>CM010608.1:23243708-24498747 GCA_003430845.1 Xanthoceras sorbifolium | reverse complement strand
CGGACTTTAAAGAATCACACAACCATAGGCCATGAAGAGTAGGCTAATGGTCCTTTAAGCACAAAGGAAAACATGATGCAAAGGAACACCACAATAAGCACGATTAAAAGTAGTAGGGATCCAATTCCGACAAGCTCTCCAAACAAATAACTTCATCTTCTCTACACCTTAAGACATCAAAGGAATTTTCACCAAGATTTGGACGAATCCAAACCCGAAGAAGAACTCGTAGAAAGTGGAGAAAGAGCAATATGATAGCCACTACGAACAGAGTATGAACCGAACTTGTCATAATGCCAGGTAATCGAGTCTTCAATCGTAGACCGAGAAAGAGGAATCCGAAGAAAAACAGCGGCATCTTGCAGTAAAAAAGCTTGATGAATCAACTCTGTATTCAAACCCTCTGAAGGTAACCGAAGGTTAATAACAAGAGTGAAATCCGAAAGAACTCTAGGAGACAAAATTTTGAAGGTAAACCAAGACTCCCCTTCCTGAACCAATTCTCCAACATGTACCAGCCTCCAAGATATGACGACCCCAAAGTAAATTTCTTCAAACCACAGACCAACGAGAAGACAAAGGAACCTGCAAAAAACCACAGTTAGGAAAATAATAACTCTTAAGCATCTGCGCCGTGAGAGAGTGAGGATTCTGAATAAGTCACCAACCCTGTTTTGCCAGTAGAGTCTTATTAAATAGGCCTAAATTTTGAAACCCCGGACCTCAATCAAACTTATTCACACACAACTTCGACCAAGCTCCCCCAATACAACTTATTCTGCTCAAACACCGCTCCCCTACCAAAACTTTGCCAATAATCTATGGAGATCAGAGATCAAGGACTCAGGAAGACGGAATAAAGACATCAAATAAATTGGAATCGCTTGAAAGACAACCCACCCACCGAAAAACGTTTCCCTCTCTACCCTTTTACTTTCCTGCAGACCCGATCACTAATGAGAGAAAAAATCGCTCTTCTATTTCTCAAAACCCGGCAACCTATCTACCCTTTGCATGCCTAGAACTTGGGCCATGAGAATCTAAAAAGACCGAGGGGCCTACTGACTAAAACACATAGTTGACTTAGAGAAGTTCACAAGCTGAATCAAAGCTGCCAATATGTCTCGAATCATCTCACACTCTGTAAAATAGATCTTTACAAATAGGAGACTGTCATCTGCAAAGAAAATATGGGAGATAATAGGGCACGTTCTACTACAACGGATCCTAGAGAGGGAACGATCTTGAACTGTCTTACCAATCAAACTAAAAAGCCCCTCAGACAAATCAAGAATAAGCAGGGCGAAAGCAAATCACCCTAACGCAACCCCCGGGAAGGGCGAATGGAGCTACTCATATCACCATTAATTAAAAAGGAGTACGAAACTGAAAACACACAATTCATTATCAGTGATACTCATATATTCGGAAACCCCATCTGAACCATCATACTTTCTAAAAAAAAACCCATTCGAGTTGGTCATAGGCCTTAGACATATCCAATTTAGAGGTAACTGAACCTTCCTGTCTCCACCTCCTCCGTCGCAAAGCATGCAAACACTCGAAACCTATCATCGCCGTATCAGTAATAATCCGGCCTGGAAGAAAAGCACTCTGAGTGTCAAAAATAACCTCACCCGGAACCCCTCTCAACCGATTAGCCATAATTTTAGTAATAATTTTATAAATGACTTTGCACAGGCTAATCAAGCGAAAATCAGTGATGTGAACTGCATTCTGGCACTTAGGAATGAGAGTAATCAATGTACTATTAATGGAATTAATCGAATCCGACAAATTCAGATATCCTCAACCACAGATGCCTTGACAATATCCTAATGATGCTAGAAAAAGATAGCAAGAAACCCATCTTTACCAAGAGCCTTAAGAGGCCCCATCTAAAAAACTGCACATCGAACTTCTTCATCTATGAACAGAGCATCCAAAGCCCGCACACTGGAAGGGGAGAGTCGACTATGCACACACTGAACCATATATCCGATGGATTCGGAGGTCGGACTAGAAGATGAGAAAATGGACTTGAAATAATCCGAGACAATACATTTCAGGTCAACCTTGTTTTCCCGCCAGCAACCATCGGCTTCAAACAAACCGCTGTTACGTGTATTTACCAATCTAATAATGTGTAGAGAGAGAAAGCTAGGACAGACTTGGTTTTTTAGTTGCTAGAAGAGGCAATATATTTTATTGAATCCAAAAGAGAGTACACAATTTTATTGATAACTACTTACCAATGTAATCACAAACTTTGAAGATAATTAAAAGATTAATAAACTAGTAAACCTGTTATTAATAGTAATTGATCAAGAAATTTAGAAGCCAATAATTAAAGAATTCAAAGTTGCTATATTTATTTGATTAATTATAGTCTAGCAAATATATATATAGGCTCAATTAACAGCCTCACATTAGTTTTTCTCTCAACTTAAAGCCAAATATTAACTTATAAATTACTATAATTAGGTAGAGTTTCTCCCAATAAAATTCATAATTAATTAACCCACATCAACACAATCAAATAAATCGTAATGAAATCATAATCAATTATGTGTTTCTAAAGTTAGCTAGCTAGCTAGCTAACTTATCGAGAAGAAGACGGTGATGTCGAAGAGAATGATGGTAGTTTTCGGGCTTTGCCTTCTCATGGCATGTGCAGCCTTTGTAAGAGAAACAGAGGCGAACATCCATAATGGAGCACTTGTTAAAGGCAATGCTATTCCATATGGCCCTAATAATAGGAAGAATTGCAAGGAGGGACCGCCTGCTAATGAGTACCAAAAAGGTTGCAATGCTATGAACCGTTGTTGTGGCGGCCACGGCGAGAAGGAAGATGAGGAGGATGATAAGAAGGAAGATGATAAAAATTGATCAACATTTCATTTCCAATGATCAAGATTTCATTCAGCCTCCTCACAAAAAATAAACATATAATACATATACTGGATTTCGAATATATATATACTAGTAGCTACGGATGAGGATTGTGCAAGCTCAGGGAAGTTCAAATTAGGAGATGATGATTACTTGTTAGTGGATATTCTGCATGTTCCATTAAAATAAGTTGCATTATAAATTATATATTTATAAATGTATGTATGTATGCATCGAACGAGCTGAGGAATATTGCACATTTGCACCTCCATATCGATAGCTATATATAAAGTTTAATTATCATATTTAGTTTTGTAAATTAAGAGGAGAAACTGTTTGGTACTCATTAGCATTGCAACGGTTCATAGCATTGCAACCTCTTTGGTGCTCATTAGCGGGCGATCCCTCCTTGCAATTCTTCCTATGATTAGGGCCACATGGAATACTATTGCGTTTACCAATGGCTTCATATCAATAGTCGCCTATATATCTCTTACAAAAACTGCACATGCCATGACAAGGTAAAGCCTGAAAACTATCATCATTCTCTTCGACATCACCATCTTCTTCTTGATAAGCTAACTAGCTAGTTAGCTAACTTCAAAAGTACACAATAATTAGGATTTATTACGGTTTATTTGATTATGTTGATGTGGTTTAATTAACGAGAGAATTTATAGGAAATTCTACCTAATTATGGCAATTTATAAGTTAATATATGGCCTTAAGTTGAGAGAGAAACTAATGTGAGTTTTTTTTTTCTTAAGAGTATAAAAAATAATCAAATAGTTATGCTTAAATATAACAACTTTCACTTCTTTAAAGCTTGGCTTCTAAATTTCTTCATCAAGAAGCATTGAATTTTTCGTAGTTACAAAATTAGAATTCCTAACATTTTTCTTGCCGATATCCACATTAAAGAAGGCATACATATATATAATAAAATATTATAAAATGATAAATGGTTTCTTTATAATATTATAATAAAATATTAAATTCCCTTTTGTAGTATATATAAGCACCAAAAACAATCTTTCAAAATATTCCACAGGTCTTTCCATGTTTTGGGTCCCAAAATTCAATTTTAATAATCTGTTCTAATATTCATAATTTTAAAATCAACAGCAAATTAATAATAATATTTTATTTTGTCAGAAGGGTTTTCCTCCTCAAATAAGTAGACCAATTTTGATTGCACAACTCCTTCAGATGCTTAATTATGGCAATTGTATTGTTAATTTTGTATTTGTTAGACTACAGACAAGAAACTGCATATTCTAAAAAATATACCAACATTATTGTCAACTTCCTGGTATAATATGTAGGCATAAACATCTGTTATGTATGTATAAGTTTGTTTTTAATATAAGATCGATCATTCAAGTGGGGTTTTTAATTTGCTATTGAGGTAACATAATTTTAATAGATATCCACCCCAATCAAGGATTGGACATGACAATTTCTGCTGACAATACATCATTTAACAAGCTAGAGTTTGCTATCTTGTGGAACAGCGTATTTTTGCTAACAATTCTGCCTATTATTAGGGCCACATGGAACAGCGTTGCCTTTGTGAAAATGAAAAACAAACTTGAAACACAAGCAAAATCAACTTTGCAGAACAAAGGATGCAAAGATGATCAGAATAAGAGAATCTGCCATTGTTGTATTGTTGAGCTCAACATGCAAGTTGTGCATTATTTCTTCTCATTAACCTTAACCAAATACACAAGTATTTATATATACATGTCCGCTTCTCTAAACAGAAATGTAACAAACTCTAACAGAATACTTTGATCCAATTCTATGTTTACAATTGGAAACAATCTCTACAATTGTTCTAATCAACTAATATCTTGTCAACTAAGCTCTCAACTAATCAGCTGACATGTCAACTTGATAGGCTCTCAATTTCTTCTCCTTACTTCTGTGATCATCAAGATTGATGATCTTTGTGTTGTGCGGAAGCGCGGTTTAGTAGTGACAAATTGACGACAACTCAAACAGTAGAGAAATAATAAACAAATAATGGACACAAGAAATTTATGTGGTTCGGTCTTGAGACCTACATCCACGGACGAAGACAGAATAATAAAATTTACTAATGAAACAAAGTTTACAAAATTTGAGTGGAAACTCTCAAACACCCAAAACCCCAATATACCCAATAGATACCCTCACACAAGAGTAACTCCTAATGGCTCTCAAGATCTCAAGCTCTCTTTTTTCTCTATGAATTCTCTCACCTTGATGAATTCTCTCAAATTGCTTGGATGCTTGGATCAAATGCTGGGGTCGTTTTTCAATTATTTTTCAAAAAAGGGGTCAGTTTATAAATTTAAAAAATATAGGATCAAAAATAAAATTTAAAACTTTGGCTGAGTGCTGTGTAATTAAGTTTTCACATTTTTTTAGTTCTTTTGTTCTAAACTTTCAAGTCCACCGCAAAAAAAAAAGAAAAGAAAAGGGAAAGAGAAAAGAAAGAGACGGAAGAGGAAGGAGAACCTCTTGAACTGCCGAACTGCTGACCTACTGCTAGAGAAGAGAAGAGGAAAAAGAAGAGAAGAGAAAGAATATATTTTTGATGAATGAAGTTATTTTGTTAGAACTTAAGAATATGTTTTATGACTATGTTTTTATTTCAATGATGTTTTATAAATTGACTAGTTTTTGACGATGTTTTATAAATTATGTTTTATGAATTGACTAGTTTAATTATGAATAAATGAAGTTATTTATATTTTAAATATAAAATATATATTATTTTAATTGCCGTATCCGTATCTTAATTTTTTTTAGATTTACTGTATCCCCCGTGTTCATATCCGTATCTGTACTTCTTAGGTTAAGAATGCCAGCACCAATGCAGCTGTTCAGGTGATCACCTTTGGATCCTGCGGTGAGCTCTCAGCATCTGATTCAACAGTAAAAAGCTGGCAATGCAGGAGAGCGTTGGAGGCTGGTTGATGTGGCTGGTGTCATGGCAAGTTAATTTGTTATAGTTTGTAACACAATCTGCTGACATGGAAGATTGTTTTTCTTAGCAGCTGTCATTGCTGTGGCAGCTGGTGTATTCTGTTTTCACATTCTCTGTGTATAAATTAGTTAAGGATTGTAATTAATTAATTCAATGAAAGATAAGAGAAGAAGTTTTCAGAAAAGCTGCAT
This sequence comes from Xanthoceras sorbifolium, assembly GCA_003430845.1. Classification (NCBI taxonomy): domain Eukaryota; kingdom Viridiplantae; phylum Streptophyta; class Magnoliopsida; order Sapindales; family Sapindaceae; genus Xanthoceras; species Xanthoceras sorbifolium. The sequence goes on along the minus strand of CM010608.1, from coordinate 24,492,687 downwards.
CAACGGAGTTCATAAAATCTGAGTGTTTATCATCAAACACTTTGTTGAATTATCAAACACCTACAGATTTACATATATATATATATATATATATATATGTATATATTACTATTAATTTGCTGTTGATTTTAAAATTATGAATATTAGAACAGATTATCAAAATTGAATTTTTGGGTCACAAAACATCGAAGGACCTGTGGAATGTTGTGAAAGATGTTTTTGGTGCTTATACTACAGAAGGGAGTTTAAAAAAATGATGAATGGTTTTTCTAACGATATTAAGTCATGATCATGCAACTGAAAAGTTATAATATATATATATATATATATATATATATATATAGAAATTATCGGATGCGACTCTGTAACGTTTTAATATTATATTATATATGGATGTCTTCTTTAATGCGGATTTCAAAAAGAAAAGTTTTAGCATTTCTGTTTTCATAATAATACGAAGCTTCAATGCTGCTTGACCAAGCTTTTCAAAAAAAAAAAAAAAAAATGCTACTTGACTAAGACATTTAGCAGCCAATAATTAAAGAAGTCAAAGTTGCTATATTTAAGCATGTCCATTTGATTATTTTTAGTACTCTTAAGAAATATATGGCTATATAAATATCTTGTATGAAAGTTGTGATCAAATGCTCAATTAACAACCTTATATTAGTTTCTCTCAACTTGGCCGACTATTAACTTATAATTTGCCTTAATTAGGTAGAATTTGTCCCTATAAATTCCGTCGTTAATTAAACCACATTAAGACAACAAAATAAACTATAACGAAATCAGAATTAATTGTGTTTTTAAAATTATATTGCTAGCTACCTCATCGAGAAGAAGATGGTGATGTCGAAGAGAATGATGGTAGTTTTCCGGCTTTGCCTTCCCATGGCATGTGCGGTCTTTATAAGAGAAGTAGGGACGAATATCATATATGGAGCCATTAATAAAGGTAACGATGTTCCACGTGGCCATGTGGCATAATTACAAGATGGGACCACCCGCTAATGAGTACCAAAGAGGTTGCAATGCTATGAACTATTGTCAAGATGAGGAGGAAGATGAGAAAGAAGATGATCAAAATTTCATTTCCATGATCAAGATCTCATTCAGCCTCCTCACCAAAAAAAAAAAGAAAACATATAATATATATAGTGGATTTTGAATACATATGTGTACGTAGTAGGTACGGATGAGGATTGTACAAGCTTAGGAAAGTTTTTTTTTTTTTCTTAAACAAAAACTTTCATTGCCAAAAGAATATCAACTACGGATGGAGACTACTGAAACAATATTAGCAATACACCAAGGATAGTCCTCCAAATATTTATACTATCCAAATTTTGACATAATCTTAAAAAATGGGGAAAATTACACTAACACCCTTTATATATTATTTATTGGACATGCTAGCAACCTTTCCTTTTATTGCACAAACATCCACTGAAAATCGTTGACCGAGGCGTTGACTAACCATAAAGTTTACTGTTTGGTTAAAAAGACCATTTTGCCCATAGTAAAAAAATATTAAAAAAACCTTAAACTAAAAAAAAAAAAATAAGGTGGAGATCCCAGAGGAGATCTATCTGGGATCTCCACCTTCAAATTGAAAAAAAATAAATAAATAAAATTGAAGTTTGAAGTTTGAAGATGAACATCTGGGTTCAATTCAAGCCCATATCTAGGTTCGATTCAACCCATGTCTGGGTTCGAATCGAACGGTTCGAAGACGAACCCAGATTTCTGGGTTCAAATTTTTTTTTGGTTTGTTCTTCAAATTTTTTTTATTTTTTTTTTATTTTTGGTGGAGATCCAGATTGGATCTCTACCAAGAACTTTAAGTTTTAATTATTTTAATTGATTTAATGGGGAAAAGACGATTTTATCCTTGCTACAGTGATATGCTGTTAAGTTTAGAGTTAGTCAACGATTCGATCAACGTTTTTCAGGGGATGTTTGTGCAATAAAAGGAAATGTCGCCAGCATGTGCACTAAACGATATATAAAGGGGATGTTAGTGTAAGTTGCCCTAAAAAATAAAAAAAATAAAAATTCATACTGAAGTATACCAAACTAATATGACATAGTTCACTTTCTCTATCTCATACGAATTAAATCGTCACATTATAAGTTCGAATAAAAGTTGGAATGTCTAGTATTACTACACCCAAAAGCAAAATCAGTATGGATGGCTTCACTTTTTCCATAATTACTAACAAATTAATACCTTACCATCTAATCAAAATTTCATTTATGCCAAAATTTTCATTTACAAATTAACTCGTGTAAAGCCCTATATATATATACTTGCTAATAACGCATTGAATGAGATGAGGAATTGCACATTTGCACCACCATTTCAATAGTTATATATGAAGATTAATTATCATATTTTGTTTCTCGTAAAATAAGGTGAGAAATCAAAATCTCTTCATTTCATCTGTTTTATTTAGTTAGATATTTATGCCACCCAAATATTGGTAACTATCCATTCATGTATTTTTTATATAAAAAGAAGAGAAAAAGAAAATAAAACCTCAATTATTATTGAGGCTTGTTTCATTTTTTTTTTTTAATAAAAAAAGTATGCTTTCATATATTTATACCATTCCATAGGTCTACTAAATTAGTTTTTTGACAATTGAGTTTGACGTAATTTTTTTATTTTTTCACAACGAAGCTTAACATAATTTTAAATAAAATTATAAAAAGATAAACTTAATAAAGAAGTACATCAAATTAATAATGACATAATTCACTTATCATATATCATACAAACTTAATAACAAATCATACATATTTTTTTTAATCAGTAAATCTATTAATTAATATGTCACTTCTCCAGTTAATTAAATAGATATTGATCAGAAAATGATCATTGTTATAAGGAGTTGTGTGTCGAAGTAGTAATTGGAACAAATGATGCAATCTTGGAGATTGTTGTCGATAAAAAAATTTGTGAAAACAAATTTTGATTTGATTACACAACTCCTTGAGATTGCAAATAACATGAATTCAGAATAATGCAATATTAATTAACTAATTGAGTCCAAAACAAGATCACATAACAAGTGAAACAAGAAAAACAAAAATCTAAACCAAAACGGAAATGGAAAAATTCTATTATTGAGTGTTATAGCTCTAGCTGCAACACCAGGAAACCAACCAACCAATCAATCAAAGAAACAAAACAAACAAAAAATCTATCGATCAATTAATGTCCCATTACAACATACTTGGTTTCTGAAAAAATCTCTTCATTGCTGCTACTGCGAAAGCTGGACGCCATACGGGCATGGACGGGGTTTGAGATCTTGACATTGTTCACAATTTTGTAGGTGTCATCAAATTCATCATCCTCAACATCATCATGTTGATGACCAGCATGGTCCTCGTCGTCACTGTCGCTGTCCCCGCCATTGTCTTCCTCGAACCTGCACCGGTTATTCTCATCATCCCGTCCGTGGCCATCGCTGCATTCCTCGGTGTGATCTGTTGCCTGGATGACCCTCACCAACAATGAGCTAGCAATGACTGTCACTAGGAGGAACATAAGGAGCACTCTTCTTGATAGTGCCATTGTTGTTGTGAATTGCTCTTCTAAATAGGTATGATGACACTAAGCTTCTTCTTCTTTTCTTTTCTTTTTTTTCTTGTAGGTAGTTGTGAGTGGAATTTATATGTTTGTTTGATGTGTATTTTTTTGTGTGAAGTTTTGGTTTTTGACAATGTTAATAGGATTGGATTGGGAGTAGTGGGATTTTAAAGGAGAGTTTTGTTTGCTATTTTAAGAAGTCAAAAGTGTTTGTTTAAATTGAGCTAGTCTTCAGGCAATTAAAAAATTTTGAATGTGCAAAAATATAGTTGGCACAGCACGCTAGTATCTACAGTTGAATATGAGCCCATTTACTAAATTACCCTGATCAAATTAAGAATAGGAAGAAAAAGGAAAAAAAAAATCAACTACCCCTTATTATATAATTAAATTGATGTAAAATGTTATTTATAATATACATACAAGTACAAAAATTTATGTTTTCTACTATAAAGTTTTGAATGTCCACCAAATCAGTGTCCTATATTATATGTAATGAAAATTATGAGTACATTAAATTTTCATAAGCCAAACCTGCTCTTAGTATATAGATTTATACCTTAATCAACAGGTTAGTAAATGAATGAATCTGTTTTACTGCACTCATCCAAGCATTTTTCCAAAAAATAGTTGGGATTCGACGATAAACAATCCAGTTATAAATCTGGTTGCATAAGTTTGCAGTAATTTGGTATACATAGAATATCAGGTTTCTATCTTGAGTAAAAAAAATAAAATTATACAGCAAGTTCTACAGCCAAAGAAACAAACTGTTATAAATGAAGTGCTGCTTTTGCTATAGCAACATCTGATACATTTATCGTTATGGCTTCACATAGCCTAGTATGGTTGATGCTGCCATCATACTCGGGGTGTACTCAGGAAACTTCCACCGAACATCCTGCTGTTCCAAGTCGTTGATAATTATTTCTGATGGATAGAGAAGTCTGATAACCTTCTCAGCAGGAAGAATTTGTTCTTCTCGAAAGCTCTCATTGTGCATCAACTCCCTACAATGGGTTACAAGTTTCAAGTCATGCGTGCCCAGGAGTAAACTATGACACTGAACTTAATGACTAATTCCGCTAGTACTAAATTGAAGCATCAGAGTACTGTTAACAGTATGCTAAAATATCACTCTTGTAGCTAATAGTTTACTCATCTCACTAGGTTTCCACATTTGAAATGCCAATTATTCAGTCAAAACACTGGAATCAAAAAGATATGTGTTTGTATTGCAAAAAGTTTGCACCTGAGCAATGAGGCCAGCTTATCTGGCGTGCATGCTTGAAGAAGAGCCTCCGGAATGATAGGTGAATCCAAGAGAATATTGGGTAGGGAGATATATGGTATCTTGGCTTTATACCGAATAAACCATTCAGTTAGAAAATGAGCTCGATAGGCAACAACACACGGTAATCGTGCAAGCTGGAGCTCCACAGCAACTGTTCCTGAAGTACATAAAGCAACCGTGCTTGCCTGCAAGACATTCAACCAAAATTTACAATATTATATCATTGAAATCGATTCTCTTGATCCCGGTATGAAAAAATTTTGTCCAAGCAACCCTGATCTCAGAGCTTAGAAATGCACCCTGTAGCTGAAGATCAAGAATAGAAAATTCATCCATAGACCACCAGATCAAGCTCCAGTTATGTTAGACTTCAGTACCTATAACTGAGTAATAGCTATTGGTGTATATCCTAATATGGCTAATATCCTAATCAGAGATTCAAACAGAAGTATGCTTGCTCCATCACTTCTAGGCTATAGAAACATATCTTCAATGAGCATTAGAAACTAAGAAAAAACTTTTGCTTTGGATGAACCGACGAGATTGTAAGATTTTGAATGGAGACTTCTGCAGGGAAGGTATTTCTTTTGTCAGAATCAACAAAAGTTAATTCAATAGTGTGTGTATATATATATCAAACTTCACTGAGCTTCCTGACTTACTTTTCTATGTCGCGATCAAGTCTGATATTGTATATGCGACCCTTGTTGGTGGATAACTAGGTCATTTTCCAGGCAAACCCAAAACGAGTAGCGACCCCATCTTGGCCTCAATTATATTTCCAATTAATATAAAGAGATGTGACTAGGAGGACTTACACTAAACGCATCATATTTTAGACGTGTAGATCCTCCTGGAACCACTATAGCAGGCACAGGCCATTTATCAGTGACTCTAGTGATGTAGTTCTCCAGATGCTGATTAGGTGCCACATGGATGACTGTCAACAACTTGGGAAAGGAGTCTTTTAGTCGTTCTATAGTCTTTGCAAAGATGGGAAGCATTCGGGTGACCTCTTGTAATCTGCTTCCAGGTAGCAACGTAATGACCGTGGCTCCTTCAAGATAAAAAATTTAAGTGGACATAAGACAGGATTTCAATATATAATATAAAATAAAAACTGCAGATACATACATCCATCTGTGTGTGCGTGTGTGTACATATCTACTTAATTAAAGCTCTAATAGTGGAACCTTAATTATATAGACTCCTATTCAAGAGAAAAAATTAGGATGTCAAACTATTTCATCAATTTTTAAAGCTAACCAACTAGAATTTTGAATTTTCTCAGACTTGGATTACCTGAAGGTACTGCATATTTATTTTTGAAATCTTCAGAGTTTCCTTCTATCTTCAAACCACACGGTGTAACTTCCTTTCCCTAAACATATTATCCTTCCACTGTGTTAGTGCTAAAATAAGTACACAAGATTTAGATTTGAAAAGTATGAATACCAGAAATAAAGTCAAAGTTTGTCAACCTTTTCAAAACAAATATGAACAGGACACAGAAACAAAAGGTTTTGACTTTTTTCAGCATGAAAATAGAATTTTGTCAACCAACTTTAAAGCCAATTTGAACAGCAAGCTGTATATGTTCTTGTCCACAGTAGAACTGTTTCAATGAACTTGAAACAAACACATACATGTAAGCTCAAAACTCTAATGGCAACTTCTGAGATCTGATTTATATATGAACCCTACTAATAAGTTGTTGAAAATCTATCCCGAATTTAATCATACATTCCTACCGAATTCAACTCCAAACAATCTTCCAAAATAGGGTGGCCGACGAAGGTTGCTGCCAGTCCATTCAATCTACAAACTACTTCCTCATTTGGAAGTATGCACAAGACATGATCCACAAATGCAGCTAGGTTTCTGAGTCTTGCTTCACCCCCTTTCCATGCCCAGAATGAAGGTGCCACGTAATGGAAGTGTAATGGATCATTCAATTGATGCTGACCGTATCTAGCTGCAAAAAGCATTCCCCCATTGACCTACAGCATACTTATAGCATAAGCAAAATAGGCAACGAATTGATCCCAACTCCAAGAGTGCAATTCAAATAATACCCCGTAAGTGCTTTAGAAGACGAAAAGAGAACCCCTTGGAGTCCACCGTCACAACAACATGAGGCTGAAACAGGAGAGCAGCCTCCACAGTTTCCTTCAACTTCACCTGAAATTTTTTTAAAGTTACTGTGAAAATGCAGGCCAAATTGAGAAGATGCATCGGTGCTCCATCTTGTGCACCAAAGTTGAAAACTTTACATTAATATCCAATTGTTTAAGTAAATAAGATGTTATGTGTTTCGATACTCACTCTGAACTTATAAATATGCGGCAATAACTCCCAGATTCCCATTACAGCAATATCCTCCATAGGGAATAACGATTTCAATCCTTGCTTGGACATCATACACCTTAAAGACAGATAAACTTATTACATTAAAGAAAATGTATCGAATACAAGTAAGATGAAAATTAAAACGTTCTCGATTTTCACATTCAAACACTAACACAAATTAGAGAAAAGTTAACAGTACCACTCTTAACGGAATTCGAGTCAGAAAAAAATTCTACTGTCAACAAACTGAGGTGGGTTTATTTTACCCAAATCCACTTAAAGAGAAAAGTTACAAGATCATAATCTCTTACCTCAACATTGCACAATTTAAAGATTTCCCTTCTTATTTCACTTCAAAACATGAATGTCTACTCAAAAACTATCCAGGCTATCCAGCTTAGAGTCATCGCATAACTTGCTAGACCCAAAATTTTGGACTATAAAAGATTGAAAATTATAATGGTAATAAAGCAAAAATCTTCACAAGAATTAATAGCTTACCCTCCAACACCAGAAAATCTGACAGGAACAGGAGACATCTTTTTCAAAGCTAGCATGAGACGAGAACCTAAAGAGTCCCCAGAAACCTCTCCTGCAACTACGAAAACTTTGAGTTCCCCAGCTTTAGTGGCCATGTCCATGACACTTCTACTTGAAACTGATAAACATCTTCTCCATAATCTTGACAAACCCATGTGAGTTCTACTGCTCATACTCCATACTTTGTTCAACAACATCTCCAATACCTCCTGATCGATCAAAAAATGGTGTCTTTAACCCAGAAGAAGAAGAAGAAGAATAGACAAATGAACTTAAATTAACACAATGCAACTCCAAACAGCAGAACATTAAGTAAAAGATTAAAACTTGATACCCACAAAAACATAAATTAAGAAACTTTATTTGAGTTAAAGAAACAGAAATGACTTGCCCTTCTGAGTTTTGACAGATGAGAATACAGCTATTTCCTCTCCTCGCGTTGTGAGTTGTGGGAGTTCAAGAATTCTCTGTCTCTGGGCCTGGAGTTTGGGCTAGTATGACAATTATCCCATTAGGCCCAACATGGCCATGTCCATAGAAACTCATGTCGATGAAATTATAGTAACTTGAAAATTGAGTCTCTCTGTTCACAGCAAATAAATGTCACCAACCCAAAACAGTCGTACACATAGTTGGATTTATGTACTGAGAAGCTTCACATGATGAAATGATCAGACCCAACTATTACGCCATTATTATTAATACGTGGGTTTCTTAGGTTACGAATTACGAGAACAGTTATTTTCGGGCAGCCTGGTCCAGCCTGTCTAGCATATACTCTCTCTATGTCAGCCAAGTGCTTTAATTGGTATTTTAAATCACTTTAAATTTTTAATAGATAATTTCTTTAATTATAATTTTAAAAATTTAAAATAAAATTATATTTTCTCTTTTATTTGTATTTTTGTTATTATCTTCCCCAAATAAATGTTTTTCAAATAAACTGATAAGTAAGAGTTGTTTAATAAATTTAAAAATTGAAAAAATAATTAATTTATAAAAAAAAATATTTTTTCATCAATACGTGTTTTTTCACCAACTCTAAATTTACGGTTTGTGATATTAAAGGAACTTTTATACTTAATATTTTTCGTTATTGTGTAGTTGATCTTTCTAAAATTATAAAAAAAATTAAAGTAAGAGTAATAATAAGATTTATGAGTAGATAAATTTTTTTTTTTTTTTGGAAACTTAAAAGATTTGGTTGAAAATTATTCTTTTGAAGCTAAACAATAAAGTTTATTTTTATAAAAAATAATGAGAAGAACAAATTAAGTATAAGCTTATGTCCAATATAATTAATTTAATATGTTGACATAAAATTCCTATAAATTGATTAGTTTTTAAATTTTATATTTAGTTTCAAAAAAGAACTCTAACTATAAAAAAAGGAAAAAAATTATAATAAAATTATTTAAATGGGAAGACAATCGAAATAATGTAAATAATGGAGAAATTATGAATTTATTTTTAATTTAAAGATTGTAAAATTGTAATTAAAATAAAGTTTTAAAATCATTTATTAAAGTGACATAAAAAGGCCAACAAAGCCACATGACTGATATAAAGCTAGAAAGTATGCAATTGTTTGGGCGACTGTTCTTAGTACAGTTCTAATTTATTATGTCATTCGTATTGATACTTAAAAATGTAGTACCGTCCACTCATAATTTAAGTAATTAGTGTATTTTCTTTCTACCTCAGTGGTAAGGGTTCAATTATCATCATTTGCATTTAATAGTATGCGTTGATAGTTTTCTCCCTTTATAATAGGAGTAGATGTTTCCGGTTATAAAAGTAGATATTCATATCGTACATTTAAAGATTAATCTTAATAGATCCCAACAGATTATTAAGCTTGTAATTTGTACTTTTCAAAAAAAAAAATGTGGTGGCTGATTAAAAAAAAAGTGGCGCCTTTTTATCACTTATCAAGCAAGTTTTATTAAGAGATCATATTTTGTATTTGTTCTGCTTCTTCTGAATCAATATTAACTAATTTGATATCGGAATCAGTTTACCAACTTGGTTAATGTGAAAAAATGCAATATCAGAAGTAAACTGAAAAGGGATTTTTTTTTTTTGTTACATGGTCAAATTTGTGAATTTAAAGATAAATGGATGGCTGGAAGAAGATGCCATTAAACTGGCAAGGCAAAAACAGTGGTCAGAAAAGGGTTTTTTATTTATTTTATTTTTTCTAAGGATCATAAATTCATAGTTTGACAAGTTTACTTTTTGGTGATGATAATGACTCATAAGACATTTTTTTTTTTTTTTTTACAGGGAAAATGTGAGAAAATCAAGCCAACCAAAGATCAAAAGAGTTCTCAGAAACATATCAGCAAAAGTTCTTAAATGGGCACCAAATGAGAGCCACCTCCTCTGTTGAAAGCCTTTAATGTCACTTGCGGGTTATTTTCCTACCCACTTAAATTCTTCTACAACTACTCACAGTGTACGTAGTTTCATTTCTATAAAAGAAAATGGCTTCCAAAATGAGTTGCAATTTTCAATTTACCTGTAAATCAAACTAAATCAGATATGCATTGGTTTGAGTAATGGAATTCTATCTCCCCAAATCAAAAAAAAAAGTGTTAATCTGTACCCCACATGGTTAGGTTGCGAAAGATTTGTATCCATATAAATTCATATATGCATCTTATGCATACACGAGGTCTGTATTTGAAGTGATTAAAATTTAAGACATAAAATATAGGTAGTAGTGGTAGACCTCAACCATTAAAATATCCACCAAACTTTTTCAAATCAATTCTTATCAAAATTTATTTTCTGCCTAACCCAAATTAGTATTTATCACCAATCCATTTGCATGCAATCTCCAGGAATTTGAACAAAGCACTGAGATACAAAGCTAGAATGGCAAAAGACAGATACATTCCAGGGCTGTTTTTGGTGGCCATTTTAGTACTAAATCTTGTTTATAATGTAGGAGCCAAAGCTAAAGTCCCAGCAGTCATAGTATTTGGAGACTCTTCTGTTGACGCAGGGAACAACAACCTGATTTCGACTGTCCTCAAGAGCAATTTCCAGCCTTATGGCCGTGATTTTGAAGGTGGACGCCCCACAGGACGGTTCTCCAATGGCCGCATTCCTCCTGATTTCATCTCTGAAGCTTTTGGACTCAAGCCAGCAATACCAGCCTACTTGGATCCAATGTACACCATCTCAGATTTTGTCACTGGTGTTTGCTTTGCCTCTGCTGGAACTGGCTATGACAATGCAACCTCCAATGTGCTTGTAAGTATTTATTTTTCCTATTCTAGTTCCACAATATGCAAGACCCTTGTCACAGTATATTTTTTCACGAGCCTTTTTGGTATATGACAGTAGCCAATAAATTTTATGCTTTTTATTTTTTGAAAGTACTTGGTGTATCTGTTTTCTCCACTTGGACAGATTGTGTCCATTTTGAACTACTATTCAAGAAAAAAGTAACTTATGGGTTGTGTTGATTTAAACTTGTAGAATGTGATACCTCTGTGGAAAGAATTGGAGAATTACAAGGACTACCAGAAGAGATTGAGAGCCTACGTTGGGGAAAAAAAAGGCAAATCACATTTTTCGTGAGGCCTTATATCTGATGAGCCTAGGAACCAACGATTTCCTGGAGAATTACTACACCTTTCCAGCCCGAAGATCCCAGTTCACTGTAAAACAGTACCAGGATTTCCTGGTTGGACTTGCCGAGAATTTCATCAGGGAATTGCATGCTCTAGGAGCCCGAAAACTGTCCCTGACAGGAGTCCCTCCAATGGGGTGCTTGCCATTGGAGAGGGCCACAAACTTCATGGGTCAATATGATTGTGTGGAGGAGTACAACAAGGTTGGCTTGGAATTCAATGGAAAATTGGACAGTTTGGTGAAAAAGCTGAACAAGGAGCTCCCTGGAATGAAAATAGTTTCCGCAAATGGATATGAAATTTTCTATCAAATTATTCGAAAGCCTTCTTCATTTGGTAAGTTTTTTTCTTCCACACCTGAACTCCTGGATTTTTGGTTGCTTTGTTGCTTGTACTATTTAGACACCAGTAGTTGATGCAGGTCTTGATCATGTCTATAGTCTACCTACAAATCAAAGCCAACAGTTGTGGACTTTAATTGGTGTTTTAACTATCAAACAGATTTTGGTTGTTCAAATCTTGCCTTCTCCCGTTGCATCAGGACCAGCGTCATTAACTGCTCACAACAACCTCTAAATCCAATAGATTAAATATGGCTTCTTCAACCTGAAAAAAATGCATTATTTGATAGAGCTTCTTCCCGCAAAAGTCTTTTTTTCACCCATTTGACAACAACGGTTTTGAAAGTGCTAAAAGCACTTTTATATACATGTAAAAATCCAATACTATATATACATATATAAACTTTTTCCCAATTTTATCTCCAAAGGGTCCAACCATTTGGAATCCAAAAGCACTTTTTTTCTTCTTCTTTTTTTCTGAGAATGACTGGCTTGGCTGGCTGGCAGGGTTTGAAGTAGCAGAAAAGGCATGCTGTGCAACAGGGACATTTGAAATGAGTTACCTCTGCAATCAACAGAATCCATTTACATGCACAGATGCAAGCAAATATGTTTTCTGGGATGCCTTCCACCCCACAGAAAAAACAAATAAAATCATCTCAGGCCATCTAATTCCTCAGCTTTTAGCCACTTTTGCTTGATTTTTTTTTTTTTTTTTGGAGGACTTCAATATATATGTTTATTTATTTATATAATTTGTTGTTTGTTGTAGATTTTTGGTTTTGGGATTTTTTTAACTTTCTTTTATATATTATATATTTAAATCGTGTGCTTATCTTTTTAGTAATAATTAATATTTGTATGATTTTTTAGAGTTGGATTTTTTTTTTGACATACCATCCGCGGTTGCGACTTAAACCTGGGACATTGTCAGACTTAATGAGTGCCCTTATCATGCCACCGAGTCACATCGGACTATGTTTAGAGCTGAATTTTTTTATGTGTAATTTCTAGGATTAATTATTTATAATTATGGAAACCTTACAACCATGAAAACTAAACCAGCCCAATATCAGCACAAGAAGACTCACAGCAGTTAACCAAATCAACCACAGTAGAAGAATCAGATTCAACAAAATTCAACATCACACCCAGCTCAGAAGCAAAAATCAGCCCACGATGGGGAGCCATTACTTCTGCTATAGCTGGGGAAAAAACTGCAGAAACACTCTGCCAAGAAGACCCCAGAACCAGACCAGAATGGTTACAAATGACCACCCCAACTCCCACCAGCAGCCTATCCAAATCCAAAGAAGCATCCACATTCATTTTAACGCAGTCCATAGCAGGAGGCTGCCATTTGACAGGGAGCACAGCAGACCTGGAAGGACCAAAGCGAGGAAGCAAAGCCTGGCAAAAATCAACAAGGTAGGACCGCGACCAAGCCACCACTTCATCATCATGCAGGAGAGTCGAACTGTGCAGGAAGCTATTACGGCGGAACCAGACCCGCCAGAGGATAAAACAGAGAAGCTCAAAATTATCTTCCACGAGTTTGTTATTGCGAAGCAAAATAAAATCAAAGAAAGAGAGGTTATCCACCCCAACAACCTTTGCTACCAATCCACAGTCCTTCCGGATGGATTTCAGCTGAGAACAGCCCCACAGAGCATGCGTCGTCGACTCAGGAACCCTGCCACAAATCGGACAAGAAACCTCAATATTCATACCTTTGCGAGCTAGCACCGTACAGGAGGGAATCCAATTGTGGCAGCACCTCCAAATGAAAAGCTTGACTTTGAGCGGGAGATGAAGCCGCCAAAGATACTTCCACCAGCCTTCGAGAATGGAGAGACCCGACCCACTACAAACTCTCTCAGCTCTCTTGCCAAGCCAATAACAGCTGCGTACCGAAAACTCGCCATTTTTCTCAAAGTGCCAACAAAGAGTATCATCAATCCGAGAAGCACTAGGGGGATACTTAAAATAGCTGAAGCATCGTCTAAACTAAAATTAGCACGAATCAAATCCATGGTCCAACCATCAGAATGGGTTTTTAAAAGACTCACAGGGGCATTATCATGAAGAGAAGCCTCGGAAATAATATGAAAAGTAGATGGCCTTGGAATCCATAGGTCTTTATAAACAAGCGTCGACATCCCATTTCCCACCCTCCAACGAGACCTTTCAATTATATAAACTAATATAGATACAATTGATATTAGTTAAAAGTAAATTTTTCATCGCCCCAAGACCTTTCAAAGTCACGTTCAACTTTTAAGTGTTGAAAAAAATTGGAAATTTACCAAAGTTGTCCAAAAATTAGCCAACAATTGTAAAATTATTCAGGCTTTACTAATTTTTACAACCTCTACCCAAAACTTTTTTTTTAGATAAAATTGTCCTTACTTTATATTGCCCACTTATCACTATCTTCTTCTTCTTCTTCTTCATCTAGTTAAGATTTTTTCACCTCACTCGGTTTTCTCTTTTTCTCTTCTCTTCTTTATATTTTTTTATTTTTCCTCTATTCTCTTCTCCATAAATCTCTTACCCAACCTAAGTCAAGAAAATCTCAAGTTATCTCTTGCAAATAAAAGAAGATTCATCTCACAAAGTTCTCTCTTCAAAAATTCCAAGGTTAGTGTTAAATTTTTTTTTTTAGTCAATGCACACTTTTATAGGTTTTGAATCAGTTGTAGGCATTTCACATTTGTTAATCCTCCATCAAAAAAATGAAGAACGAATTTTTATAAAAAAAATTTTCATCATGCCGGTCCAATGGTTTTGGCCCGATGAGTTTGACCCGATTGTTTTTCTTCATGTTTTTTGATCGTTTTTGGCCCGATGGTTTTTGTCCCAATGGTTTTCTTCATGTATTTTCATCATGGCGGCCCGATGGTTTTTGCCCGATGGTTTTCATCATGTATTTTCATATGGCGGCCCGATGGCCTTCAAATTGTATTTTCATCATGGCGGCTCGATGACCTTGGCCTGATGGTTTTGAAATTGTATTTTCATCATGGCGGCCCGATGACCTTGGCCCAATGGTTTTGAAATTGTATTTTCATCATGGCGGCCCAATGGGCTTGGCCCGATGGTTTTGAAATTGTATTTTCATCATAGCGGCCTGATGGCCTTGAAATTGTATTTTCATCATTTTGGCCCGATGGTTTTTGTTCATGCCAGCCCGACAGTTTTGATACTTTAATTGAATTTAAGTTTTATTTAATTTTTTTATTTTAATGCAGGAAGGAGCATGGATGATGTGCAGTTGGTAATTAACTGGGATGGACATTGGGTATGTGAACAAGGGGTTTATTGGTATGATGGCAAAAGATCAAAATGGGTGTTATTTCCAAGAGATGCAACTTTTGCTCAACTATTAGATAAAGTGTATGCCGTCATTGGGATTGATAGAAACTGCTTTCGAGTCATTATAAAGACGGTTGCTCATACCATCCGCCCAAGCATGCCTGTAGAGATAAGTGATGATGATGATATTGTAATATTATTACGTCAAAAGAATGTTGACTCTTTAGTTTGTATAACCGTGTTTGAGATTGAGCATAGTGACCGACAATTACAGCAGCAATGTTTTCCAGAGTCATCTAATCAACAACACCATCCCATCAATCTTCAGTTTCCTTCATCGAAGGGAAGTAACTACATTCGAGAGGGCTACACACCAAATTTAAATGATGCTACGGTTAATGATGAAGTTCAATTTGTTGATGATTTCAGTAACGAAGCCAGAGATAGTGAGAAGTCCCAAGATGTTCAGGGTGTTGGAAACAGTAATGAAGAGTTGGTTCGAGCCACGTCTGTAAAGTGTTCAATTAATTATGTTGAAGTAGTTTCGAGAGCTATGCCGATTCTGATTGCAAATGGGGAAGTCTTTGACAGTAAAAAAGAGTTGCACTCCCAACTAAGAAGGTACGCTGCTGCAAATCGTTTCAATTTGAAAGTGTGGAAGTCGGATACTTCACGTTTTGAAGTACGTTATACTGTTGGAGAATGCAAATGGCGGCTACATGCATTCAAGGTTACAAACACTGATTTTTTTTCGGATTACAAAATTTGACAACAAACACAGTTGCTCAATGGAGAAAAGGTTTTCATGGAATAGAAAGGCTAGTGCACAGTTTATTGGACAACATATCAATGAGAAATTTCGTGATGGTCGTATCTACAGACCAAAGCAAATCATAAGAGATATCCAAAATGAATTGGGCATTACAGTAAATTACCACAAAGGATATCGGGCTAAACATATTGCTATGGAAGAGATACACGGATCAGTTGAAGTTTCTTTTAGTATGTTACCTTATTATTGTCACATGTTAGAGGAAACAAACCCATAGATGATGACGAACATTAAGACTGATGATGAAAATAGGTTCATGTATATGTTCTTCTCTATGAAAGCGTGCATAGATGGTTTTAATGCTGCCATTAGACCGGTTATTGTAATTGATGCCACGTTTCTGAAGGGTTCATATGGTGGCATCTTGTTTGTCGCTGTATGTCAGGACGGGAACAACCAAATATTTTCTTTGGCATTTGGTGTTGCGGATTCCGAGAATGATGCTGCATGGAGTTGGTTTCTATCTTGTCTGCATGATACCATTGTAGATGTTGAAGATCTTGTTTTTGTATCTGATAGAAAAAACAGTATTGTCAAAGCTATTGCAACGGTTTTTCCAAATGCATACCACGATGCTTGTTTCATGCATTTAGAACGAAATATGATTTCCATTTATAAGAACAAAGATCTTTCCATACCATTTCGGAAGGCAGCCAAGGCATACAGAGTTAATGATCACTCATTTCACATGCTACAGTTGTCCAGCATTAGTGTTGGAGCTCATCAGTATGTTATTGATGTTGGAGAAGAAAGGTGGTCCCGAACCTTTTGTCCGAGAAAAATGTACAACATTATGACTATTAATATTTCTGAGTCGATGAATAATGCAGTGAAAGATTTTCGAGAGTTACTTATTGTTGCTATGATTGACCGTATTTGAGATATGATGCAACGTTGGTTTCATGATCGACGTACAGTGGCTGCTTCTTATGATACACAGTTGACAAAAAGGGTTGAGGCACTTATTGGGGTTAGTAATGAATCTGCGCAACATATAAAGGTGTCCCCAATTGCATTGTACCAGTTTGAGCACGATGGAAAACAGAATGACATTGTTGATTTAGAAAACCGTACATGCAGTTGTAGAGAATTCGATCTTGATCAGATTCCATGTGCACATGCTTTAGCTGCCATAAAATATAGAGGATTACATTACACAACATTTACCTCACCCTACTACTCGACTGCTTATCTGCTTTCAGCATACAGTGGTGAGATTCATCCAGTAGGCCATCAAGGTGACTGGTTAGTCCCAGCGGAGGTTGCAAATACAATTGTTCTTCCACCAGCTGCCCGACGCCCACCAAGTCGACCAAAGAAACAACGTATACCTTCGATTGGAGAAAAGGTTGTACCCAGAAGGTGTAGAAATGGTTGGCGACATTGCCATAACATCCAAACATGCAAGAATCCTAAAGTAGCTGAACCATCTAGGTGATGAGGATATGCAAGATATGATGTTGATTTATTTATAATTTTCTGTTTTGTTGTATTTAATTGCATTTTTATTTGGATAATTGCAAGAAATGAACAATATAATTAACATTATTGTACAATTTGGAAGAAATTATTGTACTATTTCAATTAGTTGTTTTGTTGTATGCAATTAACAGTTTTATTTGGTTTTTGGAAGAGTTTTTAATCAATTAACTTATGAAAATTTTGCCAGAGTTTCCTCTGTTTTTCTAACTACCCAAAACCTGATTTACGAAATCAATGCATTTAACAACATATGTATACACTTCAAAGCACATTTTTCAATCATTTGCGCATCCTTCCATTCGATGCGACTTTTCCAATCATTTTATCAAAGCAAAAAAATTAACGTTTACAAAATTTACAATCATTTTCTGAATAACCAATAATATCCCAATAACCAATAATATTCCAATAACCAAAATTTACAATCATTCCCAATAACCAAGAATATCCCAATAACTAATAATATTCACATAAATGAAAATTTCAAAAAAAGTACAGGTCATTCTTCATCATCTAGCTGTAGCACCCCCCGACCCGATCCGGCCGGACCGACCCGGGGAGCGCTACTCGGACTTTCAGAACTTTTAAAAATTCATTTTGTAAACAGAAAACCATATAAATTATAGTTTAAAAATCGTTTTCAAGTGAGCCCATTCAATACAAACTTTTTACAAAAATTCGGCAGAGTACCGTTTGTTTTTCGGACTTTCCAAAACCCTGCTTTTACACAAAACAATTCACATTACATTTTCACAAACACTTCTATAACAATTTCAATCAGTTGCGCACTCTGCCGTTTAGTGCGACTTTCACAGATAGTTTATAAAATAAAATAAATCGAACTTAAACATTTATAATCATTTTGATAATAAAATACAGAAGTCATAAACTAGTTAATTACAAAACATTTTACAAAACATATTTACAAATTCCCTGTATATGCATGCTTTCAGAATATATATACACATAACAAAAATATAGCTATCCAACTGTACAATCTCTGTGACTCGGTCTGCAACTCGTTCTTCCTTCAGTCCTTAGGCTCTTCTGGATTCCTGGTATCTATGCGTTAGACACAAAACTAACGCGCTAAGCATAAAGCTTAGTGGGTGTACTAAAAACTCAATTAAATAACTCACCATATATATATATATATAATTCATTTCAAATCCATTTCAAAATCAGAGCATTAAACTAATTCAATCACTTTAAATTTCAATACTGCAGTCAATATACGAATGCTATCAATAAAATCATTCGGTTCACTTTTCAATTCCAATCAATTCTGGCCCACTAGAATACTAAACATATTAGGACTGGAATATGGGTCAAGCTCCCAACCCCCAGGACGAATCCTGAGGAGGTACGTGTCTCCCAACTCTAGGACCGTGGGTACGGAACCTAGAGAGGTACATAACTCCCTATCCCAGGAACGAATCCTTGGGAAGGTACATTAACTCCCAACCCCCAGGACGAATCCTGAGGAGGTACGTATCTCCCAGCCTCTGGACGAATCTAAGAGGAGGTACATCAGTACCATCAATATCAATCAATCAGTATCGGCGCAGTACTGCTCAGTAAAACCCAGCTGGTATACCAACCTCCTATATCCATTTCTATGTTTCCGTATCCTAGGGCCGTTTCCGATAAACCAAATTCACAATAAATATCGCAATAATTACTCAATAACAATAATTACTCAATAAACATACAAATCACATAATATTCTTCAAGAAACATATTCAATAAGTTTACGAAAATCAAAATCAAGTATTTTAACGAAATCGAAATGTTCGAAATTACAATCGAAATATAATCTATCATAAAATCGGTCCGAAATCAACCATAGATCTACAAATCATCAATTTTACATATAAAATAAACACTTTTCATACGAATAATCGAAATCGAAAACTTTTAATGAATTCGAAAACGAAACGAAAACGAGAAACGAAAACGAAAACAAAACAATAACGAAAGACTTTTCGTAATGGTTCCGAAAACAAAAGTACACCAACCTCGGTACCGTTTTTCGTTCGAGAAATCGTGGTTCCACGATCTCTTTTTCCTTTCCTTTCCTTTTCTCTTCACCTACACCTTTCTTTCTCTTCTCTTTCCTTCTTCTTTTTCCTCTTCTTCTTCTTTCTTCTTCTTTCTCTCCTCTCTTTTCTCTCCTTTTCTCTCTTTTTCTCGGCTCTTTCTCTCTCTTTCTCTTGCTGTTCTGTTTTCTCGCTTCTGCGAGAAACTTCTTCTTTTTTTTATATATTTTTTTCGCTACCGCGACCGCCGTCGCGACCTGTGGTCGCGGCACTAGGTCGCGATGCTCACTGGAGTGCGCGCACCGCCTTCCTCGCGAGCGCGCCTTGGTCGCGCGAGTGGTCGCGTTGCTCTCTGCCCGTTTTTGACAATTTCATCGCGAGCAGTCCATCGCGACCTGTGGTCGCGGTGGCTGGTCGCGATGCTCACTGCCAGGTTTTGCCATTTTCATCACGAGCAAGTCATCGCGACCTGTGGAACAGTATTTTCACATATTTTCACATATTTCACATATATCAAAAATTCATCACCCGAAATCCGGGATGTTACACTAGCCGTGCAGAGTTATTGAATCAATATAAAAATATAAAGTTCAATTTCACTTACGCCCCGCGTTGTTGTGGAACAGTATCGGGACCTAGTCTTTTGCATGCGAATGGAGTGACCTGTACTTGTCTCCCTTTATGTTCAAAATAGCCTCCGCTATACATAAGGGACGGCAGAAAAAGTGCTAGTGGGGCGACATATTACTCCCGAAAAGACGGATCAGTGTCCAGACATAGAGAATCATAGATCCGTACTTTTCTTTTAACAAGATTGACAGCCGCCAACACCTAATGATAACCATCCACATTCACAGGCATCAACAACTACATTGAACACATAATTGTCATTTAACTTATAAAGATATTGAACAGTTAAATAGCTGCATGATTATACTTACATTATCGATCTCCCATCATGGACGACACCTTTTGGGTCGTTCTCTGCGAACATACCCAAGGTAAAAATCCTCCCATTGAAAGGTAAGGGGATCGTATGCCTCCTGCGATATGGTTTCATCCTTGTCTTTCGGAAGTTTTTTCCATATGTGTTGAAGGGTTGTCTATAACAATTTAAAATATCAGTATGTTCTTTATAAGTAAATCATGGAAAACATTTAAATAATTTTTATTTTAATTACAACTTACAAAGAATAATGGATCAATCAAGTTGTAATTTTGCGAAAAAATGGTCGGATGCGAAAGCTGGCGCCTCTGTAGTACTGCCGAATAAGCTTCAATGTGCTTTTTTTTGTTGTTAGATCATGAAAAAAATATTGCCATTGAAAACTCATCATAAGGAACAGTGCAACTTAATGACATTAGCATGAAATTAACAAAATAATTTCAATTTATTTACTAACCCAGCCGTCCAACCAGTCGGTCGCACTCTCAAACGTCTTGAAAAATTCAGGGGTCGCATCCATTGGTTTCCCAATGTAGCACCTGCATATACGGTATAATATTCAGAGGAAATTACATTAAACATCACAAGAAAAAAAGAAGTCTGAAAATAGGTTATGCACTTAAATTATGTATGCTTACCTAGCTTTGTTATTTTTTTTTTTAAAGCCTCGTACTCCGACTGTACTTCCGAGTGAACCGGTTTTAAAGGCTCAAACTTAATTGAATTTGCAGTCTGTGTCCTTTGCTTTTTTGGTCTAGTCGGGTCCACGTACGGGCTAGATACGAATGCAGCGATGGTAGTTTTAGAAAAGATTTTGATTATTATATAACATGCGGAATTGGGTTTCAAAAATTTTCTTATATTGAAAAGTTTTTTCAATCAAGAACGAGTTCCTGTATATACGTAGAAAAAGAATTTAGTAACTACATACTTTTTTCTTGATTTTCTTTTTCTGATTCTTCGATCTATCACCAGATCTTCCGAGCTATGACCTGCGGTCTGACAACGTATGTGTGGGCACGTTATGGTAAGAGATGGAGATCACGTGAAAAGAACGCCGGTCGAATCCTGCAAAAGAGAGGAGAGACAGAAAAAACGTTTTTTTTCCTTTTCTCTCTTTGGTGGACGAACTCTCTTTTTTTTTTTCACTTGTGTGCTTGGTTCCCTTTTTTCTAACTATATAACACTTATATAGTAGCCCTTTAGGGTTTTAAGTTGACCAAGTCAAAATAGGATTCTAAATCCTATTTATTTTTAGTCTCCCTAAAGACTTGAACCCGTGACCTTTTGGACTATTAAAATAATCTAATTATCTTAATTCTTTTGTCCTAGTCATTATTTAATCACATGACCTCATATTTAATAAATAAAATTAAGAGCTAATTGCAGTCACACCCCCTGAGGTTTGGCTAACTACAGGTAAAATCAACTTTAGGGTTCTTCGATCGAACCCAAATGGGTTCGATCGAAGAACTTCGAAGAACCCAGTTTCTGGGTTCTTCGAAGAACCCAGTTGGGTTCTTCGTTCCCAGATGGGTTCGATCGAAGAACCCTCTGGGTTCTTCGAAGAACCCAGTTTCTGGGTTCTCCGAAGAACCCAAAAACTGGGTTCTTCGATCGAACCCAGAGGGTTCTTCGAACGAACCCATCTGGGTTCGATAGAACCCAGAGGGTTCGATCGAAGAACCCATCTGGGTTAGATCGAAGAACCCTTCTGGGTTCTTCGTTCGAACCCAGATGGGTTCGATCGAAGAACCTAGAAGGGTTCTTCGATCTGAACCCAGAAGGGTTCTTCGAAGATCCCAAAAAAAAATTTTTTTTTTTTTTTTTTTTTTGTTGGGTGGAGTTCCAATCTCCAGATTGGATCTCCACCGTCCATCAGATTTGATGGACGGTGGAGATCCACACTTTAATTTTTTATTTTTTAAAAAAAAATTAAAAAATTTATAATAATTTTTTTTTATTTAATAAAAAGAAATTATTGTTTGAGGGGTAGTTTGGTCATTTTAAGGGTAACAGTTGGTCAACCGTTAAATCTAACGGAAGTCAACTAACGGTAGGGGGTGTCATTGTCAATAAACGATAAAGTTGATTTTACCTGTAGTTGGCCAAACCTCAGGGGGTGTGAGTGCAATTAGCTCTAAAATTAATAATTCATAATTATTAATTTCTATTTTTTATTAAATATTTAATTAATTAAATAATCACATTATTTAATTATTCTCTTTTATTTAAATCGCATTACTTTCGTAACACTATTAATTGAACCATCCAATTAATCTACCGTGATCCTCGTTACCAACAACCATAAGGGCTAGCAAGGGGACCTAATGGACCCACAGTTTTGAGCTCCAATAATACTTAGTAATATTAATTAAAACTCTTTAATTAATATTTCACGATTATTAATCTCGGAGTTATTCCACTAAAAACCCGAGGCTGCACTCTCAAAACTGTAGACATGTTAATACAATCTGAAGTCTCAGTGTCCATTGATATAGCTAATTGCATATAATGTGATCATCCACAAATAGTTCATGACTACAGCTGGGTCATAAAGTCCGTTATACCCCTCTAGAAATATCTTTTCCTTTAAGTACCATTGATTCTCTAATGAACAATTAAATCCTGTCTTTCTCACGGAAGAAGGAGAGCGCTCATAATCGTTCAAGCCCCGAATCAACCCTTAAGGGAACTACTCATCTACTTCAATCAAGAAGGAGTGGATTCCACTATTGTGTACAAACCTTCCCAGCCATAAGCCAAACCGCAGCTCCAAGATACGGAGGTATTGGTCGAGATTCTCATCAACCTCACTCATGGTAAATCAAAAGCCACGATCTAACTTGAAGGAGTCGATAAGACACTCAGGATTAAGATCACCTATAAATAGCCATCGTTTATCTATTATATATGAATCTCATCTACTAACGGATCTTGGTGAGAGATTTATATAAATCGTGGCCCAGTCCTATATGATCTCATCATATAAGGTGCCTCCATTCTCATGTCAACTACATGAGCGGTCTAGGATAAGACCACCGTACTTTACAGAATGGACCGCAACAGTAGATCAATCACAAACAAAGTACCCAGCTTTGTTAGCTCTCTACGAACTCTTTAGATTGCACATCTCAAAATGAATCCTCTCTGTATATGACCATCATATACTTATTTTGAGATTACATCTTGCAATCTAGGATGTTCTTGCACAATACGAATGTATTACTGAATATAAAAACATTTTATGAACTTGAATGATAATCTGAATAATTCTTATTATTTTCTTTAACCATTTACAATTACAAGTTTTAGGGCATAAAACCCAACATGCAGAACGCTTACGCGTCCTCATACCATATATTACGCCAAATGCTTTTTTTTCAAGAGCAACGACACTCTGATTACCTGTGGCACTCACAATATTCGGCAAGGGAGAAGGAGAGTAAATAGTAAGCTGTAGGCATTGATCGGGTTCCTTTCCCTCCTCCTTTGCTTCATCATTTTTAAGATCAGTTGTATCGTTCATATTGTAGGTTGTATCAAAGAAGTTGTCACTCTGATGTAGTGAATACAACAGTATACGGTTAATACAATGTCAAAAAGGAAATAACAAAGTTCGACATGATTAAATAAAACAAAAATTACCTCTGGCACTTTATTTCGAGCTTCAAATTGTTCATTACTGCCTATTGTCTTGCAGACAACTTCAATCAATTTCTCAATTCCTTTCCGCATCTCATCAAGTTCTGTTTGTAGAGTTGCAAACCCTTTGTCAACTTTATCATTCAATGCGGTCATAGAAGTCTGTAGACACTTGACTTCTGTGTGCAGGCCATCCACTTTTCTACGTAAATCTTGTACGTCCTAGCATAATGTCCAACAAAAAGTTAAATTAACATTTACATAATATTTAATGAACAATACAATTAAGGGACAATATTGGCTACATACTGATGGACTCCATTCAATAGGCCGCTCTTCTTGTATTTCAGCTTGCCTATCTTTCGATTGTCGTTGTAACACCCCCTGACCCGACCCGGCTGAATCGACCCAGGGAGCGCTACCGGGTTTTCAACACTTTCTAAATTCATTTTATACTTTTCAAAATCACTGTGAGCCCATTGAATAAATTTTTCAAACCATTTCAAAACCACATAGTTTATAATTTTAAAACCATTATCGAGTGAGCCCATCGAAATACACTTTTTACAAAAATTTCAGCAGAGTTTCCTTTATTTTTCGGATTTCCCAAAACCTGTTTTTCCACAACTCAAATCAAATACAAATTCAATAACACTTCAAATCTCATTTTCAATCAATTGCGCACTCTGCCGTTTAGTGCGACTTTCAAACAATTTTCAAAATCAAATAGTGCATAATTAATTCATTACAGTCCTTAAGAAATGAAAAGCAGAATTCATAAACCAATTTAATTACAAAACAGAATTATACAAAACGTTTACAAATCTCTGTATATACATGCATATCAATCATAATACACATCAACATAAATATCTACCCCAGAAATGTGACTCTACTCCTCTGTCTGCAGGAAACTCCTCTTCAGTCTTTTGCCTCTTCAGTCTCCCTGGTACCTACGCGTTAGAAACAAAACTAACGCGCTAAGCATATAGCTTAGTGGGTGTACACTAAACTCAAATATGAAAATCATAAATAACTTTTAATAAGAAACATATCACAATATATATATTTCAATTCTAATCATTTACAGAAATAATCATTTTAACTTCAAAATCAAACCATAAAGCAGTTATAATCACTTTAACTTCAAGAATAAGATCAATGACACGCCTTTTGTGTACCCACAAGTATACGGGGTCGGCTCAAGTAATATAGATTTGTGAAGTCCGAATATCGTTCCCACGAGGACATTTAGAAATTGAGTACTAAAATTTACCAAGCTTAATACTATCTAGATGATCAATTCAATGGTTGTGATTTGTGATTTATATTTTAAATGAATGAAAACTTGAAATTAAAATATCTTTTTATCAATGGAGATGGGAACTAAGGAATCCGATTTCACTTACTAATCCTAATGATATAAGATAATCATGTATGGATGTCTAAGTTGATGATTGATGATCATGTTAACAATTTATCCGAAATCCTCTCTCGAGGTAAATCGAACCTATTCAACACATACTAACACCCTATCTCTCGATGGATGCTCAATATACGAGAATGCATTAAATATGGAAACATATTTAGATCAAATAACCTACACCAATATATCTCTATTTGGTTTCTAGGTCATTGTGGCAATTTATCGAACACGTGGTAGGCGTCTCCTTTCGGTACTTAATCCACCACAACAAGATATCGAATATTGGTGATCAATCAATATACAATCAATTAAATATTAAATCAACACTCAATCATGAAACTCAATTCATCCAACATTCATTAATCTCAATCAAGAGTCATAGCAAGTTCCATCATCATCCCTAGTGTAATAAATTAGTTCATCACTAGAAAACAAAAATACATAATATTATATATCAAGAACAACATGAATAATACAAGATTAAAGGAAAGATTGTGATAGAAAAACTCAATGGGGTTGACTCTCGTCGAAACTGAATTGGTAGAGCTTTTCCGTGCACGAATTCGAATCCGTAGAGCGATTGAAGACGTCCGGAGAATCGATCCAATGGCTAGCTTCCTAGACCCTCTTCTCTCTTCTTCTTCCTCCTTCTCTCTCTCTTTCTTGTCTTGTTCCTCAAAATTCTGAGATCCCCTCTCTCTCTCCTCACTTTCTATTTATAGAAGCATTTAGGGTTTGCTGGAAAAACCTTGCCGCGATCACCACCGCGACCTGTGGTTGCGCTGGGTTGGTCGCGGTACTCACTGGATTGCTTGGACTGTTTCATCGCGAGCTGCACTGCGAGCTGAGGTCGCGCTAGCTTGGTCGCGGCGCTCACTGCCAAGGCCTCATCATTCAGCGTGATCCCATCACCGCGATCATGGGCTGCTCGCCATGCTCTCTGCCAAGGAACTTACTCTCACCGCGACCACCTCATCGCGACCTGTGGTCGCGGTGAGCGGTCGCGCTGCTCACTGTGAAGGCCTCATCATTCAGCGCGATCCCATCACCGCGGCCATGGGCTGCTCGCCATGCTCTCTGCCAAGGAACTTAATCTCACCGCGACCACCTCATCCCGACCTGTGGTCATGGTGAGCGGTCGCGCTGCTCTCTGCCTGGATCCACATTTTCCACCGCAATCAGCACAGCGCGACCGTAGGTCGCGACGCTCCCTGCCAGAAAATCACGGTTTTGGACCAAGAACTCCAAACTTCGCGCGGTTCCGAGAGAAACACCTAAAACCTACAAACACTTAACAAACACATCAAAAGCACCAAAAATACTCAAGAATGCAATTAAAAGATACGGTTTAAGGGTCGTAATTATATGAAAATAAATGACCGATCAAATACCCCCAAACTTATCTTTTGCTTGTCCTCAAGCAAATCGGACACACCACAACTAAAAACAAAAACAAAGAAGGCTAGAACTAAGAATAAAAAAATGAACTAAGCTATATCCATTTTCGTAGGATACAACGATGGCACTTAGCACGTGCCACAAGCCTTTAAACCCCTAGGTGGCCCTAGTGGACGAGTTAAAGTCTCGTGAGGGTTTACCAGCTACGATACCCACAAACGTCCTAAGCTAATCACACACATAGCTACACATCAAATCAAACATAAACGCACATGCAAAGGCATAAAAGTAGCACCATAATCATAAATCTAAAATGCTGCCGATAAGCCTACACACCCTATCTCATACAGGAAACTGACATACAATGCATTGATAATAGTGATATCTTCATATCAATAAACTGCTGATATAATTCGCCTCGACTCTAGTCTCACCAGTTTTCACTCAATGACACACAGAACCTAGGTAATCACACCTTCAATTGCATACGACTGGAATTTATGAGCAAATAATTTCAAAATGTGTCGTATGCATCAATAATTAGAAAGAACGCACAGATTTAACAAAGGATCTCATGAAAGATATCAAATGCTAAGAACAGAAAAATTCGTGTATATACATGTCAAATATTACAATTAAGTTTTCTAAGGAGATCAACAGGACTTTATATGGTTGTAATGGGGCTTGGGGAGATTGGCTCAAAAGAACGGAATTCGGGCTCAACGCACTTGGAAACCTACTGAGAGACTTCATGAAGATTTCAATTTGCATAATTTCTCTCACGACCACCAAATTCCTTCAACTAGCATTCCCAATCTTTTCTCACATTTCTCCTTCAACCTCTTTTCAACCCCTTTTCAATTTTCTTACTTTGTGCATTCCATTTCTTTTTCTCATTTTAGCCAACTCTTTTTATTTTATTTTATTTTATTTTTGTTGGCTAATTTCTTTTTCTGCACATTACCCGTATCCATATCATCTTTTTTTTTTTTTTATTCCACTCCTTTCTCACTCAACACTTACATATTTTCTTTTAATTGTCTCTAGTTTCCAAGCGTCAAAGGTAATGTCTTACAATTTTGGCTAGGATCTTTGGACATGTAGGTCATACAATAAAAAGTTAATATGCGAGTGTTTGGCCGCGAATGGGATAGGGAGCACGCAATTACGGATAGGAAAATAAGCTTTTTAGGAATTCACACACAATGCCTGGATCATATCTCCAAAATCTACTCAATTGAACATTTAAAACATATACACACGATTTTCATAATGCAGTTCATTAACATCCAATGCAAACCTATAGAGATCAATCTATCGAATATAAAGCTCAAGAAAGTGTATAAGAGTAGAAACGAAAAATTCCCTCAGAATAAATACGCAATAATCTCAAAATCTCACTAAGGGTAGTCTCCACTATTAATCAGAGCTATTAATTGACAGCTATCACACATTACAATGCAGAGACTTCAGACCTGAATGTTTAGATGCAAAGATACTATCGGCAATATTCTAGCTAACAACTTTGCACACTCACATGAACTAAGCATAAACATATTACTATTCAATTATCTGCGAGGCATGCATATGATTCGCTATTCTACAACAATAAAAACGAAAATACGAAAAATTCAAAAGTTGATGTACGTGGCGTTGTTCAACCTAAGTCTTCCAAACGCAGTGCGTATAAGGAAAGTCTAGGTTTCCAGCCTATATACACCAACAAAACAAACAACAAAACACTAAAGATAAACACACCCCCAAACTTAACTCAAACATTGTCCGCAATGTTTAAAATTCAAA
Source organism: Xanthoceras sorbifolium (assembly GCA_003430845.1). Lineage (NCBI taxonomy): Eukaryota > Viridiplantae > Streptophyta > Magnoliopsida > Sapindales > Sapindaceae > Xanthoceras > Xanthoceras sorbifolium. Next base: position 24,464,035 of record CM010608.1, on the reverse strand, counting down.
TTAGACGAAACAAAACACTAAAGATAAATACAATCCAAATCTAAAACAATAACAGTTTAGTAAAATAAAATAATAACAGAAATGCCACAAAAATAAATCAAGCTGGTGGAGGTGGTGGTGGACTCGAAGCTCTCTGAAATCTGCGGATGTAGGACTGAACAGCATAACCTCTCCTCTGCAAGTCGGAAGAGACAGTCTGGAGGTACTGACTCATCTCATCAATAGCTGCATCCTGTCTGTCCATCCACTGGTCAACATGCTGCTGGAGCTCCGTCATCCGATGATCCATATGCAGCCGCATGTCCATCATCTGCCCCTGAATATCCTCTAATGCACCCAATACCTGACCCCACTGAGAACCCTCAGCTGCTCCCTCAGAACGTCCCTGTGAACTGCTTGCTGCAGAACCTCTAGTGCCTCTGGGGGGTACTCTGGGTGCAGCCTAGACGTCCTCCTCACTGTCATGAAAGTCGTCAATCGCAGCCAAAATATCCTCCAAATCGTCATCTCCAGCTGCGGGCTGACGCTCCTGCTCTCCAAGTCGTGGCAGCCCTCGCCTCTTGGCCAAATCATTATAAGTTGCCCTGTTCAAATTCTGCAGAAGCGAGCGGAGGTACTGCTGCTCATCTGCAGCATACACATCTATGCCATGAGAAGCACAAATGTGCGTGATCAAGCACGGAAATGGCAGCACACCTCGCAACCGATGGCCTGCATGACATATCTCATCTCTGATCAACATCCCAACATCTAATGCAATGCCGCTCCGGATACAGTGCACCAACCGGGCGGTCTCAATGATAAGGGTCGTGCGATACTGGACTGGCCGCAGGGAAAAATCAGAGAATATCTGCCAGAATGCTGCGTCTATATGAAGCTCATGATGCTTGATAGGGGCAGTACCGTCCTCCCAATCTTGCGATCCTGACATCCGCAAACTCCCTGCCAAATCTGAGTTATGCTCTGAGAATAATGGAAGCTCTGGATATCCAAGACGAAGGTTTGGCTGAGGAGTGGTGCCGAAATGAGCATTGATCACTTCTGGAGTGATCCTAATCTGAACTCCTCTGACTGGAACTATGCCGTAGTTATGGAAGTGCGGCGGATACATCGCGGCATAGAACTCGCGGACAATACTCTCATTCGCCCTGTTGGGCATCCGAATAAAGTTACCCCAACCCTGCTGGTCAATATGGGCGGGGATAACAGATGCGGCCAACTCCTCTACGGTAATACCATGCTCCAAGAGAAGGGTTCTCCCCTTCTGAGTAGTCAACCGACCGTCGAATTCCGGGTTTGGGTCACCCACATTTTTCGGCTTTTCTTTCTCCGAAATTTTTGCCTTTTTAGACCCTTTTTGTTTTTGTTTGCCTTTTCCTTTTGAAGAACAGGATGCAAACCGGTCGGGATACTCTTCGTTAAACCGCTTCAACCTCGTCATTTCCCCACAATCCATACAGTTTCCACCAACTCAACAACAGCTACCAAATTACGGCAATTCAAAATGACTCCACAACTCCACAACAATCCTAACAACTTCTACCACAAAATCAATACTACAACCACATCAACAATACTACAACAACTAAATAAACCCCAATACTTCAACAATCTCTCCCAAACACAAAATCACCACACAAATTCAAAAACCTCACCCACCACAAAATTCAATCTCTAGGCACTAAAACTACTCACAGCAATCCACAATAGATCCCTACAACTTAATTGAAAGGAAAAGAATTAATTACCTTGCACCCTAGATTCTTGAGAGGCTTTGGAGTTGAGAGGATTTTGGAATAAAGTCGGACGCGAGAACTGTTGAGAGATTGTGTTTGTCGCGCACGCTAGGGATTTTATCCCCAATTCCTCATCGCGATCACCTCACCGCGACCTCAGGTCGCGCTACGCGGTCGCGGTGGCTGATTTTTCCTCGAAAGGCCACCGTTTGGATAAGTGATGGGCCAGCGCGAGGCTTCGCCGCGACCACAGGTCGCGATGGTCTGCTCGCGCTGACCGTTGAACTCCCCTGGCAGTGAGCACCGCGACCCTCTCACCGCGACCGTAGGTCGCGACGCGAGGTCGCGTTGCTCACTGTGAAGTTTTCATTTTTTTCTTCTTCTGAGGCAGTGAGCACCGCAACCCTCTCACCGCGACCGTTGGTCGCGACGCGAGGTCGCGTTGCTCACTGTGAACTTTGGAAAAATTTTCTTCAAAAGCAGTGAGCAACGCGACTGCATCACCGCGACCATAGGTAGCGACACAGGTCGCGGTACTCACTGTGATGAGCAAAAACTCTCCTCCTCTGTACCTGTCAAGAAACACAATTCACAAAAATGAAAATTCACAAACAATAAACGACAAACCAAATCAAATCAAAAAATTCAACAACAAAATTAAAGAGTAAACATCAAAATTAACAACCAATAAACAACAAACCAAATCAAATCAAAAAAAAATTCAACAATAACAAAATTAAAGACTAAACATCAAAATTAAACAATCAAAGTAAAATAACTTAAACCAATTCAAAATAGTCCAAATAGAATTCAAGAACATTGGGTTGCCTCCCAAGAAGCGCTAGTTATAGTCGTAGCTCGACTGTATGCCCTGTCATTTGGAACTTAGCAACTCCACCGAGGTTTTGGGCGGAATGGTAACTCCCTCTATGTAAAGCTTCAGTCGTTGGCCATTGACTTTGAATGTTTCCCCACTCAGGTTCTTGATATCCACAGCCCCATGTGGATATACTTTCACAATCTCGAATGGTCCGGACCATCGTGACTTCAATTTTCCTGGGAAGAGTCGCAGGCGAGAGTTAAATAGAAGAACTTTCTGCCCCACCTCTAACTCTTTTCGCACGATATGCTTGTCATGCCATCTTTTGGTGCGCTCTTTGTAAATTCGCGCATTCTCGTACGCATCCAACCGGAACTCCTCTAATTCATTTAGTTGCAGAAGACGCTTTTCACCTGCTAACTGCATATTATAATTAAGCGCCTTCGTTGCCCAATAAGCCTTGTGCTGGAGCTCGACTGGCAGATGACATGACTTCCCATAAACCAACCTATAAGGAGACATCCCAATAGGTGTTTTGAAAGCTGTCCGATAAGCCCATAGTGCATCGTCTAGCCGGACTGACCAATCCTTTCTGGAGCTATTCACCGTTTTCTCCAGAATTTGTTTGATCTTCCTATTCGAAATTTCCACCTGTCCGCTTGTATGAGGGTGATACGGTGTGGTGATGCGGTGAGTCACTCCATATCTTTTGAGTAGTGCTTCAAATTGCCAGTTGCAGAAGTGCGATCCTCCATCACTGATGACTGCCCGCGGTGTTCCAAACCTGCAGAAAATATGTTTCTTGAAAAATTTCAACACTACCTTTGCATCATTTTTCGGAGTGGCTATGGCTTCCACCCATTTGGAGACATAATCAACCGCAACCAGAATATATTGGTTGTTGAACGACATGGGAAATGGTCCCATGAAATCAACCCCCCACAAATCAAATAGCTCGACCTCAATGATGGGGTTTTGAGGCATTTGGTTCCGGCGGCTGATATTGCCTGTCCTTTGACACCTATCACATGAATCAATGAAGTGGCGGGTGTCTTGAAAAATTGAGGGCCAATAGAAGCCTGATTGAAGAACTTTTGCGGACGTCTTTGAAGCACTGAAGTGCCCTCCACACTCCAAACTGTGACAATGCAGGAGGATATCTCTGATTTCCATTTCTGGCACACAACGCCTGATAATGCCATCTGAACAATACTTGAACAAGTATGGTTCCTCCCACATGTAGTATTTCACGTCGGCAAAGAACTTCCTCCGCTTATGATAGGTCAAGTCTGGTGGAATGATCTCGCTCACCAAATAGTTTACAAAGTCAGCATACCATGGGGTCATAAGAGCCTGCAAAACAAAGAGTTGCTCATCAGGAAATGAATCATCGATAGGAATACTTACCTTCATTTCGTTGCAGCTGTGTTCTAGTCGAGAAAGATGGTCTGCCACCAAGTTTTCTATTCCCTTCTTGTCCTTGATCTCTAGGTCAAACTCTTGCAGGAGTAAGACCCATCGAATGAGTCTTGGCTTGGCATCCTTCTTTGACATGAGATACTTGATCGCAGAATGATCAGTGTATACAATTATTTTAGCCCCCACCAAATATGACCTGAATTTTTCGAAAGCAAACACAATTGCCAATAGCTCTTTTTCTGTGGTGGCATAGTTGATTTGAGCATCTGTCAAAGTTCGACTAGCATAATAGACAACATGAAGGCGTTTGTCTATTCTCTGACCCAATACTGCCCCCACAGCAAAATCACTCGCATCGCACATTAATTCGAAGGGTAACTCCCAATTAGGGGCTGTGATAATCGGTGCGGAGGTGAGCTCCTTTTTCAGCTTCTGGAATGCACTATGGCATTCTTCTGTGAACTCAAATGTTACCTCTTTTGACAATAGATTGCAGAGGGGCTTGATGATCTTGGAGAAGTCTTTTATGAACCGGCGATAGAAACCGGCGTGTCCCAAAAAACTGCGGACTCCTCTTACGGAGGTGGGCGGTGGTAATTTTCCAATGACTTCTATTTTCGCCCTGTCCACCTCAATCCCTGTTGATGAGATTCTATGGCCCAAGACAATGCCTTCCTTCACCATGAAGTGACATTTCTCCCAATTCAGTACTAGATTCGTCTCTTCACATCTTTTAAGCACTAAGGCCAAGTTGGCCAAACACACATCAAAAGACGAACCAAACACAGAAAAATCATCCATGAATATTTCAATGAAACGCTCGACCATATCAGAAAAGATAGCCATCATGCATCGCTGAAAGGTCGCTGGGGCATTACAAAGGCCAAAGGGCATTCTTCTGTAGGCGAAGGTACCATAAGGGCAAGTGAAGGTTGTCTTCTCTTGATCTTTAGGTGCAATAGGTATCTGATTGTATCCTGAGTATCCGTCTAGGAAATAATAGTACGCGTGCCCTGCCAGTCTTTCTAACATTTGATCAATAAATGGAAGCGGAAAGTGATCTTTTCTTGTAGCTGTGTTTAGCTTCCTATAATCAATGCACACTCTCCAACCTGTGACTGTTCTGGTGGGGATCAATTCATTGTTTTCATTTCTTACTACCGTGATCCGCCCTTTCTTTGGCACCACTTGCACCGGACTCACCCATGAACTATCTGAGATGGGGTATATGATTCCAGCATCAGCAATTTAAGAATCTCTGCTCTGACTACCTCTTTCATAATCGGATTCAGCCTGCGTTGATGCTCTATTGAAGTTTTGAAATTCTCCTCCATCAAGATCTTGTGCATGCACATGGTAGGGCTGATTCCCTTTATGTCAGAGATAGTCCACCCCAATGCGGACTTGTGCTGCCGCAGCACTCCCAGAAGTTTCTCCTCCTCTGTTTCATTTAAGGTAGCTGAAATTATTACTGGGAGGGAGTTAGATTCCCCTAAATAAGCGTACCTCAAATGCTCAGGTAACTGCTTCAATTCGAGTTGAGGAGGCTTCTCGATTGAAGGTAGTATTTTAGGCTTCCCATGGCCTAAGTCTTCAACATATCTCCTGCCCCCGTATGGCATAAGGGGTGCTGAATTAAGACGGAAAGCATACTCAGCTATGCTATCATTTTCTTCTTCTTTTGTCTCTCCATGAGCCAAAAAAGCTTCCAATGGCTCTTCAAGAATGCTCTTCTCAAAGGTTTCTTCAACTAAATAGTCAATTGCATCAACTCTCAGGCAAGTGTTTGCAGTAGTTGCAAATTTTGTGGCCTTGAACACGTTGAAGACTGCCTCTTCCTCACCCACGCGTAGTGTCAACTTCCCTTGCTGCATATCTATTAGTGCTCCTCCAGTTGCTAAGAATGGTCTCCCCAATATGAGAGGAATATCTCTATCTTCCTCCATCTCTAACACAATGAAATCCACAGGGAAGTAGAATTTGTCCACCTTGACTAGCACATCTTCTATCACTCCGTAGGGGTATTTGACAGAACGGTCTGCCAATTGGAGTGTTACACTTGTTGGCTTCACTTCGCCCAAGCCTAGCTTCCTGAAAACAATAAAAGGCATCAAATTAATGCTAGCACCTAGATCGCACAAAGCTTTAACAAATTCAGAACTCCCAATAGTGCAAGGAATAGTAAAACTCCCTGGATCTTTTAATTTCTGAGGTAATTTGTTCTGAATGATGGCACTGTATTCCTCAGTCAAGGCGACGGTTTCATGATCTTCAAGCCGTCTTTTCTTGGATAGAATTTCTTTCAAGAACTTCACATATGATGGCATCTGAGCTAAAGCCTCTGCAAAAGGAATGTTAATATGAAGTTTCTTAAAAATTTCAAGAAATTTAACAAAATTCTTATCTTCTTTGTGCTTCTGTAGCCTTTGCGGAAAAGGTACAGGTGGCACATATGCCTTAACTACTTGGACAGGTGGGAGTGGTTCATCACTCTTTTCATTGTGACGAACTGGTGGTGTGGAAGGTGATTCAATGCTTGTTTCATTTGCTTCAGCTTCTTGTTGAGAGTAGTCTCTTCCTGCAGTATTTTCTATTTCTTTTCCACTCCTCAAAGTGATTGCTTTACAATGCTCCTTGGGATTGACTTCAGTGTTGCTTGGTAATGTGCCATGAGCTCTGTTTTGTGTCTCTCTAGCTATCTGGCCAATCTGTACCTCAAGCTTCTGAATGGCAGCTTGATTTTGCTGTGCCACATGGTCAATCTTGCCATCCATCTTTTTCATTGCTGCGTCTTGTCCATCCATTCTGGAGTCAATTTTTGACATGAATTTAACCAGCATATCTTCTAGGGCTGGTTTCCTCTCCTGTTGATTTGTTCCTTGATTCGGATGGGCATTTCCTTGATTTGGATGGATATTTCCTTGATTCTGAAAACCAGGCGGACCGGGTTTCGCATTGCTGTTCTGTTGATTATCTCTCTATGAGAAATTTAGGTGATTTCTCCATCCAGGATTGTAAGTGCTTGAGTATGGGTTGTTGTATGGCTTGCTGAAGTTTTGTACATATTGTACCTGTTCAGCACTGCTTGTACCTGCAAAAGAAGAATTACCCATTGTGCACTCAGCACTGCCATGTGGTCTTCCACAGTTGTCACATCCAGGAGCTGCTGACTGTATGGAATTTACATTCCATTTGTTGACTTGGCTCGACAAAGAAGCAACTTGTGCTTTAAGTGATGTGATTTCGTCAACCTCATAAGCTGTAGCTGACCCAACTGCTCTTTTGGGACATGCTCTCTCATATGCCCACATATAGCTATTTGTGGACATTTCCTCAATTAATTGATGAGCTACGTCAGCTGGTTTGCTCATTAAAGCACCTTGAGCGGCTGCGTCTAGCATGCATCGGTTTTGTAGTGTGAGCCCATTGTAGAATGTCGGCACTACAATCCAATCGGGTAAGCCGTGATGCGGACACTTTCTCAAAGTATCTTTGTATCTCTCCCAGACTTCATATAACAATTTCGTCTCCATTTGGGCGAATAGAGCGATATCGTTTCTAAGCTTTGCAGTTTTCCCTGATGGAAAATACTTGGTAAGGAAAGTTTGAGCTAGGCTTTCCCATGTAGTGAAAGTGTTCGGTGGCAATGAATTCAACCATAATTTAGCTCTGTCCTTTAATAAAAAGGGAAATATCCGCAGCCGAACTGCATCGTCAGACACCCCATTTTGTTTGAAGGTGTCGCATATTTCCAGAAATTGCTCCAGGTGGCTATTTGGGTCCTCAATTGGCATACCCCCAAATTGAACAGTATTTTGTATCATTTGAATGATTGCAGGCTTGATTTCAAAGTTGTTAGCCGCAACTGGAGGTCGTCGAATGCTCGACTGATTTCCTACCATGGTAGGAATGGCATAATCTCTCAATGCCTTGGCAATTTCTGGAGGTGCTTGTTGCTGCTCATTTTGCTGCTGTGCATGGTCTTCCATTGTAACTTGCTGTCGTGCTTGCCTCACTCTTTGAATAAGTGTTCGCTCGATTTCTGGATCAATGGCTTCAAGAGACTCTAAACTACTGCTACGTATTGTTTGTCTCATACATGATCGGTCATTTATTTTCATATATTTACGACCCTTAAACCGTATTTTTTAATTGTATTCTTGAGTATTTTTGGTGCTTTTGACGTGTTTTCCTCTAGTGTACAGGTAATAAGGTTTTGTGCGTTATTGAAGAGTTTTGGTGGATTAAATTGAAGATTTGGGAGTGCACAGCTGTCATCGTTTGGAGGCTGCCATAAATTCTACAAGATGAAATGGGTTGAGAACCTTATATTTCTGGAAAGGTCACAATATCTACTTTTTGACAAATTTTACGGTTCATGATTCCGAGTTGTCTAGAGAAATTTATTCATTTTCACAACAGTGCGCAGACTCACGACTTTCATGTCGAGAGTTAAGTCACGAGTCATGTTTCAGAGGCCGTCATAAATTCCAGAGGATGAACTGGGTTTCGAACTTTATATGTATGGAACGATATAGATGTCTACTTTCCCATACATTTTACGGTTCGTGATTTGGAGTTTTCTAGAGGAAGTTATGGTCATTTTTGTAACAGTGCGCAATCTTGAAATTTGGACCAGTGAGCACCGCGACCTAGTACCAGCGACCGTAGGTCGCGCTACAGTGGTCGCGATGAAACATCAATTTTTTGGCAGTGAGCACCGCGAGCACAGTGCCGCGACCAGCGGTAGCGACCCATGGTCGCGATGGCGACGCGAGAAACCTATTTTTCAATGCCTATAAGTAGAAAAAGGGCTCTAAAGAGAGGGGATTCGACTAGGGCTCTAAGGAGAGGACCAAGAGGAGACCAAGAGAGAAGAGAAGAGGCAAAGAGGGGAGAAGAAGATCATCTTGAAACCAAGAGGGATTGGAATCAATTCTTGAGCCAAAATCTCACCATCAAGCTTGGATTTGGAGAAAGTAGAAGCTAGACAAATTCCCAATGAGGAGGAGGACGAAAGTTCATCACACCTAGAGTTTTTCTATCCCTTTCCTTCTTTATTTTCATGCTTGTAACTCTCTTTATTAATTGGAAAATATGTTTAGTTGTAAATCTTTGATTATGAACTAAATTTGTAAGTTAGGGTTTTGATGAATCTTATTCTATGATAATTGAATGAATTGATTGTTTAATTTGTTGTGGTTGATTATTATGTTGTTGAGTGGTTTTATTGTACTTAATGCTTTGAATGTGAAGGCCTACATTTAGATGATAAATTGGTGGTGTGTTATGTACCGAGAGGAAACGCCCACCACGTGCTCGATATAATGTCCACCACAAGTAGAATTGGATAGAGATATACTAATTTGCTTGTGTGATCACGTAGGGTGTTTATTGTAACTAATGCATTCTCATGCACTTGGATATACCATCGAGAGATAGGATATTAGTGTATGCGGAATAGGTCCGATTTACCTCGAGAGGGGACTTTGGATAAATTAGATGAACACGGTCATCATCATGCATAATTAAACCTCAACAATGTGCTCTCATGAAATTCAATCGGATGGATTAGGTGAATTCAAATACCCTAACTAATCCCTCATATTGGTTGCTTGCTTTATTTTCATGTTTTTATATTTTTATCCTTTTAAACCTTTCGATTATCCAAATAGAAATAGGCTTGGTTAATTTTAGTACGCAACGCCTAAATATCCCTGTGGAGACGATAATTTTACTCATCATTTTATTATTTGTGCCGACCCCGTATACTTGCTGGTACAAAATAGTCGCATCAATACACAAATAAAAATTCCTGCACACAAAAAGAATCACACAAATAAGAAAACAAATGTAACAAGAAATTGAAGAAAATAAAGAAAATATCCAGATTAGTACTAGACTAAGTTGGTATCAATATCAATTATGACTAAACCGTCCCCGGCAACGGCGCCAAAAACTTGACACACCTTTTGTGTACCCGCAAGTATACGGGGTCGGCTCAAGTAATATAGATTTGTGAAGTCCGAATATCGTTCCCACGAGGACGTTTAGAAATTGAGTACTGAAATTTACCAAGCTTAATACTATCTAGATGATCAATTCAATGGTTGTGATTTGTGATTTATATTTTAAATGAATGAAAACTTGAAATTAAAATATCTTTTTATCAATGGAGATGGGAACTAGGGAATCCGATTTCACTTACTAATCCTAATGATATAAGATAATCATGTATGGATGTCTAAGTTGATGATTGATGATCATGTTAACAATTTATCCGAAATCCTCTCTCGAGGTAAATCGAACCTATTCAACACATACTAACACCCTATCTCTCGATGGATGCTCAATATACGAGAATGCATTAAATATGGAAACATATTTAGATCAAATAACCTACACCAATATATCTCTATTTGGTTTCTAGGTCATTGTGGCAATTTATCGAACACGTGGTGGGCGTCTCCTTTCGGTACTTAATCCACCACAACAAGATATCGAATATTGGTGATCAATCAATATACAATCAATTAAATATTAAATCAACACTCAATCATGAAACTCAATTCATCCAACATTCATTAATCTCAATCAAAAGTCATAGCAAGTTCCATCATCATCCCTAGTGTAATAAATTAGTTCATCACTAGAAAACAAAAATACATAATATTATATATCAAGAACAACATGAATAATACAAGATTAAAGGAAAGATTGTGATAGAAAAACTCAATGGGGTTGACTCTCGTCGAAACCGAATTGGTAGAGCTTTTCCGTGCACGAATCCGAATCCGTAGAGCGATTGAAGACGTCCGCAGAATCGATCCAATGGCTAGCTTCCTAGACCCTCTTCTCTCTTCTTCTTCCTCCTTCTCTCTCTCTTTCTTGTCTTGTTCCTCAAAATTCCAAGATCCCCTCTCTCTCTCCTCACTTTCTATTTATAGAAGCATTTAGGGTTTGCTGGAAAAACCTCGCCGCGATCACCATCGCGACCTGTGGTCGCGCTGGGTTGGTCGCGGTACTCACTGGATTGCTTGGACTGTTTCATCGCGAGCTGCACCGCGAGCTGAGGTCGCGCTAGCTTGGTCGCGGCGCTCACTGCCAAGGCCTCATCATTCAGCGCGATCCCATCACCGCGATCATGGGCTGCTCGCCATGCTCTCTGCCAAGGAACTTACTCTCACCGCGACCACCTCATCGCGACCTGTGGTCGCGGTGAGCAGTCGCGCTGCTCACTGTGAAGGCCTCATCATTCAGCGCGATCCCATCACCGCGGCCATAGGCTGCTCGCCATGCTCTCTGCTAAGGAACTTAATCTCACCGCGACCACCTCATCGCGACCTGTGGTCGCGGTGAGCGGTCGCGCTGCTCTCTGCCTGGATCCACATTTTCCACCGCGATCAGCACAGCGCGACCGTAGGTCGCGACGGACAGATCGCGACGCTCCCTGCCAGAAAATCACGGTTTTGGACCAAGAACTCCAAACTTCGCGCGGTTCCGAGAGAAACACCTAAAACCTACAAACACTTAACAAACACATCAAAAGCATCAAAAATACTCAAGAATGCAATTAAAAGATACGGTTTAAGGGTCGTAATTATATGAAAATAAATGACCGATCAATCAACATGTAAAATCGATTAATAAAGTCACTCACTTCACTTCTCAATTCACTTCAATTCTTGCCCGCTTGAATACTCAACATAACTAGGACTGGAATATGGGTCGTTCGACCACAGTGACTGTCTGTCGAAACCTAGCTCCCACCCTAGGACGAATCCTAAGAGTGGTACGTATCTCCCTACTCTAGGACCGAGTGGTCGGAACCTAGAGAGGTACATAACTCCCTATCCCAGGAACGAATCCTTAGGAAGGTACGTGTCTCCCTACCCCATGACGAATCCGTGAGGAGGTACGTGTCTCCCTGCCCCTGGATGAATCCATGAGGAGGTACATATAGTCATCAATAACATATCAATATCGGTGCAGTACTGCTCACTGAACCCAGCTGGTATACCAACCTCTTATATCCATTCCTATTTCTAAGTATCCTAGGACCATTTCGATAAACTATTTTCAAACGTTCACTGTATTTACAAATCAACGGAAACATACGATTTAAACAACGTAAATTTTCAGGGAAAATAAACAATATTCATATGATAATCGAAAACAAGTAATTTCCACGAAATCGAAGTAATAAAAATACGATCAATAATAAAATCATTCCACGAAAATATAATCAACACATAAAAATGAAAGTCTTCAAAAAAAAAATCTCAGATTCAAACTAAAAATACTTAATACTTTTCGTAAAGATTTCGAAAACGAAGGTACACCAACCTGAATACCGTTTTTCTTTCGACTATCGCGGTTCTACGTTTTCTTTTCCTTTCCCTTTTCTTTCTTTTTCACCTTTTCTTTCTTTCTTTCTTTCTCTCTTTACTTCCTCTTCTCTTCTTCTTCTTCTTCTTCTTCCTTTTCTTCTTCTTCCTCTTCTTCTTCTTCTTTCTTTTCTTCTTCTTCTTCTTTCTTTTTTCTTGGTTTCTCACTCTCTCTTTTCTCTTCTCTGTTTTTTTATGTTTTTGTGGCTTCTGCGAGAAGCCAAAATTTTTTTTTTATATTATTTCGGTCGTTGCGACCTGTGGTCGCGCTACCAGGTCGCGGTACTCACTGGAACGATTCCACCGCCTTCATCGCGAGCACACCTCGCGGTACCATGGTCGCGCTGGTGGTCACGTTGCTCGCTGCCAGAATTTGACATTTTCATCGCGAGCAGTTCATCGCGATCTGTGGTCGCGGTGCTCACTGCCAAAAATCACCATTTTTCATCGCGAGCGGGTCATCGAGATCTATGGTCGCGGTGACCAGGTCGCGATACTCACTACCTCGGTTTTCAATTTTCATGCATCATTTTTGGACCGTTCCATCTGGTCCACCTGAAAATCATAAAAATAAACATACTTTTAATTACATTTACACCCCCTCCAATCACAAAATTTATATTCACATATTTAAAATTAATTATCCAAAATTCGGGATGTTACAGTCGTTGCTCTTCTTCAGCAACATCATCACAATACTCGTCATCACAATACTCGTCATCTTCCTTATCACCAATCTCTATATCTGGGGCAGACGGATCATTTAAGATGGTAGCCTTCTCTAACCCCGTCAAATATGACAACTTCAATTCTTCATCCGTGGGTTTCAAAGTTTGAAACGTTGAAATCTAACCAACAAAAGAAAAACAAACCACATAGAGTTATAATAAATTTTATATACCTAAGAGAAGTCTATTAATTTAATTCATACATTTCGCCTTATGAAAATCTCAGTGCTCAAAGCCTCATATCCAGGACTCGTTTTGACTTCCCAGTTCAGAATACGAGGGGCTGTACGAGACACCCTAGTAGCATAATTCTTCTTTGAGTACAGCGGAATCGTTTCAATTGCCTACACCTAGCAAATAAAACAAAACCATGTTTCAATAAGAGTTTTAAAGAAGTTAAGGGTAAAAAATGTTAAACACTTAAAATTACCTGAAAAGCATAGACAAATCCATACAGGTTGATCTTCTCTACTGTATGGCTCGGATCCTTTTTAGCCTTCTCCATAAACCTCTAATGACCTTTGCAACAGGTCGATAAAGAATTGAATGTCCTTGAATATACATAGAAACCCCATGGGAACCGATTGAATTCTTCTAAATTATCCACTAACTTCATTACCCAATATTCGACCTTAGTCCTTAAGTCCTTTCCAAGCAATGTCATCTCTAAGATCAGCAACAAAGCTAATTTAAAGTCACCACAGCACAACCAAGGTAAATTACTCAAGGAGCTTAATCATTGAAGAAGGGTCCAAGCATGGATCCGTTGAGACAACTCCAAATGCCCGTAAAAACCCATTTATCATCGAGATTTATCTCCATGCGAATGTATCCGAACGTCAATATGAAATCTAGAAAATGACAAAAGAACCACCTCAGAGGACTCCTTCCAAAGCAAACCCAAACCCCCCCCCCCCCCCCCCCGCCTACCATCAGACTCCACAACTAACTTTCCACAAAAACCTAACTTAACCCTAATCCACTCCAACCTATACCTATCCACTTTAGTTTCAGACAGAAAAACTAAATCCACACCATGATCACGAACCTGGGAACGAAGTGCATGGAATGTCCGGTCATTTCCCAGCCCCTGAACATTCCAAAATAAACAATTCATAATGATCGGCAGGTTGGGAACTCTGGTCCTGCCGCTAACTGCTATTGAAACTCCTCCGAGGGATTCATAACCTTAGATTTTTTTAGATGCGATTCCTCCACCAACGAGTTACCCGACCCTATTCGCTTACGTACTCGACCCTTCCATTTTCCCCCCAAATTTAGGGGCAACTCATGACCAGACCTCCTCTCTAGGGAAGTAGAAGTATTAACTGTAGACCTCTCTGGATTCTATAACATAACACTAGATAGCTCTACCACATCGTAGCCAAAACTCACCCCCTAAGCAACACAAACCTCTTTATTCATTTCCATGCCCGCACTATGGCCAAATCCTGCCACTGGATTGTACACACAAGAACCCAAATTAGGCTTATTACTAGCCACACCTGTGCCACTAGACGTCCCCACCCCAACCTGCACCTTAGAATAATTAACATTGTGTTTATCACTCAACACACCCTTCAATGACCCTACATGTAGGCCATGCACTAACACGTCCCCATGCACACTAGAGCCTTGCACCAACAACCCTAAGTCACTCAGTGGCTCACTCACCCCATGCACTAACATATCCCCATGCATTAACACGTCCCCATGCATACTAGAGCCTTGCACCAATAACCCCGAGTCACTAGGTGGCTCACTCACCCCAGTACCCAAAGTCAACCTTTGCCCATGCAAACCTTCAACCTCGTACAACCCAGATTCGTGCAACAGAGACTGTACCTGAACTGTTTCCACCTCATGCCCAACAGCACCCGAAGCCCTTTCCTAAACATGCACATTATCATGTCGTACCTCCAGAGAGCGACGATTAACTCCTTCAGAAAACTCTCTATTTTGGTGTCATCCCCCCACCCTTGGAGGACTAGAAGCCATCAGCCATGGACCAAAGGAACTCTGGCTACTCCCCATATTCCCTCCCGAACCCTTAGCCTTCACACATTCCCTGACGGAATGACCCACAAACTTGCAATCAAAACAAAATTTTGAAGGTCGTTCGTAGCAAAGCAACATCGCTACTGTACCATTCGATCCACCCATATTCACTCGAAGACACCGCAGCGATTTATCAATGTCCACCCCAACCCGCACCCTGATAGACTGCCCCATACAATCACCGGATGCCCCCACATCAATATCCCTAACACAGCCAATTTGTCGTCCAAGAAACATCCCAATGTCTCGAATCATACAAATTAACGGAACATTATAGATTTGCACCCAAAATTCAACGTAATTAAATTTCATATGCGATATCGTACCTGCATCCTTCAGTTCCTCAAAGATCAACAACGAGTCAACAAACGACCAAGGACCCCCCGACAAAACACGTTTTATATCCATGAGATTGGAGAACTGAAAACTAAAGATGTTCTCCCGTAGAATTTCAATCTCCACATCCTCCGTAGTCCGCCAAATCTTTGGGATTATTGCACAAAAAGCCTTCATATTAGTTCGCTTAGTAGCCAACAATTTACCCACCAAAGACAATTCTACCTTTCACTTCCCCATTTGCTGGAGACCATTATCAAGCACAGCAATAGGGTCCTCTGACTCCGCCAAAGAGTACACCGCAGACAACTCCTCAACCTCAGCAGTATTCATCCTGTCCAAAACCCTCTACCCCCACCACAGCAAAACCCCTACACTCCACACAAAGACCACCAACGCAGACCACCCGCACAAATACACCAAACCCCTAAAACGATCCCAAAACCCTACCCTCTATACTTACTAGGAGTGAAAACTAGGTCAACACATACCCAACGGCTACTTTCACCCTAAGATTCTCCAAAGAAAATCCTAGGGAAAAGACTTTTGTCATTTTAATCCAATATTTTTATTTATTCGTATAATTTTTAATTGTGTTTTGAAGATAGCACAACATTTTTTTTTAGATCTTGAAATAAGAATAGTTTAATAATTAAACGTTGAATAATTCTATAATTGAGTTATAATCTCAAGTTAATTTATAAATCAGCCACTTCTAATTAAATGTCTTATTATCAAATATTTTAATTAAAGATTATTCTCTGAATTTTTAATTTGACAAGAAAATGATAGGAATGTGATAGAGATATACATTTAAATGTTGAAAAGATGTCTTCCTAATTTAATTGCAATTAATCATAAATTGGAAAGCAATTTTAGAAATGGATAGATATCACTTATTTTTATAAAAAGATAAATTTATAATGATAATAATAAGATCTACGGTGACATATTATGAATATTATTTTTAATGAATTATTCGATAAAAAAATTTATTACAAATTAAATTTATACATGTATACAATAAAATATGTAAATCGTTTTATCTAATGTTAAAAAAAGAAAAACTCGATAATTACATACAAACCAATATATATATATATATATAATTAACATATGTTAACACACTTAAAATGTATAACATATATAAATTTCTTTTACACCAAAATAAAAGCTCATCATATATATATATATATATATATATATATATATATATATATATATATATATATATAATCACACATACTTGTAGGGCAAAACGTGCAATTTATTTTTTTTTTTCAATAAATTTTTTTATACCAACGAGCTTCGTAAAAAACGATAAATTTATTTGATATCCGTGAACCTAATTTGGGTTTATAATTAATGTGCTAAAAGTCACACTATAGTAGGTGGTTGGGGCTACCATTTTTGAGTTTTTGTTAACATTTTGGCTTGGTTTTGTGAATAAGTTACAACAATTTTTGTATCGCTAATTAATCATAATAAAGACCGTCGAATGGCGATACATTTCTAAATTCATATTGATTTTTTGAGGTTTGAGTTTCACCTACGTTGATAAAAAAATTAAGTATCAAAAAATCACTCTCATATGTTCAGAGAGTATAACTATTTATATATATTTTTTTTTTTTTTGCTAACACCTGAAGAGTTAGAGGACTACCGGGACCAACTGAGATTAAATCATACAAGTACGGTCCGGATAACTACCGGGACCAAAGGCCCGGACAACTACTCCCAGAAAAGGGAGGGATCTACTCCCACACGGAGGAGAGATCTACCCACACAATTGCGGTGTTATAAGCAATTGTAGGAAAATAATTATTTACAATACACCACTAAGGTGGCTTGGAGGTTTTGCTTATCCCTCCAAACCACCAAGGCAATTGCTTTGTGTATGTAAAACTATTTATATTTGATCTTGATACATATGATAATTACACTTTTTCAGTATTAGTTTGAAAGAAGAATAATAAATAATTACGAGCAATATAATAATAATAATAATAATAACTGAACTCAAAGTCTGCACCTCCATTTCTGTTGGGGGAGGGCTTTCAATGCTCTCTTTGCCATTACAAGAAGAAATAGTCATCTCTTCACGAGCTGTTACAACCATACGATGTTGATTGGTTGATAGCGCTAGCTAGCTACATCTTTCGGTGGCGGTAGTTGTGAGTAACTGATGATCACTGATCAGTTCTCTACATGCCTCTTTGTCAACTTTTTTGTTTATTCTTTTAATTTAATTTTTCTTCCAAACTTTAAGGAAATTAATTGTCGCATATACGCCACTAGTTAAAAAGTAGAAGAATCTATCTGAAAAATGAGACATCGAAATAGCTGTTGAATGTAGCATATATATGCATCTTTTTTTTAATTTACTATTATTAAATACAAATATATATAAAATGTAGATGTATCGGTTTGCAAATTTAAAATGTGGAAGAATTGACTCTAAAATCATGTTAACAATTATAACTTTAACGTACTTTATGATTCTAGTCGTATAGATATTATAGTGCGTGTATTATTTAAATTTCAAGAAAAAAAGTTTTAGTAAATCGATCGAGTTAATTAGTATAGGTTGAACCATCATATTTCAAATCATTCATATATATGTCCCGAGTATGAATGCTCACAATATATGATATGATTAATGATTAAACTTCATAAACTCAAATATGTGTAAAATCTGGACGTTGCACTGAAGAATGGCTCGATATTTTTCACTTTAATTTCGGTTTATACAAATAGACTAAATCTATATAAATACATATATACTATATATATCATCTGATCATATTAGAAACCTTAAATCTAAATTAAATGAAATTAACATAACAGTTTGTAACCCTAGACCCACTTCTTAACCAACCTGGTCCTATGTACATGTACACTATTCATTTTGCTTTGTAAACAATTAAAACTCTCAACAACTTTCTTCTCTCTAGCTCTTCATTTATTCTCTCAAACCAATATTCATTAATTGTGTATTTATATATACCACAAATCCCCTCTCCAACCTTGCATTGAAACAACAAGCAGGAAAAAACAATGGCTTGTTCGCACACTACTATGATGATCACCATCTGGTTTCCTGTAGCTCAGGTTCTTATTCTGCTTCTACAGGTTTCGAGGATCGAAGCGAAAGTTCCGGCCTTGATTGTGTTTGGAGACTCGTCAGTTGATGCAGGGAACAATAACTATATTCCCACGGTCGCCAGGAGCAATTTCCAGCCGTACGGTCGGGATTTCTCCGGTGGACGGGCCACGGGAAGGTTCTCTAATGGCAGAATTGCTACTGACTTCATCGCTCAGGCTTTGGGGATCAAACCAACCATACCAGCTTACTTGGATCCTGTATACAATATCTCAGATTTTGCTACTGGTGTTACTTTTGCTTCTGCTGGAAGTGGCTATGATAATGCCACTTCTGATGTTCTAGTAAGTACCCACGCAACATATAATATCTATATATATTATTAGGTCCAGGATCCGCACGTTTTTTTGTACAGAATAACGAGTTTGTAACCTTACAGAGTGAAAAGTTTGACTGTGTAGTGTTACAGAGTGGAATTCTATACGAAATAAACTTAGTTAAAGATGTTCTTAGAAAATATTTTTCCATAAGTTAGTATTTAAAGTACTTCTTCTGACCAAAAAATACTTGCTACAAAAGCACTTCATGTGTTCTTAATTTTATACAAAATTTTTTTTTTTGTTTAATTAGTTTCTATTTACATGGGGTTCAAAATAGCTGGCACTTAATTTATTTAATGTGATTTTGCTTGTGTAGTCTGTGATTCCTCTGTGGAAAGAGCTGGAGTATTATCAGGACTACCAGAAGAAGCTGAGGGCTCATCTTGGAGAAAAGCAAGCAAACGAAACAATCAGCGAGGCTCTGTATATAATCAGCGCTGGAACAAACGACTTCCTCGAGAATTACTACGCTATGCCAGGCGGCCGTCAATCCCAATTCACCATTACACAATTCGAGGATTTCCTGACAGGTGCGCGTAGTTAGTAAAATCTCTTGAAAATATAAAATTTGATCTCTCGCGTCAGAGTTTTACAGAATTCGGGTTTTTTTTTTTTTTTTTTTCAACTTGCAGGAATTGCTGAAAACTTCGTCAAAAAACTCCATGGCCTCGGAGCCCGAAAGATATCTCTGGGAGGATTGCCTCCCATGGGGTGCATGCCATTGGAGAGAACCACAAACATAATGGGTCAACACTTGTGTGTGGAGAGATACAACAATCTGGCTCTGGAGTTCAATGGGAAGTTGTATAATTTGGTGGTGAAGTTGAACAAGGAACTTCCAGGAATCAACCTGGTTTTTTCAAACCCTTTTTATGCTTTCATGCATATTATCCGAAGACCTGCTCTCTATGGTAGGTCACTGTCGTTTAATGCTTCTGTGACGTGTCGTTTTCTCACACACCAAATCTTGCGCCAATCTCTTCTATATAATATAACTAGCTACTACTACTTTTTTCTCCAAGGCCTTTAAACATTTCACATTGTGCTTGTTGGTTGGTTGGTTGATGGTGTTTAATTTAGTGACTTCACGCGTGACACTAGCTAGCTACATTTTGAAAGGACACGTATTCGGCTCGAAACAGTCGATAATCATTTGATTGTTCGTTATATATGTGTGTGTATATATAAAATATATAATCGAAATATAATTCAATGATCTCTAACATTTATCTACATGTAGATATATAATATGGTTAATTGTTGAATGGCATGCTGCTGCAGGATTCGAGGTAACTGAGGTGGCGTGTTGCGCGACAGGGATGTTCGAGATGGGATACGCATGCGGCCGGACGAATCCGTTTACGTGCCCGAACGCCGACAAGTATGTGTTCTGGGATGCTTTCCATCCGACGCAGAAAACTAATAAAATCATCGCTGATTATGTGGTGAAGAAAGTTCTTTTCAAGTTTCTATGATTATTATATAAATAGGGCAATATAATTTATAGTACGTAGTGTGTAGAAAAATCGTCCGTGTTCATATGGATTGAATCATGTTATTGTGATGTTACTGTATCTGTTGTTGTTATTTCCTTTTTTAGAATTTTGATATATAAAAAATAAATTGGACTTAGTTGATATCATTTTGGAATATTAATTCACCTCTCTCTCTATTTTTCTGAAATATGAATTATAACATTAATTCGACATATTTTTTATTAAACTTAAATAATAATAAATAACATATACAAATAATGATAGCACAAAAAAAGACGTGATTCATCGATTGATCCCTGAACGCACGAGCAATCAATTCCACTATCAAACATGTTTACCAAGCACACACTTAAAACGACTTTATTTTTCTCTCATACGAAAACTCTAAAAGTAAAAAGGTTTAAATAATAAAAACTCCGACTGCGAAATGCAACAATACTGAATCATACTTCACAATCCTAACTTTTCTCAATTGTTAAAAGAATGGATTTGTATGCTCTGCAAGTTGAGAGGTATTTTTCCACCATCAAAAAACCTAGGTCAAAAAAATTCAAAAGAATAAATCCCTAACCTTCACAAAAAGATGATGCTTTTAACATTATATCCATCGGTTTAAAGTCCATTATCAACCTTAAGACCAGACCAGTCCAGTTTAAAAAATTGACCGTGGCTGGCTATCCATCTAGAACCGTCTCTGACGTGGAAACCCCGGTAGACCCGGCCTCCTTCCTTCGCGACGGCCTTCTTTCTATTCGAACACGCCTACTTTGGGCAACAGAATCAATTTTGTTGGCCATCACACAGTTCGTCTCCTATAACTCACCTCCAAAACTTTCAAATCGGGACCAAGGAATCCCGACCAGTTCGTCTCGAACTGTTTCTTCCACTCCGCGACAGCAATGTCTCATGGCAAGGACGAACGACAAATGCGAACCCGATGGCGTCGAAGATAAGGGACAAACGAGCAGTTCCTCTTCGCGACAGCAAATGTGAACCCGATGTATGTTCCTCTCCGCTACAGCGACGGCGAACGACAAAGGCAAATTGTTGAGTATGTTCACCCAAAACTAACCAAAACTGTATTTTTACACACGTATAGTACCATGATTCATCCAGTCCCAGACATATGTGTGTGGCCTAACCTTAATACAACACCTTTTATTCCACCACCATTTAGAATAAAACCTAGCAGACCTAAACTTAGAAGGAGAAGGGAACCTGGTGAGAAACCCAAGGAAGGAAGATCTGGCCTCTGGGAGTATTGTATGCAAGAAATGTGGATAGCCTGGGCATAATAAAAGAACATGCAGAAATGGACCAGTGTTTGGAAGAAAGAAGCAGGTATGAATCCCTACAGTTCTGAATTTTTAAATTTATATATATATATATATAAAGAAATCTAACCTATCTTTTTTATTGATAGAGAATAAGAGAGACAGATGTTACTGGTGCCTCAACTTCCCAACCCCAGTTAGGACCTCCAACTCAAACACAACTTCAGTTATAAGTGATCCAGCATTAATTCTGATGGAAATGATACTGGTTTTGCTGTTTTTATTTTTTGTTATTGAACTTGCAATTAGGGGTATATATAGCATGAATTAATTTGTTCATGTTGCTAGCATGTTTCAGTGTATTTACATGCTGATGAACACTTGATTTTACTGATGTTGCTAGCAGGATAAACAGTTTTTGTTGTTATTTATCTTTATTTTTTGCTTATGATGTTTATGTAATTCCTATTCTATTTTTATTGAATATAATTTTATATTTTTTACTTATGATGTTTATGTAATTTCTATTCTATTTTTATTGAATATAATTTTAATGGATGGATATAATTGTTTGGTATCTGATGAACACTTAAGGGATATAATTGATGTTTTTCTTTAGCAGCTGTATTTTATTTTTCTTTTGGAACCTTTACAGTATTATGTGTCTTGTATATATTTTTGGAATGAGGTTGACAGTATTTTGGCAGTTTTATAACAGTTTTTTATTTGTCAAATAATTTTTTTTGGGATACAATTGTTCTTTTAAATTTGATAACTGTATAAAGGGTAAAATAGTCTTTTAGTTGTTTGCATGTGTTATAATTTACTTTATTAAGTGTTTTAATGGTGTAGTAATAGCAGAGTATAAAAAAAAAAAGTAGAAAGTAAAGAATGTGTTAAAATATAGGGTAGAAAATGATTATCCAATAATCCAACAAATTTATTGGCCAATACGTATAGTACCAATCACATGGATTTATTAATTCTTTTGTGGCTTCATTGAAACTACCACATCCAATTAAGGTAGCAAAAATGAAAGGTGTCAGGCAAGTATATTGGATTTTCGGCCAAAACATAGCATGTCGATAGTGATACTGGTAACGATACCGATATTATTATATAATTTAGAATTTATAAATATAAATTAGTTCAAGCTGTATATGTTCGATTTAGTGTGTGAGAATCCAAATAAACTATTTTATAAAAGGATAAAATATTATCAATTTATCTGAGATTTACCATTTTACAGATAAAAATAATTTTATAAAAAATTAACAGCGAATTCATTTACCATTATCGTTTACCGTTAAAAATAATCATTGACTGTTTTAAAAGTGTAAAAGAATTAAAATACTCGTAATTAAAAAATTAAAAATTTAAAAACTAAGGGTGAATTGTATTAAGGTACCCTGAGTTTCTCTTAATTGTTTTTAAAAATTAAAAATAATAAAAATATTTTAATAGATCTCCACATTCATCAATCTTAATAGACGATGAAAATCATATTAAAAAAATAATTTCTTATAAAAAATAACTATTATAAAAATAAAAAAATAAAAAATAAATTTTGGTTGATAGAGATCTAATCTCCAGATTGGATATGGACCATCTATCATGATTGATGGATGGTAGAGATCCAATCTGAAAATTAGATCTCCATAAAAAAATAAAAATAAAATTTGAAATGCTAGATCTCCATCACTCGTCCAGCGATGGATGATCTAGTATTTTAATTTTAATTTTTTTTTTTTGCTCTTGATGGAGATCTAATTTGTAAATTGGATCTCCATCTTTCATCAATCCTGATAGACAGTCAAGATCCAATATGGAGATTGGATCTCAATTCTACCAAAATTTATTTTTTATTTTTATAATTATTATTTTTTTAAATAATTTATTTTTTAATATGATCTTCATCGTCCATCAAGATTGATGAACAGTAGAGATCCATTAAAATTTTTATTTTTAAAAAAAATTAAGAGAAACTTAGGGTACCTTAGTGTATCACCCTTAGTTTTTTAAATTTTAAATTTTTTAATTAGAGGTATTTTGGTCTTTTTGCACTTTTAAAATGGTTAATGATCATCTTTAACGGTCAACAGTAACGGCAGGGTGGTTCGCTATTAATTTTTCATAAAGTTATTTCCATATGTAAAATAATAAACCTTCGGTAGGTTAGCTGTAATTTATCATTTATAAAATATTAATAAACCAAAAATGAAGAATAAAATATTGACGTGATAAGGTTTATTTAATAGTATACTTTTTATACTTAAATCATTAAGGTTGTGAGTTCAAATTTTATTTTACTCCGTAAATCTCGAATTAAAATAATAAAGGGATACAATCATTTTTTCCCCTGTAGTTTGAGATATTCTTCATTTTCTACCCTCTAATTTTATTTTATTTTTCTCTTTTTCCCCTTTAGTTTATAAAAATACTCAAAATTTTCCTTCTTATCTATTTTACTTTTAAATTTGACCATTAAATGTTGAAGGGTAAAAAAGTAATTGTAACATAATAAATACTTAAAATATCTATAAATTAAATAAAATTTTATTTAAAATAAAAATAAAAATAATAATTTTCTCTCTCCTCTCTCTTTTATCTTTTCATCTTCTTCTTCTTTTTTTTCTCTCTTTCCTTTTTCCTCTCCCTTCTCATCTTCTTCTTCTACTCTTACATCTCTCTTTTCTTTTTCTTCTCTCTCACATCTTCTTTTCTCTCTCTCTCTCTCTCTCTCTCTCTCTTTATTTCACACCACAAATTTTTTCCTTTTTTTAGGGCAAATTGCAATAGAATACCTTGACGTTTGGTCATATTATAAGAAAATCGTACTTTTCCTTAAACTGCCATTAAGTATCTCATATAATTATTAATTTAGTCCCTAAAGTATTTATAATATTATTTTTTGATCTAATTTTACTTTTTTAACTTACATGACCCCCATTTTTTTCAAAATATATTAATTTAGTCCCTATGATCAAAATTTTGACAGTCAAACCTGACATAAAATATAAATTGATCATCTTACACTTTTTTATTTAGTTAAAGACAATTTTACTATCCAACTTTTTATATTTTAACCATTTTTCCTATTTAGTTAATCTAATAAAAAATTGATATGTATTATAAAAACTCAAATTATTTTTTAAAACACATTATAAAAACTCAAATTATTTTTTAAAACACACTTTAAAATAATTAAATAAGAAATAAATATTACAATTCATTAAAAATTAAAAATAATTTAAAATTTTTTTAAAAAAATTATTTATTAAAAATAAAAATTAAATGCAAAATTGAATACTTATAAAACTCAAAATTTAGTTAAAAAAATTAAAATATTAAAATATTATATATACATATTTTAGAGTATACATTATATATATTATAAAAATAAAATATAATAATAAAATTACAATATATGTATATACATTTATTATTATTATTATTATATAAAAATAAAAATATAATAACAAAATTGCAATATATATATATAAATTTATAATATATATATATTAAATTACTAAATTTTGAGTTTTATAAGCATTCAATCTTAAATTTATTTTGTTCTTAATAAATAATATTACTTATAATAATTTTTTAAATTTTATAATATTTTTATATTTATTTTTAATAATTTTATCATATTTATTTTATTATTTAATCATTTTTAAGTATTTTTAAAAAAAATAAATTTTTATAATATATATTAATTTTTTTATTGAACTATCCAAATAGGTAAAGTTGTTCAAAAATTAAAAGTAAAAGCGTTATTCTAATTTAATAAAAAAAATAAGATAGTTAATTTATACTTTATATTAGGTTTGATTGTCAAAATTTTAATTATAGAGACTAAATTAATATATTTTAAAAAAAGTAGGGACTATAAAAATTAAAAAAGTAAAAATATCTGAACTCATGATTTTATTCATCATGATTTTGGTTAGAACTCATGATTTTAGTGATCTACATGTAAATGATATTACCAATAAGTTACTTAAATTCCAGTTGATCAATGCTCTCAGCTTTAAGATGAGAAACTACACTTTGCTTTGGCTACTTTGAGGGGACTGAGTAAGTACACAGTTTAATTGATTTATAATAAATTAACTAGTGAAAATTATTAAAGATAGAAATACAAAATTGTTTTTGTCAATCATTCAATATTTTAACTTTTAGTAGTTATGTTTTTTCATTTTTTTCAACCCATAGCTAACAATTTGTTTGATATAATTTTTAATGCAACTAAAACTTATTACGTAATACATTCACTTATAGTTTAAGTGGTTAGTGTATCTCATTTTTTATTTTAATAGTGATAATTTAATTTTCACCATATATATTTATCAATATATATAAGTAGATTTTTTTTCTTATTATGAAAGTAGATATCTCCTATTATACGAATAAATATCTGAACTGTATATTTAATGATCGATTGCGACAGATGTGTTAACTATTAAACTGATAATTATATCGCTTTAAAAAATAAAATTATCACAGTAAAATATATATAACGTGTGACGAATTTTCCCATCGAACACTCAAATATATAAAGACTTATCTTCATGGATTGCGTCATCTTTGTCAAATGGTAAACAAAAAAATGCGCGTTGTGTACTCTACTCTGAATCACGACCGGTCAACCACATTCTCAAACTACATACACACAATTTATAAATAAACAAACGAGAGAATAAAAAAAAACTGCAGACACAACTTATCATCAACCATGAAGAAGCTCTACAAGAAAGGCAAGGTGCACCCATCGCCGCCATCAGCCACCGGCGGCGCCGACCACCACCACCATTACTTAGCTCTAGTACAGCTCCCAGCAACAATCCTGACCCTAGCAGCCGCTCTATCTCCCCAAGACAAACAAGTCTTGGCCTACCTCATCTCATGCTGTGGCACCACCACCACCAAAACAGGTTCTGACAGCGGTTCCGGCGACGACCACCCGCCTGTTTTTGAATGCAACTGTTTCCGATGTTACTTGAGTTTCTGGGCTCGCTGGGACGCGTCGCCCAACCGTCAGCTTATACACGAGATTATAGAGGTCTATGAAGAAGAGTTAATGTTGTTTGAGGAGAACAAGAAAACTACTACTACTACAAAGAAGAAGAAGAAGAAGAAGCTCAAGAAGAGAGAGAAGAGAGAGAAGAGAACTTGTGATCATGAGTCGAGAAATGTCGAGAAGGAGGAGTTGGCTGAGTTGGACTCGGTGGAAGTCAGTGCTCAGTTCGAAGTGGATGGTCATCATCACGAAAACGATCCAGAGAAGGGGCCTGTGAGGAAGATTGTGAGTTTTCTTGGACAGAAAATTTGGGATTTTCTCTGCAAGAAAGAAAATTAATTTTTATTTTATTTATTTAATTTTTCTAAAATTGTACATATATTTTTTCCCATTTTCTTGATACGAAGAAATGGGTTATCTAGTTTTTTTTTTTTTTTTTTTTTTAATTTAAGTTTTTTTCAAATGGGTTGTATTCATATTTTTAGTCTATTGAGAATTGCCATTTTGACATTGTCAATACTCAAAAAGTCAATATTACTCGGCTTGTTGAGACTTTTAGACTTTATTTTCTATGTTGAAAAACACTACTAATTTGTTTCTCTATTTAACAATTGAATTAGTCAAATGTATATTTATTATTAAATCCTCTTCAATTATTTTAATTATAATTATAACATCAGACAATTTAAAAAAAAAACAGATGTATATATACACAAAAAAAAATTGTTAAAAGAACATATCACTTAAATGTATGATGATATACATATACATCTTAATTTGAGATTGAATTCATCAGCAATGGCTGTTATATAATTGATTGATTTTGGAATCCCAGGCTACGAAAGTAACCAATGACATACATGTAAAACACATTTTGTACTAGTTTTTTATTTTATTTTAAGTGACGTCAACCCAAATCTGATTGTTTATGCTCTCTCCAGTATTATGGGAATTACACTCTTTGTTAGATCTCACTTTCAATTAAAAAAGATTGTTAAATATGTATCACGATAATACTGGGGTTTATTGGATGATATGGGAGTAAATATTTTTGAGTTTTAATAATAAATATTTGGACCATATATATAATTATTTAATCTTAATAGATAATAATAAAGACCTAATCCGGAATTAAATTGATAAAAGAAAAAAATTTCATTAGGAATTAATTTTTTATTAAATAATCGATACTAATTATCTATAGCATAGGATCCGTTATCCATAATTGCACCGAGTCCATAGATTGCAGGCCCAATATAGGCCCATTTATCTTTAAAAAGAAAAACCCCGGCGCACATTAGCGCTTGGCACCATAAACGGCAGCTAATCAGTCCACGGACCTCTTCTTCAACGACGACAGACAACAAAAAAGAAACTCGTTACACTCCTCCAAATTCGATCACAACCGTCAACGTACCTCATGGACGCCCTTTTCGGCACGATCAACGTCCGGGATCTCCTCTCGACGCACGATCTAGCGGACCCCACCGCGCCGCTCTCCGCACCCGATCTCCGCCTACTGATCTCGAGACTCGAGTCCCACTCCCTCCAGATCAAATCCAAAGTCCAATCCTACCTCGTCTCTCACCATGACGACTTCGCCTCCCTCTTCTCCCTCTGCAACGACGCCGTCTCACGGACCGACCGGATCTCGGCCGACTTGATCGACATACTGCGGCTCTTCTCCGACCGCCCGGTCGATGCAGAAGTCAGGGGAGTCGTGGAGGAGCTGAGAGGGAAAACGAGGGAAGCGACGGTAAAGAGGGAGATTTTGGAGCTTGTGAGGGTAATTGTGGCAATTCATGAGAGGTTGAAGGGAGTGAGAGAGGGAGTGAAAAATGGACGGCTGAGATTCGCGGCTGAGGAGATGAGGGAGTTGAAGAAAGCTTTGAGAATCGGCGACGAGGACGAGAGAGAGCCGATTGTTTACGGTTTGTTGAGGAAGGAGTGGCACGATTGCTTGGAGGAGGTAATAAATGTGTTTCTTTTGTTTTTGTTTTTACAAAGAAATCTGCTTGGCTGCCGAGAAAATCAAGGAAAATGATGGAAAGTTGATTTTTTTTTAAAGTTTAATTGTGTTTGCAAAATACCGTGTGATGTTTATTTTGGTGAATTGTGGTGGTTTTATTTTGTGATTTTTATATTGAGTTTGTGATTGGTTTTATAGAGGAACTGGATTTGAGTTTGTAGATTCAAGAGTTGCTTGCAAGGTTCATGGAGAATGCAGTGCGGTTTGAGCCTGAATTGAATGGAGTTCGGGTGAGGTATCGAAATGCTGAAGGAAACGATGGGGTTGAGCTTCGTACAGTTTTAGAAGCAATGGAGGTAAGTTTGGATGCATATCTGCGTTATTGACATCTTAAAGATAGTACAACTAAAATGCTGCCTTTTCAGAACCATGTTGCATAAATTAAAAGCATATCAAAAAATTTGGAACTTAATTGTATACACTTGGGTAGATTTTTAATAATTCTAGAACTGCAATTTAATGATCCAAAATGGTACTTTACTCCTGGTAAATCTCTTTTCGAAATTTTTCTTTGGAAACTAATGGGTGCATAAATAATTATTGACCTGTTGAATCTAAAATTTTGTTTCTTACTCATGTCTTCCTTCAGATTGAGTTAATTTATTAATGTTAAGGGGATTCTGTAGGTGGTTGGAATTTTAGATTATGGGCTTGCAAAAGTAGCCGATTTGATGATCAAGCATGTCATTACACCTGCTGCAAATCATGGATCACATGTTACATTTGTGGAAGAATTAAATCAAGGCTTGGGAGAAATGACTGACGCTCTATTGAAGATGGTACCTTCAGTTGATCCTAAGGTAATTGTTGTATGTCAATATCTATGTTGTTGATATGTTTTGTTGATTTGTTGTGGAAATTATAAAAGAAAATGCATAACGTTCATTTTTTTTTTCATATATATAAATATACACATACATATATTTTATCACTGCATGTTAGTGGAGTAATCTGATAATCTATCTACTCAGGAAGAAGAAAAGATCTTGTCTGCAATTTTGCTTCAGTGGAGTTTGTTAGATTTTGAATTGACATTTCTTTTGTAATTTTCAGTCCGAAAATGTGGATGGCAAAATCGTCTATACAAGAATTCTTCAAGTTATTAAGTTTGTATACAAATGCATATGCTTACAAAATGGTCCTTGGGTCCAATCTTTTGGAAAATTGACATGGCCAAGGATGTCAGAACTGATTATTTCCAACTTTCTCTCAAAGGTTTGTTTTGTAGTTCTATGCAGGTCTTCAATCTCATGCCTTTTCTGTTCGTTTATCTGAAACTTACCATACAAATTGTGTATTATCTCTCGTTTCAGGTTGTCCCTGAAGATGCTTCAAAACTTCCTGACTTTCAAAAGACCATCCAACATACTTCAAAATTTGAAACTGCTTTAAAGGAAATAATGTTTATTTCGGCTTCTGATAACAAGGATGAAAGATTAAGCAATTTTGCTGAAAATGTTGAGGTGCACTTTGCTTCTAGGAAGAAGACAGAAATCTTGGCAAAGGCTAGAAATTTGCTTCTACAGTCTGACTTTGTTGTTCCTCAAGTGAGCTTCAATCATTGGAATGCATATGTTGCTAGTTGTTTGTCATATGTTAGCACTGGAATAATGGATATTTTTTGCACAGGAATACACTAGAGAAGGTGTTCTGCTGAAGAATGATGTGTATTCTTCTGAACATGTTGTTGACTTGCTTTTTCTGTCTGAGAGGTGCGTGGTATCTAAAGCAGCTTCTCAGCTTATGAAGCTAGTGCATCAGACGCTTAAGGTAATTTAGTTTGAAAAATATAATTATCTGATTTACTTTATAACATCTTATATGTGATTTCTGTTATACTGGTACAATTTGTTATACACAGCTTCCATCTCTTTTAAGCATTTTTAGTTGATGCAGCAAGTCATAAACCTTTTCTTATTATCCAATCCCAGTCTAGCTAGCTCTATGTAGGTGACATTTGGGAGTATGTTTCTGTTATTATTTTAATTAGTTGGTGAAGTGTAGAGGTTTTTATATGGTATTGTTTTGTCAACATCCAGCCATCAAATTTAACCAAAAAAAGGAAAAATAGTAATAAAATGGTATGAAATGAAGCCTGTTGTTTATATATACTTCTATACTAAGATAAGATGGGGTCCTTTTCATGGTGGACCAAACATCACTTGTCTATCTTTTGTTAAATTTTTCTTTGGAAATGTGATGTTGTGCAATGTAATTCCATGCAGGATGTTTGCTTGTCATCCACAAGAGTTGCTTTGGAATTCTATCATGCTGCTAGGGATGTTATACTGCTTTACGAAGCGGTCATTCCTGTCAAGGTTAGTTCATTGAAGGCATTTGACGAAATGAATTTTAACCTGATAAACCTTCTTATGCTACTATTGCTAGGGCAGACAGCTTATTATGTGTGTTCTAGATTTATCTCAATTGTACTTTTATGGCCTCCATATATGAATCATGATTATGTTGTTAACATTCATTTTTGACTTGTGAAGCTAGAAAGGCAACTTGATGGCATCAACCAGGTTGCTGCTCTAATGCACAATGATTGCCTTTATTTGTCGCTGGAGATACTTGCGCTTGCTTTTGAGGTATGCACAAACATTGATCTATTCATAAAATAAACTTCTCTCTCATTCTCTGTCTGCTGTTAGTTACTTGCATATAGTTGGCAAGTTTGTGGATGTGATGAATCACGTAGCTTTCTCTATTTACTTGGTGCTGATTACTATCGTTGTAATTATTGGATTTATCTATTCATTTGCTTTAACCAAACTGCCTTGTTACAGCTAAACTAGATTTTAAGTTTAACTGCAGTCTAATAGATAATTAATGTATTAGAATCTCATATGCAGTATCACGCAGACTTTCCAAGTGCCGTTAAGGAGCAGGCTGTGTTTGTTGATATGGCTCCAAGATTTCACCTAATGGCAGAAGAAATACTGCAGAGACAAATTCAACTTGTTATTTTTAAATTGAGAGAGGTAGAGTTGCCTATATTTAATCCTTCCTATTTGACATTGACCATAACAATTTCAAAGTCATCTGACTTTGAGATCTGACGGTTTGTTGTTTTGCATATATCATTATTGTTAGGCTATAGATGGTGCTGACGGATTCCAGAATACTCATCAAATGCAACAATTTGAATCTGCAAAATTTAGTATAGATCAGGTTGCTTTGCTGTATATTTTATGGTCATGCTTCTGTTACCTTGCTGTTTTTTATCCTCTTTTTTGTGAGGCAGCTAACTGTTTCTTGGTCAGGTTGTTTTCATACTTGAGAAAGTACATATAATATGGGAGCCGCTCTTGCTGCCTTCAACTTATAAGAGAAGCATGTGTATGGTTCTAGAGTCGGTCTTTTCTAGAGTCACAAGAGATATACTCCTCCTAGATGATATGGCAGCTGAAGAAACATTGCAGGTATGCTTTTTAGTCTTCATTCTAGGCTCTAGCTTTTGGAATTTTGAATGCTTAAGTTTTAGAATACAACTGATCTATTAACATGCTCTCAGCTTCAAAGACTGATACATTTGATGCTTGAGAACGCATCATCTCTGTTGGAGTCCTTGACTGCTGTCAACCGAAAGGAGAAGACAGAAGAGTACCATGCACGCCCTCTTGAGGATCTCATACCTTCTTTACGTAAAATCCGCAAACTTGCAGGCATGTTTTCTCTCTGTTGACTAAATTTCTCTTGAAATTGGTAGAGATGGCTGGCTACTCAAACTTAATTTTTCCCTTTCCATTCTCTCAAAATTTTCCAGAATTGTTAGACATGCCTTTAAAATCCATAACAGCAGCTTGGGAAAGTGGAGACCTGGTCAGTTGCGGTTTTACATTATCAGAGGTATGACCAAACATATTTTATCACATACATCCGCTGGTTATTTATATTCATTTCAGCTCATCATTAGAATTCTGCTACCCTATTGGCGGCAATGCATATCAAAATCAGATAATATTCAAAATATTCTCCGACTACAAATCATTTTATTGACATCAAACTGTTGTATATCACACAATCTCTTTACTTTGGCAGGTAGAAGATCTCATCAAAGCTATATTCACAGATTCACCTTTGAGAAAAGAATGCTTATGGAGGATAGAAAACGTCAGCTTGTAAAAGCTTATTAGCAGTTTTGCCGAAGATTTTTATAGCCCAGAAGGAAGAGAAACCACAAGACTTAGATATTGCAGCACTGCAGAAACATCAATACGGCTAGGCATGTTCGTTCGAGGTTGAGTGAAGAAAGCCATTTTTCGTGTAGAATCCTTTTGTAAATTTCATCTCCTTTATAAAGAGAATGCCCTCAAATGAAAGATGTGTTTCTGTACTTGCACATTTTTCTTTATTTGGAAGATAGGGAGAAATGGTTAAATTTTTATTTTCTTATTTAAAAAGAAAAAAAAAAAAAAAAGAAAAGAAAAGAAATCTCTTATACATGCCAACAATGATTATCGGTTGTAATTTATGGAGCAAAATGGAGAAATACAACAAAAATGGTCCTTCTGACCCATTAACATTTGATGAAATATTATTATTTTTAACTTATCTTTTCTTTTTAGTTCGTATGGTTCATTCATAATATTTTTTTAAATAAGCTAAATTGGTCCTTATGATGTATTAATATTTTTTAAATAGATTAAATTGGATCTTTTTAATTTACTATTTAACGGTTAGCTATCATAAATTTTTTAAAAAGATAATTTTACTCTTAAATAATTAATTTATTATAATTTTATTTTTTAATTAAAATATAATAAATAAAATTATATTAAATTAAATTATAAAAATTTAAATAAAATAAAACATGTTAAAAAGATTAAAATTAAATATTTTATTAAAAAGTTAACATTTAAAAATAAAGAATAAAAAAAAGTTAAAAATTGTTAAAAAAATAAAATAAATAAAATTGAGAATTAAAAACTTACAAAAAATGTCTTATAAAAATATAAAAATAAAATTATTTGCTTTAATTTTTTTAATTCTCTATTTATTTTATTTTAGTTCTTTAACGGTTTTTAAATTTTTTTTATTATTTATTTTTTAAATATTAATTTTTCTAATAAAATAAATTAATTAGAGAAATTTTAATGGACTTTATATTTTTAAGTTTTTATAATTTAGTTTAATATTATTTTATTTATTATATTTATTTATTTATTTATATTATATTTTAATTAGAAAGTAAAATTATAGTTTTATTAATTAAATTCTTTAGGGTAAAACTGTCTTTAAAAATAAATTATGATGATTGACTGTTAAATAGTTGGTTAGAATGATCAATTTTATCTATTTAGAAAATATTATGGACCACGTAAATATAAAAGAAAATATAAATAAAAAAATTGATATTTCATACTAAATTGAAGTTACCCTTTCTTTTATTTCATCTGTTTAATTCAAGTCATATACTTACTGGGCCAAGTTAACAGACTCGGACAACTCTAAATCCCAACAAAATTGGGCTTCACTTCGGCCCAAGCCTATATATATAATCTTTAATTGTTTTTCATATTTATAATGATTAAAATATTTATTTCTTCAAATAAATTGAAATAATAAATACCAGTTATATCCCATCCTCCGCCTGTATGATCTGTCTTAATCTTAATCAGACAATTGTGTTAGCGCATTAAAAAAAATAAGTGTAAACTCTTAACAATATGCAATTAACCCCTTTTCAAAAAAAAAAATTTGGGGAAAAAAAAATTTTCAAGTTTTTTTTTTTTATTAAAAAAGACTTTTATTTATTTGTTGGCAATGCAGAAAAGCTCCTGAAGCAGCACCATCACCAAAAATTATTAATTACCACATGATTTATTTTTCTCGTGTTCTCTATAGAAAAACCCCATAACAGAAGGATTTGATTTCTACTTGGATATTCAAACATTTTGTAAAAAATGGACCTGAGAACAACAATCCTCACAACAAATCCATTTTAACTATGACAAAGAAAAGTCATTTTTAAGTAACTTAACATTAGCAAGATTCTCGACCACAATGACACTGACAACGATCGTAATATCATAAAATCAAAATCGTTTTTCGGCCAATATTTTGGTTTGTTATCAAGCTTCTTCTGCTTTCTGCTTCGAGTTTGATCACAACTCATCCTTGCTTGCAGTTTCTTCACCCATGAGTTCTTCAAGGGAGAATTCATCCTCTTCAATTATCTGTCCGTCCTTACCGTCCCACGGTTCTGTTTTTACGATCGATGGGGCGCCATCTAGAGGCAAGTTGCCCTTTCCTCCACGACCCGCTTCCTTGACAAACTCTCTGAAAAATCAAAATTGAATTTTCTTTTATGGTCTTGGTCACAACAAAGATGGCTATTTGCGAAGAACTAGAAGACTTACGCAATGTGGTCAAGCTCAAAGGCACTTTTTAGTGGGGCATATACTCCTTTCTTCACATTCAAGGCTACTAGAGCGGGATAACCATAGCCCCCAACGCCCACACGGTTCTCAAGATCTGGCTGTTTACCGGCAGCTGTCCAGACATAGCTGTAGAACAGAAATTTTGAAGTCATAATTAAAAAAAAAAAAATCCATCCCCTCCAGACCAAAAACACTGTTCAACCGAAAATGATAGTTTCCAAACATATTGTATGATATGCAGCAATATATAAATCTAAGGTGGTCTTATATACTTGCCTGTAAGGATTCCTCTTGAACTTCTCTGCAACTGATAACATCATCTGAAGGTATTTGTTCCTGCCTTCGGCCTTGGAGTCCAAAATGTCAGGAAGGAATGAAACAAAACAGATGGCCGCCGAGCCACATTTCTCTTCCATGACGTCCTATATAACAAGATAAATTAAACCATCACAAAGCTTCAACACATAATGAATTGTTGATGGTAACGGATGACCTACCGGACTAGTAAGCTCAGACACTTCAGGAGGTGCAACATTTGTTTCCCGCTGCTCTAGAGCAAATGATTCAATAGCTGAGGCAGTTCTGGCACCCTCATAAGGAATTGGGCTATCTTTGTCTGCACCAAATACCAAGATGGTGGGGAATCCTTGGACATTGAATCTGCTCATCAAAGACTGGTCC
This sequence comes from Xanthoceras sorbifolium, assembly GCA_003430845.1. Lineage (NCBI taxonomy): Eukaryota > Viridiplantae > Streptophyta > Magnoliopsida > Sapindales > Sapindaceae > Xanthoceras > Xanthoceras sorbifolium. Next base: position 24,428,179 of record CM010608.1, on the reverse strand, counting down.
CCGCATTTCATTAGAACCACAAAGTTTAGCAATATGGCTGAGGCATAAAGTAAAGAGAATACACAATTTTGCCTAATCTCATCACTAGAACTTTCAAGAGATCCAATGTCCCATAGTAACTGATTTGAGAAATATAAATTATATAATAAATAATGAAAACCAATAACGATAGTCCTCCAACGGACAATCGAATTGGAATCCATATTGAAAGCTGAATTCAGAAGTCTTAACTGAAACTGGAGAGCTTAGGGTGGTCATGCTAAAATTTTAAACTGGTAGAATCTAAAACTAAAAGAACTGTGAAATTTGAAAATCTTATTGCAAATGCATAGCATCCACCGCTTCAGATGACTATTTAGCAGGAAAATATCCTAAAGAATTTAACAGGCATAACATTTCGATATAAAGCTAAAACATGACGGAGACAAAAGCAGTAGCATTACTATATATCCCTCGGCTCTGGCAGCAGCTAATATATAAAGATATAGAGGAAATAAAACTAAACATGTAAACAAGATGACTACATACGAAGTATGTAGCAAGGATTTAACATTACCTTCTCAGAGTCACAATCAACATGACCCAGTTTCACTTTGCCCTTCAAGTTATTAGCAGCCCTCTTCCACTCAGGAGCCAGCTTTTTACAGTGTCCACACCTTGAGAAAACAAAATTTATCAAGAGTCATTGAAACAGAATTTTACGTATGTAGAGCTTACATAGCTTCATAAGGATCTGAAAAAATATGTATGCAGACCTAAGATCAAAGCTACAGATAAATATTTACACAAACAAAAAAATCAATGCTGTGACTATTTCATGCAAAAACAATGATATATTTAAATATTCAGCGCCTCACCATAAAAAAAAAAAATAAAAAATAAAAAGCGTTTAACATTATGTAACTTATAGATATGCATCTCCATGTTTGCACAATTATTTATGTACATGTACAGATAAAGCAACAGATTAAAAAATTAAGAACACTTACCAAGGAGCAAAGAACTCCACAACCCAAAGTTCCTTGCTTTTGAGCACCAACTCATCAAAATTGCTGGAATTCAATTCTACAGATGCATTAGATTCAGATTTATCACTTGATCCTCCAGCTGCTTTCCCGTTTAGACGTTCCTTCAAAAGTGCCTTTATCTGTAAAAAGGTTTCAGCCATAACATATAGAGATTATTCCATGCCATCTTTAAAGTTTATTACAACATCAAAATGCAACCTTTCAAGCCATAGCATAGAAGATTATTATGAAAAATCAACGAACCTGTTGGAGAGCAAATTCTGCTATTGGTTTGACATCCCTAGCTCCTTGGTAATCTACTGGAGGCTTCCCTGGTGCAAACACCTTGATGGTTGGAAATCCTCTAATTCCATATTCCTACAGAATAATCAAACAATAACAAGCCATCAGAACATAAACCAACCTTTAAGGACAAATATGTGAGAAACAGGAAACCTGCAGTTCAAGAGACAAAAATCATGTCCTAACTTCTTACATCTTAAAATGACACCTAACTGAGATCATATAAGATCTAAGAGTATCATCTTTACTTTCCTTTTGTGTCAAAATATAAGAAAGAAATATTTTATATTGCAAACCATCAACTCCTCTCAGAGAGCAAATTGCTCAAACTAACTTAGGTCCTTAACCAAGCCACACCTGGTTAAGAACCCTAACAAAGTGGCTAAATATAACAACAATCAATCCTGTACCAATGCGATGCATTTTCTTGTACAATGGATTTAAGAATCATTCCAAGCAATTCAAGTTTTCAATATGAGCTATGCGCAAAGTAATAGAAATTTCATTTTTACAAATAAGATCATCAACCGATATAGAATATGTAGAGCAGCGAAATCCAATTTTGTTAATTTTGATAATGAATATTTAGCAGCCTTTAATGGCCCAAAACCAATTGGTGGGATCATGTTCCTGAGAAAGGCACACCATTTCTATTTCATTGTGTCTTCATTAAAGCAAACAAACATCAAGAATTGTCAGTGCCAGTAAAACTGATTTTTTTAAACTTAATTCTGCAAAATTCAAAATCTAATCAACCAAATGCACCAGATAACAGTGCTTCCATTTTTATGTAAAAATAATGTACCCTCTGAACTACTTGCTCAAATATTTACATGAAAGTTGATGGTTTTTTTACATCAATCAAACATTAGTATGCAAATCGTGTTTGTTGATTGCCGAAATAGAATGTGAATTTATCAATCCAAATGAAATCTTCAGTATAGAAAGAAACCTGAGCAAGAGACTGGTGTGCATCGGCATCAAGGGCCGCCACGGTAACGACACCTTTTAAGACAGTAGCTGCCTTCTCCCATATGGGTGTTAGAGCTTTACAGTGACCACACCAAGGTGCAAAGAACTCAACCAGAACAACTCCATTCGAGTTCAAAACCTGCCACCATTTAAAAAATCTTAATCCGTAAACATATCTAGAAAATTTAATGAACTTCTTGGTATCTAAAACGGTACCAAAGTCACTACAAACTATTGCTCTTTTTTTTCTATTAGCACACGAACAGTCAAATACACGGTATCATAAATATCTAGCACAATTCAGAGACAAGGGAAAAAACTTTTGAATTCCTAAACTACAGCAAGCTATACAAGAATGTCCCTTTTCTTTTTCTTTTTCAATTTCGGATTCGAAAAATCCCAAACTAACTTCAAAGTAAAAGAGAACACACGCTGGCTCAGCTCATATGTTGCATACAAGAAGCTCTGTCTATTCTTGTGCAAATTCACTGAAAAACACTTCTCTCAACTATAGAAGACTAATTTTTTTTTTTGTCTTGAAATAAAAATATAGAACCATAAATAGCATAAAACAAACCACTACCACCACTCTTTCGCAGTTCCAATCAGATCCAGTGAACATAAACTAAAGCGAAAAACAAAAATTAAACAAAAACAAACAAACATAAATAAGAACATTTTATTTTATTTTCCACAACTTTCTCGGCAACCAAACAGAGAAGATATAAAGCGAAGATGCGATTTCGATGAGTAATCAAACCTTGGACTTGAAGTTGCTGGGAGTGAGCTGGACTACAGGCGACGACGGCCCGTAGAGTGCATCACTGTGATTCAAGAATGCTAAGAAGAAGAAGAAACAGAAGAATGTAAACTGCGATCCGTACATTTGCTGTGTCACTTTCTCGAGAAAATTGTATTATCTTTCTCAGTCTCTCAGTCTCTCACCCCCCCAGATCGCAGAGAAGAAGAAAAAACACCAGCCCTTCGAGCGCTACGTGTGCTCACCAATCGTTCCGTTACACGTCAGCTTGCTGTGAATTTCCTGAGAAGAGCTACTGCATACAGTACTACTTTGCACGAAAAAAAAATTTGACTAATTGCAATAAATTACTCTGGCGTTTGATTATATTCAATTAACTTGTAAGTTTAGCTTTAATTACATATTATGATCTTACCGTCAATTGACCAATCAAATATAACGGTTTGACTTTGATTTTTGTGTAAAATAACATAATTGCCCCTAGTTTAAAAAAAATAAATTAAATAAAAATTAAAAAATTAAAATTTTAAAAAATGGATCTCCACCATCCATCAATCTTGATGGACGGTGGAGATATATTTAAAAAAAAAAATTAAAATCATACAATTAAAAAAAGTTTAAAAAAATTTTATATTAAAATTTATTTTAGTGTTCTTGGTGGAAATCCAGATTAGATCTCCACAGTCCATCAACATCAAGAACAAAACAATAAAACAAAAAAAGAAAAAAAAATTTGTTCGAACCCAGATCTGGCTTTCTAGGTTCGAACGCCAACCCAAAAATCTGGGTTCGCTGCGATGAACTCCATCGCAGATGGAGCTGCTCCGTCGCCGATCGGCGTTGGAGCGACTGCTCCATCAACAATTTTTTTATTTTTTTATTTTTTATTTTTTATGGAGATCTTGGTAAAAAAATTTTTTTTTTTTCTGGGTTCAGCTCCATCGCAACCAAAAATATATATTTATTTTAATTTTGAAATTTTTTTATTTTTTATTTTAATTTTACTTTTTTATTTTTTTTATCAATATAATCTCCACCATCCATCAATTTTGATGAACGGTAGAGATTTATTTAACTTTTTTTATAATTTATAAAAAAAATTATTTTTTTAAAATAAATTACAAAAAGACCAAAATACCCTTTGACTATTGGTTGACCGTAAACTCTAACGGTCAACCAATTAGTCAAGGGTACTAATATGCAATTAACCAGTTAGTCAATGGTATTAACATGTAATTAAGGTTAAACTCATAATTTTATTATAATATAGTCAAACATCAAGATACTTTATTATAATTATTCCAAAAAAATTTTGATCTGGTGCACCTAACTTGTATGCTCTCACTGTAATTATGAAAATAAAGAGATAAAACCAATAATATATTGAAAAAATTTTAAGATATACAAACAATACACACAATTTTTAAATATTTTATTAAATATATATCTGAATTACTAAAAATACAACTATAGTCATACTATTACATTGGAATTATTGTCCATCGTATTAATGTGTCATGTTGATCGAAGAACACCTTTTTTTTAAGAGTAAATAACACTTGAAATCTGTAAGATTTACTATTCTATAAACGGAAATAACATTTGTGTTTATTGACAAAGACCTCCCCCGCCGTTAGCCAAAGTCCATCCAATTTTACAGTTGACCAAATATGACTATAAAAAAAGACCAAAATACCCCAAAAAGAATATATAAAATTTATTAAATAAAAAAAGAAAAAAATAGTTGAGGTCTCCACTGACATCTCAACTATTTTTTATTTTTTAAATTTGATCAACCGTTAAATTGGATGGAATTTGACAAACAACAAGAGAAGTTTTTACCAATAAACTCAAAGGTTATTTCCACTTATAAAAGAGCAAATATCGAGAGATCTAGTTGTTATTTGCTCTCTTTTTAATTTACAATTTCATTAAATTAGGGATATCATAAGTATTTAAGTGTTTTTTTCCTTACCTTTTTGATATAATTAATTATTAGAGAAAGTCATTGATAATTTTTAGAAAAGTCGTTTACGCGTATAAATGAGCAAAATTCATACGAATTGTGTAAATTCAGTGATACTATAGACAACCAGATTCCCATCTCTCTATAACAAACTGGCGTATATAACTTGGCAAGCTAAAGCTACAAGGACTCATTTAGCAGACATGACTGATTGAACTAAGTCCTAGAATTAGACTAGACTGAACTGGTTTAGTCTGGACTGGAACTACGTCCTGACATGTGTTTGATATTGCATCAGACTAAGGAGATGGACTACTAAAATAAGCTATTGTCCTCAATTTGGATGTGATTTCGCCGTTTTATATATCACAATGTGTTTAGTAAATATAAATGCTCCATTTTTAACTTTCTGCATATTTCTTCATTTACCTTCAACTCTCTACAGATTTTTCTCTCTGACAATATCACTTTTCCTATTCAAAGCTAAAAAGTTCCTGATTTCCCATTCAATTTTTTGAATACTTGCTATTTCAAAAAACCAAAAAAAAAAAGTAAAAAAAATCTGCAAATCATTCCCTTCTCTTCTTCGTTTTTTCCCTGTGGCTAAATTCCTTCCGGATCAAGTTTTTGCAGATTTTTCTAGGGTAAATTATAGGAAGGTACCCTGACTTTATTCATAATTACATGCTTAAGTCAGTTTATCATTTGTTACACTGAAGTACAATTGACCATGTTGACCACAGTTAACTTAATGGTAATTTTAACGTCGGAAGGGTATAAACTTTATTTAAGCAATTAAAATTTAATTACTAAATTAATTTTTTAAACAAGAATGGATGGAGGAGATCAAATCTGTAACATCCCTAATTTTGAATAAATATGAAAAGTATTGTTTAACTATTATTGAGTATGTGAATGTGATATTTATGATTTGAAGGGGTGAAAAATGTAATTAAATGTATGTATTTGTTTTTGGTTTCCAAGTGAACCAATTGGAACGGTCGAAAACAATGCATGAAGAGAAGGGAGAAATGTTGGACAGTGTGCCTTGCAACCAGGCTCGCGATAGCTGCTCGCGCTGAAGGTGGCAAATCTCACCAATGAGTATCGCTATTAGAGACCGCGACCAGAGCTCGTGGTAGATGCTGGCGATGAAAGTGGAAAAACTGGACCAGTGAGTACTGCGACCTAGCGACGCGACCACCGCTCACGATACGCGGTCGCGATGGCTCAAAAATTATAAAAAAAAAATATAGCGGTGAAGCGGTGCCACTTCACATACAAAATAAAACAAATTAGAGCAAAGCTCTCAAACATATCAGCAAACAGAAACAGACCAATAACGCCCCTAATTTTTTGAATTATGAAAAGTATATTCTTTTTATAGTGCATTTGGAGAATAACGAGTCTAATTGAATATTGGTGCAGTTAATTTGGTAATTGGATAAGTGTGGAATAATTTTGGAATAATTATTGAGATGGAATGTGATTAAGAGTAAATTTGTGCCATAGTAGGATTTTAAGAAGCTTAAGGGTACAATTTGTAATTAAGAAGATATTTATAATATATATATATATATATATATATATATATATATATATATATATATATAAAATATGATTAGTGGAAAACAAAAATAATAAAATAATAAAAAGGGAGAGTGAGGTGTCATATGATAAGAAGAAGAAACAAAAAAAAAAATAGAAAAAGGTAATCTAAAAACGTGAGGAAGAGAAAAGAAAGAAAAAAAAAAAAAAAAAAGAAGGGAGAAAGGCCGAGAGAGAAAAGAAGAAGAAGAAGAAGAAGAAGAAGAGAAGAAAGGAGAAAAGAGAAGGGAAAAAAAGAAGGAGAAGGAAGGAAGAGGAAAAAGAAAAGTGTTAGGAAATTGTCCAGGTTAGGTGTACACTAATGTTTGTATTTTTTTTAGAGTTTCCAGAAATTTTCGGAATTATTATATGATATTGTTTTAGTTTATTTATGATATATTGTTTATGATTTGTTAATTAAAATTGATTTTGGGATGATTTGGTATATATATATATACATTGTTTGTAATAAATTAATTTTGAATATATATATATATATATATATTGTTTATGATATATTGATTTTGACTATATATATTTATATATTCTATTAGTGCTAAATGAATTGATATTGAATTTTGATTATATATATATATATATATATTGTTTATGATATATTGATTTTGAATACATATATATATAATTATATATTCAGTTAGTGCTACATTATTGAATTTTGTCAATGTGTTTATTGATTTGAATTTAATAAAATTTAATTTGACCATAAAGAAATGATATTGATATTGTGAAATGGCCCTAGGATACTTGGACATAGAAATGGATATAGGAGGTTGGTATACCAGCTGGGTTCACTGAGCAGTACTGCACCGACATTGATATTGCTATTGATGCTTGATTATGTACCTCCTCATGGATTCGTCCAGGGGTAGGGAGACACGTACCTCCTCACGGATTCGTCCTGGGGTAGCGAGACACGTACCTTCCTAAGGATTCGTTCCTAGGATAGGGAGCTATGTACCTCTCTAGGTTCCGACCACTCGGTCCTAGAGTAGGGAGATACGTACCACTCTTAGGATTAGTCCTAGGGTGGGAGTTATGTTCGACAGACAGTCACTATGGTCGAATGACCCATATTCCAGTCCTGGTTTATGTTGAGTATTCCAGAGGGCCAGAATTGAAGTGAATTGAATAATATGTTTATAAGTGAGGTTAGAAATTGATTTTATTTATACGTTTATTTTAGTAAGTGAAATTGATTGTAAAAGAAAGTGAGAATTTCATTTAGTACGAATTATTAAATTGATTTAGTTGTTTTATTACATTGATTTTATATGATTTAATTGAATATGGTATTGTTTTATTTAAGTACATTGAGATTTATAGTATGCCAATTATATTATGAGTTTTATAAATGAGTTTAGTGTACACCCACTAAGCTATATGCTTAGCGGGTTAGTTGTTTTTATAACGCGTAGGTAACAGGGATACCGAAGCAGATAAGGAATAGAGAGGAGGTTCCTGCAGCTTGAAGTTCAGAGTCACTACACTGACCTGGGGTAGTTAAATATTTTTGTATATATATTCTGTAGCGTGCATATACAGAAGTCTGTAATTTCGAAGAATTTATATTTATATGTTTTGTAAATAATTTTATGATTTCTGTTTTTCATTTTAAAATGTTTGTAAATATTGAATTATGAATGATTTCATTATAAACTGTTTGGAAGTCGCACTAAACGGCAGAGTGCGCATTGGTTTGAAAGTGAATATAGAAGTGTTGTTATTAAATTGTGTTGGATTTATTTTGTTAAAAACAGGTTTTGGAAAATCAGAAAAACAAAGGGAACTCTGCCGAAATTTTTGTAAAAAGTGTATTTAGATAGGTTCACTCGAAAATGTTTTTAAATTATAAACTATGTGGTTTTCCAATGGTTTGGAAATTTATTTGATGGGCTCACAATGGTTTGAAAAGTTATAAAGTGAATTGAAGAAGTTTTGAAAACCCGGTAGCGCTCCCGGGTCGATCCCATCGGGTCGGGTCAGGGGGTGTTACAAGACCAGAGAACGGGAGAGAAGAGAGAAAAGAGGAGAGAGAAAGAAGAGAGAGAAAGAAGAAGAAGAGAAAGAAGAAGAAAAGAGAAGGAGAAGAAGGAAATGAGGAAGGAAAGGGTATCCACTTTGGTGTACACTCGTTTTCGAATTTTCAGTTTTCCAGAATATTTCGGATTGATTTAATTTGATTAATTTTGAGTTATTTAAATTATATTGATTATACTTTATCGTTTGAAAATGATTTTGGAATGATCTGAATTACAATATAGTTTATTGATTGTGAATAATATTCTGAATTAATTTTAATACGTTTTGATTCTAATATTGTTATGGAAATATATTGTTGAAGGTGATTTTAATTATCTAATATTTGTGAAATGTATCGCAAAATGATTTCGGCTCATTTTGATTCGATATGGACTTATGAAATACGTTTGAATATATTTTTGGATTGATTTGATGTAATTATTGATTTAGAAATATATTAGTATATTTCCTTTATATGATATCTGATGAAAATTGAATTTAAAATATATATATATATATATATATATATATTGATATGAATTGAAATTAAATAAGTTGAAAGTTGAATTCGATGATTTTGAAAGAAATGAAATATGTTGACATTGGATTTGAGAAAACGTTTTGTGAAATGGCTCTGATGTATATGAACATAGATATAGATATAGGAGGTTGACATGTCAATTAGATTTCTGTCTGAACAGTATTGTGCCATATACTTTGATGTACCTCCTTATGGATAGTGCAGCCCCAAGTGCCGATCCTAGAGTAGGGAGCTTTGATATGTTTGTGCCACCCTTTGGATAGTACAGGCCCCAAGTACCGGTCCTAGGGTTCTAAATTCTGTTATGGGACATTAACAGCGGGTGATTCCGTTGGTGTTCCATTCTGATATGATGTTCAGCTTGTGTGTCTGATGCCGAACAACCCGTAATCCAGTCCGATAACTTATGTTATGTATGTTGTACGTCAGGAGCCCAGTATGAAAACTGATTTGTTATATGAAAGTATTTGAGAAATTATGAAGATTTTGTCTGTTGATGGATTTTGAATACTGTATTTGTTGAGTATATGATTTGATTTGACATTAGCCCCATATATGATTTAATTATACATTATTTATATTTTTATCGAAAATAGATAAACTTATTTGCCACAGTATATTTGGATATATAATTTTATGTACACCCACTAAGCAATATGCTTAGCGTGATGAGTTTTCTCACACGTAGGTAATAGAGGTTCCAAGGGAGACAAAGACAAAGAAGAGTAGAGACTGCAGAAGGAGAGTGCAGAGTCACATCGTTCCTACATATATTTTAGTAGTCCTTTTGTAATAAGTATATATGTTTTGATACAGCATGCATATACAAAAAATGTTTGTATATATTGAAAAACTTCCGCTGTGTAAATATTTTATTATATGTTTATGTTATTTGAATGTTTATAAATGACATTGTGATAAATTGATTTGGCAAGTCGCACTAAATTTGGAAGGGTGCGGAAAAGTAATTTGAGACTTTAGGAGTGTTGATTTTATGAATTTTAATTGTAAACAGGTTTTGGAAAGTCAGAAAAATAGAGGAAACGCTGACAAGATTTTCAAAAATTTATTTGGACCATTTTTAAATGTTTTTAATATAGTTTTAAATTATAGTTATATAAAAGTAAAAGCAGCGATTTTAGTATATAGTAACGCTCCCTGATTCGGTCCAAGCGATTTGGGTCAGGGGTGTTACAAAATCTCTCCCATCCATTAAGTAATCTCAACCATTAAAAAAAAATCAAAAAAAGAGAAAATTGGTAAGAGATTTGAAAATTTTCCAGATCTCTTCCCATTTGTTTATAAAATCAAACTTTTTTTTTTAAAAAAAAAAGCTTCATCAGATGGACCGATGCTCCATCGCCGATGGAGCAGCTGGAGCATCATCGGCGATGGAGCGAAATGCAATGGAGCAGCTTACAGAAGGCTCGTAAAATTTAGAGGATTTGATTAAAGAAAAGGCTCGAGAGAAGGACTGTGATGGCGTGAAGAGATTCTGGGTCGGAGTTGATTTTCTTTCTGAGCTTTCGATCACTTCTTGGTAGGATAGGATTGTGATGATTATCTTCTTCTTGTTCTGGGTCTCCGGTGGTGGTGTTGATGGTTTTATGGGTTGGTCTTCATTCTCCATTAATTTTCTCGAAAACGTATTGAAAAAATGATTTTTGAAAGGTTTGCGATGGAGCTTTTGCTCCATCTTTCATCAATGGAGCATAGGATCTGCTCCATTATTTTGTTTTTATTAAAATAAAATAAAATTGTTTTCAATTGAATTTGAATGAGGTTTGGGATTTATTTAGAATTTGTTGAAGAAGATGGATTATTTATTTTGGTAGGTTGAAGGAGATTAATTATTTATCGTGGAATTTTGTTTTTATGAAAGAAAGAACAAATTTTGTGTGAAGATTTTGTTTGCAGCAGATTGAAGAAGGTGGAAGAAGATGATGGTTTTTTTTAATTAAATTTTTATAAAAATTAATTTTATTGAAGAGAAATTAAAAAATTAATATATGAAATTATGTAAGGGTAAAGTGGTCTTTTACCCCTCTTACGTTAAGTCTACTGTTAAGTCAATGGTGGTCAATGTGGTAAAGGGTATTTGAGTGTAAAAAATGAAAAATTGGCATTATACGTGCAATTATAGATAAAATTAGGATACTTAGTGCAATTTATCCATTTTTCTATTTCATCTCGACATCATTTTTCCCGTCGAAAGTTAAAATGCTAAACATTTTCTTTATTTCATCTTCCATATTTTTCTATTTTTCTTTACATTTTTTTCGAGAGCAAATTCATTCTGATCTCAGGAGGTGGGAGACCAAATTGATGAATATTTCTACTGTGCTTGAAGATGCAGAGAAGAAGCAGATCACCAACGGTTCAGTAAAAAGTTGGCTTGATGATCTTCAAAATTTGGCTTATGGGAGGGGGCTTCTAAGTTCTAATCATTTTGGATTTCGTAACAGAAGAAAATGAAACAATTTTTCATGAATAAAAAAAACCCCACAAATCATACATAAGACTATCTCTAGTGGGACTGTATAATGGAGTAAATTTTTAAAAGGGTGTGAATTTTTGGATCCAACCCAACTGCAAAATGGAGTCTTGAACACGTGCTATATTTGGCATAACACTGTTCAAGAAACGATAAAACGCCAATATTTTTTTTTTTTAAATTATAAAAACTTTTGATTAATCACCACTTTACCCTATTCAATAAATTTTATATCAATTATACCCTTTAATATTTAATAAATTTTATTTATACCCTTATTCAATCAAATTTATTCCAATTGTATCCCTTTGTATTATTTAATGATTTTGTTTAATTTAATTATTTTTATTTTAACATTTATAAAAACTAAAATTAATTAATTTTAAAAAATAACTTAAATAAAGAAAAATTAAAACAAAATACAATATTAATAAAAAACCTAAAAAATACTTCATACAGACTTTATAATGCTAAAATAAAATACTACCAAAACACTAAAATTAAGGAAAAATACAATGTAAATTACAACAACAATTTAATAGTTGGGAGATCATTTTTGTATCCTCCAAGCTCATTAAAATATTAGCCAAAATAAGCAGATGTATTTTGAGATCCTTAGCCTTATTGTTGAGCTACTTTTTTCATAATTCTTGATTATTCCCCGCAAATAAACTCGCATAGGTTTGAATCAGTTACGGAACTCAAATTTTGTAATAAAATTGATCATTTGCGGAATAAATATACTAATTCAGAAATTAAATGACGATCAATATGTAATATTATTTTTGTATTTTTTTTTGTTTTATGAATGTAAAGTTTATGTTAATAATAAATGTAGTATTTTAGTTAATTAAATTTAATATTTTAATTTACTATTTGTAGATAATTTTTGAAAGGACTATTTTAAGTTACCTAAATGTAATATATTATTATAATATTATGTTAATTAAGGGGTGAAATGTTAATTGTTAATAAAAATTAAAAAAAAAAGAATATAAGGGGATATTCTTTTGAGTGTAAGATTTGGTGTAATGGGTTTAAAATGGAAAAAAAAATAAAGGGACAAAATCAAAAGTGACCAAAAGATTATGGAAATAATTGTTTTTAACCTAAAAAAATGAAACAATCGTTTTTAACCATTTTGAACTTGGCAAATTATAATTTAGTCCTTATATATATAGGTGGGTAAAATCTCATTCGAACCCAAAATATTTTTTTTCAAATTTTATTTATTAATTAAAATAACTAATTTTTTATTAATTTCCTAATTAATTTTTTTATTAATCTCATTTATTATTTCCTAATTTTACCCTAAATTGGAATTGTTAACCCTAACAATTGTTGTCATCTCTCTCGGCTGCACACAGCACTCACCCTCACCCTCTCGCCGCCATATTGCCGCCATCTTGCCGTGCCGTTTTCGTCCATCTCGTCGTGCCGTTTTCGTCACCGCGGTGGGCGTCTCCCTCTCTCTCTCCTTCACCGTTACCTCGACTTGTCGCATATCGCCGCCTCTCTCTCCTTTGTCGCCTCTCTCTTTTTCGCCGTTTCGGTTTCCTTCGCCGTTACTCTGACTTCGGCGTCTACCTCTCTCGTTCGCCGCACATTACCCGGTCCTTGTCTCCTCTGGCCGTTTCGAACTCCCTTGCCGTTTCATTTTCCACAACCCCGCCTGGGTCTCCCTCTCTCGTTCGCCGCACATTGCCCGGTCGTTGTTGCTTCTCGCCGTTTCGGATTCTTCTTGGTCATATACGTGATTGAGGTATGTTATCAAAACGATTCAGCTTATTTTGAGTGCTCTGCCTTTATTTCGGTTCTTGATGCTCTGCCCATAGAAAACATTGGATATGAATCCCGCCGAGGAGTAAACAACTGAATTTATCTACCCATAGAAGGATGATTTCACCAAGAAATATGCTGGAGGAAAATCTGCAACAGCAGTTGCTAACAGCTTAAACAAGGAGTTTGGGTACTCTCTCTCTCTTTACTGACTATAATATGTAATATGCCTTCTATGTTATATGAAATACATTAATGCAATTTGTTCATAATGATGTAGGCCCAAATTGAAGGTAGTATTGTGTTGATCATCTAGAGGAGGTCAGCAAGCTTGCTAAAGTGAAAGCACAGGTTTCAGAAGTCAAAGGTGTTATGATGGAAAACATAGAGAAGGTAAGGCATTGTTGTCATCACTTTCTACTGCTTGTTAGTGATGCAATATTTTTGATGAACATACTTTCTGTTATTGTTGAAGCTCAATGTTACATGTTAACCTAATTTTGTTACTTTTAGGCGGGAAAGTGTGGGTGTTCCATTTACATAAGTGTTCCTGTTGTGAATTTACTTAAAAATATTGAAATATGTCCTGTGTTGTTTACTAATCAATTTCTGATGCAGGTTCTTGACCGTGGAGAGAAAAGTGAGCTTCTGGTAGATAAAACTGAAAATCTTCGCTCACAGGTCAGCAAATACACATAGCTTATCCTTGAATTATAAATTTATCAATGTTTTCTATGGGTCGTTGTTGCCTGAGGTGATTTCAACTGAATTTATCTATTCCAACTTTGGATATGAATCCCGCCGAGGAGCAAACAATATGGAACTCGGCCATGGTGGCATATTGATGAGGTTAGTTTGGTTTGTAGTGTCTATGTTATTTATATGATTAATTCTTAAACCAAGAGAGCAGAAGAAATATTGTTGATATATCTTAAACCAAGTAGGAGTATAATTCTTAATTAGAAAACTAGATCAGACTTTGTTTATGAAAGATCATTTATTAATTATTATACTGTGAGAAAAGTCAACTTAGGTAAGATGTGTGGGCACTAGTGTAGCTTCTCCAATAACTGTGGAATTACAATTTTACTTTTGATTCCTCAAAATTAGTAGATCTTAAACATACTTGAGCTGCCAAACTCCAAAGGTACATAAAATAGGACTTTAACACTAAATTGACAATCTAAATTAACAAGTAAAAGTCTCTTATCACTTTTGATTCCTCAAAATTAGTAGATCTTAAACATACTTGAGCTGTCAAACTCCAAAGGTACATAAAATAGGACTTTAACACTAAATTGACAATCTAAATTAACAAGTAAAAGTCTCTTATCACTTGATGATTATACACATTCTTTGTCAACTTCATGATGTAGGATAATAATATACGGGGTTCAGTCATAGCTTTTGTTGGAATTATAATACATAGCTTGTAAATTTTCAATCAAGATTCAATCAGAGTTATTTGTCTTGTATTAAGCTCTAATCTTCAACTTTATATTTTTATTGCTCTGTGAGGTAAAGAGGGAGTCCTAGTTAGTGACTTGCAAAGCATGATCTAGAACTAAGAAACAACCAGATGCTGATGGATGGATCAGCAGGAGTTGAAATAATGATCTTCGACTTTGAGAAAAGGAGTGATGAGGATATTTGAACAGGGTTTTCTTGTCTTTCTCTACTCTCTTGAGAGTTTGGAACCGTGTAGCACTGATGCTGCAGAGTCTGGGACTAGGACTTGTGAGTCTAGCCTCCACTCATTGGGCAGGACCTCCTTTTTATGTGAAGACAGACAAATAGATTTTGATTTTAAAAAAGAAAAAAAATATAAAATAATATAATAAGAGAGAAATTTTTTTAATGAAGAAGCAAAGTGGGCGGCTAAAGGAATGTAATAATGAAAGTAATAATTTTTAGGTGAAATTGAGTGAGTTTTTTTTTTTGTAATTTTAATTGGGTTTTTTTGTAATTTTCATTTTTAAGGGTTTTTTTAAAATTATTCAAAAAGTGGGTGGTTGAGGAATGTTTATGTTATTTTTTTCTCCAATTGGCTAAAAACGATTATTTTTACATCTGCGGTTAAAAATAATTTCACCAATAATTTTTAGGTCATTTTTAACAATTTTGACAAAAATAAATGATGTTAAAGTTGTAACAAAATAGAGTAAAAGTTACACCACAATGGAGTAATTGGTTGGAGATACCAAAAATCCACGTGATGGGAACTTCTCTTTGTAACTGCTTTTTTGCATGATCTATCTTATATAACAGAACACCATTTTGTAGACAGGACCAGGGAAAGAGAGAGAGAAGCCTTGGAGATTAATATGGAGAAGAGGCTGCTGATCATTTGTGGTAAAAAGTTGAAGAAAATGTTGAAGCTTTTTGGTAAGAATTCTGCCGTTGAAGCAAGCTCATCAGTTTCATCACCTGTTCACTGTGAGTACCTGTTCTTGCAATCTGCAGGGAAGAAGGATCACTGCTTCAATTTTCGTTCCGATATCGATCCCTTTATGGCAGGTTATATTGCAACCCAGTATCACTTCTCTTTTAGGCCAAACATCTATATTTGAAAATCAAATTCTCTTTTATAGTGTTTTTTTTTGTTTCATCATTTTCAGGCTCTTGGTTATTGTAAGAGCTATCAAAACTTTGATCGTTTTACTTTAATCAGTGTTCTGTAATATGTTTGCATCATTTTCATTTTTTTCACCACAAGAGTTGCTGCCATTTGTGTCTGATGAACTTATCTTTGTAATTAAGCAAACTGAGGTATAATCTTTTCCAGTACAAGATCGTAAAATCGAAGTGTGAAGATTAGAGTGTACTTTATTCAATATGATATAAGCTATTTATCATCATGTGCAGTGAAAAATTTGGCAACTAGAACATTATCTAGTCACCAGAAAAATATGGAACTCATTTGCTGACCGATTGACTAAGGTTTTTCATAGGTCTAAAATAGAGTAGTGCTTCAAGCTCGTCAATTAAGCTTGAAAAAGGCCATCATAGGATCATAGACAACTTGCTTAGCATTTACACCAAATACAAAATCTGCATGAGCATAGTCCTCTCTGTATTGTACCACAAGCTTGTCGCTGTGGTGATCTTTGATGTTGTCTAGCAAGATTTGCACATCATTTACATCTGAAAGATAGTCCTTGCCTCCATAGCTCAGCAGAAGGGGAAAGTCATTTGGAATGTTTGTCATGTTGTACACTGGCGGAGTAGGCTGTCCGTAGTGATTCATGTTCTCGTCTTCGCTACCATAATCATACTTTGCTATGGTTCCCTTTCTAGCCACTTTACAAAAAATGATGATAAGTTAGAGGAAACAGTTTCATTAACCTTCGTTAAAGTTTTATAAAATTTATCAGAAACCTCTTCTGCAAAAAGTTATATATACTTTCCCTATAATTAGAGAGGCTTACTTTGAGCTATGTGGATCATGTTCTTTGTTGCGGTTGACTGAGGTTCATGTTCAAGAAAAACATTTGTCCTAGATGAATTTAGGCAGCAATTCGGGCCTGTAAACAAAGAAAAATACATATCAATCAAACTTTGCTGAACATATACAAGTTCTCTTGTCAAGGTTCTAAAGAGCAAGCTTGCTTGAGAATACCTGTGAAAGAATTCATCAAGTTAGAGCAATTGTTTCCTGGCTGTTGACAGATATCTTCTAATAGTTTGACTACAGCCTCCCTGTTCACTTAGAAAAGAAACAATTATAGGTTTTCATTCTTCATAGTGTGTGGTCAGTGACATAATTACAACAAACTAGACATGGTTTGGTTGAGAATTCAGTATTTCATATCTTGTATAGCTCAAGACCATCCAAGAAACGGGTTTTATTATTCTCCTTGGGGATTTAACTAAAATACAGAAACCTCGGATGTAAGGAAATTTATGTTTATTTTTTCAAATCAGGGGACTTCTCGTATAATTATGTCAAATTTAAGAGGCACATGTATGAATAAAATTCCTCAAGATGCTTGCTCACCCTCTTGGTGCAAATTCACGGAGACCTAACCAGTACAAGTCCTGTTAAACGAAAATGTAGCAAATATCACTGGTGATCAAATAAAATATAGAATTCAGGCTTGAATGGTACGAAATTCATTTTGTGGTCTGTCTTACTTCAGCTATAAATGCATCAGCAGCAGTTTTTCCAAGGGGTGATGACATCTGACCCAAGTGAGCAATTGGACTAAGCAGAGCAGCTGATCTTATCATGTCGACTAGCTTCTTTTGGGAAAAGGCAGCAAAAGCAATCAAAGTTCCCTACAACAAATTCATGGTTTTTCTCTTAGTATTCCTTATCATATACCCATCTAAAAAAATCCAATAAAAAAGGTGAAGATATTAACCAAGGAATGTCCAACATAGTGCAGTTTCTGGCCTGTCTGATCATGCACAAATTGGACACAAGCAGGAAGATCATAAGCAACCAATTCATCCCATGACCATTCCCAGTAAGCCTGAAGATATGATTAAAAAAAAAAAAAAGGCAAAATGTTCACTCAAACGTGTGTCTTAAGTTACATAAAAGTAGGCCAATTAACATGTGTAGATTCGAAGAGAACCGGATCATTGGGAGTAAGTGATGTGTGTCCACGGCTGTAATTAGTCCCACGAGTGTTAGCAATCCACACGTCATAGCCATTATCTGCCAAGATGAATGCCAAGGACTGATCTGGAGCATTTAACAGCCATGTTATAGCATCCTGCAGCCACCAGAATATATAGAGGTTTCCTCATCTAATGTTCACAACTCATATACAAGTACACATAAATAATCTTTGTAAAAGGAACTAACCATCATGAGCCCATGCTGCAACAAAACTGGTGGCTTGTCTGCTGTCTTACCAGACCGTGCCTTTGGCATCCTCTGTACGCTAAGGATATACCCATCTTTTGTTGTCACCTGGAAAAAAAAAAACATAAATATAACAAATCGCCTATAAGGCAACTAGCTCTAATATCCATCACGACAGCCTAAACACGTGACATTTTAGATAAGCGTCCAGACAATAATAT
This sequence comes from Xanthoceras sorbifolium, assembly GCA_003430845.1. Taxonomy (NCBI): domain Eukaryota; kingdom Viridiplantae; phylum Streptophyta; class Magnoliopsida; order Sapindales; family Sapindaceae; genus Xanthoceras; species Xanthoceras sorbifolium. The sequence continues at coordinate 24,409,696 of CM010608.1, read as the reverse complement.
AAAGCTCTCAATACTATCTAAACAAAACGGACTAATTAAATAAAACAATATAGAAGTCGGAGAATGTTACTGTGTGTTCCCGGCAGATGTAGCCTTGTGGCTCCACCATTGATTTGCAAATACCATCAATGCCGAGCATCTCGTCTTCCCTACCACCATCAATAGAATATAGCTTTGTTCTTGCTGCTGCACCAGCTGCCAACACACAGAATGCAATGACCAGAATCAATTCAATTAAAGTGTTAGCCATTTTTAAGTTCCAGTACTACTTGTTAGTGACTGCAACAACTTTGAATCTTCCACCATTTTTATAGTAAAAGAAATTCCACATACAAACAGAAGATAAGAGACTGCTATTGTATGAATTAACTACAATATTGTATAAACAAAATGGTCTGCTAGGGTCCTATATTATTATATATACATATATATATTATATACTTTGCTATCACCACCATGAGCTTCACATTTCGTTGCTGCCACGATTTCTTCTGTGAGAGAAAGAGAGAGAAAATTGCTTCCAGGTCAAGTTATCATTGCTATGAGGACAAACATAAGATAAGATAAACTAACTATAGAGAACATTTCATTTATGGAGACTAACAGTAACAGGACAAATTATGAGTAAATTCAATTGATGATAAACTGGTACTGGTCATCAAATAAGAACCTTCTGATGATAGTGATGTTTGATCAATATCTACAGATAAGGCCATTTAATTGCATTGGTGTGTGTGTAAATATGTGAGTTGGTTGATATCGAACCCATTAGTATTATTACTGCGACCATTAAAATTTTGATCAAGATTTGCAAATGCGATTGCAAAATGACGTTGCCATTTCGTTCACAACATCATTTCAAACTATCTTCTCCCTGTGTTGATCTGGTTATAACTTCACTGGACCTTTTAGAGTATTAATAGATTAGGGAGATGGTCAGGTTGAATAAGAGTCATTTATCACCAAGTCATATTAGGCGGTGATAGTTCAATCGATATTTATTATAATTAAAATCAAGAAACTAGGTTAGAACTGGGCTGGGCTAGCCTACAAACTGGCCTGGACCACACTATCCAAGTTGCTAGACCCTCCTCTTAGCTTTAAAGCCCACCTAATTAATTAAACTTGGTCCTAATAAACATCATATTTACTTTTATACTTAACTGATCGTACACCTCTTCTAGTATTAATTTAATCATAAAATAACAAACACAAGCCATCTCTCCTAAAATGTAATTTCATGACATTAAATTAATTTAACTATACCTTTTTTAATATAAAACTCAATTAAAACCTTTTTAGAATTTAATGATATCAAAAACACTTGTAAAATTATACAACCACACAATATACAATTACCAGAAAAGCTTTTTTTATTTAACGATCAAAAGGTCAATATATTTCTTCAAAATCTTTACTTAGAGAAGTTGTACCAAACGGACTCTAAACCGAATGATAATTGAAATGGTTTAAGCCAGAATTCAATAAAAAAAACACAAACCACTTGAAATTAAGAAGAAGAAAAAAAATCAGAGACTTATTTAATAATTGCCCCTTTTATAAATGATAGGAATCGCAGGCATTATTATTACTACATGTTCATTCAATGAAGTCTTAAGAAATTCATGAGAGGATCATATACTAGTTGCTTGCTATTGTAACCAATGACAAAATCAAAGTGAGCATATTTTTCTATGAACTTGACGAAAAGCTTGTCTCGATGGTGATGTTTGAGGCCATCATTAAGCAAGTGCTGCACATCTTCAACATCACAAATAGCATCTGCTCCTCCATGGAACAGGTAGAGAGGAAAGTCATTTGGGATGTTTTCCAACTTGTATGCAGGAGGAGTTGGCTGCCCGCCATAGTGTTTTCTGTTTTTGTTCCAGTCGTTGTAATCATACTTTGCAAACGTGCCTTTTGTGATCACTGTCCAAAAATAAAATTTAAAATCGCATCTTGGATGATAATTAGTAGTTCCATTGTGCTGTGTGCAATAAAAACAGGCTTCGTATTACAGGAATTTCAGGAATGCTTACTCTGAGATAAATGGATCAGGTTCTTCGTGGACGTTGGCTCCCCGTGCACTAACATAGCAACTAATGACAAAGGGTTCAGGCAGCAGTTTTGGCCTGCAGGTAGAATTTCTAAAAATCGGTTAATGGAACATGAAAAAATTTTCAAGTCTTGGTGCTAATTGCCTCATCAGGATGCATCGCGTGTACCACCTGCTAAAGCGGATAGCAAATCACTGCAATCAACACCTGGTTGCTTGCATACATCCACAAAAAGCTGGAATGCAGCCTTCCTGCCGGATTTGAGTAGCAAAAAAATGAAAAAATTTCCCAGTCTAATACATCAAAACTGAGTAGTTGTACTACAAATTTCAGTGATGGCAAGGAAGAAGAGCTGAAATTTACCCATACGGTTTAAATACTTGAATGTCTAACCAGTATGGTACCTGTATCTCAAAGGATAAAAGCCAATACATAGATAATTTGAGAGTTGCATCCCACTTGAAATATCAATATAGGTAGAGGGCAGTAATATTTACATGGGCAATAATGTTCTCAGCAATAGCTCTGGTGACCTGGGAGGTCATTTGACCCGCGTAAGCCAACGGGGCAAGCAAGGAAACTGATCTCCACGTATTTAAAAGCGCTTTGTCTTCAGATAAAGCAGCTAGAGCAATCAAAGTACCCTGTGAAAGAAGTTTCTTAACTTTATTATATTTTCATTGTAATGCAAAATTGCAGGAAGGACCCCTTGAACAAGCTGTAGAATGTGCCAAACTCACCTGTGAATGCCCAACATAATGCAGTTTCTGTCCTGTCTTGTTGTATACATATTGGAACATGGCAGGAAGCTCAAAAGTTACCAATTCGTCCCATGACCAATCCCAATAACCCTGGAAACCAAATCAAAATCTTTACTACAATAAGGAGTATGATCACCTAAAAGGAAAACAAACTCTAGTAGTACTCTAGAAGACAGAAAATAACACTTGGAGATGTATGTCCATGGCTATATTTAGTTCCTCGTGTGTTGGCCAGCCATACATCGAAGCCATTATCCGCCAAGACAAACGCCAAAGCCTGGTCTGGAGGTAATAGCAGCCATGTTGCTCCATCCTGGAACCAGACAGTCACAGATTATCGAGCTGATTTTATCAGAAATCAAAAACTTGTGTCAGAAGTTACTAACCGATAGTAAACCATGCTGTAACAGAACTGGAGGCCTTTTTCCTGGCTCCCCACCTGACCACCCCATCGGAATTCTCTGCATGTTGAGAATATAACCATCTTGTGTAGTTACCTAAAACCGAGGTCAAAATTTTCATAACATTACAGTAATCAGTAATCAATAAACTTCAAATCTTACATAAAAAGAAAAAAATCAAAAATAAACGGATTTAGGCATATTACTGTATGTTCTTCACAAACATAGCCCTGTGTCATCACCAATGTAATGCACAAGCCATCAATAGCTGCTGCGGCCAATGCATCCGTACCATCCTGACCCTTGTGTGGAAACAACTGGTTGCTAGTTACAGCTGAACCAGAAACGAGAATCGCTAGAAATATGAATGTTAATAAATTAATTGCCATCTTTGCAAGTTATGCTATTAATCTCGAGATTTATAGTTGTAGAAAGCCAATATAACAATAGAACTTAGTATTTGCTTAGGAGCATGGACCATCTCTGTCAGCAAATTGAACTAGTGGTTTAAACAAACTTCTGGTGGGGTTTGTTATCTTCATGTTATGGTAGACTAAATTCCACCTACAAATAGAAGATAAGAGACCGATATTTTTTTATTGTAAAGCATTGAGCCATCTGTATAAACAAATTGTCTGGTATATTAGGGTCCTTTTCAACCTGTGCAGTACATGCTTAGATTCAGGTCATTTATTGGTACCGATAAATGACCTTAACCTGTTACTGCTACGATTCTGACAGAGAGAGAGAGAGGGAGAGAAAATTCCAGGACAAGTAATCATGCTATACTGGTACAATATTGAAATTTTTAGTTTTATTTCTTTATCATAATTATACAAGATTATGCTTAGGGCATCCTAGTTTCATCATTTTGGTCTAGAAATAATTAGAAGTAATAGAGGCGGCATAGCATAGGATTGGTATCCTAAGTCCTAACTTGTAACGCGACAGTTTCATTCAACCAATATATATGACAAGTAAAATATATATATATATATATATATATAAATATTAATTAAATGAAACTACAACATCACAAATTGGGATTTTTTTTTGTATGTTTCTTCAAAAATTTTAGCTGATTTGCAGCCCAATCAATTGACTTGACCTTCTTATAATGATAAATAATTTATTTATTTTTTTAGAATAATGAGAAATCTCATGAGACAAATTTAGATTGTCAACGGAAGGACCCAACAATTAATTACAAAACTCTTTTTAGGATGTTCAAAATTTGTAGTCATATGCACCAGAATCCAAATAACTCCACAATACAACTTTGAATTTGTTGTTGTATACTGACTAAACAACATTTGAAAATGAATTACAAACAAAGAATTTGATATTCATCTGTATTGATATAAAATTTTCTTTTGAGACAGAGAGTTAAAATTTTTCATTGTATCTTAAAGAATGCCATGAGAGGATCATATACAACTTGCTTAGCATTTTCAGCCATGACATAGTCAGCATGAGCATAATCATCTCTGTATAGAGTTACAAGCTTATCTCCTTCGTGATCTTTCAGGCTATCGATCAAGAGTTTCATATCATTGACGTCAGAAAGGGCATCCGCTCCTCCGTAAGCCAGGAAGAGTGGGAGGTCATTTGGAATGTTTGTCATGTTGTACACTGGTGGCTTGGACTGACCATAGTGCTTCTTGTTCTCTTCCTCATCGTCGTAATCGTACATTGCTATGGTTCCGTCCCTGATCACTGCCCATCCACAAAACGTCAGTCTTCAAATTACTGTAACATTAACTATAACTATGATTCATGAATCAGAAGTTACTGCAACAAATTTACTCTGTGCTATATGGATCATGGTCTTTGTTGCTGTTGCCTGAGGTTCATGGTCGAGAAATACATCAACTATGGAAGAGTTTAGGCAGCAGTTTTGGCCTATGAAAATAGTTGACAATACAGTCCAAGTCAGTAAGTGAAATACTAAGAACAAAATTAAGTATATAGTATATACCTGTGAAAGAGGTCAATAAGTTGGTGCAGTCAACACCTGGTTTTTTGCAGATACTCTTGAGAAGTTTAATCACAGCCTCCCTGATAACAATTTATTAATTTATAGAGCTTGGTTTCTAAAGTGTATAATATGCAACATTAAGGAGAGTTAATGTGTACCCTCTTGGATAGAATTCGCGAAGACCTGACCAGTATAATAGCTGTCAAAGCAATCGAAGATACACACATTATCAGAAAATGATGTTCTATTGAATCGACGTAGATTAAGAAAAACAAATTAGTATTCACCTCAGCAAGAAAGCTATCAGCAGCATTTCTGGCAAGTGGAGAGGTCATTTGACCAAGATAGGCAATTGGGCTGAGCAAGGCAGCTGATCTCAACCAGTTCACCAGCTGATCCTTAGAAAAAGACGCCAGAGCAATCAAAGTTCCCTACAAAACCAATTTTTCAAGTTTTGATTTCTAATCCAATTGTGTTTATGAAGATAAATTTGAGAGAGAGTGAAAAAATGAATCTCTGGAAATTACAAGGGAATGCCCAACATAGTGTAGTTGCTGCCCTGTTTGATCATGCACATATTGGAATGTAGCAGGAAGGTCATATGCTACCAATTCATCCCATGACCAGTTCCAGTAAACCTATAACACATCCAAGTTCGTAAACAGAAAAAAGTATAAAATGATGAGAGCAAAAGCAAAATATCAGAACAGTAAAAACCATACCGAGTCATCAGGACCTAGCGATACATGCCCACGACTATACTTGGTTCCTCGGGTGCTGGCAAGCCACACATCATATCCATTATCTGCCAAGAGGAATGCCAAGGATTGCTCTGGAGGTAATAGTAGCCATGTTATTGCATCCTGCCACCACACAATATATAACTTGTTATGCAAATGCAAAATATATTAACATGGATGATCAAATACAGGACCTGTATTCAAGTCTGTCTAGAGAAACTGACTCTGATACCATATTAAAAAAAAACACGCAAATATACCAACATAGGATAGAATTACTAACCATCAAGAGCCCATGTTGCAACAAAACAGGTGGTCTGTCTCCTGATGTCTCACCAGACCGCCCGGATGGAATTCTCTGAATGCTGAGAATATAACCATCTTGTGTAGTTACCTAAAACCATCAAAATCTCATTACACACCAAAGAATCAGTACTACTTGGCAATAACAGAACTTTCAAAATCTAATTTTAGGCACATTACCGTATGTTCTTCACAGGCATAGCTTTGTGTCTCCACCATTGAACCACAAATGCCATCACTGCCTGCTGGGGACAATGCAGCCTTGGCTTCCTCACCTGCTGTCACTGAAAATGAAGTCAGCTTTGTTCTCGTTCCAACCGCTGACCCACAGAAAAATAAATTAGCCAATACAATCATGGACACTAAACTGTTGGCCATCTTAATAATAATAATAATATTGCTTTTTGTTTCCTGTCCTAACAACCCTCCAATGCTGTACAGTTTTTATAGTATAAAAACACCCACATAAAAACAGAACCAAGTATTCACATGAGAAAAAGTTCTTGATCATCCTAGATTGTATTAAGGAATTTAAATAAAGTATCTGGTAGGGCCCCTCCCTATGATTAAAATCAACCAAATTTTAGTTTATACCAAGAAATTCCTAGGTTTTCTTTTTTTTTCTTTTTTTCTCCACTGTAGAAAGTGACCAGGCAAATGTGGCAAATATATAAAGCCAAAACTTGGGCACCTAGAATATGCCATTCTATAACATATATATTTGTCTTCCCAGAAAAAACTGCAAATATAACTCCAAAAGAAACGTATAAAACTAAGAGCCATCCATCCCCTACTCATAAAATGACAAAAAAGTTTTTGTTGGAAATAGTGGACTTCCATATCAACTTTGTAATACATGTTATAGCATGATAGGAATAGTCCTTTTTTTCTCTCATTGCTCTTCATTTTGTTATTATCAGAGTAAATTTCTTTTTTTAAGTTCCCTACAATGTGAGTCTTAAATATAAGAGAATCCGACGTGGTTCTAGAATTCATCACAACTCTCACTTAAATTGCTGAAATTTTCCACGAAATTGAACGTCCCTCTATCAAGAAATATCTTGACAAATTTTCAAATTGTCAAATCCGTCTATAGAGAAATTTGATCTTATTATACTTAAAATATAATCAAATCACATGAGTATCCGAGGGACAGGTTGGCAAGAATCAATATGTTAGCTGACTTTTCCTCATCCTACATTTCTATCATAATTTTTTTTTTTTTTTCTTCTTCTTTTTTCATAATGAGTGTTAACATATATCCATTTTGAACATACTAATTTCTTCTGCTTATTTATGAAGTAGATCAGCATACATTCTTCACTCTGTGACTCTGCTGAAAAATAAGAATCTAAGAATTTGATGTTTTGGTCCTTCTTTATTTTATTAATGATAGGAATCCCAGGCAGTGTTGGTACAGAAGATAACATAAACAAAGTGAAGCAGTGAACACAAGCACATTATTTCCAAAACTACCATCTTCAATGAAGTCTTAAGAAATCCATGAGAGGATCATATACTATTTGCTTGCTATTGTAACCAATGACGAAATCTACATGAGCATATTGATAGATGTACTTGACCCAAAGATTGTTCCGGTTCTGATATTTTAGGCCATGGAGCAAGAGCTGCACATTTTCAACATCACAAACGGCATCTGCTCCTCCATGGAATAGGTAGAGAGGAAAGTCATTTGGAATGTTTTCCAAGTTGTATGCAGGAGGAGTTGGCTGCCCGTAGTATTTTCTATTTTTATTCTCATCATTGTAATCATACATTGCCAACGTGCCTTTTGTGACCACTGTCCAAGCAAAACCAGGAAATCAAATTAACAAAACACATCTTAATGAGAATTACTCACATAATGAAAGCAGTGAAAGTTATCCGTAAGAGACCAAAACTGTTAAATTCCATTGTGCTGGAGTAATAGAACAGGCTTTGTACTGCTTACTCTGAGATAAATGGATCATGTTCATCGTTGATGTTGACTCCTCATGGCCTAACATAGCAGCGGATGAGGAGGGGTTAAGGCAGCAGTTATGGCCTGCAGGTAAAATTTCTAAAATCACTAATGGAAGATAAAATTTTTCAAGTCTTGGTGCGAAACCTCATCAGGATATATCACTTGTTTCACCTGCTACAGCGGATAGAAAATCACTGCAATCAACACCCGGTTGCTTGCAGACATCCACAAAAAGCTGGAACGCAGCCTTCCTGCCGGATTTGAGTAGCAAAAAATGAAGATTTTTGCCAGTATAATTCATCAAAACTAAGTAGTAGTGCTACAAATTCAGTGATGGCATTGAAGAAGGGTTAAAATTTACCCAAATGGATTAAATTCTTGAACTTCTAACCAATAGGGTACCTGTCAAAGGATAAAGGCCAGTACATAGATTATTTGAGAGTTCCATCCTACTTGAAATATCAATATAGGAAATGGACAGTAGTATTTACATTGGCAATAATGTTCTCAGCCGCAGCTCTTGTGACCTGGGAAGTTATTTTACCTGCATAGGCCAACGGGGCAAGCAAGGAAGCTGATCTCCACATATTTAAAAGCGTTTTGTCTTTGGTTAAAGCAGCAAGAGCAATCAAAGTTCCCTGTGAAAGAAGTTCTTTAACTTTAGTATTTCTTCATTTTAATGCAAAAAGGATCCTTCAACAAGCTGTAGAATGTGTGTCAAACTCACCTGTGAATGCCCGACATAATGCACTTTCTGTCCTGTCTTCTTGTACACATATTGGAACATGGCAGGAAGTTCATAAGTTACCAATTCATCCCATGACCAACCCCAATAACCCTGGAAACCAGATCAAAATCTTTACTACAATGAGGAGTATGATCAACTAAAAGGAAAACAAAATCTATTAATATAGAAGACAGAAAATAACCGAGTCATTGGCACTTAGAGATGTATGTCCACAGCTATATTTGGTTCCTCGTGTGTTGGCCAGCCATACATCGAAGCCATTATCCGCCAAGACAAATGCCAAAGCCTGGTCTGGAGGTAATAGCAGCCACGTTGCTCCATCCTGGAACCAGACGGTCACAGGTTATCAAGCTGATTTTCCAGAAACCAAAAACTTGTGTCGAAGTTACTGACCGATAGTAAACCATGCTGTAACAGAACTGGTGGCCTTTTTCCTGGTGCCCCACCTGACCGCCCCACTGGAATTCTCTGCATGCTAAGAATGTAACCATCTTGTGTAGTTACCTAAAACCAATCAAATTTGTCATCACATTACAGTAATCAGTAGTCATAAACCTCACAACTTCATAATATAAACAATTAATAACGGATTTAGGTTCATTACCGTATGTTCTTCACAAGCATAGCCTTGTGTCTTCACCAATGTCATGCATATGCCATCGAAGGCTGCGTCAGACAATGCAGCAATACCATCCTGAACCGTGTGTGGAAACAACTGGTTGCTAGCTACAGCTGAACCAGAAAAGAGAATCACTAGAAGTATGGATGTTAAAGTAACTGTCATCCTTGCATGTAATGTTAATATCCTGCCCGCTCCAACAACCCTCAAATGTTGTGGAAGATTTATAGTTGTAGAAAGCCAATATGAAAATAGAACTTTGTATATGCATAGGACCATTGAGCATCTCTGTCAACCAATCGAACTGGTGACAAGGCTTCTGGCGGGGTCTGATATCTTCTTGTTATGAACTTCACAAATGTCATGATTATCATATTACAACGAGAAATTCTAGGTAAGTTTTTATCAAAGCGGCTAGAAGGCCAATCTGACAAATATAACAGCCAAAACGTACGCATTAACCCAAGTGTAGTTTCAGCAGATACTCAGGGAACCTAGTTGTCTATGCTTTGCTTTCACCAAATTATTTAGATAAAAGAGAAAAGGAGTTCTTTTGTTTTTTTTTTTTTTTATAACTTTTTAATCTTCAATACGAGAACACACATCCACTTTCATGTTCTCAAAGGATTTCCTTTACAAAATAATACAATATTGAATGAACATATATCATAATACTGCAAGTATCGGGCATTTCTTCGTGATTCTCAGCTGTTTTTGATGTGAAAATATAGTACAAAGGTATACATATTGTGAAAACATAACATTTCCTTGGAGACAACGTTACATTGGTTTATTTATTATTTTACTTGATTTTACTATAAACTAAAATAACACAAACTCAGAAGAAACCATCAAATTATATCCTTTTCATGAATGCCACTTATGAGTTATGCCAGAACAATTGTACAAGTAGCAAAACGAAGTGGATCTAAACCATCCTCATCGCATTCAATTATCTCAAGGTTTACACAAAAAAAAAAAAAAAAAAAAGATCTAAACAAAGTATATTTGTTCTTTTTCTTTCTGTTTTATTTCTTCTTCTTTATAGTGAATAATCATCAATATACTATGATATTTGCTGTCACATTTATAAATGCTAACAAGACTGATGAATTTCCACAGGATTACGTGTTGTCATCGGACCATCCTTAAGAATCTTTTCGGATGTTTTCATCGATGAAGTTTCTGACGCTATGGATCTAGTTGATGGTCTTCTAAGGAACTGAAACTGCCACCCTCTAGGATTCATTTTCGCTAACTGCCACCTTCTAGGTTTTATCTGCCCTAGCAACTTCATCTGCTCCCTTCTGAACTTCCTTGTAGCATACCATCTTCCACCTCGCCAGCCCAAGCCATAACTGCATTTCAACAGAAGAGGTAAATGAGCAGTTTCGGAAGTAGAATTTGACTTCTTTCAGTTGACTAGTAAAAAGTCATATGATAATACAGTCATTTAAAAGAATATATGTTACAACATTTCAAAGGTATGGCAAGAATATAATGATGATTATAATCCATTTAATCCTTCTATGTTTTCTTAAATTATATAATTTTCAATCAAAATAGAAAACATACAGGACCAAAACAAAGAATAAAACAGAAATACAATATTTCCTCTAGGAAAAACACACCCCAAGGATCCACCACAGACTCTAGAAAGAAAGCAATCGTCCTTTGGGCGGGTGATGAAGAAAGAATCTCACTGAAATTAACTCTGAACTATTGTTATTGAAATCAGAAACATAAATCTCTTCCTACTTGAATTGATTTGCACAATCACATTGATCATCACTCCAACAGGAAGAATCCTCTACATTCAGCACTCAATGATATCACCTCTACATTCACACAAATGCATCAATTGTCATTCCTTTCTAAAGGTTTCACTACTTTTGCACCTTAACAAGATTTTAATTGCAAAAAAATTCTTAAACGTAAATTTTAGAAGGCAGCCAAAAGGTTATAACCCTTAAACAGTTCGCTTCTAAATTTTGAGAAAATTGAGAAATTATCTATTAAATACAATAAATTTAAAGTTAGATGCAAACCCAATAACCAAAGCAGTTCCAGCAGTTGCCATCATAGCAGCAGCACTGGATCCAGGATCAACCAGCTTTTTAACTTCTGCGTGTTCAAGCTGATGATTGTCTTTCAACTGCCACAAATCCAAAAAACAGTAAATTCAGCTGCCGCAACCAACACAAGGTAAAAGAGAGGGAGCATTCGACCTCAGGAAGAAAAAAATTAATTCTATGGTTCAACTTATATATGGAGCCATATCCTTTAATTATATATCAGACCAACATTTTCACATTCACATGCCACAACCACCGAATACAATAACATCTTTAATTAGCCTTACACGCCACCAATCCGAAATCCTTTAACTTAGAGAACTACTAAACAATATCTAAAGTTACAAGGCATCCAAAAATTCAAAGCATTACGCAATGCAGCAAATACTCACAGCTTTTTCTATTGATTCAAGCCTTTCATCGACTTTCGATTGATGATGATACCGTATAGAATACCCTGCTCCATCAATATAAGTCGTTTTCTAATTAGATCATGCCCAGTTCAGATGAAAATATTAAAGACAATATAAAACAAAAAAATCGAAACCCACCAATCCATGCCGTAGCAACTGATGCTATAGAAGTTCCAATTGTAAACACCACCCTGTGCCTCTCAAATATATCCTTAAAAAAAAAAATCAAACAATCAAAAATTTTAAAAAACAAGAACAAACAAAACCCTATTAGAAAACAACCAACAACATTGAAAACAAAACCAATCAAAACAAAACCCTTCTAAGAAAAAGAAAAAACGAAAGTACCTTTGTTGAAAAGTAGGTGTCTTGAACAGCACCCCATGTGTTAACGGCTTTTTTCTTTATCTGGGGCACAGCTATTGAACCAAAAAGTGAGGTCCCTCTGCTTCTCAGTCGCTGCATCATGCATTTGACTCGGTACCCAATTGCGTCAGCTCAAATTGAATCTTCGAGTTCAAAACAACAACAAAAACAGATTCTTGGAGACCAGCCACGAAGTTTCTGGGTCTGGGAGGGAAAAGTTTCTCCTTCGCACTTTTCTTTTCTCTTTTAATTATTTACAAGACATTTTTGTTAGATGGAGCTTGCGCGTGATTTTGCACCGTCGATTTCAGTTTTTGGAAGAAATAAATGATATTGAGTCGTTGGATTTTTTATATTTACATTTTTTTTTTTTCTGATTTAATACCTTCTTCATTTTTTCTCTTTTATTTTTATATCTACGGATTTTTAGAAGCTCGGAGATGCTTGCTTGCTTACTGAGACTTTGGGCCAAGAATTGGAGTCAGCCCAATAAGCTCACTGGCCAATACGAAACGGGTCGAAAATTGAATCCATAAATATAAAATTTTACAGCAATTTTGCTGGTCTTCTTGATCAAGAAGTTGAGATTGATCCTCATGTCAACTTTGATGAGATTGAACGTAGATAATGAACGAGAGTGAACGGACAGAGCAGCAACTACGTTGCATTGGCCACGAAAGCACGCTCCGAGAGAATCGCGGGCAGAGGTTGAAGAAGAAGTTGTTCAGGGAATGACAAAAAAACAATGTAGCATACATTTGAGGTGCTAATTCAAGCATGTTGATTGATTACATATATTTACAAGAAATATGTCAATCTGTATCTGTACATGCTTGTTCTTTTGGAATGTGTGTGAATGTATATAGGGTTGATTATGTACACTTAAACGCTGAAGTTATTTTGATGAATTTTAAAATTAATTAATTTTTTTTTTTTTTTTTTACATTATTTAAAATTTTGTTTGATCAAATAACTAATAGCCAAGAAAGAGAGAGAGAGGGGACAAATATAATTGTAAGGTGGGAGACAAAATGCTAAATTAAAGCAGGACATCTTGCAAATTGTTTAAAACAAGTAATCGGCAAATGGCTTCACGCTCTCTTCATAAATATATGTTTATTTAATGACCAACAACAACATTATAATATCGATAAAGATGTGATGAATCATAGAGAGAGAATGCTTTTGTGTTTTATAAAATCTTAATATTTGATGATACATCACATTTTTTTTACTTTATCTTTTTATTTTTAATTTACGCGATCTCTCACGTTTTCTAAATAGATTAACTAACTATTTAACAATAACCATCACCCATTTTTTTTTTAAAATAAAATAGTGCTCTTTAATTTAATATTATTTTATTTATTTTCCTATTTAATTTAATATTAAATATTATTTTATTTATTTAATATTATAAGATAAAATTATAATTGTATTAATTTAATTTAATATTATTTTATTTTTATTTTTTTGTTATATTTAATTAAAAGATAAAATTATAATTTTATTAATTTAATTTAATATTTTTTTATTTATTTTTTATTATTATATTTAATTAAAAAATAAAATTATAATTTTAAATAGTAATAATTGACCATTAAATAGTTTATTACTTTCAACCAATTTGTTTTATTTAAAAAACGTGAAAACCTCACAAACTCAAAAATAAAAGGTAAGTAAAAAATTAATATTTTATCAAACGAGAGAGAGGGACTAAACTTAAAATCCCGCTTTATAAAATAATTGATGTTGTTTTGTGTTTCGGTGTCTATGACAAAAGCAAAATGAGTAAGGATACTACAGATAGAATAGAAAGCATATTTCCTGAATATTATTACTCCATCAAGTTTTTTCTTCTTTAAGTGAACAAACAAAAAAAACAAAATATAGGTAAATGGTAATATGGTATATACAACACAACTTTTCAAAACATAAAAACAAATGTTAAAGTTGCTTAACTAAAGTACTCAATCACCCAACAGGATGAAAATAATCGTAAAAACTTTTAAAGATTTTGTAACATCAGTACATTCCCATCTAGACAAAATTTAAATCGGTGAAGAATCAAGTCTAAGATTGAGAGCTATAAATAAGAACCCATCAAGCAACTTGCATTTGATGAAAGGTAAGCATGGAGAGGTCAATGAAATCATTACTTTCAGAGGCTTCACTTGTTTTCTTTTGCTATTGAGGACCATGAGAGGAGAGGAGAGGAGAGGCCTACATGCATGCATTTTCAAAACCTACTTTCTTGAGAACACAAGTAATCAATTTCTCTTCAAGCAGAAGTAGAGTCCATTAAAGAGAAAAGAAAAATAAAGATGAAGTAGACATTGACATGCTGCCTTTGAAGATCTGTTCAGGGGCTCAGGGCTTCAAAAGTGGTAGAAATAATTAAGGGTTTTTCCTCTTTTTCTTTTCTTTTCTTTCTTTTTCTTTGGCTGAATAATAATGATCAATAATGAATTTGGGTTCCAAATTCTGACAGTAAAATCAATTGAGTGATTTACAACACTAACAATCATAATCCTGTGCTGCTACAATGAATAAAGCTAATCTTAATCTGAACAATCATCAATAGAAAAGAAAATCACTGCAGAACAAAGAGTGAAAATCAACAGATAAAAAAGTGAAGGCAAAGACACTACTACTTCCATCAGGAGGAGAATCCAAGAAAAATAAATCACAATCCCACCCAAACTTGTGTAAAACTCAACTAATCTCACTTACCCTTCAATTAAAATACAAACTAAGTTTATGGAACTCATCGAAATCCCCAAATCCAAACAAAAAGATAAGTAACAACTGGATCTAATCGAGATTCTTGAAGTGCACACCATTAAAACTTGATAACAAAAACAAGTGTTAGTGTTAAGCAAGTACAAAGAAGTGTAAACCCTTCCACATGGGAATAATGGGAAGCAAAACAAGTGTTTTCAAGGCATTCTACTCTTTGAAGTTTTGGGTGGGATATTGATACCCAAGCAAGATAGTCACCTCTAGTGTGTACAAGAAGAATCCACATCACATGTGCAATAAATGGTTCTTATCAAGAACCCTATCAACATGCTTTGCCTTCTCACCAAACACAAATACACCAATCCATCACACCCTCTCACCACTTCTTCCTCCTCCACTGCCACAACTCACATTTCAATGGTGAATGCCATTATACCAAAAACAACACTATCTTTTACCGAAACCATCCACCGGTAGATATTTAATTACACTAAAAGAAAGCAATCTCATCACGGTCAGCTATTACGATACCATTAACGTGTCAATAAATTAGCTACAACCCAGAAACAAACAAAAAATGCAAAATACTTGCCCAACACATAACATTTCAACTACATGGAAACTCACCAATATCATTGGTGTTATGGATTTGTATATTAAATGCATGATTAATCAAACTAAACAGAAACAAGGATGTACTAATACAAAGGAAAAGAAATCTGTATAGAAACAAAGAACTGTTACTTTTTTGTTGGTTTAACTTGGAAAATGTTTTTGTACAAAGAAGGCGATAAAGAGGATTTCAGATCTTCAAGAGTAACAAAAACTACAAATGGAGTCCACATCTTCCATGACAAAAGATCGTAACTTTCAACGATACAATACATGTAGCAGAAGCTCATTTTTCAAGGTTTGAAGAAACTCCAGATTGCACAATAACACTAATCTACACATAATCTAACAAAGTAGACATTTTTATCATAAAATTTGGCGTACCCAGTTTTTTTTGTTTTCTTCTTTTTCTTAGTCATGATCACAATAATTTTCCCGAGAAAATCAGAAACTTTAGAAATGGAAAACATAAGAAACATTTTTCAAGAAAGAGAGAAAAAAAGAAGTAATCTTCATAGGCACAAAGCAGTGGCTCGAAGATCATCACCATGGTCGGCGCCTCCGCCGTCCATCATCATCGTAGGAGGCGGCAGATTCAGATCGAAAGGAAGGATTTTTCTGAAGGAAGAAGAAGAGAGAACACAATCGTCGCCGTCATCGACAACAGACGACGACGAATCGCAGTCGCTGTGACAATCATCGGGAGCGACCGGCTGCACGATCCTCTTCTGCGCACGCGGCACCGTCGTTGCCGCCTTCGCAGGGTGATTCGACGCCGCCCTGGGACCGCTGAACGACTCGACGGTGCTGCTCATGCTGCTGGTCGTCGGTCTGTTAACCTGAACAACCGAGTCGAATTTACAAAACCCGTTTCGAGGCTGCTGTTGTTGATTTTGTAAAAGCACAGGATAATCCGACGACGAAACCGCCAACGGGAAATTAGTCTTGGCCTTGGGTCCGCGGAGAGACCGCGCGGCGGCGTCATACGCCCGTGCCGCGTCCTCGGCGGAGTCGAAAGTCCCGAGCCAGACGCGGGTCTTCTTCCAGGGATCCCGGATCTCGGCGGCGAATCTGCCCCAGGGACGCTTCCTCACGCCTCGGAATCTGATTTCGGATTGGTTTTTTATGGCGGCGGAAGGCGCGTGGTTTATCGGCTTCGTGGAGGTAGGTGCGGTGGTTTTGGCTCGCCGCATGAGGATATAGACGGACAACAAAAAAGAAAATAAAAATGATGGAAGGAATCGGAGGAGCAGGATAAGCAGGAAGCCAAAGAAAAAATTTATGTGGCTACCAACACTACTTGTTCTGCATCGATGATAAATGAAAACGAAAATGGAAGGATTTTGTCTTTGTTTTCGTTTTCTTTGTTTTTTGTTTTTGTTGTTTTTTCGGGTTTCTCTCTCTTTTCCTTTCGAGTTTCGTCCCTCCGGAATGGAGCGATCCGGGTTGGTTCAATGCTTCTGATGATTTTAGTGCTTTTTTATTCCAGAGAGGAGGAGTCTGATTTCTTTTTGTAGAATGACCAAATTGCCCTGTTTCATTGTTGTTGCTTATTTGCAACCTGATTTTTTTTTTTCTTTTCGAAAATGACGTCAAAATTAAATTTCAGAATCATAAATTTATAAGACCTATCGAGTTATTATTGAAGAACCAAAGAATCTTCGTCACTTGCTCAATCTTTTTTTTTTTAAGTAATATAAAGCATAGGAATGCACAAAATAGGTTTAGGAAAGAGGACATATATGTAATGTAACCCATGGCATTATTAAATGTGTCCGTGATATGCCTTTTTAGATCAATCTCATTTTATTATATTTTATAAAATTTGATATTTATTATGTGTTTAGTTAATTAAATTTAATTAAGAAAAATAATTTTACATTAAAAAATAGAAAGAGAAATACACAATACCATTTTATAAATTACAAATCACACATAAAAATTCTTATTCTCAAGAGTATAGTTAGATTGTAAAAAATATTAATAAATATTATACTATATGAAGTTGGTTGGTTGTATTCCCCTTACTTCTACCGCCACTAAAATTAAAAATAATTACAACCTTAACTTGCCTCCCAAAATTGACAATATAATATTTACCTTGTCTAGTCTTACCAAATAACATGAAAATAAACCAAAAAAAGTGTTATAGTTGTGTGGTAGCGTGTTGATCATCAATCATCAATCATGATTAATTGAATCGAAACCGTTCGATTTGCATGGTAGCGTGTTGATCATCAATCATCAATCATGATCATGCAAAATTTTATCAGCCCCACGAAGTGACCCGTTTTGGTCCAAGCCACTTGCTTTGCCTACTTGTTTGTTAATTTGGAGAGTTGGGTACTTGTTTGTTTGGTTTCTTATAGAAATTTTATTTTATTTTATTTTTAGCCACTTAAATACTTTGTGGATTTAAATTCATATAAGGTGTTTTGTGAATTCAAAACAAATGGATTTTTTTTTTATTAAAATTTTAATTTGTTATATCAAACTATTTAATTTCGTTACCAAGAAAAATAATAGCTCAAATTTCAACCGGTCTAATTAATTGTTTTTAAGTAGATGAGATTTATAAAATTTATTAATATCGTCTAAATTTATTAAAAATTTGTCAGTTTGGATTATATGCACTTGTTTGAAAAAGTTAAAGTAATTTATGAATAATTTTAATTTAGAACTATGTAACTTTGAAAAAATTAAATAAATAAAAGGAAAATAATTATTTAGTACAAAATTAATGTCCAAGAAAATAACAAAAATATTTATTGTAATATAATGGAGAATACCTCTATAATGGTATAAAACCAAATATTTTTACATTTTATTTATTAAAAATGACTACAATACCATATTTCAAGTCGGCTGAAATTAAACATTATTAATATAATCATAGACTCGACTTTTTATTAAAGTAAGGCTTGAATCTCTTAAAACGAAGAGAACGATATACTACCACTAAACCAAAAATTAATATATAATTTAAAAAAAAAACACCTTAATCCAAATAACACTAATTAAAATCTTTTAAATCTAAATAGCGTATTGGTGTAATAAGTTTATTTGGATTTGTCAATATCAAGTCTTGGTATTATTGTAAAAATCATAATTTTAAATATGTTTACTATGAAATAATAGATGGATAAACTAAATTTATTAAGTACGTAATTTATGACTTTCATTGGATGAAAATCTTCAAACTGTACTATTTAAAATAATTTTTTTCAATTCGAGATAATTTATCTTACTTGAATATTATAAAATATAAGTAAACTAAATTTTAATTAGTTAAAATTAATAACAAAATTGTTCTTTTAAAATACATATTTAAATTGAAAAAAAAAATCGATTTATAATTAAAGTGATTGTCTATGTAATAATAATGGGAATAAATAGATAAATCTGTAGAAATAATTTGAGAAGCAGGAATTTTTTCTCATGTATTATAAGAATAATTATTTATATCGTACTTGCATTATTTGGTTCCGTAAAATTTCAAATAATTTGTAATTGTTATAAGACATTATTTATAAACTTATAATAAAAAAAAATAGTAATATTAAAGATTGGTTGATTTCAAACCAATTTCCACCCAGTACACGGAATCAAGGACCATGTGAAATTTCTTGGAAGATGAGTAACGTCGATTTAAATAGATTTGAACCTCCAAAAACGTGGACACGCGTACACACTAATACGCCGTGAGATGGGTCCCATATTGACCGACTGACTCGGCAAGGAAGAAAAATAAAAATGAACTCAGTGAGTGAGTGAGTGAGTGAGTGAGTGGGATTGAATATTAAATTAACAAAAGAAAAAAAAAAACTTTTTCCCAAGACGAAAGACGATTCCACAGGCTCGCTGAATAGAACCTGACACCACCTACCTCGCCTTCTCGCAGTCGAGCTCTTTTTTATTTTTCTTAACTATTTTAATCTCTTTATTATTTTTATTTTTATTTTTAATTAAATAATTACAAATTTAAAAACTATTAAAATTAATTATTAAATATATAATTTAAATATTTACTTTTATAACGGAACATATATTACCAAAAAAAAATTACTCAATTATATTAATAAATACGCATAATTATTTAAATTATTAATAGATTGACATTATTATTATTGTTATTATTATTATTATTCCCAAATAATTCCTCAAAATTTATATAAAAATTACCCTGCTGATAGATTTAGACACATAATTATAAAAATTTTATACTAAATTTTTTATAATAAAGGAGGTTTTTATTTAAATTTAAAAGTAGTGGGTTAATTTTTTAAAATAAAAATTGATATTTTTTTATATTTTTTTTTATTGTTATTTGGGATATTCCTATTTTTCCTCCTGACGATTCGATTAACGATACTTTGCCCCTTTACGTTTTAGAAATAGCTATTTTTTTTTCCTGGATTTAACTTTAGTCCAAAAAGTAATATAATGATAAAAAAATAAGTAAAAACACTTAATTATCCTTGAAGTATATTTACTTAACTTTTAATGCTTTAAGGATAATTAAGTCTTTTTACTTATTTTTTTTTGTCATTATATTATCTTTTAAATAGAAAGTTAACTTTAATGGAGAAAATAGTTATTTTTAAAATATGAAAGGATAAAATATTATTAATTGAATCCTTAGGGAAGGAAATAGGAATATCTCTTGTTATTATTATTGCTTACAAGATACATTTACACTTCACAACACGCACCTCCTAACTTGGCTATTTATTATTACTACGCTCTCAAGCCTCAACTACAGAACTACTGTTCTCCGTCCACCCATATCTTATCTTTTGTATCGTTGTAATTAAATAAATTTGTGTTGCAAGTATTAGACGAATACTAAAATCTCATATCGAAGTCGTATTTTCCTTCATCCACTATAAATTATTTGATTAAATTTAAAAAATCAAATAAAATTAATAATACGTTAATATAGATTTTTTTCTTTTTTTTACATCTTTTGTAGCAGGTTCTTTTAATAATTTCTATTAATTCAACCAAGTATAAAATATACAAAAATAAACCTGTAATAAAATTTTAAACCATTTTAATTTATTTGTATTTTATTAGAATAATAAGATAAATTTTAAAGTACGGTAAAAAAAAAGATTTAAAAAAAGGGCGTTACTTAATTTTATAATAGGCAATTAATAGCGTGATTGTTGTACCACTTATAATATTTTACATGTTATATAATTCATTCAAAAATATAAATATATGCTTCTTTTCTCAAAAAAAAAATAAAAATAATAATAGTAGTATTGCTTAACGAGATTTTATTACAATTTTAAAAATAAAAATTTATCTAAAGTTTGTCACATTTATTTTCATTTACAAAACTTCACACAGTGGTTTTTACTTTGAACACGGACTAGAAACAAAGCATGGCCTACCTATCCATCACATCACCACGTGTCGTCTGTGTACAGGGTCACGGCGATCGAGAAATTTTAAGGGAGTCAATCGGACCCACCAAGTTACCCGGTAAAAAAGTAACCGGCCGGCAGCATTACACAAAATCGAGGCGGGCCTTTTCTCTGACTGGGAAGGGGGCCTTTACTGTCACGCCAACCGACAGCTGTTGATAGATATGCTCTCGGTCGGATACCGCCAATCAGAGTCTTACACGCGTCTGTATATTTTCCTTCCCTGCGGTGGTCAAATTAAGCAATTTTTTTTAAAAAAAAAAAATTGAAAACCCAACTTTTGACTAATCTTTCTTCTGGTAGGCATCAACAACGTTACAACACGATGGACAGCGTGCGCCGTTTGCTTTGGGCCTCCCAATCCACTTGGGCCTATATACATCATTGTGACGTGGCGTATTTTCCTCCACGAAACACGTGGTAGGACTAGGATCTGAACGAAAAAACTACGATAAGCCCTTCTGTTACGTTATACCATTTTTATTTGGACAAATACAATAAGAAATCTTGATATTCGGTGATATTGCAATGAGATTGCACTTTTATTTAAATTATAATAAAGTATCTTGAATAATTATTAATTTGGTCCCTAATATATTTTAACATATCACTTTTTGATTTATTGTTATCTTTTTAACTTATTCGGTCCTTAATATTTTAAAATATATTAATTTAATCATTATAACTAAAAACTTTTGACGATCAAATCTGATATAAAGTATAAATTAATAATTTTATATTTTTTTATTAAATTATTAAATTAGAATGATGCTTTTACCCTTTAACTTTTTAACAATTTTCATATTTCACAGTCCAATAAAAATTGATATACGTTATAAAAATTTATTTTTTTAAAAAAATACTTAAAAAAGATTAAATAAAATAATTAAATTTATTAAAAATAAATATAATTATATTTATTAAAAATAAAAATAAAAATACTATAAAAAGTTAACCTATTTTTACATTTGAACAATTTAATCTTTTAGATAACTCAATAAGAAATTATTATTTATTATAAAATTTATATTATTTTTGAAGTATTTAAAAATAATTAAATAAAAAATAAATATGATAAAATTTATTAAAAATTAAAAATATTTAAAAGTAACGTCATTTATTAAAATAAAAATAAAATTCAAGATTAAATACTTATAAAACTCCAAGTTTAATAAAAAAAATTAAAATGTTAAAAATATTATATATACATATTTTAGAGTATATTATATAGTATATGTATATTATATATATATATTATAATAGAATTACAATATATATATATATATTTGCATTTATTATTATATTATAAAATCAAAAATATAATAATAAAACCGTTATATATATATATATATATATATATATATAAATTTATTATATATATATATGTGTGGGGGGGGTAATAGATTACTAAATTTTGAGTTTTATAATTATTCAATCTTAAATTTTATTTTATTTTTAAGAAATCATATTACTTTTAAGATTTTTAAATTTTTAAATTTTTTTATTTTTTATTTTTAATAAATTTTATCATGTTTATTTTATTATTTAATTATTATAAGTGTTTTTAAAAAAATTAAACTTTTATAACGTATATTAATATTTTATTGGACTATCAAAATAAATAAAATTATTAAAAAATTAAAGGGTAAAGTATTATTTTAATTTAATAATGTAATAAAAATACAAAATGACCAGTTTATATTTTATATTAGATTTGACTGTCAAAACTTTGGTCATAGACATTAAATTAATGTATTTTAAAAAAGTTAGGGACTATATGAGTTAAAAAAATAAAATTAGATCAAAAAGTGATATTTTATATTACATTGAGGACCAATTGAGAATTATCTGAGGTTCTCTATTGTAATTTAAGTAAAAGTACAATCTCATTGCAATATGATTAAATATCAGGGTATCTTATTATAATTTATCATTTTTATTTTTGTTCAACCATAAATAAAGTGATTTGTACATTTTGTTGTTTTGATGAAAATAAATTTGATATTATAATGTGAAATATAAAGTTTAAATCGAAAACTTTATTGTAAATGAGTTAGTCTCATTGAACATACAAAATAATGTTCATATAAGACACATTTTATGATCAAGAAAATTAATATCATAAAGTTATGTTCATCGTGTGACATGTCACATACATTTTCTATCAAAATTTACAATTACTTTATATTATTATTGTAGATTCTTCTTTACTATATACACATAATTTATAGTTACAGCTTACGTGGTAATCTAAAAAAAAAAAAAATTCGCAAAATTTTTATATTTTTTAATCTAAAAACATTAAATTCTCTAAACTCAAATCAAATTAATAATATTATTAGTTTGAACCTATACAATTACACGAATTAGAACCTTCTAAAATAAGAAAATTAAGTACAATACTTAATTATCTACACATTTAATCATAGCTCAAGTAGTTATTGCATATCTCTTCCACCTTAGTGGTGAGGGTTCAAATGTTACCATGAGTATTTATCAGCATGTGAGATTAGATGTCTCCCATTATAGGAATAGATATCCGAACCGCGTATTTTGTAATTGATTTTAGTAGGTCACGACAGTTATTAATATTATAATTGTACTCTTAAAAAAAAATTAAAATGATTTCCATAGCATAATTTAGTATCACTATTATTATTATTATTTAATAAACACATAACACTAAACATACTCGATGTTTATTGAATTATACATGAAATTAAAGTTTGTAGAAACTCACATTGAACTCCATTGGCGTTAAGTTTAACCATTAAAAAGTAGGCTCGAGTCTCCCCCGGTTCGCGATCCAAGGTAGATCCACCATAAATTTCTCACTTCTTCTTTTTATTATTAGTTTTTTTTCTCTAACAGTCAACCCTACTTTTTAACAGTCAAACTTAGCGTCGGGAGAGTTAAGTATAAGTTTCTGTAAATTTTGATTTTGAATGTAATTCAACAAACCTCAAGTAGGTTGAGTGTTATTTGTTCATATTTTAATAGGGCAAATTGCAATGGAATACCCTGACATTTGGTCGTATTGTAATGAAATCGCACTTTTCCTTAAATTACAACTAAGTACCTCGGATAATTATCAATTTGGTCCCTAATGTATTTAAAAATATCACTTTTTGATCGATTTTTATTTTTTTAACTCACATAATCCCTATCTTTTCTCAAATATATCAATGTAGTCTCTATTATCAAATTTTTTATGGTCAAACTTGACATAAAGTATAAATTGATTATCTTACCCTTTTTTTATTAAATTAGCAAGACGATTTTACCCTCTAACTTTTACATTTTAACAATTTTACATCAATAAAAATTTGATATGTGTTACAAAACTTAATTTTTTTTTTCAAAAAACACTTAAAAATAAATATTAAAAATTCATTAAAAATATAAAATAATTATAAAAATTTAAAAATAACATCATTTATTAAAAATAAAAATAAAATTCAAGGTTGAATACTTATAAAACTTAAAATTTAGTTAAAAGAACTAAAAAATTAAAATATTATATATAAATATTTTAGAGTATATTATATAGTATATATACATTTTATTATATATATATATATTATAAAAATAAAATATAAAAATAAAATTACAATATATATATACATTTATTATTATTATATTATAAATATAAAAATATAATAAAAAAATTGCAATATATATAAATTGATTATTTATACATTATATTTGTTAACAGTGAAAATGGGTTCAATAGTCAACAAAGGTCAACTGAGCCACGTAAGATGGTTTCACGGTTCGTTGAGCTGGTTGTATGAAGTTGGTAGTACTGTCCCTGCAGAGAAAGTTCTCGTAGGACTAAAGGGATTCTCGGAGAGAGCCTTGATGGTCTGCTATCTGTCAAAGCAAAGAAAGATCGGTGTTGCCGGACTTTAGCCGGCGATTCACCTCCGACGATCAAGTCAGTGATTTATTTACGGGAATAAAAGAATGGGTTAAATGCTCTTTTGAGTTGGTGAGAGTATTCAATAGCTTACCCAATACTTTCGAGTCTTCCTTATTTATATTCCTTCGAAGCAGTTCTCGTTGACTTCTAATTCGAGGGCGATCAAAAGCTGTTAGGGGGAAGAGAAAAACAGGGTTTCCTTAAATATGCAACTTCCGTTCTATCAGGGATAATGTCCCCAACTAAGATAAGAATGTACTGTTAAATGGTAACCTGCGTTGTCAGGACAATTAATGCATCTGTGACCTGCTACCCATGCTAACAATCCTCTGGTTTTATCTGACATCTCTGTTGGCATGATCCTGCTCGTTTTTTTATAGTCGCAGGTGCTATCACGATTTAGGGCTAGTGTCAGGCCCTTTTTTCCTGCCTGCTTTGTCCCTTTATTTAACCAAATAATCCATTTCAGCTTCATGAAAAGGCACGGTGAGAACATGACTCTAGTAGGGGTCTTCTCGCCGTTCTTAAGGATAAGTAATCGAAAATGCTTTGGGGTTTCGTTCTGGCTTCTCGCTTCTGTGGCATTTGTTTGGCGGATGCCGACACTATGTCGTTTTGCTAAATGCTTATATTTTATTAAGTTACAGAATTACCCCTCAATAATACCCTTTAAACCATCGAAGAAACATGTTTGCGATGAGGTTTAATTTCTGCTGAGAGATGGGTCGGTGGCCCTTTGGTATGTCCTTCAAATTCCTACCCATTATCCTACGTGGTGGTCTCTTTTAATGATGTGGAGCCCGTTTGAGATAAATGACAAAGAGTTCCTTTTAGGAGTTCGTCATTTGGGGTACGCAATCATCGTTTCCTATGCGCATTAAGTCTTTCATAATTTCGGGAAACGTTGCTTTCTTATTCCTAACTATCAAAAGGCGACTGCTTTCATTTTTATAGATATGTCCTCTGTTCATTGGTTTGGACGCGATGCCAACCGTTTTTCTTCATCCTTTGAAACATTCTTTGAATCGTTTGAATTTCCCGCCTACTAAACCTTGCTGTATCCTTATTGGGTTTATAAATCAACCCATTCTTTTCTTCCCTGAGATTTTTACGTCCGTTACCTGCATTTTATTTCTGAGGAGAAAGTCTATTTGAGACTTCCTGACATTCGCTGCTCACTCGGGGTTCTTTGTTGTGGTCATGGGTAAGCGTAACTCTCGATACGAGGATCAAAGACAGGATCCTACCGATGACAGTGCTTAAAAATCTCAGCAGCTCACATTTTCTACTTTGCATCCCAGCTTCCTAGACTCTTAGCGAAACGTGATTGAAGCTTTTCACCTGGACCATTACCGTGAGTATTATGAGATTCCTAACCAAGTGAAACTATTGCTTCCCGGAAGGAGGACGGCGTGGAATCCTCCAAAAAGGGCTGTGGCTATATATGGTTACATGCTGAACTGTGGGGTTACATTGCCTCTTCAACCCTTCATTGATAGGTTCCTCAGCGATGCTGGTTTGGCTCCCACTCAGCTAGCTCCTAATGGTTATAAGTCGTTGATGGCCCTGTGCACGTTGTGGTGATCTTTAGGTTTTCCTGACCCTACTCCTAACGAGATCAAGCATTGCTACCAATTACGTCCTTCCTCGAGCGAACCTGGCTCTCATTGTCTTACTTCTTGGCCTCCTTCGAAGTGGCTCCCTATCGGCGAAGATGGCGAGAAGCTCTCTCAGAACTTAGATTCGTCAGATGAGAAGAAAAGAGGAATTATCTGGGGACTGTCTTCCTCCAATAAATTCTGGAAATGGGCCTGGTTTTTAACCGAGGGTGATTGGGGGCGACAAGTTTCAGCTGACGGGGCGAAATTCCTTCGAGAAGCGTACGACCCTCGCTTTTTTATGAGGCCAGGTATTTTAGGTTTTGTTTTCTAATGTTCGTTTTATATCTCCTTTCCATTTCTGGAGGTGACCTATTTTGCCTTTAATAGATTCTTAAAGTGGAGGTTGTAACATCCCTAATTTCGAATAATTAATTTTGAATCTGTGGATATAAAAATTTATGATTTGAGGGGTGTAAAACGTAATTAAATTTATATTTATTTTTATAGTTTTCAGATGGACCAGATGGAGCGGTCTAGAAAGATTGCATGACGTGAAGGAAAAAGTGGCAGTGAGTACCGCGATCAGAGATCGCGATGAGCTGCTCACGACGAAAAATGGCATTTTCGGGCAATGAGCACCACGACCAGTGACAGCGACCACAGATCGCGCTGACTAGCTCGCGGTGAAAATGGTAAATTCTGTCAGTGAGCAACGCGACTACCAGCGCGACCATGATACCGCAATAGGTGCTCGCGATGAAAACGGTGGAAGCCTTCCAGTGAGTACCGCCACCAGATGGCACGACCACAGGTCGCGATGACCGAATTTGTATAAAAAAAGAAAGCTTCTCGCGGAAGCCAAAAATAGAAAGAAGAAAGAAGAACAGCGGGGGAGAAGAGAGAAAAATAGAGAAAAGAAAGAAAGAAAGAAAAAGAGAGAAAAAGAAGAAGAAGAAGAGGAGGAGAAGAAAAAGAAGAAGAGAAGAAGAGGAAGAGAAGAGAAGGAAGAAAAGAAGAAAAAGGAAAAGAAGGAAAGAGAAAGGAAGAGAAGAGGAAAGAAAAAGGAAAAAGAAAAAGGGAAAACCCAGAAGGAAAAAGTGTAGGAACGGTATCCAGATTAGTGTACACCTGTTTTCGACATTTTTATGTGTTTTGATTTACATTTGAGTTTTGGATAATTTAGTAAATACATATTTATATTGTTTTTCTATTGAATAATTTCGATTTCATTGTAGTTATCATATTTTGATTATTGATTAGGTTGAAATTAATTGTTTCAGAAGTTCGAATGACCGAATAGTTGAGTTTTTTTTTTATGATATTGTGCATATATGTTTTCCGTTTAAATTCGATTTGTGAATTTCAGTTGTTATATGAAAATAGTGTTTTGAAACGGCCCTATGATACGTAGACATAGAAATGGATATCGGAGGTTGGTATATCAGCTGGGTTCAGTGAGCAGTACTGCACCGACATTGATATTGCTATTGATGATTTATTATGCACCTCCTCATGGATTCGTCCAGGGGTAGGGAGATACGTACCTCCTCACGGATTCGTCCTGGGGTAGGGAGATACGTACCTTCCTAAGAATTCGTTCCTGGGATAGGGAGATATGTACCTCTCTAGGGTCCGAACTCTCGGTCTTAGGGTAGGGAGATACGTACCACTCTTAGGATTCGTCCTAGGGTGGGAGTTATGTTCGACAGACAGCCACTGTGGTCGAACGACCCATATTCCAGTCCTGGTTTATGTTGGGTATTCCAGAGGGCCAGAATTGAAATGAATGGAATAATATGTTTATAAGTGAAGTTAGAAATTGATTTTATTTATACGTTTATTTTAGTAAGTGAAATTGATTGTAAAAGAAAGTGAGAATTTCATTTAGTATGAATTATTAAATTGATTTAGTTGTTTTTATTACATTGATTTCATATG
Organism: Xanthoceras sorbifolium; assembly: GCA_003430845.1. NCBI lineage: Eukaryota > Viridiplantae > Streptophyta > Magnoliopsida > Sapindales > Sapindaceae > Xanthoceras > Xanthoceras sorbifolium. The sequence goes on along the minus strand of CM010608.1, from coordinate 24,381,025 downwards.
ATTTAAATTCATAATTGAATTGAATATGGTATTATTTTATTTAAGTACATTGAGATTTTACAGTATGCCAATTATATTATGATTTTTGTAAATGAGTTTAGTGTACACCCACTAAACTATATGCTTAGCGCGTCGGTTTTTATCGCGCGTAGGTCACAGGGATACTGAAGAGGCCAAAAATTGAAGAGAGAGTTGCTGACAGAGAGCCAGAGTCACTACATTTGGGTAGATATATAAATATATTGTTGTATAATCTGTGTAGATTGCATGCATATACAGAAATTTGTAATTGTGGTTTATATTTGTGTTTTGTAATTAAATTGTTTTATGATTTCTGTTTTTCATTCTCAAAGGTTTGTAATTAATGAATTATGGATTATTTTATTTTAAAACTGTTTGAAAGTCGCACTAAACGGCAGAATGCGCATTTGAATGAAATGATATTTGAAGTGTTGTTGTGGATTTTATGTGATTTGAGTTTTATTTGAAACAGGTTTTGGGAAATCAGAAAAACAGAGGAAACTCTGCCGAAATTTTAAAAAATAAAGTTTTGATGGACTCACTAGAAAAACATTTATAAAATACAATTTATATGATTTTCAATGGTTTTCAGTTTATAAACAGAATTCAGTAAAGTTTTGAAAACACGGTAGCGCTCTTTGGGTCGATCCAGTCAGGTCGGGTCAGGGGGTGTTACATTTAAGTGGTATCAGAGCGCGGTTTAGGCGTTTCTGGACCAAAATAGTCTGTATATGCATGCATTGTATAAAGGATACCTATAGGAATGTGTGATTCTAATTTGCAGACCTCTCTTCTGTCTTATATAGGATAAAGAGAAATGGAAGGAAGTGGAGATAGACCTGAGAGTCCCGCCAGCGTGGCTGGGGGAGCATCTAGGGAATCAGTAAGTTCGAGAGTGGCGGACCCTGTACAGCCAGCATTTATGTAGCAAATGGCTGAGTTCTTTCAGAATGTGTATACCAACCTGGATACCAGTTTTACGAACTTTTCTTTCCTGGATTTTATTTTTTCTTTCCCCTTTTCTCTTTTTTCCTCCTCTTTTTCCTTCTCTTTCTTCTTCTTCTTCCTTTCCTCTTCTTCTTTTTCTCTTCTTCTTCTTCTCTTCTTCTCCTTTTCTTCTTCCTTCATCTCTCTTCTTCTTCCTCCTTTTTCCTTCTTTCTCTTTTTTTTTTTCTTTTTCTTTTTCTCTTCTCCGGTCTCTCTCTCTCTCTATTTCTCTTTCCTTCTTCGTGAAGCTTCTCACCGCCTCTTAATTTTTTTATAAAATTTCGGTCATCGCGACCGCTCCTCGTGACCTGTAGTCGCGCCACTTGGTCGCATTGTTCACTGGAGTGATTTTACCGCCTTTATCGCGATCAACCATCGCGGTGTCTGGTCGCGATGTTGGTCGCGTTGCTCACTGCCCAAAATTAACATTTTCACCGCGACCTGCTCATCGCGATCCCTGGTCGCGGTGCTCACTGCCTCAAATCATCATTTTCACCACGAGCTGCTCATCGTGATCCCTGGTCGCGATACTCACTGCCAACATTTTCCTTTTCTTTTATGTACTCTTTCTGGACCGCTCCACCTGGTCCACCTAGAAACCTTAAAAATATATATACATTTAATTACATTTTCTACCCCTCAAATCATAAATATCATATTCACATACTTAAAATTAATTCAACCATACTTTTTATATTTATCTGAAATTAAGGATGTTACAGTTCTAGCGGTAAATGTTTCTACCAGTGCTCTTTCTTGTTTTCTTTTTTCTTGGTTTCATCATTTATTGTTCTCTTTCTTTATTAGTTCAAGAGAACGACCCCATCTGTGGCCGACTCGTGAAGGATTCGAGGAATCTCGAGTATACTTCTTGCCGCGAGGGTCGTCGAGATTGTAACATCCCGGATTTCGGGTAATGAATTTTTGATATATGTGACATATGTGAAAATAAATTTTACTATTTGAGGGGGTGTAAATTTTACTGGACCAGAGAGCATCGCGACCTGGTTTCCGCGACCACAGGTCGCGATAGCTCGCTCGCGGTGAAAAACGCAATTTTGGGCAGTGAGCATCGCGACCAGTCACCGCGACCACAGGTCCCGATGGCTTGATCGCGATGAAATTGTCAAAATTTGGCAGATAGCAACGCGATCTCTCGTGCGACCAAGGCGCGCTCGCGAGGAAGGCGGTGCGCGCACTCCAGTGAGCATCGCGACCTGGTGGCGCGACCACAGGTCGCGACGGCGGTCGCGGTAGCGAAAAAAATATATATAAAAAAAGAAACTTCTCGCAGAAGCGAGAGAAAAGAGAGACAGCAAGAAGAGAGAGAAAGAGCCGAGAAAAGAGAGAAAAGAGAAGAAAAAGAAGAAAGAAAGAAGAAAGAGAGGAGAAGAAAGAGAGAAGAAGAAAGAAGAAGAAGAGGAAAAAGGAGAAAGAGAAAGAAAGGAAAAGGAAAAAGAGATCGTGGAACCGCGATTTCTCGAAACGAAAACGGATTCCAGGTAGGTGTACGTTTGTTTTCGAAATCGTTACGAAAAGTTTCTCGTTATTGTTTTCGTTTTCGTTTTTGTTTCCGTTTCCGTTTTTGATTTCGTTGGAAGATTTCGTTTTCGATTATTCGTATGAAAAGTGTTTATTTTATATGTAAAAAAATTGATGATTGGTAGATCTATGGTTAATTTCGAACCGCTTTTATGATAGATCATATTTCGAATGTATTTTCGAACATTTCGATTTCGTTAAAAATATTTGATTGAGATTTTCGTAAAACTATTGATTATGTTTCTTGATGAATACTATGTGATTTGGATGTATATTGAATAATTATTGTTATTGATTAACTATTGCGACATTTACTGTGAGTATAGTTTATCCGAAACGGCCCTAGGATACGTAAACATAGAAATGGATATAGGAGGTTGGTATACCAGCTGGGTGTTACTGAGCAGTACTGCACCGTTATTACTGTGTGATTGTTGTTACGGGGTAATCTCGGACAATCACACCGATTTTAGTGATCGTTGTTGCGGGGCAATCTCGGACGATCACAATGATACTAGTGATTGTTGTTGCGGGGCAATCTCGGACAATCACGTTGATATCAGTGACTGTTGTTGCGGGGCAACCCCGGACGTCACATTGACCCATATTCCAGTCCTAGAATGTTTAGTATTCTAGTGGGCCAGAAATGATTTGAATTGAAACTGAACTGAATGATTTGATGGATCGAATTCATATGTTGATTTCATTATTAATTTAATTGTTTTGAAAGTGATTTAGAAATGAAATTCATATTGTGGTTTATTGCTTCTTTAAAGAACAATTATATTGTGAGTTATTTAATTGAGTTTTTAGTACACCCACTAAGCTTTATGCTTAGCGCGTTAGTTTTGTGTCTAACGCGTAGGTACCAGGAATCCAGAAGAGCCTAAGGACTGAAGGAAGAACGAGTTGCAGACCGAGTCACAGAGATTGTACAGTTGGGTAGCTATATTTTTGTTATGTGTATATATATTCTGAAAGCATGCATATACAGGGAATTTGTAAATACGTTTTGTAAAATGTTTTGTAATTAATTAGTTTATGAATTATGTCTTTTATTATTAAAAATGTTTGTAACTATTAAAGTCTGTTTTGTTTTATTTTATAAACTGTTTTGATAAGTCGCACTAAACGGCAGAGTGCGCAACTGTTTGAATATGAGATATTGAAGTGCTATTGAGAATTGTTTTTGAATTGAATTGTGTAAAAACAGGTTTTGGAAAGTCCGAAAAACAAACGGTACTCTGCCGAATTTTTGTAAAAAAAAAATTTGTATTGAATGGGCTCACTTGAAAAGGATTTCTAAACTGTTTTATGGGCTCACAATGATTTTGAAATGTAAAAATGAAGTTTTTGAAAAGTTTAGAAAGTCCGAGTAGCGCTTCCCGGGTCAGTCCGGCCGGATTGGGTTGGGGGGTGCTACAGAGATGATGAGAGGGCAAAGCATAGTTCGATTGTAGCTTTCGTTGTTATCGGGGAGAGGATTCTGACCCCACCAAGGATCTAGGGGAGGGCTCGAACGCTTCTCCGTTCGTAAATGACAAAGCTTCCCCTTTTACTCTTGATGCTTCCTCTCTTATTCCTAAGGTTCCTAGCAAATGAGCTAGGTTGATCGGTGGCCCTAATGATCATTTCTTGAGATCGAGGGAGGGGAATTCTTCTGAAGTTTGGGCTAAGCATGTTCCCACAGGTCGTCGTCCTTCTCAGACGAAAATGACCCGTGAGTTGACGGTCCCAACGATAGTTCCTGAGGATGAGACCTTAGTTGTTGCAGACATTGGGGGCGTATCTGATGCTGTTCCGACAGTAGTTTTTGAGAAGGGAACCTTAGCTATTGCGTATAATGGTGGGGAGGAGCCTGAAGAGGAAATTCAACTTCGTCATTCGTCTGGGGGGTAGGGAACCGTCTATTTCGGGTGATAGTGAGCTTTCTATCCTTGGGACGATTGCCGGCGCCAGTGTCCCGATGGTTGAGGTCACCGACAGCTCTCATGGCGACATATCCGCATTGTCAGCACCTTCTTTGAAAGCTGTACTCCATCGAGTATTAAGCGGGGATAGTCACTCGGAGATGCGGGGTAAGGTAGATAGTTTCCTGGGAGAGTCTGCTATGAGGCAGCTCCAAACTTTCTTTAGCATTTCAGCTTCGGTAATTCTTCGTTTCGCAATTCATTTTTCGTTATATCCTTCGTCAAAGTTTTTTCTGTTGCTGATTTTCTTCACTTTTATCTTTGCAGTTCTTAATGAAATTTGACGCTATGGCGCGTGACAAGGAGGTTCTGCAGTATCGCCTTTCGGCACCTTAGGAAAAGAGGAAGTCTTACGAATTCAATCGGGAAGCGGTCCGGGAGTGCGAGGTCCAAAAAAAGAGGGTTGATAACCTCGAACATCGAGTGAATATTTTAACTGCTGAGAAGGATGTGGTTGTCGCTGCTTGAGCGATCGTTGAGGAGGAGCTTGTAACATCCCGAATTTCGAATAATTAATTTTATATATGTGAATATAAATTTTGTAATTGGAGGGGGTGTAATTGGAATGGTCCAAGAATGATGCAAGAAAAAGAAAAACTGAAGCAGAGAGCATCGCGACCTGGTCACCGCGACCACAGGTCGCGATGGCTTGCTCGCGGTGAAAAACGCGATTTTTGGCAGTGAGCATCGCGACCAGTCACCGCGACCACAGGTCGCGATGAACTGCTCGCGATGAAAATGGCAAAATCTGGCAGTGAGCAACGCGACCACCAGCACGACCAAGGTACCGCGAGGTGTGCTCGCGATGAAGGCGGTGCAAACGCTCCAGTGAGTACCGCGACCTGGTGGCGCGACCACAGGTCGTGACGACGGTCGCGACAGTAGAAAAATATAAAAAAAAATTTGGCTTCCGCGAGAAGCCACAAACAGCACAGATGAGAGAAAAGAGAGACAGAGAGCGAGAAAGAAAAGAAAAAAGAGAAAGAAGAGAAAGAAGAAAGAAGAAAGAAGAGAAAGAAGAAAAAGAGGAAGAAGAAGAAGAAAAGAGGAAGGAAAGAGAAAAAGGAAGTGTATGAGGAAGAGAAAAGGGAAGGAAAAGGAAAAAGAAAATCGTGGAAACGCGATTCTTCGTAAAGAAACGGTATCCAGGTTGGTGTACACACGATTCCGAACTTATTTTGATAAAAAGTTTTGATTTAGTATGTTAAACATATAGTTATGACCTTATATTTAATAAATGTTTTGATTTAGTTCGTTTTGAAACATAGATGTGGATTTTATATATATATTCGCATGGATTTGTTTATATATATTTGTATTTGTGTATGTTGTTGGATTATTATGTAAAAATTTACTCTTGTGAACAGTTAAAGGAAAACGTGTGTTTTCAAACTCTGATTTCTAATTGTTGTATGATTTTTCTTATTTCTGGATTGTGATTTCAAATGATATTCGTTGATTTTGATTTCAAATGATATTCGTTGATTTTGATTTCAAATGATATTCGTTGATTTGATTTCAAATGATATTCGTTGATTTCTGAAACTAAAGAACTGATTTGTTAGGATAGTTTGAACGGCCCTGATATATGTATAGGGATATTTGGATATAGGAGATTGACATGTCAATTGGGTGAATATATAGCAGTACTGCACCCTATTGTCTCTGATCATTGATTTCGGATACCATTTCCTCGTGAAATGGGAAACCGACTGTGAAAAATACCCGGATACCATTTCCTCGTGAACTAGGAAACCGACTGTTTATATAGGGATAACATTTCATATGAAATGGGAAACCCGACTGTAAAACCCGTAATCCAGTCCTGTACACCCTGTTATGTGTATCACGGGCCAAATTTAGAATTTATGGGCAGAAAGTATCTGGAAATAAAGAAATGATATTGAACTGAATGTCATAAAGTTTTGACATATTGTATGTTTATAAAGTTTCAGTATTTGAGAAATGTTTGTTTTATACATATATTTATATTCTGAACAATTCTGTTTATAAGCTTTACTGTCTAATTACATTTCTGAATTTCTGATTTACGAGATATTGTTTTAGCTATATTGTTTTATATTATATTACCATTTATGTTTAAGTGTACACCCACTAGGCAGTTTTGCTTAGCGCGTTAGTTTTGTTTCTAACGCGTAGGTACCAGGGATCCCGAAGAAGCTAAAGACTGAAGAGAGAGAGAGATTTGCTGACAGAGTCCCAGAGTTATCACAGTTGGGTAGCTATATTGTTGTTATATGTATATATTCTGAAAGCATGCATATACGGAAGATTTGTAAATATGTTTTGTAATTATGTCCTGTAATTAATTATTTTATGATTTCTGTCTTTTGTTATTAGAATGTTTGTAAATATTAAAGTCTGAATCGTTTTATTTTATAAACTGTGTTTGAAAGTCGCACTAAACGGCAGAGTGCGCAAATGTTTGAAAGGATATTAGAAGTGTTTTTGTGCATTGTTGTGATTAGGGATTTTATTTGAAAAACAGGTTTTGGGGAAATCCGAAAAACAAACGGAACTCTGCCGAAATTTTATAAAAAGTTTATTGATTGGGCTCACTCAAAAATGATTTTCAAAATAATAAACTCTATGGCTTTTCAATGCTTTGAAAATTTATTCTATGGGCTCACAATGATTTTGGAAATGTTCATGAATTTAGAAAGTTTTGAAAACCGGTAGCGCTCCCTGGGTCGATCCAGCCGGGTCGGGTCGGGGGGTGTTACAGAGCTCACCGTTCTGAAAGAAAGGTTGTTGAGCTAGATAGCACGATCGATACTCTCCAATCCACATTAGAGGGTGCGAAGGCTGAGCTAGAGATTAGGGCTGTGGACCGCTATAAAGTTTCTTCTGCTTTTGATGCTTTTATGCATAGAGAGTTTAGGAATGGTATAAAGGTGTGCCGAGATGTCATGGATTCCGGCCTCACTCCTGAGATGTGGAGTTCCGTTGCATCCGCTATTGAAGATAATGAGAAAAAGGCAAAGGAAGACCTTCAGGAGGCTAGGAAGATATGGAGGGCCCACTGCCAGTGCCACAGATTGCTCGTCCTGGATATGCACATGGAGATACCAGACCAAACTGGCGGTGTGGATTCCTCTCCCAATGTTCTCGGCTCAAGAGTAGACACTGGCCCTGACCCTAATTTTGACTGTCTCATCTCGGATGGTGAGGACGACTTTAACCTCAGCGAGAAGGAGGATTTGCCTGATTCTGACATTGACGATCAGCTTAGCTTGATTGAACTAGTAAGGAGGAGAAAATATAGTCCTGATCCTGGCCCCTCTAATCCCCTGTAATCTTGTAATTATTTAGTAGTGATCGGTTGTAATGGGATTTCTATGTTTTGATCGTTCCACGAACTTTTAGACTTGTTAACGGTGTTTTGCTGATAATTTTTTGATGTGATTGAATACATGAGTATGGAAAATGAATCTGCTGGTCCATTTCTTAATTTTTGTGTTACTTCCCCCTGAGTTACGCGTGTCAAACCTTCGGGGCGAGTCCGTGACTGACTGTATGGGTGGTGATGTAGTACCCTCGTGCGACTAAATTTTTAGTTAACTTTCTTTAGGTCAGATTTTAACTTTGGCGTTCTCGCTATGATCACGTCCTTACAAGAGAGTTTTCTAGATAATTTTTCTTGGTCTTGGTTTTAGGATGTTCTTGCTGCGACTAAGTCTTTGCGAGAGAGGTTTTTAGATAACTTTTCTCGAACCTGATTTTAGAATTAGGCTTTCTTGCCACCAAGTATTTGCGAGAGAGTTTTTTGGATAACTTTTCTCGCTGCGACCAAGTCTTTGTGAGAGAGTTTTTCAGATAACTTTTCTCGGACTTGATTTTAGAATTAAGCTTTCTCGCCACGACCAAGTCCTTGTGAGAGAGTTTTCAGATAACTCTTCTCGGACTTGATTTTAGAATTAGGCTTTCTCGCCGCGACCAAGTCCTTGCGAGAGGGTTTTTTAGATAACTTTTCTCGGACTTGATTTTAGAATTAGGCTTTCTCGCCGCGACCAAGTCCTTGCGAGAGGGTTTTTCAGATAACTTTTTTCAGACTTGATTTTAGAATTAGGCATTCTCGCCACAATCAAGTCTTTGCAAGAGAGTTTTTCAGATAACTTTTCTCGGACTTGATTTTAGAATTTTTTGAGATATGCTTTGGGTGTTGACAAACAATCATTCATTAAAAACTTCCAAAAAAGGATCGGCGTACATAATCTTTTCCTTCTATGGAGGTCATACATTTTTATATCATGCACCGTATTAGTTAATGATTTCCTCTTTTTTACGGGCTTTCTTCCATTTGACCAATTCCTGCTTTCCCCTTTCCCTTAAAGGTGGATAGGTTGGTCTGTCGGGCTACGTCTTGGCAACCGCTTATCTCTCCCACCACGTTTTCCGTGGAGAATTTAATCTTGAGGCAGTAGGTGGCAGTCACCGCCTTGGTCTTATTGAGGAAAGGTCTTCCCAGCAAAGCATTGTAGGGCCAGTTAGGTATATCTACTACGACGAATTCGGACTAGACTTTGTTCCTATTTGGACTAGGAGCATCACTGTTCCCTATGGCCTAATTTCTGACTAGCCGAAAGCGCGGAGAGGTGTGTTAAAGGGTTCCAGGTCTTTTTTTTGGAGTCCCGTTATCTATCATGATTCTTCGCACATTTCTATGCGCGATCTGTAGTTCTACGACGATTGCATCGTTTGGTTTGGCGTTCACTCTGGCTCCATCTTTCGCGGTGAATGAGATAAGGTCTCATCCTTCTTACAGCTTCTTGTCAGCCTTTTACAGTAAATTTACCCTTAAAACTGTCAATATTGTGCGGAGGGAGTTGGCAAAACTAACTTTCGGCGAGATCTCTGAAAGTAATTGGAAAAGCCTGCATAATAGTAAATCATCCCTGGTCTGGGTGCCCATGAGGGTAGTGAACCGGGATATATGCTCGACTGGGTCTCTGTCTTCCTTATATTCGCTGATGCTGGACATCTTGAAACTCCTTGAAAATTTCTTCATCAGCACCCGGGCCATAAATTTACTCACCGTTGCTCTGGTGTAGTGGGCCGAGTCTTTGGAGAGGGGTGCTCTTATTTGCACTTGTTCGAGACCTTCTTTCAGTTGTCGAATTTCTTTTAGCAAGGACTCTTTCCCATTCATTGATCCTTCATCGGTGCTTGTCTGATAGCTTTCCATGGAGTTTGTCGAGCTCAGGCTGGACCCGCTGCTGGAGCGTCGATGTCGCCCTTGTCTTATTATTCTTGACTTTCTGGTAGAGGTGTGTTTCCTTTTGTTTTCTCAGCAACTCTTTCCTTCTCGCCGAAGTGCCTTTTCGCTTGTCCACGAGCTACCGGTGCTCTGGGTAGGTGATTCACTTGTTAAAGGCTCCGAGAGTTGTAGAGGTTCCTTTCCTTTGGCCCTAGCGACCTCTTTATATGGTCTAGTGTTTCCTCCATATTTCTTTCCCAGAAGGGTAAATTTGCTTCCCACTATCTCCATTAGTTTTTGAAGGTGGTATCCGGCTTAATCTGCATCTCGAGCGGATATCTTTGTAGGCGGTGTGACAGGAGGAGGTTAGGATACCGTAGGTATGTCGTTGGGAATGACAAACCTGATGGGAGTTTGCCTTATTGGTGATACCTGTTTCTCTGTAGGTGTTGTTTGCTGCGGGCTGTGTTCCTTTCTCGAATTGGTTGAATCCATGTTAAGGTTTCCTCAGAGGAATGTAATACAACCCTCCTTCTAGCGCCAAATTATTGACAGTGAAAAATGGGTTCAATAGTCAACAAGGGTCAACTGAGCCACGTAAGATGGTTTGGCAGTTCGTTGAGCTAGTTATATGAAGCTAGTAGTACTATCCCTGCAGAGAAAGTTCTCGCAGGACTAAAAGGATTCTCAGAGAGAGCCTTGAGGGTCTGCTATCTGTCAAAGCAAAGAAAGATCGGTAAGGGTTGCCGAACTTTAGCAGGCAATTCACCTCCGACGATCAAGTCAGTGATTTGTTTCCGGGAAGAAAAGAATAGGTTAAATACTCTTTTGAGTTGGTGAGAGTATTCAATAGCTTAACCAATACTTTCGAGTCTCCTTTATTTATATTCCTTCGAAACAGTTCTCGTTGACTCCTAGTTCGGGGGCGATCAGGCGCTGTCAGGTGGAAGAGAAAGATCGGGTTTCCTTAAATATGCAACTTCCGTTCTATCAAGGATAATGTCCCCAACTAAGACAAGAAGGTACCGTTGAACGGTAATCTGCGTTGTCAAGACAATTAATGCATCTGTGACCTACTGCCCATACTGACAATCCTCTGGTTTTATCTGACATCTCTGTTGGCGTGATCCTGCTCGTTTTTTATAGTCGCAGGTGCTATCACGATTTAAGGATAGTGTTAGACCCCTTTTTCTTGCCTGCTTTGTCCCTTTATTTAACCAACTAATTCATTTCAGCTTCATGAAGAGGCATGGCGAGAACATAACTCTAGTGGGGGTCTTTTTGCCGTTCTTAAGGATAAGTAATCGGAAATGTTCTGGGGTTTCATCCTGACTTCTCGCTTATGTGGCATTTGTTTAGCGAATGCTGACACTATATTGTTTTGCTAAATGCTTATATTTTATTAAGTCACAAAATTACCCCTTAACAATATTATCAAACCCTCGTAACTCGAAAGCGAACCCAGAAACTTGGGTTCACCGATATGGGGTTCGTCTTCTGGTTTACGCACCCAGTTGGGTTCGTCAACAGAAGGGTTCGTTGCAGCTGGATCTCTAACAAATTTCAATTTTTTTTATCTTGGTGGAGTTCATTGGATCTCCACTTTTCAAACTCAAATTTTTTTTAAAAAAAAATAAATTTTAGATCTCCACCGTCCATTCAAAGATGGACGATGGAGATCTGAAGTTTAATTTTTATAATAATTTTTTTAAAAGAAAAAATCTCTATCGTCCATTTCAGGTGAGGTGGACGGTGGAGATCTATTGTTATTTTTTATTTAATAAAAAGAAAATATTATTTTAGGGGTATTTTGATTTTTTAACGGTTAAACCTGGTCAACCATTAACTCTAACGGAATTTAACTAATGGTAGGGGAGGTTTTTATCCGTTAACAGTAAAGTTGACTCCGTTTATACTTGGTAAAACCTCAGGAAATGTGTGTATTATTAGCTCTATTATTATTATAGACAACGTGCCAGTAACTTGTGGCTGGTGGTAAAGATGATTTGGATTAAATGGTGTACTCTCCATGGTAAGAGAGATAGATCGTAGTAACAAGTAACTGCAAAATCAAGTTTGGTCTGATTGTTTACTTCTCACATTCACGTCAATCAAATTTTAAGTTAAGTTATAAGCCTTATGTCGAAATGGATAAATTTGGTTTTTTTATTTTCACATTTTAAAAAGCTTGGTACAATTATATGTTTCCCCAACTCTTAAATTTGTTATTATTATTAGTTTTTAGGGAATTTAGCAAAATTGCCCAAGCTCCAATAATAGTTGCAACACTACCCAAGCTCCACTAATTTTTGCAACATCTACCCAAAGCCATTTTTTGGACAAAATTGCCCTTACTTTTACATTTGACCACTGCACTGTCTTCTTCTTCTTCTTCATCTAGACAACTTCTTCACCTCAGCCGGTTCTCTCGTCGTCGCTTCTTCTCTTCTCTTCTTCACATTTTCTTATTTTTCCTCTCTTCTCTTCTCCATAAATCTCTTACCCAACCTAAGCCAAGAAATTCTCAAGTTATCTCTTGCAAATAAACCATCGATCCATCTCACAAAGTCTTCTTCTCCATCAAAAATTCCAAGGTTAGTGTTAAACTTTTTTTTTTTAGTGAATGCAGACCTTTATGGGTTTTGAATCAGTTGTAGGCATTTCACATTTGTTAATCCTCCATCAAAAAAATGAAGAACGAATTTTTATAAAAAAAAAATTTTCATCATGCCGACCCAATGGTTTTGGCCCGATGCGTTTGGCCCGATGGTTTTTCTTCATGTTTTTTCATTGTTTTTGGCCCGATGGTTTTATCATGTCGGCCCGATGGCCTTGGCCCGATGGTTTTTATCATGTATTTTGACATGACGGCCCGATGGCATTGGCCCGATGGTTTTGTTTCATCATGTATTTTCACATGGCAGCCCGATGGTTTTATCATGTCGACCCGATGACCTTGGCCCGATGGTTTTGTTTCATCGTGTATTTTCACATGGCGGCCCGATGGCCTTGGCCCGATGGTTTTCTTTCATAATGTATTTTCATATGGCGGCCCGATGGCCTTGGCCCGATGGTTTTATCATGGCGACCCGATGGCCTTGGCCTGATGGTTTTATCATGGCGGCCCGATGGCCTTGGCCCGATAGTTTTATCATGTCGGCCCGATGGTTTTATCATGTGCCTTGGCCCGATGGTTTTATCATGTCGGCCCAATGGCTTTGGCCCGATGGTTTTATCATGTCGGCCCGATGGCCTTGCCCCGATGGTTTTCTTTTATAATGTATTTTCATATGGCGGCCCGATGGCCTTGGCCCGATTGTTTCATAATGTCGGCCCGATGGCCTTGGCCCGATGGTTTTATCATGTCGGCCCGATGGCCTTGGCCCGATGATTTTTGTTCATGCCAGGCTGAGAGTTTTGATACTTTAATTGAATCAATGTTCTATTTACATTTTTTATTTGAATGCAGGAAGGAGCATGAATGATGTGCAGTTGATAATCAACTGGGATGGACATTGGGTATGTGAACAAGGGGTTTATTGGTATGATGGCCAGAGATCAAAATGGGTGTTATTTCCAAGAGAAGCAACTTATGCTCAACTATTAGATAAAGTGTATGCCGTCACTGGGATTGACAGAAAGTGCTTTCGAGTCATTATAAAGACGGTTGCTCATACCATCCGCCCAAGCATGCCTGTTGAGATAAGTGATGATGATGATGTTGTAATATTATTACGTCAAAAGAATGTTGACCCTTTAGTTTGTATAACCGTGTCTGAGATTGGCCATAGTGACCGACAATTGCAGCAGCAATGTTTTCCAGAGTCATCTAATCAACAACATCATCCTATCAATCTTCAATTTCCTTCATCGAAGGGAAGTAACTACATTCGGGAAGGCTACACACCAAATTTAAATGATGCTACGGTTGAAGAAGAATTTCAAGTTGTTGATGATTTCAGTAACGAAGCCAGAGATAATGAGAAGTCCGAAGATGTTCAGGGTGCTGGAAACAGTAATGAAGGGTTGGTTCGAGCCACGTCTGTAATGTGTTCAATTAATGATGTTGAAGTAGCTTTGAGAGCTATGCCGATTCTGATTGCAAATGGGGAAGTCTTTGACAGTAAGAAAGAGTTGCACTCCCAACTAAGAAGGTACGCTACTGCAAATCGTTTCAATTTGAAAGTGTGGAAGTCCGATACTTCACGTTTTGAGGTACGTTGTGCTGTTGGAGAATGCAAATGGCGGCTACATGCATTCAAGGTTACAAACACTGATTTTTTTCGGATTACCAGATTTGACGACAAACACAGTTGCTCGATGGAGAAAAGGTTTTCATGGAATAGAAAGGCTAGTGCACAGTTTATTGGCGAACATATCAAGGAGAAATTTCGTGATGGTCGTATCTACAGACCAAAGCAAATCATAAGAGATATCCAAAATGAATTGGGCATTACAGTAAATTACCACAAAGGATATCGGGCTAAACATATTGCTATGGAGGAGGTACACGGATCATTTGAAGTTTCTTTCAGTATGTTACCTTATTATTGTCACATGTTAGAGGAAACAAACCCAGGGACGATCACGAACATTAAGACTGATGATGAAAGTAGGTTCATGTATATGTTCTTCTCCATTAAAGCGTGCATAGATAGTTTCAATGCTGCCATTAGACTGGTTATTGCAATTGATGCCACGTTTCTGAAGGGTTCATATGGGGGCATTTTGTTTGTCGCTGTATGTCAGGACGGGAACGACCAAATATTTCCTTTGGCATTTGGTGTTGCGGATTCCGAGAATGATGCTTCATGGAGTTGGTTTCTATCTCGTCTGCATGATACCATTGGAGATGTTGAAGATCTTGTTTTTGTATCTGATAGGAAAAACAGTATTGTCAAAGCTATTGCAACGGTTTTTCCAAATGCATACCGCGGTGCTTGTTTCATGCATTTAGAACGAAATTTGATTTCCATTTATAAGAACAAAGATCTTTCCATACCATTTCGGAAGGCAGCCAAGGCCTACAGAGTTAATGATCACTCATTTTACATGCTACAGTTGTCCAGCATTAGTGTTGGAGCTCATCAGTATGTCGTTGATGCTGGAGAAGAGAGGTGGTCCCGAGCATTTTGTCCGAGAAAAAGGTACAACATTATGACTACTAATATTGCTGAGTCGATGAATAATGCAGTGAAAGATTTTCGAGAGTTACCCATTGTTGCTATGATTGACCGTATTCGAGATATGATGTAACGTTGGTTTCATGATCGGCGTACAGTGGCTGCTTCTTACGATACGCAGTTGACAGAAAGGGTTGAGGCACTTATTGGGGTTAGTGATGAATCTGCGCAACATATGAAGGTGTCCCCAATTGCAGTGTACCAGTTTGAGGTGCACGATGGAAAACAAAATGACATTGTTGATTTAGAAAACCGTACATGCAGTTGTAGGGAATTCGATCTTGATCAGATTCCATGTGCACATGCTTTAGCTGCCATAAAATATAGAGGATTGCATTACACAACATTCACCTCACCCTACTACTCGACTGCTTATCTGCTTTCAGCATATAGTGGTGAGATTCATCCTGTAGGCCATCAAGGTGACTGGTTGGTCTCAGCGGACGTTGCAAATACAATTGTTCTTCCACCAGTTGCCCGACGGCCACCAGGTCGACCAAAGAAACAACGTATACCTGGGATTGGAGAAGAGGTTGTACGCAGAAGGTGTAGAAATTGTTGGCGCCACGGCCACAACAGCCAAACATGCAAGAATCCTAAAGTAGCGGAACCATCCGGGTGATGAGGATATGCAAGATATGATGTTGATTTATTTATGATATTCTGTTTTGTTGTATTTAATTGCATTTTGATTCGGAGAATTGCAGGAAATGAACAATATAATTCACATTATTGTACAATTTGGAACACATTATTGTACTATTTCGAAATCAATGTTTTGTTGTATGTATGCATTTGAAAAGTTTTATTATTGTACAATTTTAGTTAGCTGTTTTGTTGTATGCAATTAAGAGTTTTATTTTGGTTTTTTGAAGAGTTTGTAATCAAATAACTTATGAAATTTTTGCCAGAGTTTCCTCTGTTTTTCTAATAACCCAAAACCTGATTTACGAAATCAATGCATTAACCTCAACGTGTATACACTTCATAGCACAATGTTCAATCATTTGCGCATCCTTCCACTCGATGCGACTTTTCCAATCATTTTATCAAAGCGTAAAAATTAACGTTTAAAAAATCAAAGAAAAATTGTACAATAATTTCCAATAACCAATGATATACCTACAACCAATAATTTCCAATAACCAATGATATACCGACAACCAATAATTTTCCAATAACCAATAATATTCCAATAACCAAAATTTACAATCATTCCCAAAAACCAATAATATTCACATAAATGAAAATTTTAAAAAATGTACAGTTCATTCTGAATCTGAATCTTCTAGCCTTGCAGAGTTTGCAAATATGTCGATGGGCATTTTCTTCCTCAGGGCTTCGATTTGCTTTGCATTGAAATCAAACTTCTGTCTGTGTGCAACAATGTATTCAGCAAACACAAGGGTAAATGCACCACAGTGACCACTGCAATAATTTCAATATAATAGCACTGTCAATTATTGAATCAATTATAATAACAATCAATTTAAAAATATTGAGTTCAATTTCACTTACGCCCCCCGTTGTTGTGGAACAGTATCGGGACCTAGTCTTTTGCATGTAAATGGAGTGACCTGTACTTGTCTCCCCTTGTGTTCAAAATAGCCTCCTTGATACATAAGGGACGGCAGAAGAAGTGCTAGCAGGGCGACATATTGCTCCCGAAAAGACGGATCAGTTTCCTTACATAAAGAATCATAGATCCGTACTTTTCTTTCAACAAGATTGACAGCCGCCAACACCCAATGATAACCATCCACATTCACAGGCATCAACAACTACATTGAACACATAATTAGCATTTAACTTATAAAGATATTGTACTGTAAAATAGATGCATGATTACACTTACATTATCGATCTCCCACCATGGACGAGACCCTTCGGGTCGTTCTCCGCGAACATAGCCAAGGTAAAAATCCTCCCAAGGAAAGGTAAGGGGATCGTATGCCTCCTCTGGTATGGTTCCATCCTTGTTCTTCGGAAGTTTTTTCCACATGTGTTGAAGGGTTGTCTGCAAAAATTTAAAAAATCAGTATGTTCTTTATAATTAAGTCATGGAAAGTTTATTAAATAATTTATATTTCAATTACAACTTACAAAGAATGTTGGGTCAATCAAGTTGTAATTTTGGGAAAAAATGGTCGGATGTGAAAGCTGGCGCCTCCGTAGTACTGCCAAATAAGCCTCAAGGTGCTGTTTTGTGGTTAGTTCATGGAAAAAAAATTGCCATTGAGAACTCATCATAAGGAACAATGCAAGTTAATGACATTAGCATGAAAGTAACAAAAAAATTTCTGTTATTTACTAACCAAGCTGTCCAACCAGTCGATCGCACTCTCAAACGTCTTGAAAAATTCGGGGGTCGCATCCAGTGGTGCCCCAACGTAGCACCTGCATATACGTTATAATATTCAGAGGAATATAGATTAAAACATCACACCAAAAAAAGAAGTCTGAAAATAGGTTATGCACTTAAATTATGTGTGCTTACCTAGCTTTGCTATTTTTTTTGAAAGTCTCGTACTCCTACTTTACTTCCTTATGAACCGGTTTTAACGGCTCGAACTTAATTGGATGGGAGGACCGTGTCTTTTGCTTCTTTAGCCTAGTCGGGTCAATGTACGGGCTACATACGAATGCAGAACGCTTTTTTTTTCCTCATACCATATCTTACGCCGAATGCTTTTTTTTCAAGAGCTTCGACACTCTGACTACCTGTGGCACTCGCTGTGGCACTCGCGATATGCGCCAAGGGAGAGGGAGGACGGTAAATAGTAAGCTGCATGCATTGATCGGGTTCAAGACCCTCCTCCTTTGCTTCATCATTTCTGAGATTTTTTTCCTCATCCACATTGTAGGTTGTATCAAAGATGTCGTCACTCTGATGCAGTTAATAGAACAGTATACGGTTAATACAATGTCGAAAAGGAAATGACAAATGTCGACGTGATTAAATAAAAAATAAATTACCTGTGGCACCTCAGTTCCAGCTGCAAATTTTTCATCACTCCCTCCTGTCTTGCAGACAACTTCAATCAATTTCTCAACTCCTTTCCGCATCTCATCAAGTTCTGTTTGTAGGGTTGCAAACCCTTTGTCAACTTTATCATTCAGTGCGGTCATAGAAGTCTTCAGACAGGCTACTTCTGTGTGGAAGCCATCCAATTTTCTATTCAAATCTTCTGAGTCCTAGCATAATGTCCAAGAAAAAGTTAAATTAACATTTACATAATATTTAATGAACAATACAATTAAGGGACAATATTAGCAACATACCGATGGCCTCCGTCCAATAGGCCGCTCTTCTTGTATTTCAGTTTGCTTATATTTCAGTTGTGGTTGCTCTTCTTCAGCAACATCGTCACTATGAGTGTCATGACGGTACTCGTCATCTTCCTGATCACCCATCTCTATATATGGGGCAGACGGATCATTTGAGATGGCACCCGTATCCAACCCCATAAAATAGGACAACTTCAGTTCTTCCTCCGTTGGTTTCAAAGTTTGAAACGTTGAAATCTAACCCAAAAAAAAAAAAAAAAACAGCCCACGTAGTGTTATAATAACAATTTATATACCTAACAGAAGTCTTTCAATGTAGTTCATACCTTTTGCCTACTGAAAATCTCATTTCTCAAAGCCTCATATCCAGGACTCATTTTCACTTCCCAGTTCAAAATATGAGGGGCTGTACGAGACACCCTGGTAGCATACTTCTTGATTGAGTACAGCGGAATCGCTTCAATTGCCCACACCTACCAAATAAAACAAAACCATGTTTCAATAAGAGTTTTAAAGAGGTTAAGGGTAAAAAAAAGTTAAACACTTAAAATTACCTGAAAAGCATAGACAAATCCATACAGGTTGATCTTTTCTGCTGTATGGCTCGGATCCTTTTTAGCCTTCTCCATAAACTTCTTATCTCGACCTTTGCAACAGGTCGAGAAAGAGTTGAATGTCCTGGAATAGACAAATGAACCCCATGGGAACCGATTGAATTCTTGTAAGTTATCAACCAACTTCATTGCCCAATATTCGACCTTCGTCCTCAGGTCCTTTCCAAGCAATGTCATCTCCAAGATCAGCAACAAAGCTACTTTAATCATGTCATCATCAGCATCATGTTCTTCTTCCATACGTTCGAACAAAGTTTGCAATTTTGTTCCAGTCACCTTTTTGGCTCCCTTAAAATATTTCTGCCAAATTCTACACATCTCATCTTCCTGTACAGTAGGGACGACTGTATCCCCAAAACGTAGACCGCTGACGAGGCAAAACTCGTTTGCACTGAACCGTATTCTATTCCCGCCAATCAAAAACCACATTTCGTTTTCAGCATTGTCCACATGGCACTCCCGCAACAAGATGTGATGACAAAACTGACCCGTGAAGCACATTTTATTAACATCTAAGAAATGGCCAAAGCACGTTGCTCTTATTTGTTGTTGTTGACGTTCCGTGAGTTTACTCTTCAGCAGCCCGATGCAACCCCATTTAGAATATGTTGTCATTTTGGCATGGAAAAAAAATTTTTCCTTAATTTTCATCGTCTCAACCAACTTCTCACTTGCCATTGAATATTAGCCTGCATAAAAAAAAATTCGAATTCATCAACATACTAAACAATACAAATATAAATTTTATTTCATCAAATCATGTCGGCCCGATGATTTAATTTCATCGGGTCGCAGTGGCCCGATGCTTTGATTTCATCTGGTTTTGTTTCATGGTGATGCTTGCAGGCTGGCCGATGGTTTAGTCTGATCGGCCTGATGAAAGAAAACCGTCGGCCGGCCGTGGCCCGATGATTAAATGTCATCGGGCCACCGCGACCCGACGGTTTTGTTTCATCGGGCCACTGTGGCCCGACGAAAGTAAAACATCGGGTCGCGGTGGCCTGATGACATTTAATCATCGGGCCACGGCTGACCGACGATTTTGTTTCATCAGGCCGATCAGACAAAACCATCGTCCAGCCGTGGCCCGATGATTAAATGTCATCGGGCCACCGCTACCCGACTGTTTTGTTTCATCGGGCCACTGTGGCCCGACGAAAGTAAAACATCAGGTTGCGGTGGCCCGATGACATTTAATCATCGGGCCACGGCTGGACGATGGTTTTGTCTGATCGGCCTGATGAAACAAAACCGTCGTCCAGCCGCGGCCCGATGATTAAATGTCATCGGGCCACCGCGACCCGATGTTTTACTTTCGTCGGGCCACAGTGGCCCGATGAAACAAAACCGTCGGGTAGCGGTGGCCCGATGACATTTAATCATCGGGCCACGGCTGGCCAATGGTTTTGTCTGATCGGCCTGATGAAACAAAACCGTCGTCCAGCCGTGGCCGGATGATTAAATGTCATCGGGCCACCGCGACCCGACGGTTTTGTTTCCTCGGGCCAGTACCTCAGTGGCCCGACGAAAGTAAACCATCGGCCAGCTGAGACCCGATGAGTTTTTCATCGGGTCTTCGCTGGCCGATGGTTTACATTCATCGGGCCACTGTGTCCTGCGAAACAAAACCATCGGCCAGCGAAAACCCGATGAAAAACTCATCGGGTCTCAGCTGGCCGATGGTTTTGTTTCGTAAGACACAGTGGCCCGATGGTTTACTTTCGTCGGGCCACTGAGGTACTGGCCCGACGAAGCAAAACCATCGGCCACCCGTCGCCCGATGCCCAAAACACAAACCTCTAGACAAAAAATCAGAAGGAGGAGACGATTTCAATCGGTGTGGAATGTTACCACGGAAGAAGGAGACGATTTCGTTGCTGTGACCCGATGAACAAATTATCGGGTCTCAGCTGGCCGATGGTTTTGTTTCATCGGACCACTTAGACACAGTGACCCGATGAAACAAAATCATCGCCCAGACGTGGCCCGATGCCCAAAACACAAATTTGTAAACAAATAATCAGAAGAAGAAATTTTTCCTTACTTTGAACAAGAACAGAAGAAGACGATTTCCTTACTGTGCTCGAAGAATAACGCGACTCGCTGAACCTGCAAACACAAACGAAACGAAGAAGACAAACAGCAGCAGAGAACACAAATGCAGAAGACGAACAGGCTATGAACAGCAGTTGAGATGAACAGCAGTAAAAACAAGCAAGTCAAAAACTGTAAAGTGAAAACGTGGAGTCTGGGTCAAATATGAAAGTAAGGGCAAATTTGTCCAAACAAAGTCTTTGGGTAGCGGTTGCAAAAATTAGTGGACCCTGGATAGTTTTGCAATTATTGATTACTGTTTGGACAATTTTGCTAAATTCCCTAGTTTTTAAGTAACGGACCATTACGTTTTTGACACATAAATATAAGATCTATTCGAGACACAAATTCAAGTATGATATAAATATTTACTTCTATTTTTTTATTTTTTTTTGTAATTTTCATAAACCATTATAAAATTGGAATTAGGGTTCCAATTCAATTATTGTCTGAACTTTACCTTTCCTTAAATCTAAGAAACCAGATAGAGTTAGATTATATTAATTTAAATTCAATTTAAGGGAATCATAGCGAATTTAGGTGAGCCGGCAAGGGCCGCGGCTCCCCCCTCAAAAACAAAATTTATTTTTTAAAATTTTTTTATAAATATAATTTTAAGTTTTTTAACTTGAGCTCTATAGATATTATATTTTATTATTTTAACCCTCTAAATATAATTTTTTTTACTCTACACTAAATTTACATATAGCTAGAAAACGTTTAGAGCTGATCTATTTCTGATGAATTGTATATGTTATAAGAGGTGATTTTAAATTGAAAAGGGTCTAATTAATCAAAATCTTGGTACAAAATGTTTGATTTCCAAAGTAAAATGGTAAAGTTAAGATTGTCATTTGCTCTTGGTACGGGTAAAAAAAGAAACAACTTGTCATTTTTCTATTTAATTACAAAATTATCAGTCCAATTGAAGGAACAAGAAATTATTTATCCGTCAATTAATTATTATAATAACTTAAAAGACGAATACATGTTAATTTTTTTTAAAAGAAAAAAACACAGTTAATGTTATAAACAATTTTTTTTTTTTTGTTGGAAAAAGAATGTGATAATAATTGGTATAAATGATTGTAACAAAATTTATCATTTTTAAAATTATAATATAATTGAATGGTTATATAATAATTACAGCGATTAGAGATGTCTAGCATTATTATTTTCGATAAAAATTGTACACAATATTTCAAAGATGACAACAAAAATTTATAAAAAAAAAAAAACTGATTTGTTTTTTTTTTTTTAATTAAAAGAAAGAATAAGGAGGTCAAAGTCCCAATTATAAAGAAGAGCAAGAGTGAATGCATGCATGATGCAGGTGCAGATTAATTTGGGTAAATTTGGTGGCAGCCATAAATGCAAAGGAAGACCCACAGATTTATTTATTTATTTTTGTATATCAATATAAATAACCTGCCAGAAGAAAGAAGGGTCTTCCTTCACATGATCACATTTCAAACTGTTCCCTATGTTTTGCTTGATATCACTTGCATGGTGGTGTTGGTGTTTTCTTCTCCATCATCATCTGACTGGGAATTGTTAAAAAGATTATGACTTCCCTTTTTAAGTTTTTTTTAAATATATATATATATTTAAATAAAACACTTCAAAAAACGTACTTCCTAACTCATCTATTAAATACTTTAATAGTAATTCGAGTCTTACTTTTATTAATAAATTAAATTCACACACTATCACAAGACTCCTATATGGCAAACTCCTGACCTGAACGCAGTCAAAGTTCCAAAAAAAAAAAAAAAAAGTGCTTCCTAGAAAACTGTTCATGTATCAGTAATTGCTTAAATTATGATAATGGAAATGTCCTTTTGCTAATAAATAATAAATGGGATCACATAAAACAAGGTAATTGGTCACCTTGTTTTGTCAATTTTTCTCAAGTGACAGTTCATACATATATATATATATATATATATATAGAGATATATCCTGGTGTCAAAATCAGCCAAACCACAACTACAAAAGGTCCTGGAAACTGAGATGAAAAAGACCATAGAAGCACTGATAAACTATAAGTGCATGACAGGTTCATTAAAACATTGCCAGCCTACTACATTCTCAGAGACATTAATCTGTTTGTTGTGTTTTGGTTCAACTTTGCCAACATTTTCAGTTTTTTTTTTTTTTTTCTCTCTTTAGTAATATAAAAGGCTAAAAAAATTGCAGTGAAAGATGTTGCCAAATATTCAGTCTCCACAGGCTACAGCAATCAAATCAAACTTCTAACCAAATTCTAATCAACACAGAAATGGGATATCATCCAAGAAAAAAAGGAGCAAATAGTTGGAACTGTAAAAATGGAAATCTTTTACAATTTCTTTCACCTGCATTTTATTTATTCACCACAAAAAAATGCCTTCCATTTTTCCCCCCTGAGATTTCGCTCATCACAGCCTTCGAACGACCGAACTATATCACTCCACAGAACCACAGGTGAAATGGGGGGTAGGAGGTACAATTCATAAGTCTCCTTCAAAAGTGCTTGAGTAACAAAAAAGTAAACTCAAAAAGTGAACAAAAAAAGAGCGCGGCCATTCAATTAGATTGATCCTGTGAAGGTTCTGAAGAAGTCTGCAAGGAATGAGGTGGAGAATGATCCATCGTCGGCGAATCATCTGAATTGGTTGTACCGGAGCTCTTTGTATCTGGGTTCTGATGTTTTATGCTTGCAGTATCAGAATTTTGTACCCAATCGGGAAATTTGGATGACATTGCAGGAGAAATCTCGGATGTGTGAGCTGTTTGTATGACCTGATGACTCATGAGAGATGAATCCAACATGGATAGAGGTGGAAGGCTGAAACTATAGTTACAAGGATATCCTGCAAAAGGGTGATCATATCTACAAGTTGGGCCATACTTGCAGATACCATACATACTGTAATTTGAACATACAGCTTGTCCCTGCAAATAGAAAATAAATAAATAAATAAACTCATTGCAACAATGATTTTCAAGGAAAAACATGTAATTTCGAATATATAAAAAATCATAAAAATTATGAACAACTATAAGATTATAAGTATTTCGCAATTGTGAGTAACATGATATAGACTCTTTTCTTCAAACCTTATTCGTGATATTCCTGACTGTTTCCAAAACCATTCTTCGACTCAAGAAATTGCAAATCAAGGAGCATGTCAAAATTTAAGAAAGAAATGTGTACACTTATGGTCCTCAAGAGAAGGCCAAGTGAGCCTTATAGTATAATCCCCGCCGATATAAAGATTTCATTGCAGCAACAAAAAACCAGAAAATTTGAATAAACTACCACTCAATAAACTGATAATGAAAAAGTAAGACAGCTTTCTCTTTAAACTTTTTAATACAAATTAAATGTAAACCAAACCTCCCAAAACGTTTAAGTGAGTAGGATTCAATACCTCTTGCACACAAAAAGAGACCTTATGAGTTGAATTTGTTAGTATACAGTATATACAATATAATAAAAATAGCAACTAGTAAGTAGTTCAAAAACTGTGCAGAAGACGACGACTCTTTTCTTCACAATGAATTATTCCAAGATCCTGAAAACAATCTCAAATCATAATACATCTCAGAATCTACTTATTAAAGATGAAAACTTACAGGTCTTGACGGAAGGCCAAGTGGGCCTATATTTGCTGTTGATGGAGCAATCCTTTCTTTTGGGTGATGGAACTTGCAATCAGAGCCATATTTGCAGGTTCCAGTGTTCATATAATACCGACATTCTGGTTGATCAGGTCTCTCAGGTAAATTTAGACCAGATGCTGGTAACAAGTTCACCTGTCCACCGGCACTTAATTCACCTTGATTCCTGGAGTTGTAAATGAGATTGGATCCAAGAACACCAGAAGAAGATATAGGGCTCATGTTTCCCTGCTTACCAAAAGAAAGAATATAAAAATTGAATAAGAAGAGAGTTCATTTCAACACATCAAAAAATTCACATGAAATCCAAAAGAGACACTGAATGACAAAATTCAACATAACACTGATAACAGCTTTTGGTTTAAGTATAAACAGTTCAAATTTATATATATATATATATACACACACATTCTCTATGGTGCAGACAGCAATTTGTAATAGCAACAAAGTTCAATAATGCAGTCAGCACAACTCTTCCAATTAAAGGAAACTGAAGGAGTACATAGATCTGCTTCATAATGATTGCAACCATCACAATGTTTGAGACTTTCTCAGCAAAAAGAAAAAGAAAACTCTGTTCTAACGTCATCACAAGTGGGAAGCAATCAAAACCCCTAAAGTTCCAGTTGACGTTGTAAGTTAACAATTGTCTTTGCAGCATTACTCCAAAATCAAGAAAAAGTTAATCAACATTTTTGTTTAAAACTCACTTAAAAGTACTATGCCTACCAAAGGCTAAAAGATGATACTTCATGCTTCCAGCTCTAAATAATCAAGATGAAATGGTGAACAATTGACCAAAAGATACCTCTGTTTCCAACATGTATACACAAGCATCAGAAGTTCAACTTAAGAGATAACTCACTGACCATGTAGGTGTTCCAGCCTGGTGCAGGAACAATGCCTTGAGAAGGAGAGACAATAACGGGCATGTAGCCTTGCGATCCTTGTAAACGAGGGCCGGAGACATATGGTGCCCTTGGTAATGACCATGTTGGAAGGCCACCCGCATAAGACAGACCTGATGAAGGCAGAACTGATGACCCCATTGATCCCAATGCAGCAGTTCCGGTTACCTGTAAGCCAGTTCCAATTGATGCAGGCTGGGGATGATGAAACTTGCATGCAACTCCAAACTTACATGATCCAGTCCGCATGTAATATGGACAAGATTTTTCATCCTAAGTAAAAAAAATAAAAATCATATTTATAATTAGAATCACACATGACTATTCATGCCCATCCAAGCATTGCACGAGAAACAAGCTAAAACTTGTTGATTATAAAATATTCAAATGTTAATCTATGGAAAAAGAATGGGGGAAAATCTTGTACTAGATTCAAGCGGGAAATAAGCACCTGACGCATAGGAAGACCTAGAATGTTGAATGAGACTGGTCCAGCACCATTCCTATCCTTTGGGTGATGATATTTACATGTTGGTCCATATTTGCAGGTCCCTGTCTTTAAATAATACTGCAGTGCATATCAATGTCAGACAGTCACATATTAGAGAAGTTATTTTCAAATCATTGCTAACATTTGTTCAGCAGATAAACTAACTTGAGAAACATTTAAACGAAGATCCTAAGAAAGGTTGGTACCCTGCACAGGGTATTACCATAAACCCATCAGGGCTTCTCAGACAACCACATGACAAGCCTTTTTCAAAAGTTATTGCAAAATCAGAGAGATATTGTGTGAACAAGCTTAACTTTATCTACCTTGATAAAAAATCAGAATTGATGATAAATGAAATGCAGTATTAATTAATTCAAATAAAGATCCCACTTTTCACAGCTAATATAATATGCGATACAGAATTTCGAAGAACTGACACAACCATCCAAAATGGGCAGGGAAAGATAGCATGCACTCATAAACTTTATCAACAACAAATAAAAAACAACTGCTACAAAGGCATTATTAGAATACCGTTCAAACCACCTTGTTACACCAGACACTGTTTAGAGTGCATTTGGCATTTCATTTGAATGAGACTTCAAAAAATCATTTGAATTAAAAAAAACCCCATGGTTATAATAAACCTATGATTTCTCCACAAAGTTATTTTCACAACATAATATCATCTATGACTATATATAAACTACATTCCATTTTTCTTTCCTTTTTTCGTAAAAGTTACATTCTAACATATCACAGAAAATGGAAATACAAAATCCCAGGAATCTGATAATCTCATCAAAGCAAGAGTCATACCTCACAGTCAGGTTGTCCAACTCTTTCAGGGAGCTCTTCTCTATATTGAGCACCCTGCACAAATAAGAATGCAATCAAATTCTACAACATGTAATATACTATCACACTACAAAATCTATGACAAGCAAGAACAGTATAAGTATACGCAAAAGAAGCATCAATCGCTTCAGAAAGTAGCATGTATATAAAAACAATACACGTGATCTATTAACAAAATTAATCCAGATCAAGCTAGACAAGCCACTTAATTACCTGTGCAGCATATGCAGGATGATTGAAACGACAATTATTTCCATAACCACACAACCCAGTCCTCAGGTAAAATAAACAATCGGGTTCACCAGGGCGATCTGGGTAGGGGCTTGACTGAGCCACACCACCCCCTTCTTGATTATCATGAATTTTCAACCTCCATATTGCTTCTGCAATGCAACAAAAGAAGATAAATCATCAAATTCTCATACTTCAAAATCTTAAAATCCGTTGCATCAGCACTCCAAATTCCAAACAGAAAATCTAAACAACAGCCAAGACCAAAGGTTATTAGAATTAACACTCCCTATTCGAAAACTATTTTTAACTTAAATTGAGACCGTTAACAAAAATTAGTATCTTTCAAAGCCTCAACATACATTTCATCATCAACCATAGCTCTCAAAACCATAAACCCACATCACCAACATTTAAAAAAAAAGGAGGCCTCCGATAGTCCATCTAATAATCCATGACAAACTTCAACAATTACAAACCCAAAAACATTGCAAAAGCCCTGTTTATACATCAACAATCACAGATATTGAAAAAACTACACACACCCACATGAACAAAAACGCTAACTTGCAAACAAAGTCTCGAAATTCTCCGACCAAAAAACAATATAAAACATACATTGCAAACGTTGATCATACCAGAAAAAAAAAAAACCACCCATCCAACCACCCATGATCATCACAAAAACAACACAATAATTTCTCATCAAACAAACCATAAAAAAAGATAACAAGAAAAAACCAAAATCAGATCCCCATATTGTAAAACGAAAAAAAAAAAGTATAAAAAAAAAATTGTACTACCTTCAATGTTATCAGCGGATTGATTTGACACGGCATTGCTCTTCACTTGTCGGTTATCTGGCATCGGTCGCACACAAAACTTTTTTCGTACTCGTAATTAAAAAACAAAAACAAAAACAACCCAGGAAATCCTTAACACAAAATCATGTAAAAATAATCATATGATCATCAACAAGGAAAAAACAAATTTGAGGGAGATTTTTCGTATTTTTTTCCTACAAAACAAAAAAAAAACTAATAAGAACAAACAACAGATTGATAAATAAACAATGAAGAAATGAAAAGAGAAATCTTGAAAAATATTCCAATTTGATTAAAAATTCTTTCGTTTTCCTCTTTTTCTCTCTCTTCTTTCTTTTCTACGATTCTCAGGTATTTGTTACACACACTTTCGGATCTCTCCTTTCTTCAATGTGAAAAACTGAAAATCTAAATATATATAAACAAATATGCGTATATTATATAAACATGACATAACATAAAAAGTGAGCTTGTTTCGTCTCTTTGTACGAATATAAACATCTTAGTTTCTAATGTTGAAATGACTCTTTTACCCCCACAACAACTTCTCTGTTTTAGTAGTTATTAACCGTATTGTCAGCCAAAATTATTTCGACTTTCTACATGGCCAGAGAGCTTCCCTCGCGTGCCCAATTACGAAGTAGCCCTCATTTTACTATTAACAATGTTGACGTGATTTTATTATA
The DNA here is from genome assembly GCA_003430845.1 of Xanthoceras sorbifolium. Lineage (NCBI taxonomy): Eukaryota > Viridiplantae > Streptophyta > Magnoliopsida > Sapindales > Sapindaceae > Xanthoceras > Xanthoceras sorbifolium. Next base: position 24,352,442 of record CM010608.1, on the reverse strand, counting down.
GTTAAATAAAAAATTATAATTTATCATTTAGCATGTCAAAACCAATTAATTATACCTAGATGTTAATTATTAGAGTTGATCGTGTACTAATTAAGATATATTTATTAGTAAATATATAATTAATCTAATATAAATTTTAAAAATTTTAAAAATATTTCTTTATTTAATCATACCAGGACCTGAAATTATTTATCAACTTAGGAAGGGTTTTAAGGAAAATAAAACAAAATTCCATATTCGAAGTGCAAAACTATCAACACTATCTGATGAAGGGTATTTATGTCTTTTGGATGTCTCGAAAGGACAGCCAAAAAAGCGTGAAAGTCACAGCTAATGGTATAATACATAACTGCCCTTAAAATACATCATTTTCATTTTTTTAAAAATTTGAGAAAAAAATTATAAAATATAAATAAAATATCATCATCGCCGTTAAAGGGCGCGAACCTGAGAGGCGGCGATGAGGTGTGGACCACAGGATTTGAATTTTCGACGGACCCACTTGTAAAGCTATGTGCTCCGTTGATTTACGGAACTACCCCTCCACACATTAAATTTTGTACCAACAGTAATTTGCTGGGAAAAAGAGGATCAGGGGTATTCATGTCCTTATAAAATTGTGGTTTGTACTATATTATTATTATATTAAAGTAGGGCGCGAAATTACTAAATATAATCTTTCTGGTTTCCTTTTTTTTAATATTATTTTTTCTGTTTTTAAGCGAAAAAATCGTCGCCGTCAAATGGGGCACGTGAACGGTGGTGGTGATGTTTGTAGGACTATGTGATATTTTAGTGGGACCCACAGAACGAGGAACGAGAGAAGAAAAGAAAAAGAGCTTGTCTGTAGTGGTCCCACTTCTCTGAGAACTGGAGATTCGGACGGCCATTTACTCGCCGAGAAAAGGTTACGGATCGCAACTCTCTACGTCACGCGGACCGGTAGACGACGTCGTCTTTTGCTGGAAATGACGAAAGCAGCCTCAATCCTACTCTGCTGCCTTTGTAACTTTTTCCAGGAAAAAAAGAGGTCTGGTTTCAAGTGAATGGACGGAATTGTCCTGTTGGTGTGAATATGTGGATTTTATGTGTTTTTCTTTTTCCTCCTTGAAAAAGGCTAGAATTATGGGGAAAATTAGATGGTCAGAAGGCGGTCAGTTTAGTTTTTTTTTTTTTTTTTTTTGTGAGAAAAGGTGAATGGGATCTCAATTATCAACTAGTGGTTTGTTGGTTTTTATTGTTCTATATAATTAATGTGTAAATGTTAGGAGATCTAATAGTAACAAGATTTGTTAATTTTGTCTTTAGATTTAGATTTCTTTATGCAATAATTCTGTATATGCGCTTAATTATTTTCTTTCTCTAATTTACTTGTGGGAATCTATTAATTTTTTTGTACATATGGTTTGTCTTATCTCAGTATAAATATTAAGTGTTCAATTCGATATATAACAATATTGACATTTTAATGAAGGGTTGTATTATCCTTTTGTTATGGTAAAGTTATAGTGTGAAATAAGAAGTCAATAATAAATTTCCTTAACTTATGAAATTAAAAGTTAGTGTAACGAACGGTTTAGAGGTTCCTTTTAATTATATTAATAAAATTAAATAATTACACATTTTAAAAATTATTTTCTATCTCTTTCAGTGTGGGAAACTTTTTTTTTAAAAATAAGAGTTGTTTTTCGAATATTGTGAGATTTTTAATATTGAGAGTTCAAATATCACTATATATATTTATTAATATATATAAATAATTTTTTTTTATTATATAATAATATATTTAAATTACGTATTTAATTATTAATTTTAATAAATATTGATAGACTATAATTAATATTATAATTATACTATTTTCTTTTATAATAAAGAAAAAACATTACATGAGCTTTGTCTACATATTCTCCAACCCACAAATCAGCAAATGGTTGGACCACAAAAGGCATTGACCCATTGTTATTGCGTTCAAAGCTGAGTCATTACTCATCAAAGACTCGTGTGGACCGGTCCAAAAAAGAAACGATTTTAAAGTCTTGTATTACTCAAATTAGGCCCTGTGACGTGGAGACAAGTGATTGGGACAAGTATAATATTTTTTATTGACCGCACAGTTTAATTGGGTGGGCCTCTCAACGTTTAATATAAGAGGTTGGGATTTTAGACTTTATAATGTGGCGGCACCTAAATAATTTCTTACCTCCTCCAACGCCATTGTACCAAACATTAATGACCAACGAAAATTGGCTCCATTCACCGTCAACATAACGAGCCCAATTATGAAAAGATAAATACATAATAAATTAAAATTAACATTTGCATGTTTTATTTTTGTAAGTGATTTGTGGATTATATTTTCTATATTGTTAATAATTTTTTTTAAAAAATGATATAGAATAATTAAAAAAAATATTAATTTATCCTCGTTTTTTATTTGGTAAAAATCTCATTCCATTAAATTTGAGTCATTTCAAACTAACACAATACAATTTTAAAAGATACATAAAATCTAAATTAAATTAGAGTAACGTCATCGAGTTGTTAGATGTGTTATAAACATTATATGATATGATAAATATACTTTGTACCTATGTGTTGGACTATATTTGACCATCCGATATATTTTGTACAAATAGTGTCGGTCTAATAAACTATCAACCACAAAGGACAAAGTGGTCCAATAGAAAGAAATCGAAAACTGATCGAACTGTAGAATATTCAAAAGGGTAAGATCGTCAAAATAGTGAATTTTAGCCCAAGAGGCAAGAAACCTCTTATTAGTGTCAGTAAAACTAGTGGGTCCCGAAAATAAAGTAATTACAAGAGCGTCAGCCAATGGAAACAAAATTAAAAAAGAAAATGCGGTTATGATCTGCTACCAAACATACCACCAAGTTCAAGCTCTCCTAGTCAATCGAATAACACCAATGGGCCACTAACGAGATTCTGATTGGTCGAAGCACCGATTTCGGTATTTCCAGTTATCAGGAAATTTCCGCGCTGTTGCTGAGCAAAATCCATGACACATGCGAGCAAAGCAACTACACATTGGCCGTTGCATGGAGAGTCGTCAACAACTTTCTGGTGAGAATTCTGACCAATTTTTTGACCAGAGTTTGGTCTTTATTGGTCTAAATATTCCAAAAGAATTCTTCCATCATGTGCCAACAACACCATACCACAATCAGTCCTCTGATGCTTGACCCAACCAACCAGTCGGTCAAGTTAATCCTTCAATCTTTATTTTATTTTATTTTTATTTCATTGATTTTTTTTTTATTTTTTACCTCTCATCACTGCAAAATGAATTATTTTGCTCTTGTATGCAAGACATTAGCCTGCAAAGTGTGATCATGAATGGCCAACACATTCAAGGCAGTCAAGATATCTCAAGACAAACTAAATTTTTCAATGTATCATTTTGTTTGCTCACACTACTATTTTCTAACAACCTAAATTGTTTTTACAAAACAGTCTCATACTATTTTTGAACAACATTGAACATAAAGCAAATCCCTTGGTACCCCCAAAGATGGTAAAAATCCATGATTTTGCGTTGGTGGCTGTGGGAATTATTATTCTTTGGAGAATAACATAGAGATTTGGATAGAGATAAATGCAAGTAATGGAAAAGCAAAAAAGTAATGATAATTAACATTTCTTTTTTTTTTTTAACCTTTATGCAAAGGTAGGTAGTTGGCAGTTTATCTAGGATGTTAAAAGCTGCATCAATTATTGGGGGTTCCATAGACAAAGTAAAAGCAGCAGTTAAATAAGCCAACAACATTCGCAGTTATAAAAGATATTTTCTTCTATTTGGCTTAAAACCTGAGATTTTTACAGGGTAGATATATTCTTAGACAATTAAATTCTTGCACAATGTGATCCAATTATTCACAAATGTTAAAAGAATTTCGTACAAAAGAAACTTATCCTAACCCATGAACTCCTACTCAAAATAAAGACAACCAACCCCCAACAAAATATCACAGGTTATACACATAGTTCTAGAGACGAAAAAATTACAGATGATTCAGATGCAACAATTGAAAATTCAGGAACAGAAAACAAAACCACTTATAATAAGGTGGCGGAATGCAGAATATAATCTAAAGATAAAGCAGCGTAAATGATTTAAAATGTCAATTAAAACCTTGATAAGAAGATCAAGACAAAAATTTCCAAACCGCATCACGTAATTCCCGAAAATGTAGTAAAATCCAAACTACTTACTCCTAGTCATCAAGGACAGATCCAATTGGAAAGGTACATTCCTGTGACAAAAATTAGAATAAACTAGATCTAGAACCGCATTTGTCTTATACTATTTCTCCACCCTACCCATTTTTATCTACAGTCATAAAACCAAACAAAACTAGTTGTGTATTTACCAAAGCTTGATATCAGGCAGCATCTCAACAAAAGAACATTGAAGACGCGACCTTCTGGTGCAACCTGGGGAGCTCAGGAACGGGAATACTACCTACTGATGTTATGCGTTCTGATGAGGTTTCTGAGAAGTCCTCAAACTTGATAAACTGCGCCATTTGTGCAGCAGCAAGGTGGGCATAACAGATAGGAGCCACTGTAAGAATACAAGGCAGTGAGATGCAGACATAATAGCAAAAAATAACATTAAACATATTTCACATAAAAACTTCCTTTGTGAGAGAGAGTGTTAAGATTTATGAACTGTGGTAAACTTACCAATTGAGATTGCAGTTGTACTCCTTTGATACCTGGATTGAGCAAAACAGGAATGGAAATCAGTTTAAATGTTACTAAATTTCAATAACAGATGAAAAGAAAAAGCAGCTTGAAAGCTTACACATATGACAGAGAGTGGATAAGATTTTGCAAGACATCAGGAGTGAAACCAATCTCATCAAGCAAGACATGGTAGTGTGCTGGCCTTGAAGTTCCCTATTACAGGGGCAAATAATGGAAGCTTAAATATTGTGGATAAGAGGCAGCAGGTTAAAGTAATAAACACGTGACTTAAACTTATCATCCATCATTAGTCGAGTAGCAAATGTAACTTTTAATATATAAAAGATCTAGTCATTACAGTTGACTATATAGACCGAGCAATTATTTGTTCCGTGCACCTAATATTAAGGCAATTATTTCTCCAACATGACTTGAAATTGAACACAACTTTGATCCCACAACAGATTATGGAAAATGCAATAGGCGATATTATTCAGGATTATCATGATTTACAACCAAGCTACTTATCATACATACAAATATACACTTCTGGCTAAACGGATGGACAAATTAGATGATTATGACAATAAGCTAAAGAGAATGAAGTAAAATAAGAACATACAATCATCCCAGCTTGGGCACACATGTAGAAATCATAATTTCTGGGATGGACAACTTTTGTGTCCACGACTGTCCCTGTAGACACAGAGAGAGTTAAATTAACACAATTGGCACTGAAATAATACAAAATAAATAAAATAAAAAATTAGCTTCAGGTAGCATACCAGGAGGAACATTTTCAGGGCCATTAGCTTGGAAAAGCTTTGTATGGTGATTCTTCTGAGCCACAATTACTGTGAACTTAGGAACGTCAGCCTCACCAAGATGTTGGTATGCCTGTAACAATAGAAATTTATTACCTAATCTGCCTCAATCTCTGTATATTGGCTAATCTTTGTTCATGATAGAAGTGGCTATAATCATATCATATATGAATATAATAAGAACATTTATGCACTAATAGTACTTACAATCAACTAGTACAATGCAAACCATTAAGACATTGAGCATAGAAAATCAATTTCAACACTTCAGTTAATTAGAAAAAAGAAAACAGGGTTGCAGTCACCTTTACAATTTGATCCAGCTCTATGTTCAAAACTTGATTGAACTGAGATTCACTAACTCCATCCCTACCAACAAAAGCAACATTGTTATTCACTTTACAGCATTAAAAAGAGAAACAATGAAAACATCTCTCAAAAATATAGAGTTCATTTCTAATGCAACAATGCAAACAAGATAAGCACAGATTTAAAGTAAATATACAAGTGTTTTGTTTACAAGTTCCAAAATGTATCTGCTGGGAAAAGAAAAAAAAATGTAAAGCTTTCATCTTACTAATTTTATTAATATCATAACAGCTCTTCCAACAAGAACTTAAAGTCTTAATGTCTCTCTCCCCTGCTTCCGATCTATTCTCTCTCTCTCTAACACACACCGACCCCCATGTTCCAACTAGAAATTGGAAATAATATTAAAAGGAGCCATTATGAGCATTCCAAAGAAAGCTATTTTGTCACTACTAAAAGGCCATGGAAGGCATCTCTCTTTTTAAAAATAATATACTGCATCTTAGCAAACAATAAGTCTCAGCTCTTCCTAACTTCTACAGGGATCCACCAGAGAGTTTGAACAAAATTCCACGGTTAGGTGTTTTAATCAATATTTAAAAAATGCATGATTTAGTAAACAAGGAAAGAGAATTAAAAAGAGGCAAGATAAGACAAGTTGAAAGTGTGGCTCTAATGAAAACAAGGTTGGCATTCATTTCCTCCATCTCACTTAAGGAAAAGACGGAAGAATGACATAAATAAATAAAGAGAAAGTGATATTTTTCCATGATTTATTAATTCAGTAACTGAAGGTCTGCCTGTATAATGCAGTAATACCTGAACACAATGATCTGTTTTGGTTTGCATTGATTGCTTGTTTGATAAAAATCCATGAGCAGTTCCCTGTACAAAAGATTCACATCTTAAGCATAATAAAAAATTGGCTTTTTAAATTTGTGAAGCTCAAATGAATATCATTATTTTCTTGTAAAGCATCCTGTGTATGATACCATGTGAAATAAGATTTTGCACAACTGTCTCACAAAGAAAAGGTATTTAATAATCAAGGCGCTCAAAGGATTGTCACCATTTCTTGTAAAGAACCTATATATTATAACATGGTAAACAAAATTGTACAATGATTTCACAAAGAAAACATGGGATCATCAAACTATATATAATATATAGGAAACAAAAATTTTCCCAAGGCAACAAAAGTTATACAGTCCACTAAGGGGACTAAACAACACCAAGCAAAGGAACTCCTAAAACTATACAAGAGCATCAAATATATTCTGACAATAACTACCTTTCAGTGTATAGTATCAGCCATCCAACTATACTGTTATGACCAACTTCAGCAAATAATAACAAAGAATATATATGTTAAAGGGTTCAAAGCACACTGGTAAAATATATACAAAGATTAGGGAAACTAGTAATCTGATTGCATGTTGTAAGAATAGCACAGTTGTGACCAATGTATATTACCTCTAAAAACATTATAGCAGTAACATATCTTTTACACATCCGCCCTTAAATAAACTAAAAAACTTAGGAGTGATATACAGAGCAAAACATTGTGATGTTTGTGTAATGTCTTATTTTAAAACATATCTGAAAAAAAAAATCCATTTGATGGATGCTACAAGGTAGAATGCAACTCCAGAGACTTTAAAAGATATATTAATCACATTTGCAGACATCCAGGTTTGATAATACTAATATTATCAACTATACTAATTCGTATATGTTTAAAATCATATCCCAAGAGATAAGATGTGTGCAAAGATAATTACCAAGACAACTTATGTATTAGACGTTAATGTTATGCATTTACGATTCATGTAACGGTATTGATACTCCTGAAAGGAGTTCTATTTGCTTGAACGGATGTAATATTATATTGCTCTGCTTGAATACCTTATGATACCATCATCCGTCCCATTTGCTAAAGGCTTGTACAAAGCATCAATCATCTCCATTTTCGATGATTGCGTTCTCACAGATGCTCTATACCTTGAAATCAGTGGCCAACATCGAGAGCCAACAACCTAAAAGTTAAACAATTTAAAATTTCAGCAGCATGCCCGTTTTAACAGCAAACAGGGTGAACAACTCAGATGCTGCAGGGATCATGAAGGAATTACCGCAGCAATAGATGGGATATCTGATCGACCAGGAGATCCATGAGAGACATCCATCCCCAAAATCAAAGTAGGAGTATCTTTTATCAGGGGGATGTGTGACGAATGCTCCATCGCTAACAAAGAATTTATTCCTCCAAGCTAGAAAAAGAGACAGATAAATAGCTTATTTGAAGGAGCATGTATATATATAGAGATTCTATAGGCCTCTAGTTTCCAGAATTACCTTAGAATTGATTTTAAGCAGCACATTTGTAAGATATTGATCATTAATCTTAGCTGGAGCAATGCATTGTGTGGGAATTCCCATATCACTGAGACATTTCTTCTTCCAAGGCCCTTACAATGTAACAAAACATAAGTTGGTAATATAACAAAAAATAAAAAAAAAAATCTTAAAAGCATGAATAAGGCATACCATAGATGTCAGAGTTTTTCCTCTCAGGCAAGACACACAGAATAAATTCAGGAGGCCCTGGAAGCTTTGATTTCATCTGCTCAACCATCCTTTCAACTCTGGCAACAGGGCTGGCTCTTCTAGATTGTTGATCCTCCTCGATTAAGGTAAAAGGGCGATCAATTTCCTTCACAAAAGCATCATATATAGAATGAGAATGAGCCAAAGAAAGAGCGAGCAAGCAATAGAGTTGAGACAGATGCAAAACAAAAATAGAAATCATGGAAGAACAATATAAAACCAAGCAATCTAACACGTAAAAACCTACAATGCCCTTTTTCCTTCCAGAGTTAATAAGCTCACGGGATATATGACTACTATCACAGCGGGCAGAGAAGTTCACAACAATCCAACGTTCAATGCGGATGGGTTTTAAAAGGCTCTGCATAATGTCACAAAGAGGATGAGAAAGTGCTACAAACAAGAAATGTTCTCTGTAAAACAAACTGATTATCCAGTGTCAAGACATGCTACGTACCTTGTTGTTAAAGTTCCAGCGTCCATTACGAGGGATACAATCCTCATTATTACCAACCTTCAACTGTGAATTACAAAGAGAAAATACATTACAGTGAATAAGGGTAATTGTCTGAATAGAAAGGCATCTTTAACTCCCTCTTTTAAACAAAGAAGAAAATATCATTTTACCATTGGGGTCTCAAGGATACGGCCATCAACTTGTGTCAATTGCTTTTCTATAGAAATGCCACATGCTGAAAGAACGGGATCCTCATCATAGCGGTAGTTTTTCACAGCCTGCCAGATCAAGTGAGCAGAGATATAGAATCATCAAAGACAAACAGGATAGACAGATAGGTGCTCTAGGAAACTTACATCAGTCAAAGTTCGCATTCTCTCCTGAGGCTTCTGCCTTGATTTTTCAACCAAGGATGCCCTTTGCATTGAGGATAGTGATTTTGTATAACGTTGAAGAGAAACAAGTGAACAAAGCTGAAACCAGGGGAAAGAAAGAGAGGGATTTAGATTGAAAAAACTAAAAGTCAGCTATATATTAAACACGAGTTATTCATACCTCGACTGGTAGATAGTTCGGCCGTTTTGGTTTGCCAACATCTAGGCATGGCAAATATGCTGAAAATGTCAGCTCAATCCCACAGTGCTTCGTAAAATAATCATACACTGTAATTTCAAAAGTGTCGCCTTCATTTGCACCATCACTATTCTTAACTTTCATTGGAAAACTAGGAAGTAAAAGATAGCAAAATTTAGAAGTTATTCTGAGAAAGAGGGGAAGGTGTGAAAGCACTGGACAATTAGAACTTAAAAAAAGAAAATTCTAATGTAAAAAATAATCACATACAATTGCTGATTGCAAGGCTTCTCACTCAGACCAATGATTTTAAATTCCATGTTGCGGTGCCTTGGTTTAACCCTCAAATTTTTCAGCATCTTCTTGGCCTTTTACTCACAAAATGGAAATTTAGTAGGTAACCTACATAGGACTTGAGGGGAATGCAATTAAGGAGTTTCTTACCTTTGCCCAGTCAATATAGCGAGGTTCCCGTACATTCTGGTTAGCTATTAAAAAATCAATAACGGGTCCTGGTTTAAGTATCATGGTCGTAGACACATCTGCATGAAGAAAAGAACGTAGCTATATTAACAAATGAGAAACATAATAAAGGTACTATTAGTGTTACTAGAACTACAAATAAAAAAGAAACGTACCCATATTAAGAGACAATCCACCCTGAGTGGGACGAAAACTAGAATGAAACCCCCGAACACCCGTAACCCCTCCTCCAACATCAACAAAATTCCTTGAGTCATCATGAAAGAATGACTGCCTCACCAGAAGACAACCCCTGTGCATTCAACAGCTATAGGTCAAGAAACTTGGTGCAAACAAAGGTAACTGGACACAAATCGATATAGTCAAATCTGTATCTGTGTAGGCAGAGAGAGTAAAGAGACTTAAATACCTGCTCGCTGCTTGCTGCCTCAGTGCAATATCAAGCACTCTCAATGCATCCTGAGTACCACTGTCTACCTCATTCCCTTTGAGGGCCAGAGCTATTGACTTCAATGGTATTTTTGCTGAATAGCTTATCTCAACCTTGAAGGTCTTAGAGCGAAAAGAAAGCTTTGACCGCTTAACATTACCATTGGGACTACCTCCAGCAGTAGGACTTCCATTTTCCCTGCAACACAAGGGGAATGCAAAGTCTTAACAAATGTTCTATATTCAGTGTCCAAAAAGGGTATAGTAAAAAATACATACTGTTTCACACGTGACTCCTCAAGCACCACTGTGAACTCAAACTTATTCTGAGGCAAAGGACCAACAGTGTATAAACTTTTCTCCCCATCATATGCAAACTTCTTATTATCAAGTTCGGACGAGTAGGTTTGATAAAGCCTGTCAATCAGTTTTCTCCCAATCCCCTTGCCTTCAACGGCTCTGTTATCATCATCGGAAATGGAAACCTACAAATGATACATTACAACAAATTCCCACTACAAAATACAATTTTCACTGGCAGAAAACAGAAAAGTACAAGCTAAACATACAGTGTACTGGTAAAATACTGCATCCTGAGCTCTGAGAGAAACTTTAAAGTGATTTGTGAGCAAACTGATGCGACGGCCACTGTTCCCAACCCCATTACCCACAACCCCACGCCTACTGATGATGGAATATTTTGGAGGGTCCACCTGCTGTGGCTTCACAGTCGGTGGTATGACTGGAGGCGGTGGGGGCAAAGGTGGAGATGGACCTTCTTCCGTAGCTCCTGATTTCTTCATCCTCTGCTGAAGCAACGTCAATGTTTAACGCGGTAAAAAAGAAGCAAATTATCAGCTTCAGGAACACATAAAAGGGACTTTATGTACAGAAATTCCATAATAAAATTATACAAAATAATGATTTCACGACTTTTCATGTAAAACTGGTTCCATTAACATGATTTGTTCGGTGAACACCCATCCACCAAATGAAGAAACGTCAAAATCAATTAATATAACAAGTAGAAGATAAATCACAATCCATAAAAATATACAGCTAAACTAAAACACATAAAACCCAAAATCACAAACAAACACAATCTGTTTACTTGTTTATCTGATATCTGATAACCTGTTCGTTATAAGTCTTTGAAGGAAAAGACCAACTAAAAGAAAACATACAGATGGGTTGTATCAGTAAATCCCACACAAACACACACGTATCCGTGAATCCGTGTGTTGAATCTTTTTTAAAAAGTCTTAAAACCGTAAACGACACAGATTGGTTTAAATCTTAAGATTAAAAACTAAAACAAATATTCAAAAATACAAAAAAAAAATTCCAAAAAAAAAAAAGAGAAATCACATGCAAAAAAAAAATTTCGAATCGTAGATAAACATACGAGCCAAAAACAGAAGAACAGCTAGCAGAACAGTTCATAGCAAACAGACCATAAAATTAAATAAAGATATTAACACAAAATTTTGAATAAACAAATCAAATATACGTTTAAAAAAATTGTACACAAACACAAACGAATGACACCAATGCAGCACCAAATACACAAAAGACAACGCCAAAATCACCGCGATCAAACCTCGTTCAACCAAAACAAAATAAAAAAAAAAATTCGAGAAAGCTTGAACGACGGTGACTACAGTATTATCGAGCGAACATAAACAAAAACGAAGAGAAACCGTACCTTGAGGGAATCGTACTCGCACTCGAACTGTTTCTAGGGTTTGATTTCCGCAAATAGCAAACAAGGAAAAAAAATCTAGAGCAGAGAGTGGCTCTCTATCTCTGCCTCTCTATGGCTCCAGAGTCCAGAAACGCGAGTGTCAATGGAGGGAAAGAGTCTTAAATAGTAAACAAGTGAGAATAAAAGGACTCTTTTCCTTTTACATATTAAACAAAATCGCCTAATCAACTTCCCTCATCACAGCCGTTGATACCTTGAGTCACGGATAAATCGAACATACTTGTGGGGACCGCGCCCATCCAACGACTGATATAGTAGTGTTTGTATCGATCTTTGCTTACCGCCTCCGCAGCGATTCACTATCGGCTAGATGTATCATTCGCATGGGCTACAAATAACTAGATTTTAGGGATATTGATAATTATTGGTCTAAATTATTTCCTTTTATCTTCAAAATTCATTATATAATTCTTAAAAAAGAAGTGTTATTTTCCTTTTTTGAAATTTTATTGATTAATTATATATTGATTGAATTTTAGAGAAATTAAATTTGTAATTAATTTTAATATATTTATTTTTTACTTTTAAGAAACTACAAATTCTCTCTCCAAGCGAGCATTATACTTATTGCCTTTGTAATTATTAATAATGCGATACGTGTCTTCAAACGACTGTAATATACAATTTTCGTAACAAACCAATTCAAACCCTCGCAACGCTCAATTTCTAGTTTGCTAGAGTTGTATGATTCCCATAACAACCAAATTCGGCAAGTCATAGCGTGACAGAAGGTGCTTGAAAAATACAAATTGGTCAAACAATCAAAATATTGAGGCTGTTTTACGGGATCAATGTAAAGCGTATAGCTCCTTTAAAAACAAAAGTAAAGCGTATAGCTTAATTGATAGTCTTGTATGATTTTCGTAACAAACCAATTCGACAACTACAGCGTAATAAAAAATATACGAATAAGCTCAAGTAATCAAAATAGTGGCGTTGTTTGTAGAATTAATCAAAATAGTGGTGATGTTTGTAGAATTAGTGTGAAGTGCCTAGCTTAATTGTTATCAGCGCGTGTGGATTTTTTGTTTCGGCTAAAAAAAAAAGATAAATTGTATTAAAATATCATAATGTTAGTCGTATGTATTCATAGACCAAACATTTTTTCTTTGAACACAAAATGTCTGTTTGTAAGAGCTTCTCCGAATAGAGATTTTACAATTATAACTTTTAAGAAAAAATCGTTAGCCGTTTAGTTGTTAATTAAAAAAGCTATTTGAAATGATATAATTATCAAAATGATAAGATTTTAAGTTAAAAGGGCATTGTAAAATTAACAAATTTTAATAGGGTTATATTAAACATTTTAATGTTTTTAAAAGCTCAAAAAGATCTACTTGGAAAAGTTCAAAATTTGAGTTTCTCTCTGCAGACGTAAAACAGCTTTTTTAATCATCCAAAAACTCCATTGGGATGTCAACCAAACGATAAAAAATAATAAAATAAAAAGAGCTTTTGAGATTAAATAAGTTCTTTTGATCAGCATATAAGCTCTTTCAAACGTACACATAGTACTCTTGATCAGTTTATTGACTGTTAAAGTTAACGATTTACATCGTAAAATATCCAAATTATCCTTATTTATAATTAAAAAAGCCATCTAAAAAAATCAATCTTCAATGTTCAATCTCAAAGTCATCACCCACAATCTCAATCCCCTTCCATCTCTTCCACCTACATTCTCAAATATAAAAATTCATCATCAATCCTTTAATTTCGTCATATCTTAATCACAACCAAATAATTTCAATAAATAAAAATTTACAGTTGTGGAATCTCCATCTCTAAGAGGCGGCACTCTATATGTTGTGGAGTCATGAATGCATCTCTATATGAGAATGATAGCTACATCTTATCTCCATTAAAGATCACGTCCAACTTAAACTCCAGAGCGAATCAAATGGAGATGTCATTTTATTTTTTTATTTTTAATTTAAAAAAAATTAATTCAAAATAGTTTGTTAAGTTTTTAATAACATGGGAAATTTTTTTCATTTTATAACTTTTCCGGTTGATCGTACTTTTATGTAAAAAAACAAAAGTTTGGTCTTGAAACACATACACTTAAATATCAAGGTACTTTAGTGTAATTTGATTTAAAAAATTGAAAAACACTTGCACTTTTAGGCTTTTAGCTCACTACTCTTCTGTTGGTTGTTGACTTGTTGGCAGCTGGCGCCCACGTGGCCTGGCAGTATTGTGAAACGTGAAGGGCATTCGGTCATTATAGAATTCAAGGACTGTGCCAGCTGGCAGCTAATTCTGTTTCTGACGCCTGACGTTCCTCGTTCTGATGCCATCGGGTGAGAGAGCATGTAACTGACACCATGAAATAAATGGCCTGAAGTTATTAACCGTCTATAGATCACGCAATTCCCTAGTGCCTCCTCTTCGATTGTGCTCGGTGCCGAATTATAACTTACAAGTTTAAACGACAAAATAAGATGATAAATTCTTTTAAAATGGTTCGAATATATAGAAAAATGAGGTCCGAATATTTACTTTTATAATAAAAGTCGTCTATTCTCAGTGTGGACAGACGATTGAACTTTAGAACCGAACATCTATTTTTATATTAGAAGTCATCTACTTCCAATACGAAAAAGATGATTAAACTTTTATGATTAATTGTGAAATAATAATTACAAAATCAAAATTTAAACGTGATTTGAAGGAGTCTCCAATCACAAGGCTAGACCTTTGGTAGATTATAATTGTGTGTTTAAATATAATTTATTACAGCATTGTAATAGTATTGAAAAAATTGAGCAGTTACTATAATGTATTTATGTTTCTTTTCTAAACCATTACCATATATTGTTATGTATTGTCATGAAGTCTAAGAGCAATTCTAATGGAGCACCAAATTCTAATTTTCCAAAAATAAATTTGGTATGGATGAATAGTATTACATTAAATTTGGTGTGATATTATTTATCCACACCAAATTTATTAACTTTTTTAAATTTCTCATTTTATCCTCATTTGATTAGTTCAAATAAATTTTATTTCTTTTATATCATTTTATCAATTTAATATATTTATAAAATTTATAAATCAAAATATTATAAAAAATATGCCGTTAGAAATATCTCGTCGAGATCTTCAAAATGAATCTAATATTATATATAATTTATTTAATCCTATTTTTACCTCATTTCTAAAAAATTTATTTTACATTAATAATTTAATTTAACAATAAAACACAGATAACGATAATTTGAAATAACCATTTAATAATCCGGAAAGTTATTTTCACTTCCTCTAGAACCACCAAAAAATTGGTCAAAGGTATTAGATGTTCCACTTTCTCCTTCAAATTGTTGATCATAAGCCCTTTTGCCATTAATTCTCATTTGTTCACTTTGTAGAGTATCACGTACCATTGAATTGTTTATGGAATCTACATCTCTCTCTAAAATTTTATTTTTTTTACGTCGTTCTAGCAACTCTAATTTTTTTGCCTCATTTTGAGCTCGTAATAGTTGGAGTTGATAATCATTTTGCAGTAGAGACTGAGTTTGTTGCATACATGCTTTGCTTTCTTTGAACATACTTGTCAGTTGCTGATTTTCTTCTTTCATGGATTTATAAAATTGTATCATCTTCTCACCTTGTTTCTTCTTCGTTTTTTTTTCTTCACTCCAGTAGGGCGTCCAAATGAATCATTATTATTATGAATTAACTCTTCCCTTTCAAAGTTTGCATTTAAATCAATACAGAATGACAATGCTTTCGGAGACTTTGATGAAGGAGAGTCTGATTGTGGCGCTTTGTTGCTGCAATCATTTCGCTTTTGACGATTTGGAGTTATCATGATATTATCAGTATATTTTTTAGTATCTCTAAGGATACTGAAAAATATAATATATGATTAATTATTTAAGTATGTTAAAAAAATTAATTAATCTTGTATAAGTTATCAAATAAAAATTAATTAATATTATATAAAGAATAGAATATTCTTTAAAGATGTTCTTTATACTAATTTGATGTTACTAACATTGGAGTGAAAAAAAAATTGGTGTAAGCATATTTCATAAATATATTTTCTTAACACTAAAATGATGTAATATTTTGTGCACAACATTGGAGTTGCTCTAAGGTGTGTAGCATGGTGAATACTTTTTTTAGTGATAGATTTTACCGTAGCACGAATTTTATAGATTACATATAGATATTGTTAGAATTATGTGTAGAGTTTGAATCCACAAGGTAGACAATATTTGTTATGAGGTTTTTTTTATTTATATTTTTCATTTTAAAATCCATCAAAATCCATCCAATTTTATAGCTTAAAGTAATTTTTGTAAAGTCAATGACTTTTTGAAAACATTTATAAATTTTAATAAAATCTTAAAAAGTTTGGATTGAATATATTTATATATTTATAGACAATTTTACTAATAAGGAATCCTAAGGAGGATAAGAAAATCTAATGTCTTCTAATGTTTACTAAAAACAGTTAGAAATCATATATTTATACACAAAAAAGGAATCAAGTTACTTTATAATAGAACTTGAATTCCCTTTAAGGAATGTGTATTCAATTTAGGGGTGAGTATTCAATTTAGATTTTTAAAGATTTTTATGGAATTAAAAAATTTAGATGTATTAAATAAAGACTTTTGAAGAGTCTATAAAAGTTATGGTGTATTCAATACAGACTTTTATAGGTTTTAAAAAAGTATATAAAAGTCATGGGGTATTCAATCTAGACTTCTAATGAGTCTACAAAAGTCATAGGGTATTTAATCTAGACTTTTAATAAGTCTACAAAAGTCATGAGGTATTCAATCTAAAATTTTAACGACTTTAAAAGAATATATAAAAGTCATGAGGTATTCAATTTAGACTTTTTAAGAATCTACGAAATTTACGGGTATTCAAAATGTCAATTACTTTCATAGATTTTTAAAAATGCTAGACTTTTGTAGACAATTCTTCACAAAAATGCTCAAATTTTTTTCCCACTTCTCTGAAAGACTTTTGAAGACTTTCTAATAAATAATTATTGATAATTTTTATTATCACTTGTTATTAAGCATATTATTTAAAAATAATAATTAAAAAAAATTTTAATCATCCTGCAACCTATTATGTAGATGAAAAATAATTTAAAAATTAACAAATATTAATTTTTACCAAGATAGAAAAAAGAATGCTTAAAGTAAAAAAGAAAAAAAAAGTATGCAATGATTATTTCATACCATATCTTTTCGTTATTCAAGATTTTAAATATACTTTAGTATTTTGTTAGTATTTAACAAAGGTATAAAAATAAAATTTAATTTTGATATTTTCAAGATTAAATAATAAGTTAAAAATATTTTTGTAAAAAAAATCTAAAATGCATTAGTAATAGACGGGTGACAAATTAGGTCAAACATTATATATAATTATTTGCCTTATAAATAACTTAAATAATTTAATTATATTATGATACATATAAAATTTAAATGGATTGATATGATATATTTATTTATTTTTATCATTTCATGTTAAGACCTTATTTTATTAATAATAATGGAGATTAGTGATTTTTTTTCATTAAAGACATCAAGTATATTATGAGTAATAAATATTTAAAAAAAAACTTAGTATTTTGGTTATCTATTTGACTATATATTTTTTTTTTCTGTATTATATTTGTGTGGTCAAATTTCTAACAATATCCATAAATAATTATTGCTAAATAAAAATTGAATGGGCTAGTAAATTTAACTACTAAAGTTAATAAAAGTCTATGAAACTCTATAAAAAAAAATGAAAGTATTTTTAATAAAGTCATTAAAAGTCTATCAAAGTCATTTAAATGAAAGTCTATGAAAGTATACGAAAGTCATTCATAAATCTTGTAAAGTCTATAAAAGTTATTAGAAATCCATAAACTCTATAAAAGTCATTCACTTAAAAAAAAAAAAAGTCATTAAAAATCATCTAAAATCTAAATTGAATACACCCCCTTAGATTTTCAAAGACTTTTAAGGACTTTTATGGAATTAAAAAGTTTAGGTGTATTCAATCAAGACTTTTGAAGAGTCTATAAAAGTCATAATGTATTTAATATAGAAGTCATGAAGTATTCAATTTAGACTTTAAAAAGTCTATAAAAGTCACGGGGTATTTAATCTAGACTTTAACGACTTTAAAAAAGTCTATAAAAGTTCTGAGGTATTCTAATGAAGACTGCGCTAGGAGAAGCGAGAGACTGAGACGTGAACAGTGGCAGTTCGTGAACAATTCGTGTCCCAATCAGTTTTCTATTTTATTTCCTATTTTTTAGGCTTTTGACTTTATCTTAATTTCCTATTCTAGTTTAGTTTAATTACTATTTGTTTTAAGAGTTTTACTATTTGTTTTGGAGTTTTATTCCTTTTACTATTTTGTTTTCCTATTCCTTTTATTAGGAGGATTCGATCTCCTATATATAGCTTATTATCATTAGGATTGTAAGTTATCAGATTTATCAAAGTACTATTCAGTTTTATCTTTGTCTTTTGGCTAAATAACTATAGACATTATTTTGGCTTTTCTTGAGCATTATACTTAGGATTGGCTTGGGCTAGAGCAAATACTAAATAACCTGCGTTCTAGAGAATTGGAGATCCCTAAATAGGGTGACCTAATTCAAAATCTATCGGTGTGTGCGTTACTTGCTTCGCAAGTTAGGGCTTGTTATTGGATCTAGATCTAGGTCCTCAACAATTTGGTACTCTCGTTGAGAGAATTATCAAGATGTTCACCAGCGAGAATGATCAACCATCAACGTCCAATCAACCCAATAGAGTCCGCTTTGAAACCATAGAGACCGACATAAGGGACATGAGAACGGAAGTGATCAGGCTATCTACAACCGCGGGACTTATGCTAACCAGGTTAAAGATAATCCATCCGACAAGAGAAGTTGATCCAGGGGTTGAAGAAGAAGTTATACAAGGGGACAAACGAACTTATGGGGAAAGGTCACCACAGGTTAATCCATTATATGAGTCGGACGATAGAGGCGATCAAAGAGATAGACCTCTGGCTTATTATAGACATGGAGGACGAGTGGAACGACGAAACCGGGTAGCTGAAAGGTGGATCGAACCAAATCAAATGAGGCAGAGGCCTGGTGTCGGGAGGGGACCCAAAAGGGATGAGTCGAGTAGTGAATACGAAATTTGAAGGGACAACCGGAGGAACTACAGAGGAAACCCAAACCAGGAGAGACCCAGAAATCGACAGTTTGAAGATAATGACTATGAGGTCGGTCGGCGAGGGAACCAAGGGCCAAGGAAACCAAAGATCGATTTTCCACACTTTAGTGGAGGGGACCCGTACGAGTGGTTGGATAAAGTCAACCGTTACTTCCGAGTATATGAGATTAGCTGGGCAGACAAAGTAGACATTGCGAGCATTTATCTTGATGGGCAGGCTAATAGTTGGTGAAGATGGTTGAAGGACCAATATGAACATGATCGACAGAGATTGAGGTGGACAGCCTTCGAACAAGAATTCCTAGATCAATGGAAGCCATCACTGGTAACTGATCACCATGGGCAACTTGCAAAACTCCGCCAAGAAGGTAAAGTGCATAATTATATTAATGAGTTTAGGCGTTTGCAGACCATGACCAGGGACTGGATATAAACTCACTTGATTGGGATGTTCACGGAGGGCCTAAAACCGGGGCTAGTTAAAGAGATGAAATTGAAACAGCCAACAACTCTTCGAGAAGCAATGCAGAGTGCAGAGATTTTGGAGGAGGGACCCGGTGAGAGGAGGTCTTACAAAGAAAACACGGGGAGCAAGTTCTCCAAATCCTTGCAACCCGGGAATTCTTGGAAAGGTAATGTCGAGGAAAGAAGCAGTTCAAAGACCAGATCCAATGAGATGAGGAAACTATCCCAAGAAGAGGTACATGATTACATCAAAAAGGGGCTATGTTTCAAATGCAGAGAAAAATGGGTGAAGGGTCACCAATGTAGAAACGGCAAGCTTCACATGGTTATAGGTTCAGATGAGTCAGAGTCTGAGACCGAAAAGGAAGATGAGACATCTAGTGACGAAGGGAAGCTAAGGGTAGCCGAGTCAAGTGAAGAAAAGAAAATGGTAGAGTTGTCTCACAATGCAATCTCGGGAACTCCAAGACCATCGACTATAAGGCTAATGGCATGGATAGGGAGTTATGAGGTTTCCTTATTAGTTGATTTCGGATCATCTCACAATTTCATTAACATGAATACCGTGAAGAAACTAGGGATGAAAGATACAGCCATAGAAGCATTTGATGTGAGAGTAGCCAACGGTGAACGACTGAAATAGGATGAGGTATATCAAAATGTAAAGATGAATGTACAGGGCGTGCGAATAGTGGCCGAGCTACATGTTTTGGCACTTGCAGGGCTAGATGTGGTCTTGGGGAACACATGGTTGAAGAGTATCGGGGAAGTAGTGACCAACTACGAGACTATGACCATGAAGTTCAAGTTGGGAGGCAAAAAGAGGTCCTAGACCGCAACCTTAACCAAAGAAATCAAGCATTGTGAGGCGCACGTGATGGAGTGACTTTGCAAAGGGGGTGCCCAATGTTTTGCCATCATTAATACCATCGATGGCCAAGCAACAGGAACCAAATCTGAGCAGATGGATGTTATGGAGGAAGAGATTCTGGGACTACCTGAAGAAGTCAGCAGTTTATTAGCCCGCCACCTGCGAGTACTAGAGGTGCCGACGACTTTACCACCGGCTAGACACTTTGACCATTGTATTACCCTAAAGGATGGTTCAAGTCTATCAATGTGCCTCCATACAGGTAGTCATGGCCACGGTTCCGAAACCGGCGGTTCTGATTTTGGAACTGCCGGTTTCGGTTCCTTTTTTGGCCCAACCAGAATCGGGACTATATAGGTGTAACATCCCAAATTTTGAATAATTAATTTTGAATATATGGATATAAAATTTTTGATTTGAGGGGTGTAAAACGTAATTAATAGTTTTCAGGTGGACCAGATGGAACGGTCCAGAAATTATGCATAGAGAAAAAGAGTGAAAATTGGACAGTGAGTACCGCGACCACTCACCGTGACCAGAGATCACGATGAGTCACTCGCGGTGAAAAATGGTATTTTTAGGTAGTGAGCACCGCGACCAGTCACCGCGACCACAGATCGCGCTAACTAACTTGCGATGAAAATGTCAAATTCGGGCAGTGAGCATGGCGACCACCAGCGCGACCATGGTACCGCGATGAGGGCGGTGGAATTGCTCCAGTGAGCAACGTGACCACAGGTCACGACGACGGTCGCGATGACCGAATTTATATATAAAAAAATAATAATAAGCTTGTCGCAGAAGTCTCTCAAAAAATCAGAATAGAAAAGAGAGAGGGAGAGACCGAGAGAAAAAGGAAAGAAAAAGAAAGGAAGAAGAGAGAGAGAGAGAGAGAGAAAGAGAGAGAAAAAAGAAGAAGAAGAAGGAGAAGAGGAAGAGAAGAAGAGAAGAGGAAGAAGAAGAAAAGGAAAGAGAAAGGAAAAGAGGAGGAAAGAGAGAAAGAGAAAAAGGGAAAAAGAAAAGAAAAAGGGAAAACTCAGAAGGAAAAAAAGTGTAAAAACGGTATCCAGGTTGGTGTACACATGTTTTTGAAGTTTTTATGTGTTTTGATTTGAATTTGAGATTTTGGATAATTTAGTAAATATATGTTTATATTGATTTTCTATTGAATAATGTCGATTTAATCGTATCTATCATATTTTGATTGTTGAATAGGTTGAAATAAATTGTTTCAGAATTTCGAATGAACAAATCGCTGAATTTCCATAAAATTATGTATATATGTTTTTCCTAATATCGATTGAATTTTATATTAATTGAGTTTGAATTCGATTTGTGAATTGTTATGTGAAAATATTGTATTGAAACGGCCCTAGGATGCTTGCACATAGAGATGGATATAGGAGGTTGGTATACCAGCTGGGTTCAGTACTACACCGATATTGATATTGATGTGATATTTAATGTACCTCCTCATGGATTCGTCTAGAGGTAGGGAGACATGTACCTCTCCAAGGATTCATCATGGAGTAGGAAGACACGTACCTTCTTAAGGATTCGTTCCTGGGATGGGGAGATATGTACCTCTCTAGGTTCCGAACATTCGGTCCTAGAGTAGGGAGATACGTATCACTCTCAGGATTCGTCCGAGGGTTGGGAGTTATGTTCGACAGACAGCCACTGAGGTCGAACGACCTATATTTCAGTCCTGGATTATGTTGAGTATTCCAAAAGGCCAGAATTGAGAATGATTTGAAAAGAAAAGATTATAAAAGAATTTATGATTCAGTTTTGTATGAATTGTTAATTGAATACAGTTGTTTCTATTGAGTTGATTTTATATGATTTAATTCCGTGTTTGATTTGAATAATAACATGTTTATATATGATTATATTGTGAGATTTTTATTATGGAAAGTTATTTATGATTTCGATAATTAAGTTTAGTGTACACCCACTAAGCTATATGCTTAGCGCGTCGGTTTTTATCGTGCATAGGTAACAGGAATACTGAGGAGGCAAAAGATTGAAGAGAGAGTTGCTGGCAGAGACCCAGAGTCACTACATTTGGGTAGATATATATAAATATATTGTTGTATAATATGTTTAGATTGCATGCATATACAGAGATTTGTAATAGTGGTATATATTTGTGTTTTGTAATTAAATTGTTTTATGATGTATGTTTTTCATTTCCAAAGGACTATAAAGAATTAATTATGAACTATTTTATTTTGAAAACTATTTGGAAGTCGTACTAAACGGCAGAGTGCGCGTTGGTTTGAAAATTGGTTTAGAAGTGTTGAAATTGTTATATATATTGGATTTGTTTTGTTGAAAACAGGTTTTGGGAAATCAGAAAAATAGAGAAAACTCTACCGAAATTTTTAAAACTGATTTGATGGGCTCACTCGAAAAGGTTTTTAGATTATAAAGTGAATTAAGAAAGTTTTGAAAACCCGAGTAGCGCTCCCTGGGTCGATCCAGCTGGGTCGGGTCAGGGGGTGTTACAATAGGTCTCGGTCACGGTTCCGATTCAAAACCGGAGGAGGAACTCGGTTCCGGTTCCTCCTTCGATTTTATAAAACCAGCAGTTGAACCGCCGGTTCCATAACCGGAACCGACCCCCTACAAATTTTTTTTTTTTAGAGGAAAAGTTTTTTTTAAAAAAAAATTTAAGATTAGGAAAATTTTAAAAATGAATAAATTGAAAATAATTCGGCTTGGATCATTTTGGTAGGGAATAAAATTTTTAAAAGTGTGCATGTATATATATATATATATATATATATATATATATATATACAAATAAAGGTAGTTTCAAAACTATTCACTTTTAATATGGGATGTGAAAAAAGGGTTACATATATATATATATATATATATAAGTAAAGATGGTTCAAATCTTGTGCTATTTCAATGTGGGATTTAAATATAGTTAAAAATTTTGGCTTGATGAATAAAAAGTCTTCTTTATCCTTTATGTTGTTAAACTTGATTATATGTGGTGACTTGGACATTTCTATTTCTATTTCCATAGTTTGTTTGGTGATAAAAAAAATAAATAAATAAGAACTCAACATCTACTACAATCCTAAATATATATATATATATATATATTTTTTTTTGGTGCCACATTTCCATTTCCATAGTTTGTTTTTTGGTACAAGTTGAAGCATTTTATGAAAATAATTTTTGTTGGTGTGACAAAGCTCTTTCCCAGGTTAGATTTAAACCTGCATTTGCTTCTTTATTCACAACCCAGGTATAAAATCTAATCTTTTTGGTATTTGCTTTAAAAAGTTGTCTTTTTTATTTTGTTTTTCTTGTGAGGTGGGTTCATTTGCGTTCATTTCTTTGTAAACTTTTTGTTCCTTAGGGGCTCGTTTGGTAGACAGGACTGGTTTGGACTGGACTAAATCCTGAGATTAGACTGGACTGGACTGGCTTAGATTGGACTGGGACTAAGTCCTGACTTATGTTTGGTGTGCATCGGACTAAGAGCTGGACTATTAAAATAGTCTATCAATTATTTAGACATATGGTTTGAACTAAAACTAGCACTATCTCTTGTTTGGTATTAAATGAGATTGAAAAAAAAATGATAATTGTATTTTATATTTGATACAATATAAAATTGATCAAACTAATATATCATTTAAAATCAATTACAAGAAAAATATAATTATTTAAATATTTTAAATTAAAATAAAATTGGTTAAAAATTAAATTTATATTAAATTAAATTAAATCAAAATGGTTAAAATTTTAAATTAAATTATTTTAAATTATTATATATAGTATGAAAATATTTAATTTTTCAATAAAATAAAAAAATAAATTATATTTTAAAATAAATAAAACTATTTAGATTTGGAAAAATGTGGAGAGGACTATATTAGACCCAAGTTTTTGGCGGGTCATGATAGTGAGGTTTAGGGCAATTTTTTTGTGTGGACCCGGGATAATTAGTCCCATTTTTTTTAGTGCAGAGAAGCACCAAACATGGAACTAAAATTTAGTCCAGTCTAGTCCCATATACCAAACGTGGCCTAGTTGTATTAAATTTATCTGCTTTTATTTGTGCTTTGTGAGTCAATAAGCTGCCAATGCCTTGTGGGTATTGCCAATGCTCTGTGAGTATTAATTAGTCCTTATGCAAAAGGTATGGTAATAACAGGAACAAAACCACTGTGACATGTAACAACTGTGTATCATATTAGAGATTTCTAACATCATACCACTAGCATAAACATACATCCCCATTGATCCTGTACCTTTCATGCTACGTATGAATCCTTAGTTCCATTATAAACCTACAGCAATTGGCCATTTGTAGCATCTCATCAGCTTGTTAAGATTTTGGCCTCTCCAGAGTCCAGAGACACCTAATAGCACAAATATCACAGAGCTCATTCTTAAAACAATATATATTATACAGTCATTATGCTTGAAGAACCTGGCAGTGGACAATGTGACTTTTCAGGCGGTTCCTGCCAGCAATGCTTGACCAGAGGTTTGTAACTAAAGTCTTGAATTGCCCTTTCCTTGATAGAGTTTCCCAAAGATGTTCAGTAGAGGCCTCTCTCAAACCATCCGATTTTGACACATCAACTAAAAATATACTCATATTATTACGGATTATACATAGCTTTCCATTAAGTGGAACAAGGGTTGCTGCCTCCAAAGCTCGAGAATTACCCAAATGAAGGCTTCACATAAGAACCATTCTGTTGGTTGAGTTGTATTAATGATAGCAAATGCAATTTTAGTCCCACATTTAAAATAAAAGAGTTATGTAAGAGGTTGAGTGGCTTATAAAAGCTAAGCTACAAAAGAAAAATTAAAGTGGACTATGGTCCAATTGGTATGTGGCCCAATATTTATATAATTATTTTGATTTTTTTTAAAATACAAAAAAAAGGGTTTGAACCAGATGGTTCCTTAAACCGCCGATTCCGATTTTTTGTAGAGGCTAATCGGAACCGGGACTGGGTGTCCCGGTTTGTAACACCCCCTTATACGACCCGGCTGGATCAACCCAGGGAGCGTTACCGGGTTTTCAAAACTTTTCTTAATTCACTTTATAAATTGCAAACCATTGAAAATCAAATAAATTGTAATTTAAAAATATTTTTCTAGTGAGCCCATCAAAATTTATTTTTAAAAATTTCGGCAGAGTTTTCTTTATTTTTTCTGATTTCCCAAAACCTGTTTTCAACAAACATTCAAAACAATATAACTTCAACACTTCTATATCAAATTCTCAAATCATTACGCACTCTGCCGTTTAGTGTAACTTCCAAACAGTTTTAAAATAAAACAATTCATAATTCATTATTTACAGTCCTTTGAACATGAAAAATAGAAATCATAAAACAATTAATTACAAAACATAATTATATAACACCTTTACATACTCATATATATGCATGCATAACTAACTATATTATACAGAAATATATGACTACCCAAAATGTGGTGACTCTGGATCTCTGCCTGCAACTTTCTCTTCAATCTTTTGCTTCCTCAGTATCCCTGTTACCTACGCGCGATAAAAACCGACGCGCTAAGTATATAGTTTAGTGAGTGTACACTAAACTCATTTTTCAAAATCATAAATAGCTTTCCATAATAAAAATCTCACAATATAATCGTACATAAACATGTTATTATTTAAATCAAACACGGAAATAAATCATATGAAATCGATTAAATAGAAACAATTAAATTCAATTAATAATCCATATGAAACCAAATTATAAATTCTTTTATAATCATTTCTTTTCAAATCATTCTCAATTCTGGTCCTTTGGTATACTCAACATAATCCAGGATTGAAATATGGGTCGTTCGACCTCAGTAGCTGTCTGTCGAACATAACTCCCAACCCTAGGACGAATCCTGAGGGTGGTACGTATCTCCCTACTCTAGGACCGAGTGTTCGGAACCTAGAGAGGTACATATCTCCCTATCCCAGGACGAATCCTTAGGAAGGTACGTGTCTCCCTACCCCAGGATGAATCCTTGAGGAGGTACGTGTCTCCCTACCCCTGGACGAATCTATGGGGAGGTACATAATATCACATCAATATCAATATCAGTGCAGTACTGCTAACTGAACCCAGTTGGTATACCAATCTCCTATATCCATTTCTATGTCCAAGTATCCTAGGGCCGTATCAATACAATATTTTCACATAACAACTGTAATTCACAAATCGAAGTTAAACTCAACTAATATAAAAATTCAATCAATATTAGGAAAAACATATATACAGAATTTCATGGAAATTCAACAATTCGTTTATACGATATTCTGAAACCATTTATTTCAACATATTCAATGAATCAAAATACGAGTAAAACATAATACTCAATATACGATTAAATCGAAATTAGTCAAATAGAAAAACAATATAAACATATATTTACTAAATTATCCAAAATCTCAAATTCAAACTAAAACACATAAATATTTCAAAAATGTATGTACACCAACCTGGATACCGTTTCTACACCTTTTTCCTTCTGGGTTTTTTTTTTCCTTTCTCTTTTTCTTTTTCTCTTTCTCTCTTTCCTCCTCTTTTCCTTTCTCCTTCTCTTTTCCTTTTCTTCTTCTTCCTTTTCTCTTCTTCTTCTTCTTCTTCTTCTTCTTCTCTCTATCTTTTCTTTCTTTTTTTCTTTTTTTCTTTTCTTTCTTTTTCTCTTTCTCTCTCGGTCTCTCTTTCTCTTTTCTGTGTGGCTTTTTCGTGAAACTTCCACGACAAGCTTATTTTTTTTATATAAAAATTCAGTTATCGCGACCGTCATCGCGACCTGTGGTCGCGCTACCTGGTCGTGTTGCTCACTGGAGGAATTTCATCGCTTTCATCGTGATCACCCATCGCGGTACCATGGTCGCGCTGGTGGTCGCGTTGCTCACTGCCCGAATTTGACATTTTCACTATGATCTAGTCAGCGCGATCCCTGGTTGCGGTGCTCACTGCCCGAAATCTATATTTTTCATCGCGAGCTAGTCAGCGCGATCCCTAGTCACGGTGCTCACTACCAAAATCACCATTTTTCACCGCGAGCGACTCATAGCGATCTCTGGTCGCGGTGAGTGGTCGCGGTACTCACTGCCCAGTTTTCACCCTTGTCTTCATGTGTTATTTCTGGACCGTTCCATCTGGTCCACCTGGAAACCATAAAAATATACATATATTTAATTATTTCTACACCCCTCAAATCATAAATTTTATATCTACATATTCAAAATCAATTATTCGAAATTAGGGATGTTACACAGTTCCAATCACCGATTTTGGAACCGGTTTTGAACGGGGACCGCCAGTCCCGATTCAAAACCGCCGTTCGGTTCGAACCACCCGTTTCGAACCGAACCGGGGTCATGACTACATACATGTCTGCTTACTTCCAGAAAAGCAAGATAGAGAAGCAAATGGGGAAAATGCTAAAGAATGGGCTGATTAGACAAAGTACAAGTCCGTTTTCATCACCGGTTTTGTTGGTCAGGAAGAAAGATGGCATATAGTGATTCTGCACAGATTACAGGGCCTTGAATAAAGCTACGGTAAAAGATAGGTTCCCTATACTGACGGTAGATAAGATGTTAGATGAGTTACACGACGATAGTGTCTTCACCAATCTCGATTTAAAGGCGAGTTATCATTAAATCTGCATGAGAGAGGAGGATGTACACAAGACTGCTTTTAGAACTCATTCAGGACTCTATGAGTACCTCGTCATGCCATTTGGGTTGTGTAATGCCCCATCGACTTTTCAAGCAGCCATGAATGAGATCTTTTGACCACACCTAAGGAGGTTTATGCTAGTCTTCTTCGACAACATTCTAATCTATTCAAAGTCGATGGAAGAACATTTATCTCACTTGGAGATAGTGTTGGAGATCTTTGGCCATCATCAGTTCTATATTAAAATGTCCAAGTGTGAATTCGTCAAGGATGAACTAGAGTACCTAGGGCACTTCATCTCAGAAAAGGGGGTGAAGGTGGATACGCGAAAGGTAGAAGCCATGGTAGATTGGCCCTTACCAAAAGATGTGTCAGTACTGCGAGGGTTTCTGGGGTTGATAGGTTATTACAGGAGGTTCGTCAAACACTATGGGTTAATATATAGGTCATTGACCAACATGCTGAAAAAAGACAACTTTGAGTGGACTGATGAGGCCAAGCTTGCTTTTGAGAACCTGAAGAGAGCAATGATACAGACGCTTGTGCTAGCATTGCCTGACTTCAACAAAACCTTTGAGGTCTACATTGACGTTAGTGGGGAAGGTATATGAGCTGTTTTGGTACAAGACAAAAGACCCCTGGAGTTCGTATCTCAAGCTTTGGGGCCTATGAAAAAAGCTTGGAGTACTTATGCCCGATAAACGCTAGCAGTGATCCATACGGTGAAAGTGTGGAGGCCATACCTGATGGGGAGAAAGTTCACCATTGTTGCCGATCAACAGGCGTTGAGACACCTATTGCAGCAAAAGATAGTAACGCCCGAGCAATAAAAGTTTATGGTGAAACTACTCAGATTCGAGTATGATATTGTATACCAACCAGGAAAAGAAAACAAGGTAGCTGATGCGCGTTCCCGAAAAGAAGGTATTCCAATGATGTGGACGGTGTATGAGGAAGACAACCCAGGGCTAGCAGTATTAAGTGGAGCAAAGTGGAAAATATGGGATAAAATCCGTGAGGCCGTGAAGATGGATGCCAAGACCCAGAAGATTTGTCAGAAACTAGAGAACAAAGATGAGGAGGTCGAGAGATACAAGTAAAACAACGGTCTCGTGTACTGTAAATCCTATCTGTATGTGTCTGTTGTGCCAGGATTAAGGCAAGAGATCCTTGCTCACTTCCATGAAAGCAAGGAGGGTGGTCATTCGGGTTGGTTGAGGACATACATGAAGATCAAACACTTTTTCTACTGGGAAGAACTCAAGAGTGAAGTGAAGAAAAAAGTAGTTGAGTGTGATACATGTCAAAAGGTTAAGTATGACTCACGGCGACCAATGGGGCTACTACAACCTCTACCTATTCCTAAGAGGATTTAGGAAGATTTGACTATGGGCTTCGTTTAGAGGCTGCCAAGTAGCAAGGGATTCGAGGCGATTTTGGTGGTGGTAGATAGGTTAAGTAAGGGTGCTCACTTCATTCCATTAAAGCATCCTTTTATAGCTAGTAGTATAGCTAATTCTTTCATTGTTAATGTGGTTAAACTCCACTGCTTCCCTCGAACCATTATTACTGACAGGGGACAATTGTTCATTAAATCCTTTTGGAAAGAGTTATTTAAACTGTATGGTACTAAGTTTAAGGCGAGTTCATCCTATCATCTGCAGACCGATGGACAGACAGAAGTGGTAAACCGTACTATAGAGCAATATCTGAGGTGTTACTGCTACAATGAGCAAGCAACTTGGAAGGAGTACATTCCATGGGCAGAATATTGGTACAACACAACTCACCATCCTGTAATTAACATGAGTCCCTACGAGGTAATTTATGGCAGGACACCACTAGGGCTGAGCACTTATGAGATTGGGACGACAACCAATGATAAAATAGAGAGAGAGTTGATGACTCGAGACGAAATTATGGCCAAACTGAAAAAAGAATTGGAGAGAGCTCAAGCAAGAATGAAGAAGTACTATGACCAAAACCTCAGTGACGTGTCATTTGAACCAGGTGACTTGGTGTATCTCAAGCTTCAACCATATCGGCAGAAGTCCTTGAAGAAGAGGTTCAATTTGAAGTTGTCATAGCGGTACTATGGGCCTTTTAAAGTGCTAGAGTGCATTGGAGAAGTCACATATCTATTGGAGTTACTACTAAACTCACGATAGCATTCGGTTTTTCATGTTTCATCATTGAAGAAAAAGGTGGGGAGCCCATAATTGATTGCGGAGGATTTGCCGTCATTTGATGACGAAGGAAGAATGGTGCTGAAGCCGAAAAAGGCGCTACAATATAGGCATTGGCAACACAACTGTCCAAAAGAAAAGGTTTGGCAGGTGTTAATACAATGGAGGGGCCTTCCCAGGGATAAGGCGACTTAGGAAGATTATGATGACATTGTTTCAAAGTTCCCAGAATTTTCCCTTGTGGGCAAGGGCATACTTGAAGATGAGGGGATTGATGAAGACCGCGTTAGGAGATGCGAGAGACTGAGACGTGAACAGTGGCAGTTCGTGAACAATTCGTGTCTCGATTAGTTTCCTATTTTATTTCCTATTTTTTAGACTTTTGACTTTATCTTAATTTCCTATTCTAGTTTAGTTTAATTACTATTTGTTTTAGGAGTTTTACTATTTGTTTTGGAGTTTTATTCCTTTTACTATTTTGTTTTCCTTTTCCTTTTTCCTTTTATTAGGAGGATTCTATCTCCTATATATAGTTTATTATCATTAGGGTTGTAAGCTATCAGATTTATCAAAGTACTATTCAGTTTTATCTTTGTCTTATGGCTAAACAATCATAGACATTATTGCGGTTTTTCTTGAGCATTATACTTAGGAATGGCTTGGGTTAGGGCAAAGGTTAAATAACCTGCGTTCTAGAGAATTGGGAATCCCTAAATAAGGTGACATAATTCAAAATCTATTAGTGTGTGCGTTACTTATTTCGCAAGTTAGGGTTTGTTGTTGGATTTAGACTTAGGTTGTAACACCCCTAGTTTTTTTTAAATATGATGAGTATTCTTTATTTATTATTAAGCATGCAAAATTGAGGTATGTAATGCATGTAGTATAATGGAGAAGAATAAAGTTAGAAAAATTTATTATATTGCGAGATTTATTTTGTGAAGTTTCAAGGGAATAATATTTTTGGAAATATTTTCTAGAGAAGAATTAAATTTAGAAATGAATGAGAGGATTTGATTGGTGGAAAAATATATTTGGGAGATTAAGGATGATGAAAAATTTTGGTGATCCATGTTATTAGAAATCATCCAATGAAAACAAGCCAAAATGAAAATAATTTGATGATCCATGAGATTAGAATTTATCTAATGGGATTAAGACACCATAAAAGTAAAACCAATAAAATCAAGCCAACATAAAAGAAAAGAAAATGACATGGAATTGGTTGAATGGTAACTATGTCAAATTAGTTTGAATTAAATTGATGTTTAATTGAATAAGTAACCAATCAAAAGCCATTTAATTGAACTAAGAACATGTTGAACATTTAGAAAATTGTTGAAGGGTAAATTAGGAAATGAAAGTATGACTATATACAGTGAGATAAAAAAATTCTACACCTATTTTTCTTCTTCCTTGGCCGAATTTCTCTCCCCCATTTCTCTCTCAATTTTTCTTCACTTCTTCCACTAGAAAAACATCTCAATCTTCCCTCCTCATACCATATAAAATTTTTAAGCTTCAAATAGAGTGATATCCATCAAGTTTCTAAGTCTTAGATCAAGAGGAAATTGAAGAATTTCAAGTGAGTGGATTGCTAAGAAATTCAAGTAAGTAGGAAATTGAGTTTTGAATGTTAGAGCTACACTTTAGGCATGCTAGAACTAGTAATTATGCATTACAATTGTTGGATTTTATTTTATTAATGAACCTTATATTTTTGTAGAACCAAAAGAAATCATAAATAAGGAATTTCAAGAAAAAGAGAAGGAGAGGGTTTGAAGGTGCAATTAGAGGCTTGAAGAGGTGAAATCAAGCACTAGAAAGGTTGGTGTACACTTAATTTGAAAACTTCAATTTTTTAGTAGGACACTAATATAATTGAATTTTTGAAATCTTATGTTTTTGGGTAAATTGTTTTGAAAACTATGCTTAAATACTATATGTAAATAATTTGTAAATTTTTAAATGATGAAAGTTGTTGCTTCATGAAAACTTTCATTTTCTAGTAGGACACTAGTAGATGTGAACTCTTGAAATCTTATGTTTTTGGGCAAATTGTTTTGAGAACAATGTTTGAAAATAATTGTGGATTATTTTAATGTGTTTAAATGATGACAGTTTGTTGATTCGTATATATATATATATATATATATATATATATATATATATATATATATATATGTATGTATGTATGTATATTATGTTGTGTTGAAATGTAAATTGTTTTGAAAGTTATGTTTGATAATATTTATGGATTGTTTTGATGTGTTTAAATTATGAAAGTTTATTGATTCATAAAGATATATACATAGCTATCTTAATATGGTATATGGTGTAAATGTGGATATTTTAATGTTTTAATCTATATTTGATGTTATTGGATTTCATATAGAATAAGTTATAAAGTAGTTTGATAATTTGAAGGAAAAGAGATGAATTGAAATCGATCCAATCGAATATGTGAAAATATATATGCTATGTTATATTGAAACTTAAAATGACCCTAGTAAACTTGAACATTGGTAGGTGGTAATTGGAGATTGGCATGCCAATAGGGTAATTATTGCAGTACTGCATCGGAAATATCATTGTGATGATTCATATTCTATGGATTTTGAGAAGGCACCAAGTGTCCGGTCCTAGAATTGAAAAATATATGTGAAATATTTTTTACGGGGAGGTACTGAGTGTCCGATGTCGCAAATATATGTGAAACAATTCGGTGGAGAGGCACCGAGTGTCCGATGTCAAATTGGAAAGTATATGTGAAATAGTTCAGCGGGGAGGCACCGAGTGTCCGATGTCGAACAACCCGTATTCCAATCCTTGGTATCATGTTAATGTTTACTAAGGGCATTGACTAAAAGAAAAAATATATATAATGAAATTATGGATGAGAACAATTGTGAAATTATGAGAAAACACATTTGCGTAATTGCGTATGGAAAATGCATGGAAATGTATAATGCGTGTTTATCACTTTGTTTGGTTATAATTGAGTAATATATTTTAGTACCTTATATAGTGATATTTGATTTACTGAAAATTTTACCGTTTACAAATTTTATTATATGATATTTGTAATTCAAATTGTAAATTCAAATTAGTGTATGCCCATTAAGCAAATGTGCTTAATGCGTTGAATTTATCACGCGTAGATAGTAGAACTTCCGGATAGATAAAGACTGAAGAGCAAATATCTGCAGGGGAAAGGACCGAGTTACATCCATCCTTATTTTAGATAGTTATTATTTACCTCTCACTTATGTATTTATTAAAAAATGTATGTACAAAAGTGTTGTAAATATTTATAATAGTTAAGTCATGTAAATATTGACTAATAGTTTTTATTGTATAAAAATATATAACTTTGTTATTTATTTGTTTTGATAAAATGATGTGGAAAGTCGTGCCAAACAATGGAAGGGTACGCATAGTGGTTGAATAAATTTTGAAGTGTGGAAATTGTGAAAGACTTGTGATTTTTTTTACTAGGTTGGAAAAGTCCAAACTTCAGGGGAAACTCTGGCAAATTTTCTTTTATAGAAAAATAGACTTGACCATTTTCAAAATATAAATATATTAAAGTTTTTATTTCTTTTAATAGTTTAAAGTTTGGTTTTTACAAAACCTAAAATTATTTTTATATATAAATGAAAAGAAGTAAATGATATAAATGTAGCACTCCTTAATTCGATCCTAGTAGCTCGGGTAAGGGGGTGTTACATAGGTCCTCAACATATTCATTCTAGACTTTTTAAGAGTCTACGAAAATCACAGGATATTCAAAATGTCAATAACTTTTATAGGCTTTTAAAAATGCTAGACTTTTGTAAACAATTCCTTATAAAAAAAAATATATAAATTTGAATGGATTGATATAACATATTTATATTTTTAGAATAAAAGTCGGTCATATCTTCGTTATTTTAAAAAAATATATGAATGTTTATAAAAATTATTTAAAATAAAAGTTTATAAAAGTATATGAAAGTCATTTGAAATGAAGGTATATAAAAGTTTTGAAAGTCATTCATAATTCTGTAAATTCTATAAAAATCATTAGAAATTCATAAATTCTATGAAAGTCATTCACCAAAAAAAAAAAAAAAGTCATTGAAAGTTTAAATTAAATACACTCCCTAATTTTCATTCCATTAAACATGGTTTAAGAAAAATGTTTTTTTATACAGCCTATGATTAATTAATTTGATTTGCAGCGTAATACAATTAACTATAACAACTTAATTATCCAAAACAATTTATGGAAAGTAAATTTATAAATATAATTGCAAAAAAGAAAAAGAAGAAAGTTTAAAATATAAAAATACAAAATTAATTTTGTTAATTTTATATAAATAAAAAAAACATGTAAAACGATCACACTCGCGTGTTCCATTTCCGCCCTCACAATTCACAAATCCAAGCCACGTGGGACCCACACTCCCTCAGCTTCGTACTTGAATTGAACTCAATACAAAGCATTAAAAAAAAAAAGAGAGAAAAAAACGAGGGAAAGATTTAAGAGAGAGAGAGAGATAGAGAATGGAGGAAATCTCAACGGAGCCACTAGTTCCGGCGGTGAAGCAGGACATGAAGCCGTCATCCGCCGCTTTGGCTGCGGCTGCGACCGAATCCATCGGCGGTGGCTCCACCACGGCCACCGCGACGATGGAGGCGGTGGGATTCTCAGAGGAGCTGGACAAGGACATGGTGTGCCCGATTTGCATGCAGATCATAAAGGACGCGTTTCTTACTGCGTGCGGACACAGCTTCTGTTACATGTGCATCATCACTCACCTCCGCAACAAGAGCGATTGTCCGTGTTGTGGTCACTACCTCACCAACAATCAACTCTACCCTAACTTCTTACTCGACAAGGTTCGCGTCGATCTCTTTTATATTTTACTCTTTTTTTTAATTAACTTGGAGAAATGTTGAAAATTACGAATCAAATCAATCAGTTGAATCAAAGATAAAATTTAGGTTGCATTGAAAGCTGAGCTTCAAATTATTAGAATGTGTAATGAAGTCTATATACTAAGAATTCGCATTTCGTGTTTGGTTAAATTTAGTGAACTTTGAGTGAGGTTAGTTTACGGACTTCTTGGTTGAACCGTTCGTGACAGATGTATATATAATTTAACTGTAATGTTAAAATAAAATGCCAAACTTAAATGCTGTGATTGGGCAAAAATAGTGGGGTGTGTTATCTAAGGTGTTAGTATTAAAAATTGGAAGTACAAATATTGATGTTCGATAGTTGGGGTCATTGGTGTCTCTACCAAAGGGTTTCTGGAGTCCCTTTTGAACATATTTTCAATTTTTTAGCTAAATCCATGTGAAAAGATTTTGATTCCACTGATAATTTTTTTAAAATTTTGATTCTTGGTTTGAAAGCTTCATATATTTAGTGACTTTTGAAAATTTACTACATTCTATAGTTTAGTTAAATTTATATAATGTCTTTCTAGTTTGGTAGTCTGTTTTGAACATAATATGTATTTTGAAATGATCTACTACGGGATGCAGCTTATTGTTATACGATTTCTCTGTACCACATGTAGCTATTGAAGAAGACTTCTGCTCGACAAATATCGAAAACTGCATCCCCTCTGGAACATTTTCGTCAGGCATTACAACAGGTCAGTTATAAGTGTATCATGACTTGTGTTAGTGTGCAATTTCCTCTGGACACATGAATATCCTGCTCACTTTGTTCAATTAAAATTTTCTTGTATGTGACACTTTTTTCTGTCTTTTGAAGCTTTAATATACAACCATAAAATATCATGCATCAGTTATCTGGGTTTTAGTTTCTGGTTTAGTTTTAGCTTCTGAGCTTATAGTTCTCGTCGCTTTGTTTTTGCTGATACGGTACTTCTCAAGGATAACATATAATTTCTTCATGTTTACACATGATTATAAAATTGTAGTTTTGTTATTTTTCTAGGTAATCTGTGTGACTTTGACGACCAAAATTTTCAAAGACTTTTCCAGTGCACATGCTTGTAAAAGAAATTTTTATTCACTTTGGAGGTATATTCTAACACAGTTAAGTATTGCAAAGCAAGGCTGCTTTCCTCCTGTTTTATGTCCTGAAATATTCTCTTGTCACCTTCTTTATGGTTATGGAGTGTAGTTCATTACAGAAAGATTGGTTATAATAACTGCACTAGGTTCTGGTAATCTTTTTTCTTCTATTTAAGTGAGAAACAAATCTAGAATGCAGTCTTATAGGCAGAATTAACTGGCAGCACTGAATTCTAATTATTGTTATCATTTACATCGGGCACTTTCTTGTTAGACAGGGTTGCGAAGTGTCCATTAAGGAGCTTGACAACATCATGTCAGTCCTCATGGAGAAGAAGAGAAAAATGGAACAAGAAGAAGCTGAAAGAAATATGCAAATACTGTTGGACTTCTTGCATTGCTTACGGAAGCAAAAAGTTGATGAACTGAACGAGGTTGGTCGTGATAGGTTTAAAACCAGTTATTTGTGGTTCAGGCACTTTCATCTGTACTGCTTCGCTCCCCATTTCTTTGTTTACCTGGACCAATTTCTGAATATGGAGATTTCTGAAATATAACTATTACTATTGAGATTTGCTAGTAAACTATAAGGATTGGCACATGTCAACCACTCATCTCCAATTGGTTTCTGTTTTTCTGGTCTAAAGGTTTTCATAGTATTCAGCAATACAGTGTCATATATTAGTTAGGTTAATTGCTTATACATTTTCTCAAATCTCTGTAGGTACAAACTGATCTCCATTTTATTAAGGAGGACATAAATGCTGTAGAGAGACATAGGATAGAGTTGTATCGTGCTAGGGACAGGTACTCTATGAAATTGCGGATACTTGGAGATGATACTAGTGCAAGAAAACCCTGGCGGTCAACAATAGACAAGAACAACAGTGGTCTCGTCTCCAACTCTCTGAATGCGAGAGGAGGGATGTCTGCAGGGAATCTTCAAAACAAGAAAGTGGATGGAAAGGCTCAAGTAAGCTCCCATGGACTCCAGAGAAAGGATTCTTTGAGTGGGTCGG
The DNA here is from genome assembly GCA_003430845.1 of Xanthoceras sorbifolium. Taxonomy (NCBI): domain Eukaryota; kingdom Viridiplantae; phylum Streptophyta; class Magnoliopsida; order Sapindales; family Sapindaceae; genus Xanthoceras; species Xanthoceras sorbifolium. The sequence goes on along the minus strand of CM010608.1, from coordinate 24,314,809 downwards.
ACTCACAGTGTTTTAATCAATCGGGTATATCTGTTGTAAGAAAAAAGCGGGTCCATGCACAGGTATGTAATCTTCTGAGGTTGCAGTTGCACTATTGTTTCCAGTCGTTAGGTGTTTTTGTAATTGTGCCTGACCATCATTAGTGGTAATGTTAGATCTCCACAGTCATTCTCTAAGTGGACAGTAGAGAAATACCATAATTTATGTTGAAAGATTGCTATAAAGAGAATAATATATATAGTTGGTGACTGATTGTGGCATGTGCTATTTCAAAATTATTGTATATTGGATAGGTCAAAAATATGCCTGCCTTAATGGGTATCATAGGTAATTGCATAGCTAAAAAATCCGTGGGTTGGAGATCCGTTTTCTTTTCATTTTTTTACTTACTACTTACATTTTCCATCTTTCTATCTTGTCTGCAGTTCAATGACTTACAAGAGTGTTACCTGCAAAAGCGGCGTCAGTTGGCCAACCAACCACATATTAAGCAAGAAAGCGACAAAAATGTCATACACAGAGAGGGTTACAATGCTGGTCTTGCAGATTTTCAATCCGTGCTAACCACTTTTACTCGCTACAGGTATAAGATAATGATTTTCATTTCCCTGGTTGGAATATGGTATTTGTACTATATATGGTATCAATGTTTACAATTTTCATTACGTATAGTATATCTTTTTTTTTTGTCCTTAAAACAGTCGACTGAGGGTTATTGCTGAGCTTAGGCATGGGGATCTGTTTCACTCAGCCAATATAGTATCAAGGTGAGTTGAAGTTAATTGTTTGCATATGAAGATAAACAGTAAACTCCTTTTCTTTTGGCCAGTATGGGAGGCCCTTCGTATTTTGAATATGTGGGATAATGAATCTGCTTCATGTCTTACGACATTTTTTTAAAATTTTATTAACATCAAAAAATCAAGTTTTTCCTGGAGCACTTTGTAAAAGATTAAATGTAAATGATTAATTCTTTAGTGTTCATCTTAGACTTGTCTTCAGCTGAATTTTTCAGAAAAGAAATCTCTGCCCTAGTTTCATTCAATCTCGGTTCAATGGAACTGCTTTGTTGACTAAAATTGGCATACTTGGTAAACTAGTTATAGCTGTTACATGAAGAAAATAATATTGAGTGTATTACAAAAGACAAGATGACGAATTAGAAAATGCCTTGACGCTGTAATAGAGGCTCTGTTGCTTACATTTTAAAGAAGTTTTTATATGGGCTATCTTAGTTAGTTTTCGTATGAAGCTTTCTGGAGCCAAATGTATATTCAAGGAAAGAACTAGTGTTAGTACGTGATTATCAGATTTAACCTGTCATAAAAATGTCTTTGTTGGGACAAGTTGCTGGTTGCATTGATGGAAGGCTCGATGACATTTGGATTTACACCACTTATTGATATGTACGATGCTGTTTCTGTGTTGCATTTTGGCCTTTACATGATCATGATAGAACCTTGGATTCTTGCTACTGCTTACAAGCAAACCAATCAAGCTGTCTCTAAAGTTGATGTAGTCTTCACTCTTTCTCTTCATGTGTATGTTATATAGTAATGAAGTATTCTGAAGGTTTGTTAATTGACCTTGTTTTTTTTGCAGCATAGAATTTGATCGCGATGATAAGTTGTTCGCCACTGCTGGTGTTTCCCGACGGATCAAGGTTTTTGACTTTTCTGCGGTAAGTTGTTGATTTTCTGTTACATTTCTCATACTCTTCCAGTTGTTTCCAGAATTGCTGGTCACAAGTGAATAAATGTATGCTTAAGACTGAGTTTATTGGCTCCTATTTTAGTTTTGTAGTAATGGTGTACTAGCTGTAAGGAGCTGGGATGTAAGATGGATTGCTTTGTTGATCTTAATTAATCATATTCTCAGTTTAATATCCATATGCATTTTTCAGTCCTTGTAACTAATTAAATTACATTCTATTTATAAGATATTTAATGTGAAAGTAATTTCCATATAATGATTTTATCATCACTTGGCAGAAGTTGGTTTAACAGCTATTGTCTGTGCCTTGCAATTATGCGTGAAATTGTTGTCTTTATTTGATAGTTGTAGTGTTTTTACTCATAATGGTTGATGAAACATCCCTTAAGGAAATATCTATTCTGTTTGATCAAGTGGGTAACACGATGACAACATCTGCTATTATGCTCAAATAATGTTCTGTATATGGACTATTCTTCCTCCATCTTTAGCTGATCAGTTGATCATTGCCTATGTGATTGCTTTCCAGGTAGTGAATGAACCTGCAGGTGTACATTGTCCTGTTGTGGAGATGTCAACACGTTCTAAACTCAGTTGCTTAAGTTGGAACAAATTTTCTAAAAATCATATAGCTAGTAGCGATTATGAGGGAATAGTCACTGTTTGGGATGTAACAACTCAGCAGGTAATTATATTGTTGAATTATTTTTTGTCAGGCTTTTAATCTTGTTATACCACTTTAATATTCACTCTTGATTTCATTTTAACTTAGTTATATGCTTATCTCAATAATCTTCAGTTTACACTACAAATTTCTAATATCCTTCTGCAGAGTGTGATGGAATATGAAGAGCATGAAAAACGTGCTTGGAGCGTTGATTTCTCACGCACCGAACCCTCAATGCTTGTATCTGGTAGTGATGATTGTAAGGTACTTTGAAATATTATTCATATCTTGAACCAACTATTCCCTCTTACATGGAAGGTCCATAATATATCATATGACCATAAATAAAAAAGACGAAGCAAAGGGATTATTCATTTACTGTCTGCATGTGAAACTATCATGACTATATAGTATCTTTTGATGCTGCGATGACCTGAGGATGGGGCAGTTGTGCTTTTGACTTGCCTAATGATTCTCATCAATACAAAAGGACATCAGATGAAGAATGTTATATGTGCTCTTTGCTTGTTGATGTGCTTATGTTTGATGATTGTTGTCTAAAATGCTTTTGACTTGCCTAATGATTCTCATCAATACAAAAGTACATCAGATGAAGAATGTTACATGTGCTCTTTGCTTGTTGATGTGCTTATCTTTGATGATTGTTGTCTAAAATGCCTAGGCAAAGAGACTTGATTTGTCAGTAAATATATTGTAGGTTGAGCTTACAATCCAATAGATCATCTGTGAACCTGTTATTAATGTGTTGATGAAGTAATTTAGTTCTAGTCTACTTGTTTGTATATGTCTGCATGGGCGCAAGTCTGTTTCCAGTTTGTTAGCATGACTAGAAAACATATAATGTGGTCAGTCACCAGCCTCGCCAATTATAGATACTGCTCTAAAGCCTGTAGTAACAACTAAGTGCAATTTGTCAGCTGTTATTTGGTGTTAAGGTTTATTTTGCTTACCTTAGCAATGAGCTATATAAGTTTCTCTTGGCATAGATAGGATTTGTTGTTGGTAATATTGACCCTGTTTAGTCATTTCTCCCTCCTATTGGTCACTTACGTGTCATGGTTCGTGGCTCATAGAAAAGGCAAGTGGATTTAAAAACAATATCAAAATTGGTACATTTTACTGGGAGATTAGAGGAAGAATTTTGTTTTACTATATTGTAAATTGGAATGTTACTAGAAGGTGTAACTCAGCAAACTATACATGATGTGCATGAATTTATAATTCTATTTATTTTGGCTCAAGTGGATAATTTATCTGCATAAATCCAAGGTGCTCTTAAACTTTCTGATAATCAAGGGCTGTCTTTCAAATGCTAATTATATGTTGCATTTGTTCTTAATAATCAGGTCAAAGTTTGGTGCACGAATCAGGAAGCTAGCGTTCTTAACATTGACATGAAAGCGAATATCTGCTGTGTCAAGTATAATCCTGGATCTAGCAATTACATTGCGGTACGACCTTTAATTTACGTTTTCTACAGATATGTTTGTCAGGAATTCATTTTCCGTTGATTATAGTATTTCATCATCAAGGAGCTGATCTAGTCCATCCTGCATGCTCGAATTAGGCTGTGCATTGTCTTTTGTGCCTGAGAAACCGAGCCTCTAGTTTCATGCTTCAATCTGATATTCCTTCTGTGTCTGCAGATCTTTATATGCATGCATGTCCATATATGAATTCTGATCTCTCATAATTCTGACAGTTATTTTCAAGTGGAAATCAATGAATAATGGCTTTTGTTTTACTTTAAAAATATAGGTTGAAATTCTAACTTGTTATGCATATGCATCCATATTTTACTTTGACATTGTTAAAATCACAATAATGTGCACATTATTGAGTGATACACCTGTCCTGATAACATGTTTTTCTTCTCTGATGACAAAAACAATAGTATTCTTGAAGTGAGAACCTCTGGCCTTTTGCAGGTTGGTTCAGCAGATCATCACATCCATTATTATGATTTAAGAAACAGCAGCCAACCACTCCATGTGTTCACCGGGCACAAGAAAGCTGTTTCATATGTGAAATTCCTGTCCAATGATGAGCTTGCTTCTGCTTCTACAGACAGCACACTACGGTTATGGGATGTGAAGGAGAACTTGCCAGTAAGTAATACCTAGCTGTAACTAATAATATATCTAGCTTTTATCATTTGAGTCCAGCAAGTTAGCTTTTAAACTTGCATGCTTATTAGAACTTTTTTTTTCCTAAAACAGTAGGAGTAAATAAAGTCTAGAAGAATTAAGAAGGTGCTTTTCTCAAATTATAATAAGGGAAATTCAGATGTTTATGATGTTAACTGTTGACAATTATAAGGGAATTCAAATCATAATAAGGAATTGAACCAAGGTAAATGAATTTCTAAAAGTTTCTGCCGTGCACATTCAGACACTTTTATCTTTAGATGATAAGTTAAGCCAATAATGACAGTATTGAAAAGAAGATCATGACGGGCATCTTTTTATCTGCTTCAACTAGAGAAGATCATGAAGCAAAGAGAGCCCCTTGCCTGTGGCACTTGTCATCCTTCCTTTGGTGTACAATGGTTTTGTCTAGGTGTTACTTATTCACCAATAGCCTCTATCTCTAATTGTACCTTCGCTCCCCATGGCATGGATTGGAGGGTGAGGTTGTGGATTCAATCTCACTTGGTAGTTAGTATCACTTTGCAAGAAATAAAATAATGAACTCTGAATTACTGGCATGAAAAACTTCCCAAGTTTCATTCCATAGCATGTGTAGTTTGCATTTCACTTTCCGTTCATACCGTGTTATGGTGTGCTATGATGTTTAAAAGGGCAACTGGGGAGGAATTAACTACGGTGGTATTATGTAATTTGTTCTGGATTCCTGTCATTTATAATTTTAATATATTGCATCTGGATTTGGTATGTTCTGTTGCATGTCTCCATTTTTCTTGCTTGAATTTTCTCGAAAAATATGACAAAACTACGTGTGCAAACACTTTCTTACAGGTTCGAACTTTTAGAGGCCACACTAATGAGAAGAACTTTGTCGGTCTCTCAGTAAACAGTGAATACATTGCATGCGGTAGTGAAACAAATGAAGTCTACGTCTACCATAAGGTCAGACTATCCATGGCAGCCAATCTTTATAATTTTTAACATTCTACCCTGAAACTAACTTCAGTTTTTGAACCAATTTGCAGGAGATTTCCAAACCTGTAACATGGCATAGATTTGGTTCACCCGACATGGATGATACTGATGAGGATGCAGGATCATACTTCATCAGCGCTGTATGCTGGAAGAGTGACAGTCCCACCATGCTCACCGCTAACAGTCAAGGAACAATAAAAGTTCTCGTACTTGCAGCTTGAGTTAGTTGGAGAAGAAGACAGAGGAAAAAAAATAAATAAATATACGATGAGGGAAGCATTGGAAGACTTCTTGCACTGTTGTTGAATGCGATATGGGTTATTATTTGTGTAGATATGTCATTGAAATGTGAAAATAGGAAGGCATTGTAGGCCACATATTTGTTGTGTAAAGTCAGCTATTTTGTTTATGTAATTAATACGGTGGCATTGTAGCATTAAACAGCTGATTGATGTTGTGCCTAACTTTACACTGCAATATGCGGTCCAAAATTTTATTTCTGTCTGTAACATCCTTTTCCCCCCACTGCAACGACGTTGATTAAATTTTGCATTTTTGTCATGGCCCACCAGCAGAAATCACAAGGTGAAATTTGTATCTAGGTTTCGCAATCTTAGTAAATTGTATAATAGTCCTTTACTTGTAAAGAAAAAAAATTCTCTAGTATCAAGTTCAGATTATTTATTCATTTTTTATTTGAATTTTTATTTTAACACAATAAATTTACGATTGATGATTAATAAAATATATTTTCTCAGCTTTTTATTAACTTTGGTAGGAGAAAGAGAAACAAAAAGAAGAAAATAATAGTTGGGACACACGTCTAGTTACAGAATTCACAGGAACGACTCAGAGAAATAGGGTTGACGTTTAAAGGCAGTATTGACAAGTCAAAATGTCATCATGAAAGTTGCTCTTGATTAGCAAGCAACCATTTCGTTTTGTAAAAAATATATATCTATTTCTCTCAATGCTCATCGCTTCAAGGACATTTAGGTCATGAAAACAGAAACCTTGATCAATTTTTTAACTTCTTATACTTCTTTATTATCTCTTCTTCTTCCATGTGAAGACCAAGTTCTAACAACACAATTTCAAGAGAAAAAGCAGAAAACAGGAAATAAAAATATTTAAACTGTTAGCTATGTAACTGATGTAAGGAAACCAGCAATGAAATAATTTCATATGAGAAGTAAATTTTTATTTCATAACATTGAAACATTCACAAAACTATTCACTCTACTATGCTAAGGAAAGCGCATTTTATTCTTTCCGGATCAAATATTATAAGAAACTCGAAACAATGAATAAAAAAGTAATTTACGTTCATGAAAATTAGAGAAACAAAAGGATAAGCGGAAAGAAAAAAAAATGATGAAAGAACTTCCATGACCTCATGATCTAACGTTTTCTACTGTGAGTCTTTTCGGAGATGAAAAGTCATGACCGTGACCCTTAAGTCACGATATTCTCGGACTTGCAAGGTCAAGAAAACTCCAACGGCCTTCGTGAGGTTCAAAGAAGAAGAAAGGAGATGTAAGAAGAATAAGCTCAGGAGAGATATCGCCACGGCCTCTACAACACTGTGATTTTCAGCAGTAGTTCTCGTGCACCATGACTTTGACCTAGCTGCTGGTCTCTGATGATGAGAACCCTAACCAGGAGTTCAACAAAGGGTCCATAGACCAACCGAGACATGGTTAGCTATGACTACCCAATAACCAGACCAGTGAATGACTCTGGGGGTGTTGACCACCCCTGAGAGAGAGAGACAACAGTACTGGCATAGAAAAAATGAGGAAAAATGGTGCAGCTATTTATAAGCAAAGTTTCTTTTTTCCTGTATGAAATAAAGGCTGAGGTATAATTGGCTGTTCTCATTGCAGATGGGTTGATATGTCATTTTCCACAAAGGAAAGGACAGTGTGGATATTGAGAGTTTGTTTTCTTGGGATTCTACATAAAAGAAAGAAAAAAAAAATCTCACTTCAACACTTTGCTTTTTTTACCTGTATTTATTAGAATTTTTTTTTTTCAAATATCTTAGCAGTAATTTAATTTTCTTTTTCTTCCAATGAAGAAACCCTTTCTCTTAATGTGAATAATATTCATAGTCTGCTTTTCTATATGTATGCTTAGATAAACTCATAACCAATCTATTGTCTCTTATAATTCTCTGTTGTTCTTGCATGCATGGAAGTCTTGTTCTAATGAAACTTGGTTCAAAATACACCAGTACTGGTCCCATGTAAAAAGTGTGTAATTAATTCTGCTGATTACGTGTATGTTAATTGTTCGAATTGAGATTCTCTTATGATCTCTTTTCTTTGAACGAACTGATGAATTATAAAGGTTTTTTTTTATTTATAAAAAAATATAATGTAAAGTCATTGAATCTTATACTGTTATACCAATACTTTTTTGAATTTTAAGTCTTCCACAAATTGAAAAATATAAATAAAATGAGAAAGAACAGAAGGTAAAATCAGAGGTTCATTAATTTTGTCAAGTTATATATAATAATACAAACAGCAGAAGGGCTTTTGACCATTGAATTCACTTGCTGTATGCACCATGTATTCCTAATCAAGCAAAGAACTGTGCCCACCAATCCAAATCTCTCTCTCTCTCTCTCTCTCTCAGTGTGTGCAGTGAGAAAGAGAAATGACATAAACACAACCCTAGGAATTTTTTTTAGCTACAAAAAGGACTCTCCCACAAGTTCAACTTTTTATTTTGACTGTTCCTTTTGTCCCTCTCTGTATTTTCCCTCAACTTTATACAAAAATACATAATAAAAAAAACCCCAAAACCCTAATTCCCATGTCTTATGTAATAATTAATTATTCAGAGCAGTTCTCAGAATTGGGGGGATCTGCATTGTAAGGTCAATCTCAGATGGGCCTCTCATTTATTTCCTACCTCTGGTCAAAATTTTGATTTTGTTTTTTTGCAAGCAAGTGTTGGTAGTAACAAACTTTTCACCACCCCATTTTTGCTTTTGAATTACAAGATGAATGTACATTTAATTTTGATGTCTTATAGTAAGAAGAAATTTCTAAAGAATTACTGATTTCCATGATAATCACAAAGAGTATTTCCATTTTATATAAAGATATTTTCATGTTGGGTTGGTGATGATCGGACATTACACATTCATTTGGAATATTTCAATTCTCATGTAAATCGTTATAAAAGGAAATAAATTTAGACATAATAATTGTAAGTTTTTTGAACACTTGATAAAACATACCATTGGATTTTGAATATCCCATTAAAAAATTAATCCAAATGTTCGCATTAGAAAAATGGCGTTCCATATATATAATAATAACTAAGTTTTTACATGTCCACTCATAATTTAGAGTGCGCAGTGCACATAGTCTCATCTATGTTAGTGACGAGAATCAAATCCATTACGCACATTTACCGGTATACATAAGAGGTTTTTTTTTTCTTATTATGGAAATTAATAGATGTCTCTTGGCTATATTTGAGCAGCACATATAATAATTGATTTCGGTATATTTCGATAGATTTAATCGCTGGTATTTATATATAATTAAGTTAAAAAATCATGAAAGTGAGCAAGAAAAAAAAAAGTTTCCAAAATATTGAAAAGAAAAAAAATTCACAATTGGTCCTAGGGACATCACATAAATTTAGAGTAGCTCGTCACATGACATGCTACTAAGGTGCATGAATATATTTCCAAAATAGGTGTTAAAATCAGAGAGCCTGTGAAAAAAAAAAAGGTGTAAATAGAAGACAGACAAAAATAATAATACTCCAGAGAGATCAGAATCCTGAGAGCATATTTATAAGATCTCATCATGACCATCCCTTTCCTCATTAATCGTCAGGGGGGTCCACTTTTCTGTTTATTTTTCTACCTGTCAATTCTATAGTTTAAACAAACAAGACACTATTCCAATTCATAATTTTTTAACTTAAAAAAGAAAAAATATATATAAAAAAAAAGAAGAGTTTTGCTCCTATAATTTACAAAAAAAAAAAAAAAAACTCACATTAAATTATATAGACTTACCAATTGAAATCATAAATGTAACATTCAAATACATAAATTCATGTTAACTATATATACACATAGTATATTTTGAGAAATTATATCACAAATATAAAGTTGGATTTCACAAATTTAAAGTGGGTAACGGTAGATAAACTATTCCTATAATACGGAGAGAAAACTCTCACACATACTGCTAAATACGTATAATGGGATTCGAATCCCCACCACTAGAGTAGAATATAAGTTTAAATTTTTATGGACACTTAAATTAGAACTTAATATGACAACAACAATATCTTATGTATCATAAGATTTTTTTTTTTTTTTTTTAGCAAATGTATCATATATAAGATTTTTAAATACTCATCAACAACAACAACAGTATTATGATATCTCGTCCTGTGACAGTAAATGATACTGAAACGATGCAGATTTTTTTATTTTATTTGTTGTGAAAGAAAAAACCGATGGAGATTGAATGTATCCGATAGATGTGACACATATGATCAAACATATATTATTAGCATTTAATTTCATTGAATTTGTTTCGAAATTGGAATCTTTGGACTTTATTTATTAGCTCATCCTTATTATTTTTTTTAAGGGGGTATAATTACAATATCAATAACTGTTGGGATCTATCGAGATTAACCACTAAACGCGCGGTTCAAATATCTACTCCCAGGGAGAATACTACTCCCACAATAAGGAAATAAAACTACCAACATATGCACATGGTAGGAATCAAACCTCTCACCACTGAGATGGGAGGAAAGTACACTAATCACTTTACTACAAGTGGATGTACACTCATTCTTATCATTTTACCATTAATTAGGAGATGTTTGTCATAATTGTCCACCTACTACCTAAACTTTTTTATTTTTTCTAATTACACCATTACAAAATTAGTTATAAGTTTATTAGGATCTAACGATATCAATTATTATATGTACAATTCAAATATTTACTCTCACTATATGCACGGTTCAAATATCTACTCTCATAACATAAAGACGTACATCTACTTTTACAATCATTTAAACTACGAGTGGATGTACATATAAGACGTAAAATTTACACGATGCATACCATTTAATTATTGGCATTTAATTTGCTGATCGATGCATGAATCATTTGCACATTTTTCTCACGAAACTCACTCATGCGCTATCATACACAAAAATTCAACGATCTATATATCCATATTATTGGTGTCACCCTTGACTTAGTTTTCACATAAAAATAATAATTTTCAGTTAATAAATTCTCCAAGTCAAAGCAACTAGCATAATTAGCGTGCAAGACCACATTTCCTGGAGGAATAATCTCATCATATTTATATAGATTTTGGTCTATCAATCTTGATAGATTCAATTGTCTGATTTAATCCAAGATTCCAAGTTAATTGTATTGACCAAATTTTATTACTTGCAAAGGAACCAATTTATTACTCTTAACGAGTCATCTGGTGATTAAGAAATAAAAAAAGAACATAAAATAAATATTAAAATTTATTCGTGTTTAAATAAAATATTATACGAAAAGTCAATAAAAATATTCACACAAGCAACCGTACATGCGTAGGATGGAAATTAAATGTAAACAGAAGTTTTAGAGGTAAGCTGATAGTGATTAAAACTATAAACATCATTAATCAAACTAATGAAATACTAAAAGACATACTTATCTTTAACAATTTTTGTCTTTGTTGCTTTCACAACTCACAAGTAAGAACCGTGCTTCGTGTCCAGAAGCAAACTTGTCTGTTTATGGTGAAAATAATCGTCATTAATAAATAAATAAATATTTAGACCATATAAAATTTATTAGTTAAGCGATACATTAATTAATTAGATATTAAAAGTATATAATTATTATTTTTATTTTCAAACATATATTTAACTCATTTAATTAATTAAAATTCAATATATACATTACATACGGAGCGAAAGATTTATTGTGTTATAGTAATTTAATCACTTAAAAAAAATGTATTTAATCTACTAAAGAATAAACAAGTAACCTATAGTCATATGTCAATAACATTATGGTCAATTCTAAATATACTTTTTAAATAAATTATTAATTTATAAAATAAGTGAGATTGCATATTTTTATAAGGGTATTTCAGAAATGTATTATTTTATAATTTAATTAAAATTATTTATTTATTTCCTTAACTTAAATTAAGACCGAAAAATCTTATTACTTTTTTTAAAAATATTAATTTATCGAGTATTAAATTAAAAATATTGTATCGCATAGGATATTATCGGATATCTTAGTTCAAATAAATAATAGTATATCTGAATTCGAAGATATTGATGATATGTAAAGATTCTGATTGATCATGCAATAGTCATAATCATACGTATATTCCTCCTTATCTTAAAACACATTCAATTCAAACAAGGTTGGTAAACAAAAACAACGTGAAAAAAATAATTTGACACAAACATAGTTCTCGCAAAACCCAAATAAGGTCTTGAATTGATTTTCACTTCTGAAGAAGAAAAAGCACTATTAGGTTACTTTTTTTCAAAGTCATATTATTCGGCCCTTCCTGTTAAAAGAAAAAAAAGCCCATTTGCCTGTTTTATAAGCTCGAGACTTTTTTTTTTTTTTAAGTCAATATATACTTACAAGAACTTTGGAGAAATATTACAACATGTATAATTCAACGATTTGGACTTTCGACACCCAATAATTGATCCGTTTTGATTAACTGCTTCTTGCTTTAATCGTCATCATGTTTTTTTGTCAAATACTAACACATATAAATTCAACTTCGTACAGATAATTTATCGGTTATACAGTTTGATAATATATTAAATTTCAGTTGCATCTTAGATAATATGTTAAAAATAAATAAATAAATTAAGTTTATACATTTTAATGCATAAAACTAATTCCGATATTAAATTAACTTACTATTACAATATGTAAAAATTAGGGTTCACTAGTCGAACTAGTTATTATGTTACTTACGATAATTACTAGGTCGTTTTCAAATGTTTGATTATATATCTCAAACCATTTTACTATTTTAGGATTTCGATCCATTGTCAAATTATTGACCACGACATGTTATTAGTAGCATGAGACTTGGCTTGGATGTGGTTGCATGTCCAGCGCCATGTATCATGTTGTATATTTATTAATGTGTGTACACTAGACAATATTTTTTTTATTTTTCTGCGGATAAAATAATTTCACATTAAAATGGTATACTTTATAAAATTTTCTTAGCCGTTAAATATAATAATAAAAATCTATCTTTGTATCAGTTTGACTTGTTTTTTTTTTATTAATTTATTTGTTCACTTTGAGGTAATTGGTAAATAACTTTTTACTTTTTAAAACTTCTGTTAATTAATTAATAAAATCAAATTCAGATTCAAAAGAGAAATTATGTGCATGCACTATATGGGATTGCAAATTGCATTAAATCAAATTAATTATCCAAAAGCACTTCTTCTTCTTGTTGTTTGTTGCCGACTTTCAATAAGAACCAACTAAATTGCGCATTTTATATAATTTTTTTTTTTATATATTATATAGTAGGGGACCAAATGAGACACTTGATTTGAATCATAAAAAAAAAAAATAACAAATAAATAAATAAAAAGAAAAGAAAAGCAAAAAGTTGAAAAGTTGACAAGTGAATTTGAATCTTATAGTGGTTGCTTATTGTGCATGGAATTGGAAAAATGATGTCTTTAACTCATCAAATGGAATAAAAGTGCTTTCGAAGTAATTGATTGATATGTACATTTGCATACAATTCCAATAATATAAATAATTCTTCTTTAATTTATTATTTTTTTTAAAAAAAAGGTCGATTCAATGAATCTTAAAGCTGCCTTTATATTTACAATAGGGTATTTCTTATATCGAAGAGCCAAATAAATTTAGATGTGTTTGATATTTATTTTTTTTTATAATTTTTAAAAAAATATTTTTTGTTTTTGTTTTAAAATAATCTGTATAATTCAAGTAATTTCCATTTATGCTATTTTTTAGCAAGGATGTGTCCTAATATAAAAAAGATCACTTTGTTTGTACTCATTATTAGGAAATGTGTAATTCCATAATATTAATTATATCTAATTTATTTTGTCACAATAAATAATAAAGTAAAAACTAATTTAGTGATTAAGCAGCCTAATCATTGTTTAATTAATTTTCTCTCCTTAATCAAACCATTAAAAACTCATCTTCCAAACCAAGCCAAGCATTAATTCTACCACTATCAGCACCCCAAGTTTATCCTTTTGTTAATATCTATTTTATACGGATTTCTCTGGACAAGGTTTATTTAGTATAATTTTAATTTTATTTAAATATATATATCGATACAAATTATCTTTAAGTTGCTTTAAAAAAAAAAAAAAAAAATTATCTTTAAGTTGTCCTAAAGCGCATGATAATATTTTACGTTTGCAGTGGGGGGTTCAACCCGGCCATTTTTATAATCCGTTTTAACCTTTTCAAGCCCAACTACCCGACCCAGATTGAAAGTTCAAACCTTAAACTCGTTCAAGGTGGCCATGTTTTGATTGATGTACGTGTCCGTTCCTTTTTGAAAAGTCTCACTGTTACTTTATGTTTAATATCTGCATTTGTTTTCTATATGATTTTTTGAGGTAAAGTTTGATGAAATTTGGGTGGATTTTATTGGCATCCATCCAGTTTTGACCTAATTATTACACGTGAACTTTTTTTTTTTTTTTTTTCAATTTTTAAAGATACATGAGCTTTAATAATATTTTAAGAATATAAGAATTTTGAGATAATTGCAAATTCGGTTAGATTTTCTTATATTTTAGTTAAACTTTGAAACAAAAATCAGTGAAATTTTACAAAAAAAAAAAATGGATTTTATATTACATTAAGGATATTTACTCATGTACGTGAGAGTATAATTCTAGTACATCTTTCTCATCACCTTAGCCATGAATATCCTTTTACAACAAGAGAGTATAATGTACACTCTACAAAACCGCACCAGACAAAATAGAACAACCCCCACTTGTAAAAAGTGTTTCTCATTTAAATTATAGACACCACCATCGGCAAGAGGTTTAATCATGAACTAGTCAAACACACACAACACGGTCGGACCTATCCGATTTTTAAAAAAATTCAAATAAGTAAGAAATAGACGGTCTTAATAAGATAAAGTTGATTCAGTAGTATATTTTTTACACTTATATCTTAAAATTGTAAATTCGAATCGTGTATTCCTTTCGATTTTGACAATATGAGATTTGACAAAATAATACACCTACCGTATTAAAATTAGGGCAAATTACACTAACTCCCTTTATATATCGTTTTTTGCACTCGCTGGCAACCTTTGCCTTTATTGCACAAATATTCCCTGAATTTTGTTGACCAAACCATTAACTAACGGAGAAGTTAACGGCTTGGTACTGTAGCAAGGGCAAATTCGTCTTTTCCCCTTAAATTAATTAAAACAATTAAAAAAATTGTTTTAATTAAAATCAATTTAACTATTCATCATCTTCTTCAATTAAATTCCTAATAACAACCAAATTTATATTTTTTTCAATTATTCATCATCTTCTTCAATAAAAATTGAAGAACAACTAAAAAAATTGAAGAACAAAAAAAAAAAAAAAAAAAAATTCTTCTTCTTTTTTCTTCTTTTTCTTCTACTTCTTCTTCTTCTCCTCCTCCTCCTTCTCCTCTAAAAATTCGAATTTTATTTTCTTCTCCAAACAAATCAACTCCATATTCTTCTCTAAACATTGAATTTGGGTTTGTTTAGATTTTTTGGTTGAAGAATGAATTTGTTTGGTTGAAGAAAATTTTAAAAGATGATGATGATGATAATAATAATGATCTAAGTTTGTGATTTGGAAAAAAAAAAAATCTAAATTTAGTTATTATTAGGAATTTAATTGAAGGAGATGATAAATAGTTAAATTAATTTTAATTAAAATATATTTTTTAATTATTTTAATTAATTTAAAAAAAAAACGAATTTAACCTTACTACAGTGCCAAGTGAACAAAATTTAAGAAATATTTATATAATAAAAATAAAAATTATCAGCGAATACAAAAAATAAAACATAAAAAGAATATTAGTATAATCTACCCTTAAAATTATAAATTCAAATCCTCTCCACTCCACTACCAATACGAGAAAATTGCACAAAAGGCAAAAGAGCGGACGCTCGACCGTTTACTGCACTTTTTTGTGAAGTTTCTCAAGTGGGGATTATTCGTACCAAAAAGAAGAAAAAAAGAAAGTACGTGGCGCGCGGGTCTCGCTCGCATGCCAAGCACTACAAAATCCCCCTTCACATTCTCTCCCCGCATATTCCCAAGAATGTGCTCTTTTTATTTTCTATTCATTTCTATTTTTCTATTTTTTCCCCTAACTAGATTTTTATATCAAAAAAAAAAAAATCTATTCTCTGCTTCTCACCCCACCCATGTTCCTCTTTTGGTTCCCCACTCAAAACTTCTGGTTCTCTATATATATATTTTGATCATATTAACACTTTTTAGAAATATCTTTATAATATTTTTCTTGGATACTTTTTAGTCAAACATTGATATATATAATATAAACAAGAGGTACTGCGTCTCTGATTGACAGTCGATAATTATCAGGCGTGTGATTATTGGAGCAAGAAGGCCGGTGCATGTGGTGAGGCAGTAGAGTAACATAGCCTTTTTATTTGGGGACAGACGAGTCAAAATCGCGAGGGAGGAGCGAGATACACGCGTTTGTTGAGCTACTGGGAGCACGTCCGACTCCTGCCCGTAACATTGGTGGTGTCCTGCAAGTTGCAAATCCAAAGCAAAAGGTACGGATATTTTATTGGATAACGACTTGTAATTTTTTTTTTTTTTTTTTAATTTTATGTTCTGCAGTGATATATATATATATATGTTTGTTTCCAATTTTAGAGTTTTTTCTTATAAATTTTTATTTCATTATTTTAATATGACCAATTTTAATGGATCAAATTAAATTTTAACATTATAAATATTTATTAACCAAACGAAACAAAGCAAATGAGAAAACAAGTTAACTGTTTCCTCGTCATACACTCCATTACTAGTACAAATAGTTTTTTATTCACGACACGCATAAAAGTAGTCGCGTGACTAACTCCCTACCCAATAAAATAAACAAACAAAATACGTTTAAAAAAAAAATTTATTTCCATTTTTATTCAGTATTCCACCAAAAAATTATTCTATTAATTTTTTAACTCTCCATTTTCCATAAAAAAAAAACCCAACATAAACAAATACTAATAATAATAATAAAAAAAAACTCATCGCTTTTTTGTTTTCTTGCCGTCTCTCTCTCACTCTCTCTCTAGAAATGTCCCTATATAATGGCATGATCACCACCACCATAACCATTACTCATATCATCACCATCCACATCCAGCAACGCAGAGAATTCACTTTAACTTCCATCTAAAAACCAGTCCTCTAACGGTCAGAAAGCAAGTTTTGCATCGTATCGGAACCCAAAACGCATCATTCTTGATCCTAAAACGACGACCTCTTTTGAATATGAAAATAGACAACAGCACAAGCACAAACACGAACACGAACAAGAAACCGAATCACAAACTAGAAGAAGAACAATTAAGAGCCGCCGAGGAAGAAATGTGCAGGACAATAGAAGTCGTTGACCTCTCGATGACGGCGGCGGTATCGCCTCCGCCATCGCCGCTCCCCGCCGGAGATGAGCTCAGTCTGGTACCGCCTCTCAACTTCTCCATGGTCGATAATGGCATCTTCAGGTCCGGCTTCCCTGACTCCGCCAACTTCACATTCCTCCAAACTCTCCGTCTTCGCTCCATCATGTAAGCGCCGCCTTTTTTTCCTTCTTTTTTTTTTTGGTAAATCCACTCAAACACATAATAAAAACTTTGAATTGCTGATTTAGAGTTGTGTACTTGTGTTTGGTGATGCAGATATCTGTGTCCGGAGCCGTACCCGGATGCGAACACGGAGTTTCTCAAGTCGAATGGGATTCGGCTGTTCCAGTTCGGGATTGAAGGTCACAAGGTTCGTTTTTGTTTATTTGTTTTATTTATTATTTTTCTTGTGAGCTCTGGTCTGGTTTCAAGTTCACTAGTGAGCTCAATTATTGTTGGTTGTGTTCATTTATTTGGTTGTATTCTGATCATCTATATATTGCAATAGAATTCATTAAAGTGCTTTAGATCTTTTTATCACTTGCCATTTTCTGATCCAACTGTCTTGATTTGATTTACCTTTTTTTTTAGTATTTTGAATTGTTTATTAATGTGTTCTATCCATAAAATAAATATATATATAAAAATAATGTTTATAGTACAAAAATTTATAAGTGCTAGTTAACCATTAATAAAAGGAGAAGCTATAATGATTGATGTTTTGGGTTTTGATTGCTATTTATTGAGGAAGAAAGGGGTCCATAGAAGTTTAGTTATAATACTTCATCTCCTTTTCTTCTCATCTAACTTGTCTTGAATAATATTATCATATGACATTCTTCAATTATCACTTGGATACTTTACAACACCTAAATTATTGCATTTTGTTTGCTCATTATTGCATACTTGATAATACTTGGGTTATTGGTGTGCTTTAAGTTCGATTGATTAATGTATATAAGTGGTGTTTGTATTAGTTTATGCTATGTATTTCACAAGGATACAAAAAAGTATAGTGCTATATTTGGTAAAGGGAATCATGGAGATGGAAATCCTTGCAAGATGGGTGGCATGTGTTTGTGAATTTTTAATTGTGGTCTACAATTATCACATGCATATGTTCTTTTGATTATAATCATCCAAATCAATTACATAAAAAGCATAATGCGAATGCAATTGGGATAATTCTTATTCTATCGTTTTTATCTTGAAAAATGGATCTATTATTTGCTCCTCAATTTGAATGTTGCGAAAGTGCTTATGATCATCGAGCTTTGTCTTTTTGGTTAGATGCAAAAGCTTATTATTTATGGTTTTTTTTTTAATAAAAATTTTAAAGTTATAAATATTATTTGAATTGAAAGATTAGCTGCAAAGTTCTAGATTAAAACTATTTTGCCTTGTTGGTAGTTTGAAACTAGGGTGTCATGGACAGAATTTATGTGTCGATTATTATTCTTTTTTTTTTTTTAAGTTTCTTTTAAGTAATAAACAACTAGCAAATAAGCTTAAACCACTTCATACACTTGCTGAAGCATGTCTCAATCCAATTCAGCTATCTTTAAATAATTTGAATTTAGGGTTTACATTGAATTGTTTTTGTTTTTGGATTTCTTTTTCTGTCTTATTTTATCTAGGATATGTAGGTGATAATGTGGTGTATGGGGTTGAAGAATTTACAATGAGAAAGGAGGGTTCTTAAAACTAAAAAGTTTTTTTTTTTTTTTTTGGAAGAATCTTATAACTAGAAACGTTGGCTTAGTCTCTCAATAAGTGAACTGTTTTATATGATTTAGATTTCAAACTGAATATTTTTTGACAAGTTCATTTTGTGATTATCTCATTTCTTCAATATGTTTGTGCACTTCATACACCAACATTTACATATGTTTTGCTTCTTGCTGGAAACTCAGTATTTAACTTGTTAACTTGATAATTGCATATTTTGTATGTCAGCTATTTCTCTGGATTAGTTAAAAAATAAAAAATAAAAAAAAATGAAAAGATTTTTTTTTCCCGCCTTTGATCCTTGAATTTATGAAATCATGGTGGTGCAAGTAAAAACTCATCCTGTCTCATACTAATTGTTTATCTGAATCCTCCCCCTTATCACATGATTACTATAAAACTGTGCTTCGCCATAAGTTATTAATAAATTTTATTGGCAAGTTTTCGGTATGTTTGATACTCTTATCTTTCGCTTCAATTCTTCGCTGCATTTTATTGCTCTATGGAATGGGTTTGTACCATTTTCTTCTCAAGATTTATATCTTAACATCCTTAATATGTCATTCTCAGAAGTGTCTTCACAGTTTTACATTTCACCTAGAGTTTTGGCGGGTCCTTATATGTAGTTATCTGGATTAATGAGTTATGGTATGATCAAGGATCCAGCTTGATTTTCTCTTTATGCATAGTTAAACAACTGTCAGGTTTGCAATTTGATTTGTTAGACAGTGTTAAGTACATGTCTGCTTTGCATTAGCTTAAATATTTGATGGAGTTTCCATCGTTGGTATGTTTATGTGCACAATACTAAAGTTAAAGCAATCAGATCACGGTTTTTCTTTTCAAACTGTTAAAACCTGTGTATCTCAGAACATTACTTTTAACTTCTTAATCAATTGTATTTGCATGCTCATATGCTATTGTGATAACGTGTTGGCAGTTGTTGTCTGCTTAACAAATATGCTTGCCAAGGTTTTTATTTTTATCAGTTGCACAAATGGTCATAGGCCCTAGGCTAGTATTCTGAGAACGACTTTGCCTTTTTAATGTGGACCAACCTATCAATTCGTTCTCTGTCTCCTACATATTAAGGCCATTCGTTAGAGCGGAAAATATGTAAATATAAATGTCTGTTCTGGTTATAAGTTTTGTTTTGGAGATTTGTTGTAGTAACAATCACTTGGCACTAAAAATGATAAATAAATACATGTTGTTAATAGATAACTGAATTATTGTGCCTATCAATAATCTTTATCATGATTAGAAATTATCCTAGCCTTGAATGTCGTGCCACTGGTTGGCGGGTAGATCTGATATTTCATGAAGCACCTTTGTAAAGTGTTTGATCATGTTGGTAAAAGTGAGGCAAATAATGAAACTTTACCTAACATATCAAAAAACAGATTCATGTCACTTGTTAATGTGAGAAAGACAGCTATGTTTTATTTATTTAGCGTATCTATATTTGTTTAATAAAACAAGTTCGCGGTAATGAGAATTATGCTAAAGAGCAGCAAGACAGAAGTGACAGAAACTAATTTGTCATTTTTATAAGGTTTGGGTTAGCCTAGAGCATATTAGTTGCAACAAGCATTTGCTAATGAGCTGGCCATTATAGAAAACAACGATTGAGATTGAGTTGGTTGATCCTAAATTTGATTGATTTATCCATATTAGGGAGTTAGAGCGTTAATTTGATGCAAACTTGACGTGGCGTTGCTTTGCATCCAGGTTTTAAAATTTAATGGATTTGGTTTCCCAGTTTTTTTTTTTTTTTTTTATATTTAAAGAGTCTTATTGACACCTTTTAAATACAGCAGCAGTAGCAAAAATCTTTATATATGTGTTTTACCTGATAACATTAACTGATTTATAATGATACATATTGTGCATACAGGAGCCCTTTGTAAACATACCAGAGGACATGATTCGTGAAGCCCTTAAAGTTCTCCTTGGTATAATAAGAACTTATCACACTTCATTTCGAGTTGTATATGATTGTTGTTAGTTGTGGATTCCTTTATACTAACTCGTAGTCTTGTACTGTGTAGATGTAAGGAATCACCCGGTTTTAATTCATTGTAAACGAGGAAAGGTATACGCATAATTTCCTTCCAATTTCATCATTATTCATGCCCGACTCTAAACTTGACTATATATTGAGTCATATATGGGTTTGCTTTTTCTGTGTTCAGCACCGGACTGGTTGTCTTGTCGGTTGTTTGAGAAAATTGCAAAGGTGGTGTCTCTCATCCGTCTTTGATGAGTATCAACGTTTCGCCGCTGCCAAAGCTAGAGTTTCTGATCAGAGGTTTATGGAGTTGTTTGATATCTCTAGCTTGAAGCATCTACCAATGTCATTTTCATGCTTGAAGAGGTAAAAATAACCAGCTGTATTTTTTTTTTTTTATTAGGGAGCGAAGAATCTTAGGTCCTGCTTTCGAATAAAATAGGAAAAGGTGATGAGTTCCTGGATTGCATTTCCGCGGCAGAGGAATAATTCTTTCTTTTTCCTTCACTTAAGGATGATAGTAATAAAAGGCATATTCTGTTTACATAAACAGTCTGTCCATACATTCAAACAATTACTTGTATCGATTCTGGTCGGATTTCTTCTTGAAATTCATCATTATAGCTACTTAGCTTCATGTTAAAAGATCTTTTGATTTAGCTGTGTTTTCACAGCACGAATCAAGTTTGCAGCTCTTCTCCTTCCTCAACCTCCATCAGCTTTTTTCCGCTAACGATTATGATAATGAAGAACAAGCCCCATTGTGATCCTGGTTGTTGATTATATATCATTGTTGATTATATATCAGTCAACCAATCAAAAATGTTTAATTTACTTGTAGAAGTGCCATATATATATAGATCTTTTGATCTTTGTGATGTATAATATTTTCATGAACTTGAGAACCCTTATTGGAATATTAAAGTTCCATGTAGTGGTTCTGTTCTGAATTCTGATTATGAAATTTTGAAAATTTCTGTTGTAAAATTTATGTAATTTGTGTAGACACACTACTTGCTACACAGATTTTCAATAAATTGCAAATTCGAATCTCATTTTTTTTTTCCCCTTCTAGTATAATTTAACTGTTATACATGTAAACAAAAATTGTGATTAGTTGTTCATTAAAAGGTTTCAAAAGAAAACAAATTTGAACTATACACAAATATATAAATCATGTGTTTTTACGTTCTTTTACATCGATAAATGAGCTGTATTTAAAAAAGTGAACTGTATTTAGTAAATATATATAATTCAGCTAATACATAAACAAAAAATAAGTAATTATTAGTGCTAGTGTATGTCTGTCGTGCCATCCCCAATTGTATAATAAAATAAGTAATAATTTGGAAGACAATTTGATTATGAGAAAATTAATTGAATATGAGCATAATTAAACCCTCTTGGAACAATAAATATTCTAGGAACTATAAAAAATGGTGTAGATCTCTTAATGTTGTGGGTGTCACTTGTGACTTGTCCTCTTTGTCCCTTTAAATATTTATTTTGTCATTTATCTTACTTAATAATTCAAAATTTATAAGGTGGGTTTTGTTCTTTGATGATTAAAATGAAAAGAAAAACAAAATCCACTTCTTCAGCCGCAATTTTTTTGTACGAGACAAAAGATTCCTTCACAAAAGAATGATCTCGTGACTCGTTAATAATTTTATATATCTGATTGCGACAATAAAAAATATAAATTTTATTCACCTTTCTTAGATATTAAATTTTATTTTATTTTAGTTTTCGTATAAAATTTTGCGATAAAGTTTATAATAAATTTCCAAATAGATGTGTACAAAATTTGAAATATTAAGAAACGAGAAATGTAACTAGGTGATGTTTGGCTTAATAATATATTACTAAAATCAGAATTAATTGTAATAACTCTTAAAAAAAAATAAAAACTTGATAAGAAAAAAATCCGTATTTCGCAATTGCAACAAAAATCTGCCGACTAAAGAAAGCACTTTTTTTTTTTGAATGAGACTAAAGAAGCACTTTGATCCGCCAAAAGTGCTTAACTTGTTGATATGTTAGTTCGATTTTAGATTATCTTTGTGGGGTTGTCTAATTTTTCTAGACGATTCTAGTTATGATTAAAAAGTGAATCAAAAAACTAAACTTTGTACACTGTTTTATTATTTATTTATTTATTTTCACGAATCATGAATGCTTAGATATTCCATTCAAATTAATTTTCATGTCGATGAGAAAAGTTTTTCTTGTATGAGATGGTTTAGAGTTGATATGATCACAAACTCTTTATCTTTAATTGGGTCCACACTTTAAGAGAGTTTTAATAAAAATATGAGAATTCATCTAGTATTATTTTAATTGCAAATTTTATTGATTAAAAGTTTAAGACCATCGTTAATATAGTTAAATGATAAAGTATGTTATACGTTACAAATTACCGTAATCCAATAAAATTTCACAATTTTTTTATTTATTGTTCAGTTAATGACTTAATGTGGCTCAGATTATCCTCATTAGGATAATATTACTCTGTTTGGTTTCAAGATTTAAAAATCATCAGCAATCAAATTCAGATATTAAAAAAACTTGCTATGCTATATGTGAATTTTCTCACAGGAAATTTCCATTTGATGAATCTAAAGATTGGTCCAGGCCATCATAATATGAGAATGACTAGTAGTAAATAACTTTCAAAATAAATATTTAATTATTTTATTGCTGGCTTAGATCCACAACATAAACAAATGAAGGTAAAAAAAAACTACTATAAATCATAAAAATAGTAACTTTTATTTTACTGTCTACAAATAACAAATTTTCACACACCAACACACAAAAACTAAAAGTTCTAGTAAATAATAATGTCATACTATTAAGCAGTGGCAATGGGACCCAAATTGACAGGGGTTTCAACAGCTTTCATGGCTTCAAATCTTGGTTCTTTGGCCTGGAATTTCAGGCCAGCATATAGCTTCATGTAGTCTTCAAACACAAATTTTGGGTAGACTTGTTTCTTCTGATCATCCTCTGCTGCTTCTTTTTCCAGCAATGCCGGTGCTGGGTAGATCACTGCATCGCTTCCCGGGTTGTAGAATGAAGCTATGGACATCCTGTTACCGTCCGTTTGAGCTATCACTCGATGCTCCACACTCTTGTATTTTCCATTTGTGATCACCTGTGAGTGTTTTTTTTATATAAAATTCGTCAGAAACCTCTCTATTAAGCGAAAATCAATTAATTAAACTAATCAGATCCATCTGTAGTTAAAAAACTTTATAAATATATATATATATATATATATATGTATGTATGTATATACCTCGAGTTGGTCACCGAGGTTGACAACAATGGAGTGGCGCATTGGGGGCACATCGATCCACTGGCCGTCTTTGAGGAGCTGGAGGCCGCTGACCTTGTCGTCCTGGAAGAGGAGGATGATGCCGCCGGCGTCAGTGTGGGCACGGAGCCCCTTGATGAGGTCTGGTTTGGGACATGGTGGGTAGTTGCTAACTTTGGTGCCAAAGGTTGGTCCCCTTGACCCATAAAAGGCCTTTTTGAGGTATCCTCCCTCCAGTCCAAGGTTTTCACACAACAAGTCCAATAGCTCCTCTGCTAGTTTCTCCAATTTCAATGCAAATTCCTTCATTGTCTTCCTGTAGAAGTGAAATATATATAATTTTAGACAAAAAGCGCTTTCTGTAGAAGTACTTAATTAGTATTTATAACACTCCAAAAAATTCATTTTTATCTATAAAAAAGGTACTTAATTGACTTAATAAAAGTGCCTTAAAATGCTTTTGTCAATTCAAAGGGTTAGACCTAACCCACACAACCTACTGCTTTATAATTCTGTAGTCATTTTCATGTAGTTTATTATATATATAAATATATATTAAGTAGTTGAACCAACAGAAGCGGTTGCTTTTGCTTATAATAAAAGTGCTTCTAAGTTTTATTCTTTTTTTTTTTTTTTAATTACCTGTATTCGTCTTCGAGATCTGGGATTTCAGAAATGTTTGACTCAGGAAGATGGCGGACATAAAAAGTGCTTTCCCAGTCCATATCTTTGATCTCAGACTGGACTCCTTCCAGGGCTCTGTTTGCCACCAGCTCTTTGAACCTCTGCTCCATGCACTTCCTGTAGTGCTCCTTTGTCAGTTTCTCCACTTTGTCCAGAAACTCATGTGATATTCCATGGTTCACCAGCTATAAAAGAAAAAAAAAAACATTTAGCTATTGTTTTGGTTGAAAATTTCATCAGAAACCTCAGCAGACAAAATATACTGAAAAACCATCTGAATCTGGCTATATTAATCTAACACGAAACGCGAAGAAAGGTAAAAAAAAAAAAATGATATGTATATGTATGTACCTCAAAGAAGCCCCAGTTCTCACAGGCGTCATTGATCTTCTCCATGGTAGCAACTCTCTCCTGACCATTCATTTTCTCCAAGTTGATAACTGGGAAGGTCTCCATTTTTCTCTGCAGAAATATTTTTTAAAAACTCTCTTTGATTTCTCTCTCTAAAGAGGAAGAAGAAGAAGTGTGTATATTGTTGCTAGCTATAGCTGATGAATTTGTTGATGCAGAGAGTGAGGGGTTGGGGGTGGTATTTATAGGCGTTTAAGTGGTAATGAGGACACAAATAATTGCGACTAAGGTGGTGGTGGTGGGTTGTGGGGCTGCTTTGAAATTAAATTTTTTTCAAGAATATACCAATAATAATAAAAAAAAAATAATTCATAAATCTATATATATTCACAAGTCAATTAAACTCTTTAATATTTGAAGTATTTTGTGGTAGCTATTGGCTGACATATCTCTTGACAATTTTGACCGAACCAGTGCTTGTTGGCTGCCACCAACAATTTCCATGCAGGAACCATTTTTCATGGATTTAATTTGTTTTGACGCTGATATTTTGCTGTAACTTGGAAGCTGCCCAGTACACGCATGGAAATTGGTTCTTGACTCGTTTTTTTTTTTTTTTTTTCTTTTTTAAACTAAAGAAACTTCATTCACCCAAAGGGAAAGAAAAAGAAACAACATCAACCTGGAACAGTTTAGACAACTAAACAGGAAAAGAACAAGTCCACAAACAAGGGACATCAAGATCGAAAGCGCTCTTGGCAATGCCATAAGCTACACCATTTCCTAACCTGGAAATAAAGGAGATATAAGCTATATTTAAATTAGACATCAAAGATTGAATATCAAAAATGATATTCTCAATATCGCTTCTGGACAAAAGATCTCCATTACACAAATGAGAGACATTGAGCGAATTTGTTTCAACCAGCAAGGGCAGTAGCCCTCTCTCAGCAGCAAGCTGAATGCCTGCCAAAATTGCTCTGGCCTCTGCTACTTCTACATCACCACAGAATTTCAAAGGGACAGCAGCTGCAAACACAGCTATTCTATAGGCATTCCTTACTGCCATTCCTAAACCTGAACAGCCAGACAACACATCACAAGAAGCATCCACATTCAACTTAAAGACAGCAGCTGGAGGGGCCTTCCAGCCAAAGGAAAAAGTAGCTAGATCAGGGCCAGAACCAGAACAAAAAGGAGAAGAAGCTGAAGGCAAATTAGCAGCCAAAAAATCATTAATAAAACTGCCAGCATCATTCCAAACTTGATCTAAAACATTCCTCTACCATCATGCAAAATCATATTCCTATATCTCCATAATAACCAACAAGAGACCACAAATTGTCTCACACAAACAACAGGGAAAGCTGCAAAAATAAATTCAATACGGCTCAAGAAGTCCACAAACCTGCATCTCTTCAAATCAGCTGCAAAAGGACAGTTGTACCAAATACTTTTCAGACGAGAACAGCCCCAAAGTGCATGGTCACTACTCTCCGAAACCAAACCATAAAAGGAGCACAAATGAGAGATATAAATACCTTTCTTGCTGAGGGTGAGGTTTGTAGGGAGGATCTCCTTGCAAGCTCTCAAAGTAAAGACTTTAATTTTGTTAGGGACATCAAGTTTCCAGAGGTGTTTCCAGACTTCCAAAGCACCTTTGGAGGAAGAAGCCGAGCTCTCCTGTTGCAAACCTAAATCTACCTTATAAGCACTTCGCACAGAAAACAAGCCCCTGCTGTCAAAATGCCACAAAAAAGAGTCCCTGCGAGGGTGCAAACTGAGAGGAAGAGATAAGATCAAATCTGCCTCTCATGGATAGAATGTCTCCTCACAATATCTACATGCCAAAAACCTGGTTCCTGCAAAAGGGCTGAAACCGTGACCCCCTCTGGAAGGATCATAGGAGAGAAGACTCTAAAAGCAGAATCTCTGGGTAGCCAACTATCTTCATAAACTCGGACACTTTCACCATTACAAATTTTCCACCTGAGGCATTTCAAAAGTACGTCTCTACCCCATAAAATACTTCTCCAAGTAAATGAGGGCATCCTATCAACCTTACTCTCAAGGAACGAAGAACTAGGGAAGTATCTCGCCTTAAGAACTCTAGCCAAGAGGGACGAAGGAGAAGAGAGAATCCTCCACCCCTGTTTAGCTAGCATGGCGTGATTAAACACCACAATATCCCTAAATCCCATGCCACTCGCAGCCTTTGGTAGACACATCTTCCTCCAGGCCAGCCAATGGGCTTTTTTCCTATTATTATGGGAGCCCCACCAAAAATCTGCAAACAAGCTATTAAGCTCCGAGCACAAAGACACAAGCAATTTGAAGCAACCCATAGCATATGTTGGAACCGCCTGGGCTACTGCTTTCAGTAAGATCTCTCTACCCTCGCTCGAGAATAGTTTACTCTTCCAACCTTGCAGCTTGGCCCAAACCTTGTCTTTGATTTACCCGAAAACCTTTCTTTTATTCATACTAATCATCGAAGGGAGCCCTAAGTATTTTTCTTAGCACGATACTACATCCATGATAGTGTTCTTGACTCTTTTGAAAGTGTTTTCAATAGTCATGAAAAACATTTCGATTGTTTTTTACTAGTTACTGTGAATTTCATTTATAAAAATACTTTTTTTACTTATTTGAACTTTTGAGGTGACTTGTGAGTAATTATCTCATGGATAGATTTCTTTAATAAAAAACTTTTTAATTTAGAAAATTAATTAATATGTTTTTTTTTTTACATTTTTTTCAATAGAATACTTACCTGATATTTTTTTTATATACAAAAATATATTTTAACAAATATCCTTGGTGGAGTAGCACCATCATCAATTCATTGAAATTCTAAACTTAATTAAATAATTATATGTAAACAAAAAATAATTATTATTTTTATAAATATATCTTGTGGACGCAACTCAATGCCGCAACTTTTTCCTCAAAATAGTTCCTATATTATATATACTTCCAAAACTTGCAATTAGTTGTTTTTTTTTTTTTTTAAGACATGAACATGCATGCAGATTCACTCTGTTTTTAATTACCTTAAATACCCTTTTGCCATAATTTATAAATAAATCCCAAAACTAGCAAAAAAAAAAAAAAAAAAAGTTACGATACAAACAAAACTTCCAGGTTTTTTACACCATTTACAGCAATCTGAGTTTGTGAACTATAAAATTAGTGTACTTTCAACGATTAATTAAATATGACTTCTGACAATGACATATAATTAACAATATGTTAATGTAAACAGTTGACATATAATTAACAAGGAGTCGGTTGATCCTGCACTATGATAATTATAAATATTATATTACATAACAACAAAGTTAGCTAGATTGGAGAGTAATTATTAGAGTGTAGTTAATTAGTGTAATTAATTACCGGTTGTAATAGTTAGTTATCGGTTATATTCGGTTGAGCTATTTATATAGCATTCTGTTTTGTTGTACATACAAGAGTGAGATAATAAAATCTTCTTTCTCTCATTCTCTCTGTTTCTAGGTTTTGCTTTCCTAGCTTACTATGGTATTAGATGACAAATTTTCGCTGATTTCGCTGTAAAATTTATTTTGTTTCTTCGATTCGAGTTTTTGATTTCCTTTTTCTTCTTCTCGATCGCTTGATTCTTCTTCAATGGCTACTAATTCCGCGGATTCGACTCATGCCATTCATGGTAATCGTACAAATTCTGTTCGATTCGCCATTGCTGAACCTTCGAAATCCGTTTTACCTTCATCATTCTGATAGTCCTGGTCTGGTTCTGGTCTCGCAACAACTCACCGGCGACAATTATGCCTCTTGGAGTCGTGCGATGTTAATTGTTCTCTTGGTGAAGAACAAACTTGGTTTCATCGATGGCTCTATCTCCAAACCCGAAGGTAATCAGCTTGATCTTCTCAACTCTTGGATTCGTAATAACAACATTGTTATTTCTTGGATATTGAACTCGATCTCTAAGGACATTTCTGCTAGTATTATCTTCACCGAGTCTGCTCATGAAATTTGGGATGATCTTCGAGATAGATTTCAACAACGAAATGGTCCAAGAATATTTCAGCTCCGTAGGGAATTGATGAACCTTAATCAGGACTAGAAACCTGTTAGCATTTACTTTACAAAATTGAAGACGATTTGAGAGGAATTAAGTAACTATCGGCCTCGTTGTAGCTGTGGTAAATGCACATGTAGAGGTGTCAAGAGTCTCAATGATCATTATCAAATAGAATATATCATGTCTTTTCTTATGGGACTTTATGACTCTTTCTCTCAAGTCAGTGGCTCAATTGTTGCTTATGGACCCTATGCCTTCTGTCAACAAGGTGTTTGTTTTAATCTATCAAGAAGAGCATCAACGGCCGATCTCTCAGCCATCTCCTGCTTCCTTTGATTCTACTGGAACCATGACATTTACTGTGAGGACTGAATCTTCCGAGTCCCTTCAAAATTCTCCTAGCACTAGCATTTCCTCTCATTCTCCTAGCACTGTTGGTGTATCTTCTTAAAATTCTACCTCTAACGGATACAAAGGACAGAAAAGAGATCATCCTTATTGTACCAACTGCAAATTTTTAGGTCACATTATTGATAAGTGCTACAAGATTCATGGGTATCCTCCAGGATATAAACCGAAGTCTGAGGAATTTATTTCACCTGCACATCAGTCTGCTACTCCTCAGAATATTGTGCAGCAAGCTTTTGTTCATCAGCTCTCCACTTCGGATGTTCACCCAGCTCAGTCCAATTCTTTTGGAGGATTTGTGCAGAACCTTAATCCAAACCAATATTATCAGCTCTTGTCTATATTCTCTCAGCATTTAACGAATTATGCTGCTCATGGGACTTCTCCAGCACTTGCTCATGGGACTTCTCCCGCAGGTATATGTTTATCTTTAGCTTTGGGTGATGTTTTCTTTTCCACTCATTTATGGATTGTTGATTCTGGCACCACAAGACATATTTGCTCTCAAGAACATGCATTTACTTCTTTGAAAGCTATTCACCATGCCACTGTCAACTTGTCAAATCATGCCAAGATTCTTGTTATGTATGCTGGTGATATTCACTTGAGTCCTGATTTGATCTTTAAAGATGTTCTGTTTGTTCCTCAGTTCCAGATTAACTTGTCATCTGTGAGTACATTGCTTGCTGGTTCCTCTCTTACTGTTAAGTTTCTTTATGATGGCTGTGTTGTCCAGGACCTTTTTACCAAGAAGATGATTGGCAGGGGTGATAAAGTTCATGATCACTATGTTCTCAATACAGAAAATTTCCATATTGTGAATTCTGTTTCTGTTGCTTTAATAAATAATGTTTTCGCTCATATTTGGCACAATAGGTTAGGCCATTTATCATTCAAGAAACTAGATAACATCAAGGATAAATTGCAATGTGATGTTTCTAAATTGCATAAAGCTGACCCCTGTTATATTTGCCCTCTTACTACGCAAAGGCTTTTATCTTTTGATTCTCATAACAATTTGTCTAAGTTTCCTTTTGATATAGTGCATTGTGACACTTGGGGACCGTAACACACTGCTTCTCATTCTGGGCATAAGTTCTTTCTTACTTTTATTGATGATTGTACTCGTTTCACTTGGGTGTATCTCATGAAGAACAAATCTGATGCTACATATATTGTTCTTAGATTTTTTGCCATGATTTTCACTCATTTTCATGCTAAGATTAAGATATTTTGTTCAGATAATGCTAATGAACTTCAGTTTACTGATTTCTTTCATACAAAGGGTGTCTTACATCAATTTTCTTGCGTTGAAAGACCCCAACAAATTTCTGTTGTAGAAAGGAAACATCAACACCTATTAAATGTGGCTAGGTCTTTATACTTTCAATCCAGGATTTCCATCAACTTTTGGAGTGATTGTATTTTGTCAGTTGCGTTTCTAATTAATAGGACACATTCACCTATTTTTAAGCATCATTCTTCTTATGAATTGCTTTTTAAAGCTCCACCACCATACTCAAGTTTTTGAGTTTTTGGTTGCTTGGCTTTTGCCTCTACTTTGGTTGCTTATAGGTCTAAATTTCATCATAGAGCTCAGGTATGTGTTTTTTATTGGCTATCCTCCTGGGGTTAAAGGTTACCGATTATATGACTAAACAGGTGTTTCTTTATTGTGATGTTGTTTTCCATGAAGAAGTGTTTCCTTTCCATTAAGTGGTTCAACATACTCCATTTCTTGATCCTTTTCGCGACTTAGTGCTGCCTCACTCTTCACTATCTGTTCCTATTTCTAAAGATGTTACAGCTCCTCTGTCTTATGATGGTATTGCTATGTCTGGTACTGCTAGACCTGTTATTGATGATACTGCTCTGTCTGGTGATCATGTTGGTTCTGCTGCAGCTGGTCTTATTTCATCTGGTTTTGCTTCAACTGATTTTGTTTCACATGGTTCTGCTTCCCCTTGTCTTGCTTCTTCTCGTTCTGCATCAGCTCCTTTCCTCCATGGTTGTGATCCTTTCTTTGCTGTTGTTCGAAGGTCTTCTCGACTTATTTAGCCTTCTATTTACTTGAAGGATTATCATTGCAATCTTCTTTATGGGGCTACCACTTCTTCCAAGAAAATTCCTTATTGCATTTCTAATTACCTATCTTATGATGCTTTGTCTAACTCTCATAGAAACTTGGTTCTTCATATTTCTTCTCAAATTAAGCCTTAATTCTATCATCAAGCCGTGAAGGATCCTCATTGGTGACTCACCTCCTTGCCCCTTGGTAAACGCACCATTGGTTGCAAATGGATTTACAAGATCAAGCATCGTTTTGATGGATCCGTTGATAGATATAAAGCTACCTTAGTTGCAAAAGGGTACACTCAACATGAGGGTCTTGATTTTGTGGAGACCTTATCTCCTGTAGCAAAGTTGGTCACTGTCAAGGTACTTCTTGCCCTTGCGGCATCTCATAATTGGCACCGTACTCATCTTGATGTTAATAACACCTTTCTCAATGGCGATTTGTTTGAGGAAATCTATATGGATATGCCTCTTGGTTACAGTCAACAGGGGGAACCTTTTTATAGTCAGCCTGTTTGCAGGCTTCACAAGTCCATTTATGGGCTCAAACAAGCCTCGCGACAATGGTACTCTAAATTTTCTCAAGCTTTGATCAAGTATGGTTTTATTCAATCCAAATCTAATTATTCTCTTTTTACTAGAGGCAGTGGTTCTAGCTTTATTGCTTTACTAGTTTATGTTGATGATATCATAATCACTAGTTCTAATATCCTTTGTATTTATGAGCTTAAAAATTTTCTACATACTCAATTTAAGCTTAAGGATCTTGGCTCTCTTAAGTATTTTCTTGGTCTTGAGATTGCTATATCTTCGAAGGGTTTTGTTCTTTCTCAGCTACATTATAGTCTTCAACTACTTGAAGACACGAGTTATTTGGATTGTAAACCTACTGCTGTGCCTATGGATCCCAAGGTCCAATTATCTGCTCTAAATGGTGATGTTTTGCCTGATATCACTATGTATCGTAAGCTGGTTGGCAAGCTTTTATATCTCACATTGTCCAGGCCTGATATTACATATGCGGTTCATCGTCTTACTCAGTTTTTGTCTCAGCCTAGACTTCCACATCTCAAAGTTGTGCATCATCTGCTTTGTTATTAGAAGAACAGCCCTGATCAGGGTCTTTTGTTCTCTTCTGCTTCTGCTACTTATGTGTGTATCAAGGCGTTTTCAGATGCTGATTGGGGATCTTGTGTTGACTCCAAACGTTCTGTGACTGGCTTTTGTATTTTTCTTGGTGATTCTTTGATCTCTTGGAAGGCTAAGAAGCAGGCTACCATATCTTGATCTTCAGCTGAAGCTAAATATAGAGCTCTTGCCTCCACTGCTAGCGAAATCACTTGGCTCCAGCACCTTCTTCATGATTTTCAGGTGGCTGTTTCTTCTCATGCTGTTCTCTTTTGTGATAATCAAGTTGTCATTCATATTACTTCTAATCCTATCTATCATTAACGCACGAAATATATTGAGATTGACTGTCATTTCGTACGTGAGAAGGTGGCTTCTAGGGTTCTCAAATTGCTTCCCATCCGTTCAGAACATCAACTTGTGGATATTTTTACTAAACCTCTTCCCTCTCATGTATTATTTCCTTTATTGTCCAAGATGACTGTCAAAGATATTTTTAAGCCGCCTTGAGGGGGAGTATTAGAGTGTAGTTAATTAGTGTAACTAATTACCGGTTGTAATAATTAGTTACCGGTTATATTCGGTTGAGCTATTTATATAGCATTCTGTTTTGTTGTACATACACGAGTATGATAATAAAATCTTCTTTCTCTCATTGTCTCTGTTTCTAGGTTTTGCTTTCCTAGCTTAATAGTAATTATAAATAAAAAAAATATAAAAAAACCGTAAAAAATACTCATAAATTAATTACTTTTTAAATCCATGTTTAGTTACAATAATAACACCAATTAAATAAAAAAAAAATGGAAGAGAGAGAAGAAGGGGTCTGTGTTGTAATTTGAATTGGTAGTGTAAAAGCCCGATAAAGAAGATAAAAGAGTTAATTACACTCAACCTCCCTGAGGTTTGGCTAATTACATTCGAAATCAAAGTTTGCATTAATGGACACTAACCTCCCCTCACGTTAACGTTGACCGTTAAAATAACCGTTGACTTTTTTTAAATTTTTTAAATGACCAAAATACCCCTGTAATAATTTTTTTACTATTCATTAAAAAAATTTTCTTATCTGGATCTCCACCAAGAAAAAAAAAAAAAAAATTTTGAATCTTCATCATCGAACCCAGAGGGTTCGATCTTCGAACCCTTCTGGGTTCGATCTTCGAACCCTCTGGGTTCGAGATTCATCGAACCTAGAAGGGTTCGTTCTTCGAACCCTTCTGGGTTCGAGAACGAACCCAGAAGGGTTCGATCTTCGAACCCTCTGGGTTTCACGAACCCAGAGGATTCGATTAGAACCCTTCTGGGTTCGAGATCGAACCCAGAAGGGTTCGATCTTCGAACCCTCTGGGTTCGATGATGAAGATTCAAAATTTTTTTTTTCTTGGTGGAGATCCAGATTGGATCTCCACCGTCCATCAACAACTGGATCTCCACCAAGAAATTTTTTTTTAATAAATAGTAAAAAAATTGTGACAGGGGTATTTTGGTCATTTAAAAAATTTGAAAAAGGTCAACGGTTATTTTAACGGTCAACGTTAATGTAAGGGGAGGTTAGTGTCTATTAATGCAAACTTTGATTCCGAATATAATTAGTCAAACCTCAGGGAGGTTGAGTATAATTAACTCAAAGATAAAATTGATCGACGTGGTGGGAGGCTACAAAGAACATGAGTGTTAAAATGCACTGTTTTTTTATTAATCTTTAAAACTTTATCCAGATTAAAAATAAAAAAAAGTATAAAATAAAGGTGAGGTTGAGTCATTTCCAGCTAATTGGTCTACCATTTCCCAGCAACATTTTTCTCTACCTTTCCTCTTTTTATACATATAAATATACACACAAATGTTGGAGTTTTAATTCAGTATATATATTTACTCGTATATATTTAGTATTTTTTTTATATAATAAAAATAGATATTTAAATAATACATATAGTAATTAATTAAAAAAATTAAAATATTCACTATTCACGCATTAGGCGTATATAAAAATATTTTTAAAAAGTTTTGAATAGATTTTTTTTTTCCTTATAATAATTTTTTAATATTTACATTGAAAAGAACTAGATATAATTGATCTGAGGTCATAATCATTACGATAATCAATGTCACTTATATTTAGTTAAATATATAAAATGTATAAAGTTCATTTACTATACGTTTAACTGGTGAAAAACCTAAAAACCATGGGAGTTGGTGACAATAATATTATTGACAATGATACAAATTGCATGCATTTCCTTTTCGTCAGAGTCAAAGTTACTCAAGAGATCCATAGTGGGTAAACAGTCAATATTTGCAGCAAAGCAAAGAAATTCTTCTTCAATTTGGAAAATTAATTAGGAAATTAATATTTTTTTAATGGCTTTGAAATAAAGTGGTGAGTTTTTGAAGCCAAACCCAATTGGATTGGGACAAATAAGTTAAGTTTTGGGAATCATGTCTTATCCACTTACAACCCCACGACACAGCCCTCCAACTGTCCCTTAAATTTGGTTGGTAGGATCCCACAAACATCGATCGTTTACAGAGTTATTGACACGACTAGAATTATCAAAAGAGTGAAATGAGAAGTCGTAAAATTGACACCCAATACATATCATATGGTTGGATTGAGTTGGTACGTGTAATTATAGTACGATATCTAATAATTTTTTGACAAAATTGAAGTTCATCTACTGGTGAGTTTCTCATAAATTTGAGTCATATTTTTTCCTAAATTCGTAATAATTTAAAATAAAAACGTGATAAATCTCAAAACTACATAATAAAAACCCACTTGTAATTAAACAATAACATGGAGAAGATTAATACAGACATTTAATTCTTTTAAAAATAATATATATATAATCTTAATAGGGTTTAAGTTCGCTGAAAACCGCACACATACTTTTAATTTAAATAGTTAATAGACTCCCTTACATCTTTGATGTCTTATTTAGAGCATAAAATTGGATTAGAATTAGACTATTCCCAATCTTATTCCATAATTAGTTGTTGGATGAGACTGAGAAATCCAACTTCTTTAAGTTGGTGAGGTGGGACAATCAAAGCTTGTGATAATATGAATGTAATAATATGAGGTTTAGCCAGTGGAATGCTCCTCATATTTACATCTTGAAGTTGTGAGTTCGAGTAATATCTCCCTCTCCTAAATTCCGAATGAATTATAATAGCTATATATATATATATATATATATATGTGTGTGTGTGTATTATTTTTTTAAAAACTTAATTATAAATAGTTGTATTTATGTTTTGAAAAAGTAGTATAAATATTTTATTTAAAAAAATTTAACCAAATTTAATTTTTATTATTGATTTAAAATAATTTTTTACTTCAAAATTAATTTAATCTAATTTTAATTTAACCAATCTCACACTATATAAAACATAAAATACAATAAATCTTTTTGTCCAATCCATACTATACTAAACAAGAGATAATACTATTTTTAGTCTAATCTGTATAGCACTAAACACATGACAATACTAATTAGTTCAATTCAATCCAATATAATCCAATTATATAAAAATAGTCTAATTCAATCTCGCACACCAAACACACCCTGAGAGTTTAAGTCTGACATACATATTTACCAGTATGTGTAGGTAATTTTCTCTAAAAATTTATTATTAATATTACAATTTATACCCTTAATTAAAAAAAAAAAAAAAAAAGTCTGCTGAAAACTTTCTTAAAAAAAGCCTAATAATTGGTAAACGTGCAATTTGAGTAAAGGTAGACTTTTCAAAAGTAATTACAGGTGTTTTGATTTGGAAAATTAAAGGGTGTTTTTGTCTTTAACTTGATCAAAAACAAAAGGCGTGTACGATAATAAATCTTTGATTTTCTAATGTTCTTTTTAATTTTCCAAAGATAATAAAAATCACGTTTTTCACAAAATAATTATAGGAAGCTTCTCGTTTTCTTCAAATTCGTAAATTAAAACACATTTCATGCACGTAAAGACTTTGAATATGCCCTTCTGCATACTTGAAAATTCATTTCAATTTTTATTTGAAAGAAATTTGAATTCTATTGTTAATTTTTTTTCTTCATATTTATGATATGAAATAACAATAAATTTCAAATATTAAATTGGAAAATAATTTCCTTTTAGGAATTTCAGCCCGATACGATTTTATTGAGAGGAGAAAATATATATGTTAATAGAAAATTTCATCCAAGATTCAAGCATCGATCCAGGAGATGTACCCTTCAGGAAGTAATGTCCTAGAAGTTAAACGGGAGTATTGATCGGTCATTTATTGTTATATATTTACGACCCTTGGATCGTTTCTTTTGATTGTATTTTTGATGTATTTTGTGAGTATGTGCAGCTATTAGGTGACCAAGGAAGCCTTTGTGGATTAAATTGAAAATTTGGGCACGACCTGTGAATAGTACCGTATACGTGCACAATACTGTACATGTGAACAGTGCAAATGTCGGTGTGAACAGTACTGTGTACTCGTAAATAGTATTTATGAACAGTACCGTATACGCGTGAACAGTACCCCTGACATCTCCTATAAATAGAAGAAGAGGAGATCTAAGATAGAGAGTTCAGGTGGGTTCATTCCAGCAGCTCTTAACTGTGGCCTAAGGCCAATTTTCACCATTCTTTACCCTCCAAATCACAAAGCATCATCACCAAACACCAACACAAGATTAGTTTTACGAATTACATCAATTGTTCATCAAGAGAAGACGAAGATTTGCGGAAGATAAGTCTCAGCCGGACCAAAGCCGATTTCGACTCTACACGTCTCCGAATGGGTTGTGTCACATCCCTTTTCCTATCTTCTTGTTATTTCGATTATATGAGTAGCTAGTTTTGTTGTTAGGTGGTTTCGGAACCATAAACGAATTTGGATTTTATTGATTATGAATACATTTTGTATATTATTTCATGATATTGATTTTGAGCATATTTTATATTATTACTTTGCGTTCAATTTTTGTGTTTTGCGATTGCGAAAATAGATTGCATGCGTTTTGATGAGAACCGATTTGATATTTATTGTAATACATGATATTGATTTTGAGCGTATTTTATATTATTATTTTGTATTCAATTCTGGTGTTTTGCAATTGCGAAAGTAGATTACATGCTCTTTGATGAGAACCGATTTAGTATTTATTGTAATATTATATGAAAAATCATTGAAATTGCAATAGAGCTTAATTGACTCAAGAATCAATACTAGGTTAGTTTCGATAAGAAATCACTTAATTAACCTTTGTATTAGATTAACTATGGTTTTCAATTAATTACACTCTAGGACCAATATGTGTATTTGATTGAATTCACATACCATACCATTGCGGGAGCAATACAATGTGGTGTGGCCTTAGTTGAAGAAGTTTTATCATGTTAATAACGTGCTTCATAATAATCAATATATTTCCTTATTCGGAATTGGAACCGTGTGACCACCTAACATTATTTTCCATTTAATCTGTCTCGCTTATTTAATTGTTTTAATTGTTAATTTTAGTTTAATCAAATCTCAAATATCTCTTAATTTATTTTATTGTATTAGGTAATCTTTAATTTATAGAATTAGTTCCACCACTTCCTTATGGATTCGACTCCGTACTCACGGAAATATTATTACTTCGACACATCCTACACTTGGAATTTATTCCCACGCATTTGAACGTGTCAAGTATTATCTTAAATAATTTCATAAATAAATAGTAAAATATTTATTTATTTCATGCATGATAACAACCATTTCACATGAGATAAAATAGAAGGATATACGAGATGATCAGAAAAGCCATGGCACGGAATGAGGAAGAAATCAGCAAAAAGATGGAGAGGGGACAAACATGCAAAGGACAGGAGAAAAAGAAGGTGGTCCTAGAATCAGAAATGGCAGACCAAGATACCCACATAAGGCATGTCCCCTAAAAGGAGACCAACACATCTCCAAGTGGCCAAATGAGAAAGCGACACTTGGAAAGCTTCTGCTAAGGTGTGCCACACGTGGAAAAGAACAGTTTGACGTGGGAAGAATATGACTTATGGAAAGGGGACACCTGAGCGCCATGGTGTCCTGGAAGGAATCTGAGTCACAACTCATATCCTACATGTCCTTTCTTTACTAGATCAAGGCGTGTGCTTACCACATGGTCGAGAGGCAATGGAGCATAAAGGACCAGGGCATGGGAGAAAGATGAAGGACCACTGGGGCGACGACACTTGGCAAGAGCTGTCAGGAGGAAGCTGTCATCTTGAGCCTATAAAATATCTATGTATATTCCAAAAAAAAGGTTAACGATTCTTCTTACTCTTTATTGTTTTTCTCTCATGCTCACTTTATTTGAAGGGATCTAAGGCAGATTTATACATACTAACTTGGGCGTCGAAGTGTGGTTGCCGGAGCACCACCGGCCTCCACACTAACCCCAAGGTTTTATCTGTCTTGGCAGGATCTTCTTAGAGAGCTCAGAATGTTCATCACATGAATAATAGTCTAAACACTCACCAGATCATAAAGAACCAGTCATTTACATTTTTACATTCGATTCTTATGTTGTCAGTGGCTATCGTTTAGATTATTAAATGCTAGATATGCTATTGATAATGGAAACAATGTCCTAGATAATTGTTCCAGGAAATATGCTGTTATATTCTCTAGTTACTTGTTAACTTTAGATTTGTTGTGAAATTTGAGGTTAACAGTTGACGCCGTCACTGTGGGGAAGTCCTATTGTACTTCATTTTTATTGTTATTTTGGCATTTTTCATTCCAAAGCTAGTACGAAAGCATTACATTGTATTTTTTGGCCTCCTCGATGATTTGTTGTGATATATTTGTATAAACCCTATTGAAATATGAGATACCCACAGCAGGAAAGTGCGGATCCTTCTATCCACAGTGCTAACGAGGAGCGAGGCGATTCCGATGCGAACCTTACCTTCAGTGAATTAAGGATGAAAGGGAAAGCAAAGGAAAGTAGAACTGATGTCTTAGAAAGAAACATGCAGACCATAATAGACAGCCAAGAAAGAATGAGACATGAAGTAGAACAGCTAATAGTTGCAGTAGCAAAGACTACAGGAGTGTAACACCCCCTGACCCGACCCGTCTGAATCGACCCAGGGAGCGCTACCGGGTTTTCAAAACTTTACGTAATTCACTTTATAAATTACAAACCAGTGAAAACCATATCAAATGTATTTTTAAAAATGTGTTTCTAGTGAGCCCATCAAACTTTAGTTTCAAAAATTTCGGCAGAGTTTCCTCTCTTTTTCTGATTTCCCAAAACCTGTTTTCAATAAAATAAATATAATACAATAGAATTCCAACACTTCTATATCCAAATTTTCAAATCAATGCGCACTCTGCCGTTTAGTGCGACTTTCAAACCGTTTTTAAAATAAAACAATTCATTATTGACAGTTCTTTGAAAATGAAAAACAGAAAGCATAAAACAATTAATTACAACATATAATTACAAAACATGATTACAAATTCTCTGTATATGCATGCATATCTAACTACATTATACAGAAATACATATATTTATATATATATATAACTACCCAAAATGTGGTGACTGTGACTCTGGATATCTGCTTGTAACCCTCTCTGTTCAATCTTTTGCTCCTTCAGTATCCTTATTACCTGCGCGCGATAAAAACCGACGCGCTAAGCATATAGCTTAGTGGGTGTATACTAAAATAAATTTCAATATCATATAAAACACTAAATTATAAATTCAGAAATTCAGAAAGATATATATATATAAATAAACAATAAAGCTTTAAGTCAAAATTTCAGAAATATAAATATATAAAACAAATTGCAATATAATTGAAAACACTAAATGTTAAATTCAGAAATTCAGATACAGATATAAATAAACCATAAAACTTAACTACATAATGTCAGAAAGATATATATATATATATATATATATATATATATATATATATATATATATATATATAAAACGAAACGTGGTAATTCAAAAGTTTCTTGGTTTCAGTTTCAATATCATTTCTTTATTTTCCATAACATTTTCTAACTATCAATTCTCAATTGGGCCCTTGATACATATAACAGGGTTTACAGGACTGGATTACGGGTTTTACAGTCGGGTTTCCCATCTCATATGAAATGGTATCCCTATATAAACAGTCGGTTTCCCATTTCACGAGGAAATGGTATCCGGATATTCTCACAGTCGGTTTCCCATTTCACGAGGAAATGGTATCCGTATAATCAATATCAGAGGCATCATAAATCACGGTGCAGTACTGCCATATATTCACCCAATTGACATGTCAATCTCCTATATCCATATATCCCTATACATATATCAGGGCCAAAATCAAAGTTCAGAGATTACAGATATTTTAGTCACGTTTCAAACAACTTTACAATAATCAAATTCAAACTCAATATTCATTGATAATTATAAATAACAGAATACAGAAAATAAGTCAATAAATTCGATATAATCCCAATTTCTGTATCTTAAAATCAATTTCAAATATTATTCACAAATTGAGAATAACTATTTCAATCAATATACGAAATTCGTAAATGTGATTCTAAATTCTTTTAATCAATAAACGTTATAAAAGTTTTCAAAACTTTGTGTACACCAACAATATTCGTAAAACAATAGTTGGAAATCAGGTTTTGGAAACACACTTATATTCAAAATTACATAATCTCAGAATATTGCACAAATAATTTCACAATATACACAAATGAAATACGAATATATATATAATCAATACGAGTATATAAAATCCAGAAATATTTTTTTTCAAACTTAATAAAGCAAAACACATATCAAAAATAGTTGCAGAAACAAGTGTACACCAACCTGGATACCAGTTTTTACGAGCTTTTCTTTCTGGATTTCTTTTTCCTTTCTCTTTCCCTTTTCTCTTTTCTTTTCCTTTTCTTTCTTCTTCCTTTCTTCTTCCTTTCTTCTTCTTCCTTTTCTCTTCTTCTTCTCTTCTTCTTCTTCTTCTTTCTTTTCTTCTTCTTCTTCTTCTTCTTCTTCTTTCTTTTCTTTCTCTCTCGGTCTCTCTTTCTCTCTGTTTTCTCCCTTTCCTGTTTTCTAGAGACTTCTCACGTCTCTTATTTTTTTTTATAAAATTTTGGTCGTCGCAACCGTCATCGCGACCTGTGGTCGCGCTACCAGGTCGTGTTGCTCACTGGAACCTTTCCACCGCCTTCATCGCGATCACCCATCGCGGTACCATGGTCGCGTTGGTGGTCGCGTTGCTCACTTCCAAAAATCACCATTTTTCATCACGAGCGACTCATCGCGATCTCTGGTCGCGGTGAGTGGTCGCGATACTCACTGCCAAGAAATTCCATTTTTCACCACGAGCAGTTCATCGCGATCTCTGGTCGTGGTGACTGGTCGCGGTACTCCCTTTTCACTTTTTCCTTTACTTCATGCAATCTTTCTAGACCACTTCACTTGGTACATTTAATTACGTTTTACACCCCTCAACTCACAAATTATAATATCCACATACTCAAAATTAATTTTTCGAAATTAGGGATGTTACAAGGAGGACCACAACCGCCAAACCTCTAGGAACTAGTGCAAGCACGCCAGCAAGTCACCAACAACCAGGATATTATTTGTGAAAGCAGCAGACCAAACTGGCAGGACCATTTAGCAAGGAGTCGAGTTAGCCCTAGGCCCCATGCCACCGAACCCGTGAGGCTACAATCCCAGATAGAGATCCCATCGAAGCCTTCCAAGAGAGAGAGAACGATGAAGGAGAAACCTCAGAAATCTGGTACCGAAAGTAGACACATAGTGCAAAAAGGGAGATTTAGACACCACCGCGAGGGAGGTAAGAGATACTTTTTAGGCACCAAAAGGCGAGTTGTTGAAGAAGAAGATGGCAAAGAGGTGCAGTCAAAAGGGAAAATTGCAGATCCAGTCCAGGAGCAGTTTTTCAGGATCGCAAAAGAGCTGGAGGAACTTAGAAAAGGAAAGGCTAAGGAGGCAGATGGAGAGAAAGACCCCCTCAGAGAGTTTAACGCCCCGTTAACTGAAGAGATCAAAACAACAACACTTCTGCCAAAGATGAGAGTGCCACAAGATAAGTATACAGGGAAAGTGACCTACTGAACCACCTGGAGTCATACTACCAGCAAATGGAACTC
This sequence comes from Xanthoceras sorbifolium, assembly GCA_003430845.1. NCBI lineage: Eukaryota > Viridiplantae > Streptophyta > Magnoliopsida > Sapindales > Sapindaceae > Xanthoceras > Xanthoceras sorbifolium. The sequence continues at coordinate 24,271,613 of CM010608.1, read as the reverse complement.
CAGAACATCTCGGAGAAAGCCATGTGCAGGATGTTTCCCATAACTTTCGATGGAGCTGCTAAAAACTGGTTCAGGAAGCTTCCTCCGAGAAGTATCAGCTCGTTCTCCTAACTAACTAAAGATTTTGTGGCACAGTTTTAAGGAGTAAAACCCCTACCGAAAGATTCGTCGCTCCTGCAATATATTAAGCAAAAGAGTGGAGAGTCTCTGAAAGACTACGTGAAAATATATCATAATGAAGTAATTGAAATGGGAGTATTCACCAAACGGGAGACTTTCTTAAATTTTTGGAGAATTTAAGGACGGGACATTTGTGGGAATCTTTCGAAGAACAACAACCATCTACTTATAAGGATGCTTACACCAGAGCATTAAAGCAGATAGAGAAAGACGAGAAGTACCGAGTCAAGAAGCAGCATGAAGAAGCAGAAGCTCCTAGAGGAAGAGAGAACTTCTTCAGGAAGGTTAGGGTAGAACGGCTAACCAACCTTTCTAGCAACCTCCAAGAAGGCCACACTATCGTTCACCTCCATGACCTCCTTTCCGTCCGCCTAATACTCTACCAAGCAAACTCCTACCGTCTCCTCCTAAATCCCAGCACAACCATGTTTTCACCAGAACAACCTCAGGACGACAACCTGTTTGGGATGTCTTCACGCCTTTAAATACTTTCAGAGAGAATGTCTTCTTCGCCATCCGGGAGAAAGGCCTCTTGAGAAAACCAAGTCCAATCCGAGGTCCACCAGAAAGGAAGAATAAGTATAGGTATTGCGATTTTCATGAAGATGTTGGTCATAGTAACTCAGATTGCTACAGCCTTCGAAACCAGATAGAAAGTCTCATTTGAGGAGAACTGCTGACTGAATTTCTCCATGTAACACCCCTTGACCCGACCCGCCTAGATCGAACCAATGAGTGCTACCCGGTTTCAAAACTTTTCTAAACTTAGTTTATAAATTGAAATCTTTGTAAAAACAACAAATTGTTTATCTTTCAAAATCTTTTACAGTGAGCCCACCAAATATTTCGAAAATTTTGCCATAATTTCCTCTGTTTTTCTGATTTTTCAAAAATCCTGTTTCCAACAAACTCAAACAATATAATATCAAACACTTCAAAATTGGTTTCTCAATCATATGTGCACTTTTTCATATAGTGCGACTTCCTTAAAAATTTTCAATAAAACAATGAGTTAATTACACTCAACCTCCCTGAGGTTTGGCTAATTACACTCGGAATCAAAGTTTGTATTAATGGACACTAACCTCCCCTCACGTTAACGTTGACCGTCAAAATAACCGTTGACCATTTTCAAATTTTTTAAATGACCTAAATACCCCTGTCAATTTATATTATCAATTTTTTTTACTATTCATTAAAAAAAATTAATAGTGAGATTCAGATTGGATTTTCACCATCCATCAATCTGGATCTTCACCGTCTATCAACAATGATGGACGGTGGAGATCCAATATGGATCTCCACCAAGGAACAAAAAAAAAAAAAAAATTTTGAATGTGTTCATCGAACCCTTCTGGGTTCGAAGATCGAACCCTTCTGGGTTCGAAGATCGAACCCTTCTGGGTTCGAAGATCGAACCCAGAAGGGTTCGTGGAACCCAGAGGGTTCGAAGATCGAACCCTTCTGGGTTCGAAGAATGAACCCAGAGGGGGGTTCGATCTTCGAACCCTCTGGGTTCCACGAACCTAAAGGGTTCGATTCGAACCCTTCTGGGTTCGAGATTCATCTAACCCAGAAGGGTTCGATCTTTGAACCCTCTAGGTTCGATCTCGAACCCAGAAGGGTTCGATGAACAGATTCAAAATTTTTTTCTTGGATTGGATCTCCACCGTCCATCATTGTTGATGGACGGTAAAAATCCAATCTGGATCTCACCATTAATTTTTTAAAATGAATAGTAAAAAATTGATAATATAAATTGACAGGGATATTTTGGTCATTTAAAAAATTTGAAAAAAGTCAACGGTTATTTTGACGGGCAACGTTAATGTGAGAGGAGGTTAGTGTCCATTAATGCAAACTTTGATTTCGAGTGTAATTAGCCAAACCTCAGGGAGGTTGAGTGTAATTAACTCATAAAACAATACATAATGTATATTTACAAAAATTAAAAAAAAAAAAACATAAACCATTATACAAATATTTACAAACTCACACAATTCAACTTTACAAATTTCTGTATATGCATGCTGAAATAAATAATTATACAAACAAGATTTAAATAAAACTACCTAAGTGACGTGACTCTGACTCTTCGTTTGCAACTACCTCCTCTTTAGTCTTTTTTTCCATTGATGTCTCTACTACATACGTGTGATAAAATCAACGCGCTAAGCATATCGCTTAGTGGGTGTACACTAAACTTATTTATCAAAATCACAAAATAACTTTCAAAATAAAATATCATAACAATATCATATCAAAACATATTATTATTTTAAATAAATCCAACAAATCTTTTATTTGTTAATCATACGAAAGCGAATTAAACTCTTTTATATAAATTTTAATTTAATTCTTTTCCAATCTTGGCCCTTTGGTATACTCAACATAACTTTTTGGATTGGAATATGGGCCGTTCGACATCGACCAATCGGTGGCTGCCCGTCGAACATAACTCCTAACCCTAGGACCGGCACTTGGGGCCTCCACCATCTAAGGGTGGTACGTACAGATCATATCATAACTCCCTACCCTAGGACCGGGTACTCGGTACCTGCTCATAATCCTTAGTAAGGTACGTAATATCAATATCAATATCAATATCGGTGCAGTACTGCTGAAATAACCCAGCTGGTATACCAACCTCCTATATCCATTTTCTATGTTCAAGTATCCTAGGGCCGTTTCACAATACACAATTTTCAACTTTCATATCAATTCATTTCATTCCTTTCGAAATCAACAAACTTTAATTCGTAATTCTAAATCAAATTCAACAAATATAATTACCAAATAGTATTCGTAAACCATTTATGTTTGACTTCTTTGAAATCATGCAATTGATTCAAACAATATTCTTAAACACTTTATTCCAACACAATCGTTATAAGCGAAATACTATTAAATCAAAATATTCGAAGAAATGAACGTATAAACATATATACATACATATATATATATATATATACCAAAATATTCAAAGATCTAAAATTCAAATCAAAACACATACTAAAACCATAAAGTTTTCAGAAATGAGTGTACACCGACCTGGATACTATTTTTCCGAAAGTTTCTTTTTTAGATTTTCTTTTCTCCTCTTTTTCTCTTCTTCTTTCTTCTTCCTCTTTTCCTTCTCCTTATTATTCTTTTCTTCCTTTTCTTTCTTTCTCTCTCTTCTTTCTCTTTCTTCTTCTTTCTTTCTCTCTCTTCTTCTTTTTATTTCTCTCGGTCTCTCTCTTTTCTTTGGCTTCTTCGTGAAACTTTTCACCGCCTCTTATTATTTTATAAAATTTTGGTTGTCGCAACCTGTGGTCGCGTCGCTTGGTCACGGTGCTCACTGGAATATTTTTACCGCCTTCATCGCGTTCAGCCGTCATGGTATCTGGTTACGATGCTCACTTGTCGATTTCACCATTTTTATCGCAAGCACCCTATCGCAATCACTAGTCGCGGTCTTGGGTCGCGATGCTCACTGCCATCATTTTCCTTTGTCTTTTCATGCACTGTTTCTGGACCACTCCACTTGGTCCGCTCGTATACCTAAAAATTAATTAAATTAAATACAATATGTCATTATCACATAATTCATAATAATTGAGGGTACTTTTCATAATTACTGAAAATTAAGGATGTTACACTCCAGTAGGTGCGAGATAGAGTAAAGATGGGAAGAAGGGTTCAGGAAGAAATAGAAAAAGACGAACAGGCTCCAATCCATAAGGGAAAGGAACCAATGAAGGAAGTGTAGATGATACATACGATAAGTGGGGGACCTACTATGGCCGAACAGTCAAACAAGTCCAGGAAAAATCATGCGAAGATGGTTCCAGGAAGAACTTCGGCAGCCAGCTTCTATGCAGTCCATAGCGAGGAGCCACCTAAGCCCAAGGTTGCCCAGATTGTGTTTACAAGTGAGGATAGCTACGATGTCATCCAGCCTCATGATGATCCTATGGTCTTTACCCTCCAGGTGTCAAATTGCTTGGTGGCGCGAGTCATGGTGGATACCGGGAGTTCAGTAGACATATTATTCAAAGATGCTTTAGATAAGTTCAACCTGGAATCTGGCATGCTAAACAGTTGTACATCCCTCTTGTACGGGTTTACTAGAGATTTCGTGATGCCAATAGGAACCATCATCCTACCCGTAATCTTGGGGCAGCCTCCTGCACAAATCAAGTGGTTAACAGAGTTCCTGGTGGTCGATACTCCCAGTGCCTATAACATAATACTAGGAAGGCCTTTCCTAGTAAGAACCAAGAGCGTGGTATCCATTTATCACCATGTCCTGAAGTTTCCCATTGGAGATCGCGTGGGAGTGATACATGGGGATCAACATTGTGTGCATTAACCCCACTGCCCTTCTTAAACATTATGTGCAGGTAACTACAAGGAATGATGAGCTTCCACAAGAGAAAGCCATGGAGACAAATGTAAATGAAGAACATTTGGAAGTCCAGGAGGAAGAGGACGAGAAGAGGGTCCCCAAAACGCAAGAGCGTGAGACACCTGTTGATGACCTGGAGGCTGTTTCCATCAACGATGAGGACCCAACAAAAATGGTAAGAATATATGCCAAGCTACCTAACGAGGAGAAGAAGAAGAAGTTGCAAGAATTTCTGAAGAAATACCAGGACATTTTTTCCTGGACACACGAGGACATGCCTGGTATTCGCCTCAAATATCGAGTCATCGATTATAAGTAGACCCAAAATGTAAGCCAGTCAAGCAGAAGCGAAGGTTTTTCAACCAAGAGCGGTATGTTGCAATACAGGAGAAAGTTGATAAGTTTATGAAAGCCAAGTTTATCTAGGAAGTGAGATATCCAGAGTGGATAGCAAACGTGGTGCTGGTGAAGAAGGGAAATGGAAAATGGAGAATGTGTGTGGATTTTACATATCTAAACAAGGCTTGACCAAATGATAGTTTTCCCCTTCCGAAGATTAATCAGCTTGTGGATTCAATGTCCACGAGCAAATTCTTAAGTTTTATGGATGCTTTCTCCAGGTATAATTTTAGTACTCAACATCTAAATATCCTTGTGGAGACGATAATTTACTCACACTTTATTACTTGTGCCGACCCCGTATACTTGCGGGTACAAAAAGGCGTAACATCAACCCTGAGAAGAAAAAGGTCATCCTGGACCTGCCTTCCCCGAGGAATGTGAAACAAGTCCAGAGCTTCACATGGAAAGTAGCCGCTTTAGCAAGATTTGTATCCAGAGCAACAGATAAATGCCATCCTTTTTTTCAAGCCATAAAGAAAGGGAAAGGTATGGTGTGGGACGCCAAGAGTGAAGAAGCCTTCCAGAAGCTAAGAACTTACCTCATGAACCCGCCATTAATGGTGAAGCCTCATCCAGGAGACATACTGTTACTCTACTTAGCAGTATCGGAAGCAGCTGTCAGCAGCGCATTGGTCAAAGAATGCGAAGATAAAGCTCAAAGGCCAATTTACTATGTGAGTAAATCTTTAACTAAGTCTGAAAAGAATTATTCACGGCTGGAAAAATTGGCCTTTGCCCTAGTACTGTCTTCCAGGAAGCTGCGACCATATTTTCAATCACATACCATCTCGATTGTTATGAACCAACCTTTGCGGCAGTTCTTCCTAAAGCCAGATGTTTCAGGAAGATTAATACTATGGACTCTGGAACTTACTCAATTCGACATTAAATATCAAAGCCGAAATGCAATAATGGGGCAAGAGTGGCAGATTTCATCTCGGAGTTCGCAGAAGATACACAGCGGGAGGACGAATCCCCTCCAGGAAAGACCAGCAATCAGCAGAGCTAGAAAAAACACACCATTGAAGTCCCAATCTGGACTCTTTATACAGATGGCACATCGAATCAGAATGGTAGTGGGGCTGGCTTGATATTGATAGATCCAGACAAAGCGGAGTTCAGCCATTGTCTGCGATTCGACTTCAAGATGTCCAATAATGAAGCCGAGTACGAAGCTTTGATAGTAAGATTGAAGATAGCTAGAGAATTGAAGGCCCGAGGGTTACGAGTTCTAAGTGACTCACAGCTGGTGGTAAATCAGGTAAACGATAATTTCCAAGCGAGAGGAGATAACATGATTGCCTACTTGAAGAAAGTCAACGAACTTGCAGGCTCCTTTGAGTTTTTCTCAATCGAACAAATTCGAAGAGCCCAAAATAGTCGAGCGGACGCTTTAGCAAAGGCAGCTTCGGTGGGCAAGCAAACATTGCTCAAAGCAGTCCCCATATAGGTGATAGCAGCCTCGAGCATTTCAGAGATAAGAGAAGCCATACATGTGGATAAACCGACTTCCTGGATGAATCCAATACTTGATTATAACTTCTTGAAAAAACTACCAGGAGACAAGAATGAAGCTAGAAGAATCAAGTACAAAGCAGCTCGTTTCTATATCGAAGAGGTTTTTCATTGCCACTCCTGAGATGTTTGTATCTAGAAGAAGCATAATGGATCATGAATGACTTACACAGCGGGAACTGCGGAAACCACTCAGAAGGATCTTCGTTAGAACACAGGATCTTGAGGATGGGATTTTTTGGCCCACCATGCATGAAGCTGCAAAAAGATTGGTCCAGGAATGTGAGGCTTGTCAAAAAATGACAGATTTAATTTATAAACCTCCTGAAGCCTTGACACCCATCAACGCACCTTGGCCTTTTGCACAATGGGGTGTGGACCTCATTGGACCTCTCCCTATGTCTAGAGGCCAAGTGAGGTATGCAATCATTGCGGTGGATTAGTTTACACGATAGGTAGAAGCTAAGTCCTTGGTGTCAATTACAGAAGCTCAAACCACCAATTTCCTTCTGCAGGCGATTGTATGCAGATATGGAGCTCCAAGAGTAATTATCATGGATTTGGGAACACAATTCGACAACAAGAAGTTCAGGAAGTTTTGTGACACCTACGAGATCGACTATCGTTTCGCCTCAACAGCCCACCCCCAATCCAATGGGTTAGTGGAATCTACCAACAAGACCATAAAGAAGTTGATCAAGAAGAAATTAGAAGATGCTAAAGGGAATTGGGCAGATGAACTTCCTCATATCTTATGGGCTTACAGAACCATGAAGAGAATAGTTACAGGAGAAATACCTTTCTCCTTAGCTTTTGGGACTGAAGTAGTGCTCCTACAGAAATAGCTCTCTCATCCTTCAGAGTGAGCCACTTTTCTTTCCAGGATAATGACAAGCTGCTGAGGAACACCTTGGACCTTCTGGAGGAAAAGCAAGATAAAGCTGTAGGAAGAGTAGCGGCGTACCAACAACGCATAGCTCGCTATTATAACAAGAATGTGAAGATACGAACATTCAAGGAATGAGATTTAGTGCTAAGGAAGGTGACCCAAAACACAAAGCGACCAGGAGATGGAGCGTTGGGAGCAAATTGGGAAGGACCCTACCTGGTGAAAGGAATTGTCAAACCTGGAGCATATAACCTGGAAGACATGGAAGCGCGTCCGGTTAAACACACTTGGAACACAGATCACTTGAAGAAGTTTTTCCCCTAAACTATCAAAGCATTATGATTTGAAGACTGACAAAATACATATATGCCTATATTATTTTTTTCCATTCCAAGAAGTCTGCACAAACAAGCAGCATCCTTCTTGTGTACATACATTTGAAATGTAATGAAATCTCATGAATTCAACTGCCAGATTTTATCTCCAAGAAGAATGATGTCTTATGATTCATCCATAATTTTATCGTACTGATTTTTTACTCCCCTGAAAATACGATATTCAGGAAGAACCCCCTGTAGGAACAATAGTTTTTCCGCCAGGGTTAAGCCTTTTAATTCCTCCGGAGATGAAATGCCATAGAGATGAGCTCACATGACGAGCATCATGAGCGGGTAAACTGACTCCTGTATGCCCAGGACAGTCTTATATGCCTAGGGCTGATTGTCAAATTCCTGTATGTCCAGGACAGTCCTATATGCCTAGGGCTGAAAAATAAATCTTGTATGGCCAGGACGGTCTTATATGCCTAAGACCGAGAATCAACTCCTAAAAATAATCAGGACAATCTTACATTCCAGTTCAATGGAAAGCAATGAAAACTTGAGGAATTCGCCACCACACCATATAAAGATTCTTCCAGAAGGAAAGAGCTTCATCTACGAGGAACACAAGATCTCATTCCAAGAAGATCTTCATTTGCGAAGAATATGAAGATCTCTACAGAAGAAGAGGGCTATATCTTGAAGGAGCAAGAGGTTCTCCCTGAGAAAGATCTCCATCGAAAAAGAACACCAAGTTTCTTATAGATGAAACTTCCATCTACAATACAAAGCGATAAGAGCGCCTAATCCTAAAGCGGCAAAACCTCTAGGAGAAAATAGCAAGAAGCGACCAAAGCTTTCAAAGCACCGTGCATGATAAAGCACCTCCTAAAGGCCTAATAGCATGCCTTACAAGGAGACAATGATCCAATCACATAGCCAAGAAAAGCATATCGTAAAAAAAAAAAAAAAAAAAAAAGGAAGCAATACAGGGAGAGCAACAATTTCAAACATTCCATATTTCAAAAGGAAACTAACAAAAGCCAAGCTCCATGCCTAGCAACAAAATCATAAAAAAAAAACAAAAAAAAAACAAAAAATATTTATGGAAAAGTTCATGATCAATAAGGGATAATCAGCAAAAGGGTCACATTCTGTCTTCATTCCTGACTTGTGGGGGTCTCCTCATCAGCTGCTTTAGCTTCTTCCTCCTTCTTACCACCCATAGCAGCATCTCCAACCTCTTCCTGATCAAAGGCCTTAATGGGGGAGTCAGCTTTTGCCTTTTTCAGGATAGCATCCCTGTTTCAGTTGTTAATCAAGCTAAGGTCCCACTCTGCAGGAGCTTTCTCAGCAACTTGAGACTGTGCCAGAAGGAATTCAGTATGAAGAGCGGACACGTACTTTTTGTCCAAAACCTCATGGGCCATGGTCAGCTCATTCACACACTCCTGCAAAAGCTTGACCTTCCTTTCCAGTTCTTTTTTAGTTTTCTTCTTGGTTTTCTCTTTGTCTTTAGAAGCGATCTTCCTAAGCTCTTTGTCCTAGAGCGAATGTTTCTAGCGTTCCTCTTCCAGGGGATTTTTGACAGAGCGAAGAGACTCCCCCATCACATAAGAACACATAAAAGCCTGCAACTCCCAAAAATCATTACCACAAATGATCAAATGGAAAGCAATATACAAATAAAGGAACGCAAAGACAACAAACTTACCTGAGCATCAGAAGCCAAAAGCTTGCTTGCCAAACACTGGAAGTCAAGGGAGAGGGTGCTGTTGAAATGCTCAATGTGGCAAAGGCTGTTTAGAATGTCACCCAAAGGAGGGACTGGATCGCGGCTTCCTGCAACCCCCTCTAAATCTTCGGTCAAACTTTTAGGGGAAAACTTTCGTTTCTTCCCTGACGCTTTTGTCTGGATACCAGAGGGAATCTCATCTCCGCGACCTTTGCTCCCCGAGGAACCTCTTATAGAAATCTCTTTTCCAAGACTAGAACTACCAGAAATATTTTTCAAAAGCTTTTGTGCTTCCTCTACTAATGCTGCACGACGCATGACGCGAGTGTCAGGTTTCTTCACATTTCGGGGAATGCTTGAAAACATCTCTCTAGGAGGTACCAACGCTACGAAAAGGGAAGCAAAGGTTAGAAAATGCTAAACGTCTTAACAACAGTATTTGAAATTGCACAACCACATAAGAAGGAATAAACCTGTTGGGCTAGCCCTTAATAATCCTGAGGAATTTAGCCTCACTAAGTCTAGCACGTCCCCATCAACCGCCTCACTCAAGCCTCTACGGTTCACTATATGGGTCAACCTAGAGGGGAATTTTCTATGAACCTCAGTAAGGCGAAGCCACCCCACTAGAACAAAAAGAGGATACATTAAAAAAAAAAAAGGAAGGGGAAGGAAGGGAAAGGAAATTGAAAATACATAAAGAGGGGGGATAAGGGCATCTAGAGTTTTGAACCTAGTGGAAATTTTCTTCCACGACTCCCTTACCAGCACATCGTGCCCCCATTCGCCTTTAACCATAACCCATTTGTATCTCCAATTGACATCTTTCTTTAGTGGGGTGGGAACATGATTACCTATCTCATTCGTAGCCTTTAGATAAAGCTGCCATTCGTAGTTAGTGAGCTTATTATCCTGGTAAGTATATTGAAATTCCTCAACTGTGGGAGCTGGCCCCCCATCCTCCATCCTCCATCCACATCACATAACACCCAGAAAAAGACCTCCAGAAGCCAAGCGAAAGCTGGAAGGGGGCCAAGTCTAACTTAACTAACATCCTTCTAAAGAATGGTTGGAAAGGAATTTGGAGACCCAACCGAAATGCATAAAGAGTTACGGGAACTTCCCTCTAGGGGGATCATATACAGGATACCCCTCTGGGGGCACCAGAACCTCCACACTTGAAGGAATCCTATACTCACCCCATAGATCTTGAACATACTCAGGCGAAAGAGCAGAAGAAGAAATGGGAAACGACAGCTGGGAGGGTTTGTTTTAAGAAGATACTTTTCTTTTTACCCCCTGGTCCTAGAGCCCACCGGTCCAACTTTTACTCGTTTACTTCCTCCAGACCTTGAGGGGGTGCCTTTAACAGCATCCTCGACACAAACACTAGGAAAGATACTAACAGAGGCAATCTCCATGCTAAAACTCCTATCATCACTCACAGACCTAACCATTGAGCTACCAACACCCCGACCCCCTGATATGGACATTAAAGGACTGCTACTAACGACATTAACCCCGGAGCCCTTGCCCACAACGTCCCCTGTGGAACTTGAGTCGGAGCAGGAAATCTCGGGATTTTTTATTAAAGGATCATGCTTACGAGAGTTGGAACTAGCCATGGCAAAAGAAAACACATAAAAGAAAAGAAAAGAGGAAAGCAGAAATGGTTACCTGAAGGATGAAGGAAATAAAAACTTTTCCAAGAAGCAAATTAGCCAAAACACGAACAAGAAAGGAAGTTCACGCTTATTTATGGAAGACAAACCACCTCAAGATCTTGACCATCTATAAGAATTTCATCCAATGGACAAGAAGTTTTCCTTTTTATTCCTATTTTCTTTTTTTTCTTTTTTTTTAAAAAAAAAAAAGAAAGAGGGAGGAGGCAGTTTAAGAAAAAAGAGAAGAGTGACAGCTGGCGTCTAGGAAACACGTCCCAGAATCACCTCTGCACTAGCCTGAAAATTCGGCCACAATAATAATGAACATCAGCGATTGGAGATGGAACGGAGGACCAAGATTCCACCATCAGCTTTCTATTTTTTTCCCGCCATTTTTTCTCTTTCTCTTTTCTGACGCAGAGCATTAAATAAGCAATCATGAAGATTTCATTTTTATTCTTTTTCGAAAAAGGAAGAAGAAAAAAACGAAGGGTTTTTTCTTGAAAAGGAAAATAAATCACTGAACAGATGCTTAAAATTCCTGATGTGACCTTCCAGAAAAGTCTTTGACCCTTTGCCTTCACAAAATGTCCAAGACTTGAGGACTTCTGTTAATAGAAAATTTCACCCAGGATTCAAGTATCGGTCCAGGATATGTACCCTTCAGGAAATAATGTCCTGGAAGTTAAACGGGAGTATTATCTTAAATAATTTCTTAAATAAATAGCAAAATATTTATTTATTTCATGCATGATAACAACCATTTCACATTAGACAAAATAGAAGGATATACGAGATGATCAGAAAAGCCATGGTACGGAATGAGGGAGAAATCAGCAAAAAGATGGAGAAGGGACAAGCATGCAAAGGACAAGAGAAAAAGAAGGTGGTCCTAGAATCAGAAATGGCAGACCAAGATACTCATAAAATGCATGTCCCCTCAAAGGGGACCAACGAATCTCCAAGTGGTCATATGAGAAAGCGACACTTGGAAAGCTTCTACTAAGGTGTGCCACACATGGAAAAGAATCGTCTGACGTGGGAAGAATATGACTTATGGAAAGGGGACACCTGAGCGCCACGGTGTCCTGGAAGGAATCTGAGTCACAGCTCATATCATATATGTCCTTTCTTTACTGGATCAAGGCACGAGAGGCAATTGAGCATAAATGAGCAGGGCACGGGAGAAAGATGAAGGACCACTAGGGTGACGACACTTGGCAAGAGTTGTCAGGAGGAAGCTGTCACTTGGAGCCTATAAATACCCATGCATATTCTAAAAAGAGGGTTAGTTATTCTTCTTACTCTTTATTGTTTTTCTCTCATGCTCAGTTTATTTGAAGGGATCTAAGGCAGATTTATATATACTAACTTGGGCGTCGGAGTATGGTCGCCAGAGCCCCACCAGCCTCCACACTAACCCCAGGTTTTTATCTGTCTTGGCAGGATTTTCTTAGAGAGCTCAGAATGTTCATCACATAAAGAATAGTCTAAACATTCACCAGATAATCCAGAACTTGTCATTTACATTTTTACATTCGAGTCTTATGTTGTCAGTGGCTATCGTTTAGATTATTAAATGCTAGATATGTTGTTGATAATGGAAACAATGTCCTAGATAATTATTCCAGGAAATATACTGTTATATTCTCTGGTTACTTGTTAACTTTAAATTTGTTGTGAAATTTGAGGTTAACAATATATATATATATTTCATATTTTAAATTGTTTTCAATATTTTATTAAACATCAACATCACTAATACTTACCGTCCAATATGATTTGATTTTAAAGAGCGTTCATTCAATATAATAATATCTTATATTCGACGGGTAATTGAAAATTACTATTAATTAATGTTGTATTGCTTCACGTTGTTGGCTTAAAAAAATGATGAGTTTAATTTATCATATATGTATAAATCTTGACCAAAAATATTAGTATATATGTAGTCAACCTTGAGAATTTTGCACAAATTAATCAAATTAATTAAATCTAATAGCAAATGGGATATTTTATAAAAAAGAAAAAAAACATGCCTATTACGCAATCCATCACATTTATTATTATTATTATTTTAAGGGCTAATTGCAATAAAGTAACCTAAGATTTGACATTATTGCAACCAGAACGTGACATTATCTTAAATAACAAGTTAATACCTTTGACCAAGTGTTGACTGTTAACTATAACAGGTTAGGAGTTAAAAATGCTGTAAAGACTATTTTACCCTTCTTACACTTTAAAAATTGATTTGACATATGCAGAAGTTTGTCTGGTTCATTAAAATTACCGTTTTACCCTTTAAACTTGATAAAATAATTGCAATGGAAGGCAACTAACTTTTAAAATGTTAAAGACTTGATAACCGTTGAAACACAATAGGAGTTGTTGCTGCCAAATTAAATGGGATGCTATGATCTTTGAAGCAGTTCACATTGAAAAATTTATGGGTAATGAAAAAGCAATCAAATTTAACTTTTCATGAGTGTAAATATATTCAGAATTAAAGGTTGGTTGACAGGGAAATATCTATTTTTTACTGTTTGAACACAATAAATTTAAAAGGATATAAATGTATCAAGCATTCAAAACCTCAAATCCAGCAAACACATCAAATACCAAGGATAAAATAATTACATAACTTGATAATTACATAACTTGTCTGGATGTTTGATATTACATTAACTATCATAAATGTGGTGCTTAGGTACCAGGCTGAATTGTATTTATGGCTTGGTACCTTATGCACCACATCTTACAAAATACTTCCCAGCTGTGAAAGAAAAGTAAGCATAAAACATCTATGTACCCACCCTAGCATGAACCAAAATAATGTACCCACAACCCTTCTGTACCCACCGTAGCAACCCAAAAATTCACTATGTCAAACTAACAGCAAAATATATGTCTTAAGACATCAACTATATCTGCATGTATGCAAGTTATAATAATATTGTCCACCTAATAATTACAATACGCACATAGCACCAACCTACATCTCATGAATATAACATCCACAGTGCACCAACCTAACACTATGAGCAATAAAATACGTTAAAAATGGTATGCTCGGCTACAATAACAGATTGAAATCCCACCCAAACAAGCAAAAAGCCACATCTATCAGGGTTGTTATCTCAGCTAGGAATAATGCACTTAGGCACATACTAAACAACAAACAATAAAGAAAAATATTATAAGTCCTACTACTGAGTTTCATAGAAGGAGCTGCAATCAGAAGGTGGGACTTCAGTCTGAACTCAATCCAGCCACAGTACCTATCACAACAATTACAAAATGTATTTTTATAAAAATAGAGCAATGATCTGAAGGGAGTTTTAGAAAAGATTTTGATTATCGTATAACATGCGGAATTCGGTTTCAAAATTTTTTCTTATATTGAAAACCTTTTTTCAATCAGGAACGAGTTCCTGTATATACGCAGAAAAAGACTTTAGAAACTACATACCTTTTTCTTGATTTTCATTTTCTGATTCTTCGATCTACCACCAGATCTTTCGAGCTATGACCCGCGGTCTGACAACTTGTGTGTGAGCATGTCACGGCAAGAAATGGAGGTCACGTGAAAAGAACGCCAGTCGAATCCTGCAAAAGAGGGAAGAGTCAGAAAAAACTTTTTTTTCTTTTCTCTCTTTCTTTGGTGGCCGAATTCTCTTTCTTTTTCACTTGTGTACTAGGTTCAGCTTTTTCCTAACTATATAACACTTATATAGTAGTTCTTAAGGGTTTTAGTTTGACCAAGTCAAAATACGATTCTAAATCCTATTTATTTTTAGTCTCCCTAAAGACTTGAACCTATGACCTTTTGGACTATTAAAATAATCTAATTATTTTAATTCTTTTGTCCTAGTCATTATTTCATCACATGACCTCATATTTAATAAATAGAATTAATAATTCATAATTATTAATTTCTATTATTTTATTAAATATTTAATTAATTAAATAATCACATTATTTAATTACTCTCTTTTATTTAAATCGCATTACTTTCGTAACACTATTAATTGGACCATCCAATTAATCTAACCGTGATCCTCGTTACCAACAACCATAAGGGCTAGCAAGGGGACCTAATGGACCCATAGTTTTGAGCTTCAATAATACTTAGTAATATTAATTAAAACTCTTTAATTAATATTTCACGATTATTAACCTTGGAGTTATTCCACTAAAAACCCAAGGCTGCACTCTCAAAATTGTAGACATGTTTATACAATCTGAAGTCTCAGTGTCCATTGATATAGCTAATTGCATATAGTGTGATCCTCCACAAATAGTTCATAACTAGAACTGGGTCATAAAGTCCGTTATACCCCTCTAGAAATATCTTTTCCTTTAAGTACCATTGATTCTCTAATGAACAATTAAATCTTGTCTTCCTCACGGAAGAAAGAGAGCGCTCATAATCGTTCAAGCCCAAAATCAACCCTTAAGGGAACTACTCATCTACTTCAATCAAGAAGGAGTGGATTCCACTATTGTGTTCAAACTTTCTCAGCCACAAGCCAAACCGCAGCTCCAAGATACGGAGGTATTGGTCGAGATTCTCATCAACCTCACTCATAGTAAATCAAAAGCCACGATCTAACCTGAAGGAGTCGATAAGACACTCAGGATTAAGATTACCTATAAATGGCCATCATTTATCGATTATATATGAATCTCATCTACTAACGGATCTTGGTGAGAGATTCATATAAATCGTGGCCCAGTCCTATATGATCTTATCATACAAGGTGCCTCCATTCTCATGTCAACTACATGGGCGGTCTAGGATAAGACCACTGTACTTTACAGAATAGACCGCAGCAGTAGATCAATCACAAAGAAAGTACCCAGCTTTCTTCGCTCTCTGCGGACTCTTTAGATTGCACGTCTCAAAATGAATCCTCTCTGTATATGACCATCATATACTCATTATGAGATTACATCTTGCAATCTAGGATGTTCTTGTACAATACGAATGTATTACTGAATATAAAACATTTTATGAACTTGAATGATAATCTAAATAATTCTTATTATTGTCTTTAACCATTTACAATTACAAGCTTTAGGGCATAAATCCCATACAATTAAAATATTTCAGCATTGTATAAATCATACTTGGATTTGACGTGCTACGAGTGTCGTACGATGCCTGTGAACTAGAGAACAAAGGTGCATTTTGACTTAGGGGCTGCGAGGACTGTTCTGGATGATGTCCAGTCTTGGAGGTTGAAGCTGCAATGACAGTAAAGGTCTGCCCATAAGCTGATTGTCCAATCTGCTTACAAATATGAATTTGTTTGTAAAGTTTGATGGTGTACCATTGAAAAACAAAATAAAATAAAAGCAGCAGCAAAATCAGACCCTTACAGTTGTAATAGCTGTAACATCCCTAATTTCGAATAAATATGAAAAGTATGATTGAATTAATCTTGAATATGTGAATATGATATTTATGATTTGAGGGGTGGAAAATGGACCAATTTGACCAGTCGAAAACAATTTGACTAGTGCTCGCGGTGAAAATGGAGAAATTGGACCAGTGAGCACCGCGACCAAGATCGCGACCAGTGCTCGCGGTAACTGCTCTCGGTGAAAGGTGCAAATTTTCACTAGTGAGCAACGCGACCGAGCGACGCGACCACCACTCGCGGTACGCAATCGCGATGGCTCAAAAAGTTTAAAAAAAAATAGCACCGAGTGGCATGAAGCGGTGCCACTTAAAGGCAATAGAGTGAGCATAAGCTCACAAGTTGAAACACATCAGAAACCAGACCAAACAAGAGAGGAAGAAGAGAGAAAAGAGGAGAGAGAAAGAAGAGAGAGAAAGGAAAAAAGAAAAGAAGAAGAAGAAGAAGAAGAAAAGAGGAAGAGAAGGAGAAAGAGTTCAGGTTTGGTGTGCACGTATTTTTTAAATTTCCAGTTTTTTAGAAATTTTCAGAATTGTCGAATTTTAGAGTTTTTGAATTAGTTGAATTATATTGATTATAGATTATAGTTCAGGTGCGGTGTACACGTGTTTTTGAATTTTTTCGTTTTCCAGAATATTTCAGATTGATTTCATTTTATTTATTTTGAGTTATTTTGATTATATTGCTTACAGTTGATAGTTTGAAATTGATTCTGGAATGATTTGAATCGTGAATTATTGAAATATAGATTATATCTGAAATTTTGATTATAAATACTATTCGAAATTGATTTTAATATGTTTTGATGTTAGTATTGTTATGGAAATATATTATTGAAAGTGATTTTAGTTATACACTAATTGTGAAATGTACCGGAAAATGATTTTGGGGCATTTTGATTCGATATGAAATTATGAAATACGTTTGAATATATTTTTGGATCGATTTGATGTAATTATTGATTTAGAAATATATTCGTATATTTCCGTTATATGATATTTGAAGAAATTTGAATTTTGAAAATATATATATTGAAATTGAATAAGTTGAATTCGATGATTCTGAAAGAAATGAAATATGTTGACATTGGATTTGACAAAACATTTTGGCTCTAATGTGTATAAACATAGATATGGATATAGGAGGTTGACATGTCAATTGGGTTTCTATCTGAACAGTATTGTGCCGATTATACCACCCTTTGGATAGTACAGGCCCAAAGTGCCGGTCCTAGGGTTCTGAAATTTGTCATGGGACATTTACAGCGGGTGATTCCGTTGGTGTTCCATTCTGATCTGATGTTCGGCGGATGGCCCCGTTTGCGTCCGATGCCAAACAACCCATAATCCAGTCCAATAACTTATGTTTTGTATGTCATGAGCCCAATCTGAAAACTGATTTGTTATATGAAAACGTTTGAGAAATTATGAAAAATTTGTCTGTTGATTGATTTTGGATATTTGATTTGATATGAGCCCCATATATTGTTTACATATTTGTTGTTTATAGTTTAAATAAACAGATTGAATTATTTAATATAGTATATTGTATATACAATTTTGTGTACATCCACTAAGCAATATGCTTAGCATGTTGAGTTTTCTCGCACGCAGGTAACAAAGGTTCCAAAGGCAATAAATATAAAGAAGAGTAGAGACTGCAAAACCAGAGTCTGAAATCACATCTCTCCTGCATATATTTTGGTAGTTCGTTTGTAATAAGTTTATATATTTTGATACCGCATGCATATACAGAAACTGTTTGTAGATATTTAAGGAGCTTCCGCTATATAAATATGTGTAAATATTTTATTATATGTTTATGTTATTTGAATATTTATAAATTATTATATTGTGATAGATTGCTTGGTAAGTCGCACTATATTTGGAAGGGTGCGCAAAATTGATTTGAGAATTTTAAAGTTGATTTTTATGCATTTTAACTGTAAACAGGTTTTGGAAAGTCAGAAAAACAGAGGAAACTTTTCGGAAATTTATTTGAACCACTTTCAAATGTTTTTAATATAATTTTCAATTATGGTTATATAAAAGTAAAAGTTAGATTTTAGTATATAGTAGCGCTCCCTGATTCGGTCTGAATGGATTTGGATCAGGAGGTGTTACAGTAGCTGCATCTCCCAACTGCAATCATTAAAGAAGCAAGTAAACGTTAAATCAATGTTAAATTTTGTACAAGTTTTGTCTTACATTTAGTCATTATATATTGCATACACCTACTGTGTGGTAAAAAAATGATAGCTCCATATTTATAATGTATTAAATTAATAATTAAGTATAAATTATATACTAATTGATTTTTAGCAGCACCAACTCAATATGAACACAACAGAGAAATAAAAAACCAATGTATGAAGTTGACAATCAATTTCAAATGGTTAACAGTGTTACTTTTTTAAAAAAAAAATAGAAATTGTGAAGCCTCTTTTATGTTGGGAACCATTATATAAAAAAAGTGAAATTTAACAAATATGAACAAACTGAAATGTCTTCAAAAGAAATAAACACATCACTTACAACATACACAACAAAGGTACGCTTCTCTCATTTCCATTTATGTGTTTAAAGCTTACCAAGACAAGCACATAGGAGAAGAAGTAATTAGCATAAAGTAAATAGCATTGAAAATCACAAAAAAATTAAAACTATGCTCAAAGTACACACAATAGGTGAAGAGACTGCAACAAAGTTTTGCCAACATAGAAATAGATATGCTACCACCACCGGTGACCAAACTGTTATCCAAAAAGTTTGTTATGTCTACTCTAATGGATCCTTCAAAAAATTAACATAGTGAAGAGAAAACATGCCATATAGAAACAAGTATTAATAAAGCACTTATATACAACTATTATGCTAACATGTATGTCCACTGCAATCAATTGAGCTCCCAACTACACTGTACAAACTGCAACAATAACTAGCAACACATCCATACAATAATAACTAGCAACACATCCATTCAAATCAAATCCACATTTTCAAGTTAGTTTGCAAATGTGTGAGAAATGTTCAATACTAGAAAAATTCCATAATCCTACTCCATCTTAGGAATAGAAGAACAAAAACTAGAGACCCTTGAGAAACTAGAACATTATTAGGCAATAAGCGATTCTAAAATCTATTTCAACTTTGATAAAAAAAATACCTTCTTTAAATGTTATTCCCATTGACCCAAAATGATTATGGAACATAGATGAAGCAAAATAGAATAAAAAATAAAATAAAACTTTACTGATGAAACATGAAGAGGAAAAAGGATAGGCATAGTATACAAACAAACTGAAAAGTTTAGAGAAACAGTCAACACCGAACTTGAGACATCTAAGAGCAACCAATTTAAAGCTTTTGACAGAAAGCCTAAAATACAACTTAAACCTAATAGCCATTTGTTTAATCACAATGAATAAAATCTTGCTAAAATAGCCAATATCTCAAGTGAGATATGATAATGACAACATTTGACAGTGACAAAGGATGCCAGATCTTTAAAAAATAGACTATATTTTCATGATCACTAAAATATTGTCCATATTTTACACATATCAGGAGATTTAGAGTTATAATCCAAATGGGTTTAGAACTGCTATGTTTAGCCAACTTTTTTTTTTTTTAACAATTGCAGTACTGCAACCTACACAATCGGATAACATTTACACTTACTCCCATTCTTCTTTTCTCTCAAGCTACATCTATCATCTCTCCTTTAAGTAGCACTTGCCCACAAACATATTCAGCCTTACATTATACTAATAAAAAGAAAATGAAGACAGTATAAACTTATTCACTTTGATGTTTCCATCAGTCTTCGAAATTATTTTAGAGAAGTGAAATATGTTCAAAGAGAGCAATATCCAACTCAACAATCATCAACTTTGTGACCAAACTACACCACCCGACATCATAACATAACCAACACATTATCATAGCTAACCAAATAAAATGCAGCTTTCTGGAAATTACCAATTTGGCATCACAATCACAAACTGTCATCTAATCAAACTCTAGAAAATAAAAAAAAAACCAAAATTACGAAACAATTGTTTTCATTTCAAAATCAAACCATCATCTACTCAGACAACAAAAACTAGTCATTCAAATGAGTTAACAAGAAGGGAAACACGGTGTTGAATCAAATAACAACACAATAAAACACATCCAGAGGCCCAAGGATTTCCTTTCTTTCTTTTCTCATCAATCTCTATCTCTAAAGTCTCAATTTTTTCCTTCCTCACTCAACCGTTTAATTCCGCCATTTAAAAAAAAAAAAAAAAAAAGCCCCAAAATTTTCACCCCCAAAATAACCCTAATTTTCGTACCCAAAACTGGTTCGGTTTGTTGTTATAAAACATTGACTGAAATCTATACACTATAATCTCATAACTACCCCACCAGCAACCATTAAACATACAAAATAAACAAATGATTTACCTGAAGTTCCACCTTCGTCTTCTGCAACATGCAAGGTTAGACCTCAACCTTCTGGACACAAATGGAACCACAACTGCTTCGTGAAATACTTTGAGAGAGAACTTTCTGGACGAGAGAAGAGTGAGATGAAGTTTGATAAGAGAAGATAGAGATGGTATGGTATGTAAGAAAGACGATTCTGGATGAGAGAAGATAGAGATATTTTATTGAGAGAGAAACGGTATGTGAGAGACAATCATACCCACCACAAATTGGCGCCAGATCAAGAACAATAGGGCGGTAATGGTCCTCTAGAGACCTGTGAAACTGATATGATGGACTGATATGACCAGGTAAGGAAGATAAGTGATCATTTTACCGTTGTTTTCAAAAAAAAATATCAGTTCAGAGTTAAAAGACCGAAATACCCTTATGTTACTTGTAATTCCGTAATAGTTAACCGTCAACACTTGGTCAAAGATATTAACTTATTATTTAAGGTAATATCACAATCTGGTTACAATAATATCAAATCTCAGAATATTTTATTACAATTAACCCTTATTTTAAAGTTGGACACATTTTTTATTTTTTATTTTCGTGCCGAGGCGTTTGTAGTTTTAATCTTTCTCTTTTGGACCAAGCACTCATTAAAGTTTTTACTACTTTTTCTGTAAAAGAAAACCACTCATTTTTTTTAAGTGATTATTTTTACTTTATTTTTTTTAATTATATATATACAACAGTTGGAGGTGATTTTTAAAATTTTATTGAGGGAGGGGTCTACTTCCAATACGGAGAAGAAGTCTACCCACACAATTATATTTTTATGAGCAATGGTGGGAATATATATTTATAAGTTTACACAAAGATTTCAACTTTAGTATTGTGAAGGATTTTGAGACCTACAACCATAAAGATAAGGGACCATGTGATTGATTTTAAAGAGAATTTATAATCAACTTTACAAAATTTAGTGGGATGTCTTATGTATGTAAGCCATACAATTTTGTCAGAAATATGATGATATTAAATTGAAAAAACAAAACCAAAAATCCCATTGAAATTTGAGCTTTAATTCTTTAAACTTTTGATATGGTTTTTTTTTTTTTTTTTTTTACTAAAGTAAGTAATAAAAATAACATAGATCATTTGAAAATTGATTTAAAATATTAAATTGGGTCCACACTTTAAGATAGTTTTAATAAAAATAAAATTTATACTTTTCTATTATTTTAATTGCAAATTTTATTGATTAAAAGTTTCAGACCCTCGTTAATATAGTTCAGTGATAAAGCATGTTCTCCGTTACAAGTTAACGTAATCCAATAAAGCTTCACAAATTTTTTTATTGTTCGGTTTATGACTTAATGTGGCTCAGATTATCCTCATTAGGATAATATATTACAACGAGTCAAAACTCTGTTTGGTTTCAAGCTTTAAAAATCATCAGCAATCAAATTCAAATCTTAAAAAAACTTGCTATGCTATATGTGAATTTTCTCACAGTAAATTTCCATTTGATGAATCTAAAGATTGCTCCAGGCCATCATAATATGAGAATGACTAGCAGTAAATAACTTCCAAAATAAATATTTAATTATTTTATTGCTGGTAGAAACAACTTCTTAGATCCACAACATAAACAAATGAAGGTAAAAAAAACTACTATAAATCATAAAAATAGTAACTTTTATTTTACTGTCTACAAATAACAAATTTTCACACACCAACACACAAAAACTAAAAGTTCTAGTAAATAATAATGTCATACTATTAAGCAGTGGCAATGGGACCCAAATTGACAGGGGTTTCAACAGCTTTCATGGCTTCAAATCTTGGTTCTTTGGCCTGGAATTTCAGGCCAGCATATAGCTTCATGTAGTCTTCAAACACAAATTTTGGGTAGACTTGTTTCTTCTGATCATCCTCTGCTGCTTCTTTTTCCAGCAATGCCGGTGCTGGGTAGATCACTGCATCGCTTCCCGGGTTGTAGAATGAAGCTATGGACATCCTGTTACCGTCCGTTTGAGCTATCACTCGATGCTCCACACTCTTGTATTTTCCATTTGTGATCACCTGTGAGTGTTTTTTTTATATAAAATTCGTCAGAAACCTCTCTATTAAGCGAAAATCAATTAATTAAACTAATCAGATCCATCTGTAGTTAAAAAACTTTATAAATATATATATGTATATATGTATATACCTCGAGTTGGTCACCGAGGTTGACAACAATGGAGTGGCGCATTGGGGGCACATCGATCCACTGGCCGTCTTTGAGGAGCTGGAGGCCGCTGACCTTGTCGTCCTGGAAGAGGAGGATGATGCCGCCGGCGTCAGTGTGGGCACGGAGCCCCTTGATGAGGTCTGGTTTGGGACATGGTGGGTAGTTGCTAACTTTGGTGCCAAAGGTTGGTCCCCTTGACCCATAAAAGGCCTTTTTGAGGTATCCTCCCTCCAGTCCAAGGTTTTCACACAACAAGTCCAATAGCTCCTCTGCTAGTTTCTCCAATTTCAATGCAAATTCCTTCATTGTCTTCCTGTAGAAGTGAAATATATATAATTTTAGACAAAAAGCGCTTTCTGTAGAAGTACTTAATTAGTATTTATAACACTCCAAAAAATTCATTTTTATCTATAAAAAAGGTACTTAATTGACTTAATAAAAGTGCCTTAAAATGCTTTTGTCAATTCAAAGGGTTAGACCTAACCCACACAACCTACTGCTTTATAATTCTGTAGTCATTTTCATGTAGTTTATTATATATATAAATATATATTAAGTAGTTGAACCAACAGAAGCGGTTGCTTTTGCTTATAATAAAAGTGCTTCTAAGTTTTATTCTTTTTTTTTTTTTTAATTACCTGTATTCGTCTTCGAGATCTGGGATTTCAGAAATGTTTGACTCAGGAAGATGGCGGACATAAAAAGTGCTTTCCCAGTCCATATCTTTGATCTCAGACTGGACTCCTTCCAGGGCTCTGTTTGCCACCAGCTCTTTGAACCTCTGCTCCATGCACTTCCTGTAGTGCTCCTTTGTCAGTTTCTCCACTTTGTCCAGAAACTCATGTGATATTCCATGGTTCACCAGCTATAAAAGAAAAAAAAAACATTTAGCTATTGTTTTGGTTGAAAATTTCATCAGAAACCTCAGCAGACAAAATATACTGAAAAACCATCTGAATCTGGCTATATTAATCTAACACGAAACGCGAAGAAAGGTAAAAAAAAAAAAATGATATGTATATGTATGTACCTCAAAGAAGCCCCAGTTCTCACAGGCGTCATTGATCTTCTCCATGGTAGCAACTCTCTCCTGACCATTCATTTTCTCCAAGTTGATAACTGGGAAGGTCTCCATTTTTCTCTGCAGAAATATTTTTTAAAAACTCTCTTTGATTTCTCTCTCTATAGAGGAAGAAGAAGAAGTGTGTATATTGTTGCTAGCTATAGCTGATGAATTTGTTGATGCAGAGAGTGAGGGGTTGGGGGTGGTATTTATAGGCGTTTAAGTGGTAATGAGGACACAAATAATTGCAACTAAGGTGGTGGTGGTGGTGGTGGGTTGTGGGGCTGCCTTGAAATTAAATTTTTTTCAAGAATATACCAATAATAATAATAATAATAATAATAAAATTCATAAATCTATAGATATTCACAAGTCAATTAAACTCTTTAATATTTGAAGTATTTTGTGGTGGCTATTGGCTGACATATCTCTTGACAATTTTGACCGAACCAGTGCTTGTTGGCTGCCACCGATTTCCATGCAGGAGCCATTTTCATGGATTTAATTTGTTTTGACACTGATATTTTGCTGTAACTTGGAAGCTGCCCAGTACATGCATGGAAATTGGTTCTTGACTCGTTTTTTTTTTTTTCCTTTTTTAAACTAAAGAAATTTCATTCACCCAAAGGGAAAGAAAAAGAAACAACATCAACCTGAAACAGTTTAAACAGCTAAATAGGAAAAGAATAAGTCCACAAATAAGGGACATCAAGATCGAAAGCTCTCTTGGCAATGCCATAAGCTACACCATTTCCTAACCTGGAAATAAAGGAGATATAAGCTATATTTAAATTAGACATCAAAGATTGAATATCAAAAATGATATTCTCAATATCGCTTCTGGACAAAAGATCTCCATTATACAAACGAGAGACATTGAGCGAATTCATTTCAACCAGCAAGTATTTTTCTTATCACGATACTACATCCATGAAAGTGTTCTTGACTCTCTTGAAAGTGTTTTCAATACTCATGAAAAACATTTCGATTGTTTTTTACTTGTTACTGTGAATTTCATTTATAAAAATACTTTTTTTACTTATTTGAACTTTTGCGGTGACTTGTGAGTAATTATCTCATGGATAGATTTCTTTAATAAAAATTTTTTAATTTAGAAAATTAATTAATATGTTTTTTTTTTTACATTTTTTTCAATAGAATACTTACCTGATATTTTTTTTATATACAAAAATATATTTTAACAAATACCCTTGGTGGAGTAGCACCATCATCAATTCATTGAAATTCTAAACTTAATTAAATAATTATATGTAAACAAAAAATAATTATTATTTTTATAAATATATCTTGTGGACGCAACTCAATGCCGCAACTTTTTCCTCAAAATAGTTCCTATATTATATATACTTCCAAAACTTGCAATTAGTTGTTTTTTTTTTTTTTTTTTGAAGACATGAACATGCCATGCAGATCCACTGTCTGTTTTTAATTACCTTAAATACCCTTTTGCCATAATTTAGAAATAAATCCCAAAACTAGCAAAAAAAAAAAAAAAGTTACGATATAAACAAAACTTCCAGGTTTTTTACACCATTTACAATAATCTGGGTTTGTGAACTATAAAATTAGTGTACTTTCAACGATTAATTAAATATGACTTCTGACAAATGACATACAATTAACAATATATTAATATAAACAGTTGAAAAATTGTTATAGTTATTGGTGTGGAAAACAAGGAGTCGGTTGATCCTGCACTATGATAATAAATATTATATTACATAACAACAAAGTTAGCTAGATTGGAGGGTGATTATAAATAAAAATATATAAAAAAAAAAGGTACAAAATACTCATAAATTAATTACTTTTTAAATCCATGTTTAGTTACACTAATTAATAACACCAATTAATTAAAAAAAATGGAAGAGAGAAGAAGGGGTCTGTGTTGTAATTTGAATTGGTAGTGTAGAAGCCCGATAAAGAAGATAAAATTGGTCGACATCGTGGGAGGCTACAAAGAACATGAAAGTGTTAAAATACACTGTTTTTTTTTAATTATCTTTAAAACTTTATCAAGATTAAAAATGAAAAAAAGTATAAAATAAAGGTGAGGTTGAGTCAGTTCCAGCTAATTGGTCTTTACCATTTCCCAGCAACATTCTTCTCCACCTTTCCTCATTTTATATATATAAATATAAACACAAATGTTGGAGTTTTAATCCAGTATATGTATCTACGTGTTTTATTTTTATATTATGGGTATAGATATTTCAACGGTATATACAGTAATTAATTAGAAAAATCAAAATATTCACCATTCACATGTTAGTTGCATATAAAAGTGATTTTAAAAAGTTTTGAATAGAATTTTTATTTTCTTATAATAATTTTTTAACATTTACATTGAAAAGAACTAGATATAATTGATCTGAGGTCATAATCATTATGATAATCAATGTCAGTTATATTTAATTAAATATATAAAATGTTTACTTTATATATTCATTTACTATACGTTTAATTGGTGAAAAACCTGAAAACCATGGAAGTTGGTGACAATAATATTATTGACAATGATACAAATTGCATGCATTTCCTTTTTGTCACAGTCAAAAGTTACTCAAGAGATCCATAGTGGAAGACAGACAGTCAATATTTGCAGCAAAGCAAAGAAATTCTTCTTCAATTTGGAAAATTAATTAGGATCCTCTCGTTATCAAACTATCTGTAAAATTAATATTTTTTAAAGGCTTTGAAATAAAGTGGAGGCATGAGTTTTTTGAAGCCAAACCCAATTGGATTGGGACAAATAAGTTAACTTTTGGGAATAATTGGTGCAGTAGATGTGGTCCTAAAACACACTAACATGCTAATCTTTTAGGGCATGTCTATCCACTTACAACCCCACGACACAGCCCTCCAACTGTCCCTTAAATTTAGTTGGTAGGATCCCACAAACATCGATCGTTTACAGAATTATTGACACGACTAGAATTATAAAAGAGTGAAATGAGAAGTCGTAAAATTGACGCAGAATACATATCATATGGTTGGATTGAGTTGGTACGTGTAATTGTAGTACGATATCTAATAATTTTTTGACAAAATTGAAGTTGGTGAGTTTCTCACACATTTGAGTCATGTTTTTTCCTAAATTCGTAATAATTTAAAATAAAAACGTAATAAATCTCAAACCCACTTGTAATTGAACAATAACATGGAGAAGATTAATACAGACATTTAATTATTTTAAAAATGAAATATATATAATCTTAATAGTATTTAAGTGTGGTGAAAACCGCACACACATTTATAATTTAAATAGTTAATATAATCCCTTATATCTTTGATGCCTTGTTTGGAGCATGAGATTGGACTGAAATTGGTCTATTTCCAATCCAATCTCATAATTGGTTGTTTCTTCAGTCTCATCTAATTATTTTAAGTTGGTGAGCGGGACAAAATTGTCCCAAGTTTTTTTTTAAAAAAATTTTATATTTAAAATATTATTAAAAAAATATATTTTTTAATATTAATAAAAATATAAATATAATTATATGAGGTTTAGTCAGTGGTATGCTCTTCATACTTACATCTCGAGGTTATGAGTTCGAGTAATGTCTCTCTGAAGGAATTATAATAGCTCAAAATATATATATATATATATATATATATATATATATATATAGATAAATGTTATTTTTTAAAAAACTTAATTATAAATAGTTGTACTTATTTTTCGAAAAAGTAGTATAAATATTTTATTTAAAAAAATTTAACTAAATTTAATTTTTATTATTGGTTTAAATAATTTTTTACTTTAAAATTAATTTAATCTAATTTTAAATTAATCAATCTCACACTATATAAAATATAAAATATAATAAAATTTTTTTTGTCCAATCTCATACTTTACTAAATAAGAGATAATACTATTTTTAGTCAAATCTGTACTGCACCAAATATATGACAGTACTAATTAGTTCAATCCAATCTTATCCAATCCTATAAAAATAGTCCAATCTAACCCCGCGTATCAAATGCATTCTAAGAGTTCAAGTCTGATATAGTATTTATCAGTATATGTAGGTAATTTTCTCTGGACAGATAAATTTATTATTAATATTATAATTTATACCCTTAATTAAAAAAAAAAAAAAAGTCTGTTCAAAACTTTCTTAAAAAAAAGCCTAATAATTGGTGAACGTGCAATTTGAGTAAAAGTAAACGTTTCAAAAGTAATTATAAGTATTTTGATTTGGAAGATTAAAGGGTGTTTTTATCTTTAATTTGATCGAAAACAAAAGGCGTGTACGATAATAAATCTTTGATTTTCTACTGTTCCTTTTAATTTTCCTAAGATAATTAAAATCACGTTTTTCACAAAATAATTATAGGAAGCTTCTCGTTTTCTTGAAATTTCCCTTTTCTCTGTTTCTATGTGAAGAAACTTTCTAAATTAAAACACATTTCATGCACGTAAAGGCTTTGAATATGCCCTTCTTCATATTTGAAAATTCATTTCAATATTTATTTGAAAGAAATTTGAATTCCATTGTTATTTTTTTTTCTTTCATATTTATGATATGAAATAACAATAAATTTCATATATTAAATTGGAAAATCATTTTCTTTTAAGAATTTCAGCCCGATACGATTTTATTAGGAGGAGAAAATATGTTTTTTTCTTCCATATTTTAAATTGCTTTCGGTGTATTATTCAACACCAATATCATTAACACTTACTGTTCAGTATGATTAAATTTTAAAAGACGTCCATTCAATATAATAATATCTCATATTCGACGAGTTAGAGTTCACGCACCATAATTGATAATGGCTATTAATTAATATTGCATTACTTCACGTTGTTGGCTTAAAAAAAATGATGAGTTTAATTTATCATATATGTATATATCTTGACCAAAAATATTCGTATATATGCACAGTCAACCATGAAAATTTTGCACAAATTAATTAAATTAATTAAATCTAATAGCAAATGGGATATTTTATAAAAGAAAGAAAAAAAAAACCATGCCTATTACGCAATCCATCACATTTATTATTATTATTATTTTAAAGTTGGTCACATTTTTTTTTTTTTTTTTTTTTGTGGAGGCTTTTGGAGTTTTAAACTTTCTCTTTTGGACCAAGCACCATTTTAAAAAAAATGATTTTCTTAAATTAATAAGACCACAAATGCAGAATAAATAACACAAAATTTAAGATTAATTAAAATAAACTTAGAAAAGAGGATTAGTTTAATTTAGTTAAAATTCTAGTTGATTTAATATATCCACCTAATTAATATAAGATTTCTTGTGGCTTAAAATTAATTGCTTCGTGAGTTATGCAGATCTTACAAAAGAGGGTAAAAAATTAAAGTTATGAGTGATATTATCAGTCTTTATCTAATGAGATTAGTCCACACGTTATTTATTATACCGACGTAGTTCAATAACGGTACATAAAGCATTGAGACTGATCCGCTCATGATATTTTAGAGATATACAAATATACGGCTGCTATTATGTGTTTGACTGATCAAGATGCCCACTTGATATATAGAAATAAGACAAGTCAAGAGGGGTCTTCACTTGAAAGCATATGTTTTTTGTTCACCTGTGGTATCTTTTGGTATCTTTTTTTTGTTCTTTGTCTTCAATATAACAATCATTTTTGTTCTTTCTTCTATTCACATGCTTGCAATACATTGAATTTTGAAAAAAAGAACGAAAGATAAAAAATAAAAATAAAAAAACAATTTTTTTTCTTCTTGATTTTTAGAAAAATAGACAAAATTTAATTGGTTTTATAAATTGTTTGATCATGACTTTTCATGCAAGATGCGACTCGAATTGGGACATTATCAGTATATTTACCACTGAACCATATTGGACGGTGGTGGGGAGTCTATGACTTAGAGGGTCCATATTAATAAATATTCATTTAATTGTTTTATGGAATTAAATTCACTGGGGACAATTTATCATTCAAGGTTGGGGACCAAAACTGCTTTTCCAAGAAATTTCGAATCAAGACGAGAATTTGATAGCTATTTTTCGTTTTCAAAAATTTTGGACAAATATATAAAATATCTCTACAAATTTTTTTTATATTTTTTATTTTGGAATTTTAAGTGTAATATTTTTCAAATGAAGGTTTTAATTCGAAAGTGAAATTTTACCAAATTCTGTATTTCTAGATTTCAAATATTTCATGTTTGAATATAATATTTGTGTAAATTTATTGATAGATCGATGTCCAAATTAATTTATTTATTCTTGCTCATTACTTCTCTCTCTATTTTTTTTTTTAATCTAATCAATTTCTAATTTTTAATATGTATCACGGATTATGATCTGTGATAAAAAAGCCGCGGTAAATATCACATTGGTAGTATATGATATCTCATTTGAATATACAAGATCTACATAAATAAAATCAACAAAAATATTTATTTCAATGTTCTTAACTAAAATAATATTTATCATCGTCCAATATGGCTCAGTGGTAAAAACGCTTATTTAATCTGACAATGACATAGGTTCGAGTCGTCAGTACCGCAAGTGGTATTTTAAAAAAAAAAACTAAAATGTGATAAACATAAGATATATGTTTTAAATTATCCATGCTCAGAATTAAACATAATATCATGTGATAAACATTATATATATATTGTATTCATCTTTACTATTTTTTTACTCATAAGCATGTATATACAGTTTGATATTGGTTGGATATTGAAATTAGGTTTCAAAGGTCGGCATTTACTATTTAGAATGGAATGGTGAGTTTATATAAAAAGAAAAACACATATTTATTTTCTAAGTTGACCAGTGCTATGAGCCCACATTTTCATCGAAGACTTGGAAAAAAAAATATAAAAAAATAACTTCAATAGACGTTACCAAATTAGTTGACTAAATTTTAGACTAGTTGACTTATATTTTGGTAATTAAATTTTCAGCCGAAAAAGTCTATTGAATGTTCAACGAAGTTAATAAGGCTGTCGTAGTTGATGACATGATTTTAATTAGAAAAAAAAAATAGAGAAAATAATAATAATATAAATATAAAAAGTGAGTGGGGGCCAGCCCAAGTAAAATGCCGTGATGAACGGGACTCTAATTAAGCGTATGTTCGAAAATCAAACTAAAAAACCGTGAAAAAGGAATATATAAAGTTGAATCCGATGACTACTACTGAAGAAAGAAAGACAATTTGGACTGGTTTTGTTCTTAGCTCGATCATGTCCCCCTCGTGCGTCTGTCAACTCACTCACTCTACCTCTTTGTTTTCTCTTTTGCTTTCTAGGTTTCATTCTTTTTACTTTTTTACGGTTTCACTACAATTATACGAGAAAATAAGGTTAATGGAGTTAAAACTTAACGTTAAAGTTAAAAGGGTTGTTAATTAAAGTTTGATGAGACGTGTTGATGTAC
The DNA here is from genome assembly GCA_003430845.1 of Xanthoceras sorbifolium. Taxonomy (NCBI): domain Eukaryota; kingdom Viridiplantae; phylum Streptophyta; class Magnoliopsida; order Sapindales; family Sapindaceae; genus Xanthoceras; species Xanthoceras sorbifolium. Next base: position 24,239,960 of record CM010608.1, on the reverse strand, counting down.
GAATTTAGTCAACATTATAACAGTAAAATTGATAATTAAACAATAAAAAAAATTAAAAATAAAAATTTTTTCAAGTAGTTCGACAGTAAATTAAAATTTACATTTACTGTTTATGATATTGCTTAATAACTCTCACTAAGGTGTATATTCAATATCAACTTTTAATTACTTTTAATGACTTATGTGGATTTTAAAAGTTTAGGTGTATTTAATATGAATTTTTAAAGACTTCATAAAAATCAATAGATATTCAATATGAATTTTTATATACTTTTTAAAAGTCTACAAAAGTTTTGAGGTATTCAATATGGACTTTTTTAAAGTCCATAAAAGTCATGAGGTATTGAATATAGACTTTTATGAAGTATAAAAAAGTTAAGGGTATTCAAAAAGTTCATAACTTTTATGTACTTATAAAAAATCTAGACTTTTGTAGACTTTTTTTGTAAACTATAAATACTCTAATATCACAATTTCTCCACCATTCACCCACAAACTTTTGTAGACTTTCAATTTGAGAAGTAATAACGTACGGGGGGAGTATTCAATTGTGACTTTTAATGACTTTTACAAATTTTTTTTAAGTAATAAATTTTTATAGACCCCCCATACAGTTCAAGTGCTGGGTAAGCAAATCGTTTTTCTTATTTTTATATTATTGTTTTCTTTTTTAAATAGTTGTTCTTGATTTGTTGATTTTGATCTTGTAACTTTTTCATACTGCTCTCTTCTTTTGTTGATTTTGATTTTTTGGTTTTAAACAAAAAATTAACAATGTATGTAGGACATAAGTTTAAGTTTGGTTATCAACATTTGCACATTGGTTTACATTCCATTTAGATGCATTCCATTTAATTCGTATCTCCTTCTCCTCCACTATCTTTACCTTAATTTGCCTAAATTTATATATTTATTATTATCAGTTAGTCTAAAAACAAATTAACTTGAGTGATTTGAAAATATAAGGATCAAGAAACAACCTAGAAAGAAAATGACACTTATTCAACCTGACAGTGTTTCAATTTCGAATTGTTAGACCACATAGCAACAGTTCTTCTTAAAAGGATCGACTTGGTTGGACTGGACATACAAATTATGTTTTTTTTTTTTTTTTTTTTTTGTAAAATCTCATTGAAGCTTTTTATTGTAAATTATAGTAAGGAGAGTGCAACAATTGATATAATAAATTTACAACAAATAAGTCAGAAAATAAATATAATTTAGATAATCAATATATCATTGACATCAGAATAATATGAACTTATACAAACAATTAGTAACAGAAGAAAAACAAAAATAAAAAAGCAAAGAATTTTATGTCCATATGACATCGAAATACATGCTTATTAAAAAAAAAAAAAATCACCATGATAGAATAAAATCAAAAGATCATATCTTATTGTTGCTCAAAATTTAGTGCAACTCCACAAAAATAATAAATACAAAGAGGGATGTATCTCCCATTTCACTTTGTTCTTTCCCTAATTATTTTCTTTTTATCGAATTCTTTTTTTCATTGTTTATATTTGGGTTTGGAAAAATATGGTTCATGAAGTTTGAAATTGTTAGGGTTTTTTAGGTTTTAATTCTTGTTGCGATATTTGTTTTATTTTAGATTAAAGATATTATATTAATGAATAATTAAATTATTTAAAAAACTTATTATTTTGGTTGTCAAGTCATCAACCGGTATGTATTATTTATCTAAAGAATGTATCATATTTTTTTACATTATGTACTTGGTTTCAATACACCATCCAACAAATTTTGATATAATATGCACTTGTTTTAAAATGAAAGTTTATAAAAGTCTATAAAAGTCATTTATAGAATTTTTTTCAACTCTATCAAAGTCAATAAAAATCTTTTAAAATGAAAGTCCATAAAAGTGTATAAAAGTTTGTTAGAATTCTGTAAACTCTATAAAAGTCAATAAAAGTCGGTAAAGTCTATAAAAATCTATCACTTAAAAAAAGTATATAAAAGTTATTAAAAGTCAAAATTGAATACACCCCCTAAGTGTTTTCTCAAAAATTGTAACCCTTATACTAGTAATGATTCTTCCATTACTTTAAAAACCCTAAGTATTAGAATTCAATCAAGATACAATCACTGAAAATCAGGGAGTAAATATGCATTTAAATAGGGTTAACTAATATGATCAAATCTCTTAAATTAGGGGATTTTTTCTTATCTGAAAAATACGCTTCAAGCTGGAGCTAAATTGGTAGCGAGATGAGACGTGGCAAGGTCTGTTTAGCTCTCTGGGAGGTTGTAGCTCGCTTAGAACTTAAGGAGTTTAATCTCTTCTTCACCTCTTATAGTTGGAACTTGTCTGCTGCCTCAATTTCACCAGCTTTCTCACTTCGTTGGGTTTTATTGACTTTTTTAGATTCATTGGGCTTTGTTGATATGTCTAGGCCAGTGAACTTAATGAAATTATACACATATTACGTAAAGTTGAATGTTTAATTTTTATGAAGTTAATATGTTGTTGAGTTGAATGCTTAGGATTTTTTTCTAATTAAATCATGTCATCAGTTACGACAGCCTTATCAACTTCTTTGAACATTCAACAGATTTCTTCGGCTAAAAATTTAATTACCAACATATAAGTCAGTAGTCTAAAATTTAGTCAACTAAATTTGTAACGTCTATTGAAGTTATTTTTTCATTTTTTTTTTCCAAGTCTTCATTGAAAATGTGGGCTCATAGCTGGTCAACGTAGAAAATAAATATGTGTTTTTCTTTGGGAAAAATAATTTTTTTAAATTATTATTTTTTAATTAGTATTTTATTTTTTAGCTTGTAAGGTCCCTAATTTTTAAAAACTCCATTAATTTAATTATTCTGTTAGTCAAATTTAATAGTATTAGGGATATTTCAGCTTCTAGGTACAAAAATAAAAATTAAGGTTAAAAAATAAATTAAAAATTATAAAATAAAAATTAAATTAAAAAATAGAATAATAATAATTGAAAAAAATAAAAAATAGAAAAAATAATTTTTAAAAATAATTAAAAATTACTTTAATAATTAATTTTATTTTTAAAAATAATAATTTATAATTTTTAAATAATAATGCCTCATTTCTTGATATTTTTAAATTTTTTTATTTTTTTATTACTTTAATAATTTATTTTATTTTTAATTTTTAATCTATTATAATTTATTTCATACATAAATTTTATTGTTTATATTTTAATATTAATTTGAAGTATTATTTTGAATTATTAAATTTTCATAAATTAGTTATTATTGTGCTAATTTTTTTATTTTTTAAAGATTTTTAATTTTAGTGTTAATTAATTGATTTAATTATTTTTAATATTTAAGGACTTTTCTTATAAATTTTGTGTATTTTGTAATTTTAATTTTTTTGTTAACATATGTTAGATTTTTATTGAATGTAAAAGTTAAAATTAATTTGTTAAATTTTAAAAAATAAAAGATAAAATTGTATTTTTAACTTAAACATTTAAAGTTAAGGGTAAAATGGTCAATGTGTATATTTTGTCATGTTTGACTGTTAAAAATTTAGTTAAAAAGACTAAAATAATAAATTTTTAAAAAATTTGAGACCACGCGAGTTAAAAAAAAATATCAATCAAAAGTAATATTTTAATTAAAAGTAGGGACCAAAATAAATTTTGCCATTTTTCTTTTTATATAACTCACCATTTGATTCTAAATAGTAAATGCCAACCTTTGAAACCTAATTTCAATATCCACCAATATCAAAAAAAAAAAAAAAAAAAAATATATATATATATATATATATATATATATATATATATAGTTTTCGTGTATTTAATTATTGATTCTATGAATCTAGCTCTTTAAAAAAAAAAAAAAAATTCTATGAATCTAGCAACAAATAATAGTAAACACAAAACAAATATTCATGAAAATACTTGTGAAAAATGAAATGTAATGTCTATTGAAAAATCTTTGTGAGATTTAAGATAACAATTTCGAGACAATAAAATTATTTTTAACAATTATTTTGATAATTTTGACCTAGAAATTTAATTCAATGCCAAGGTAGAAGGAAATGCAATCATTTTGGAATTGTGATATTATTTATTTATTTATTTTTTACAGGACTTTTTTTAAGGAGAATTATCAATTTGATCTCTAACTTTTGGAGAATTATAAAATTTATAACGTAATTTCATTTATTGGTATCATTTGGGTTCCAACTTTCTGTAAATATATCAATTTGGTTCTTCTATGAGTCAACCGTTAGTCAAACTTAACAGTTCCAAGGATATTTTTATCTTTAAACCTATCAATGGGTCAACGGTAAATTTTGATGAAATGACATACCTATCACTAGTTACAAATTTAAAATAAAATAAATTAAAAAAATTTACTTGGATCTCCACCTTGATAGACGGTGGAGATTATATTTGAATTTTTTTTAAAAAAAAATTGAAAATAGAAAATAAAATTTTTTTTTGTTGTAGGTGTCCATCGCCGGGGACCTAGCGACCTCCATTACTGTACGTTGCTTCATCTCCAGCGATGGAGATCGATATCTATCGCTGAAGATTCGTGTTTTTCAATTTTTTTTTTATTGTTATTATTCTTTGTGGAAATTCAATCTAGATCTCCACCAAGAACAAGTTTCAATTTTTTTTTTTTGCTGAACTGCAAAAAAAAAAAAAAATTTTAAAAATTTTGATTTTCAATTATCAATTTTTTTAAAAAAAGATTTCAATATAATCTTCACCATCCATCTAGATCCATCAATCTTGATGGACAGTAGAGATTTATTGAAATATTTCTTTTTAAATTTTTTAAATTTTATTTTTTAAAAATTAATATAAAATGTCATATTACCCTTCTAATTATTAATAATTTTTTTTTAAAATTTGAGGTTAAATTTGTAATTTTGGGGGGTGTATTCAATTTAGATTTTGGATGACTTTTAATGACTTTTTTTTAAGTGAAATGACTTTTGTTGACTTCATAAATTTTTAATGACTTTTATAGACTTTGCAAGATTTATAAACAACTTTCATAGACTTTTAATGACTTTATTAAAATACTTTCATAAACTTTCATAGATTTTTGTAGATTTTCATTAACTTTTAAAATTACAAATAAACTAGTAGTTAATTTTACAAGCCATTTAATTTTTATTTAGCAATAATCATATGATTATTGTTAGGAATTTGACCATACAAATATGACTATCACCCAAAAAAAAAAAAAAAGTTGAATAGATAACCAAAATACCATGTTTTTTTAAACATTTATTACTCATCATATACTTGATGTCTTTGATGAAAAAACAATCACTAATCTCCATTATTGTCAATATGTCTAACATCACTCCACATATTAGTAGCTATAGCAGCCCTCCATTCATTAGCATTTTTTTTTTGTTGTTCTTAAGTCTCAGAAAACTGTCCAAAATTGTCCTCTTCATTAACTAATAATGATGAAGATGATGAAGCTTCATTATCTGGTTCAACTGGAAATTCATCAGAACGACACTCTTTGCGAAGAAAGTTGTGTAGTCCTGCACAAGCCAATACTAGCTCTGCTTGTGTATTAAATGGGAATGGAGAAGCTGTTTTGAAAATTGTGAACCGCGATTTAAATATGCCAAATATCCTTTCAATTACGTTACTCAAGGAAGCATGACGAAGATTGAATAACTCGTTTGCATTTTCAGGACCACGACCTTGACTAACAAAATCTTGAAGATGATAGCGAACACCTCGAAAAGGGGCTAAGAATTGGCGACGATTTGCAAATCCATAGTCCGCCAAGAAATATTTACCTGAATATACAATACTTGTATAATTAAAGAAATGTACAACCTTTATAATTAGGAAAAAAAAATTAAATAACAAAAATAGATACATACAACAAAGTTTTTTTTTAAAAAATAATACTTTGTGGCGTTAAAACTTTTTAAAAGACATACCTTGTGGCACTTTAAGTCCATTCCTCCTTGATAAAGTATCACTTAACACTTTTGAATCATGTGCAGAACCTTCCCACCCACTAAGCACATATATAAATTCCAAATCAAAGTTACAAGATGCTAAAACATTCTGTGAAATTGTTCCATGTCGATTACAATAGCTGCTTATATCACGCCTAGTTACCATTGCTGGAATATGGGTACCGTCAATAGCTCCAATACAATCCTGAAATAATAAATAATGACAACAATAACAAAAACAAAAAAAAAACAACAATTATAATAATAATAATTTTTATACTTACCTTAAAGTAAGGTAAAATCGTGTACTTTCCCTTATTCTTTCTTGTACTATCACTTCAGGTTTAACCATCATATCTACTGCAATTGTGTTTAGTGCTTTCAAAATATTGTTGAAACTTCGGCTAGTAGTGAAATGTGATCGACCAAATGTTTTACGAATTAAGCAATATCGAGAAGTTTGACCAACAATGAGTAAAAATGTTCCAAGCATTTCTTTAACACAAATATACCTTGTATCCTGTAAGAGTGTTTTGTCTCTTATAATATTGCATAATTTTATAAACACATCCGGATACATTCTATAAATTTGTCGAAAGTGTGCTGGATCCTCATTTAATATTTTGTGTATATAATCATATCCACTTGTAGTTTTTGGTCGCCTAGTAAGGGAATGTTGGACACGTTCGTGACACAAGATAACTATTAGCTCATTTAATACATGAAGAATTTCTTGAATTGCCATCAATGAGTTCCTAAAAGTTTCATACGATTCTTCTTCCCCATCTTCTTCTTCTCCCAATTCTCTTTTCTCAACTTCAGCATCTTCATATATGTTGGAATAAGACATTACATAAACGGCACACTCCCTGCTCTAGTAAATATTTCATACAAAAAAAAATCCAATAAATTACCAATCTAAAAAATAAAATAATGTCTGGACATGAAAAGGTAAAAAGAAATAAATAAAATTAATTAACAACTCAAACATCCAATACCAATCAATAAAGTTTAATTTTGAAAAAAAAAACATATTCAAAACCACAAATTATCGTCTAAAAAAATCTACTCATTCCATCAATGCATAGAATAACCACTCGGAACGCTCTTCGAGTGTCATATTCAAGAACTCAATCTTTTTTGCTCTAGTATTAAGTAATCCAAGTGCCTTGAAACGAGCACGATTATCCAAGTTTGGGGTCTCTTTGATAACATCCCAACAACTATGCTCTCTAGTGGTAAATGAACCAATAACATGGGTGAGCTCTTTAATGGTTTCAGTGAGCTTTTCTATAGTATCTGATTGAGTATTGTTGGTCTCATATGAGCTAGATTTTCCTTCATATTCGGCTTTATTTCGCTTTCTAGTTGCATGAGGAACCTCCGACCTCATAGGCTGAGAGGGTAATGGTGAAGTGGAGTTGTCAAGAGATGGAGGTTGATATAAAGGTTCTTGTTGGTCACTTTATATAAATCCCCTAGTATCCGCATCATATATCGAGTCATCTAAACCATTGCCGTTACTTTCTTCTACCCCAAATGTTCTCGCATCAGTGTCATCCCCTAATCCAATCGAGTGTCTCCCAACAGCAGTTCCATTTCCAATTGCAATTCTCAAATCTTCATAGTCTGGGGTAGTATCCGTGCAATAATTTTTATGGGTAGTATGAGACTAGTAAAAAGAAAATATATAACAAGTGTTAATATATAAAATATATACATAGTAACTTGTATATATTGTATTAAATAAATAAAAAACCCACCTTAAAGTAATTCTCCTATACTTCATCACTAGCATTGAATTTCTTTGTTACAGGGTCCCATCCAAATCCAGAGCTGTGATGCATAAGCTCAGAGTAGCTATTGTATCGTTGTTTAAACCACTTCAAACGGCTTAAATATTGAGAATAAGTCTTTTTACACCCGAGTTTATCATTAAGAGCAGGGAGTATCTTTCTTTCTACAGTTATCTTGCTCAATAAACCATTATTATCACGCCATCCATGATTGGCAGCATCCACCATGAGTTTTAGTAACTCATTGGTCTCTTCCACCGTCCATACTTTATATTTTTCCAAAACTCTTCCTTTTCCCTTATCATTTCCTTGTTGTGAATCTCCCATTCCTAGATTGGTGACAATCAATTAAAGAAAAAAAAAGTTGCAAGAGATAAACTTTTTTAATTCACATGTCACAACAAGTAAAATGACTCCAAATTTTTATTTTTATTTCTAATTTGTCCACTCTAATTAAGCATGAGTCACAAAACCTTTGTAATATATATATATATAAATCACGACTACTTAACTGCTACAATAAGCCACAAAAATTCATAATCACGCAAGAAAACAACAAAGAATGCATGTTGGGAACAATTCATAAAATATTGCAATAATATAATACGGTATACATAATTTTTTTTTTGATTGCAACAAAACTTCTATTACAGAAGACCAACAAGAAAGCTAGGTTCAGGATTGAACCAACAAAATTCCTCCTTAGAGGAAAAGGCAAGGGAAGCAAGAGAATGAGCCATTCCATTCCTTGAACAAGGAATAGCATGACAGTTGGAAACTCCCACAGCCCTAAAAAGAGCCTTGATATCATAAACAATAGGGTCCATAAAAGAATTAGGAAAAGAGTTAAACACCCTAGCCACAGAATTAACAGTATCTAACTCAACCCACTCAATAATCAGGCTCAACTCCTTAGCCAGCAGCAACCCCTCTCGCAACGCCAGCAGCTCGCCAAGCTCAGCAGGAAAGAACCCCAAGAGGGGCCTAGTCGAAGCTGCAACAACCTTGCCCTGAGAATCACGCACCACTGCACCAGAACCCATCACAAAGAAGCCAGACTTCACTGCTGCATCAGTATTCAACTTCAGGGAGCCTGCAGGAGGAGGCGACCACGAAGCAGAGCAAGGCTGCCTGGGGGGCGGGGGAGGAGAGCCAAAGACCTTCTGGGTGCCCTGAAATTCACAAAGCAAAGAAAGAGACCAAGAAACCAAATCAGCACTAACCCTGGGGGATTTAGAATGAGACACGACATTCCTTTCAGACCAAACCCCCCACAGGATCATACAGAACTCCTCGAACTCTGCTCTCTTGGCCCTAACAAAATATTGCATTACTACAGTTATACTGAATACTGTACGGTACGGTATACATAATTGAACCAACAAAATATTGCATTAACATGTTTTCAATTAGGCTACACAACAACATATATAAACCAAACAATGAAAGAATACTGAATAATGTAACTCAAAGAACCATATTTCAGGTTTCTACTTACACAAAAAAATCATTCCTCTCTCTCTCTCTCTCTCTCTCTCTCTCTCTCTCTCTCTCTCTCTCTCTCTCTCTCTCTCTCTCTCTCTATATATATATATATATATATATATATATAAAACAACATTCATTCACAGTTTTATATATTGTAGCCGCCATCATAAATAAGAACAAAATTGTATATAGAAAAGTGGTTTTATATAGACAACCACCATAAAAGAAAAAAAATTGTAGCCGCCATCATAAACGAGAAATCACAGTAAAGAAAAGTCGTAAAAAACCACTTGCGGCCATATAGCATCCTGCGGCCATCATAATTTTATTTAAAAAAAAAAAACAAAATCAAAAACAAAAACAGTCCATAAAATCCTAATAAAACCCTAAAAATAAACTTTCTACAAAAGATCAAGAAACAAAAATGAACCTCTTAGCGGACTTCCTTCTTGTTGCAATGTGCTTTGTTAATTTTTTTTTTCTTCACAAAGTCATTCAAAGTATTGAAGAGGAATGGAAGAGAATTTTTTAGGTCTGATATTTATACCTCAACCCAAAAATCTACAAAAGTCTTGATTTTTTAAAAGTCTGTAAAAGTCACTGACTTTGTAAATACCTCATGACTTTTATAGACTTTCAAAAAGTCTTGAATGAATACCTCGTGACTTTTATAGACTTTTAAAAAGTTTATATTAAATACCCCATGACTTTTATAGAGTTTATAAAAGCCTATATTGAATACCTCATAACTTTTATAGACTTTTTAAAAGTCTATATTGAATACCTCATGACTTCTATAGAGTCTTTCAAAGTTATTATTGAATACATCTAAACTTTTTAATTCCATAAAAGTCATTAAAAGTCATTTAAAATCTTAATTGAATACACCCCCCTTTGACTCATTTAAATAGAGTCAAGGGAAAATAAGTCTTTTTGCCTATTCTGTGATGTTTGACCATTAGAAAATTAGTCAGAGGGACCAGAATAATACATTTTTAGAAAGTTAGGGCGCAAGGATACCAGTAAATAAAAATGTGTTAATAATTTGATGATTTCCTAAAACTTAGGGATCAAATTGATAATTATCCCCTTTTTTAATGGGTTGAATATATAGAGTTATTGTGAGAATTATAAATTAAAGGTGGAGAGGATCCAGTGTGATCTTCCAAAGGCCCAGGCCCAGAACCAACTTCTTTACTTAAAACAAATTTGCCCTAAAAAATGGACAGGAATTTTGTTGGGCCTAGGCCCATTGTGTTTCCAATTGATAACAAAGCCTATTTACATATTTTCAATTGTCTAGCAAAGCCTTGTATGTGTTTGTACGAAAAGCATAAGCTTTGTCATTAATAATAAATATACTATTAAAACCCCCTAATAGTTTGGTTTGTTCGTTAAAATCTTTTCCCTACTTTTATTTATGACCAAAATTTTTTCCATAATTTTATTTTATAGATAATTGTCCCCTACCATCAATTTTAATTAGTAAAATACCCTTAACCATTAACTATTAAAGTAGCCATACTACCCGTAGATTTCCTACTTAGTGCATCAACTACCACATTTTCCTTACCTGGATGATAATTAATCATACAATCATAATCTTTCTCTAATTCAAGTCATCGCCTCTGTCTCATGTTCAACTCTTTCTGGGTAAAAAAATATTTAAGGCTCTTACGATCTGTATAGATCTCACACTTCTTACCATACATATAGTGCCTCCAAATCTTAAGAGCAAACACCACAGCTGCTAACTCAAAGTCGTGGGTAGGGTAGTTTAACTCATATGGCTTCAACTGACGAGAAGCATAAGCCATTACCTTACCGTTTTGCATCAAAATACAACTGAGTCCTTTAAGAGAAATATCACTATAAATCACGTATCCACTAGTTCCTGAAGGAAAAGTTAGCACTGGAGCAGCAACTAACCGTTGTTTGATTTCCTGAAAACTTGTCTCATAGTCGTCCATATAAACTTAACATTCTTCCTCGTTAGCTTGGTTAAGGGTGTAGCTAACTTGGAAAATCCTTCAACAAACTGTCTATAGTACCCAGCCAATCCTAGAAAGCTTCGAACTTCCTTCACATTGGTTAGTCTAGGCCAATTCACCACAGCCTCTACCTTGCTTGGGTTTACAGAAATTTCTTTTGATGACAAAACATGCCTCAAAAATGCAATTCGATCCAGCCAAAATTCGCATTTGAAAAACTTTGCAAATAAACGCTTGTCTCGAAGTATATGTAAAACTTGCCTCAAATGCTCTTCATGCTCTTACTGGCTTCTCGAATAAATCAAAATGTCATCAATAAGAACAATCACGAATTTTTTCAAGCAGTCCTTGAACACTCGATTCATGATATCTATAAAAACAGTAGGTGCATTTGTCAACCCAAATGACATCACTAAAAAATCGTAATGCCTATACCTAGTTCGAAAAGCAGTTTTAGGGACATCTTCTTTCTTGGTCTTCAACTGATGATAACCAGACCGAAGATTAATTTTTGGAAACACGCTCGCACCCTGAAGCTAATCAAACAAGTCTTCAATTCTAGGAAGATGATACCTATTCTTCACAATTACACAATTCAACTCCCAATAATCAATACACAACCTTATACTTTTATCCTTCTTCTTAACAAAAAGTACTGGTGTACCCCACGATGAAACACTAAGACGAATAAAGCCTTTGTTAAGCAACTCATGCAACTATTACTTAAGCTCCTTAAGTTCTGTAGGTGCTATTCGATAAGGCATTTTAGATATATAAGAGGTACCTGGAAACAGTTCAATGTGAAACTTGATCTTTCTACCTAGAGGAATACCAAGTAGTTCAGTGTGAAACTACGGGGAAAATTTTGGCCATAAATAAAATGGGGAAATTTTGACTAATACATCAAATTAAAGGGGATTTCAATAAAAATATTTTTCTTGAAACAGACTATAAAATAAATTATAGGGGATTGTGGTTATAAATAAAATTAGATGAGGAATTTTAATTAATACGCCATACTATAACAATATTTTAATAATATTCCTTAATCATATTGTTAAAAGTATTTGATTTATTTGTTAAATTAATTAAATATCATTACAATCCAATCTAAATTCAATTAGATTGGATAGTTAACAAAAATTATCCGATCGAAGTTTTCTAATAAACAATAATATATTTCTTTTGTTAACATTAACGAGATTATGGTTCGAATTATATTTTATTAAAAATTACTAGACTGCAAATTTCAAAACCAACTCAAACAAAGCGTGCAAATTAAAAAAAAAGACATTTATCAAACTAATGATATTAGCCTGAAATTGTATTTTAAACGTTGATTTCTCATTTAATCAATAATAATGATAATAATAATAATAATAATAATTTAAGTTAAAAAGCGGGAAAATCTAAAAAATATCAAGGATCTCGAGGATTGAACGGTTGCAAACAGGACAAGAGCCACGATTGAGCCACAATTCTCTGGAACAAATCCTGCAAAAGGTGTGTCCACATGGAATAAAAGCCGCCCCTTTATTCCTCTCCATGCACACGCAGCACATCCAATCACTACCTCCTCCTGCTGCCACGTCACTAATTTCCTTATTCTTCTTCTTCCAATCATCTCCGTCCGTTTCTTCGATCAACATCATCAGCGACTTGACAGTAGTGTTTCCGCCTGCATTCTTCGGCGCCGGACCCACCACATCTTCCCCACCTCCCCGCAGATTGCGCTCGGCCTCTAGCGCCGCCGCCAGGTTCATCATCCCCGAAGCTGCCGCTGATGATGCTCTCGTCGTCACTTGATGATGATCATGATGAAAACGTTGACCTTGCATGCGGGTCCCTTCTCCTTCTCCTTCTCCTTCTCCTTCTTGTTGTTCAAGGATGGTGATTGTTTGAGTTGCGGAGGACCAAGTGATCCCCAGGCAGCCCATGCCCTTGAATCCTAACCGTTGCTTCAGATTCTTCCACCGTCTGCTCCTCTCTACAACGTTCATTTTGCCAACAAACTTTCTGCTTCCGCTACCCTGCTGCTGCGTCACTTTCAGTTCCTGCAAATGTTATGTATATGTATGTATGGTAGTTAAAGATCAAAACCATTAAACCAATGACTGAAACAAGTGTTGTCTAATTGCGTTGAACATACTTGAAAGAGACAACAGATCACAGAGCTAAGATAGCAAGATGAATTGAAAATGGAAAGTGAGTGAGTTGGTGGGTTTTTGTAGTCTTTGAAGTGGCTCTCTCTCTCTCTCTCTCTCTCTTGTCATGTGACCAAAATACAGACCGCGTTGTAAAATTGTAATATATACGAAGAAGGAATGTTGAAAGCAAAAAGGACGCGTAGACAGAAAATACTGATTTCGAATGTATAGAGCGGGACCTTTGTTTTAAACTTCTCTTCACATAATCACTTTTCTTGGTTCTGTTCTTACCAAAAATGGATTTCTTATTTCTTTCTCTTTTTTTTTTTTTTTTACAAAAAAAAGTATTTAACGATAATTGATTTTTACATGTGCTCTCAATTAAAAGGTTAATTATGAGGATCCTTAGTTTAAAACTTTAGGGAATATAAAATGCAAGCGGATGGAGGGAAATTCTTTATGGAAGAGAAGAAATATCCCGGTGATGGTGATATAATTTGGACCGTTCCAAAAGAGCCGTGTATATATATATATATATATATATATATAAATGTTTATTCTCGGGGATTTTGTAATGAAATGATACAAAACCCTAATTACAATTTCTCATTAAAAATCACAATGATATAACAGTAGGAATAACCCCAAAAGGAAGAACATCCCATCAAATTAAAGCACAAAAGCAGCCAAACTTTGTGAAATAGAATGAGAAAAAAAGATGCTATAATGGCGCCAACTCTTCCAAAGCCGTGAAACCCGGCCATTATTTTGGGAAATTTGTGGCATGTCCCCCCCAGTAGGTAGATTAGCAGTGCTAGGATATATCAGCTAATAAAATCATTGAATAAGATGAATTATTATTGAAATTTGTGTAACCCGTGTCGTAACAGCACTAATTAAAATAAATAAATAGATAAATGACTTGAAATATTAGTTTTCTTAAACAGTTTGGTGGTAGTTGCAGATTATAATGACACAGTTCAAAAAATTCTCTTCTGGTAAAAAAGTTGGAGATAAATGATAAGCTGTGGCATCCAATGATAGCAATAACATGGGGTTCGTGGACTTTGGATCTTTAGGGGCCCATGACAGGTGTCTCATGGCCCCATTCACTGAAGACAGGACCATAAAATCTCCAGAACTGGGAATCAGATTATTATAATCTGAAATGTCAGAAAAGTGCCATGATCACTCAACATGAGATACTGAGGATTTTTTTTTTCTTTCTCTGAGAACATCAGATACTGAGACTGGTTATAATTTAGAAGCTGATCACAGCCACAGGAAATACAAAGCTTACTCGCTCTTTCTCATTTTCAACATAAGAAAACCAGTGCTTCAAATCCTAATTCAAGCCCACGTATCCACCAGTGACTGATACGTAATGGGATAAGAAAAGCAAAAGGGTTTGGTGTTATTGAGGGGTAAATTTAATAAATAAAATTGCATTTTATTTTGAAAATATACATGAGGGTCTCAAGACCATATATTGATATGCTTTATGACATACAAAAACATACATTCCTGTGAAAACATGGTCCTACACTATCCATATCCTCGGCATACACTGAAACCATTAGTGTTTGTTTAGAAACACTTAAACTTCTAACAGTTCAAATTGACTGAAGTCTGTGATCAACTCATGGGAGTGGTAGTGTCTGCACTCGCCTTATCATACACAAGAAATCTTCTGTGTTAATGCAAAATGTATCTTGTTCTTGGTTAGTGGGATTTGAATATCGTTCAAAAATTACGGCTTGCTCTGGGGCAACCTACATGTCCAGAACCCAACATCACCACCATATATTTTGGTGTCATTTTTGCACAGAGAAGCTTAAAATGAAGGCATGCTTACTAGCTGGGCATATTCAACAAATTCCAGTATAACTATATGATAGCTTTATTAATCTATGCACAAGGAAAGAGAAGAACCTTACAGTCCAGAAAAAAATTGTTGAAGAATCAGCCATCGTAGATTACAACAATGTCTGCACAAGTTAAAAACTGACAAAAGTATTAGTAACCTTGTTACTATTATTTAGTCTATAACAGATACACCGATCTCCATAACGTGCAAAGTGATTTAGAGAGTTAACTATATAACAGAAGCTGAAATCTATGAAATTTTTTACCATACATCTTAATGAACAGAGAAAAAATTCATGTGAATTTTCTAGGAATATTAAATAACAACACTCAGAAACTTACCGTATCAAGTAAACTTCAAGAAGAAAAAGACCTCAGCAAATGTGCATTCTTTAACAAAATAAGCCTGAAAAGTAAACCGTGTAATTTTATTTGTTTATACTATAAAGCAAAGAAGCTTTAACAGATCAAGAGATTTACTACAATTTCTAAGAAACTTGATAAATTTAAGCTTTTTCTTCGGGGATACAAAAGAAAGAAAAAGAAAAGTCCTACAAGCATTATTCTAATCCTCTAGAGTGGTCAAAATGATTGATTACTCAATCTTCACGCTATTTAAATAACAAGAATAGATAAATTTATGTTATGGTAGCACATACGCCTATGATCTATCTTGTAGCATCAAATGTCGATAACTACGACCACGTATAATTCGTTGCCACTGAAACTGGAGTAAATTCCAGAAACTCAGTTGCATCCTCTCTTGAACAAGCCTGCACCACAATACCAGCATAAGCAATCAATTGATCCTCACATGCCTATTTTAGAGTAACTCAACAAAAAAAGAGGATTGCTCACCATCTCACAAGGCACCTCTGAATACCTCTAGATATGGGGCGCATGAAGGATGGATCCCGTTGAGCATAGAGCAACCCCACCTAGGAAAATATACAGGATGAGAAAAGTATGGATGCACCTAGCACAGCAGGTATGCATCTAATAGAACTCGGTTGTAGACAGATAATGAGATTTAGAGTGAAAGAATTTAAGATGAAAATGAAAATCCTCCAATTTCTTTCATTTGTTTAAAGACACAACAATTATATCTTTTAAAATTTATTTATCCAAAATCAGCTTCCCTGTAATTTATAAGAATAATTCAGGAAACAAAAAGTTAAAAATTGAATAAATTGATAGGATGTCCTAAATCTGAACAAGGAAAAAACTATTGAAATAATATAATTGAAAGCATATTTTTTTTAGAATTTGGTTTTGGCAAATATAATAATAGTAAATTCCAAGAAACATAAAAATAAACCTAGAGAAATGGATAAAGCGTGAAATCCCCAAAACCAGGGTACTTCAACAAACAAATACCTCCATCAATGCAACAGCAGAAGGATCATCCAAGACCTCAAGGCTACAATCTGCAAGATAATTAACCTGCACCAAGTACAGAAAATTTAAAGATTATAGAAAGAACCAAGAAACACAGTATACCCACAGCATAAGAAATGATCATTCTTTGAGTAAAAAGTTTGGCTAGTTTTTTCAGAAAACAACTAGCGTTTATTCTGGCTACATATGTACATATAGAAACAGCACATGCAAAAGAATCACTTACCCCAAATTCTGCATTGACTAGAGACTGAACAAAATCCATTAGTTGAAGCTTAGCCCATTCAGCAAGCAGACTGGTGTCATCTGTTCGAGGAGGATGCCTCCATGGAGCACCAAAACGTAATCTATCTTTTGGAACTCTTCCCCTTTGTGCATCAACGGCAAACTTTTGCAAGAAAAGTAAAGCTTTATCCATGGCAGGATTCACCGCAGTAACCTAAAATGAAGATTTTAAGCGGTGCACAGTGCACATACAAAAGAAGACAATCAAAGATAACCAACACAACAAATAATCAATGATTTATAAAATATACAAATATCACATAAATTAATAAAGACAAACTGCATGAGGAGACTAATAGGGAAATTCTTTGAGAACTTGGATTCACATATCTCCAGACAACTTAGCAAAGACAATAGAAATCATACTAATAGATATCCCAAATTTACTACTACATATAATAAAGAAAGCTAAAAATTATAAATAAAAAAAGCAATACAAGGATTCAAAAGAATTGAGAAGTAAAGTCATAGCACAGTTATGCACTCACTTGCAAATAGGCTAAATATGCATCTACAATGTCCTCGAATGTACTAGCCTTGTCATCCATCAACCTAAAATTGACAAAATCCGGGGTTAAAGTAAGTCTTAGCTTGACTTCAAAGTAGGAAAATTGACATGCAAGTTGCATCTCACAGTATATTACTCATTTCACCACATATTTATATTATTTGATGCCAAAAGATAGAAATTACGCTAGTTATCATTACATTTTTGCGGATCGGAGACAGTTTGAGTGCCATAAACATAATAATGCTGTTGGGAATACAACTGAGAAGAAAAACAGATTTAAATACAAAAATTATAATGTCTTATTTTACTTTTGAGTACCTAAATACACCAGGTTACTCTCATAAGCTATTTTGGATAACCATGGAACTCAGCTTCCAGATCCAGAAGACGAGATAGAATATACATATATGTTAGACAGCAAAACAAAAAACCTTGAATCATTCTTACTTCTGGTAATAACTGCTTTGCTTGAGTGCATAAAGCTCAAATAGATGGCGAGAATTTGGCCCAAGCACCTCAGTGATCACTGTCCACTACAATATCAACAGAGCTATTGTTAAAACTTGCAAAGAAACCAAGACAGTACTGAATATATATATATATATTTATTAGAAAACACACACACACACACACTTTTAAAGAAGGGTGGAGAAGGAGAGATATTAGCTTTAGTTTATTTTATTTGCCACGTTTCCTATTTTAATACAGCCTCATATGTAGTTAACTCTTTCCAAACAAATATTCACCACAAGATCAGCAAAGTTACTCACTTCCGAATGGCTGAAGTAATCAGTAACCATATGCATTTTAGCTTCCTGTGGAGTCCACCCAAAGGTCTGCGCATCAAACAAATTGAATAAGTGACACACCCCAAAATTGTTTAAATATATATACATACTGTTGAGCAGTATATATAAAGATAAAAAAAAATGAAACACAAATACATGTACACTCAAAAAAAAAAAAAAATGTGCATGTATTTGATTACATGTTTTTATACTTGAGAAGTGCAATTTTCTTTCTTTCTTCTTTTTAAAGAAAAAAGGCAAAAATAAAAATAACTTTGGCCTTACATTCAAATGAAATGATGCAATAATTCGGTAACATGTACACATGAAGGGAATTATGAGGAAAACTTATTAGCCAAAACTAGCAAATCTGACTCTTTGAATTTAGATTTTTCCAGGAAAAAAGGAAAAAGAAAATTAAGAACTGTTTGTTATAATACTTTCTCCAAGACAAAGATGAATCTATTGACATTTTTGGTTAAATTTAACGTAGCACGGTACATAGCTGTCAGCAATTCTTGCTCAAGACTTCAGTAAAAGAAGAGAAAGAGAGAGAGAAAGGAAGTTACATAAGTTCAGTTTGAGTACCTCACGAGAGATGAATATGTCTATAAATCCAAACTCCAAATAGGCTTTGTATGAATAGTAGCTGAAATAACAGTATAATATTAGAACAGATGCCACATTTACGTGAATTTCAAATGACCTCAGAAAAAGTACAGAATATAAACAAAACCATCAACTAATATCAATGTCAAATGAGCACCTCCCATCCCAACTAATATCAAGTCAAATGAGCACCTCCCATATCATCACAAAAAATTCATGAGAGTTAATATGAAGTTGACACGATATTATTCTATGAGATGAAGCAAAATATATCGAGTATTAGCAAATGACACTAAACCTCAAGCAAATATTGATTATTGAATATTAGTGAGTGTTATTTCTCAGAATTTCAACTAATTCTGCATTCAAGCACAAACAAGTATATGTGCTCAACTTAAGCATAGTTCCAGTGATAGAAAATGCAGGAATTAATGTCCGATATTTAATAATTGCATTTTAGAGGCTTTCTCTAATAAGAAAAAACTGTTTAATAACACCAAGCATGTTACAAACTAACTCCTGGCATAATGAAATGTGATATGTAGACTTTGACTTGGTTCAAATTCCAGACCCTTCTTTAATAGTTACAACTATTAAATCACTTCTGAGTAAAACCTAGTGAAGCTTGAATGCTGGAAATAAAATAGTTACAATACAAAAAGAAAAATTTAGACACCAGGGGGAGATGGACGTCACCTATCTGAAGTAACAAGTATGACAGGCAAGCACCGCTCATTTGCACCCAATGCAATGATTCTCCATATCAAACTGTCATGATACATCGAAGCAGAGACCATTGAATCATCTGTAAGAATTGCATTCCGAAGAACCTCAATATTGTTTATAACCAGCTTCGGCTGCCCAAACAATGCAAATACATCCATGAATGATAGCAACACCTCAGTGATGAATACTGCATATGTTTACCTCATGAAGATAAAATTTCCTTTGTCATTTTCCATTACAACTGACGCAAATATGTAAAAAGTAAAAAAAACATGGACCAATTCATGCATATGGGTTTTGCACTATGTAGATAATTTTGAATTTATATCCAAATACTCTCTTCTTCTCATATTTACAGAACAAATGCTTAATAAAACATTAAAACACCACTGCAACCTCGGATAATACTGAGCAAGCATGAATGCGCTTAACAAATCAACACAACAAATTGTAGACCAATCTAAGTAACAGATAATTGACATTCGGATTTGTGACCAAATCTTATCTTCATCTCACATTAGTCAGAAAAGCTAAGCAAGTACTAAAATATACACATATATACCTGGAAATGATCAATCTCAGCAGCCTGTGACAACAGCTCAATCAACAAACATGGCCAGTCAGTACACGAATTCGCCAACGACCTCGAAAACCCACCAGTCCTATTCAAATGAGCAATGGCATTGGCTCTCCATGCCCGCTGCATCTCAACCACCTCCTTAGCCAATTTCAACGCCACAATTGCCTCTCGAAAATACGCCTGCTCCTCCACGGACAGACTCTTCTTCCCTTTTTTATCTCTCAGCTCCAAAACCCCATCTATCTCTTCGGCGTTCAATCGAGCAGATAGCACGAAAACCGCCCGCTCCCACAAAACCGACCCCGAAACCTTATCAGAAATCACCGCATTCTTCGCGGCTCTCTTGTCACTGCTTGAAATAGAAAGTATCCGGCGAAGCGCGGTGTTGAGGCTGTGCCATTTGTTGAGAGTAGAGAAAATCTGGCTCGAACTAATGGCGCCGAGTCTGATACCGCTCTGCACCATTGATTCCAGGCAGGTTTCGAGCTGGGTTTTGCAGTATGACAAAGTGGGCGGGTCGCAATTCGACCAAGAATACCATGGAAACGACTGGCTGTGTTTCGGGTGGTGATCTTTGATCGATTCAGCGAAGTCTACGTAACCTGTAAAGTGAGGTCCTTTGTTCCAGTCATTCAACAACCCTGATATTGAAAAAAAAAAAAAAGGTGTCAGATTTTAATCGTTTTGTTTATTTTTTTTTATTTGGTAGCAAAAGAAGTGGAAAAAAAAAATTTACGTTCGAGGATGAGGGTGGTTTTGCCGACGCCACGGGGGCCGTGGACGATGAGAGGCTGAGGGACGCGGTGGTGTTGGGCGTGGTTGTTGAGGGCGGTTTCGAGGAGCGGTCTTGGTATTATTTTCCATGCTTTCTTCACCATTTCCTTTTACTATTGTTTTTCCTCTTCTTTCTTCTGCTTATGTTTATGAATCTGAGTGTGCTTCCTGAGGTTTTGGACACTGTGCTGTCAAAAAATTAGGGGTTTAGTTCGAACCAGGATTGATGATGGGTCGACCCGCGCTCACTTTCCGTACAATATGACTCAAAAGTCAAAATCTATAATTTTATTTAGGAGAAGTTACGCAGAATCTACCTGGGGTTTGCAATTCTACAGCTAGAAACAACTTTACCAAAAATTGACAGTAAACCCCCCTCCAGTTATCTTTGACCGTTAAAAATTGACAGTTGACCAACTTAAACAGTGAAAAGAGGAAAATGCCCCTAGAAAAAGACAAGGTCGGGGTATTTTTGTCTTTTTGGACTTTTTAAATTTAATTTTATTAAATAAAAATTAAAAAAATTAAGAAAAAATCTTATCCCTCCATCTTTAAAATAACGGACGGTTAAGATTTATTTAAAAAATTAAAATAATAATAATAAAAAAATTAATTAAAAATAAAAAATTAATTATAATTATATAAATCCATTTTTCAGATTGAATCTCAATCGTCCATCAAGATTAGTGGACGGTGGAGATCCAATCTGAAAAATGGATCTCCACCAAAAAAAAAAATTTTTTTTGGGGGAATCGAAGAATCCAGTGAGGGTTCTTCGAAGAACCCAAGGGTTCGAATGATTCGAACCCTTCTGGGTTCGTTCGACGAACCCAGAAAGGTTCTACGAAGAACCCATTTTCTGGGTTCTTCAAATTTTTTTTTTTTTTTTCTAATTGGAACCCTTCTAGGTTCGTGAAGAACCTAGAAACTGGGTTAACGAACCCAGAAGGGTTCGATTCGAATCGAACCCTTCTGGGTTCGTTCGAAGAACCCAGAAACTGGGTTCTTCGTCTTCAATTTTTTTTTTTTTTTTTTCTAATTCGAACCCAAATGAACCCAGAAGGGTTCGATTCGAATCGAATCCTTCTGGGTTCGTTCGAAGAACCCAGTTTCTGAGTTCTTCGAAGAAACCCAGAAACTGGGTTCTTCAAATTTTTTTTTTTGTTTCTAATTCTTAGAACCCTGAGAGGGTTCTTCGCGGGTCTGGGTTCTGTGGCGAAGAACCCAGAGAGATGGGTTCTTCGTCCCCAAATTTTTTTTTTTTTTTTTTAGATCCATTTTTCATATTGGATCTCCACCGTCCATTAATTTTGATGGACGATTGAGATTCAATCAGAAAAATAGATTTATATAATTATAATTAATTTTTTATTTTTAATTAGTTTTTTTTATTATTATTTTAATTTTTTAAATAAATCCTAACCGTCCGTTATTTTAAAGATGGAGGGATGAGATTTTTTCTTAATTTTTTTAATTTTTATTTAATAAAATTAAATTTAAAAAGTCCAAAAAGACAAAAATACCCCGACCTTGTCTTTTTCTAGGGGCATTTTCCTCTTTTCACTGTTTAAGTTGGTCAACTGTCAATTTTTAACGGTCAAAGATAACTGGAGGGGGGTTTGCTATTAATTTTTAGTAAAGTTGTTTCTAACTGTAGAATTGCAAACCCCAGGTAGGTTCAGCGTAATTTCTCATTTTATTTATTTAAATATTTAATTTTAAAAAATTGTAACTGCTAAAATTTACGGAATAGATCCGGAGATCTACAATCGGATGTTGGTAGGACTAACAACCTGTAAAAGAAACAAGTATGAACTCTTGGGATATCAAGGTGGTGCTAGTCAAATAGTCTCCGACGCTCAAGTTAGCTGGTGAAATCGAATAGAGCAAACAAATATAAGAAAGATTGAACTTGAAATAGTGTATGGTCAAGCGTAGCGAGGTGAACTATATGTCAAGCGTATGAGTATTGCGCGTCAGGTTATAGGACTGATTATAGTCGAGTACCGTGTCAGAGCTTGAGGTCGACTTGGTCGAATAAAGGCTGGATGGTTCTAGTTTAGAGTGATTGTTAAGTGGTTCCGAAGCAAAGTTCACGTGACCTTACTTCTGAAGCTTGGGTTCATATTTATTGGAGGCTGGTGATGCTCGTTTAATGTTGGTTGAGAGAATCGTATTCCGAGATATCAGGATCCCTGTTATCTCGGAGCAGTTAATCCATCGAGACCGTTATCTTTGGGCCTGTTTTTGGGCAGTATTAATTTCTTTTTGGGTCAATTAC
Source organism: Xanthoceras sorbifolium (assembly GCA_003430845.1). Taxonomy (NCBI): domain Eukaryota; kingdom Viridiplantae; phylum Streptophyta; class Magnoliopsida; order Sapindales; family Sapindaceae; genus Xanthoceras; species Xanthoceras sorbifolium. Next base: position 24,216,758 of record CM010608.1, on the reverse strand, counting down.
GGGTCCAAGCATGTTTTGAGCTATTTTTGACCATTACGGTTTGCCCTCTACTCTCTAAGCTTTTTCTATAGCTCAGAGAGTAGTATAAGAGAGCTTGGAAATAATGCAAATGAAGCAAAATGTCAACCGTAACTTTACCACACAGGGTGGTGTTTATCACACAAGGTGAAAGATCGACAATGTGTCGATCGTAATATATCACACAGGGTGATGTTTAATCACACAAGGTGATAAGAGAGAAATCGACAATGTGTCAATCATAATTTATTACACATAGTGATGTTTGATCACACAAGGTGATGAGAGAGAGATCGACAATGTGATTATCGTAATGTATCACACGTGTAACACCCCCTGACCCGACCCGTCTGGACCGACACAGGAAGCGTTACCGGATTCTCAAAACTGTTCTTGACTCACTTTATAATTTTAAAACTATTGAAAATCAAATAAATTATATTTTTAAAATGCTTTTCTAGTGAGCCCATTCAAAACTTGTTTTAAAAATTTTTACCAAAGTTTCCTCTGTTTTTCTGATTTTCCATAAACCTGTTTACATCAAAACTCAAACAACATATTTTCAACAATTCAAAATCATAATTTTCCAAAATATACACTTCAATTTCTCAACAACCAGATGCGCACCATTCCATTTAGTACGACTTTCCAAACATTTTCAAATGAAACTAATTCATGATTTATACTTACAAAACTTTGAAATGAAAATATAAACCATAAAACAAATATTTACAAAACATAAATATATAACACATTTACACATCTCTGTATATGCATGCATAACTAAATATAATATACAAATGTATTAACTACCCAAAGTTTAGTGACTCTGATTCTTTGTCTGCAGCTACCTCCTCTTTAGTCTCTATCTCCGCTGGTATCTTTATTACCTACGCGTGATAAAAACCAACGCACTAAGCAATAATGCTTAGTGGGTGTACACTATAATAAATTTCAATGTAATATAAAACAGTAGAACAAATTTTCAATAATAATATAAACCACAATATACATTTATCCAATACTGAAACTATGTTCATTTACTTATGTTCAAATATTTCTAGTTTTCAATTTCAATAACATTTCTTTATTTTCACAACATTCTCTAACATTCAGTTCTTAATTGGGCCTCTGATACATATAACATGGTTTACATGACTGGATTACGGGTTTACAGTCGGTTTCCCATTTCAAAATGAAATGGTATCCGTATATTCACAATCGATTTCCTATTTCAGAAAGAAATGGTATCCGTATTTTTCACAGTCGGTTTCCCATTTCAAAATGAAATGGTATCCGTATTTCACAGTCGGTTTCCCATTTCAAAATAAAATGGTATTCGTAAAATCATCATCATAATTATCAGGATTATCGGTGCAATACTGCTAAATGTACCCAATTGACATGTCAATCTGCTATATCCATATTTCCCTATATATATATCAGGGCCATTATTCAAGTATTACAGAGTTTATTCTTTTAAAATTTCAATCAACGTCAACAATTATAATACTAAACAATATTCATAAATCAATAATTATAAATCAGGTTTGAAAACATAAAATTTTATAGAAAATCCAATAATATGAAAATATTTCACAATCAATTCAATCAATATATAAAATACGATTATAAAATTCATTCAATATACGAAATACGATTATAAAATCACTAACTGAGATAAAATTTCAAAAACGTGTGTATACCAACCTGGATACCAGTTTTACGAGCTTTTCTTTTCGGAAATTCCTTTTTCCCTTTTTCTTTTCTCTTTTTTCTCCTCTTTTCCTTTTCCTTTCTTCTTCTTCTTCTTCCTCTTCTCTTCTTCTTCTTCTTCTTCTTTTTCTTTCTCTCTCTTCTTCTTTTTCTTTTTCTTTCTTTTTCTTTTTCTTTCTCTCCTCTCGTTCTCTCTATTTTTTTCTGGTTTGCTTCCTTGTGAAGCTTCCACCGACCTTTTATTTTTTTATAAAATTTCGGTCATCGCGACCTGTGGTCGCTCCACCTTATCGCGTTGCTCATTGGAGTAATTTTACCGCTTTCATTGAGATCAACCATCGCGGTGTCTGGTCGCGACGTTGGTCGCCATGCTTACTGCCCAAATTCGATATTTTCACTGCGAGATTCTCAGCGCGATCTGTGGTCGCGGTGACTGGTTGCGGTGCTCACTGCCTAAAATCACCATTTTCACCGCGAGCTGTTCATCACGATCCCTGGTCGCGGTACTCACTGCCCAATTTTTTTCACCATTCTCTTCGTGCATTGTTTTTCGACCGTACAAATTGGTCCATTTGAAAACCTAAAAATATACATACATTTAATTACATTTTATACCCCTCAAATCATAAATATAATATTCACATATTCAAAATTCATTCAATCATACTTTTCATATTTATTTGAAATTAGGGATGTTACAACACGGGGTGTTGTTTAATCACACAAGGTGATAGGAGAGATCGAAAATGTGTTAGGGTTTATTTTCAAAAACTTGTAAAATATACATGTATTTAAACATCAATAAAAATTAGTTGTTATTCATTCCAATAAAAGTGTCTTTATTCAAGTACATACATTTATATAGTGTGCGTGTAACATCCAAGATTGCAAAATGCAATCTCAATATGAGTATATGAGAGTCATATACAAGAGGATTCATTTTAAGACTTGCAATCTAAAGATTTGGTAAAGAGTCACACCATATGTAAATAACTATATCAATGGACGTTGAGATTTCAGATTGTATAAAATATTTGCAATTTTGAGAGTTCAGTCTCAGATTTTTAGTGTAGTAACTCTGAGGTTAATAATCGTGGAATATTAATTAAAGAGTTTTAATTAATATTTATAAGTATTATTGGAACTTAAAACTGTAAGTCCATTAGGCTCCCTTACTAGCTCTTATGGTTGTTGGTAATGAGGTTCACGGTAAATTAATTGGATATTCCAATTAATAGTGTTAAGAAAGTGACACGATTTATTAAATAATTAATTAAATAATATGATTATTTAATTAATAATTAAATAAAGATTAATAATTTAGAATTATTAATTGATTTAATTATTAAATAGGAGGTTGTAATATCAAACCTTGACAAAATAAAATGGGAAAGATTATTTAAAAAGTCTCTAAAGGTTAAGAGTTCAAACTCTAGTGGTGACCAAATTAAATAGGATTTAGAATCCTATTTGACATGGTCAAACCTAAACCCTATAGACTGATATAAAAGAGTTATTATATTATTAAAACAAAGCAAGCAAACCCTAGGCAAGCAATAGCACAGTGCAGCAAACACAAAGAAAAAGAAAAAAAAATGTTTTATTTCTTTCTTCCTTGCAGGTTCGGCCGACCATAGGAGAAGACAAAAGTATTGTCTTCTTCGCTTGTCCTTTCCACCATCTCTTCTTCTGTGATATGCCCACACGCACGTTGTCAACCATGGGTCATAGCTCGAAAGGCTTGGTTGTGAATCAAGGAATCAAAGTATCAGGAAAGACTTCAAAGGTATTGCATATTAATTTATATTTGCATATATATACAACAAACCGGTTTTGAAAAGAGTTTTCAACAAAAAAGTAAAAAAATTTAAAACCTAAATACTTCCGCTGCGTTATATCAAATCATATTTTTTTTTCTCTACACAATGTGTCGATCGTAATTTAACACACATAGTGATGTTTAATCATACAAGGTGACAGGAGAGATTGACAATGTGTCGATCGTAATTTATTACACAGGGTGATGTTTAATCACACAAGGTGATAAGAGAGATCGACAATGTGCTGATTAAGGGTGGGCATTTTTTGATTCGATACGGTTTTGAGTGAAATCAAACCGAATTAAAATTATACGGTTTTTAAAAATTAAAACTGACTCTAACCGAATTGAAGGTGTAAACCGAATCGAACAGAACTGAATTAAAACGGTTCAATTCGGTTTGGTTCAATACGGTATTGGGTCTATTAGGCCTAATAGGTCTTTTTCATTAATTTAAATTTTAGTAGGTTTTAAATGTTAATTTGAACTATAGTTTTTAGTTTTAGCCTTTGGGGTATTAATTTTAGAAATTCAAGCTGATTTGGACTATAATTTTTATGTACTTATTTATTTTATAATTATCCATACATTTTTCCATTAGTTACTGATCAGTCTAAAATAACACGTCAAAATAGTTGTTGATCAATCCTATATAATTATTCATATATTTTTTCATTAGCTGCTGATCAGTCCAATCCAAAACATAAAAATATAACAAAATTAAATAACATGCAATAAAATAAAGATCATCCCCTCACTAATGCTTGAAGGGCACTATCCATATAACCAGTTACACTTCTAAGTGTTTACAAATCATGCTACCTTACATAGAAATTTACTTCAATCATTTAATCCACTAGCTAAAGCAAGTCTCAAATGTTAGTTAAAAATCAAAATCAGAATCAAATATCTGTCTTGAAGACATAAATATGGCACGAGAAAAAAATAAAACAAGCTCTTTAATCTTTAATCGAGGAAGAAAGAACGTTTGAAGTGACTATGGATCTTTTCATTTTCTTTCTTCGAAACGCGTACTGACCAATAGCTCAATGCCACGTGTTCGTTATGCAGTAGTTTTTATAGCCCTTTATAAAGTCTCTATTTCTTTTTCCCTCTCCATTTTTCCATTTTTCTCGAAACCTCTTCGTTCTTCCAGCAAAGCAAGAAAACCGTTTTAGGCAATTCGTGCTTTTTTTTTTCTGGCAAATCTTTGTAAAGTTCCGGAGCTTTTTCTTTGATTTTCTGCCACAATCTTCAAGGTATGATTTTTTTTTTTTTGCATAATCTTTAGAAGTTTTGAATGATTTTTATTGTTTGTTCATTCAAAATTGCCTTGTTTTCTTATTTTGAGTAACTTCCATGCTTTTCCCTCGCTTGTTCTTGATTTTATTTTTGAAAAAACAAGTAAAAACTGATTCTAGATCTTACTAGGATGATTTTTTAGGAGAACTTGTTGTTATTCCTATGTCCAGAGCGTAGAAAACGAGGTCAAGCTTAGGTTAAATAGCGTCGACCTTAGATTTATAGTTTTAGTCGAGTTCAAATGTCGATAAGCTTTCTAAGTAGGTTTAGCTTTTAGGTAGATGGACTCGATCTCCCTAATACTAATTTTTTTCTTTCGCTCGGCAGTGTTTCAGTCATGTCAAGCCCAGACGAGGATTCTTTAATAAGGGAGATCGAGGCATATACAGGGTCACCACTGTCGAGTGGAGAATCAACGGATAGCGAACCGCGCCCTTTATTAGTTGTAACTGCTACAGGGTTTGTAGAGCAAAAGGCTTCCGAGGATCAACCTGAGATCTGAGGCTTGGAGAGCAGGGCAACTATGGTCATCGATGAGGTTAGGGTGACTAACCAAGTGATCGACGCCATTTTATCGACGTCGAAGGCCATTGGTTTGCTGTCGAGCAATCAGGCCTTAAAGCTTAATGAATATGATCTTCTGAGGATCAGATTTCAATATGAGATATCAGAGTCTGTCAAGCTCAGACTGTCAGCTTTGTAACATCCCTAATTTCGCATAAATATAAAAAGTATTGTTGAACTAATATTGAGTATGTGAATGTGATATTTATGATTTGAAGGGGTGAAAAATATAATTAAATGTATATATGTTTTTTTGGTTTCTAAGTGGACCAATTGGAACGGTCGAAAACAATGTGTTCCAAAACAATGTGTGAAGAGAAGGGAGAAAAAATGGACAGTGAGCATCGCGATCAGCCTCGCGACCAGCGATCGCGGTAGCTGCTCGCGATGAAAGTGGCAAAATTAGACCAGTGAGTATCATGACCATCCTCGCGACCAGAGCTCGCGATAGCTGCTCGCGATGAAGGGGCAAAATTCCACTAGTGAGTATCGCGACTGAGCGACGCAACCACCGCTCGCGATACGCGGTTGCAATGGCCCAAAATAATGAAAAAAATAGAGCACCGAGTGAATTGAAGTGGTGCCAGTACAACTAGAAAACAGAACAGATTAGAGAGCAAAAGCTCTCAAATAGAACAGAAACCAGAACGGGAGAAAGAAGAGAGAAAAGAGGAGAGAGAAAGAAGAAAAAGAAGAAGAAGAAGAAGAAGAAGAAGAAGAAGAAAAGAGAAGGAGAAGAAGGAAATGAGGAAGGAAAGGGTATCCAGGTTCGGTGTACACTCGTTTTTAAATTTTCAGTTTTCCAGAATATTTCGGATTGATTGAATTTGATTAATTTTGAGTTATTTGAATTATATTGATTATAGTTTATTGTTTGAAATTGATTTTGGAATGATTTGATTTACAATATAGTTTATATCTGAAATGAATTGATTTTAATACGTTTTGATTATAATATTGTTATTAAAACTATAGTTGAAGGTTATTTTAATTATATAATGTTTGTGAACTGTATCGAAAAATGATTTTGGGGCATTTTGATTTAATATTGGTTTGTGAAATGTATTCAAATATGATTTCGAACTGATTTGATGTGAATATTGGTTTCGAAAATATATTTGAATATATTTTTGGATTGATTTGATGTGATTATTGATTTGAAAAATATACTCGTATATGATTTTGTATATTTATTTTATATGATTCTTAATGAAATTTGGATTTCAAAAATATGTCTATTGATTTGAAAGTTAAATTTGAATATAAGAAAGTGATTTGTGAAATTGTATTTTGGAATTGAAATTGCAATATTGGATTTGAATGATTTGAAATCTGAATGTGATGATTTTAAAAGAAATGAAAAGAGTTGACATTGGATTTGAGAAAACGTTTTGCGAAATGGCTCTGATGTGTATAAACATAGATATAGATATAGGAGGTTGACATGTCAATTGGGTTTTTCTGAACAGTACTGTGCCGATATATTCTGATGCACCACCCTATGGATAGTGCAGGCCCCAAGTGCCGGTCCTAGGGTAGGGAGCTTTGATCTGTTTGTGCCACCCTTTGGATAGTACAGGCCCCAAGTGCCAGTCCTAGGGTTTTGATATGGGACATTTACAGCTGGTAACACCGTTGGTGTTCAACTCTGATCTGATGTTCGGCGAGTAGCCCGTTTGTGTCCGATGCCGAACAACTCGTAATCTAGTCCGATAACTTATATTATGTATGTTAGGAGCCCAGTATGAAAACTGATTTGTTATATGAAAGCATTTGAGAAATTATGAAGATTTTTTCTGTTGATTGATTTTGATACTGTATTTGTTGAGTATATGATTTGATTTGACATGAGCTCCATATCTGATATATATATATGATATGTATATTTTTTTATTGCAAATAGATGAAATTATTTGATATAGTATATTTGGATATATAATTTTGTGTACACCCACTAAGCCAAAGAAGAGTAGAGACTGCAGGAGCAGAGTTCAGAGTCATATCGTTCCTATATATTTGGTAGCCCTTTTGTAATAAGTATATATATTTTGATACAACATGCATATACATAAAATATTTGTATATATTTCAAGAAATTCCGCTGTGTAAATATTTTATTATATATTTATGTTATTTGAATCTTTATAAATTATATTGTGATAAATTGATTTGGCAAGTCGCACTAGATTTGAAAGGGTGCGCAAAATTGATTTGAGAATTTAGAAGTGGACTTTGATGAATTGTAATTGTAAACAGGTTTTGGAAAGTCAGAAAAACAGAGAAAATTTTGACAAGATTTTCGGAAATTTCAGATGTTTTTAATATCGTTTTAAAGTATGATTATATAAAAGTAAAAGAGAGATTTCAGTATATGGTAGCGCTCCCTGATTCGGTTCGAGTGGATTGGGTCAGGGGGTGTTACAGGCTTCATTCAAGCAGCCCGACTGGGACATTCCAAGGTGTACCTACTTCTACGAAATGCCTTTTCGATAAGGCCCGAGGTTCCCAGTGTCGTTCTTGAGTTGTTAGCTGTTACTCTTCTTTGACTTAGCTCCGGGCTAACTAATGCCTAATAGATGGAGGCTCTTGTTGGCTGTCGAGGTCTTCCATGAGAAGAGAGGACTTATGTTCACGCTCGGGAACTTATTTCATTTGTACTACGTGAAAGAGCACGAGAACAAATTTTGTCGATATGTACTGGCAGATCGACCACATCGACCTCACCTGATTTCTGACCTTACAACAAATGATCATGGGTGAAAAGACAAGTATTTCTTGGCAAGAGATAGGCTAGTGACTGGGTCGTTCGATGATGGGATACACATTCACTCGACATAGAGGATTGCTGGTAGGCTTTAGTATCGAGTGTATATTCAGCTCGGCTTGTTTGATTTTATTAAATTGTGATTTGTTTTGCAGAATTTGTGAATCAATCTCAAAGCGTCGAAGGACAGTGTAGTGTGGAGCATACGTAGTTGATTCTTTCGATCTACCCGACTGAGCGTAGTTGGAGGAAGTTACTGAGCAGAAAAAGCTTAAGACCAAGTCGTCTTTGCGCACACGCGAAGATAAATTCTGAAGGTACTCCATTTTCTAAGCTTAAAGACGTAGTAAATTACACTTGGGTTTGACAAAGCTTTGAGTTGCTTTGTGGAACCCAATTTATTAGTCTTATTTCTGAAGTCGAACGGAAATTCACTTTAGATTCAATGTCGAACTTGAAGGTCAACATCCTTAGTGCTGATGAGGTGTTGAAGAAGAGGCGACATAAAGCAGCGGCTTCAGCTTAGAAGAGGAAGCAGCCTAGAGTGACCATTTTGATGCCCCACAAGAGTTGATGCCTCAGCCATTGGCGATGTCGAGCCCCCCTCCTAGGTCGACCTCTTCTAAGCCAGCAAAAAACAAAAAGGTGGTAGAGGTTGAGGATCGGGACCGTGAAATCCACATATCATACCCTGCTGGGGCCTCTCCTATTTCTAATCCGAAATCACTGCTCGATGATGTCGACTTATTCCATTTCCCTGAAGATGCTGTCAAGCTGAAATAGATGGGTGCGAAAAAAGTGCTTTACTTGGGAATGTCTAGTGCGTTCTATGTAAGTTTTACAAGCTCTTTATTGATAATATGTTGTTTTTCATTTCTAAATTTTCTTCTGCTTGATATGTGGGCTCTTGAAGCTCAGAGCTACCTAAAAAATGAGCTTGCGTCCTGTGCACAAAAGCTGAGGGATGTTAAATGTAACACCCCCCGACCCGACCCGACCCGGCTGGACCGACCCAGAGAGCGCTACTCGGACTTTCAAAACCTTCTAAACTCAATTTATAAACCGAAAACCGTTGTGAGCCCATCGATAGATTTTCAAACCATTGTAAAACCATATAATTTATAAATTGTAAAACCATTTTCGCGTGAGCCCATCAAATCATATTTTCAAAAATTTCGGCAGAGTTTCGTTTGTTTTTCGGATTTTCCAAAACCTGTTTTTCCCACAAAACAATTCAAATACAAATTCAATATCAACACTTCAATATCGTTTTCAAACAATTGCGCACCCTGCCGTTTAGTGCGACTTTCCAACACAGTTTATAGAATAAAACGATTCAGACTTTAATATTTACAAACATTCTAATAATAAAAGACAGAAATCATAAAATATTTAATTACAAAACATATTACGAAACAGATTTACAAATCCTCTGTATATGCATGCTTTCAGAATATATACATATAACAACAATATAGCTACCCAACTGTAATAACTCTGAGACTCTGTCAGCAAATCTCTCCCTCTTCAGTCTTTAGCTTCTTCGGGATCCCTGGTACCTACGCGTTAGAAACAAAACTAACGCGCTAAGCATATAGCTTAGTGGGTGTACACTAAACTCAATTATGAAAAACAATCATAAATAACCTTTAACTAGAAATAAATCACAGTATATATATATATATATGTATTTCAATTCTAATCATTTACATATCAATTTATTTACAAAATCAAACCATAAAACAGTTTTAATCACTTTAATTTCACCAAATGGATCAACATATAAAATCAGTTAAGACAATCATTCAATTCACTTCTCAATGCACTACAAATCTGGCCCGCTAGAATACTCAACATACTAGGACTGGAATATGGGTCAAACTCCCACCCTAGGACGAATCCTAAGAGTGGTACGTATCTCCCTACTCTAGGACCGTGGGGACGGAACCTAGAGAGGTACATAACTCCCTATCCCAGGAACGAATCCTTAGGAAGGTACGTGGCTCCCAACCTCCAGGACGAATCCTGAGGAGGTACGTGTCTCCCTGCCTCTGGACGAATCCATGAGGAGGTACATAATAATCATCAATAGCAATCAGTATCGGCGCAGTACTGCTCAGTGAACCCAGCTGGTATACCAACCTCCTATATCCATTTCTATGTCTAAGTATCCTAGGGCCGTTTCCGATAACTATATTCGCAATAAATTTCACAATAGTTACTCAATAAACTTACAATTCACACAATATTCTTCAAGAAACATAATCAATAGTTATACGAAAATCTAAATCAAGTATTTCTAACGAAATCGAAATATTCGAAAGCACGATCAAAATGAGATCTAACATAAAATCATTCCAAAATCAACAATAGGTATATTAATCATCGATTTTTCATATCAAATAAACAATTTTCATACGAAAATCGAAAACGAGCAAGTTCAACGAAATCGAAAACGAAAACGAAAACGAAATACTTAATACTTTTCGTAAAGATTTCGAAAATAAAAGTACACCAACCTGGATACCGTTTCCTTTCGGCAAAATCACGGTTCCACGATTTTCTTTTCCTTTTTCCTTTCCCTTTTCTCTTTCTCCTACACTTCCTTTTCTCTTTCCTTCCTCTTTTCTTCCTCTTCTTCTTTCTCTTCTTTCTCCTTCTTTCTTTCTTCTTTCTCTTTCTTTTCTTTCTTTCTTCTTCTTTCTTTTCTTTTTTCTCTTCTTCTTTCTCTTCTTTCTCGCTCTCTGTCTCTCTCTTTCTCGCCTCTGTGTTTTCTGGCTTCTGCGAGAAGCCACTCTTTTTTTTTTATATTTTTCAGCTGTCGCGACCGTCGTCGCGACCTGTGGTCGCGCCACCAGGTCGCGGTACTCACTGGAGCGTTTGCACCGCCTTCCTCGCGAGCACTCATCGCGGTCCCTTGGTCGCGCTGGTGGTCGCGTTGCTCACTGCCAGAATTTGACATTTTCATCGCGAGCAGTTCATCGCGATCTGTGGTCGCGGTGACTGGTCGCGATGCTCACTGCCAAAACTCACATTTTCCACCGCGAGCAAGCCATCGTGACCCGTGGTCGCGATGCTCTCTACTTCAGTTTTCCTTTTTCTTGCATCATTTTTGGACCGTTCAATCTGGTCCACCTGGAAATCATAAAAATAAATATACTTTTAATTACATTTACACCCCTTCCAATTAAAAAATTTATTTTCACATATATAAAATTAATTATCCGAAATCCGGGATGTTACATTAAAGGTCGAACTCAACTCTTAAGAGGGAGAATGACTCTTTGAAACTTTTTGAAGCAAGAGTGAAGATGGTTGAGTGAGAGAATTCTACCAAGGTGGAAGAGCTGGAACGGCGAGTAGTGGAGCTGGAGTCAGCTTGAGAGAAACTTAGGAAGGAAAACAGGGCTGAGGTAGTCAATTTGGTCGGGCAAATGAGCGCTCTGATGGAGAAGGTAGAAACCATAGCTGGCGATATAGTCGTCAAGACCAAAGCCGAGCTCATGCTAGAATATAAAGAAGGGAAAACCGACCAGTAGTGTGCAGATGAAGCTCATTGCTATATGGGAGGAACTTCAAGCTCTTGCTGCTGTAGAGGAAGGTGAAGTCGAGCCTACAGTTAGGGATGGAGTTGTGGTGTCGTCGCTTGCCAAAGATGCGCAAATTGATTAGGCGGAGGCAGATCGAGAGGGGCATCAGGATAGAGACAATCAGGAGCAATAACAATAAGAACTCACAATGTAGTAGTTTTATTACGTATTTGGCTGAGTGCCATTGTGTCGAACGAGACTTTTATGCCTATTTTTTCTTTTTGGATTTGATATTTTTGGGTTGAGAATTGCCCTGTCAAACTAGGTTTTGTACCTTTTATTTTCATTAACTGAGCTTTTATCGAACGTAATATGTCGAGTAGAATGTGTTTTGAACTTAGCGCATAAGTATTTTAAACAAGTTAAAATTGATGCATTAGTCAAACGTATAGGTCGACTGAAGCATGTTACTTGCACGAAGTATTAAATTCGTCGAGCGATATATTTTAAACAAGTTAAAGCAATGTGCTTATTGATCAAATGTATCGAACGAATTGTGTTTTCGAACAATGGATCCATGTAATTTAAAGAGGTTAAATGTTGAACCGTATGTGTTGAGTAAATTAATGTCGAGCTAATGAAACTCTTGTACATTTCGATCTTGCTTGTGTCGAACATAGAAAAATTAAATAAATCCTTGTAATACATTACAGCTTGAATAATTGGCTCATATGTAAAGCGTACCACATAAGTTTGTGTTGAACGATGTTTTAACATGCTCGTGTGTAGAGCGTAATAACTGATATCGAAGCGTCAAATTTCAAGTGTCAATTTCTAATGTCAATTACTGTCGACTTGTCGAGTTGCACTGGTATCGAATGGAAGTTCATAAGGCATAGCCAGTTATTGCCCCCCAGTCTTCAGGTTTATGGATAGTCTTTAGACTTGGAGACTTTCTGTTGTCGAGCTATGCTGAATTTTAGACTTGGTGTGCTCGTGTGTAGAGCGAGGCTTATGATTGTTAAGTGTAGAGTGGTCAAGCCCACTGAGCTTGCCTTGAGTACAGGGTTGATATGGCGGCTTCGACTTGTCGATCAAAGTTAGATTTGTTGTTGGTCGTTGTGGCCAACGACCCTCCGACGCTCAAGTCAATAATCTTACTTAACAAAATCATAAGGAAAAAAGAGTTGAGTTTATAAAAAATACTGTTTTAAATGTATGACGTTTCAGTTGTTGTTGATCTCTCGACTGTCAATGTCGCACAGCTTGTAGAGTCCTTCCCATATAGGGCCGAGTCTGCCTACGCCTTGTTCTTTGGTGTTCTGGAATACTAGTCATATGACCAATTTCATTCTTTGAAAGCTCAGATGCATATGTTTTTGTTGTTGTGTTGAACAACCATCTGTTGATAACCATCTAGGCGGATGAAAGCTTGATCTCAACGTTTATCGAGTGTGTCAAGCTCGCACGATAGTGCATGTGAATTCGATTCTTTAGTAGAATGTTTGTATCTCACTATGTGGAGTTTGACTTCGACCGGCAGTACGGCTTCGGATCCGTAAGTCAGGGAGAAAGGGGTCTGTCCGGTCGACACCATTGGAGTAGTTCTATATGACCAGAGAACCTCAAGTAGTATATTGACCCAGAGTCTCTTTACTGCGTCGAACTTCTTCTTGAGCTTTCCTACGATGTTTTATTTGTCGATTTCGCCTGTCCGTTCGACTATGGGTATCAGGGAGTCGAGAAACTCAGTTTAATCTCCCATTTTTCGCAGAAGTCTTAGAAGTCGAACGAAATGAATTGTGAACCGTTGTCTGTGACTATTTCCTTTGGGATGCCGAACCTATACGTGATATTTTTTCCATATGAAGTTTTTTACTTGGAAGTCTCTGATCCTTTGATAGGCTTCGACTTCGACTTCGACCCATTTGCTGAAGTAACATCCTGTTGTGAGAGCTCAGTTTGCCGAGCTTCTAACTTCGGAATGATTTCCACAATCGCCCTCGTGTATTTCTTTGAGTTCTAGTTTTGCTTCTGCGGGGTCAACGCATCGTAAATAGGGTCTAGAGAATGACCTTTTGCATAACTTCCCCTTGACGATACCGAATTGTGCAGCTTTAGCTTTGAGTTTATGGGCTGGAAGGATATCGTTGTTGAGATAGTCGAATATTATAGTTATCCATGTTCAGTCGAGCATAATAAGATTAATATCTTCTTTGTTAGTCCACATAGCTGGCCATTGTAGATAAACTATGGGTATGGTCTTGAGCTCGGTTGTTTGTATAGTCAAACCAAGATTAGCCAAAGCATCGGCGTGGGTATTTTCCGATCTTAGTATTTGTTCGAGCTCAAAATGTTCGAATGTCGAACGCAACTGTGTAGCTATGGCTAAGTAGGCGACCATCTTGGGGTCTTTTGCTTGGTACGATCCGTCGAGCTGTCTGGCTATGAGTTGAGAATCGAATCTCACTTTGATTCGTTTGATGTTTATGCCTTTGGCGAGCGTGAGACCAGCTATAAGTGCTTAGTATTCAGCTTTATTGTTAGTTGTTTTGAACCCGCATTTGATTAATTGCACGATTATATCGTTCTTAGGTGATTGAAGGACTAAGCATAACTCGCTTCCTTTTGAGTTACTTGACCCATCGATCGAAAGAGTCCATGTAGAGGTCGAGCTCTTAGATAGTATAAGAGCTCATTTTCAACCTGAGGAAGGGAGAAGTCTGCTACGTAGTCTACAAGTACTTGGGACTTGATGGATGATCGAGGTCAATAGGATATCTCATGCTCACTTAGCTCGACTACCTACTTTGTTAGTCGTCCTGAGAGTTCAGGTTTGGGCAAGACATTTTTTAAAGGGAACTAAGTGAGCACAACGATGGGGTGGCACTGGAAATACGATCAAAGTTTTCGAGCAGCCGTTGTGAGTGATAAGGCTAACTTCTCCAATTAGCTGTATTGTTTCTCGGCGTCGAGCAGAGATTTACTGGTGTAGTATATTAGTAGTTGCTTCTGCTCTACTTCTTTTACGAGCACTGTGCTGACAATTGTTTTTGAAATAGCTAGGTAGATGTAGAGTGATTCCTCGTCAATTGGTTTAGAAAACAATGGTGGGCTCGACATGTAGGCCTTTAGCTATTGTAGAGCAGTTTCGCACTTCTCTGTCCACTCGAAATTTTATTTTTTTCATAGTGTCGAAAAACAGGTGGTACCGCTCCGAAGACTTCGAGATAAAACAATTGAGCATAATTATTCTACCAGTGAGCCTTTGGACTTCTTTTGCTGACCGAGACGAGGGAATTCCCATGATTAATTGGATCTGATATGGGTTGGCCTCGATTCCTCGATGTGTGAAGAGGTAGCCTAAGAATTTCTCTAAATATACTCGGAATGAACACTTAGAAGGGCTAAGTTTCATACCGTATTTTCAAAGCATGTCGAATGACTGTTGTAGATAGTCGAGATATTGTTTGGCTCAGAGGGATTTGACAAGTATAATATCGATGTAGACCTTCATTATCAAGCCTAGCATTTATCTGAACATTTTGTTAACGAGCTGCTAGTAGGTTGCCTCTGTATTCTTCAGCCCGAATAGCATCACTTTGTAGTAGAAAATACCTCACTCGGTAACAAATACAGTATTCTCTTGGTCATTGGGATGCATCAAAATTTGGTTGTATCCTGAGAAGACATTCATGAAGCTGAGTAGTTTATGTCCGGTCATAGCATCTACCAACATGTCGATGTGAGCCAGTGGGAAAGAGTCTTTTGGGCTTGCTTTTTTGAGGTCTGTGAATTCAATATAGACTCTCCACTTGCCATTCTTTTTTCGAACGATGACGACATTGGCTAACGAATCAGGATAATGGACCTCTCTCATTGAGCCGTTGTCGATTAGCTTTTGAATTTCCACGTTAATTACTTTATTCCGCTCGAGAGCAAATTTACTACATTTTTGTCTGATTGGTTTGTAGTCGGGATCGACCTAAAGTTCATGGACCATGATGTTTTGATCGATACCCATCATATCAGCATGTGTCCACGTAAAGAAGTCGTATTATCGAGCTAAGAACTCGATCAGTTGAGCTCTGATCTTTGGCTTAAGTAGAGCTTTGATTTGAATTTTGTGTTCGGAGTAGTCGGGATGAATTTATACCTCGTCGAGCTTTTCCATTTGTGGTTGATGTTGACCAAGCCTAGGGGTCGACTGCTGTAATTGTTATAAGGTCGACGACTTGCTATTCAGAGTATTTGTATAACATTCCCTTGAAACTCTTTATTGTCCTCGGATTTCTCGAACTCCCCACCTTGTCGGGATGCGCAAGATTTGGTGGTATGTCGATGGTATTGCCTTCATGTCATGTATCCACTATCGACCCATGATGACATTATAGGCTGAAGGGCAGTCGAACACCATAAATTTCGTGTTGAGATTGATTCCTTTTGCGTAGACTGGGAGTGAAATTTCTCTTATGGTGCTCTTGTGTTCACTACTGAAGCTGACAAGTATGGTCGACTGCCTTACGATGTTCGAATCATCGATCTGCATTTCCTTAGAGCTTCCAGGAACAATACGTTAGTCAAGCTCCCATTGTCGACTAATATGTGTTTAATGAAACAATTCGCCATGTGCAGAGAAATGAAGAGTGCATCGTTAGTGTAGATTTAGCAGGTCGGTATGCTCATCGTTATTAAAACTGATCGTTTGGTCGAATACTGGTCTATTCAAACGAATTTAGGATTTCCTGCTTGTCGAGTGTCGCGTTTTGCTGCTGAATGGGAAACCCCACTAATTTCTGATCCTCTACGAATGACGTTTACCGTTCTTTCATATTGAGGTGGTTCAGGAGGTGAAGAGTTTTGCTCATGTTATTGCTCGTCACGTCGAGCTAAGGTATTCTTACCTTATCTGTGAGGTACTCCTTGAGGTGCCCTTTTTCAAGAGCTCGACTACTTTAAATTTGAGAGCAATGCAGTCCTCTGTTCGGTGTCCGTGATCTCCATGGAAGTTGCACCATTTTGTAGAGTCTTTTTTATCAGCTGGGCTCGACATCCTACCTGGCCATTTTACTGAGTTGTCAAGATTTTTCATAATTGCGACGACTTCACCTTGAATAATGTTCATGTTGTATTCGGGAACTCTTGTTCTTGACTGTCGCGTGGCCTGCTGCTCCTATGGTCACCAGTAGGATAGTCTGCGCTCGGCAGGTCTTCGTGTAACGCCCTCAAAATTAGTTTTTTAATTATCGTTTGATAAATTACATATTAGTATTAATATTATTATATTTAAGAGTCCAAGTTATATTGAATACAAATGGGAGGTAGATTATATTATTATTATTATTATTATTATTATTAAATGATACTCTACTGTGGGTTAATTAAACGGATCCATATTAGGGCCATTGTGATATAATTAAATGAGCTTGGAATGATATTCATAATGGGTATTAAAGGATATACGAAATGTTCAGAACAGTTTCAGATGGTTAGTAAGGCTCCGTAAAACGTATATAATATCCCTATTATAAGTTTCGAAAGACCTAGGAAGGATTTCCCATAAATTCGGAGTATTAATGATATTTTTGGAAGTCAAATAATAAACATGAGATGGTGTAATTTAAATTGGTGTTTCAAATGAGGTGGTGTAATTTGATTGGTTGATGGAAAGGTAAATTAGGTGGATTTTTATGGAATGATATGAGTTATTATATGGAACATTTTCTCTAAAGAAGCACAATCCATGTGATATAAAATAAACCAATCATAAAATGCCAAGTCAAGAATTAGTGGATGGAATAATTAATGAGATGAAATGTGATTGGTGGATTAGTTTGATAATTAATAGATTTGGTCAATCTCATGAGATTAATTTTCAAATTGTGATCATTCTATGATTTTAAACAATTTAGGGACAAATAGCAATTGTTTTAAACAAGTGATGAAGCCTTATTGGTGAATGAAGTCAAACAAACAAATAAAAACTAAACAAACTAAACAAAACAAGAGAAGAATTCGGCCAAACCAAAACAAGCAAGAAAAGAAGAAACAAAAAAGAAAGGAAAGAAAAAAAAAAAAGAGAAGAGCAAGTTTCGGCCAAGTAAGGGAAGAGAGGAAGGAGAAGTGATTTAGGCCAATTCAAGCCATAATCAAGTGAGTTAATTGGAGAAGAGGTCAAGCAAGAACTAGAATTGGTAAGTTTATTCACTAGTAAGCTTGAATTCATGGAATTATATTTGGGTTTTGGTTTCCTTTTTGGATTGACTTGAATTTTGGCTTGAATTCATATAGATTTGTCTTTAATTATGAGTTAAATTTTAAGGGAGTATCAAGAAATGAAATCCAAGAAAATTAGTAAATAAAAGTTAGGGTTTGAAGTTGATTTTAGGGTGGAAATTTTAATTGAAGTATGATAAGATATCAGAATTGGTGTAAACTTAATTTGAAAATTTATATTTCTTTAGTATGACATTTAAATGGTTCTTTGAAAATTAGTTTCACTTAAAAATCTTGAGTATTGAATTTGTTATGAATTTTCAATTCTCTAATAGAGTTACTGGAAAATTCTTGTTTAAAACATAGTTTCGGTTTGAATCATCTGCTTTAATGGGTTATATTGCTCAGAAAATTTCGAAATTTTATATGATGGTTTTGCAAGATGTTATTATGAGTTCTGAAAATTTTTGTAATTTTTAGAGTTGATTCGAAAAATATATGAATTTTGGTATTGGGATACTGCAATCTGTCCAGTAGTAGACAGAGGGCAGAAACGTAAATTAAGAAATACGTTTAAAATATTCATATGTATTATTTAGGTCTGAAATTTTTATTTTGGAATTGTATATGTCTATTTCACGTTTCTGCAAAATTTTGTCACAAAAGGAGTTTTGTAGAAAGTTAGAGAAATTCAGAATTGTATAGTGTTTTGTATTTCCCACTGTCAGGCAGATTAGAACATTTTAATAAATGAATTATTTTAAGGTAGTTTGAAATTTTATAAAATTCTGAAAATTTTTATATATGAATATATGTTTGTTTAAAAGGTTTCTGCAAAGTTTTAAGTTTTTCTAACTTGTGATTGATTTACTAAAAATATAATATTGGACATTGTTCTGTATTGAAACTAAAATGACCCTAGTAAACTTGAACATTGGTACTTAGAAATTCTAGAAATTATGTTGATTATGGATTCATGGTGTCTAGGGGCTGTGGAAAATCAAGAGCAAACTTGAAGGAGTGATTCCCAAAGGTTGGAGAGTGATTTTGATATAATTTTGGTTAGTGCTTTACTAACACTTGAAATTTAATTTTGTATGTGTTGTTGGATGTTTAATTGTGAGTTTTGATGTGTTAGAAAGTAGAAATAAAATGTATGAAATTTATTAATTTCATAACAAGTGTTTGATGTGTGAAAATAATGTGCAATTTGACGAAGATTAAATGTCTATGTTTGTAATTGAAATTGAAATTAGAATGATGCTAATATGTTAAATGTTTGAGAGCAAATTCTTGTTGAAAATGATGGTTAGGATTGGAGTACTAAATGGTACACATGCTGCCCAAAATTTTATAATATCATATCGGCAAGTCGAAAACGAATTGATATCAATTTTTGTGAGTCAAGATAGAACAAAATGTTCATGAGTTGATTGTCTTGAATTATAGTATGTAAACTTGTTTACGGAATTGAGTATTAATGAAAGAATTGATATGAATCGAATTTAAACTTTATATGCTTAAATGCCCTAGTTAAATTCGTACCGCATTGTTTGAGGGATTGGATAGGTTGGCATGCCAATAGGGAATTTAGCAGTACTGCAACCGTTATTATGTTTAATCATTGGACTTTGAGAGGCTTTGGGTGCCCGGTCCTTGGATTTGATGATGATTTTTTGGACTTTGAGAGGCTTTGGGTGCCCGGTCCACGACATTATTGTAATTAAATAACCAATCCGTAGCCTCCGTTGAGAACAGTATTGGTTGATTCCATTATCCATTCTATCGAAAATGGGTTAGATTTGGTTAAGGGCAAGAAAATACTTAATTCATAATTGTGTAATGGAATGATTCAATTGAGAAAATTTACATTGGTGTAACATTTTTAGAATGTATGCATATTATATGATTATTTGAATTAATTGATTCATGATAGAGTATTATAAAATGGGTTAAATGCTTATTTCCATGAAATGTTTATCCTTGATTGAGTTACTTTTGATTTATATGAATGTTAAAACTTTTAGTTAAACTTGTGTTAAGTAAAGTACCACTAAGCGTTATGCTTAGCGCGTTGGTTTTCAGCGCGCAGGGAATAGACAGTGATCAGACTGGATCTGCAGGGTATCAGAGTCACATAAATTTTTGGAAGCCTTCTTGTAATTTTTTTTACATCCATGTTGTGAATCCTTTTGAGATATGTATATATTATATGTTAGCATAGTATGTTAAGAACCAAAGAGATTGTAGTAATACTTTCCTAACTATTTTGCCGTGTTAATATTCATGAAATTTCATATATGAATGTATATGTTTCTAATTACGGAAATGGTTTTCTTTTGAAATGTTTATACTATATTATAAATTCATTGGAGACGGACCTGAGGTCCAATTGGAAGTGATCAAGAAAAATGCATAAGTTTTGAAGTGTTTATGATGAAATTTACAGGGGTTTAAAATTTTTTGTAATATCACAAAACAGCCGTTGTGCTGCCGAAAGCTTAAAATAACTCAACAAATGTTTTTTTTTATTTATATAGATAATATAAATTGGATTTGATATTTGTATTCCGAATCCGACCATAATATCCTCGAACCGGTTCATTACTGTATCAGATAGGGGGTATTACACTTCGCTCGACATGTTGACTGAGTTTGTCCTCGTGTTTGTTGTATCTCAAAGGAGTGTACTTCATTACGTCTTCTTTCCATTTAATTTGAGTCCATGCTTTAGCAAAGACATCTTCCATTATTTTACAAGGGTATTTTGTCAGCTCTTTCTAGAGGTCGGAGTCGTGCAACAAACCTTTCCTGAAAGCCGAGATCGCTATAGCCTGATTGCCTTGTGGGATCGACATTTTCTCCTTATTGAATCGACCAACGTAAACTCGTAATGGCTTTCATCGACGATGGCTGATAGTGTAGAGATCATCCGATTGCTTCTCTAATTTTCTAATACTGGCGAACTGTTCGACAAAGGTGTCATTGAGCTGAGCAAATGACGCAATCGAGTTATTAGGGAGGTTTGTATGCCACTACAGAGCGGGTCCTATGAGAATGAACCTGAATCCTTTGCACATGCATGCCTCACACAAATCCCTAGGTATTGCTCTGTATTGCGCAATGTGGTCGTCTGGTTCTGTGGTGCCATCGTAGTGCTTCATATTGGGAAAAGTGAATTTTCTCGGCATTTTCACAAGGGCAATGGCGTCGACGAATGAGGAATCGGTTAAGCTGTTGGCAGCACTCTTTTTTATTAAGGCCGACATTCCATGAATGCACATACGTACTAAATCAGGGTCATTTATGGTTGAGGTCAAGCTTACAGGAATCGTCGAGCGGACAATCAGTGGAGCACTATTTAGATCTGCCTCTATTTGAGTTAGCTGGGATTCCGTCCCTGGGTTCGCTGTGAGAGCAAGTAATGGCACAGGACCCGACTAGGTTATGTCTGGTGAGACTGATGGTGTGGTCGACGCTACTGTTATGGGGGTAGGATCGACTGCATTGAGTTTGGTGTTGGATCGACCATAGTCATTGCTGGGTTTTGGTCGATTGCAGTCGACCTTAGCTCTTAAATAAGGTGTCAAGCGCTGGACGTCAGCGTTGCTAATGTCGTCTGTCCAGGTGCCGATGTTGGGTTGGTATTAATCTCATAATGCACATGTCTGAAACCCGGTGATGGTGTTGCCGATGTTGTTAACAGCTCGACCTTGGTTTGCAACTCTTTATTCTCGACACGTAAGGCTTTGTTCTCCGCCTCTAATGTTTGGAGCCATTCAGAGTTTTCGTTCATCTGCGCTACAAGCAGTACGAGCTGGGCTTCGAGAGCTGTGTGGTTCGATTCATTTGCCATATCGTTTGACTGTCGATATAGAATGTGTTAGTTTCACATTATTGGCCCCACAGTGGTTGAAATCTATGGAATAGATTCAGGGATCAACGATCGGATAATGGTATGGCAAACAACCTGATAGTCTCCGATGCTCAAGTTAGATGGTGAAATCGAATAGAGCAAACGAATATAAGAAAGATTGAACTTGAAATGGTGTATGTCGAGCGTAGCGAGATGAACTATATGTCAAACGTATAAGTATTGCGTGTTAGGTTATAGGACTGACTATAGTCGAGCACCGTGTCAGAGCTTGATGTCAACTTGTTCGAATAAAGGCTGGATGGTTCTAGTTCAGAGTGATTGTTAAGTGGTTTCGAAGCAAAGTTCGCGTGACCCTGCTTCTGAAGCTTGAGTCATATTTATAGGAGGCTAGTGATGCCCGTTGATGTTAGTTGAGATAATCGTGCTCCGAGATATTAGGAATCCATATTATCTCGGAGCAGTGAAGCCGCGAGATCGTTATCTTGACTAGGTCTAGGTTTGACTCGGTCTAGCAATGTATGGCGAATGGGCTTTTAAGTCTTTGGGCCTGCTTTTGGGTCGTATTAATTTCTTTTTGGGTCAATTATAGGTCCAATCCTGCTTTGGACTATTTTTGAATACTACAAAAATAGAAAAATAATAATTATTAATAATTTAACAATTTTTTTGACAATTGAAATTAATAGAAAAAAATTTAATAATTTTTTTCTATTAATTTCAATTGTAAAAAAATTTCATTCAGTCTAATAAAGCTAATAAGTTTTGACAAATATAATTCAAAACTTTAATTGAAGTATTGTACTTTATGGGCGTAAATTTATGAATATAATTTATTAAAAAAATTTCGAAGAATTAAATACTGTAAGTAGAATGAAAAGTTAATCATATGCTTAATCATTTGAACAAATCAAATTATGGTTCATAAGATGAGTCATGAATCCACATTAAAGCTATTTGATTGAAATGGTTTGATAAGGAAATGAATTAAAATCCAATGACGCAATTAACTAATTTTGATTTCAATGCCTTTGGGCTTCTCAGTCTCGGCTCTGTGATAGAAACAAGCCATATAAGGCCCATTCAAAAGCTATAAGACTTAATAGTCTAAGCCCAACCCAGAGAATGCATATCTCTCTCTCCATATATTTTTCCTTAGGTCCGGTCCATAATATTAGAGACTACAAAGAATACGAGGACGTCATACGCAAACTTCCAATTTTGATGCAGGAAAAGTGTTTCATTAACGATATAAAATTATGATCTATTAGAAGTGTTTTAATGCATATATTGAAACACTTGATTTCAAATTCCATTGAAATCCACCAAAATTAACTACTATACTGGTAGTACTAATTTACTATAACTTTATCGGAATATATATATCAATCACTATAAAAACAGATTAAATAACTACTCTAAACAATGTCCACATTAATTATTAAAGGAGGCCGAGCTTGGCTTGGGCCGTGACCTACCACTATTCACGTAACTCTTAAAATTGAACCCGCAACCCACCCAAATAGAAGTCAATCAATGTCTAGTCTTTTTGAGATATTTCTATCAAATCATTAACATTTTCCATTCATCATCTAGACATTTTCAAAGCTCAAATGGGCAAACAATGTTAGATTAACTTCCAACACACGGCCCTCAAGAATTTCAATTTATTTAAGTCCAATTCTATGCTAACCAATCAAATGTTCCCAACTCACAAAATTATATAGTGACGTTTGATGTACGTCACTGTCAAACTATATTAACAATAGAAGAAAATCAATTCAATATTCAAATAATTTTTGCAAAATAAATGAAACATAATTTATTTAGTTCTATACTTCTTACACCTCTACTATTAAAATTGTGAATTGTAGTTTTTGCTTTAAATCTCAAATTAATTATTATTATTAAAATACTTAAGTATTTCCATGCCAAAGCTTCTGGGAGGAACGCCAAAAATCATATTGCCGGGCTTCTTGATGATGCTAACGTGTGGTGGTCTGATAAAAATCAGCTTTGTTCGATTATTCAGCATTTTTTTGTCTCTCTCTTTTATTTGCAGATGCCAAGACAAGAAGATTTTGCCAAAATTTTTGCTTGTACCCACCAGTGTCTTTCGGCTTCGTCGGTGCAGCTTTTAGGCTCGGCCTTTACTGCTAAAGAGGTTAAAAGGGCGGTGTAGTCCTTAAAAATTGCTTGAAAGACACGGGGCACTACAACCTGCAAAGAAAGAATGCACGTAACCCGTAAGACGTCTGAGACACTGAGGTGATGCCGGCTAAAGTCACTCCGACAGTCAAGTTAGCGAGTGCTAGTAGATGAATAAAGGTTAAAAACAAAGAAGAGTAAAAAATAATTCCTTAACCTAGGGGGGTTAAGACCTTCGTGATCGGAGGTGACGTAACGTCGGTTGGCCGGACCACGATCATGGGATGATCGGAGATGGTGAAGTTCAATCGGGAGATGCTTTCTGTGCACTATATGTTGCTTAGTGGATAGTTTTCTCCAGTTTTCACCTGACCCCCTTTTTGGAAGAGTCTCACTTTTATTTATAGGAGTAATGATTCACCCGTTGAGGATGGTGAATCATCTCCCTGATTCGTTGCCCCAAATCCAGGAAGATATGGGTGCTTCTTTGACTTGGTCTTTTAGTTTCAAAGGCTGATGGGTTGGGTTGTAAGCTTAGACTGATTTAGATAGGTCATGACTTGGGCTTGCATGGGCCAATGAGGGTTCTATGTCGAGCGACATGTACTGCGACATAGGTGATCCCCGAGGTAAGGCCATTATGGAATCATGACGCCATCGTAATTCGGTCCGCCGTGCGACATCGGTAGAGCAGATTTCGTGTGACCATGGCCTTGTCGGGTGTCGTACGTTGAACCACGTTTGAGGCGTCAGAGTCTCGAGCCATGCAGACTGGTCCATTTCGGCTCTAGGTCGGGTCACGCAATGTGATTGGGCCTTAGTATTGCATGCAGATGGGCTTTTGGGCCGGACCTTCGCTTGTTTTCAGGCTTGACGAATTTTGGGTACTACAGTTTGCCCCCAAACTCCTTGGGTGTATACGATATGCCAAGGGGTTTGTAGAAATTCTTGATGTCATACGACAAGTAAATCCCAATCTGTCGTGGAGCTGGTGTGTTGGTTCACACATGAGGACGTTTATCATGACGTCATGCGACTATAATGTTGTAATGTCAACTGCGTCAAGTCGAGCCATGCGTCTAGACCTCAGAGAAGGATTGAGCCTCGGTGTGTCGATATAGTCGTACGACCATGTTGCGGTTAGAGGCGATTGAGAGGCTGGCCTTTCAGTTGCTTTTTGACAGCTGTGCCAAGGCAATCATCACTTTTATGAGAAATGCACATGTCTTATTAATGATGACGGTTATGGGGACGTGTACATAATAAGAAACTGACACGTCAGCACATGTCTTTACTTATACTGCCGCCCTTTCCTCTTTCTTCCCCATTTTCAATTTTTGCTCTCTCTCTCTATTTCGTTTTCTCTTTCAAAAACCAGTCACCGGCGTTTCCAATTTCGGCGTTGCTTCGAGTCATTTCCGTCCTATTCTGGCGAGGCAATGTGCATTCTCACACTTTTGGTAAGTTCTTTTATTACTTTTGCCTCTGATTTCAGATTCTTGAAAATGAATTTTACTATTTGAGGGGGTGTAAATGTAATGAAAACTGAAAAAAAAAAATGAAAACTGGACCAGTGGAATATATGATTTCCAGTGGACCAGATTGAATAGTGAAAAAAAATGAAAATGAAATGAAAACTGGACCAGAGAGCATCGCGACCTGGTCACCGCGACCACAGGTCGCGATAGCTCGCTCGCGATGAAAAACGCAATTTCGGCCAGTGAGTATCGCGACCAGCCACCGCGACCAAAGGTCGCGATGGACTGCTCGCGATGAAATTGCTGAAGTTGGCAGAGAGCATCGCGATCTCTCGCGCGACCAAGGCGCGCTCGCGACGAAGGCTGTGCGAATGGTCCAGTGAGCATCGCGACCTGGTGTCGCGACCACAGGTCGCGACGGCGGTCGCGATAGCGAAAAAAATATAAAAAAAAAAAAAGAAGAAGTTTCTCGCAGAAGCGAGAAACACACAGAACTCAGACAGAGGGCAAGAAAGAGAGAGAGTGACCGAGAAAAAGGAGAGAAAGGAGAGAAGAGAAGAAAGAAAAAGAAGAAGAAAGAGAGAGAAGAGAAAAGGAAGTGTAGGTGGAAAGGAAAGGAAAGACGAATTCGTAGAACCAACGAAAAATACGGATTCGAGGTTGGTGTACTTTTATTTTCGGAATCTTTACGAAAAGCATTTCGTTATCGTTTACGTTATTGTTTTCGTTTTCGTTTCTTGTTTTTGTTTCGATTTCGATTTCGTTAAATGTTTTCGATTTCGATTTCGTTAAATGTTTTCGATATCGATTTTCGATGTGTAAAAATTGATGATTGATATACTTATGGTTGATTTCGGAAAGATTTTATACTAGATCATATTTGTTTGTGAGTCGAATATTTCGATTTCGTATTAAATAGTTGATTTCGATATTTATATGATTATTGATGATGCGTTTGAAGAATATCGTGTAATATTTTAGTTTGACTGAGTAAATATTGATTTGTAACTGATTGTGAAAATTGTTTATCGAAACGGCCCTAGGATACGTAGACATAGAAATGGATATAGGAGGTTGGTATACCAGCTGGGTTTTATTGAGCAGTACTGCGCCGATACTGATTGATTGATATTGATGATACTGATGTACCTCCTCTTGGATTCGTCCAGAGGCTGGGAGATACGTACCTCCTCAGGATTCGTCCTGGGGGTTGGGAGTTAATGTACCTTCCCAAGGATTCGTTCCTGGGATAGGGAGCTATGTACCTCTCTAGGTTCCGTACCCACGGTCCTAGAGTTGGGAGACACGTACCTCCTCAGAATTCGTTCTGGGGGTTGGGAGCTTGACCCATATTCCAGTCCGTATATGTTTAGTATTCTAGCGGGCCAGAATTGATTGGAAATTGAAAAGTGTACTGAATGATTTTATTGATAGCATTCGTATATTGATCTCATTATTGAAATTAAAGTGATTGAAATTGTTTAATGTTTTGATTTAGAAATTTGATCGTTTTGAAATGGAATGGAATATATATATATATATATATATATTGTGGTTTATTTCTTCTTAACAGATATTTATTTGTGGTTTATTTAATTGAGTTTATAGTTTATAGTACACCCACTAAGCTTTATGCTTAGCGCGTTAGTTTTGTGTCTAACGCGTAGGTACCAGCAATCCAGAAGAGCCTAAGGACTGAAGGAAGAACGGGTTGCAGACCGAGTCACAGAGATTGTACAGTTGGGTAGCTATATTTTTGTTATGTGTATATATATTCTGAAAGCATGCATATACAGGGAATTTGTAAATACGTTTTGTAAAATGTTTTGTAATTAACTAGTTTATGACTTCTGTATTTTATTATTAAAATGATTGTAAATGTTTAAGTTCGATTTATTTTATTTTAGAAACTATTTTTATAAGTCGCACTAAACGGCAGAGTGCGCAACTGTTTGAAATCGTATAGAAGTGTTGTTGGAAATTGTATTGGAATTGTTTTGTGTAAAAGCAGGGTTTTGGAAAGTCCGAAAAACAAACGGCACTATGAAGTTTAATGCAAAGTTTGAAGTCAGAGTTAAGGCGCTTCCCGGGTCGGTCCGGCCGGGTCGGGTCGGGGGGTGCTACACTTTGATTTTGTTTGTTTGCGATTTCTTTGTTTCTTGGATACTGTTCTTCGAGTAGTTTTTTGAGAAAAAACCTTTCAAATGCTGGTTTCAATCGAAAATGCAACTTAGAATGTGGTAAAAAATTGTTTGTGGCCATTATGTCATACGACAATAGTTTAGCCTTAGATACCGCACGACATCGCATATGTGTAGACTAACCACCTGAAGTTAGGTCATGTAGGATCTTTAGTTAGGGTTGGCCAATAACTGTCCCTACTGTCGCTCGACTTGCAGTTGAAATGTCGAGTAGAGGTGACGAGAGGACACCCAGTACATCTGGGCGAGGATGTGATGATCCTGACGACATGTCGTCCGACTTGTGGGGCGGGTCGAGGACTAAGAGTGGGGAAGTCACTTTGGCTTCTCGCGTGTACGACCCTGCGATTGTCTCCAGTCATGAGGGTACGTCGCGTGCCATGGATGACATAGTGGTGGGAATGCCTCTTGTCGACCTGCTCAGGGGCGCTGCTGGTCCCTGCCTTATGGGTCCGAGTAGGTCGTTGGGTCTGCTTTTTATTAACCCAGCCAGCGTGCTAAAGGAGAAGGAAGTCATACGTATGAGGTATAGCTATGGCGTACCTGACGGTGTCGACCTGAGGTTGCCCTATAAGGAGGAGAGACCTAACTGGGATTCCCTGGGTGGATATATTTCTATGAGCTCTCATTCCAGCGTGTCGGGTTCAGGTTGCCAGTGGTCGGACTACTTAGGAAGGTTTTGGACCACTTCGAGCTTGCCCCAGGACAACTCATGCCCAACAGTTTGAGGATCCTGTTGGGGCTGGAGCTGCTGTTTACGATGAAGTCCATCATTTTCAAACTGTCAGATCTGATTTATACCTACTCGATGAGGGAGCACGACACTAAGAAGGGCCGCTACAACTTGACGCTCAAAGTGAATAGGAATCACCTTATCATGGAGCTGACCACGAACAACAGGTCGTGAAAGGATAGGTACTTCTTTGCATGGGGCCTTCTTGTTGAATGGCCAATAGGGGATATAACTGTCCGTACGACGTGGTCCAAGGCTGGTGGGTTACTAATTTTGTAGTGTCGTATCGTTCGATATAGTGTTTCTAGTCGTGCCATCCTAACTATCTTTTTATTATGTTCTCTAGTGGTGCAGTGAACTTAGAGGCTCCTCAGGCCGTGGTGGGCTTGACTTGTGCGAAGCGCACAGAGAAGATACTGTCGTACGGAACAAAGGAGAGGAGCTGGAGGAGGATCTTGACGGAGGAGAACTTAAGGCCGAGCCATCTGTGGAAGTTTTCTGTCATTAATGAGCCAGGTACTCCCTACCCAGCCTTCAAAAATTTAGTGGAGTTTGTCAGAGTTCGGCATTGTGTTGAGCGACTGTACAGCTCAAGGTTTCTGACTCTCATCTCACACGTCGAGCGACGCTTTACAGTTGACCTGGTGGCTGGAGGCATTGCCGCTCATGATGCTGATGAGGCCCTGAGGAGGCTGAAGAAGAAGAATAAAAGGAAGAAGAAGGCCCAATCAAGCGGCCAAGTCGAGCCGATGGTGACTCCTCCACCACCTCTCTCATCTAGCTGAGGAGGAAAGACTCAGTTACCAGTAGCGAGGCGTCGGTCGACCTTGCTTTCCCCCAGGATGCCTCCGCCTACTCCGACTTTGGGTCGATCTTGCCTCAGGTGGAACGACTGCTGCTGTCTGAAGACGAGAGTCGTCTTAAGGAGATGGGTCTTTCCCAAGCGGCTGATTGGGGCCTCAGCCACCAATTCCAGGTAATGTCGTGCGGCACCAAACCTTTATGTAATTCTTCTTCAATTTTTCTAAGTATTGATTTTATTTTGTAGGCCCTTCAATCTCAAATTCATCTGAAGAGAGAGCTTGGCTCGGCTCTTAAAAAGGTGAGGGAACTTAAGTCGAGCATTCAGAGCCTTAGGGGTGATAATGAGAAGCTGAAGGCAGCTAACCTGGAAGCTATGAAGACAGCCCACGAGACCTCTAGTCGTGCGGTCAAGGCGACCCTTGAGCTCAATCAGTTGAAGTCTAATGTCGACCTTCTCAGGGCCAAGCTCAAGGCTAAGCAGTCGGACTACGACTTCTTGTATGATTAGTTGGAGGACAACGTGCTCAACGCCGTTATCAAGACCCGTGTGGACCTGATGAGGGAGTATAGGAAGGGTCGTGCGACCTAGTGGAAGGTGAACAAATGGATCGCCGACCATGAGGAGCTGACTCGCCTAGACGATGAGGATGATGAGGAGAAAAGTCAATCCGTCGAGGCAAAGGCTGTCGAGGAAAAAGCTGATGAAGAAAGCCTTGTCGATCCGGCCCCTGAAGGCGCGGCTGTCATAGCTCTGCCTGCTTAGTCGAGCGGCGACTGAGGCACTGCTATGGTTGAAAACGCCGCACTTGAAGGAGAACAGGATGACGTTCCTTCATAGAGGATTTGTAAAGTTTGATCTTTTTTATACTTGAAAAAATTTTCTTTGTGTTCTGAATATTTGACGTTTTGCGCAGAGGGGCTTTCTAACTTTAGTTTTTCGTTCATCGAACGATATTTTGGTTAATATACAATGACTTTAAAATTGGTGCGCTTTGCTATGAATGTGGAAATCTTATTAACTTGAACGCGAATGTTCGACCAAATAATTTAAGATTTTTGTACTTGAACAATTTTTGCAACAAGTAATTGTGATCTCGTCGTGCGACATAGAACTATTTTCAATTTAGTAGCCTCTAATCGTTGTGCGATTTTGCGGTCCACTGAACAATCAGTGAAGTGGTGAAGCCAGCTTTCAATTTAAGTCGTGCGACTTACGCTGAAGCTCGTAATTGTGATATTTGTAGGGTGATGTGCCCCCAGTTGAAGTATGAGACCTGTATGGTATCATGCTTGAACTTAGAAAATTCTTTCTGTCGTGCAACTTGAGACCTTGAATGCGGGTCGTGTGTTTATGTTGAACCTCATTATGGAGATATGGCTGGTTGACATGGGTCGAAGACCTTAAGTGCGGGAAAGTCGAACGTCGTCAACCTGTACCAAAAATTTTAGGGTTGGTCGTTGGGGCTACCAACAGCCCTCCAATGCCAAAGTCAGTTCCATATTGTAGGATGAAAAATAAAATTCAAATGACAAGGTTAGAATGGTAAATATAAGCGTTTTAGAAATGATACTACTTTAAGTGGACGGTGTTCCAACTATTATTGATCTCCATGCCGTCTGTACATCGTAGTTTGTAGGCTCCCTATCCAACCACTTTGGTGATCTGGTAGGGTCCTACCCATATAGGACCGAGTTTACCTACCCCTTGTTCCTTCGTGTTTTGGAAGACTCGGCACAGGACCCAGTCTCCAACCTTGAACGTTTTGAGCCGAATGTTCTTGTCGGGCGACTCTTTGCTGATATATCGCCAATCTGATCACGGCCTTGTCGCGACGCTCGTCGGTCGTGTCGAGTTCGTTTCGTAATTCCTTGTCGTTCGCCTCTTCGGTCGTATGTTAGACTCTGTAGGATGGGTAGTCAATTTCGGTGGTAATCACTGCCTCCGAGCTATATCTCCCGTTGATGTTCTTGCTGTCGTACGGTACGACCACATAACTCATTGCAACTCGTCAGCCTATTTTCCTTTGTATTGGTCGAGCCGCTTCTTTAGAGTTGAGATGATTGTTTTGTTAGTGAATTCTGCTTGACCGTTTGCTTAAGGATGCCTGGGGCTTGAATAGCTTAGCTTGATCCTCCATCTCTCGCAAAAATATTGGAAGTTGTACGATATGAATTGTGAACCACTGTCGGTGACTATCTCTCTAGGGACTTCGTAGCGGCAAATGACGTTCTTCCAAATGAAACTCTTTACCTTGGTATCCTTGATTCTGATGTCAGATTTGGCCTCGATCCATTTGGTGAAATAAGCCGTTACCGCGAGCATGTAGACCTTCCCACCCGTGGCGACTGGCATTTTTCCCACTATGTCCATCCCTCACTTCATGAAGGGTCATGGAGCTGAGATGGGGTGTAGTCGCTCCGGGTGCTGATGTGAAACTTGGGCGAAGCGTTGGCACGGGTCACACCGCTTGACAAAGTTGTGCGACTCGGATCGCATTGTCTGCTAATAATATCCCGCTATGAGAGCTTTGTTGGCTAGGATTCTCCCTGCCGAGTGGTTTCCGCACTGCCCTTCGTGCAAGTCTTTGAGTATTTGCTGAACCTTAATCGGGTTGACGCATTTAAGGTAAGGTCCGGAGTAAGACTTCTTGTAGAGTCGCCCTTGTAGAGTCGCCCGTCTATTATGGAAAATCGGGTTGCCTTTATTTTGATTCTTCGTGCATCGACCCTGTCGAATGGCAGGGTGTCGTTCGCCAGGTAGTTGTAAATCGGAGTCATCCAAGTCGGTTCATACGAGATTGGTTCAACTTCGAGCTCCGCAGGTTTCCATATAGCTGGCCACTAGGCAAAGATTATGGGGATGGACCGTTCGACGGTCGTATCTAGTGCGGAACCTAGGTTGGCGAGTACGTCAGCATGCGCATTTTCGGATCTTGGTATTTGTTCGATGTCGAACGACTCGAACAAGGCTTGTAGTTGTTTCACTAAGGTCAAGTAGGCTGACATCTTCAAATCTCGAGCTTAGTAGGACCCTTGTAACTGTCTCACAATTAATTGGGAATCACTACGTACATTTATCCGTTTAACGTGCAAGTCTTTTGCCAAGGTGAGTCAAACTATGAGGGCCTCATACTCGGCTTTGTTGTTGGTGGTTTTGAACCCGCATCGGATGGATCGCTCGATGACATGACCTTCGGGTGAAGTGAGTACTACGCCTAGTCCGCTGCCCTTGATGCTGCTTGATCCGTCGACGGCCAAAGTCTACTCCTCATCTGATGTGTCGCACGACATGGTGCAAAGTTCTTCTTCCGCTCGCTGAAGAGTTCCAGGCGTAAAGTCTGCGATGAAATCCACTAAGGGCTGTGACTTAATCGCTATGCGAGGTTGGTAGTTGATGTCGTGTTCGCTCAACTCCACAGCCCACTTCACTAGTCGTCCGGAAAGTTCGGGCTTGTGTAGGACGTTCTTGAAGGGAAAAGTAGTAAGCACGCTGATAGTGTGGTATTGGAAGTATGGCCTCAACTTTCTAGCAGCTGTGACTAGTGCAAGGGCCAGCTTCTCCAGTTGTGCCTATCGAATCTCTGCGTCAAGTAAGGTTTTACTAACGTAGTAGACGGGTAATTGCTTGCCTCCTTCCTCCCTCACTAGTACTGCGTTCACAGCTATTTCGGATACGGCGAGGTAGAGTAGAAGTGTCTCCCCTATTTTGGGTTTGCACAGGAGTAGAGGGTCAACCAGGTATCGCTTGATGTTCTTGAAGGCTTCTTCACATATTGGTTCAAGTCGAACGACTTGTTCTTCCTTAGGGTGTCGAAGAATGGTTTGCATCTATCAGTGACTTTGAGATGAAGCAGTTGAGGGCCGCGAGTCGTCCGGTTAGTTTCTGCACGTCTTTGATGCTTTTGGGAGATTGTAGATCCATGATTGATTGGATTTTATCCGAGTTAGCCTCAATGCCCCTTTTGGTGACCAGGTAGCCAAGGAACTTCCCTGATGACACTCCGAAGGAGCACTTGGTAGGGTTGAGCTTCATTTCATACTTGTCAATGATGTCGAATGACTGTCGTAGGTGATCGAGGTGTTGGTCCGCCACTAAAGATTTCGTCGATGTAGACGTCCATGGTCTGTCCAAGCATGCTTGCGAATATCTTGTTTACCAATCTCTGGTAGGTCGCCCCGGCATTTTTGAAACCCAAAGGCATCACTTTGAAGCAGAAAATGCCACGCTTCGTGATGAAGGAGGTATTCTCCTAGTCGTCCGGATGCATGAGAATTTGGTTGTAGCCGGAGAATGCATCCATAAAGCTCAATGGTTTGTGGGCCGCGTTAGCATCTACCATCATGTCGATGTGTGGCAAGGGGAAAGAATCCTTTGGGCAGGCCTTGTTGAGGTCTGTGAAGTTGATGCACACTCGCCACTTTCCATTCTTCTTCTTCATGACCACTACGTTCGCAAGCCAGTCCGGGTAGTTCCTTCGTTTTTGTTTCACGGATGGGTAGTCCGGATCGACCTGCAACCTGTGCATCAAGACCTCTGGGTCAATGCCAGTCATGTCCGTATGGGACCATGCAAAACTGTCGTGTCGAGCCATCAAGAAACTGATTAGTTTGGCTCTGATGTCAGGCGGGAGTCGAGAGCCGATACTAACTTTGTGGTCTGGGAAGTCCGGATGTATGGGGACTTCATCGAGCTCCTCCATTTCGGGTTCTTCTTTGTTAGTAGTGGAACTCGGGCTCTATAGTTGCTATAAGTCGAACGGTCTGGTCTTCAAGGTGTTTTGATAGCAATCTCGTGAGGTCTTCTGCTTCCCTCGGATCTCGCGGACCCCCTATTTGGTGGGAAAACGGATAACCTGATAATATGTGGATGGAATTACCCTCATCTCGTGGATCCACGGGCGACCCATGATTATGTTGTAGGACGACGGGCAGTGAATGATGAGGAAGCGAGTGTTCAAGTTGACTCCTTCAACGTAGACGGACAGGATTATTTCCCCGATTGTGTTCTTATGCTCCCCGCTGAATCCTACCAGTACAATCGAGCGGCGTACGATGTTACTTTCGTTGATGCCCATCTCTCTTAGCACATCAAGGAAGAGCACGTTTGTTGAGCTCCCATTGTCTACTAAGATTCTCTTGATCAAGCAGTTCGCCACTGTTAATGAAATGACCAGCGCGTCGTGGTGGGGGTTAAGCAGGTCCGTGTGCTCGTCTCTGCTAAAACTGACTGGATAGTTGTAGGCTGGGTCTGCTGGACGGGTTTGTAGGACCTCCGGGCGTCCAGCTTGTCGCGCATAGCATTTAGCTTCTAAATAGGTGACTCTGTTTACTTCGGATCCACCTGAGATGACATTCACAGTCATCTTATACCAGGAAGGTTCTGGTGGTGGAGTAAAACCATTATCGCGTGACCTGTCGTCGTGCGTATTCAAAGTCTTCTTGCCTTTGTCAGTTAGGAACTCGTTGAGATGGCCCCTCTTGAGTATTTCTGCCACTTCCAGTCGTAGGGAGATGCAATCTTCTGTCCGATGTCCGTGGTCGCCGTGGAACTCACACCACTTGGAGCTGTCCCTCTAACTCGGATGACTCTTCATCTTGGCTGGCCACCTAACCGATCCACCCATTCCTTTGAAGACGGCGATTACTTCTTCTGGCTTGATATTCAAGTTATACTCGGGCAGCCAGTTCTTTGGTCGGTCGACTGGTCTAGGGGGTCTCTCGTCACGTCGGCGGTCATCCCTCATCTGGCTGTTCCTTTAAGAAGACGTCGGGTAAGGCTCAGCTCATTTGCCACCTATTCGTCGTTCGACCCTACTACTCGATCTGTCATCCCTCCCACTTGACCTGATGGGTTGGTAGTTCACTTCGTCCTCCTCTCATTTTATCTGTGCCCATGCCTTGGCTAGAACGTCCTCCATTGTCTTGCATGGGTACTTGGTGAGCTCTTTGTATAGGTCGGAATCATAAAGCAGGCCTTTGTGGAAGGCTGATATGGCCGTCGCCTGGTTGCAGTGGGGAATGAAGACTTTTTCCTTGTTGAAGCGGCCCATAAAGTCGCGCAGACGTTCACCCTTTCTCTGGCTGATTGTGTAAGTCATCGGATTGCTTTTCTAATTTTCGGCTACTAGCGAAATGCTCTACGAAAGTATCTGTGAGTTGAGCGAAGGAGCTGATGGAAACATTGAGAAGGTTGGTATACCACTGCAGGGCTGGCCCTACGAGGCTTGAGCCGAAGCCCTTGCATATACACGCCTCCCTCAGGTCTCGTGGGATCGCGGCAGTAAACATTCTTTGCCTATACTGCGCGATGTGGTCGTCATGATCAGTCGTTCTGTCGTACTACTTCATACTTGGGAAGTTGAACTTCCTCGGCATCTCCACGAGTGCTATCGCGTCCACAAAGGGGGAGTCGGCAAAGTTATTGGTCGCGCTCTTCTTTATAGGAGCCGGCATTCCAAGAATGCATTGGATGAGCGCCTCCATCTCTGCGAACCTACGTGCTAAGTCAGGGTTAGTTAATGGTGGTTTAAAGTTTACCAAGTTTGAGCTCGATGGGGCTGAATGCAAGGGAGCCGAAGGCATTCCCTATGGCAGAACGACTTGCTGGGTTGAGTCGATATTGCCATTGGAGGTGGAGAAAGGTAGCACCTTCTGCGTTGTCCTTGCGGTGTCCTCCGATTGGTTCATACCAGCCCGGTTCAACGGGTTATCTGTCGTATGTCACACGACATTGGGCGCTCCATCTGTGGCTTGGTTGCCCGGCTCCGTACCTACAGGAACTGGGTCGAGGTCGCTAACCGTCATACCTTGTTCTTCCGGGCATATTGGTGTGAAGAAAGCAGCATAGGCGACTTAGTTGAACGGTACGGGTTGGGACGTCGAGGTGTCTCCAAATGGGCAGACAACGGTGAGGGAATTGACTCGATTCTGTAGTTCTTGGTTCTCCGCCAATACTCGTTGTTTCTCTTGTTCGAGTGCTTAAAGTCTCTGGGTGTTCTCCTGTATCTGGGATATGAGGAGCTGGAACCTAGCCTCCATTGCGTCGTGATGAAAGTTGTCGGACAACATTGCCTAATGTATTGCGTTCTACCTTTACTCGTTCAAAGATTGTCGTGCCCCACGATGGGCGCCAAATTGTAGTCTTCAAAAATAGCTTAAAAGACACGGGCACTACAACCTGCAAAGAAAGAACGAACGTGACCCGTAGGACGTCTGGGACACCGGGGTGGTGCCAGCCAAAGTCACTCCGACGATCAAGTTAGCGAGTGCTAGTAGATGAATAAAGGTTAAAAACAAATAAGAGTAAAAAATACTTCCTTAACCCAGGGGGGTTGAGACCTTCGTGATCGGAGGCGACGTAACGTCGGTTGGCCGGACTACGATCGTGGGATGATCGGAGATGACGAAGTTCAGTTGGGAGATGCTTTCTGTGTACTATATGTTGCTTAGTCGATAGTTTTCTCCAGTTTTCACCTAACCCCTATTTAGGAAGAGTCTCACTTTTATTTATAGGAGTGATGATTCACCCGTCAAGGATGGTGAATCATCTCCCTAATTCGTTGCCCCAAATCCAGGAAGATCTGGTGCTTCTTTGACTTGGTCTTTTGGTCTCAAAGTCTGATGGGTTGGGTTATAAGCTTGGACTGATTTAGATAGGTTATGACTTAGGCCTGTATGGGCCAAGGAGGGTTCTATGTCGAACGACATGTAGTGCGACATGGGTGGTCCCCGAGGTGAGGCCATTATGAAATCATAATGCCGTTGTAATTCGGTCCGCCGTGCGACACCGGTCTAGCGGGTGTCATGCGACCATGGCCTTGTCGGGTGTCGTACGTTGAACCACATTTGAGGCGTCAGAGTCTCGGGCCATGCAAGTCCCTTTCGGCTCTGGGTCGGGTCACGCAATATGATTGGGCCTTGGCATGGCATACAGATAGGCTTTTGGGCCAGACCTTCGCTTGTTTTCAAGCTTGACGGATTTTGGGTACTACAGGCGGTCTTCCAAATGGGCTCAACCAAATCTCCGGGTCCCGATGGTATGCCTACTTTATTTTATCAGAAATATTAGGATATTGTGGGTAACTGTAGTCCTTGAAAATCGCTCGGGAGACACGGGGCACTACAACCTATAAAGAAAGAATGCACGTGATCCGTAGGACGTCTGGGACACCGGGGTGGTGCTGACCAAAGTCACTCCGACGGTCAAGTTACCAAGTGCTAGTAAACGATAAAATGTAAGAAACAGTAAAAGGCAAGAAATACTTCCTTTAATCGTAGGGTGAAGACCCTCGTGATAGATGTCAAGACAATGTGAGTGACCTGAGTCGTAACAACTGGATAATCGGATATGGCTTATATTTGCCGATGATTCTCAGGCTGAAGTTTGGCTGCTTGATGTGTCTTTAAGTTCAATGTGATTTTTCTCAGTATGCGTGACCCCTTTTTTGAGTGTTTAGCATTCTATTTATAGAGGTTGATCCACCCGTTGGGGGGGGAGGGGGTGGATTGTATCCCGGATTTGAAGGCCCCAGATATGGATGTAACGACCTTCATCTTGGTGGGAAGGTAGCGGTTGCTTCCTTGGTAGCCCGAATCGCGGAAGTAATATTTACCTGATGGACTTGGTCAGTGAACGTTGAAGTCTACTGCTAGAATGGATTAGTCTATAGGCCTGGTCTTATTCAGATAGACGTGGAAATTGAGCCTACGTAGGCCCAAGTGGGTCTTGTGTCGCACTACACAAATGTCGTACGACGTAGGAGTCCCCGAGGTGTGACCGTTATGCAGCTACACAGTGGTCCTTATGCAGATCATTGTGTGAATCTCATAGGTGTCGTGCAACACAAAATGTCGTGCAACAATAGGCTTGCTAGTGCCTGGGCCGTTGGTTGCCTAAGCCTTGGGCTAGGTGGTTTGATCACTTTTTGCTCTAGGGCGGGTCACACAATGTGTTTGGACTTTTAGGCCGGACTTTTACTTGTATTTGGGCTTGACATATTTTGGCTATAACAGTAAAAGTGTTACTCAGGCTTGTTTGGAGATCCTCAATAACAATGGGTCTATAGAGGAAATAAATTCTAGTCTTGTTGTTTTAATTCCCAAAATCAAGAATGATCATCGATTGTCTGAGTTTCAACCGATTAGTCTTTACAATGTCCTTGTATAAAATAGTTGCAAAGGCTGTCTATAATAGATTGCATCCTGTCTTGGCGGATATCATCTCGAAGCCTCAAAGCACCTTTATCCTGGGGCGTTTAATCACTGATAATGTCATTATCGGGTTTGAATGCATGCATGCTTTAAAGAGGAAAAAGGTTGGTAAAAAGGGTTACATTGGCCTTAAGCTTGATATGCCAAAAGCCTACGATCGGGTTGAGTGGACTTTTGTGGAGGGTATGATGTGTACATTGGGCTTCCCTAATTCTTAGGTGTGTTTAGTTGTAAGGTGTGTTTCGACGGTATCTTTTCGGTTCCTGCTTAATGGGGAGCAAGTGGGTTTCGTTAAACCTTCGCGAGGCTTACGTCAAGGGGATCTATTGTTTCCTTTTCTTTTTATTATTTGTGCGGAGGGTTTCTCGAGCTTGATTTTTGAAGCGGAAAGATCTGGTGCTTTGTCAGGTCTCCGTTGCAATCGTAGTGGCTCGACGATTTCTCACTTATTCTTTGCGGATGATAGCTTGTTGTTCACTCGTGCTATTCAGGTAGATTGTAATTCTATTAAATCTATTCTGGATTTTTATTCGACAACTTCAGGTCAAGTTGTTAATTTTGATAAGTCCACTCTTTATTACAATCGCTCTGTTCCTTTGTAGCTTGCTAGCGATTTGGCGACTTGTGTAGGGGTTCGCCTTGTTTCGTGCCATGAGAGGTACCTGAGTTTGCCTAGCTTTTCAGGTAGATCCAAGGCTGGTCTTTTTCGCAATATTAAGGATCGAGTTTGGGCTAAACTAAAAGGTTGTAATGGCAATTTCTTCTCTATTGGGGGTAAAAATTTTTTGATTAAAGTAGTCATTCAGTCGATTCCTATGTACTCGATGAATCTTTTCAGACTCCCGTCTCCCTTATTCGCGACCTTCACCATATGGCGGCTAACTTCTGGTGAGGTAGTTCGCACCTAAAAAAATTTATTCATTGGTGATATTGGGAGTCTCTTTGTTTGAGTAAGGTTGCGGGTGGTATGAGATTTAGGAATCTTTCGGTGTTCAACCAGGCTCTTCTTGCCAAATAAGGGTGGCGTCTTGTTACTGATCCGGGTTCTCTTGCATACCGAGTGCTTAAAGGTTGCTACTTTCCTAATTCTTGTTTCTTGCAAGCTAATCGATCGTCTTTGGGCTCCTTTATTTGGTGTAGTCTACTGTGGGGCTGCGATCTCATCAAGCTTGGATCCCGCTGGCGTATTGGAGATGGCTTTTTGATCTCGGTCTATAAGGATCATGGGATTCCTCGGCCCCGTTCTTTCAAAGTGTTTTTGCCTCCTACCTTTCTCCTGAAGCCACTATCTGTGACATCTTGCTGCCCGCTGGAGGCTGGAACTCCTTGCTTATTCGGTATTCTTTCCTTTTGGATGATGCAGATATTATTCTTAACATCCCTTTAAGTTCCTTAAGATACCGTGATTCCCTTTTCTGACATTTTGATGAGTTGGGTAATTTTTCAGTGAAGAGTGGGTATCGTGTGGGAATGGATTGCCGTTCTAGTGCTAGCTTTTTAGGTCTCTTTTCCTCTAAATCACGGTGTAAATTTTTATGGGGGACTAATATTCCACCAAAGGTTAAAATCTTTCTCATATTCTACCAAAGGTTAAAATCTTTCTCTGGAAAGTCTGCCATAATTGGCTTCCCACCCTTGTTGTCCTTGCTACTAGGCGTCTCCAGGTGGCTTCTTTGTGTCCTATTTATCATCAGCTCCCTGAATCTATTGGGCATGCTCTCTGGTTCTGTAAGGTAGGGTTTGCGAAGCTCATGGGCTGCTGTTCATGGTTGTGCTCTTCCTAGCGGTGGCTCCCCATTGTCTTTCTTCTATCCGTGAAGTCTCAGCTGCGTAGTCAGGATGTTGAGATTTTCCTCGTTATTCTTTGGCATTCTTAGTTCCGCAGAAATCATTTCGTGCACTCAGGAGTGCTGCTTGAGGCTGTAGACTCCGTTGGCTGGGTAAGCTCTTTTGTTGTTGATTTCCAGGCTGCTCAGTTGCTCTTTGCGCATCCTTCAGGTGGCTCTTCTTCTTCTCAGTCCTGGTTGCCTCTTGCATCTTCGTGTATCAAGATGAATTCTGATGCTGCTTCAAATTTGCGATTGATTCGAGCTCGTCTTGGCGTAGTCTTCTGTGACTGCTCAAGTCAAGTTCTGTTGGCTGCTGCTTCAGGCTTCCATAGTAGATTTTCTCCTCTAGTGTTGGAAGCTTTTGCTTTGAAAAGAGGTCTTGAGTTGGCTGTTGAGGCTGGTTTCAATAGGATTTTGGTAGAGT
Organism: Xanthoceras sorbifolium; assembly: GCA_003430845.1. NCBI lineage: Eukaryota > Viridiplantae > Streptophyta > Magnoliopsida > Sapindales > Sapindaceae > Xanthoceras > Xanthoceras sorbifolium. The sequence continues at coordinate 24,176,128 of CM010608.1, read as the reverse complement.
CGAATTCTTCTTTCCTTGTTAACGTTGTTAATTCAGATGTTTTCCCTCTTTCTGAGGTTGGTAATATTGTCAGAGATATTATTTCTCTTATTTAGAATCTAGGTGTTCTTAGTGTCACCTTTGTTACGAGAAAAGCCAATAAGATTGCCGATACTTTGGCAAATATTGGTCTTACGTTAGTTGTGGAGTCTATTTGGTTGGAAGATTTCCCTCCTAGTGTTTTTTCTTTGGTTGTTGAGGATTCTTCCTCCCCCTTGTAGTGCGTTTCTTGCATTTGTGATATTCTAGTTTCAAAAAAAAAAAAATATTAAAATATTAAATAGAACTATTTGATAATTGTTATAATATATTTGACTTCATTATATGCATTAATATTGAATATAATTTAATTCATTTATGAACCCGTGAGAGTTTTCCTAAAATTAATTAATTAATTTTAATTAATTAGTCAAAATTCATTTTAAAGAAACTATACAAAGTGTATGCTTAATAATTTAATAGAATCAATCATCATTAAACTATTAAAAAAATTAATAATAAATGAAAGTATCACATTCAAATTTGACATGGACCATTTTTGTTTTTCTAAAAATCCAATATAAAAATTCGAAAATGACGTGGCATAAAGCCCGTGAAAAGTGGACGGACCTGAAGCCAGAAGCCAAAATTCCATATTACCTGTCACGACTCTCTCACTCTGATTTCTTTTCTTCTCATAAGAACTAACCCACCACTGAAACTCTCTCTCTCTCACTTTCCCTTCCTTTCCTTTCCTTTCTCCATAAGCAAACGCAAACCAAAACATACACCTCTGTTGTCACATGCACTCTCCTCCTAAACTTGACCCGTCGTAGACCCGCCCGGCCCGGTCCGAGCCTTATCAAATGCATACTCCCAATCCCACCAAACAACCCAGTACTACTAACTCCTCCGCCGCCGCCGCAGCGGCTCCGCTTCAGCCTCTACTAGACATTATTACGAATCTTGTTTCTCTTCTTCTTCTGTCTTCTCTCAGCGTCCAGTCGTTCGTGGGACGGTGGCAGATTCTCCGAACCAAGCTGATCTCACTTCAGTCCTCGGTCTCGTCCGTCTCCGAGTCGACTCACTGGAGCGAGAACCCGCTCCTCCACACTCTCCTCCCGTCACTGCTCTCGACTCTCCAGCGCCTAAAAGCGCTCTCCGACCAATGCGCCCTCTCCTCCTTCACCGGCGGCAAGCTCCTGATGCAGAGCGACCTCGACATTGCCTCCACCTCTCTCTCCAACCACCTCCACGATCTCGACTTGCTGCTCAGATCCGGAGTCCTCCACCAGTCAAACGCCATCGTTCTGTCGCAGCCCGGACCTGGCTCCGAGAAGCAAGATTTGGTCCTCTTCGTCAAGGATCTCTTCACGAGACTGCAAATCGGCGGCCTCGAGTTCAAAAAGAAAGCCCTGGAATCGCTGCTGCAGTTGTTGAACGACGACGAGAAGTCTGCCGGGTTGGTCGCTAAAGAGGGAAATATCGGCTACTTGATCGGTCTGCTTGATTTCCACAACTACGGTTCGATTCGCGAACAGGCGGTTCTAGCCTTGTCGATGGTGGTTTCGGCGAACGACGAGTCTAGAAAGATTGTGTTCGAAGAAGGTGGTTTGGGTCCCCTGTTGAGAATTCTCGAAACCGGGTCGATGTCACTCAAGGAAAAAGCAGCGGTTGCGATTGAAGCTATCACCACCGACCCCGAAAACGCCTGGGCTGTCTCGGCGTACGGCGGCGTTGCGGTCCTGATCGAGGCCTGCCGATCCGGGTCCATCGCGACCAAGTTGCACGCTGTGGGCGCGATCAGGAACGTTGCGGCCGTGGAAGATATCAAAATCACTCTCGCCGAAGAAGGCGCCGTGCCCGTTCTGGTCCAGTTGCTGACCTCCGGTTCTGGTCCCGCCCAAGAAAAGGCGGCAAATTGTATAGCGACTCTTGCTTCCTCCGGCGAGTATTTTCGCGTTTTAATCACGCAAGAACGCGGATTGCAAAGACTAATGCATTTGGTTCAAGATTCGTCGTCAGGTATGGTCACAACAGAACACGCTTTGCGCGCGATCAGTTCTCTTTCAATGTCGGATTCCACGGCGAGGGTTTTATCTTCCTCGACCGCATTTATAATCCAACTCGGCGAGTTCATCAAAAGCGGCAACTTCATATTACAACAAATTTCGTCGTCGTTACTGGGTAATTTATCTCTCAGTGACGGCAACAAGAGAGCTATTTCGAGCTGTATGGTTTCTCTGGTGAAACTGATGGAGTGTCCGAAGCCGGTGGGCCTACAGGAGCCGGCGACTCAGGCGCTGGTCACGCTGCTCACAGTCCGGTCTAACCGGAAGGAGCTGGTTAGGGACGAGAAGAGCGTGACGAGACTGGTGCGGATGTTGGATCCCAAGAACGAGGCCGTGAACAAGAAGTATCCGATGGCTGTAGCGGCTGCGGTTTTGGGCGGCGGGAGCAACGGTTGCCGGAGGAGGCTGGTGGCGGCGGGGGCCCACCAGCACTTGCAGGGCCTGACGGAGATGGAGGTCCCTGGAGCCAAAAAAGTGTTGCAGAGACTTGCCGGTAATCGGCTCAAGAGTATTTTCAGCAGGAGTTGGAGGGAATAATTGAAAAAGATACTAACCCCCGCCAACAAAGGTGAGAATTTTTAGGTTAATATTGGAATTTCAACTTGTTTTTCCCATAAAAGCCCTCGAAAGAGGCGCGCTTGGCTTAACCGTCCTCTGTTTTAGCGCCTTCATTACTGTTAAATTCCAACCTTGCCCTTAGGAATTACAGGCCTTTATTCATCTTTTTAATTGTTTAATAATGCCAAAATTTAATCCAAAAAGTAACGATAATTAGACCAACAAAATTCTGGTTTGGGTAGGACCCAGTAGCGGTGGGGGCCAATTTATTGTTTTGGTCACTAGAGTAAATTTAAGTCCCATTAATCAAGGTTGTGCCTTGACTAAACTGTGATGTGGCTGCCTTATATCATTAAATTATAATTAAATTAGTGATAGTTCTCTAAAGTCTTAAAACACCGTCCATTGACATTTATAGTCACTTTCAACTATTTGACCCGTGAACCAGCTTTTAGTTTATCTTTAAACTCGTAGACCCAATTATTATTCAACACGTGACCCACGTTATTTTTGTACTAAATTGTCAATATTTTAAATTTCTGACAAAATAATCCAATCTCGTTATATTATATTGATCGATACAGGAGGAGTCTGTTCGGATTTTTCTAACCGTCTTCGAAGTATGAGAAACAGAAGAAACTACCTGTTTGGCCAGCGAAGCGACAAACAAACACACTTGTTATACGTAATTTTTTCCTTTTTATTTCTTTTTGATTTTTTTTTTCACTATCTTATTAAAAAATCATAATATATTATTTAATTATCTTAATTTATAATATAACAGAAAGAAAAAAAAAGCATGGATGCGGTTTTTAGGGAGTATCCTCGTTTTGCTTTTTCTTTTTTAAATGAGAAAAAAAAAATTGATTCAACTCATGAAAGCTGAGCTGTAAGAGAGCACTGTGATGATTGTTTTTTTTTTTTTCCTTGATTTGACAATGTACATGCCAGAGAGGACTGATTTTTGTATTTGTTCTTCTACTTGCAATAGTGTGGATTAAAATTATTGATGATGATGATGAGGATTTTATCTGGTATCATTAATTGATTCTTATTTTGTCTGGTTTCTACTTGGTCTGTTCTGTTCTGGGCAATCGGGGACATTATTTATCGTGATTGATGATAATAATGATAATGGATGTTGATTGATTGAGATGGACGGTTGCTGATATGTAACACATGAAGTGGAACCCATGTATTAGTATGATATACCATACCCGGTTGAGGAGTTAGATTTTGCTTTTTTGGGTTATGGATATCAATGGTATGATTTCCGTCTAGAGTTTCTGTATGCTCTGATGGCTATTTCATCAGATCTTGATGATGGTGAGTGGGCCCTTTTTCTCATGCTTCGAGCCCACTGCCCAAAACAGAGACCTCTCACCTCTGGTTTCAACTTCCAAGTTTCAAGCTTTGACTATGTGGGGTACATACTTGTTATCGTTTTATTTTTAATCTAGAGGTATTGACTGATAGTTGTTTCAGTGAGTCTTCAAAGGAAACTAGTTGAAAATTTGATCAGACGGTGGTTATTTCATTAGGCAGTGGGGCCTGATAACAGAATCTGAAAAGAAGAAAGATTGAGAGGAGGAGGGAGGTTTGATCGGCGCAGATGTAGGAAAGAAGTGAAGTGTGAGTGCAAAAAATGAGGGTCCCTAGTTGTAGTTGGAAGATCAACACATGGGAAAAGATTACAAAACAAAAAAAAAAATGATAGGAAGGTGTGGATGGTGGTGGTGTGGTCCATTTTTGGGTTGGGTTGGGTCACAAGTTCACATGCAACTGCCTCTCCTTGAAACCTGTTTGGTAATTGTGTACCCTACCAGAGTCAGTCACCAGTGGCATCTGATGCTGATAAAATAAAAGAAAAGCAATTCACTTTTCTGGGTCGTGTAGTATTTCCCCGTGATATGTCCATCAGTCCAATGTCCCTTCAAAAGCTGTAAAGCTTCACGTTTCCTCTCTCTCTCTCTCTCTCTCCTACACAGTTTCTTATTCGCCTTTCCCGCCAACATCTCAATGATTCTTATAATTTTCAACATTTTAACTTGTCTATATTATGTACATGGGTTCGGATTTTGTATACCTCTTCGAAACTTTCTTCTTTAATAAATACTAAGGAGTTTGAGCGAAAAACAAAAATTGTCCTGAGTATGCATTTCAAGAAAAATATGGGTAAGTAAACAAAGGTAGAGAGGAAGGGTAAGTAATCAAGGGACTGATAGACCGATAGGTCAGAATGGAGTTGAATCATGTGCGATATTGCTTTTCATGAAGAATAAACTACTTTGTTTCTAAATCAAGAGACGACAGCAACAGAATAACTAGCACTTCTTTTTATTTCACAGCATGAGGTTTCACTTCTATCAAATAGCAAACAACAGGCGAAACAATAATGGCAGACAAATTTATGGGTTTTTGTTTATGATATAATAGCATTTGACAACAGGATTCGATCAAAGTGTAATGGGCCGCGACATTATGATTTATGATCATTTCTTCTTTATCATCTCATGTTACTAAGCCCGCAACATTTGGGTCACTCAACTTTTCTTTGGCCCATATTATTAATTACCCCACCTATTTTATTTGAAAATTTTGTTCAACAACTAATTATAAAAATGGAGTCGTTGCACTCATAAATTCAAATTCTCCTTCCTTTAAGAAAAATGGAAGTCAATATAACATCATTAGAGTGCTAATAAAAGGACTGACACCGTATTTTTTTTACTAGGACTTGCGGAGATCAAAGTGGAAAAGGATGAGTACGTTTAGTTATAGTGTGATAATATTGATGTGTGAATTCGGTCAACGCAAATTAACAATATGTATGATTATAAAGCAATAAAATAAGGTCAAATAAAAAGATTTTTAAAGTGGTTTAGCCTAAAGATCAATACCTACATCCACTGTTCTTATATTAATTACGAATTCTCACTAAGTGTTTTTCTCTCAAAAATTGTGACTCTTGTACCAGTAATGATCATTCCCTTTTATAGTGTAAAGGAATGAAGTTATTCTGGTTTACATGGAATCAAATTCCTTAATTTTAGAAATCAAATAATATCTTTAATGATTACAATTTAATCAGAATATAATTACTGAGAATTAGGAAGTTAATACAAATTTAAACTCTATCAACTAATGATCAAATCCCTATAATTATGAGATTTTCCCTTGTCTGGAAGATACACTTCGAGCTGGATGTTTTGCAAGTCAGAGTTCAAACTGGCGATGAGAGGTGATGTGGCAGGGTCTTCTTGGTTGTTGGATGGTTGTAGCTCGCATAGAACTCCAGGTTTCGTTCTTCACTTCTCTTATTTGGGACTTGTTTGTTATATGGGCTTTATCAGTTTCCCAGCCCGTTGGGTTTCGTTGACTTTTCTAGGCCTATTAGGCTTAATGAAATTAGGCACATAACATTAGCCCTTCAACTCCTAGCTCGATGGTCTCGTGGTAGAAGTTGTGACGAGCTTATGAGGATTTAGCGAGCCGGGAGTTTGAAAAGGATTTGCAGTTCGCTTTTGGCAGGTCATGAGTCGCCGTGCTAGGTCGCTGAGCCAGATTTCCATGCCAGGTCACTGTGGCGGTTTTCCTTTTGGTTAGTGGGAGACATCGTGCCAACTACCATATCTTTAAGTGCATTTAATGCACGTATACCATCAGCCGCAGCCCTTTGAGTACCCCGTAGATCCCAAGAGTGCACCTTAGCCGTTGATTTCCACCAGCTCATCATCATTTTGATCTAACGATAGGGGTTTTAAAGTATAAATGAGGTCATTCCCCATTATTTCCCTTACAATTCTCAGATTTTTAAAAACACAGCACCTTGCAAAAACTCTCTCTCTCTAAAACTAGTTCAAGAACTTCGTTCAAGAATTCCATTCACAACTCTCAGTCACCAGAAGTATTCAAGAACTTCGTTCCCTGCGTAAGAGGTATTCTCCGGCGACTACACAACAGTTCTACTCACTTCGAACTCTGCGCGCTGATATCACAGTAAGCTAATTCCCCCATTTTTTTTTTCTGCTTTTGGGTCAGTGTCTCTTATTCTTTTTCTTGGTATTTTTCCAGTGTTCCTGAAAAATGGGTATCTCCGGTGTATCTTGAATCTTTATTCTTCTTTTTCTTCCTATTAAGTTAAAAAATAGTCACGACCTGGTAGCGCTTCTGATTCGAGTCTTAGGTCACTGTAGATTAGTTCTCAATAACTTACTAACTCATAGGTTTATTTTGATGTAGATGTCTAGTTCGAGCAATCAGAAGTGTCGCGAGCACCAGGTCGGTGGGGATGAATCCTCTGGCTTGGAAGGGGATGCTTCTCTGGTTTTTAATGATATCATCAAGAACTACGAGTAATTTCCAGCTTCACAAGCTTTGACCTCCGACCGAAAGGACATCATGCCACCTAGGGGAGAAATCACAGAGGTTTCGACCTCTGGTCAAATGGAGGTCATGCCACTTAGGGGAGAAATCGCGGAGGCTTCGACCTTTGGTCGAATGAAGGTCAGGCCGCTTGGGAGAGAAATCACGGAGGCTTCAACCTCTAATCAAATGGATGCCAGGCCGCCTCATAGAGAGGTCATGGGAACGATCGCCGTAGCGCAGGTCCCTTGCAACTAGGATAGGCAAGTAGAAAACGTGGACGGTGTAGAGATAACAGTTAATCCTCCACGGAGCGAGCTTTGCAGGAGATTGCAGCGAAGGGTCGAGACCTTAGCATCAGCTCCCCCCAGAATTAGTAGGAGGGACCTGAGGTGCTTCGTGAAGTCTTTCCACCTTCCTAAAGGACATAGGCTGCTTGTCCCAGCTATAACAAAAAGGCCCGCTTACCCTCCCCCGGGCTATATAGCGATAAGCCAGCAACATCTGCAGGCCGGGCTGAGATTCCCATTCCCCAGCTTCCTTATAGATATCCTAAATCTTTTGAAGGTCACCCTAATGCAGCTCTCTCCAAACTCTTACTCTCAGATGATTTCTCTCTACCTCACGTTTCGAAGGCATGAGGTTCCTCCACCCAGCAATAACATTATCAGGTTCTGTTTCTCCTTAAAAAAGAACCCTCTTTCAAAAGATGCGCCTGAGGGGACCCCGCACGATGGGATCCATTACCTCCCCGTGCGAGCTACCCAATACAAGGAGCTATTCTAGGATACCAAATCGAACGTGGGGAATTACCAAACCTCATACTTCTTTGTTAAGGGTCCTGAGATTAAGCTCATTAAGAACAAGAGCTTCGTGCTGACGCCTCATAAGTTTAGCTCATAGGGTACTAGTAGAGTTAGTTCGCATATCTATCTATTCGCTCTTTTCTAACTTCTCATTTTTCATTTGCAGGTGGTACAAGTAAGAGTTCTTAGATTTTTTTAGAAAGAAAAGGATGTTCTTGACGCCCTTCAAGCTCTGGTCCCAAAGGATCCGAAGGGTCTCGCTGAGCATTAGCAAATCACTAAGAAGCTCTTAGTGGATTTCAAGCTAGCACCTAACCCTAGAGAAGTGCAGCAGCTCGACATTGAGCAAGACATTCAGGAGGTTGCAGAGCCGCATACCCCGAGCTCAAAGGAAGAGAAAACTGAGTCTGACGAGCAAGGTGCTCAAGAGTCAGCACGCAAGCGACCAGGTTGTCTACAACAACAACAACAATAGCAGCAGAAAAAGAAGAAGAAGAAACAATAACAACAGCCACACCCACAACAATATGAAGAAGACATGCGAAGGTTGAACCTACTCAAGCGCCCTGCAGGCAAGAGGGAAGCTACTGCCTCCTCTTCTGTCGTCCCCTCGCCTTTAGCGAAGAATTCGAAGATGGAGGACTCTAGCCAAGGCAGCCAACCCCCACTTTCTGTGGGACCTCCACCATCACTTCTACCACCTCCCCCCAGATCTTCCCACAACTAGCAAAGACAAGGGGAATGAGGTCTCCCACGAGACACAGCTCGTCAGAGTGGAGCAGCCCGTTGAAGAGGGACTGTCTGTCGAAAGGGAGATGCAGCCCAACAAGGTGATCCAGCTCGATGCCCTCGAGGTCACCCCGTCTTTGTCAGATTGGACCCTTGGTCCCGTCGCGATAAAGTTGCTTGAGCGGGCTCCAACTCTTGCAGGGGACTTCCTTACAAAGGGTCTGAGCCGGCATATAGAGAAAGATCAAGGGGTGGTCCTCCGCCACTTTCTGCTCCGCTACTTCTTCATGGTAAGCATTAACTCGTTAAAGTATGTCTGTTCTTTTTTTTTTTTTAACGACTATATTTATTCTTTTCAGTCTGTCTTTCTCGCGCACAAAGACTTGCTCGAGACTGAGAAGGGCGAGGACTGAGACTAAGAGGCTTGGCGAGGAGCTACAGGCTTACAAGGACGAGCTTGAAGAAGCTGACTAAGGAGGCCAAGAGGTGTCAGGCCTTTAGGAATGAGATGAATGCGTGCAAGGCCAAGTACGAAGACCAAATCCATGGGCTAAAGGATGAAATCGAGAAGGCCAAGATCGACCTCAAACACTCCTATGAGCTGCTTGAACGGTAAGTAGGCAATCTCGCTAAAAAGTATGAGGAACTCGCCCAGAAGGATAAAAGCTTGGAGGAGTGCAAGGAGGAGATACAGGACGAAGCCTACGACAATATCCTTTCTAATGTCTTGGTCGGTACCCTGACCTCGACCTCAGCTTTCTTGGTCTAAATATTAATGAGTGGGTCGAGGGCTTCCGGGCTATGCAAGCTTCAGCTGAAGCGGACAGGGCTGTACAACAGTTCGCTAATAATGTTGTTAGGGATACTTCTGGAGGTGAAAATGAGAAGCAAAAACGTACTGCGACCTCCAAGTCTGCAGATCCCGCATCTATCATGAGCGACCAGGTTGCTACAAGAGGGGGAGATCCTCTAACTGGCTAGTCCTAATTCTTCAAATATTAAACACCCATATCCTCCAAGCGTACAGACCTTTATCTTAGGGCGAGAAATGTGTGCTTCTCCAAGCATGCAGACCTTTATTTTCGGATGAGGACTGTGATGACAGCTTCAGATGCCTATCAATTTTAGTTCTTCAAGTACTTCAACAAACTTGGATCAAGAGTATATTGTCAAGAATAATTCATAGATGGTTATGGAAGTGAAATTCAGTGCTACTAACAAACTTAAAGATGTTCAAAGCATTCACTCATAACATGTAACACCTTCTTCAATGTACTTCTAATAAGTTGTAGTTGCTTCAATGTAATTTTAACTCGTTTAAAGCTTCAATGTAATTTCTGCTTGTTTAAAGCTTCAATGTAATTTCAGCTCATTTAGAGCTTCAATTGAATGAATGCTTGTTTTTGTTTTTAAGTGTTAGTATTTTTCTTTTATTTACTCGCTTCAAGTAAATATTCAATACTTTGCAAATAAATACTTTTAACTTAAAAACTTACAAGACTTTTAATTAATCGCGACCTCATAGGTTGTAAAGTAAAATTTCTTGTTTGTAAGCTTCACCACCTCGTGAGCTCCCAAGTTTACAAGTTCTGCCAATTTTCCACACTTAGGTTTTTTATGAGGCTTTTCACCTCGAGTGTTTCTATTGACCCCGCTAATTTGAGAGCTCGTGAGCTTTCAGGTTGGCGGATTCCGCTACACAACTCTATAGGAGTTTCATTACCTCGAGTATTTCTACTGACCTTTCTAGTTTGGGAGCTCGTGAGCTCTCAAGTTGGCGAGTTCTGTCAATTTTTATACTTAGATTTTTGTAAGGCCTTCCACCTCGAGTAGTTTTATTAACCCTGCTAGTTTTAGAGCTCGTAAGCTCTCAGGTTGGCAGGTTCCGCTAATTTTTACAGCTCTAGTTCTGTTACCTCGAGTATTTCTATTGACCCCGCTAGTTTAATAGCTCGTGAGCTTTCAGGTTGGCGGGTTCTGCCAATTTATATACTCAGTTCTTGCGAGCTTGCTGGTTTAAAGGTGGGAGACTTTTTCATTCGAAAGCTCATTTAGTTGACCCGCTAGTTGAAAGGTGAAAACCTTCTTATTTACGAGTGTTACCAATACTTGGAAATTTTTTTAAAAATTTCTATTTCCAGCTTGCATCATTTGTATTTGTATGTCGCTTTCGTCATTATCCTTATCCCCCTAGCACCCTCAAGTTTGAGAGTAATACGACAGTACACGAGAGCTTGTAGATAAGAAGAATTTTATTGATGTAGTGTTGATAAATAAATACAATGATCACTGATAGTACTTGCGCAAATGTTTTACATTCACGAGGAGATATGCCTCATTTCCTAGGTCTTCATCTACCATGTAAGGACCTTTCCAGTTTGGGCTCAGGGCTCATTCCTGAGGATTTCGAGCTCTAGGCAGAAGTAACCTTAGGACGAGGTCACCCTTTTTGAAATGTCGCAACTCGACTTTCCTATTGTAGTACCTGACAAACCCTCTGCTGGTATACAACTACCCTTAGTGAGTAGCGTCTCTCCTTTCTTCAATCAGGTCGAGATTAGCTACAAGTAGGTCTTCGTTTTGTTCTGGGTCAAATGTAGGTCTTCTATGCATGCTTAGTTGCGGTTTCAGCTGAGATCATAGCTTCCGTTCCATAGGCTATGAAAAATGGGGTTTCCCCTCTAGTACTTCTCGCTGTAGTCCTATAAGACCATAACACCTTTGGGAGCTCGTCTGCCCAAGCCCCTTTTTTGTCTTCAAGCTTTGTTTTCAAAAGTGTGCTTGATAATCTTGTTCACTACCTCTACCTGCCCATTTGCTTGTGGGTGATCAACTGCAGATAAACTTTTGGTTATAGCGAGGTCTTCACAAAACGACCTGAATCTCTGGCTTTCGAACTGTGTTCTATTATCTGTGACGATCTTCTGAGGAATTCCAAACCTGCTCACTATATTCTTCCATAAGAAGTTTTCAATCTCTGTTGTCGAGATCTCGCTGAGAGTTTCAGCTTCTGCCCATTTCGTAAAGTAGTCCACAATAACTACTGCGTGCTTACAATTATCGAATGCAAAAAAATTGGGAGGAGCTTAAGGTATAGTGGCAAACCTTTAGAACTTGTCACATTTTCTCACCGGGTCGATAGCATCTTGTTTCATCGTTGGCCAGTAAAAGCCCCTGCTGTAGTGCTTTATGATCTAAGGAAAGCTCTCCAGCATGGTTGCTACATAAGCCTTCATAAATATTATTGAATATGGGAACATAGTCCTTTTCGTCTACATATCGCAATAAGGGAGTTACAAATCCCCATTTGAACAGCATGTCGTCATAGATCACGTACCTCCCTGCCAATATTTGCAACCGTCGAGCTTCGTTCTTGTCTGTAGGTAACAGCCCGCTCGTAAGGTAGTTAATAATAGTGTTCATCCACGAGTTCGGCGAGATTCTGATTGCCATGGCGACCTCCTTGATCGTTATACTAGGCTTTAGCAGATACTCCACTGGCACGGCACTAAGCAAGTCTACATCTTTTGTAGTCGCTAGGCATGCCAGTCCGTCAGCATGTGCATTCTGAGCTCGCGGAATTTGCTCAATTTCATGCCATTGAAATTTTTCTAAGAGCTCGCTGACTCTCTGCATGGGCTTGGAACTCTCTATTCACCTGATTCACAATCAGTTGCACGATCATTGTTGATCTTTACTGCCCACACCTACAGCTCTTTGGCCAAACGTAGTCCAGCGATGAGAGCTTCATATTCTGCTTCGTTGTTAGATGCATCGAAGTCAAACGGTAGCGCGCAGTGAATTTCGTGCTTCTCCGGGTTGATTAAGAGAATACCAGTTCTGACTTTCCCTTAACATGATAATCCGTCGATGTATAGTTCCCACAGAAGGAACTCTGGCTCTTTCCGTTCATCTTTGAGCAAGAAGGTAGGAGGGGAAGTTTTTTATTGAGGTTCTTCCTATTCAATCTCATCCTCCAAGCTCGAGAATTATGTCACAAAGTCTACCAAGACTTGGCCTTTGATTGCTGCTCGTGGCTTGTATTCCAGATTGTACTGTGCCAGCTCGATTGCCCACTTCAATAATCTCCCTGAAGTATCAGACTTCTGCAAAACCTGTCTAAAAGGGTAACTAGTTATTACTTCAATACTGTAGGCTTGGAACTAAGGCCGTAGCTTTCTTAATGCCACCACCGGGCAGTATGCGAGCTTCTCCCTCTGTGGATATCGGCTCTCTGCATCCTGTAGCCTTTTACTCACGTAGTAAACCGCCAGTTGGATATTGTTCTACTCCCGCACCAAGACTGTGCTTAAGGCGTGCTGAGTCACCGCCAAGTATACGATGAACTTCCCCCCGTCTTGTGGTTTGATAACGGGGGAGCTCGTCCCATATACTTCTTGAGCTCCTAGGAAAGCGAGCTCACATTCTTCCGTCCACTCAAACATTTTGTTCCCTCGCAGTACGTTGAAGAATAGCACGCATTTATCTGTTGACTTGGAGATAATGCGACTCAATGTCGCGACCTGCTTGTTGAGACTCTGCACGTGCTTAGGATTGGTGGGTGATCGCATGTCGCAGTAAGGCCTCGATTTTCTCTGGGTTTGCCTCAATCCACTGCTAGTTCACCATGAAACCTAGAAATTTTCCTGAGGCTACACCAAAGGCACATTTGAGAGGGTTAAGTGTCATTTGATATTTTTTAAGTACCTGAAACATTTCCTCTAGGTGTGCGACGTGGATTTGTTGCCTTAGTTGACTTCACGAGCATGTTGTCAACGTACACCTCCATCGTTTTGCCTTATCTGTTTGGCAAACATCATGTTGACCAGTCGCTGGTAGGTTGCCCCATGCGTTTTTCAAGCCAAAGAGCATCACCTTATAATAGTAGAAACCTTTATCTACGATGAATGAAGTGTGTTCTTCGTCAGCTGGGAACCTGGGGATTTGATTATACCCGAAGTACGCATCCATAAAGTTGAGTAGCTTGTTTACAACAATTAAATCCACGAGCTGGTCAATTCTTGATAAAGGCAATGCTGTCATTTGGGCACGCTTTGTTGAGGTCAGTGAAGTCTACACACGTCCTCTACTTGTTGTTGTTCTTCCTCACCAAGGCAGGATTAGTCAACCAGTTTGGGTAGTAGGATTCCCTGATGAATCTGCTGGCTAGCAGCTTATCAACTTTCTCTTTTAAAGCCACGTACCTCTTTGCATTCATTGCTCTTATTTTTTGCATAACTAGCTTGAAAGATGGATCTATGTTGAGCATGCGCGCCATCACCTTGGGGCTGATCCCCACCATGTCGCTGTGTATCCAGGCAAAAACGTTGAGGTTCTGCTTTAGGAATGTGAGCAACATGTTTCTAATAACTAGATCTAAATTTGCTCACAGCTTTAGAGTTTTCTTCGGTTTCAGCTCGTCTATCCCAACATCCTCCAGTTCCTCAACTGGCCTAGTAACTTCATTCTCATCGATAATATGTGGGTCAATGTTGTCATTGAGCTCCAAAACTAGCTGGTCGCGGGAAGCTCCAGTTAGGGTATTCATTCTCTGCTCATCAGCTTTCGCTTTGGCCGCTTGTTCGCGGGATCCTATTCTGACCGTCTTATCATAGCAAGACCTAGCTACCTTCTGTTCTCCATAAACACTTCCTACACTGTGGGAGTTGGGAACTTTAAAGTTAGGTGTTTTGTGAAAGTGAATACCTCAAGGTCATTGAGAGCTGGCCTCCCTAGGACGGCGTTATAGGTCGTTGGGCAGTTGATGATTAGAAAATCAACCATAGTTGTCGCTTGGCGACTTGGTTCTCCTAGTGTAAACGGTAAAGTTATAAGCCCCAGTGGTATAATAGAGTCCCATGTGAAGCCGTAGAGCGGTTCACTCAAGGGTTACAAATGGCATGGCTTCAACCTCATCTCTTTGTACGCCGCTTTGTATAGGACGTTCACTGAGCTGCCATTGTCAATCATATTTCTGTAAATGGCTACTCTTCCAATGGTCGCTTTTATAACAATAACATCGTCGGCCAATGCATTCATCGCATGTCAGCATCTGTGAAGGTTACACCTTCGGCCATTGTCATGGGCTACTTTGCAGGTCGTTCATCTGCACTCATCATCATCATAGTAGGTTGGCTTACTTCTCTCTCATGACGGGCAAGCGACCTTTTTGAAGTGTCTGTGAGGTGCGGACCTCCATGAACGTTAACTGTTGCTACTGCAGCCTCTCCCTCAAGCAACGTCTCCTGATCCCTCACGCGACTTCTCCTGATCAAATTTTCGATTGCATCTTTGAGTTTGAAGCAATCTGTTATATTGTGACCCGCCTCGTTGTGATAAGCGCAGAACTTGTTAAGGTTTCTGGCTCGCATGAGTGTCCTCAAGGGAGATAGCCTTCCAAATTCTTCCATGTTCCTCTCCGTTATGAAGATTCTGTCCCCAGGAATCAGACAGCTGGGCATAAGTCTGGTAACGACCTTCATTTCTCTTCACGCCCTCATCGCTTCTAGTCTTCTTGACTACTTGGTTTGCTAGGGTCTCGTCTCTCTATGAGCCCTTATTTCTGTTATGGTTGTTGTTACCTGTTATTCCCTCCATTATTCTTCCGCTTGTTTTTGTCGTAGCGACCTGTCACCCCTATCTTTCTTGCTATTGGGATTACTTTTCTTGGGGTCTGAAAGCTTCATCTATGCGGATCTGGGTGTTAGACCGCTTGTAGAAGTCTTTGAGGGATTCTGACTAGGTTTGCTGTATATGCTCTTGTAGAGCTTATCGTCGTTTCGTAGTCCCAGCGGTGATCGCTATTAGCACACTCGCATCTGTTGGGTTGTCCACACAACTTACTTTTCTCTGAAAACGAGCTATATAATCCTTTAGGTGCTCGTCTGACTTTTGAAAGATGGTCACCGAGTGACATGAAGGAACGAGTTGCCTTATTAGGGCCTACTACTGCTGCATGAAAAGTTCCTAGCACTAGTTCTAGCTTGTTATACTTTCAGCTGGAAGTTCCTCTTAGCCATTTTCTAGGAACTTCCCTAAGGGTCGCTGGGAAGCGCCGGCACTTGACCCTGCTGCTCATTGTGAGTAGACTCATCTGTACGTTGTAGACATCCAGGTGGTCGAAGGGATCACTAGTCGCCTAGTAAAGGGGGATACTAGGCATTTGAAAGCCGTCTAGCAATGGTTCGTTCTCTATCTCCGAGCAAAACGGGCTCCGCTCCACGTACCTATCGGTAGGTTTTGCGCTTCTGCCCCGCTGTTTTAATTGCTCCAACCTTTGCAATAACACTTGATATTCAGGGGCTGGATAGGCTGCCATTAATGCACTGGAGGTGGCACTATCTTCCCTGCAATCTGTCCTACTTCCTCAGGGCGAATTTTGCGGATTGGGCGACCTTCAGCGGTTTCTATTCGGTGGCCCTCCCCTGTTCAACTGGGGTACAGTGGCCTGATTCCTGGGGATTTCGGCGGCTGGTACTACATGGTAAGTGTTTCCGTTGTTGCCCCTGCCAGGTTGCTGGTCATGGATTTCATGTGGACGACGTGGTGACCTGGGTCGTTGGGTCAAGCTGTGGCCCGGGGAACCCCTGACGGTCTCTGCTAAGCTCCATGTATCTTTCTTTGTTGGCGTTTATGTGGATCACCAGACCAGTACTGATAGCTGGACGGTTGTAGCTCGCATAAAAATCCAGGTTCTTTCTTCACTTCTCTTCTTTGGAACTTGTTTGTTATATAGGCTTTATCAGTTTCCCAGCCAGTTGGGACTTCGTCGACTCTTCCAAACCTTTATGCGCCCAAAGGGCTTCATTGATATTTCTGGACCTGTTGGACTTAATAAAATTAGGCACATAAGAGATGACATCTTTTAATTTTTAGGATTTAATTACTATATACAATCTTTATAGTTACAAAAGTATTTGAGAATGATTTATTTTCTTTTATTTTTTGAATCTTTGATTTTTATAAGGGTGAGTTACAATAGAATGCCCTGATATTTGGTCATATTATAACAAAATCGTGAGTTTAGTCTTAATTACATATTAGTACCCTACCGTTAGTTGACTCAGTCAAAAACCACTTTGACTAAAAACTTTACCTTGAAATGATAAAAATACCCTGATTAAAAAATTTAAAAAAATATATTTATTATTAAAATTAAAATTAAAAAATTAATTTAAATGGATCTTTCCATTTTAAAAAAATTAATTTTTTAAACTTTTAAATTTTAATAATTAATATTATTTTTTATTTTTTAACCAGGAATATTTTTATCATTCTATGTAAAAATTTTAGTCAAACTGTTACTTTTGACTAAGTCAACTAACGATAAGGTATTAATATGTAATTAATATTAAATTTATAATTTTATTGTAATATGATCAAACGTTAGGGTGTACTCTATTATAATTCGTTTTTTTTTTATAAACACAATGATACCATCTTTGTAACTATACAATAGCTGTACAGTAGCATATGACCCTAAGTTTTAATGGTTGGTTTAGGGCAGTGGGACATTTTTAGGTCGATCATGGGGTGTCAATAGCACCACTCTAACCGATCCAGATTCCAATCTTAACTTATTGGGTCGAGAAAATCATAGTCCGGTGACCCAATAGTCGGGCCCACAAGCCCAAATAACCAATAACTTTAAAAGAAAGAAGTAACTGACTGGTAAGATCTGACAAAAGTTTTTTCGAGAGATCTAGTTTTACAACGGAAGCTAATCAGAGCAAAGCAAAGCAAGCAAATCCAATCCAAAGCAAAGGCAAAGGCAATGGCGGCAGCGGCTGCACCAGATCACTTGTTCAATCTGAGGAACAACTTCTACTTGGGAGCCTATCAAGCCGCCGTCAACAACAGCGACCTCCCCAACCTCTCCCAAGACGACGCCATCGAGCGCGACTGCCTCGTCTACCGCTCTTACATTTCCCTCGGCAGCTACCAGGTCCCCTACCACTTCTTCTTCTTCTTATTTTTTTTTTTTCGATTTTCGTTTCTGATTATTCTCCGATTTCGTATCAGCTTGTGATAAACGAGATCGATGCCTCCGCCGCCACTGCTCTCCAAGCTGTGAAGTTGCTGGCTCTCTATCTCTCGAGCCCCGACAACAAGGTTTTTTTTCCTTTTACGAGATCTAGAATTTGTTTTCATTGATTGGTTGAATTTATCATTAGATTACTTAATTTATATTTAATTTATTTCTGATTACTTTAGTTCTAGATCTTGCTACTGTTGGATCTGTATTAAAATGAAACAAAATTGAAAATTGAGTAGCTGTTTTGAGAACATAGATCCGTTATCCGAAATCGAATTTTTAGTCGTTATTTAGTGACGATTGATTCAGGAATCAACGATTTCAAGTCTAAAGGAGTGGTTGGCGGATTCAGCTATTGGAAACAACTCCAATTTGCGTTTGATCGCCGGAATCATATTCACGCATGAGGAGGATTTCAATGAGGCTCTCAAACACACCTATACTGGAGGGACCATGGAACTGTGAGTTGGAGTTGGCTTCTATTTTATGCGTTATAATATGAATTTTCAGATTTTGAGTTCATTGTCTGAGAAGCAGGTTGTGGGAAAATTTTCATTATTGTGCTTTTTATATATGTTTTGTAGTATCATTATTGCTCTTCGATGACTTTGGGTGTTGTGTAAATTGCAATTCTAGATTCAGGTTTCAGAAGTTTATGTGTCAATTTGAAGTTTTGAAATGCGCATGCCTCCATAAACCTGAATTTATGATGATCCAATGGATATTAAGCCAATCCACAAATACGAAAACAATCGGTATTGGCATCTTACAGTAGATTAAATATTATATGCTTTACATGGTTTCCATATTTGCTTTTAATCTTTTGTTGCTTTAAGGTACTGTTTTCTTGGACAGATGAACGTAAAAATCTTAATGAAATATCTTTGACACGGATGATGACTTGTATATTGGCTAATTAAAGTATCACTCGCAATCCACATAATGTATAAGCCATTGCATTGCTGTCTGTTTTCTTCTTATGTTTTATTTTTTATGGATTCATCTCTGTTAGTTTCATAGGGTTGATACGTGGTATTCTGTTTTTGCAGGCATGCATTGAACATCCAGATATTCCTTAAGATGCACAGATCTGATTACGCAGAGAAACAGTTGAGGATCATGCAACAGATCGATGAGGATCATACACTAACTCAACTTGCAAATGCATGGTTGAATTTGTCAGTGGTGTGTACATGTTCTTCATTTTTTTTTTTTTTTGTGATAATTGAGAAACTGTTTATGTCCTAACCACATATTGTTCTGTTTAATCAGGGCGGTTCCAAGATACAGGAAGCATATCTCATCTTCCAAGATTTCTCAGAAAAGTATCCAATGACAGGGCTGATCTTGAATGGAAAGGCTGTTTGCTGCATGCACATGGGACAGTTTGATGAAGCTGAAACACTGTTGCTTGAAGCACTCAACAAGGTGAATTATAAATAACAATAATACTAGCTGTTTGTTTTTAGCTTCTTGGACCTAATTCACACATATTATCGATAGTCTATATGCATATTTGACTATACCATGTGTACACAACCCCAAATTAACAATATATTGTTATAACTCTTGATCTGTTTGGAAGAATACAGGGAAAAGTTCTCAGTTAATCGTGGGTTGATGTGCAACATTTATGGCTTCTCGTTAATTTGTTATTATATTCCTTCACTCGTTTACTCCAACCATTGTATCTCATTGCATGATGTATTTCAGTCCTTAATTCTTCTTTATGTAGAGCATTGGCCCCGAGTTTTTGTTTTTTTTTTTTTGAAATTGTGCAATTAATGAAGAATTATTTTCTAATTTATACAGGATGCAAAAGATCCAGAAACTCTTGCTAATTTGGTTGTATGCAGTCTTCACCTCGGTAAATCATCTTCACGTTACCTCAGGTAAGCGTCTTTATGGCTTCATTCATTTTCCCCTCCGTCAATTATTTTTGGGTAAATAAATTCAGTTTTCTCAATGATTGCTCAAACTTTAAAACTATTGTACGATGATTAATGGAATAAGTTGGCTTGCAAATTAGCATGTTGCCAGAAGATTTGTGGGGTTTGAGATGTTTAGAAGTTGTTAGTTTTGCTTCTCCTACCAATCGAAACCACACTTTCTTGTCATGGTGTTGAATTTTAAAAATTTTCTTAGGTTGCAACATTGAAAGAAAACTGTTACTATATCCAATCATACGTTATTCTCTTCAGATTGCAGCTTTAACCTAATACGAAACCTTTAAAAAAAATCAAGTTAACCTTTTAGTCTACTCATTGGTTTAATCATTGTATGTGCACCTTTGTTACAATAACTGGTGTATTGTAATTAAGTATATATAAAAGTCATCGTTTCAACTGTAGTGAATAGGACCGTCGGGATATGTTAGATTCTGAGTGCTTGAATTGTTTAAAGTTCTCCAGTTATTTCACATTTCTGGACTAAATGTTAAGACTTAAGTGTTTAGAACATAATAATGATTAACGATTGCATTCCGTGGTTGATTTGCAGCCAGTTGAAACTCTCAAATCCCGACCACATTCTTGTTAAACGCACATCATCTGCAGAAGATAACTTTGAGAGAGCAGTCGCATCCGTTGCTTGAAGACTAGAGTCATAATTTGACGAAGAGGTGAATGGTGCTTTCTGGTAGTATCATATGGTTCATTTCACCCGCAAAGATGGCTGTTATTTTGATTTTGTAACCTATATGAGATTTATCGGGAAAATTGTGTTTGTTAACATAGAGTTCAAAATTTATAAGTCTGGGAATTTTCCCCAAGTCTTATTGTTGGATGATAAGATACGACTCCATATGTTACATCTTTTTCAGCAATTTCATTTTTTTGAGGTTCTGTGGTGTAAATTATGCTTAAGAAAGTATTTTATGTTGTAATTGATTTACCAGCCAACTTATTCAATTTTACAATGATTTGAGGTCAATAGCAGTCGAGCCAAACCCTTGGTTTATCGAAGCTAGGCTCAAAAAATTAAAGGAGCTTGAGCTGAAGTCGAGCCAAATTGAGCTTCTCGAGCTTGGTTTATTAAGAACTTGAGAAATGTAATATTAATAATTTAATAAGTCTGTACATCTACTCATAAATTAGTTGGAAACAGTTTTTGGTGGAGGATCAACATAAAGTAACGTGCATGATTGTATCGTAAAGCTAATAAAGCTACAATTTGTTTTTGGTTCTCGACAATTATATTGTTAATTGTTACATTTTTCTATTAACTACTGGTTCTTTTTAAGTCCAAGCCAAATTCTACCATTAGAAATTGCTATTATCAGTACTAAAATAAAAGCAAATTAAACAACTTTGTTTAACTACTAAGTTTATACAATTAGCAAATTTACAAAAATAAAATCATGTTTTTTTGTTTTTTCCATTCATAAGTCAAGCTATATGCTTAGATATGATCTTGTTTTGGTTCTGTAACCACAGTTGTTGTTCTTGCAACACATTTTGTTGATCCACAGACCCATTACTATGTATATGTTTGTTGTCCATCACAGCAGGGAACGACCCGAAAAGATCATCCTGAAACGCTGTTGCATTCTGACCAGAATCCTGAGTACTAAATGTTGGGAACATTGAAGTTTTATCAAAATTCTGGATCGTAAATGTTGGGGCCACTGCAGCCTGATCAGAATTCTGAGCACTAAATGTTGGAGTTGCCTGAAATGCTGCAGTTGCCTGGAATGTTGGAGCCACGTAAAACATATCAGTCACGGGAAATGCCCCTTGCTCGCTGGAGGCATTGGTGGAACTGGAGGCTATATTGGTTTCTTCTTGTAAAAATGGATTGTACTGTTGCTGAGTACCAGATTCTTGAAAGGACCCAAATGGTACATTCGCCAAATTTTCTGAATCTGGTTGTGTGGCAGATTCAGCAAGCTCAATTTCCCAATCATAACCATCTTCAGGATTCAATTCCAAGGCAGCTAAAGTTTGCTCAACTGGGTTTTGTTCCTGTCCTTGTTCTATATTTTCCTGAGGCCAGTTCTCGAAAAATAGAATATCTAAAGTCAAATCTTTTCCAGATTGTAGATCAACTGGCAAAGAATGGTTTGATCCTGTTTCCAGGGCACTGAAAATATCATCCTGTTGAGATGGTTTTTCAGACATCTCCGGATTCGAGTGGGTGTCCATGGAAGGGCTTGTTCCTCCTTCCGTCATACTCATAAGATCCTCAAATGAATTACACTGCGACCCGTATTCGGATTGATTCTCAAAAAACCTTTCTGCTGGCTCTGATGATTGTTCCCAGGATTCAACACGATCCGAACTAGAAGCTGCCACTGTAGCCGGAAGAAGCAAATGTGAAGGCGGCGGTGATCTCCCATTTCCAGGAAAAGAAGCCTGGTCTTTGAGAAATTCCTGTAACGTTTCGATAAGCTCTTCTGAGATCTTCTGTACACTCGGATACTCAGAAGTCCTTCCAACGCCAAGGCCTTTACACAAATCGAAAAACATACAAAGCTCTTCGAATTGTTTCGAGGACTTGATACAGGCCTGGAAAGCATTAAGACAGGATTGATATTGCAGATGAAAAAAACTATCCAAAAGCAGTGCCAACCCATCAGAAATGTCCCTGTAAAGTTCGAAACTTTCCTGGACAATCGCGTACAGAGAAATCTGAACCAACCTGTTGCTCTTGGCTGCCCCGGTTGGTCTTGTCCCCATCGCTCTATCAAGCAGTCTCTGCCAATTGGTTATCTTGTCAAGCAACATTACAGGTTTCATGTCACAGACAGGCTCCGAACCTCTCCTACTTCGACTGCTTTCCTTTTCCTTATCGCGATTCGTATATCTTTTCTGAAGCTTGCCTCTCAAGAAACAATCCAGACGTTCGTCCAGGTACAGAGCAAAAGTCCTGACGAAGGCAGTATAATCCCAGGGGCTCGAATTCGAATCATCACGGAAGCTCGAAAGGTTGAGAATCTTGTGACCCTTTTTCATCTGATGAAGAACCTCTCTAGGAAAATAGAGATCACCATCCTGGAAGATTCTGAGAACAAGCATGAGGGACTTCAATGCAACAATCCAATTCCGAGTCTTGCCAATTCTCTTGGCAATGGCCTGAGCACAGGATGCTGCATACACTTTGTTCGATGAAATCAATTGAAGCACTTGGTTGACGTAGCGATCATCAACGGGGACCTCATCGTGCCTCGTCGCCTTGAGAATTAGAACTTCAATGTTTGAAGCATTTGTGTTTGAAACCTTGGCAAGACTGATGCTTGTTTGATCCTTCACGGCCCCAATGGCCCTCTTTAATTTACTAGGCATTTTATTTTACTTTTTTAAAAATCACAATTTTTTTAAGTTAAATTTTATCATTGTGGGTTCTTTTTGTTGAAGTTGATGGGTGAATTTTGGGATTGGAAAATGAAAAGTGATTGGTAATTTTCTTGGGAAAATTTTTTGAAGAGAGAAAATGTGTAGTGATGTGTATATGTTTGTGTTTGGGTGGTGGAAACTTGTGGAGCAAAATGCCCTGATAATCTCTTGGACCTCGTAGACGTGCGACACACATTTCGTGATTTTCTTTGACCAAGTCATCGAATCCGTTTGAAGTTTTGACTATTAATAACACTTTTTTTTTGGCGATCAACAACCCTTATGATTGTGGCGAGTTTTTATTAAAGTCAATGGCGCTGGATAGAATCATTCGATATGAAATACATGAAGTTTAACCATCAACATGCTTATTATATATTTACATAAATATACAATAATGTATACGGAAGTAGAGATGGTCTTATGACGGAGGCCCAACAATAATATTCGGATTTGTGGGTTTTATATATTTAATTAATATAATGAGAATTACTTAAGATATCGCTAAATTAAATATGTTGCGAGAAACCGTTAAATTTAAAAGTTCAAGTTATTAGTTAATTACAGTATTTATACTAGAAATCAAACTACACAAATGTCCCACGAAAATCTTCTACTTATTAAAAGATTGCAGTTTGAGATTTTTACCAACTTCTTAAATTGTAAAGGTAAGTAGTGGGTATTACAGTCTATGAATTGCATCCATACGATTTTCATACAAATAAAATAGTGTATTTAATATCAACCGTTGGTTGGTCTCTGTAAAATTTGTTGAATGTGGGGGGATCTACCTCATTGTTTGTACCTCTCTCAAAATAAAATTTGTAAACTCTAGAGAGATCGATTGAATTTCGAAGAGAATACGGAGAGAAATGGACAAAAAATAATAAGAGTGTTATAAATAAAATTGGAAGCAAGTGGAATTAATAATTGAGCATGTGAATACACACAAAAAAGCAAGAATGGTAAACATAGAGGAGGCAAGTAGAATCTCTCTGCTGCAGCTCCAACTCAAGATTTTATTCATGAATGCTTAAGTTTTCTCACTCATCGGTCCCCACTCGAGTTTAGAGTCTAAGGCATTATTGTTTGTGTGATCCCCACATGTAGGTCTTGGCTGTGGGTTTTTGCTGCTAGCTAGTGCCATGGACCTCTAGCCCTTTCTTCTTCTTTATTGGCGTGTGTGGTTTTTAGTTTTTTCCTCCTCCGATCTGCAGGTGGGAGGTGTGAGATCGGGCTTGAGAAACTGTCCTCGGTGTGCTGGTGTGAGCTCGGGCTTGAGAGCTGCCCTCGGTGTGCAGGTGAGAGATCGTGGTTGGTGGATAGATCCGATCCTTACTAGAGCTACTGCCTAGGGGTGCTGGTGACCGATCTCACCCTCTGGAGAGACTGGTTGTATTTTTTGGCGTGTTCCCACCTTTGCTATTTTCAAAGACATCGGGACCTTAGGTTGTGAAGATGGAACCAGAAGAAATTGCAAGGAGGTGGGCCAAGCTGTCCCTCTCGGATGATGACGGGCCGATCGCGATGGTGGATGAAGGTTTGAAGGCAGAAGGGATTCGGAGGCTGTCTTTGAGCCTAGTGGGTAAGATTGTCTCGAACCGGGAGGTGAATAGGGAAGCTTTTAGGAATACTATTGCTTCGATTTGGCGTACGAAGAAGGAGGTTGAGGTGGAATCTATTGGTGTTAATTTGTTTGTGTTTCGTTTTGGATGCTTTTGGGACAGGAAACGTGTATTGGAGGGGGGCCCGTGGTCCTTTGATAAAAATTTGTTGGCTTTGAAAGAGGCAGTAGGTATTGGGAGGGTTTCAGAAATTGATTTTAGTTTGGTCCCCTTTTGGGTTCAGATTTATGATCTACCTTTAGCTTGTATGAATAGGGACATGGGGTTATTTCTGGGTGGGCTTATTGGTGCAGTCCAGGAAATTGATGGAGGGGATAGCGGGGATTGCCTGGGTAAGTTTTTGAGAGTGAGGGTCCTTATTAATGTTCAACAACCGCTAAAGAGGGGACTCAGATTTGCCTTTGGTGCTGGAGGGGAAGTCTGCTCAGCGCTGCTATGCTACGAGCGACTTCCGAATTTCTGTTTTTATTGTGGATGTATGGGGCACTTACTGCGGGAGTGTCATGTGAACAAACTAGGGGTGCTGGAGGCCGCAGAGATGAAATTTGGGGGTTGGCTGCGAGCTCCAACTGCGGGCCGTCTGAAGTTCGCTAGGGGGACCCGTACTGCCTCCGAAGATGATCCCTCTAGTGGAAAACAGCGGGTAGCGATGAAAGGGAACAATGAGCAGGCCGCTGATAAAGGTGTAGAAGAACCGCCTTCTGTGGCGGGGGCATCAGTTGTGGACAGTTCAGTTCCAAGTGAGAAATCTCCAGAGGCGGAGCTTGACCCTTTGGTGCAGCAGGTTAGCAAGGTGACTCCGAAGGCAGTTGACACTGCACCACCATCGATGAGCTCTGAGCCTACGTTATCTGAAAATTCTGGTTCTTTGGTGGAAAATTCTTTCGCTACGGAGGGGGTTGGGTGTGGGAGAGAACTCTCGATCTCTGAGGGTTTCTCTTCAACTCAACCTCCTAAGGGTGAGATTGTGAATGCTGAAGTTAGTAGCCCTACAAAAAAGCGGTGGAAGAGACTTGCTAGAGTCAGATTTAAGGGGTTGGTTGATGAGGATGTGATTATGACCGGTGACAAGAGGGGCCTTGAAGGTGAAGACGCCGTTGGGCACCATAGCAAGAAGAGCAGGGGTGGATCTGGGGTTCTTGAAACAGCGGCGGAGGCTGAGGATCAGCTCCGCTGCCAAATATGAAAATTTTATGTTGGAATGTTCGGGGGTTGGGGAA
This sequence comes from Xanthoceras sorbifolium, assembly GCA_003430845.1. NCBI lineage: Eukaryota > Viridiplantae > Streptophyta > Magnoliopsida > Sapindales > Sapindaceae > Xanthoceras > Xanthoceras sorbifolium. Next base: position 24,150,368 of record CM010608.1, on the reverse strand, counting down.
CCCTCGGACATTCAGAGCCTTGCGCGCCCGGGTGCGTGAGGATAAACCTGAGATGATTTTCCTTTCTGAAACTCGCTTGAATAGTTTTGGTGCTGGTAACATTAGGGTACATTTGGGTTTTGATGGTTGTTTTGTTGTGGATAGAGTTGGGACCGGGGGTGGCCTCATTCTGCTGTGGCAGAACTCAGTGGATGTGACAGTTCGCTCTTTCAACTGTGGTCACATTGATTGCATAGTCAGCGATGCTGATGGTCGCAGATGGAGATTTACAGGTTTTTATGGTGAACCGAAACAGTGGCTGCGGGAGCAATCCTGGGTGTTACTCCGTAGGCTGGCAGGGTTGGATAATCTCCCCTGGCTGATTGGGGGGGATTTCAATGAAATCTTGAGGGGTGCCGAAAAGGAGGGGGGTCTAGCTAGAATGGGTTCAGCGATGGATGGTTTTAGAGAGGCGGTGGATAGTTGTAACTTGTTGGATATGGGTTTTTCGGGGAACAAATTCACGTGGTGCAATAGACAGTTTGGTGGAAATGTTATCTGGGAACGGCTTGATAGGTGTTTTTGCAATATTGGGTGGAGAACTCTCTTTCCAGGGGCCGTTGTGGTTCATAGGGATTTCTCGGGATCGGATCATAGGGCCTTGGTGATTGAAAATATCTGTAAGCGGACTGTTAGTAGATGGGGGCCCAGGGGTGGAGGCTCTCGCTTTCATTTCGAACAGGCTTGGGCTGATGATCCTGAGTGCAGAGAGCTGATTCAGAAAGCTTGTGGATTGGGACTGGGATCCAACCACATGTCTACCTTGCAGAATTCTTTGATGGCAGTAGCAGTGAACCTGGGTGATTGGAATAGGAAAAAGAAGAAGGCTAGTTTGGCAGAGCTGCGGTCTCTTAAGGACGAGCTGGAAGCTCTCTACGGGAGGAGTCAGGATAGGGGCGTCGTGGACAGAATTGTTTCTGTTGAGCAGCAAATTGATGGTATTTATGATCGCCTGGAGAAGTTTTGGAGACAGAGATCGCGTGCTATGTGGCTTAAAGATGGAGACCGTAATACACGGTTCTTCCATTCGAAAGCGACTCAGAGAAGGCGAAGGAATAAGATTGTGGGTCTGATGGGCGATGACGGTAGATGGAGGGATAAGATTGAAGAGATTGAGAGGGAGGTTGTGGATTTCTACAGTGATTTATTTACCTCTGGTGCTGAACACCCGGGCTCGATGGAGGAAGTTCTATCTTGCGTTGAGGGTAAGGTTTCAGAGGAGATGAATATGGGTCTGTCTAGGGTGTTCACGGGGGATGAGGTTCTTAGGGCCTTGAAACATATGGATCCTCTCAAAGCCCCGGGCCCAGATGGCCTTCCAGTTCTGTTCTTTCAGAAGTTTTGGGTAGAGGTCGGCCCTGGGGTGGTGAGGGCGGTGCTTTCCATTCTCAATGAAGGCGCTAGCTTTGGTTCTATGGGTGAGGCTCTGGTGGTGTTGATTCCTAAGGTCAAGAACCCTGTGCGTATAAGCGAGTTTAGACCTATTAGCCTCTGCAACGTGGTGTACAAGTTAGTGGCAAAGGTGATGGCTAATAGATTGAAGGTAGTCCTTGATAAGGTTATCTCTCCCCAGCAGAGTGCTTTTGTTCCTGGGAGGCTAATATCAGACAACGTCCTGGTTGGGTTTGAATGTCTCCATTCTCTCAGAGGGCGGAGATCGGGTAAGGTTGGTCAGGTTGCTCTCAAGTTGGACATGCGAAAAGCTTATGATAGGGTTGAATGGAACTTCCTGCGGCAGATGATGGAGAAATTGGGTTTCTCTCCGGGGTGGATAGATAAGGTGATGTGCTGTGTCACCTCGGCTTCCTATTCGTTCCTCATTAATGGGGAGCCGAGAGGCTCCGTTAGACCTTCAAGGGGACTCAGACAGGGTTGTCCTCTTTCTCCGTACCTGTTTCTGTTGTGTGCGGAAGGCCTTTCAGCGATGCTGGCTCAGGCAGAGCATCGGGGCTCTTTACATGGTATCAGGGTTGCTAGGTCTGCCCCCCAGGTTTCTCATCTTCTTTTCGACGATGATAGTCTGGTTTTTGTGAAGGCTGAGGAGGCCGACTGTCGCTGCCTGAAACATGTGCTGGATAGCTACGAAAGAGCTTCTGGGCAGGCGGTGAACTATGATAAGTCCGCTCTTAGTTTCAGTCCGAACACTCAGCTTTCGGTAAGGACCTTGGTGGGATCTTTGTTCAATATTGGGGAAGTTTCGTGCCACGACAAGTATCTTGGGCTCCCCTCGGCTATCAGTAAAAACAGGAGAAATGTGTTTGCGAATATTAAGGAAAAAGTGTGGCAAAAACTTCAGGGGTGGAAACACAAACTTCTTTCTGTAGGAGGTCGTGAAGTTCTTTTGAAGGCAGTTGTGCAAGCTGTCCCTACCTACGCAATGAACTGTTTCCGCCTCCCATCCTCCATGTTGAAGGATATTCAAAGAATGATTGCAGATTTTTGGTGGGGTTGGAAGGGTGGTTCTCGCAAGATGCATTGGGTGGGGTGGAAGCACTTGTGTGTTCCTAAAGAGCGTGGAGGGCTAGGCTTCAGAGATGTAGAGGCCTTCAACCGTGCGATGCTAGCAAAGCAAGGGTGGAGGCTGCTGACTTCCCCCACATCTCTGGCTGCAAAGGTATTAAAGGCGAGGTATTTTCCCTCTTCCTCATTTTTTGATTCGACTGTGGGTAACCATCCATCCTTCATTTGGAGGAGTATTTTGTGGGGTAGGGATGTGCTAAAATTGGGTACACGTTGGAGAGTGGGGAATGGATCAAACATCTTAGTGTATGAGGATCCTTGGATCCCGAGACCCTCTCTTTTTAAGGTATTTTCGCCTCGTGTGTTCCCAGCAGGGGCTAGTGTTGCGGGTTTGTTATCAGTTGGTGGTGTATGGAATGAAGAATTGGTCCGATGTTCTTTTCTTCCGGAAGAAGCTGAAATCATTTTGAGTATTCAGCTTAGCAGTGTTTCTTGCCAGGACTCTTTGTTGTGGCATTATGACAAGCGTGGTGAATTCACAGTTCGTAGTGCTTATAAGCTAGCGGCTGAAGCCTTTGGTAAAAACATTGGCTCATCCTCGGCTGGCCCGGATCCCTGGTGGAAGGCATTGTGGAGCCTCCATATTCCTAACAAGGTAAAATTTTTTGGGTGGAAGGTTTGCAAAAATATCCTTCCTACTAGGGGTTGTTTAAAGAGTAGGAAGGTTCTTGAGCTTGATGCTTGTCCTTTATGTGGTGCTTGTTCTGAGTCTATTGATCATATTTTATGGAGCTGTGTGAAGGTGAATGTGTTATGGAAGGGCTGCCCTTTCTTTGATGGTCTGAACAAGCTGAAGGTGGGTGTGTTTGTGGATCGTTTGAGCTGGGTCGTTTCTGGGTTGGGAAAGGAGTCTGCTGCCATTTTTCTCCTTGCTGCCTGGTTTCTGTGGAGTTTGAGGAATCAGACCATTCACGGTGGTAAGGTTCTTCTTTCTCCATGTTTGTGGAGTAGGGCTTCTGCTTATTTTTCTGATTTCCAGAGTGCCACTACCTCCGGCCTTCCCATCAGCTCGACCCCCAAGCAATTGTGGTCTAGACCCCCTGATGGGGTTTTCAAGCTCAATGTGGATGCCTCGGTTGTTAGTGGTTTAGGATGTTATGGTGTGGGGCTAATCTTCAGGGATGACTCTGGTTTTCCTGTTCTTGTTAAATCGCAGTTATGCAGTGGCTCTATCTCGGTGGAGGTTGCAGAAGCTAGGGCTGTCCTTGAAGGGGTTTCCTTGGCAGTGGAGTTAGCTTTCTTCCCCCTTTCTATTGAGTCTGATTCCTTGAGTGTGGTGCAGCTTTGCAGGGGAGATTGGATCTCTCGAGGTGATGTTGGTCATGTTATGAACTTATTGACCGAATAATAGCTGCATTGGTGGTAGTAACTCACATTTTTGTAAGAAGCTTTATTTGAGAGCTTCCCAAAACCTCCGAATGGTTTATATCTGATAGCTTTGGTCAAGTAGTTTGTCTCTTTCAGTCAACAACTCAGATTTTATTTCTTATGAACTCCGACATATCAGGTGGTGGTGCACCAGCATTTTTGTGTCCCCATTAAACCTCCGAATATTTTATCTTACTTTTAAATTAAAAGAAGTCTACTATCAATATTGTGAGAAACTTAACATTATTATAATTTTATGAACAATAGTAAGACAATATTTATAACCAACAAGTAAGGAGTCTTTGGCATCAACTATTAGTTTTAAATGCATATTATTTGTAATAATTTAAATATATATATATATATATATATATTATGATTTTTAAAAAAAAAAGCAGCAGTTAGAGCACATGGGATCAACCTTCTATAGAAAGCAAAAACAAATTGACTATACTTTTTTATATTGACAAAGATCATTGTCATTTGGGTTTTTTATGAGATAAAAAGTAATGAAATTTCAAACTTTTCGGTTTATGTTTTATGTGACTCATGTCTACGTGCAAATATAGATTATTTTGTACAAAGAAATACCAAAAACAAAAACAAACAAACCAGAGTAATTGTTGTGCAGCAGCAGACCCCAGTGTTTTTACACACGATGCATTGCATATTCTAAAATTAATGGTAGATACAAAAAGCACCATTGATCTGGGATCCAAAATAACTTTTATCTATCTATATATATTCACTTGGACCCACCCCCTAGTGTTATAATTCAATTAGGACCTTTTAAAAGTTGCTTTTTCACTGCCACCAAATTATCTATCTGTGTGCAATCTATTCACACAGCCACTACTTTCTCTAGAGTATCTCATGACTTAAGATTAGGTGGAATCCAATGACAACTTCTCTCATTGCTCATATCTCCAAAGCTCTGTTGTTTTCTTGATCTTGTAACAACAAGTCTGGTTTGACTTAGCTTAGATGTTGAGATCTCTCCCACAAAATGAATTTTAAAATAATCAATTCGACTAACTTTATACATTCAAATTATCATTTCAACTAGTTGTTAATGCTGACTCAATAGGCGCATAACATGGGCACAACTGATGTCTCTTACGAACAAAATTTGGAAGAAAAAACAGAATCGGATGCTTTGAATGGATCACTTTCAAGTCCCTTGCACTCTTTGCAAGGAATATTTATCTGGGTAGCAACTTGTATGATTTTCTTTTGGCCGAGAAAGGGATTCAAAGGACGAATTTGGGTTGGCGGAGACTGACAGCAACAACCAAAAGAAGACGAGCTTGAAGCCACCACACAATTTCCCTTAACTTCTTAAATCTTATCTTAAGTGAGTAGTTAATTTGGTGATGATTCATAAATTAAATATGATTGATTATAAATCAATAAATTTAAACTTATATTTATATAGCATGAATCTGATATATCAAATACATTACAATAAAATAAATGAGAAAGTAGTAGTTGAAGAACACATTAGCGAATTAATTACAGACAGGCAAAGAAGTTAATATAAATTGTCTAACAGTAATAAATACAAAATTATATAAATACCCAAAAAAAAAAACAACTACAATAAATTGATTAGTTGATTCTTCACCCACCAAACCAAACCCTTCAACTTCATTCTCTCTTCACAGACTTCAATATCCAGTTGGAAACTCGCACTTCCCATACTCTGCATACACAAAAAGACAAAAACACAGGACTCAGTCAATGACTCTTCACCCAATAACCACACACTATCTAGATTTTATCATCTGAGCAAAAATTTTATTAAAGAAAAAATAAAAAAACAGACAAAATAAAAAGGATGTCATGGAACATCCAATTAATGCATGCCATGTCAGCAGAAACATTAAATATAACAAGCGCATTTTAGTACTCTTGACGTTTTTTTTCTCTAACGTGCACCGAAAACTCATTAACAAAATATTTATAAAAAAAGCGTAAATAATTAAGGGATAAGGAAAAACACGTACTAGGTGGTTGTGTGACGACGTAGGCAGCCCCGCCAAAATAACAGGCGCCACTGGCCCGCGATTGCTTCTGGTAATAACTGTTGAATGCGAACGATGCGTGAGCCTCCAGCGTGTTCGGATTGTAACACGTGGACCCCTGCTGGATCGGACGGCAGTCGGCGCCTCCCTCGCCGCACGCGAAGTCCAGAGCGGCCTGCAGCTTCTCTGTTCCCGCCTCGCCGTTGGCCACGCACCATGTGTTCCCCGAAGTGCTCTTCGACACCCCGCCTCCGCCGTTGACAGGCGTTCTCGCCACCGGCGGGGTGCCGGAGACCGGAGACCGGCGGTCGTGGTAGCTCTTCAGGCCCTCCATGGTCAAGGGAATGTCGTAGACCTTTTTCTCGTCCGGATAAAAGAGCCCGTAGTTTCTCTCCGAGGTGGGGCCGTTCTTCTTGTTCTCGTTGAAAAGAGCGAAGAGATAAACGGTCAGATCTGCTTTTGGTCTCAACGGGGTCCCACCGCCAGTCAAGATTCGACGGACCAGATTCCCGTTGTAGGCAGCGGCGTTTTCGACACTCGCACCTATCTCGTTCTCGTCACCTTTTGAGGGCCAGCCCGTCTCGCTCACGACCATTCGAATATCATCGTATTTCAGAGCAGACATTGCCGCGAAAACCGCGTCGATTTGGGCGTCGAAGAGGCTAAAATACCGCAACCCGTTACCCGCATCCACCACACCCGGGTTCTCTCTAAAAAGCGCATAGTCCAAGGAGATGACGTCCGAGTTTGACTCGAAAGCGAAAAACGGGTACGCGTTTACCATGAGGTACGACCCGGTTTGGCGGAGGAAATCAAACATGGGTTTGAAAATGGGTTCTACCAACTCCGGTCGGAAAGATCCGGCCGAAGACGGGTAAGAAGACTGTAGGGCGCTCAAAGCGATAGGAGACGAGACTTTGATGGAGGAGTGGAGGTTGGACTTGACGAGAGCTTCGTGGATGTTTTTCATGGCAGGCAGGAGGAACTTGGTGGAGTTGTGCGGGTCCACGAAGACTTCGTTGCCAACTGCAATGGCTTCGATTTGTGTTTCCGGGTAGTAAGCGGCGACGTTTTTCTCGACCCATTTGGAGGCGAACGACGGGCCCTTAGCGGTGGCGAAGAGCAGCTCGTTTGGGAGGTCGACGGTGACTTTGATTCCGGATCCGGATAGAGATTTGAGGACCGCCGGATCGGCGTCGAACACTTTGACCCGCTCAATGCCCTGAGACTTGAGAAGCTCTACCACTTTCGTCGCTGACGGTAGGTTGTTCGCTATACGACCGTAGTTGACTCCTATCGAACCAGCATCTGCATGAAAAATGTACAACAGAAAACAGAAATGATAAGCTAGAAATGGGGAAAAAAAAGTAAAACAAGGCAGGCTAAGTAAAATGACGGACAATGTGTTTGTTTTTCTAGTCTGTTGCCGTTTATTTTCTCAGGAACCAAACAGGAAATGAGAGGAGAAAGTGTTGTAGGTTGTTGTCATTACCTGCGAAAGCGAAGAAGATGGAGAGAAGTAAGAGAAAGCAACAAGAAACAGCGAGACGCTCCATGCTCTGGTTCTCGTAGAAGAAACAGAGTTCTAGAGAGTGAGAGAGGGAGGGAGTAGCCTGAGAGAGAGTGAGTGAGTGACTGAGAGAGTGAGAGAGGGGTTTTTGGGATTATATAAAAAGAAGAAAGAGAAGAGTCGTTGAAGTGTAGAGATCGAGATGGTTTGGGGATGGGACCCACGGTCAGACAAATTGACAATAAACGGGAGGCATAGAGATTATCGTCGCTACTCTTGCACGCACCACGAACTATCTCCCACTATATACCACGTGGGACCACCCCTTCACGTGGCCCCCAGGAAGTCGACCGTTTTATTTTGTACTGCCAGAAAAACACGCACCCTCTGGGAGGAAAATAGGATCATGATTCCCGATGCGGTCTCGACCTATGCTCCTTACACGTGTCCTGAACTTACGATAAGCTGGATCGTGGGGTGTAGGTTCATGGATTGTTGGTGGTGGTGCGTTGCATTGTGTAGAAATTGATGTCGCAGGTGTAAATAGTGTTTTTTTTTTTTTTTTTTTTTTGTGAATGGTTTGGTTTGAGACAAGAACATCTCGCATGTGGCAGGTGTACTGCTCAACGGGAAATAATAGTATAAGAGAAATGGTACAATAATTGGCGAGATCTGAATGGCATTCACGTAATAATATATATAGGTGTGAAAAAAAAAAAAAAAAAGTTGATCAACGATCAATATAACATGTCATGATTTGATAAATAATTACGGACGCCAAAATCATCATTTCTTTTGGGCGAAATAGACAATGGTAGCTAGATAAATTAAATGGGCCACATTTTGTTCTTGTCGTTTTGGGTTGGGTTGATTGTAGATAAATTATAAGATGGCAGCCGAGTAGGATCGGGCCCGAATAACGTTGTGCATACGAATTGATATATCAGTTTTGATACGTTAATTTATTAGGTGGAGAAACCTCGTTCTAATTTCTAATTTTTTATAATTAATTATGAACATCCACTTATAATAAAATGGTTAGTGCACTTCCCTCCCATTTCAGTGGTGAAAGGTTCAATTTTCACCATATGCATATGTAGGTAGTTTTTCCCTCTTATTGTGGGAGTAGTACTCTCCCGTTATAGGAGTAGATATCCGAGCCGCACGTATAGTGATTAATCTCGACAGGTCCCGGTGGTTGTTGATATTGTAATTGTACCCTTCAAAAAAAAATTATAATTATAATGAAGTCATGCTTACTTTTGATATTCCGAATAAATAAATAGTGATTAAAACTATATTCGCTTAGATACAATATACTCATGACAAAACTTCTACTTTTATCTTCAACGAATTGTCTAATATTTAATACGGGTTGAATCATATGATTGCCTATTTGGTTAAATACTTTTAATGAAAATAGTAATTCACTTTTATTAACTATAGGTTTAGGAGACTTTTTTTTTTTTTTTTTTGAAAAGAACTTTGCATATATTACCCAAAAACAGAAGAAGCTACATCAATCTCGATAACTTTAAGCAACCAACTTGGAAAAACTCTCTCCCAAACAAAGGAGGAGTTGAAATCCAGGACCCATTTAGCTAAAATATGGGCAGCACTATTACAGCTTCTACTAGCAAAAGAGAGGGAAACAACATTGAAAGAATCTAAACAAACTCTAACATCCTGAATGATAGCTCCAAGCTCACTACAAACACAAGTATCAGCACAACACAAAGAAACCACATTCTTCGCATCAGATTCCACACAAAGATGAGTAAAACCCCTACTAGAAACCAGCTTAATCCCTTCCAATATTACTTTAGCCTCAGCAATTTCAACATCAATAACATTTTTAAAAATTAAACCAGCAGCCATCAATATAGAGCCAAAAGAGTTCCTAACCACCAAACCAACTCTAATTCTATTAGACCTGTGGTCAAGGGCAGCATCAACATTAAACTTCAGTAAATTACCTAAAGGTTGAGACCAAACAGATCGCCTGACAGAGAAAGAAAGAGGGACAGTTTTGCTTGCCTCGCAAGCCTGCACATAATCAGCCAAGAAAACCCCAGCTCTCTCATAATAATCTTCGCCCAGCAGCACCTTAGAGCCATGCATCACCTGATTTCTAAATTCCCAAACCAGCCAAGCACAAGTCACAAAATGTAGAGCAAATTCCCTGTTAAAAACAGAAAAAATATAGGCAAGTCTATCCAAAAAATCCACACAACACAACTCATCAAGCTCATAGATTTATATATAATTATAGGTTTAGGAGACTTTTGATATTAATCGTGTTATTGTTATAGGTTTATATATAATTATATTAATCTTTGTAAAGAGTGCTTTAAATGTTTCAAATGTACAAGGTTCCAACTATACGATTTGGTTATGGGTTTAAATGCATTTATTTTTCAAATTTATACTTTAAAAAATAAAAATATTTTTTAATATCATTTATTTACTTATTAAAGACAAAGAAAAAATAATGAATGGTTGTAGTCATCTCTTTCCCTCTCTTTTTTTTTTTTTTTTTTGGTTTTAAGTATCATATATTTCTTTAGGGCTAAGTGCAATATGGTACCCTAAAATCTTATATAAATACATGACTAATGCCAATTTTACTGTAATTAATTAAAAATACCTTTAATCATATTGATTTTGTTAAAGATAATAGTTGAACAACTTCAAATTGTGAAATATTCATATTAACCCTACTTATTTATTTATTATCATATTACTTATTTGTAATAGCCAAAATCTGTCAGGCCCAAAATATAAGTGAGGATCCACCCCAGAAGCCCAAAGAATATCTCAAAGGCCAGGCCAAGAATCAAATAGTGGTACGACATCCATGTAGTACGACATACACGACATCCATGTAGTACGACATACACTCGATACCCCACACATCCAAGTAGCAACAAGGGAAATAACTCAGTATCCACGTTTTAGAGAACGCCTACGTCGCACGACATTCTTATCTCGGATCGATGTCCCATCGACATGTCGCACGACATATGATAGTGGTTGTCTGTTCAATTGTCAAACCCACATGTCGTACGACATAGAATCTCCTTGGTTCTGTGGGAAACCAAATCATAATCTAATTCAAATACGGTCCTACAAAACCATAATTACCATCTATAACGGCCATATCAAGGGAAGCATCCACAAACCCCCTTGATTGGGAATAACAAAGAAAGGTAATGATAAAGTCCCTCAACGGGCAGAAACATCATCTCCCTATAAATGAAGGATAAATCTCCAAAAGAAAGGGGACTGAAAAACTAAGATCCTAGAGCTATCTACATTCAGACAACACCCTTCGGTCATTATTCATCATCTCCGATCACCCTTCGATTGTACCTCGATCAGCCGATCTTACATCTCCTTCGATCAATTAAACCTCAATCGCCAAGATAACAGGAAGTATTACTCACTCATCTCCATTTACGAGCATTACATACTTATTAGCATTCGCTAACTTGACCGTCAGAGTGACTTTGGTCGGCACCACCCTGGTGTCCCAGACGTCCTGCGGGTCACGTGCGCTCTATCTTTTCAGGTTGTAGTGCCCCGTGTCCCCGAGCGATTTTTGAGGACTACAATTTGGCGCCCATCGTGGGGCACGACAATCTCCGAAGGTAGAGCGTAGCAAATCCAACTATGTCATCTGACGATTTTCATCACGATGCAATGGAGGTTAGGATACAACTCCTCATATCCCAGATGCAAGAGAATACCCAAAGGCTCCAAGCGCTTGAACAAGAGAACCAACGAGTGTTGACAGAGAATCAAGAGTTGCAAAATAGGATCAATTCCTTCACCATCGTCCGACCATTTGGAGATGCTTCAACGTCCCAGCCCGTGCCATTCGATCAAGCCACCCACGCTACCTACTACGCGCCAGTTCGCCCGGACGAACAAGCTACTATGGCTGGAGACCTCGACCCAATTCTTGCAGGTGCGGAGCCTAACATTCGAGCCGCAGGAAGAGCACGCACTGTCGCACGACATCAGGCAGTCAGTTCGCCAAACGAGACAGATAGGCATCAATCGGAAGGCATGGCAAGGGCGGCGCGAGAGATGCCACCTACCTCCACCCCCAATGGCAATGTTGGTTCAACTCAACAGACCGTCTTACTACCGGGAACGCCATCAAGCCCTTTGCGTTTAGCCCCGTCGAACTCAAATCAAATAAATATTGAGTCAACATTGGCTAACCCCGACTTGGCGCGAAGGTTCGCAGAGATGGAAGCACTCATTCAACGCATTCCAGGAATGCCTACTCCTATAAAGAGAAGCGCAACCAATAGCTTTGCCTACTCTCCATTCGTCGATGCGATAATATTAGTGGAGATGCCAAGAAAGTTTAACTTCCCCGATATGAAGCAGTACGACGGGACTACAGACCCCGATGACCACATTGCGCAGTATCGACAACGAATGTTCACTGCCGTCATCCCACGAGACCTAAGGGAAGCATGCATATGCAAAGGTTTCAGCTCGAGCCTCGTAGGACCTGCCCTATAATGGTACACCAACCTTCCCAATGTTTCCATCAACTCTTTCGCTCAACTCACGGACACCTTCATAGAGCAATTCGCTAGCAGCCGAAAGTTAAAAAAATAATCCGACGACCTCTACACAATCAGCCAAAGGAGGGGTGAACGCCTACGTGACTTTGTAGGTCGTTTTAACAATGAAAAAGTTTTCATCCCTCATTGCAACCAGGCGACAGCCATATCAGCCTTCCGCAAAGGTCTACTCTACGATTCCGACCTATACAAGAAGCTCACCAAGTACCTTTGTAAAACCATGGAAGACGTCCTAGCCAAGGCATAGGCACAGATAAAGTGGGAAGAAGACGAAGTTAACTATAAACCTAATAGAGCAAACAGCAGGGAAGACAGGTCGAGTAGAAGGGTCGAACAACGAATTAACGACAGACGTATCGAGCCATACCCAACGATACCCCGAAGGGATGGCCGAATAAGATACGAGCACCAGCGCGACGACAGACCGCCAAGACCTTTCGTCCGGCCAAAGAACGTAATGCCAGAATATAATTTGAACATCAGACCAGCAGTGGTAGTCGCCGTCCTCAAAGGAATGGGTAGATCAGTTCGGTGGCCAGACAAGATGATGAGCCCGCCAGATCAAAGAGACAACTCCAAGTGGTGCGAATTTCATGGCGACCACGGCCATCAAACAGAGCATTGCGTCGCACTACGACTAGAAGTGGCAGAACTACTCAAGAAGGGCCACCTGAAGGAATTCCTGACTGACAAAGGTAAGCAGACCTTTTTGAACAAGGATAGGTCGCGCGACACTGCTTCAATTCCACCCAGAACCTCCCAAACACGAGAGAACTGTGAACGTCATCTCTGGCAGATCCGAAATAAATGGAGTTACTTACTCAGAAGCGAAGCGCCACTCCCGGCAAGCCGGCCGCACGGAAGTCAGACAAACCCATACGGCGGACCCAACTTGATAGTGGCCAATTGTTTGATTAAGCGAATCCTAGTGGACAATGGGAGCTCAACAAATGTACTCTTCCTTAGCGCGCTAAGAGAGATGCATATCGACGAGTGTAACATCGTGCGTCGCTCGACCATCTTGGTAGGATTCAGTGGAGAATATAATAACACCATAGGGGAAATCGTCCTTCCCGTCTACGCGGAATGAATTAACTTGAACACACGCTTCCTCATCCTGGATTGCCCGTCGTTCTACAACATAATCATAGGTCGCCCATGGATTCATAGATGAGGGTTGTCCCCTCGACATATCATCAGGTCATCTGTTTTCCTACCATGTGGGGAGTCCACGAGATCCGAGGGCAGCAGAAGACCTCGCGTGACTGCTACCAAAACACTCTAAAAACCAGGTCGTCCAACTTATAGCAATTACAGAACGCAAGCACCGCCACCAACAAAGACGGACTAGAAATGAAGGAGCTCGACGAAGTGTCCATACATCCGAGCTTCCCAGACCACAAAGTTAGTATCGGATCTCGCCTTCCGCAAAATATTAGGACAAAGTTAGTCAACTTCTTGATGACCCGACATGACAGCTTCGTATGGTCGCACGCTGACATGACCGGCATTAACCCGAAGGTCCTAATGCATAGGCTGAAAGTTGACCCAGATTACCCACCCGTGAAGCAAAAGCGAAGGACGTTCGCGCCCGAGCGTAACAAAGTTATCAACGAAGAAATCCAAAAGCAAATCGACATTGGCTCGGTAAGAGAAGTGAATTACCCAGACTGGCTCGCGAACGTAGTAGTAGTGAAAAGGAAGAACGGGAAATGGCAAGTTTGCAGCGACTTCACGGACCTTAACAAGGTCTGTCCTAAGGATTCCTTCCCATTGCCATACATCGACATGATGGTGGACGCTACAGCAGGCCACGAACTATTAAGCTTCATGGATGCGTTCTCCAGATACAACCAAATCCTCATGCACCCGGATGACCAGGAAAAAACTTTTTTCATCACGGAGCGCGGCATTTTTTGTTACAAAGTGATGCCTTTTGGTCTCAAAAATGCCGGGGCAACGTACCAAAGGTTAGTTAACAAAATGTTCGCCAATATGCTCGGGCAAACCATGGAGGTCTACATCGACGACATGCTGGTAAAATCATTAATAGCGGATCAACACCTCGACCACCTCCGATAGTCGTTCGATATCATCGATAAGTATAGGATGAAGCTTAATCCCACCAAGTGTTCCTTTGGAGTTTCATCAGGAAAGTTCCTTCTATTTGGTAACTAAAAGGGGCGTCGAGGCCAACCCAGATCAAATCCAATCCATCATGGACTTGAGGTCCCCCAAAAGCATCAAAGACGTACAAAAATTGACTGGGCGACTCGTGGCCCTCAACCGTTTCATCTCAAAGTCATCCGAAAAATGCAAATCTTTCTTCGACGCTCTAAGAAAGAGTAAATCATTTGATTGGAACTAAACGAGTGAAGATGCATTCCAAAACATAAAGCGGTACCTAGCAGACCCTCCCCTCCTACCAAACCTAAGGAGGGAGAGACACTTCTACTCTACCTCGCTGTGTCCGAAACAGCCGTTAGTGCAGTACTAGTAAGGGAAGAATATAGTAAACAACTCTCCGTATACTACATCAGCAAAACCTTACTCGACGCGGAGACAAGATACACAACTTGAGAAACTGGCCCTTGCATTGGTTACGGCCGCAAGGAAATTGAGGCCGTACTTCCAATGCCCTACCATCAGCGTGCTCACTACCTTTCCCTTAAAGAACGTCCTACATAAGCCTGAGCTTTCCGGACGACTAGTAAAATGGGCAGTGGAACTAAGCGAACACGACATCAACTATCAGCCGCGCATAGCGATCAAGTCACAAGCATTGGCAGACTTCATAGCGGACTTCACACCTGGGATTCTACAACAAGCAAAAAAAGAGTTTTGTACCATGTCGTACGACACGTCGAAAGAGGATTGGAACTTGGCAGTCGACGGATCAAGTATTGCTAGAGGCAGCGGACTAGGGGTAGTACTTACCTCACCTGAGGGGCACGTCATCGAGCGATCCATCCGATGCGGATTCAAAACCTGTAACATCCCTAATTTCAAATAAATATGAAAAGTATGATCGAATTAATTTTGAATATATAAATATTATATGTATGATTTGAAGGGTGGAAAATGTAATTTGAACGGACCAATTAATGGACCAATTTGAACGGTCGAAAAATAATGCACGAAGAGAAGGGTGAAAAACTGGGCAGTGAGTACCGCGACCAGGGATCGCGATGAGCAGCTCGCGGTGAAAATGGTAATTTTAGGCAGTGAGCACCTCGACCAGTCACCGCGACCACAGATCGCGCTGAGCAGCTCACGATGAAAAATGGTGATTTTAGGCAGTGAGCAACGCGACCAACATCGCGACCAGATACTGTGATGGTTGATAGCGATGAAAACGGTGAAATCACTCCAGTGAGCAACGCGACCAGGTAGCACGACCACAGGTCGCGAGGAGCGGTCACAATGACCGAAATTTTATAAAAAAATAAAAGGTCGGTGGAAGTTTCACGAGGAAGCTAACTAGAAAAGAGAAAGAGAGAGAACGGGAGAAGAAAAAGAAAGAAAGAAAAGAGAGAGAAAAGAAGAGAGAGAAAGAAGAAGAAGAAGAAGAGGAGAGAAGAAGAGAAGAAAAAGAAGAAGAAGAAGAAGAGAAGAGAAGAAGAAGAAGAAGAAGAAAAAGAAGAGAAGAGGAAGAAGAAGAAAGGAAGAAGAAAGAAGAAAGAAAAGAAAAAGAGGAGGGAAAAGAGAAAAAGGGGAAAGAAAAAAAAAAGAAATCCAGAAAAGAAACAGTCGGAAAAACGGTATTCAGGATGGTGTACACTCAGTTTTGAAACCTTTGTGGTTTTATTATGTGTTTTTAATTTGAAACTGAGCTTATTTGAATATTTTGATGGAGTTATTTATATAGTTATTGATTTGAATATTCTGATTTCATTCGATTTTCGATTAAATTGTTAGGTTATAATAAATTATATGAAATGTTGTTGTTGAATTACGAATATTATTTTGAATATATGCTTTGGAAATGAAATGTTTTAATATAAAGTCTGTGACGTCACACTAATATTACAGAGATTAGACCCATATTCCAGTCCTAAAATTATATTGAGTATACCAAAGGGCCAGGATTGAGAATGAATTGAATAAAATGATTATAAGAAAATTGAGAACTTGATTTCGTATGATTTATTAATTTAATTTAGTTGCTTTTATTAAATTGATTTCATATGATTTATTTCAGTAATTGAG
The DNA here is from genome assembly GCA_003430845.1 of Xanthoceras sorbifolium. Classification (NCBI taxonomy): domain Eukaryota; kingdom Viridiplantae; phylum Streptophyta; class Magnoliopsida; order Sapindales; family Sapindaceae; genus Xanthoceras; species Xanthoceras sorbifolium. Next base: position 24,134,094 of record CM010608.1, on the reverse strand, counting down.
TTGAATTATGACATGTTTATATACGATAGTCTTATGATATTTTTATTATGAAATTTATTTTATGATTTTGATAAATGAGTTTAGTGTACACCCACTAAACGATATGCTTAGCGCGTTGATTTTTATCACGCGTAGGTAACAAGAATACCGAGGGAGAAAAAGAGTAGAGAGGAGGTAGCTGCAGATTGAAGAATTCAGAGTCACCATACTTATTGGGTAGTTATACAGTTTTGTATGTTATATTCAGTTAAGCATGCATATACATAAGTCTGTAAATTCGATATTTATATATGTTTGTAAATAATTGTTTTATGGTTTATGTTTTTATTTCCCACGGTTTGTAAATATTAATTATGAATTGATTTCATTTGAAAATATTTGGAAAGTCGCACTATACGGCAAGGTGTGCAATTGATTGAAAGTTTGATTTTGAAGTGTTGAAATTATATTGTTTTGAACTTTTATTGAAAACAGGTTTTGGAAAATCAGAAAAATAGAGGGAATTCTGTCGAAATTTTTAAAATAGAATTGATAGGCTCACTAGAAATGATTTTAAACTATACATTATTTGATTTTTAAATTATAAATAGACTTAAGGTAAGTTTTGAAAACCCGGTAACGCTCCCTGGGTCGATCCAGAAGGGTTGGATCAGGGGGTGTTACAAAACCACTAACAACGAAGCCGAGTATGAGGCCCTCATAGCCGGACTGACCTTGGCAAAAGACTTGCACGTTGAACGGATAAAGGTACGTAGTGACTCCCAATTAATTGTAAGGCAATTGCAAGGGTCCTACCAAGCTCGAGATTTGAAAATGTCAGCTTACTTAACCTTGGTGAAAGAACTACAAGCCTCGTTCGAATCGTTCGACATCGAACAAATACCAAGATCAGAAAACACACATGCCGACGTGCTCGCCAACCTCGGTTCCGCACTAGATACCACAGTTGAGCGGACCATCCCGATGGTTTTTTCCCAATAGCCAGCTGTGTGGAAACCAACGAAGCTCGAAGTCGAACCGATTTCGAACGAGCCCACTTAGATCACCCCGATTTACGACTATCTGATGAACGACACCTTCCCATTTGACAAGGTAGAAGCACAAAGAGTCAAGATAAAGGCTGCCAGATTTTCCATAATAGAATGTCAACTTTACAAGTGGTCCTACTTCGGGCCCTACCTTAAATGTGTCGACCCAATTGAGGCTCAGCAGGTACTCAAGGACTTGCACGAAGGGCAATGCGGAAACCACTCAGCAGGGACCTCGTCAAGCGGTGTGACCCATGCCAGCGCTTTGCCCATATTTCGCATCAACACCCGGAACGACTTCACCCCATCTCAGCACCATAGCCCTTCATGAAGTGGGGGGTGGACATAGTAGGAAAAATGCCCGTCGCTACCAGAGGAAAAGTCTACATGCTAGCTGTGACCGATTAGTTCACAAAATGGGTCGAAGCCGAGTCATATGTGAGAATCAAAGACTTCGAAGTAAAGAGCTTCATTTGGAAGAATGTCATATACCGCTACGGAGTCCCAAAAGAGATAGTCACTGACAATGGCTCACAATTCATATCATACAACTTCCAAGACTTTTGCAACAAGTGGAAGATCAAACTAAGCTATTCGAGCCCAAGATACCCTCAAGCCAACGGTCAAGCAGAATCCACTAACAAAACGATCATGTCCACCCTCAAGAAACGACTAGACCAATACAAAGGGAAATGGGCCGACGAGCTACAAGGCGTGTTATGGTCCTACCGTACGATGATCAGAACATCAACAGGGGAAACGCCATTCTCCCTAACCTACGGCTCGAAGGCCGTAATAGCAACTGAGGTTGATTACCCTTCTTACAGAATATAACACACAACCGAAGAGACAAACAACAAAGAATTACTGAACGAACTCGACACAATCGACGAGCGTCGTGACAAGGCCGCAATCAGATTGGCAATATATCAGCAACGAGTAACCCGACATTATAACAGGAATATTCGCCTCAAAACGTTCAATATTGGAAACTGGGTGCTTCGTCGTGTCTTCCAAAACACAAAGGAAAAAGGAACAGGTAAACTCGATCCTATGTGGGAAGGACTATACCAAATTACCAAAATAGTTGGACATGGAGCCTACAAACTACGATGTACAGATGGCATGGAGATCAACAACAGTTGGAACGCATGCCATCTAAAACAGTTTCATTTCTAAAATCGGACTTTTATATTTTTTCAATTTTATCATCCTACGATATGGAACTCACTTAGGCATCGGAGGGCCGTTGGTAAAATCAACGGCCAACCCTAACTCTTTTTTATAGGTCAGCATCGCTGGACAATCCCGCGTTGAAAGTATCTTTTTTCATGCCCCACAACCTGCTTTCGAGATATTACGTTGCACGACGAAATTAATAAAAGTTGAAGCATGAAACTATAAAGTTACACACTCCAACTGGGGCAAGTCAATCTCATAAAAGTAAGAATCTATCAACTCCAACAATGGTCGCACGACCTGCATTCAAGGTCATAGACCACGACCTGCACTCAAGGTCAAATATCAACAATGATCACACGACCTGCATTCAAGGTCATGGACCAAGACCTAAACTCAAGGTCACTATGATACCATGGATGGTCGTACGACGTGCATTGGACCACGACCTGCAGTCAATCTCATAAAAGCAAGAATCTATTAACTCCAACAATGGTCGCACGACCTGCATTCAAGGTCATGGACCACGACCTGCACTTAAGGTCAAATATTAACAATGATCACACGACCTACATTCAAGGTCATGGACCAAGACCTGCACTCAAGGTCACTATCAACAATGGTCACACGACCTGCATTTAAGGTAAACCTCAGTCTAAAACACAAACATATTTTAAGCATTTGTCGTACGACTTTATGTATAATCAAAATGCATCATATATTAAAATTAAAATATCGTTTGACAAAATAAAACTAATGCCTCCATAGGCATAAAAACTTAAAAATTATATAAAGTTAAAAAATCACAACCCCTTATGGGGCGACATCATTGCGACCTTCCTCGACCTCAACATCTTGCTGGGCACCGCTCGACTAAGCTGAGAGAGCACACACAGCTGCACCCTCAGGGGCTGAATCGACAGCCTTCGCCTCAACAGTTTGGCTTTTTTCTTCAGCCTCATCATTGTCCTCCTCCTCGTCTGGGCGGTTAAGCTCCTCATAATCGGCGATCCACTTGTCCACCTCCCACTCAGTCGCACGACCCTCCTTATACTGCAACATCAGGTACGCCCTCGTCTTAATCACAGCATTAAGCACGCTATCCTCGACCTGGTCATATAGAGCGTCGTACTTCTGCAACCTTCCATTGACCTTAAGCTTAGCACTGAGCTAGTCAACCTTCCATTGCAACGGCGCAAGTTTGTCAACTTCTGCCTTTAGACATTCAAGCTCAAGGGTCGCTTCGGTCGCACGACTACTAGCCTCCTCAGCGCTCTTCTTAGCCTCCAAACTAGAAATCTTCAGCTTTTCCATCTCGACCTTGAGGCCTTGATTGCTCGACTTGAGCTCCCTTACTTTCCTCAAAGCCGAACCAAACTCCTTCTTTATATATATTTGAGATTGAAGAGCCTGCAAAAAGAAACACCGCACTTAGAAAAAAAAACAAAAAAAAAATTAATTGAAAAGAGTAGTAAGCCGCACGACATTACTTGAAATTGGTAGCTGAGGCCCCAGTCAAACGCTTGGGAAAGGCTCATTCCTCTCAACCTACTTTCATCTTTAGGGAGCAACAGTCGCTCGACCTAAGGCAGGATCGACCCAAAATCTGAGAAGGCAGAAGCATTTTGTGGAAACGTCAGGTCGACCGACGCCTCACTGACAGTCGTTGAATCATCCTTCCTCCTCTTCTTTCCAGCAGAGCTTACGTCAAAGACATCTTTTCCGCAACTAGAAAGGGGAGGTGGTGGTGGTGGGGTCACCATCAGTTCAACAGCGTCGTTCGACTTAACCTTTTTATTTCCCTTCCTTTTCTCTTTAAGTCTTCTCAACGCTTCTTCAGCGCCAGGAACAGCGAAACCTCCAGCCATTATATCAACTGCAAAGTGTCGCTCAACGTATGAGATGGGAGTAAGAAACCTTGTGCCGTACAGTCGCTCGATACAATGTCTAACTCTGACAAACTCCACTAAATTTTTTAAGGCTAGGTAGGCAGTACCTGGCTCGTTGATAACCGAAAATTTCCACAGATGACTGGGCCGCAAGTTCTCCTCAGTCAGGATCGTCCTCCAACTTCTTTCCTTCGTGTCGTACGACAATATCTTCTCAGTACGTTTTACACAAGTTGAGCCAACCACAGCTTGAGTAGCACCCTTTTTTACTAAAAAAGAAATAAAAAACAAGTCAAGAAAACGCTACAAATTAAGCAACGTCGAACGACACGACAAAGATAACAACCCACCGGCCTTGGACCACATCGTACGAACTGTTGTATCCCCCATTGGCCACTCGACAAGAAGACCTCGTGCAAAGAAGTACCTATCTTTCCACGATCTATCATTTGTAGTCAACTCCGTGATGAGGTGTTGCCTATTTGTCCTAAGATTCAAATTGTAACGGCCCTTCTCCATGTCGTGCTCCCTCATCAAGTAAGAATAGAACAGATCCGAAAGATCAAAAATAATGGACTCTGTCGTACACAACATTTCCAGTCCCAACAAAATTCTCCAACTATTTGGCATAAGTTGCCCAGGGGCAAGCTCGAAGTAATCCAACACCTTCCGCAGCAGTCCGACTACTGGTAACCTAAACCCAACCTGCTGGAAAGGCAGCTCGTAGAAGCATGTCCACCCGGGTATATCCCAATCGGGTCTCTCCTCCTTGTACGGCACCCTTAGGTCAACACCGTCAGGTATGCCATAGCTATATTTTATACACATGATGTCCTCCTCCTTTAGCACCCTGGCTGGGTCACTCAAAAGCAAGCCCAGCGGCCTACCTGGACCCATGGGGCAAGGACCAACCGCTTCTCTAGGTAGCTCAACTAAAGGGATCCCCACGGGTATATCATCCATAACACGTGACGTACCCTCATGACTTGAGACAGTCACGGGGTCGTACGATGGCGATGCTAAAGTAACTCCATCAGTTCCTGTTCTCGACTCACCCTACAAGTCGGACGACAGATTTATAGTGTCGTCATATCCTCGCCCAGACGTACTGGGAGTATTCTCATCGCCTCTACTCGACATCTCACCTACAAGTCGAGCGACATGAGGGAGGGTTAGTAGTCACATCTAACTAAAGGCTCTACATACCCTAGCTTCAGATCCTAAGGTTGTAATCACACATTTGAAAGTCGTGCGACATGCACTTCCCAATTACTGTCGTGCGACAAAAACAACTCAAACAGATTCTATCAATTCCTAAGTTATGCTTTTCGATCAAAACCAACATTTTTTATTTTTCCTAAAAATCTACATGGAGAACACGCAAAAACACCCAGAAACCAAAACATGAATATAAAGAAATCAAAAGCCGAAATAGAAAGAAAACTTACCAATAGAGCAAAAGTGACCACCGCTTCGCCGAAATAGATGTGAAAAGGATAAAAACGGGCAGCAAAGACGCCGAAAACGGGAAACACAGCGATTGGTTCTTGTAAGAGAAAGAAGAAAGAGAGCAAAAATTGAAAATGGGAGAGAAAGGGAAAAGGCGGCAATAAAAAGCTAACCATATGCTGACGTGACAGTTTTCTATTTAGGCACACACCCCCATAACCATCATTATTTGTCACGCGTGTACATTTCCCGTAAAGCCTCAATTACTATGGCACAACTATCGAAGAGCCATTAGAAGACCAACCACACCACCTCGACCTGTACATCGTCGTACGACCGCATCAAGTCACAAGAATTGTGTTATTCCCATAAAACTAAGAGGAACTCTCGAATCAACCCAACTGATCGTGCGACACAAAAGAACTCTACATACATATCTATGTGTCGTGCGACGAAAAGGCAGTACAAACCCCTTGACTTTCTTCCTAAAGTACAAGGCATTTTGGGGCAAACTGTAGTAGCCAAAATCTGTCAGGTCCAAAATATAAGCGAGGATCCAGCCCAGAAGCTCAAAGAATATCTCAAAGGTCAGGCCTAGAGTCAAAGAGTAGTACGACATTTATGTAGTACGACATACACTCAATACCCCACACATCCAAGTAGCAACAAGGGAAATAGCTAAGTATCCACGTTTGAGAGAACCCCTATGTCGCACGACATACTCATCTCAGATCGATGTCCCATCGACATGTCGCACGACATATGATAGTGGTTGTCTGTTCAATTGTCAAACCCACATGTCGTACGACATAGAATCTCCTTGGTTATGTGGGAAACCAAATCATGATCTAATTCAAAGATGGTCCTACAAAACCATAATTACCATTTATAACGGCCATATCAAGGGAAGCATCCACAAACCCCCTTGATTGGGGACAACAAAGAAAGGTAATAATGAAGTCCCTCAACAGGCAGAAGTATCATCCCCCTATAAATGAAGGATAAATCTCTAAAGGAAAGAGGACCAAAAAACTAAGATCCTAGAGCTATCTACATTCAGACAACACCCTCCGACCATTGTTCATCATCTCCGATCACCCTCCGATTGTACCTCGATCAGCCGATCTTACATCTCCTTCGATCAAGGAGACCTCAATCGCTAAGATAACAGGAAGTATTACTCACTCATCTCCATTTACGAGCATTACATACTTATTAGCATTCGCTAACTTGACCGTCGGAGTGACTTTGGCCGGCACCACCCCGGTGTCTCAAACGTCCCGCGGGTCACATGCGTTCTATCTTTGCAGGTTATAGTGCCCCGTGCCCCCGAGCGATTTTGAGGACTACATTATTTTAATAATAATGAAAAAAAAATTCTTCCAATTGAAGGAAATAACCAAAGATCTCCTCCAATATTTATGATCTTGTCCAAAATGGATGAGATTCAATTAGAATTCCTCCACAGTCAAACTAAATTTTATCTATAGTCCAACTGTAACTCCTCCATAATATAACTAGATTTCCTCAAATCCTCCATTAGATACTATAACTTTTTTATTAATTTATTTTTATAATTTTTTATTCATTTATTTTTGTAATTTATTTATTAATTTCTTTTTTTTTTCACATGCAAAATACTATTTGACTCTTACACAGTTAAGTTTACCGTTAATTTAATGGTGATCAATGTAGTCAATATGGTCAAAAATATTTTTGTAAAATTATAATAAAATTAGCATAATTTGTACTTTTATTTAAAACTTTATGGTATTGAATTTCAATTTGCCCATCTACTTATTAAAAATCAAGAATGAGAGGACTTACCCATTTTGATGTAAAAGTAGTTATTTGTTATGTGTCAAATTTTTATTAAGTCTAAGTAGGTCCAAAAAGCCCAATAAGTGTAGACAAACCAATAAGACCCATACGAGTCAGAATGAAATGATAAGGCTCAACGAGCAAAGTAAGCTAATGAACTACGATACAACAGATAAGCCACCGCTCCAACATACATAAAGGAGGAAGATCTACACGAGCTGCCATCCCATACACACTTGAAGGAGTCAAGCACCACCCCCTCACCAGTGGGTTGATCGCAGCTTGAACAACACCTAGCCCACATGGCACGTAGCTCGAAGCCCCAATCAAAAGAAGAATCTCAAGAATATAGAGATTTGATTCGGTCAACTAGCAAAATCTCAATCAATCTCAAACTCCCTAATTCTAGTAATTGTATTTCAATTAGACTGCGATTTTTAGGGATATAATTTAGTCTCTAATTCATGTAGCTAAACTCCATGTAAAACAGAATGACTCCAACCCCTTCACACTATAAAAGGGACAGAACATCTCTGTCAGAAGGGTTACTAATTTTTCCAGAAAAAACATATATGAACAAGCTCCCTACGCACTCTCAGCGAGCTTGTCTGAAATACAAAATAACAGTGAATGTAGATATTCTTATAAGCCGAACCACTTTAAAAATTATTGTATCAATCTATTTATTCACTTTTACCCTTTAAATTATTGTTAATTATGTTGACCAGATTTGTACGTCAACATTATTCAAGTTAATTAGCAATATTATGGTATTGAAAGGTCAGAGTGCACTAATTAGTAACAGTACGAGCTTGAAAATTTGGAGTGCACTAATTAATAACAGTATAATTTCGAAAGTTTGAATCACATTTCGAGGAGAGAAATAGTTATTTGAGTTAATTAGTAGCATAATGATCTTGAAAGTTTGAATTACATAATTAGCAGCGGTATATGATCCTGAAATTTCAGATCGACCCAAATGTGATAGACTTTTCCATTATGTTATAGAATTAATTATTTGAGTTAATTAGTATGGCAGGCCCCAAAATTTCGAAACACATCAATTATGAAAATATTTAGGGATAATTGTAATAAAGTACCCTAACGTTTGGTTATATTGCAATGAAATCGTGAGTTTAACTTTAATTGCATATTAATACCCTTGACTAAGTTGACCGGTCAAATATGGTGGGTTGACTTTGACTTTTCTATAAAGAGACATAATTGCCCCTGATTTAAAAAAAATAAATTAAATAAAAATTAAAATTTTTAAAAATATATCTCCACTGTCCATCAAGATTGATGGACGGTGGAGATACATTTTAAAAAACAAAAAAATTTTAAAATCATATAATTAAAAAAAATTTAAAAAAATATTTTATATTAAAACAAATTTTGGTGTTCTTGGTGGAAATCCAATCTGGATCTCCACCAAGAACACCAAGAACAAACAACCAAAAAAAAAAAAAAATTCAAAACGCGATCTGCTCTATCAACGGGAGCAGATCTGCTCCCGTTAATGGAGCAGATCGCATTTTGATTTTTTTTTTTTTTTTTTTTTTTGTTCTTGGTGTTCTTGATCTCCACCAAGAATACCAAAAAATTTTTTAATATAAATTTTTTTTAAAATTTTTTTTAATTATATGATTTTAAAATTTTTTTGTTTTTAAAATGTATCTCCACCGTAGATCTATTTTTAAAAATTTTAATTTTTTTCAATTTTTATTTAATTTATTTTTTTTAAACTAGGGGCAATTATGTCTTTTTATAGAAAAAGTCAAAGTCAACCCACCATATTTGACAGGTCAACTTAGTCAAGGGTGCTAACATGCAATTAAGGCTAAACTCACGGATTTTATTGCAATATAGCCAAACGTTAGGGTACTCTATTACAATTATTCCAAATATTTATTCATCTTCATTGTGTTGTATGAGTAATTATTCGAATTAATTAGAAGCAACAGATCTCAAAATTTCGAATCGTGTTAGTGGTGCTTCATATTATACATAGGTTTAAAAAGAAAAAAACACTTGATAATGAATGTTTATAGTCCTTAAAAAAAAAAAGAGTGAATGTTTATGGTAAATGTTCATTTCCATTAAAACGAGAGGAGTGTTAGGTGACTGTTACTGCACAATCACCCGTCTCAGGGCGATTAAGATAGATCTCGAGATTAAGATATATCAATTAAAACGAGAGGAGTGTTAGGTGACTGTTACTGCACAATCAACCGGGCGACATATGGCCATTTTCTCTTTTTTTTATTCTTTCGAATTTTATAAATATTTTCATTTTGGTCCTTCATATTTATATATTTAGATTTCATAACCACTAAACTAGTATAAATTAAATTATAAATTTATAATTTAATTTATACGACCAAAATTTTAATAATTAAATATAAATAAATTTAAAATTGACTATTTATTCATAATAATAGAATATTGATGTTAAAAAATATATTTTTCAAAACGCATACTATTATACTATATTTTGACTCATATGGCTCTTATTATTATTATTATTATTATATTTGTCTAGTTAAATATAAAAAAATTATGAACTAATATAAAAATAAAATATCGCCACTAGAGGAAGTGACATCTTCCTGGCTTGTTCTATGGAGACGACCTATGTTTTTTCAAATTTTTTTTTAACATTTTCAATATATAAAATAATAAATATAAAAATATTTTTTTTATTTTTTTAATTATTTTATTTAACATTTCAATTTTAAATTTTTATCAATTTGGCGAAGGCCCTGTTTTGACAGTTGGAGCTTTACAAATTCATCAAATCCACCAAGGTTCAAACCTTGACATTGTAAATTTTATTTCACCATTGTTTATAAAACCGTAATAGTGTGGAGAGATATCTCTCAATATTCGGAGCAGGCTTCTTCTGATTTGTAAATAGATATTTGAACCGTATTATAGGATTTGATATTGGAAGATCCCGACAGCTTTCTAACCTGTTAGCGTTAGGTGTGAGATTTTTTTAAAAGAAAATATATTATTAATTTTTATTCTTACTATTAATTTTTATTTTAATAGCAATAGATTTTGAGTTTCATTTAACCATTAGAATTTTAATTAAATTATAAATTTATAATAATTTAATAGTTATAAAATATATAAAATATAAATATGATGTTAAAATAAAATTATTTATAATTTTTTTTTTTTAAAAGTGAGGAAGTGGCCAATGGCCACGTCTCCCAAGTCCCAACCCAACTCCCAAGAGGGTCCCCTGTGCACCTCTCTTAGAACAATTCGATTAATTAAAAAGTAATTAAATTAAAATAAGGGAATTTAGTAAAATTATCCAAAAACAAACTTGAAATTGCAAATATACCCACCCTTCACTAACTTTTGCATTATATACCCAAAATAATTTTTTGGACAAAAATACCCTTACTTTAACCCTTCACACCCATTTTTTTGCATTGTTTTCGACAGAGATTCTCTTCTTCTTCTTCTTCTTCAACTTTTTTTTGCTCTTCCTCTGCCGCGGCACAGCTTAATTCTTTCTCTGTCGCGTCGTTGCTTCGTCCACCTCATAATATTCTCATCTGATTGTCTTCACCAAATTGTAGATTGCTACAAAACCAAGTATGATTTGTTACAAAAACGACTGATTTAATTAGTGTTTAAGAACAAACATTTAGATTTGAAATTAGTGTTGTGGGTTTTTCAATTTGAATTGCTGGTAACTACTTTGAAGTTTGAAGGTTAGTTTTTATTTATTTATTGTAGGGATTGGTGACTTCTATTATGAACTCGGTTAGTTTCATCTTCAAGGATTATGTTGCATGGCTCATGAGTCCTTACAATAGTTTTAGAAACATGATGTTATGCACGTCCTTATGTAGAAGGAAAAGTTATGTATTTTAAGTTAGCTTTTCTGTTCTTTAATTTTTTATTTTTTTGTTTGTGTTGAAGAGAAATCAACAATTTTTCATTTAGATAAAAGATAGTTATAGATAAATAATACTTTGGAAATAACAAATTGGATAGTTTCCTTCAAAATCAAACATCTCAATGTTTGGCCTGGTGTTGCCTCAAGTCATTGTACGTGGCATAGAAATCTTAGTTTATGATTTGGAAACTACTCTGGTCCTCCAATTTTTATCATTTCATGCCATAATACTAAAATGTAGTAACTTGGCTAGACAGGGGTACAAATTGTTGATATTTGCTTGGCAACAAGACCCCATAATGGAGGCCTGATCAACCTGTAGGAACTCTGTAAACTACTTCGTCAGAGACGAAAAAGTGACCGTGAGGCTGTCTCTGAGGATGACTGCTTGCGTGCTATAAGTAAGCTGAAGGTATTGTATTAAAGGTTGTTTTAGATATATGTAATACTAATACTAGTACATTTTCTGAACGTTTCATGAATATTGGTTATTTGTTAACTGTAGTGTTTTTACTTTTCCAGGTATTGGGTAGTGGTTTTGAAGTGATCTCTGTTGGAAAGAAAAAGCTTGTTTGTTCTGTTCCTACTGAGTTGAAGAAAGACCATAATCAACTTATTATGTATCAATTGCCCCTGTATGTATTGTTGATAATCAGTGTGCATACTTATAACAGACCATTTATTATTGATAAATATTTTCTATAATATCGGTTCTCCTGAAAAATGTAAGCGCATGTGGCCTGTAAACCTGCAATGTCAGCCTTTTGCTTAATCATGCCAATTTTCAATAAGATATGTGAGTAAATATTTTCTGTAATTTCGGATTGTTAGCATCATTTCCTGCGGGTTCCCTAGTTAGTGAATATAATATAAAGCTGCCATTAGATACAACAAAACAGGAAATGATTAAAAAAGGCTGAATTGAATGATTAAAACATTATCCTCAAAAAAACGAATCGAAGAACTACATAAAATTAAACTTTGCATCATGTTGATCCGGTGTAACAATCTCGGGGAGACATGGCCCGATTGTATCGAAAATTTCATCATGTATCGGCCCGATGAAAATTTCATCATGTATCGGCCCGATGAAAATTTTTCATGCCGACCCGATAGAAATTTCATCATGTATTGGCCCGATGAAAATTTCATCATGTATCGGCCCGATAAAATTTTCATCATGTATCGGTCCGATGAAAATTTCATCATGCCGGCCTGATAAAAATTTCATCATGTATCGGCCCGATGAAATTTTCTTCATGTATCGATCCGATGAAAATTTCATCATGTATTGGCCCGATGAAAAAAAACATTTGATAAATCCGTTCTTCATTTCTTTGATGGAGGATTTACAAATGTGAAATGCCTAAAATTGATTGAAAACCCAGAAAGATATGTATTGACTAATAATTATAACCAATTATAGTAAAAATAAAAGTTTAACAAAATGTGAAGAAAAAAAACAATGAAAGAACAAGTGAAGAAGAACCGGGTGAGGAAGAAGAAGAAAACAGTGAAAAAAATAGTGTGTGTAGGGTTAAATGAGGGTATTTTTGTCCAAAAAAAGGGTTTGGGTAGAGCTTGCAAAAGTTAGTCGATGGTGGGTACATTTACAATTTTGGGTTTGTTTTTGGGCAATTTTACTAAATTCCCTTAAAATAATAGGATTTTATCAGCACAGAAAAGAAGTTTTAATGTAACGTAAGTGAACAGACCGGCACCAATTACAGTACGGCACGTGCCGCGCTCTTAGGGAGACGGAGTGCTTGCCTGAAAACTCGTGCGCAGCACATAACTATCTCGTGAGTCGTCGCTCCACAGAGGCACAGACCCTTTAAAAAACCCCTAATTTTTTTTTATTTCTCCAAAAACACACAAAACAGAATACACAGAGAGAATTTTGAGATACAGAGAAGAAGAGAAAAAAATGTCAGGCGTCACCAACCAACAAGAGGAGGACAAGAAGCCCAACGATCAGTCTGGTCAAGCACATATTAACCTCAAAGTGAAGGGCCAGGTTTGTTTTTCGATTTGTGTTTTGTTGATTTTGATGTTATTTTAGTTTGTTATCGTGGATGTTCGTTCGCTACAGGGTTCGTGATTTTAGGGTTATCGTATGTGGGTCTGGTTTGATTTCTTTTGATGATATAGGTTGTTGATGTTTTATTTTCTAGGGTTTATCTGGGAAAGTTCTGGGTTTGTTATTTGGTTATCTCTGGGATTATTGATGATTGACTGTGTTGTTGTTGTTTTTTTTTTTTTTTTTAAATGTGATTTTGGGGAAAACTTGAAATTGCATTAAGTGGGAACCCTAACATTTGTGGACAGGAAAAATTAGTTTTTGCAAACGATGGAGATTAGTATTATGAAACAAAAGGATTTTGGGCAGAAGAGGATGGAGTTGAACAGCTTTATAGGTCAGTGAGAGGAGTTGATTTGGTATGGAGATGAGGATATGTTGGTAAAGAAAAGGAATCTGAATTAAAAGTTAAAACAAAATGATGAATAGGACAACTGTGATGACATCGATAGTAGGAAGTAATTCGTAACACGAATTTGATAACAAAGAGATGTATTTACTATGTAATAGACAATAAGTGTGCATATTCAATGGTGTTTCCATAACTAGGTTTGTCGCTTGAGACAATCAGGTGATTAATAACTCATGTGGTTGACGGACAAGTTATTAATTTTCTAAAACTAGGTTTTATGTTGATATTTTTCTTGAGAAATGATTTTGTCTGTCCCTCTGCTTGTACATCCTGTGTTACTAATACAAGTCATTCTGCTTGAAAAGTGTTCTTCAGTTAAACTTTATTGGTTGTCCCTGGGTATTGATTATTTGTCAGCACGTGTTGGTTTTAATAGACTCTAGTTATGTGCATCTGAAACGTTTTCTCTATATTCTATTTTCAACTTATCCTAGACTAAACCATGGTGAAACCTTTAGGTTTGTCTGCATATAAAATATGGAACTATAGGCTCTGTAACAGATTAAGGTTTTCGAATTTGGTAACTTGTCTCTAAAATCTGTGGGATCGAATGATTTATGCTGCATAATTGTTGTATGGATACAATATGGAACCATAGACTCTGTAACAAAGCAGTTCAGTTCAAAAGCCCTTAATATTGTATTAAGTCTCTGACTATTTTGATAAAATGCTTTTACTGTATTCTCTTTTATCCTATTTGTGAAAACTTGATTGTGGGTAAGGAAAAAATTGAAAAGCTTTGGTATTTTGATATTCAGATTTTAAGAGGTTGAATTCTCTTCTCCATGTAAATCTTGGGTGTTTTAGTAGGGGCTGTGAGATGGAAAAGTGGCAAACTAGTTACAGAAACTCCTATTGAATATCTCTTTGTATTATATAATGAATTGCAAATACACCTCATCTTTATTTAATTGATGTTATGGGTCAGTTTTGCTTGAATCTGTCATCGCAAAATACTGTTACAATTTATAAGGTCTGACTTGAAAATTGAAGTTCTAATTTGTACAACTCCCTGACCTATATGGTCTAATTATTCTGTACTTTATTGTAGGATGGGAACGAGGTCTTTTTCAGGATCAAAAGGAGCACCCAATTGAAGAAGCTCATGAATGCCTACTGCGACAGACAATCTGTGGAGCTTAACTCAATTGCCTTCTTGTTTGATGGCCGCCGTCTCCGAGCAGAGCAAACTCCTGACGAGGTCTCTCTCTCTCTCTCTTGTTTATCATTCAGTTTCTCACACCCACTCCCACATTCAGTATCTGTTTTTGCATTAACACACACATTTGGTTTTGAAGACGAATTATTAGATATTCGGTGCTAGGATGACTGATTTTTTCTCTATTTTTTTTCCTCTCACTTTAGCTGGAAATGGAAGATGGCGATGAGATAGATGCAATGTTACACCAGACTGGTGGCGGGGATGCTTAAATCATGCGATTGCTCGAGCGAGTTACTAGTATTTCTGTAATAGTATCAACTATTTAGTGGATTATGTAGTGGTAATGTAGCTATATGCAGGTTTAAGTTTAATGGATTTGTGATGTACTTCTAATAATATCTATGTGGATGTTCGTTTGAAGTATTTACAGTGACTGTTTTATCTAATGAGAGAGAATTTAGAACTCAACATATTTGTTCGATGCTCTGTTTGTACATTATCTTGATTCTGGCTTCTTCCTGTTGAATCATAAGAACAATCATAAGTCGAATATTTTTCATATGTGTATATATAAAATCTTTCAACACGGCAAAATAATGAATGGTCCGATCTGTTCTTAATGGCTATGGAAGACCAATCTCATCCGTCACTTAAATGCCAATGGAAAGGAAAATATTTAGCATATTTGATTATTAATTAGTTTTTCGGACTAATATTATGAGTAGTAGTTATTTGGGCGCAATTTTTGAGTGAGCGATATAATTTCCCCCACCCCCCACACGTTTTTACCAAAACACACGATCACAGACGCATATAGAGACAGACCCCACACGTTTTTACCAAAACACACGAACACAGACACACAAATAGAGACAGAGAGAGATACAGTGAAAGAGTTACAAGAGAAAAAATGGCGGACGTCGTGAATCCAAATGGTAAACAAGAGCAATCTAAGAACACTACCAGTGATTACATAAACATCAGAGTCACGAACCAGGTTGATGTGTGTTTTGTTTTAAATGTTGTGTAGTTTTGAGATTTCATATGCAAATTATTTTGCTTTTTAAAAATGTTTTCTGGTTTAACATTGGTGGTGGTCCCTTCCCTGGTGTTTTGATTGCATTTTTCAACTATGATGGTTGTTGTCTTTTTGCTTTGTTCATATAACCCCAGCAAAATTTAGAAAACTTGGATTTCTCACCTGTTAGCAAATCAACTTTTGGGAATTTGGAAACTTGGAGTATTGCTTAATGAGAATTTGTATCGTTACAAATTCAAATTACGTAAAACTATACGCATTCTCGTATCTTGAGGATATAAAGATTATATTTTTATTTGAATTCCTTTTAACTATGCAAACCATGGATCTTCTAATTGCGGCGGTGTTCGGTAATAATCATAGTGACAAACCTAGTTATGGAAACACCATTGGATATGCATGCTTATTGTCTATTACATAGAAAATACATCTCTTCTTTATCAAATTTGTGTTATGAAGTACTTCCTGCTAGTACCTGTCAGAGACGAATACTGTTTAGAATTTATTCGGTTAATTTGACCATCCACAGTGCTCATTTGATTAACTGTTTGAGCCTTATGGTTACTAATTTAATATTATTCTGTATTTGATTGTAGAGTTCGAATGAGGACGTCTTATTCGGGACTGGAAGAAGCATGCCACTGAAGATGCTTATGGATGCCTACTGTGCTAAACGGTCTCTGGATGTCTTATTTGTTCACTTCTTGTTTGAAGGCCGATATGTCCAGCCAAATCATACTCCTGATGAAGTCTCTTTCTCGCTCTCTCAAACACATACACAGACATTCACCGATGCATGCACATGAATAGTTTTCATCATAAACACATACACACACCTTTGGTTTGAAGAAAAAGTCTCCCTAAATATTTACTGCTTGCATGAATGATATATTTTTCTTTTCTTCTGTTTTTCACTTGCTTCAGCTGATGATGGAAGATGGTGCTAAGATAGAAGTAATTGAAGCCGCATTTCCTTCCAGGTATGTTTTGTTTATGTTAAGCTCAAGCAAGTTATCTGTATTAATGTATTGTTATTTAATGGATGTAGTCCTATGTAGCTATGCTGGTTTAAGTTTGTTGGATTTGTGGTGGACATTTTTATGTTGGTGTTAATTTTAAGCATTTAACAGTGACTTTTTATCAAATGAGATAGAATTTTGAACTTAAAAAGTCTTTTTTTTCTCTCTGTTGAATATATAGGATCTAACATAAGTGAAACTTATTGTTATTTTAATTAAAAAACATTGTGGTAACTGTCTTGATGATGTGCAAGATGTGATAATAAATAACCAAGCTTGAATCCATTATGGAGCTGAAGCTGAAGCTGATTTCCCATTGAAACATACCTCATTTTGTAGAAATCTTCCGAGGACACCAACACAGCGAGGGAGCAATGCAGTTGCAGTGCAAGAGAAAGAAAAGAAAATGCCGGGTGTCACGAACCCGGAAGTAAAACAAGAGCAAGATAAGAAGCCTAATACTCACATCAACCTCACAGTCATGAGCCAGCAGGTTTTTTCTTTCTGCCTCTCTCATTTATTTTTATTTTTATTGTCGACATTAGCTCTTGGGGTTGCTTTTGCTTATAATATGGCTATTGTATGTGGGTGTGTCGTATATGGTTCAATTTCGGTTATATGTTTTGGTTATCGATGTTTTCATTTTTCATGTTGAAACAAGAGGCTTTGTGATGAAAATGATCACGGTGACAAACTTGGTCATGGAAACTCCATTGAGTATGACTGCTCATGGTTTATTAAATTTGCGAATACACCTCTTCTTTATTGAATTCGTGTTATGATGTACTTCTCGCAAGCTCCTATCGTAGCCAAATCTTGGTTACGATTCGAAAGTAGTGCTAATTTGAAGAACCAACTGAGCTTTAAGATATTAATTGTTGTGTATGTGATTGTAGGATGGAATCAAGGTCTCTTATAGGGTCAGAAGAAACATCCAAATGAAGAATTTTATAAATGAATACTGTGATAAACGGTATGTGGATATCAAGTTAGTTGAATTCCTGTGGAATGGCAGCCGTTTTCGAACAAATCTCACTCCTGATGAGGTATCTCTCTCGCGCACACACAATCACAAATGCATGCGTGCACGTAAGTGCATTTTGGCATTAAAACCCCCCACACTGGCACTCGCACACACACCATTTGGTTCGGAGACAGTCCCTAGATATTTGATGCTCGCATGACTGGTTTTTCTACTTTTTCTTGCTTCAGCTGAAGATGAAAGATGGTGATGAGCTAGACGTAATGGTACATGGATTCGGTGGGATGATGTTTTGTTTATGCGATGCTCAAGCAAGTTATTAGTTATGCCATTTTCAGTAGACGTGTCAATGTATTTTTTTTTTTTTTTTAATATATATATACCACCTACCGTGTGACGATTCAAACCCATCACAGGCTGTATATAATATTGTCAGGCTGAATTTGAACTGTAGTTAGATGCATCATGGTGTTGGATTAGACCGTATATAATATTGTCGGGCTGAATTTGAACTGCAGTTAGATGCATCCATGGTGTTGGATTTTAAGTACTATCAATGACCTTTTAGCAAATGAAAGTGAGTTTGGAACTTTTTAGTAAAATTTATGGCCCCCGACTCCTTGTGATTAAAAATAATCACAGTAAGTGTCTTGATGATCTGCAAGATCTTATAATCGAATGTCAGTCTGATTTATATACAATTATTTTAATAAAAATACATTTGATCAAAATGATAATTAAAATCTGTATTTTATTCGATCAAATCTGCCCACACAGCTCAATTTTAAAAAATAGGTAGATTTGACATGAAATTAACTTATTCATCTACCATATTACATTATTTTTACGATCAATATGATAATTATAATTATAATTCTCATTCCACGTTCTTTACTTATTTATAATCAACATAATAATTATAACTCACATGTTATATTATTTGAATAAAAATTTATGTAGTGTAATATTACTCTTAAAAATAATCCGAGACTGAATTCATAACGTGGCTGATATTTAACAACAGGAGATTTCTTTTGTCACTATAAATTAGATCTTAAAAAACAGAGAGCGACAGACAGACAGTAAAAGAGAAAAATGTGGGATGCCATAGACCCAGTAGCTAAAAATGACCAGACCAAAGACAATAAGAAGCCAGGTCATCCCCGAGTCATTTACGAGGATGTTTTTTTTCATTTGTTATCTTTTCTTTTTCTCAAGATTAAATGTTGATGTTTGAGACATATAAAAGGTTCATATGTCTGTATTTTCCTATTCAACATATCTTGATGATTACAAAACTTTCGAGATTTTATAAATATACATATGTTATTTACATTAAAGAAATGACAAACTTAGCATTTTGATACAACAAGGCTGTGTAATAACTTGGAAGGTCAGGTCGGGTAAGAAAAATGAACTCATTAAATAGTAAAGAATGAGCACGGGGAAACCTAAATTATAAACTATAACGGAACGAGACCTGAAGAACGAAAGAATGAACTCTGCTAGTATAACAATTCCATACCTGCTCTTTCGCTTCTGTCTCAAGTTAGATTTTTTCTTACAGTTGTCAAACGAATAACCTCGAAAAATGGCAGGACTTCATCTAATATGGACTTTCCTTCTTATTTCCCACTGAAGAATGAAAAGCAACAACACAATAAGCTCATGTACTTTTATACACATAGATAGATTTATGTGTAATAAATTTGACTGTAAATCTGGTTTCCAGAAAACAGAAAAGAAGTGCATTAGGCAAACACATATATGATGACTTACCGAACTATGATATTTACGTGAAGATCTACCATGTCTAGCCTCCAATCGTTGTGATCTCTCGCTTCGACCAAGCAGTCTTTGGATGAAGTCTTGTATATGATTATAAATACTGTATTCCACAACATGGAAAAACTTTACTAGAGCAGCAGCATTGGTGGAAGGAAGAAACAAGGGAACTTAAGCACAAAATTATCATTCTAAAAACAATGTTCTAACTGCCACTTGGGCTGAACTTTAGCCATGTGCAAATAATTGAAACTCCGAATTCAGATTTAACTTTTTAACTTCACCATACAAAGCAAATGGAACACACAAAATTATTTAGCAGGAACAAGATTCAGAACTAATGAAATAGGTTAAATTACGTTGTAGAAAGAATAACTTTACCTATCACTCTGTTGATCATTCCAGCTGATGAAGTTTCATATTCCACTCATTTATGAATAGTAACATCTTTAGAAATTTACTTATTTATGTTGGCTTAGTATTTCTTTTTTAAGTTGGTTTAGATTTAGTTGCTTATAAATAGGTGTTTTACGTTATTTATTAAAAAATTGATGATTTGATAATTGTCTTGTTAAACCTGATTCTTCCTCCTAAATTTCTTCTACATTTATCCGCTTTTGTTTTTTCTGATTTCCCATTTCCTAATTCTATTCTTCAATTCTTCTCTATCTTCTGTTCTTGTCCTACATCATGAAGCCAAAGCAATCTTCTTGAATGTGTGTGTGCACTAACAAATCTGCAAACGAGAGCAAGACAAAAAGATAGCAAAGTAGATATACAATACCTAAGGCGATGACGGTTGCAGGCAGTGAAGAAGGCAACGAAACCATGTAATATACTTCTGACGGCACGAAATATCTGAAAAGATTATGGTCAACAATGAGAACCATTCACAAGACCATGTCAAACTAATCTTCATATGCAATGCTGCAAGGTATACCAACCTGGGAGAATAGGTCATTCCAAAGTGATCGCCACATGGAAACTTCATATGTCGTCACTGTAGCCTCGGAAGCTGCAGCAATCTTAAATATGCTACTCACAGTCCGCCATATATCTCCAAGGCATTCAACTACATTGGCACAGATAAAAGCCACACCACTAGCTAATCCAAGGACTACGCGTATTGGAGAATATAGTATTTCCCACAAGACCCAAAACATCGGATATAGAACAGAGGTTGCTGAGATGCAAAGCAACAAAAAATAAATTCAATTAATACAAGGTTTAAACATGTATGGCTGCAAAATAAGCAATGAGTGATAACACGAATAAACCAAAGAAGTAATACCTACCAATGCTCCAGATAACCGAAATGATTAGCCACACAGGCAGAACTATGATCTCGACCAAGTCTCCCACTAGATTGCAAGAAGACTCAACTATGACCCAAATAACAGAAAATAAACTCTCTGCTACTTCAAAGAAAGCATTCCACATTGGATAAAAGAGGCTCAAAATCTCCATAAGAGGTTCTACCAGTGGTACTTTGAGAACTGACAAAAAAGACCGAGTGGTGCGCATAATTGACAAAAACCATTTCACAGCCTTCTCGCAATTATGCAGAAATAGCATTGTCCCCAGGTACTTTATCCTTGATACCATCTCCCAAGTTTCTATCCAATCAAATAACGGCCCACACAAACGAGAAGCAGTTGCTTTGAGAACAGGAACATTTTTGTACAAATCATAAAATCCTATAAGAACAGTTACTATTGAGATGAGCACATATAAAGCTCGTACCAGTGGGCACATCCAGGGACGATAGAGGTGGCAAAATACTGGATAAGATTGGAGAAATAAAACCCAAGAAGGAAGCCCAGCCTCTAATAGAGTAAGTAGACGAAGATCAGACATTATAATTTGCCTTAGTGTGAATGGAAGGTCATGGTCATTAAACCTAAACAAGATCAAGACATCATGGTACTGGGTAGCTTCAGCTGCAATTTCACAATCACTGGAAGATGTCTCACAGTTGTCGGATGTTTCGTCACCTTCACTTTTTGTTTCCTCAGTATACATATCAACTTCAACTCCGGTAGAGATGCACCTAGTTACTTTTCTTCTCTTGTAAGGCCCAGTTGGAGGAGGTGTGTGTGGCTCACCTGTTTCATTTTCTGAAGTCCCAGTGCATGCACTAAAACTGCAACCAAGGCTGTTCTCAACACATAGATTATCATTACAAATATCTTCATCACTGACCATTGAGAAATCTTCTTCAGCATCATAGAAAATCTCCCCTGTAAAAAGTTACAAGAGAAATGATATATTGTTGGTATGAACCCATTTCTAGCTGGTCAATAAATTTTGTGTCTGTGATTAGTAATATGCAGCTTAATGGTAAACTGTTGAGGACATAGATTTAAATCTAACAACAAACCCTAACAGCTCTACCTTGCACAGCAAGCAACACACACACTCACACGATAGTTGTGAATTAGGTCAACTTATTAGGATTCACTAATTCTCTAGAATTCAAGTTATTAGCCTTTGTCCTAGTGCAAGCCATTCCTAAGTACGAATCCCAGAAAAAGCCGAAATAAATTTAGAACCCGGATTATTAGCCCTTGCCCTAGCCCAAGCTCCTAAAATCTTAGAAAAGCCGAAAGTACAGAAAATATCTCAATTTTATTGATAATCTCAGAAGATGCTTAAATTAATTGATTACAAACCTAATGTTAGCAATCTATTTATACTAACTAGAGTTTTAATACTAAAATAAATAAAATAGCCTAATAGAGTTCTAATAGGAATTAAATAACTAAAATCCTAATACAATGCTTAATAGGAAATAAAATAGAAACCTAAAAAACAAAACATAAAACAAAACAAATTGTCGCAAAACAAAAAAGCCAAGCTGTCGCAAACCAGTGAGTCGCGACAAAGGGTGGCGGTACTCACTGTTTTTAACTCGAATTTATTCGAGTTCCCTTCCTTCTAGTATGGTTCTCATCATAAACAAATAGTGATATGTAATCTCTTGATGATTATTTTTTAAATGGATGAAAAAGAAAACAAGTTGATTATCACAACCAATACTCCTTACATGGCATTATGAAGAGACAAAAACCCTAGTAGTGGATAACATGAAGGAATATATACACACTAGACCTAAAGCCTCTAAACAAAATAATTCTTTTACAAGTCGTCTAAGAGACACCTTAAAAGCACTTAAATTTATCATTACAGATTAATGACTTGCAAGATACTAATGCCACTGTAGATACGGCAGCTAAAGAAGGCAGCTACAGTTTGTGTGAAAAGGGTTTTAAAAAAATTCTAGATTTTTTGCTTATGGTTCTTACTTGAAAGCCCTTACCACATCTATGTCTAGAAAGCATTTGTGTCTATTAATGTAGAGTCACAAACTCCATTAAATGCATGAAACCCTCAAATTTAATATTCTTTCTGTTCATATCAGAAAAGGCCATTAATACCTAACGCAGAATCTAGATACTCTTTCAATTGATGTCTCTCATAGTGTGTTCCTGAGAACCAAGAAGAAATGCAGCTTGCAGCCTGAGCTATGCTATCGAATTCCCATCTTCGCATAAGTTTAGTCTCTATAGCCAGAGATGTATCAGTCTGCAAGTGACATAAAAACCATTAAACAAAGAAATTCTGATCCACTGCAATCAAAGTATAGAGCACAAACAAAGGGTGGTACCTGAAGTTCATTTAGGTAGTTTATGCCTCGGACATTAGTCCATGCAACTTCAAATACAATAAAACCATACAGGGTCCTACGCAACTCACTGCTTATTAGCAATGGAGTTTGCAGCGTCTTTGCTGGCAGCAAAACCCTCTTGTGAGACAGTGTTGCAGCTTCAATCAATGAAAACCATCTCTCTAACTTTTTTGGTCCAGTAGCACTAGGTTTGGAGCATGTGTCCTTTCCCTCTTTTCTTTCCCTCCGTGCTTTAGTGTTTGCAAAAGGAGATAACCTGGACTGTGTATGCAAAATGCCGCTTTATTTTGTGAGGATTGTCAGGTTACAAAAGTAAAAAATAAAAAATAAAAAGAAATCTCCTTATATATGAATAAGTTTTAGCAACCTTGGTAACCATCAATTGCCACAAGTGTGTTGGCCGTGAATCCAGGTCCATCAGCCATGGTCGATTGTCCACCAAAATGTAGAATTTGTTACTTTCAAGGGCCAGGAAGAGACTAAGATCTGAAAGGTAGGACTGCAAATCTCTGCAATCATGAAAGGCAGAGAATATTTAAAATTTGCGGACAATCAAGGCATACAACATTGTTTAATAATCCTTCATTATTAGCAACATCATACCATATAGTACTTAAACAAACATAAATTATACTCTTATTACATATATAAGAAAAAACAATGTCTTCAAAGGATAAAGAAAGCAATACCCAATCACCCACAATTTTTAGATATCTAAAACTTCTTATGAGGGATTGTGCAGGGATAATGCTAGTTTTTTAAAATAACTAAAATTCAACAAAAAATAGGTGAAAAAGCAAGACATATAAAGGGGGAAAAAATGTAACAGACGTTACTTTACATGTTACTTTATAAACATCAGTAGTTACGTTATATATTATACATTTGAATTCCTTGTCAATCTATCCTAAACCTCTAGTCATTATATCCAAACCATAACCAAACCACATTTTCCAGCAACATAAATCTCTATGACAAGGAAGATAAGAGACAGATTTTGCTAGCAGTAATATCAGAACAGAATATAGTGGATTTTGGATCCCATCCGTCCATCCATCAACTTCTATAACATGGTCTTCCCCACACCATTGGTCAGTGCATAACAAATTACCATATCCAGATATTAATTTAATCATGGAAATCAAGATGAAGTACAGTGGACAACATTTCGAAACTTAAAATGTAAATTAAATAGAATCAAGCACCAAAGATGGAAAATTTTCAGCTTCAGCTTTCCCAAAACTTAAATAACTCTGCATATTTCATTGGAAAAAAGAAAAGAAAAATTTCGAAAGACAACAATATTTACACCTTGGCTTCTGCAAGTTTCTCCACTGCCATAACAAACACGAACTCTTATATTATTTGCCCGATTATGATTGTCGAAATTCAGTACATGCAGAAGTTAACAGTTCATACTCGGCCTGAATTACCTAATCAAACTTCTCTAACTGTAACTGTAATCTATAATTGATTTCGAAAGAAAATCAATCCAACGAATATAACTCTTATTGAAAAACAAAATAAAGATAACATCCACACAAAGCACATATAATTGGATATCATCAACACCGTGATCAACTGCAAAATTTTCAATCTAAATTTCGATTCATCATCAAGACTCCACCACCAAGGTAAATTGTAGAAAAACAAAAACAAACAAACACATACCCGATTTGGAGACTTGTTAAAGGAAATATACATTTTGTATCATTGCCTTTCCCCATCAAAGTTACACTTCAAGTCCCTGCAAATCACTACTTTAAAAAGTAAACGCAAAACACAAAACATTTATTTTATTAGTGGTCATTTTGATCACATTAATTACAAAATTAATACCAAATACACGCTTATATTAATAAAAAACATATGAATATAAATACGTAAAAACACCTTGATAAGAGGAATTCCAATTCCGTCGAAACGGATGAGAATATAAGAGAAACGAAGAGAAACAATCGCCACCGCCAAACTTCATAACAAAAGCAAAACAAATGGCTGTGAAAATTGAGGTCAAACCGCAGATTAATCCGCCAAAAAACGACGACCGCCAAACACACACTCTCTCTTCACATTCCTCTCCCTTTATATCTTTATACGAGACGAATTGGAAAAACGAAATTCGTGAGTTTTGATTGCTTGCTTGGCTTTTAAGGCGCGTGATGATGGAAGGTAGAGAAGTGTACGTTTATGTTAGATAATTAAAGTGGAAGGGTACAAAGGTAAAAGCACAGTCTCGGGATCTGATGCTTCGCTTCCCGCCAGGAAGATCGTCGTTGTTGTCTTTCTTTTTACAGAGAGAGAGAGAAATTTCTCAAAAAGGCAAGAGAGGTTCTGCGAGGAGCGAGCCAAGAAATAACCGAGAAAAGCGCCTGTGGATATGTTTATGGTGTACGTTTCGTTCTCGTGTGTGTGTTTCATTTTCGTTTTGTTTTTCAAATCGCGACGACTACAAATTCGGTGGCTGCTGCTCGAATATTCTATGGTTTTTTTATTAGTTTTTTTTTGTCGCATTGAAATAAAGTAACGTATTTTTTTTATTTTTTTTTTTTAAAAGTAATAAGTAACTTATTTGTTGATATGGATAAAAAGGTATATATTTGGGAGCAGAAAATTGTCACCAACTATAAATACCCACGTATTTGCCGCCCAAAATATCTTGGCGATGTTCCGAGAAGTGACTTTGGAAGACCTTGGCGAGCTTTTTTAAATTATAAAAATTATTTCTAATTTTTTTATAATTAAAAAAATAATTTTAATTTTAAAAAATTAGTTATAAAATATTTATTTTAAAAAAGTCGTCCAAGTAAATTTTTAATTTAATAAAATTTTAAATTTAAATATAACGAATCTAAAATATTATTTCAATGGATAAATTCGAAATCACGATCTACGTTAGTGTGACGTGGTGTTACACGTTTAGTGTCATTTTATTCCTAATGTTATCCACAGTTACGGGGTGGTCCAGTTATTACGTAGCGCTGCAGACCGCAGTGCTGCTTCAATTATGGTGTTTATGTTTTCAAAGCTCGTGCTTTAAATGCATCCAAGTTGTTTTAACTTTGCAGGTGTATTTAATTTCTAGACTCCAGTCCAGTGAATACTTTTATTTATAGTAAATTGATGGTTACTTGCACTTTTATAGTGCCCCCAACTTGTCATAGCTTTTAATTGTTAATGAAGTAAAATTTAGGATAAAATTACATTGAATTTAGACTACATAAATTAAAACCATTTAGATATAATTAGATAAAATTAATTAACTTCCTCACACAAAAAAATGCCCTGAATATAAAAAATTCTTTAAGAAAATAATTGTACCGGAGAAAGAACATATCCTTTAAATTTTTATTATGTATATCTTTACATCTTTAAAAACTAATCAATTATCTTGATTATTTTAAATTTATAAAAAGTGTTTTATACAATATTGTATAATTTGAAGTAATTTAAGGGAGACAGTATTAAACAAATAGCAAAATTTTCATTAAAACTAACATCAAAATTGATTGTATAAAATCAAATATTTTAAAATTTTGTGTTTACAACTTTACACAAATTTTAACTATATTTATCTTTTTATATTTTTAATAGCAGTTGAAGTCTCAATGTTATTTAGTGTTTGATTTTAATAAATTTATTTTTATTTTTTAAAAAAAAAGGACAAAAATATAGAATAATCCGAATCCATTAATCAGAACCTAGAAACAAGATTCGATCCCGTCCATCCATATATGGAAAAACAGATAAGATCACAAAGACGGACCGTGCTTGTAGTTACAATGTAAAGCGCACCCACTTTGGGCCTCCATGCACCTTCAATGATTTATCAACTATCATGGGACTCGGGGGTGGAGGGACCCACCAATAAATTTTTGGACGCATCTGATTGGAAACAGACTCTCTGATCTCATGGTAGGACCCACGGCAGCCGCTGCAGAGCGGCTTTGTTTGGTAGTGGTAGTGGATGGGACTTGGGACTTGGGACTCGGGAGGCGTATAAAATAATTGTATAGGGACAGATGTAGAGTATCATGCATGCACATGATGTCTGTTTTTAGACAAAAAGTCGTGCCCGTTCAAGTTTCAAACTGGATGGATCATGTTTTTCGGTGAGATAGGATGACGTAATGTGTGTGTTTTTGTAATTTTAGGAGTTTCTGTGGGGTCCGTTTGGATCGGGATGATACAGGTCGGCTTTGATGATTGATTGGTGAGAGAATTGCCTCTGTTTATTGCGAGCTTGACTAATTCTAATCATCCCACATTTATATTTAGATTTTTTATTCCTCTTAATACGAATTAAATTATGTATTTACTCATTAATTACCGTGTTATAAATTGAGATCAAAAGATGTTTAGTAATTAGTAGTATCTTACAGCGTAAACTTATTTTTAAGCAGAGGCATACTAGCTACTGTCGCTCCATTATGGAGCGACACGTGTCCTCCATATTTTTTAAAATTTTATTTAAGTTATTATATTTATATTTAATTTTTATAATTACTAAATTATTATCAATGTATCAATTTAGTCTATATCATAAATTTTGAATGATAAAAACGTAAATAAAGTCACAATTAAATATTATTAAAATTTAAAAATTAATAGTAAGAAAAAAATTAATAATAATTATAATTTAAAAATTAAATAAAATAATTTAAAATTTAAATAAATTTCACACACAATTAATCTGAAATTTTCTTTTTCACTCATATGTACAATTTTATAGTCAATTGACACAAACTCCCATCACCGTTAATGTAGACCAAGTCTTATCTCTGTAGAAATGAGATCGACAGAAACGAGGGCTCCATAATAGAGACCATACCTGATCAAAACAGAAGTATGGAGATCAGATTTGATCTCCATCAATAGAGATTAGGCTTCTAAATGGAGACGAAGTCTCTATTATCTCCATGTAAATGATCTTCATCGTTAGAGATTAAGGTGGGGATCTCATCTCTTTTGAAAAAAAAAAAAAAAAGGTGGAGATCCCATTCCCATCTTTATTTTTTTAATGGTTTAAAAAATTATATTTGATCTCTATCGTCTATCTAACATTCAAGATTATATTTTTATTTTTAATTTTAATATTTTTTAAAAAATAAAAATAAAGTGCAAAAGATTAAATATTCTTTTAATAGTTAAAATTAACTGGAGTTGACTAATAGTGAGGGAGATTTGTGTCAATTGACCATAAAATTATTTATACAAGTAAAAAGACAAATCTTAGAGATATTGTGTGTGAAATTTTTTCAATTTTTTAATTATTTTATTTAATTATTTAATTTTAATTATTATAAATTTTTTTATTACTTTTAATTTTTAAATTTTAATAATAATTAATTGTGATTTCATTTACGTTCACCATTAAAGAAATTATCGTATGGATTAAATTGATTCATTTATAATTATTGCGGGTAAATTCCGCGCACAACTGCCACGTCACCACTAATGATCAAACGACGCCGCACCATCATTACGCATCGAATTGTTGAGTTTCTGGAGCCAACGAAGTTTGATTATGAGCGGCCGAGAAGTTTCCGTATTATGGCGAGAACTTCTTGGGTGGCAATACATTCTCAGAGCATATTAATAAATGTCACTAAAGGCATTGAGCATGGACAGGCTAATGGTGTCAGAAGAGAACCTGATTCCGCAGAATGCCAGTTTGAATTTTATGATAAACCCAGTTAAAGTCAGAACCTTGTCATCACAAAAAGTCAGACGAATTAAATGTCCCAACGCTGTAAGTTACCATTCAACTACCCTGTTTTGTCTTGTCTACAGACAGGTTTCCCAAAAAAACAGAAGTTACATGTTTAAGGTAACATCTTTCTGACCCCGCTTGCTAACAGCCTGAACCTTCCCAAAGTGGATGGAAGCAAGGAGAATGTTTGTGGAAGTATAAATAAGGACATTGATGGAGAACTAATGTATGCTATTAAATACTCTCACCAACCCTAAACTAAAAACCACTGAAGCATTTATTATTTTCTTTTCAATCTATGAAAACTGACTTGATCGTTGGAGGTTAATTGCCGGCTAAAGTTCGGCACCTCTCATCGATCTTTCTTTGTTCTGACAGATAGGAGCTTCCCAAGCAAAGTCCGAGAAGTCATTCTCTTCGGCAAGAACCTTCTCGCAAGATTTCAATAGCAAGTTTCATATTATTAGACCCAGCGAACCACTAAGTAATCTTATGTGGCATAATTGACCCCCGTTAACTACGTAACCCATTTTTTACTATTAACAATAATAATTTAGTAATTATAAAATATAAATATAAATATAAGGATTGGAATAAAACTATACACAGAATTTTGAAAAAAAAGTAGAGGACACGTATCGCTCCATAAAGGAGCAACTTGGAGCGAGTGCAGTCCTATGTGGCTAGCATGCCTCTTTTTTTAAGTTATTAAAAATCTTGTAAATCGAATTTATGCTTTCAAGACAGATTGTTGATATTAATTCTCATCATCTTCTGATTTGATTTTTTTTTCTTCATCATATTAATATATTAATAGCTCAAAATCATAAATGGTCTCCAATAAAAATTCAAATTGTTTCTATTGCAAAATCTCATTAAATGCGAAGACAAGAGCAAAATCTTTTATGTTTTCAATACAGAATCGAGAATAAATACACCAACAGCTTGCTTCGAATCGCATTAACTAATCCACTTATATTGAGTATATGCCCTAACCAACCCACTCATATTGAGAAACGTAATATGATTTTTTTTTTTAATGTAATTAATTATTCATAGATTTTAATTATTCCCGTCACATTTCCAAGAAAAGGGATCTTGAAAAATCTTCAGATGCTTTTATGCCAATGTTGAAATGTGTAACGCGTGGCACAATCTCCAATTCTCCACCAACAACCTTTTATTTTGATAATGGCTTTGCCACAACTATCACAACTTTGACAAGAGATCGGTACTCATGTTAGGACTGTATAGCTGAATATTAACCTTGTAATTTGCTTACGTGTAATTAACATTAAATTATAAAATTGAATGCTATATTTATGAGATTGAATCATTAAGTTAAGCCTATATAATTTAACATAAAATGTGTAATCACGCAGTCGATACTATCATTTAGTTGTCATGAAACTACAGCAAATCTTATGTTGAAAATCTCTCTCAAGTTTCTAGAATTTGTTCTTAAATTTTTTTAAAATCGCTCACTTTTTTTTTTTTTCTTCAAATGAACAGTGTAATAAATGATATTATTCGAATTTTGATTATAATTAAATTAAGACACGACAGAGAGGTGCATGATTATAATATTTGATAATTTCACCCAGAAACCAAAGCTCTTTCTTAATGTTGTTTGCCCACACAAAAGGAAATGTAACAAAGATAGGTCTGAATTAATGGGCCCAATAGTCCCACATGACCCATCCAGAGCCCAGAGGGAGACCAGTGGTTATATTTATAGGCCCATAATCGAAGCCGAAATCTTTGCCAAATTTTGAAAAGGATTGACGATAAGTATAACAGCAAACACATAATTAAAGAATCCTGTACGTTTTATTCGTGCAAAATTCTCAATTTGCATAAATTAAAGTAAATTTCAGGTACAGGACCTCTGCACGTTATTTTATGCTAGATTCCTAATTTATACAGGTACAAATTGAAAATTATGCACAAGAAAATTATTAAATTAAATTACATGATAACAAATCATAAGTAACTCGTGATTTATAATGTAAGTTACGGTCATAAACCTGGTTGAAAGAATCAATAACCAAGTTTATATTGCAGAAAAGCATGTATACAA
Organism: Xanthoceras sorbifolium; assembly: GCA_003430845.1. Taxonomy (NCBI): domain Eukaryota; kingdom Viridiplantae; phylum Streptophyta; class Magnoliopsida; order Sapindales; family Sapindaceae; genus Xanthoceras; species Xanthoceras sorbifolium. The sequence continues at coordinate 24,102,849 of CM010608.1, read as the reverse complement.
TCAATTACATCAGTATTCACAACATATGTCAAATGGAAGTTCACTTTCAAGGATATAATCAACACTACACAAAAATTTGAGTGTTCTTTCGTAGCATATAGCCATATAGTACTGCTAATGGAAGGTCCATTGCATAGAAGATAATACACACACAGCAGAAGTTGATGGAAATTACGACACACGAGATAGAGAGTAATCGGACTATGTACCACTCTTTTTCACAGGAAGAGGCCACGACAATCTCCTATGGCTTGTGGCATCAAGCTGGTTTAAGTCAACCGCTTCACCACTTTCATCCTCTGCCTCTTGTCGCTCAAGTTCTTGTCTTCTCAGGCTTTTAATAACTAAGTCATCAAAACTCGATTCAGTTCTCCAAGGAGGTGGGGTCACACAATCTGACTCTCCCGGCATTCTCTGTGAGGAGTCCTTAGCCGGTGTTGTTGGCAACGATGAAACGGAATGACCCACCCTGAGGTTCTGAAGAGTTGTAAATGATTCTCTCATAGCTGACATTGCTTCAAAGAATCTGGTGCAGGATGCCAAAGCAACAGGAATAGGGCGAAGCATTTCCTGCATCAAGAAAATAATATGATCACATAGTGCAGTAAACGTTATTCTTACCCACAATAAAATACGTGTTCAATATTGGTCACTGAAGAATGTAGTGTGGTTAAAAACCAACATCTCATTTTATAACCACATGGACAATAAATCATTGGATCCAAATATATGATATATAAATAAATATGTTTTGTTGTATTTATTGCGTCAACTGTAAGATTTCAAGAAATGGTGTGACTAAAAGAGGTTTCAGAAAAAAATTACAACATGAGAGATCAGCCGTATTTCCAGAAACCTCAAGGATATACTACATCTATAATTTTTAACTTGATTACCTACTTGTTAATCCTTTGGAAAAATGATTCAATGGAAAATCATCACTATATTTCTGAGGCTATTGACAAAAAAATCTGTTAGCATCCTAGTCAAAAGAAAAGAAAAGAAGACAAAACAAAATAGAATGGCGAGAGTATCATAATCATTTAACCTCCAAAAACATTGACAATCTGCCTAAAATATAAAATAATTAAAATTTTACATGATACAGACATTGACTCCCTATTGGGGTTAATTTGGTTAAGCAGTAAAAGAAAATTAAATATTAAACACAGGTTAGGTGTGAACAGAATAAAGAAGATGCACAATTTTAAACAATATATGTGAATGTATATAGATTAATGATGTTCTTATTGCACTCTGGATCTGATATATAAAAAAAAAAATCAAATGCCTCATAACATACCCCCCAAACTGAAGGAGGCTCCTTGAAGTTCTGACTCCATTGAAAATCTGCAACTGAAGCTGTCAAGGCTCCATAATCACTAGCAGCTTTCATCAATAATTCCGAAAATTGTTTCTGCAGAAATCCAAGCAAAGCATGCCCATTAAACACAACTAAATTGAATTTTCAGAAAAGGCTATAGAACTAAAATAATCAGTCAGTACCCTTAAAGAAACATCTAGTTTACAAGAAAGTTAAAAGATTCTTGATCTGTGCTATTATCCTGAACTATTTATCCTTTACACAAGGTTATCAAGCCATTCTCTTTAGCTTTTCAAAAAAAAAAAAAAAAAAGGTCATTCTCTTTAAACAATTGATGTTTGGACTAGTGGAACTTGTATAAGGTTATCAAGTCATTCACAGTGAAGATGAAGTTTCCACAATAAAAGAGATTCCACTCTACTTAAAAAGTATGCTTTACTGGATACCAACCTGATATTCTGCTTCCACAGGAATGCAGTCCAGTGAATAAGGCTGTTGAAGACGAGCTATAATGCGATCCTGACATCATCACAAATTACAGAAAGAATAAGTTAATATAAGACAAACGATAGTCATTTAATGTATGTCATCAAATGGCACAAGCAGGTAAGAAAAGAGATTATGGGCAAGGTAAAATCGCTTCTAATGGCCACCATAGTCCAATTTGCAACTTTCGAGATTACCACTAGATCATTTTACCATACGATGGATATATGAATTATATATGGATTCAAGCAATTTCCTTATATCTAAAATAACATATAGAAGTGTGTAATATCGCAAAACTACATAATTTTTGGTAAACCACTGGGGAAATTGACAACCATATACCCAAAATTTTCTTTATGCAGTGTTGAGTGCTTGCAAATGAAACCTAAAATATGTTAGACTTCAGCAAATTCAAGTCAAGACACCAAGAACATAAGAGTTGGATAGATTACCTTATTCTGAATAACATCTTTCAATATAGTAGTAATCCTCGACAAAGTTTCGATCTTCTTTTCCATTTCGCTTGCATGCGTCAAATGTGCCACATTTTTATCATCCTAAAAAGTTTCACAAAACAAACAAACAATCAAGCAATTCAACAATTGATATACCCCCATAAGCATCACACTCACACACACAATTTCTTCTCTGGCTTCCTACAAAAAAAAGAAGGAATACGAATCCATAATACTTCACCTTTCGACCTTGAAGTTCCACTTGCAGATCCGCAATCTTCCTTTGTACATTGGTCAGTTCTCTCAACACTCGTATCAAGTCATCACCTTTCTCTCCACCATTTGCACACAAGTTTTGAAGCTCTTCCTATTAACCCAGTTGGAACAAAAATTGAAATCATCAGTAGAAAACCCACCAAGCAACTGACTTGACCAAATTCATTTCAAAATTACAGCACAAGCAATTTCACATTTGTCTTACAACAACACAATTAATCAATTTCAACTAACACCCTTAAAACAAAACCACAGGTACGACGTCGTTTGACTGAATTTAGAGGGAGTACCTGGGAAGGAGGAGCGGAGACGGAGAAGCCGAGATCGGCAGCGATGGAGAGAGCATCGGACATGCCTCCAATGCGTCTCAGAGGCTTCTTCCCCACCCATGTCGTGTCACTCCCCATTGACATTTTCTCACTAACCAAACAATCCAAAACCCTCTTCTTCCTTTTCTCGATCCGGACGGCAATTTCAAAAATTCCAAAATTGATAATCAACGGCAAGTACTCGGCTACAGTGCCGTCACGGTACCCTTGCTGAGTTCACAATGTAGTAGTTTGCTGGGTTTTCAAGTTTTACAATCTGTTTCATACATCAAGCCCAAGATCACTATGGGCCAAATTGCAGGCCCATAATTGACCATCAGCCGCTTCACGAATTACGATCCAATTACCAATATTTTCAATCTAGGGTTTCATGTTCTCTTCTTCTCCTCTATATAAACCTCTTCTCATCCTCTCAAGTCTCTCACTCTGCAACCTCCTTCGTCTAGGGTTTTAGCAAAATTATAAACTTCGAAGCAATTTTTTTTTTTTTGTCTCTTGTTTTTGTGATTTGTAGGTTTTATCTTATCAATTTCAATGTTTTAGATCAATAAACAATACGATTTTTTTCCCGATGAGGAAGCAAACCCAAAAGATAGGAAGTGCCGTATGACACTTTATACAGCAGCGGCAACGTCCCCGGAGTGTACGCCGTTCCCATCCTCCAATTACCGGCCCTCTGATTTCGTCTCCCTCACCGGATTCGTCCTCTTTGAGCCCTCTGATTGGTCGGGAACACCTGGCCTCCGGTGTTCCGCTGTGTGTATGATTTGAAACGGGACCCTGAGGGCTCTAATCGTCTACTTTACCAATTTATAAAAAAATTTAAACTTTTTTTTACGGTCCGATGCCACGTCGACGGTAGCTCACGAGCATTGACCGACGATGCTATGATTGGACCAAAAGTGAATCTATTTTCGCTTGCTGATAGGAACCTGTGGATCTGATTTTTAGTTGGTCTACGGAGCCGTTTTCGGCGATTACATTTTTATTTTTATTTTAATTATTTATTTTAGGAGAAGCCAATGATGAATTTATGATCTTTATAGTTGGAATTACCGGCTGATTTACTTTGATGTAAAATAGACTGGCTAACTGAGGCTTCTAATTTTGTTCTTTTCAAATTATTAAGAATTAAATTTTATTGTGTCAAAAAATATTTTATTTTATTTTGAAATAAAAATTTTTATTTTGAAATTAATTTTTTTTATATTCTGATCCATGTTGTTGAATTAGTTGATGAACTGATGAGATTGATACATACCAATAATTCAGGACGAAGTGTAACTGCCTAAAGCCCTGAAGGCCTCTACCATTAGAGTGCAAATCGAAATTAACAATAAATAAATTAAAAATAAATAAATATCGATTAAGAGTGCATTTGTATATATTTGTAAATAAATAGAATTATTTTATAATGTATTTTTTTAGTTGATTATCATATTAATTATAAATTTTAAAAAAATTATTATATATATTTTTTTATCTCATCTTATAAAATATATTTAGATTTTAAAATTTGAGCTAATCCGACTAATAATTTTTATTAATTGTCCAAAAATATTTTTATTAGTGGTAATCCTGTGGAGTCATCATTTAAGCCGTAATTTTATTTTTTTTTTGAATGAAAACTTCTACTTTTAGCTCATGTCAGGTACATGAAACTGAAAAGAGGGAATGGAGAGAAAAGATATTATTTTTTTCTTTTATTATTTGCATCTACAAAATATCATGGATCGAAAGTTCTACAAATCCTAACCACGAAAGATTCGACCCGCATTAACTTTAGCTTACAAAAAATTGGGTTGATGCTGGAAAGACATGATTGATTACAAGATGAACTCTCAAGAACAACAAAACCTGTCAATCTTGTTAAAATTTTGAATCGAATTGCAGAAAAAGGAATTAGCTTCTGGTCTTTTTTTTGGATCCCCGAATCCGAATAATACTGTTTAGGCTATGTGGGTGGGAAGAACCTGTTCAGATTGAATGGTAATGTGTAGAATTCCTCATTTCTGTTATCTCCTCTGAATGTTCTGAATTTCACCCACCACGGCATGCCTCTGTCTTTCTTAGATTTCTCGACCTCTAATGTGTTGTCCAGAAACACCGCGACTATCAAACCCACCGTCGCCGGCGATGAGAATATTGTATTCAAGAAAGCATTGAACTGCAAGCAAACAGGAGAAACATTAGTTACTTGGGACCCAAGTCAGCTTCTTACAAAATGCCTACCAAGAAATGTATATAAATAAATCAGTGTTTGCTTACAATTCTTCAGGATACTGAAGAGATTTGAGTGAATAATTCTTATGTTCTTACCCATCCGGCATTGGTATGTACGAGACCTTGGTGTTGGGGGTTCCAATATTCGTTGAAAAACTGGGGGACAGATATTCCAAGAAAGAGCGAGAGCCCAATTATGATGAGGTTTCTCATACAGTTCATGTTTGTGAATTGAAGAAACGATAATCCAACTGAAGCTGAAAACAATCAAGGATTCTGTCATTATTGGGAATGCAACAGAAGGAATATCGTAAAAGTTATTTATCGGATTAAGTTATGTCTGTACCTACGAGGCCGAAGAGAATGCAGTATAATGCTGCAAATATTGGGAAAGGTATAGAAGCAAATACAGCTCCAAATTTTCCTGGAAGAATATAAGCAATAAACCATGCAGGCTTCGTGAGACAGGTATATACTGGCTACAAAAAATTGAAAGTTATTTTAGGATCATATCTTAATAGATACCTAAGGTAGAGAAGAATATCATGAATCCAGCAGATATTTGAACAACTCGACGACTCCCAACTCGGGTTAGTCCAAGCAGTCCCACATTTTCCCTGAATTACAGTAAAATGACCTCTGGTAAGTGCCAATTATAAGAGGAAGAACATAGCAATGCTGGCTACATATTTGATCATTTAAGACTATCTTACACAGAAATAGTAGAACCAGTGCCTGTACCAAAAAGACCATCAAGCAAGATTCCAATTCCCTGCCAAAGCGATGAAACAAAACAACTCGGTTCATCAAAAGATGCATAATATATTAACATGTACGAAACAAAATCAAGAACAAGTAGCGTGATGGTGGGAGTTGGGAACCCTACAGCAATTGTTGTGTGATATACATGCGGCAATGGGACTTCACATTAATTTACTTCAAAATCAACAATTTTGATCCAGCAAACAGCTGGGAATGAAGCGGTACTATGGCTTTACATGTTTAGATGCACTTGTTCTAGCAATTACATTTGAATTCAGTATTATTCTTTAACGGTTTTCATAGTACAGTTCACGCCATTTTCAAATGCTACAGCAAAATTGTAAATGCCACGATTTGGTAGATAAAAAAAAAAAGAGTAAAGTGACATATGAACCAAACCAGCTCACCTGCCAGCCAATGCCACGGCTCAACACATATGCAGGAGGCGGAGTAGCAATTGCCAACCGAGATGCTGCCTTGTATGCTGCAGTTGACTGCAGCATAAATTTACGCAGGTTGAGAAAAGCAACTTTGTTAAAACCAGAAGTAATTTATGCAATTACAAATTTAATAACATAACATTCAGATGAACACATTTCAAGGAAAACAGTGTACCATCACGTATATGAGAATTTAGTGTCACTTAGTATACCCAATGATATATACCTCAACCATAGACACAAGAACTGCAGACATCATAGCAAATGAATGACCTGCTGAAAATGTGGGAGGGCCCCATTGCAGAGGGTATGGAAACTTGAACCTGAAATAACCATAAAACGTGAAATTCCAAAACCAGCAAAGAAAACCAAGCAAATCAAGAGAGGTATGAGTTGATTCTTTGTCATACCATGGGGCAGTGGATATAAGATTTGCTCTGTCTGTACGACAACTGAGTTGAGTAGTAGTTGGCTTGCCTCGATAAGCCCCACCGGCAGTTAAGATAACAGAATAGATCCAAATGATTGTAACACAGATTAATACTGGAAATCTTTCGAAAATGGGGACATCTCTGAATGGTCTCACATGCTTTAGATACTGTGGTGTCCAAAAACCCATACATCATGTGAAGGAAAGCAAGATTGTTATGGTACAGGATTTTATCCAACAGGTGTATACAAACTACTCACCTGTGACAGTCCAATAACTAACAACAGCATTGGTATTCCAATTTCCACACAATTCCCCAACTGAAAAACCAAAGAAAAAAAAAAAATTAAGAGAATGCAATATCTAAATTAGTGCCTGCTTCAAAGAGATTGATTGAACTAGAAGCAGATATCTAGAAGACCAGTTGCTGAGTCTAGATGAAGATGGGCGATTATATGTTGGGAACAACAAATTCAAGCCTCAGATGTTGATGTGTTGTGGACAGTCATGTAAATTAAATAATTAGTCTTTAAGAGGTGTCAACTGCATCAAATGGAAAATCCATCCTCAGCATCAACCTAATTAATAGGTCAGAATTTCATTTCATAGCAACACCAACCAGAGGAAATCCTCGTTGAAACAATCCCAAGCCAACCAATCCAACCACAGGTGCCATACCGAGAGGACTGAAAAACCTGCAAGGAAGACCAAAATAAGAGTGAACAATATATGTGTTAATGGTAGTTTGATTGTATTAACAAACTTTGCTACCAACATACCGTGAGAACAGGCCCCAAACTTGACTGTATCCCAGGATGATTTGTATGCTTGAGGCCACAATTAGAGCTCCTTGAATAGCTCGCATCGTTTGTATAAATCTCTGCATGTCAACCACAGGGAAGATATCATACAATTACCATGTCACATCAAAGACTTTGATTTTTGTGAAAGACAAAAAGTTCATAGAAATATCCCCGTGAGATTCTGGTTAACATTGACACCAACTGTAATATAAAAAGATCACGGAATCATGGGGATTTGTACATCCATGATCACAAAGGTGGTCATTAGCTTGTTCGTTTTATTAGGATGTTAATTCTTCTTGAGACAGTTATCAAGTGATTTTAAGCCATAAAATTTTGTTCCATATAGTCAAATTATAATCTGCAGTTTCCTAGAAATCCACACAGAAGAAGAATGAACAATGGTGGACTTACTTCTTGACGATCAGTGATCCGTTGCAATGAGGAATCATTTATTATATAAGCTATGGGAATGACATAAGCAAAGGATCCTCCAACAACGGCTGGCAACCGGGTTCCAAAAAGTGCTTGAAGAAGTGTGTTAATACCAGCTACAAAGAGAAGAGTCTGTATTACTCGTGCTTTGTCCCCCTAGTTGTGTGAGCAAGAAATTGGTCAAGGAAAATTTTGTCAAATGGAAAATAAGGAAATTTCAAATGAAAAGACCAATAGCTGACCTACCATAGTTACAGGTCCCACCAAGATCTTCTAGGCTGAAATTCCACCATATACAATAACCACAACATTCCAATCTACAATTACTTTTAGACAAAGAGAAGAAAAAAAGTTGTCAGGAAATGAAGCTTTTAAACAGTGGAATTTTAACCTAGAGTGTCATTGGTGGGACACAACAACTAATGAGTTCAAAGTTTTCTGCTCATTCCCTCTAGGTAGGTCAGGATGATAAAAATGCTTGAATTGCCAACTTCTAAACTAAGTATGTAATGTATTTGTAGGAGAAACATGGAAACTGAATTTAAAAGAAGAAGAGTTGATAGAAAAGCAGCTTACATCACTTCCACCCATTGCAGGGACGAGTAAAGAAGGGATCATTACACTTGTTCCTAGCATCAGTATGTAGTTTTGAAATGCTAGCATGATAGTTTCAGCTGCAAGATTAACACTGATTATAAACAAAGATCTGTGTTGTTTCACGGTTCATCAAAAGTTTTATAATCTTTAAGAGTTAATGACAAAAATGTATTTGTAAACATACATGGCAATCTCTCATGAGTGACTGATAAAATCAATTTTATTAAGAAGAAGGAATAGCTAGCTCACAGCAGTGATGACAATGTATCATATTTCCTCTAACGAAACAAAGATGAGGCAGGATAAACAGGTTTCCCAGGCAATAATAATGCTCACACAAGTAAAAAGATCAACTTCAAATCAGTGCATATTGATGATAATAATAATAAGAATAATATTATTATACATTTTTTAAGAAGGGCAGGAAAGTGGTCCAGATCAGTGGATATTTTTATAATGCAGCTTCTGTGCAAGCCCACACCTACAATGCCTAGATTGCCGAGGACTGGAGTCATTCGATCAATCAATAAGCAGTATTGTATCTTTCCACTCATTCAAGCCTCAGCTCTGCTCTGCTCCAGATAATATTGTTTAATTTTAAGGCCTAATATTATATTCTTAGCTTAGCAACATTTCCCTTTCAAATCTAATTGCTTATTTGCTTAGCAGACTGGCCTATAGACAAGTTGGAAATGGAGAAACATAAAACCAAGAACCAATCATATAGTTTGACGAAAAAGATAATAGAGATTGACAACACAAAGTAGCTCTTTGACACCTAAGGAACAGAATCACTAAAAACTATAGTCATGTAAACTAATTCCTCCACTCACCCACTGATACCAACTTCCAATGAATAGAGTTCCATTTTAAGCATCCAAAGGAACTCCCATTGCTGACAACTTAATTCTAAAGACTATCATGGTATTCAATATGACATTAATCATTCATGTTAAACCAAAAAACACGATCACAAAATACGAAAACGATAAACCGAAATCGTTCCAGCAAAAATTTTGATATAGAAAATGCAATGAAACCAGAATGACAATCCTTAATATTGACATGACCAAAACACATTTGCTACATTTTGGTTCCAAATAATTGCTCAACACTGCTTGTCACTATCATTATTCAAAGTGAGAGTAGTACTAATTAAAGTCATGACTACAAACACCATCAGCATCTGATCAAAGAGCTTTGAGGGGTAAAAGGGTAATTGCAAAACGGCCTTTACCAAAACTCCATAGGAGGAAAGCAACATATAAGAAAAAACCTGGAATGCCGCATTATCTTAACAACCAGAACTTGCTTTTTTAAAGTTTTAAAATCCCCATTCATTGCGGAAATAACTTATCTCAGCAACCAAACAAAAACAAAGCAGGACAAAAGGAACAAAAGAAACATAATAAAAACAACACAAAAAACATGAAGAAGAAGAGTTCTTCCACTCGTTTTCAAATCAAAGAAGTTAAAAAAAAATTAAAGATTTAAATTTTTTCACATCAATCTTAACAGAAACCAAGAGAGAGAGAGAGAATCCTCACTGTCACCTTCTAAGTAAATAAAATAAACCCAAAAATGCAGTTTTCAAGTAATATAAAAAAAAACATGTTTGTCTTCTCTTCTACTGGAACCGATGCTTGTAATGCCATTAATAGTAACTCAGCCAGCCTTCTTCAAGTTTCATTACAAAAGAGAAAGAAAAAAAAAACATTAACTTAAAACTGCCACCAACACACTTGAAGCAAAAGCAACTCTGCAACTACTTACGTCAACACCCCACGAGTCCATTTCCGTTCCACATCAAACCAGACTCATTAAAACGCCAAAAGAAGAAAACCCCAGAAACTAAAATGTTCAAAGAGAGAGATAGAGATAGAGAGAGGGACACGTACGCCAAGGAGGGTTCGAGTCTATGCAGTACTCGAGGTCCTGAAGCTGCTCCATAGGAGGATGGATGTTTTCCGCCATTGTTGAAACTCTTGAAAGAAAAATATGAAGAAGAAGAACAAAGTTATTAAAGTTCAGGGATATAAAGTGAAGTAAAGTGTTTGCATTAAAAACAATTACAAAAGAGAAGAGAACCAAAAAATATGCAAAGCAAAGTTCCCTCCTCTCCTATGTGTAGCGTAGCGTATGTGCGTGTGACCTTCCTCTCTCTGTCGTCGATGAGCAAGCCGTTGGTACATTACTGCCCTTGATCTTTTGAAGTTATTTGCGGAATTGCCATCTGGGCCCACTGTTTTTCACAACAGTCAATCAAAAACAACATAGAAAACGTACTTGTATTTATGAGAAAGCTATTAGAAGTGACCAGTAAATCTAGGACCATAGATAGGAAGTAGTTTCACTTTTAACAATATTTTACTAATAGAATTCAAAAATTAAATAAATGGAATAACATAATATTATCTCCTAGTCAATTTTATATAAATAAATTTTAAATATCTATAAATCTTTTGCATCAATAATAAGTTAATGTATAAATTTATTCATTAAAAAAAAGAATATTATTATTTTCAACAAAATTTATCAATATAAATTCTGTTATAATTTCATAAAAATTAAAATAAGGGTATTAATTTCGAAATTTATTATAATTATAAAAGTATTAATTTTTAAATTGATATCCTAAATTTAACTTTTAATTTTACGAATTTAATAGAAAAAATAAAATGAAAAGTTTTATGCCCCAAATTTTTTACATCGAACAGAAAATGACAAAATTGCCCTTACAACATTTTTAAGACAATGAGGTGGTGGTCCAAGAGAACCTGAAGGTTAAATACCAAAAGTACAAGATTGCTATAATTACTGAGCCGTGAGTGACTGACACAGTTGAATGCAGATTGGTGAAATTTGAGTACAACTATATTATTAACTGTGGAGGAGACTGGGACTGGCCCACCCATAATTAATAAACATAACCGTCGAAAATCAGCAGATGAGATAAAGCAATCAATATGGGCCCTCTGATTGGTAGACTTTTATCAGTAGTCTACTCTACACCCCCCCAACACACACACAGAGGAAATAAAAACAAAAACTGCAAGAAACTGCATGCTTATAAGTTATAATAGTAAAAGTAAATAAATAAAAGCATACAAGAATGTGTTTGACAAAAAGGATTTGGATTTCAAAATTGAAATGTTGTATTTAATGTTTCCCAGGTGTGTATTTACTGATTGATGATGAACTTGATTGGAGATGATTATAAATGATAGGTCAGGTGTGGCAGGCATGGCAGCTGTTGTAATAATTGTATCTGTATATATCCCTTTTTTCTTTTTTGTTTCCTGTAATTCCCTTCCAATTAATGCACTTATAAACTCATATCAAAATTAGGTTAGGAGTCTTTTGGAAACGCATTGGGATCAGTTCTATTACTGTAAAGTCTTACTGAGTAATCTGAGACCTAAACTCCATCACAAAAATAAAATGAGAGATATGAAATTAAATGTAAAATTATCTTTTTTCATAATATCATGTGTTAAAAAGGCCATGGAATAAGTTAATTTGGTTTACAACTTATGATACTAGTAGAAAGTTATTAAACACTTCTCCCTTTACTTATATAATGGAGATTTGAGTCTCACATTTGTTCATTAAATCGTAAAGTATATAAACCCCTATAATGGGAGTTGTCACTCCGGACCAAATTTTTAACATTTAATCTTATTAGGTTACGCAGATTACTAACCTAATAGGTGTCAAATTTAAAAAAAAAAAATTATTAAAATAGTCTTGACCTTAAAAAAAAGGGCTCTATAGCTCACTTAGATCCGAATAATATCACAACAATCCATTTTTTGGGTTCTTTTTTATTTCTTTGGTTTTTGGTTGTTGGTAATTGGTATGTTGGTGTGCAGCAGAAGAGAGAATATGTGAAAAAAAAGTAAAAAAGAAACAAGTTGGGGGTGGGGCAGGCCTGCTGCTTTTTTCGGAAAACAATAAAGAAGGGGTAGAATTGTGAATAAAGTGGAAAGAGAGGGGTCGATATTGTTAGTTTGTTTCAAAGTCTCAAATTTCAAAGGAGTAAAGTCGCACGTGCGGCGACATGCTTTCGGTTCGAACCTAAATTCCCATCCCACGATCTTGACGTCCCCCGAAAATGGGATTCCCATTTAACGAGCACCAAACCCGAACTTCAATTTTCTAACGTCACCGTATTTTAGTGTTTTATTTTCTTTTTTAAATCTCTCCATTTTTAAGATTGACAGACACTACAATCCGGTACTGATAAAATTTGTTAATACTATAAATATAATTTAAATATTAATTTTCATCATACATAGATTAAGTGACTTTACATTTACTAATAATTATGTAATGTAAAATTTGAATCCCCAAACACAAATACAGGTTAAAAATAAAAATATAAAAGGATTTTCACAATATCTTATTTGACGTAATAAATCTGTATTTACAAATATGTATAATTCACATCATCATAGGAACAACAAGTCCACGCAAGTTACAATAAGGTGCAATTGACATTAATCAATTATTGACAAAATTGGAAAATCAAATGATTGAACTCAGCTTATGAAAAAAACAAATTAACCCATCAAAATGTTAATTCAACTCAAAGTCCATGAAGAAGAAGAAACCTTGAACCCCAAAGAATAAAACACTGGTTTCTCCTTCCTTTCCAACCTCATATTCCATTAAATAAATGACCAAACAGATCTTATAACAATTAAATATACTCCAAAAGTTCAATCTAGTGTGTGAATTAATAATATTAAATTATTTATTTGGAATTTTGGAATATAATTTAAGGTTGGCTTCCAAAACACCTCAATCCAACCAACCGCTTTTCAATGCACTTCCAAAACCAATAAAATTACAAACCCATATACTAATCTTTGTTCTTACCAGACAATTACCAAAATACCCATAATCAATGTGAAGGGTGTTTCTTTTTTCAACCCACTCTAGTTGTTTTTCATGACCAGGGAATAGATGCTTTGCACTGTAGCGGGTTAGGAAATTGGAGTACAATTTGTACCTTCTTTTAATTTTTTCTGGCTTCATGAATCATTAAATACTTTTATTGTTGGGTGCATATCATGTGAACTCAGAACTCAGAAGACAAATAGGGAGAGAAAATTTGGGTTTTGTTAGTGTTACACTACAAGCAATCTAAGGGTATAAATTATCTTTTACTTGTTATGAGAATCAAGTCAGCTTTGCCAGCAGTTTGGCTCTATTTTTGCTTTCTTTTGTAGGAATTGTCACCCTCTCTCTCTCTCTCTCTCTCTCTGGCCTCTGCAATTGACAAAGAAGACAGTCAAGACACAATTGGACAGTCATTTCTTTTTCTTCTCTGAATTGTAATTTTTGGAGGCTGCCTGGAGTGGAAATAGACAATTCATTTAACCTCCAGTCTACATCTCAACATCATATTTTAATAATTGTCTTACTAGATTTTAATGCTGTAATTGAGATTTTACAGTGTAGATGGGCACAGCATATATTAATTATACTAGTGTTTTCAACATGGTTTCATATAGGAATTGGTAGCTTGTTCATTGCTTTGTGTAAAAGAAAGTTCGGGATATTTCTGGATATTAAACGAAACGAGTAAGTTGCCATCATACAAGGAGGAAAAAAGCAGAGAGGCATATTGATATAATTCAAAACTGCTGAAAATCAACAAGTAGATTACAACTCAGTGTGTGCGTGCTTGCCTTTTAAACGACTGAAGAATATGCTATCTCATTCGTCTCTTTATCAGGACCAATACACATGGTATAACACACAGAAAGTAGAATAAGTAAACAACCAAAGAATCGGCCAAAAGATGGAACTATCCTTGCCGAACTGACGCCCCATACTAGTGTTAGGGCAGCCTGCAACATGGAAATTGAAAAAAAAAATGTATTAAATGAGAGATTATAACAATAATCAGGCAGTGATTTACGTGCTCAGAAAACCAGAATAAGAAAGATTCAGAGCTGCAAATTTCCATTTCTGCAATTACATACTGGGAGGTTTATGTATTTAAACCATATTAGAGCAATTGATAACATATACAACTAGAAACTTCTGAGACACTATAGGAACCTAGAGATGCCATCAGCTAGATGTGAAGAGAAAATTTACCAGCCAGATAGGAAGAGAGAAACAGACGTAACTTTTTTTTTTAAGTTGTGCTCAGACAAGGTTTGCATGACAGTTCAAAGTACAGTTAGCAAACTATTTTGGTTTTTGACATCTTGAGTCCAAGCTACAAATTAATTATAATCGTCTTAAGAATTTAACAAGGAAAAACTAAGGAGTGCTATTGTAATGATGAGAAGCAGTAATATTAATGGCCGGAAAAGCAGCATTCAACTGAAACTCCTTCCCCATAAAGAAGTCAAGAAAGAATAATATAGTGATGCAATTATTTCAAAATGGAGTAGATACTCATTTCTCTTTCACATTTCCTAAAAGAACAAAGTCTTTGCACTACTCCGAATCGACCTTTTTTTGTAAGTAAAATTCAGTACCTCAATGTATTGGACATTTGCAACTCTGCTGGTTTTCTCAAGCTGCAATGCACGAGCTAAAAGCACCTACAAATGAGCACACATGTTCAGAGGTTCATTTGCTTCTGAAGCAAGGTCGAAAAAGGTTAAAAGAGAGCAAAAAGACGAAGAAACCGATGATCCAGTGTTATAATTATTTCATCATATTTCGATAGCGAAGCAAATAATAATATTTCAAATTACTACCTGTGCAAAGAAGGCCAGGACACCAAGTACAAGCATCAGAAAAAACGAATAAAGACTTGGCAGCTGAAATTCCTGCATTATAAAA
This sequence comes from Xanthoceras sorbifolium, assembly GCA_003430845.1. Lineage (NCBI taxonomy): Eukaryota > Viridiplantae > Streptophyta > Magnoliopsida > Sapindales > Sapindaceae > Xanthoceras > Xanthoceras sorbifolium. Next base: position 24,087,476 of record CM010608.1, on the reverse strand, counting down.
GTAAAGTTACTGAGAAACAATCATAAAACCTGTCTAAAACGTACTGCAACAGGTAAAGGATCATGCAAAACAATGATTTTTGACCCAGCAATGCTTAAAACAGTTACTCGCGACTCTGCAACAGCTTTAGCAGCTGGTCATCAATACCCAGCAGCACCAGAAAAAATTGAGCTTATTTCGTAGGAACTACAATGTAAGGCTTTAAACTATGCACCGAGTTACTTGGTGATTGTTTTTAAGTTTCCACATGTCTCTGTACATCACTCTTAGGGTAGCTTTCTGGTTTGGAATGCAATATATTCTAGTCAACAATAATGCTTAACTTTATCTACGAAATACAAATTTTGCAATTGGGTGACAACTAACACGAAATGTCCATGAAACAGAACAATAACATGTAAGGTCAACCAAGGATTTTATGCTGTTAAATATTATAAATTCATACATGGCTGATGATATAGGTGATAATTCTATTTCCATACATATAAGGCTGGGTACACTCCACCGATGCACTATCAGACTCCTGTGTATACTCTTTCTGTGGAAGTAGGTGACCCTAACATAAGGTGCCTAGTATTCAGTTATCAGTGACTGAAAACACCAAGAGGAAGTTTGGAACTAACACTAGAAAACTTCTGCTAGACACTGTATGATGAGCATGCCGCAGAAATTACCTCAAAAGAAAATGTACATAGTCCCGCAGCAGGGCTGGCCAGTATGCCAAATGAAAAAAGAGTGACCCTGTAAAATGAATTACATCCAGCTTAACATTCTGACATAATAAATATATATATATATATATATATATTTTTAATGATGACAGCAGGTAAAGAATAAAGGCTCAAAGCAATCATCAGAAAAAAAAATGTAGGGAGAAAATTTAGGAAGAAAAATTTGCAGTAGGAATTAAGAGAGTGTAACTATAAATTTTCCTTCTCAAACAACTGCTGCATAATTTCGTTCTAGATCAAGCAAGCAAGTCAGTAATCTTACACAGGTTGATCAGAAGCCTTTGCTCCAGCTTTTATAAGGCAGTAGCTGATTCCCCCAGTTATTGAGGAAAACAAACCAACCAAGACTGCAAATATATGGTGGCTTCCCCTAACATTAAAAATGCTTGCTTCCCCAGCTTTAACCAACCCTTCTGACACAGCTGAAAATGAAAAATGAAGAAAGAAAAAAAGAAAATAATCTCTGCATATTTTCATTAAAAACACGACCTATTTCTTGGAAAAAATAAGTGAAAATACACTATACGCCAATGTACCAAATGACGCATACATAAAGCTACAAACCAAGGTATGAGAGAATAAGGGCAAGGAAGGGTATAGCAGTGGAGAACGTATATGTACTAACAAAATTAATGTAGCAACTAGCAAGCAAATCAGAAGACATTGACCCTGAGTAAGAGGTCCATCAAAATATTAATAGGGACTCTGAAATATATGCACATTGAGTTATAGAAATGGCAACAGAGACCAGTGCTACCAAATTCTTACTATTTTGGTTCCTAACATTTCCAAAGCATCCATTTTTGCAAAGTACAGAAGGTTTTGTTAACTCACTTCTCTACCTTGTGTAGTAAGTATCTGTCGAGAAATGAAGAGCACACCAAAGAAACTGCAAGCAAGACCTGGAAAATGGATGATCATTTACAAAGGAATCACTTCCTGTGTAACAATAAGTAGTTAAACTTCTATACCGTTATTCAAGGGAAACAAAAAATGCTGCCACACCTCCTATGTCTGAAATCTTCAACTTCTCATGCAAAATGAATTTTGCTGCAATTGAAGCCATAATTGGAGTAGTGAAGCTTAATACAATAGCCTGAGACAATCGTACTCTTTGAATGCTGAGAAGGAAAAATAGCCAACTGGTTATCAAAAAGTATTTACCCAACTTAATTCAGTTCCAAAGGATAAAGCTGGCAAGACATCAAATGTATTTTTCAAACATAGTAAAGCAGGCCTGTAGTGAGAGTAGAAAATTCAGATCTGAATGTATAGCCAACTTTCAACCATTGTTTATGGACAATCATGAGACCAAACAGGACAACAAGGAAGGGAATTTCAATGCGAATATGAGAGAAAGGTAACTATATTTGGAGATCTAAGAGGAAAGAAAGAGAAACCTGGACATTTTTGTCTTTACCAAAAAGGATTCTGATTCATATGGTGTCATTTTAATCTCAGCTCTAGAATACAGCATTTCTATTTTCACATTGGATGACCAGCACTTAGAGCACTTCAACTAAGCTCTTCCATTAAAAGTAATCTTTAACAATATGCAGGAAGCATGGTATGAATTGAAACTTACCAATAAATAAAACTGAACAACGAGAGATATCCCATTAGAGCTCTTGAAATCAAAATATTCCTAGCATGTGCGGGCCCAAATATTGGTTGTCCACTTCTTCTTAACCACAAATACGACAATATCAAGATAACTGTGCATCTCGTGAATGTAGTCTCGAACAAGGGAATAGACTGAACTGGCATTGCAAGTTTTTGATCAGAAACAAGGAAAACCTTGACATCTAGGTAAAGCCAAGCAGGAAATATCCAAGAATTCTAGAAATAAGCTCTATAATGATTGACGTGAAACTTAAAAATGAATTATGTTCAGTCATCAACAGTCACACAAGTCACTAACCTGTAAAAACATCAGCAATCACTTCCATGAGAAAGTAGATCATTGCTGAAAAGGCCATACATAATAATCCCGAATATCTGGATCCATTCCACACCCACAGAATAAAACGAGATAGAGGAGATATCTCCGTTTCCATCACCCGCTCCTGCACATACATAAACATGTAACATCATCAATCATATCAACTATTATCCTTGTCTTGTAGTTTAAACTACTACGAAAAGTTATCACTCAGTCCGCTATTCGTGAAAGTATAATTATATGACATTCTTTCCTGTGCTCAACTATTTATTCACTTCACTACACTACACTGATCTTTCCTTCCATTTTCTTCCATTGAAAATGTGGATTAAAGTCTAATATCAGGTAACTACTTTGAAACAAAACATCCAATCCAATTACAATAACCAATTTAGAATGTCACAACACTTGCCAGAAACTACGTAGCAGCTAAAAAATACGAACTTTCGATTTAAAAAAAGCAATTGAGACACAAACAACAAACGAGAATAAAATTGGGCGGGTTTCTATACATACGCGAGGTTTTCTTCGAGAATACGAGACGGAGAAAATGTCGATCTTGGGCTTGTCAGATTGAGTCAAGAGCGGAGCTATTTCGTCGGATGGCGTAATGCCGACGCCAACATCGGCCTCTGGTGATGATGCGTCGCACACGATCAGCTCCACCGGTTGCTCTGCGTCGGTCGTCTCAGCCGACGACGACGACATTTTTTATTTGCGTACGCAGAGAAGGGAAACAGAAGAAACCCTAAAGAGAGATAAGTTTAGATACAATACTTGATAGACCACGTTAACCTAGTGTTCATAGAGAGAGAGCGATAGAGATAGAGAGGGAAGAAAAATAGTTTTTCTTTTTCTAGTTGGTTGAAAAGTGACAGGTAAACGGTCAAGTAGGATGTACACGTGGCGATCCACCAGAGAATTGTGGGCCCCCATTGGCTGAAGGTTCTATTCCTGTATTTCACCTGATAATTGATCTTGATGGTTTGTGGTTGATGGACGGCTGGGATTGTCTACTGAAAAAAAAAAGACTCAAGACATTGTAACATTTCACATGATAGCTACAAAGGTGTTACATTACTCGATCTATGTCATGTTTGTTGCTAATAACTTCAACGACTCCAAAGTACAACCACTTGTTATTGTCCATTATCGTACATTGAACTATAGACATACCAAAAAGGGAAGAGAAACTGCTTATTAATTTATTATAATGAAGAAAATGTTGTTATTTTTTTATTTTTTATTTTTCCAGAGTTCACATTCCAGCAATCAGACAGAAACGTCTGATTCTTCATTGTTTAAATTAAAAGTTAGAAAAATGTGATTTTCTATACAAACATTGAAAAAAAGATAAAAAATAAATCAAAACCAAGAGGCCTTCTCATCTTCCTCTTAATCTGAAGCATTAATTCTCCAAGAACTTACAGGTAATAAAGAGACTGCAGCAACATCAAGGTTCATCAGCCGACAATCTTCGTTGTCAAAACCAGTAATCTTTTCAATTATATAGAATCTTTGCAAATTAAGCTCAAGCATTGGAATTCTTCATCTTCTGTGGTTCTCTGCTAGACTTGGAATCAGAACTAATCGCTTACTTACCTCCTCCTCGGACATTGGAGTTTAGAGACATTTCTATTTCCTCAAGAGACCGTCCTTTAGTTTCCACTATAAAGTAGTAAGCGAACAATGCTGACAAGAAGGAAACGCCACCAAAACCGGCATAGACAGGAGCGACTCCAAAGGTCTCTACTAAGTCGAGGAAAAATAGACCCACCAAGAAATTACAAACCTGGATCAAAGCGCAGTACATGTGTGAAAAAACTGAGGAGAAGAATCGCAATCCAAAGAAGATAGAAAAAGCTACAATCTCGTTGACATTTTCAGAACACGTATAGTATGGGATTTTATGTTATTTTTAGCCACGGATTAAGCATCAAGATGCAAGTAACAATTGATAAAATGGAAATTATAGCTTTCAGTTTGTACATGCAAATTGCAGCAGGCAATATACTGGAAAAAACTGAACACGATAAGAATACCCAATGAACGGAAAAACTAAACCCCATGATCTTCCCACGTGTCCTGTTGCTGCTCAGTTCTGTTATAATGAGACCAGTTACCGGGCCAGACCCAATTGCAAAGGTGAATATGTACCTGTAAGAATGCACACGGAGGACACGCATCAATGGATTATAATTAGAAACAAAATTTATCTGGAGGCAGCTGACCAATGGTCAAAAGAAGTGCATTTGACTTTTGTATTAGTGGAACTATTTCACTACTCAGTGAAAGTACAATTTTTCCATGTTCACCGCCCAAGTGGAGCTCATGGAGAAGTATCTTAAGAAAAAACAACAAAGGTAGTCTTAATATGCTCACTGGTAATTATTACATTGTTTTGTAAATAAAGCTGCGAATAAAAGACACTTACACAAGTGTTCCAAGAATTGATAAGCTGTGACTGAAATCTTCATCTAAGGGTAAACTGATGGCACAAACTATAAGAGCCATTGATATTGCCTGCAAATAAACAGCAATGTCACGTAATGTACTGATCAAAACCATGTCTAATCAGGATTCACTCTTTTAATAGAGAACAAAAGGTAGGACGAGGTTGATGGCACCCACTAGCGGTGAATTCCCCATCACAAGTTCAATTTTAAGCATAAGCAATTTAGTCACTCACCATACCCAAGTAACTTCCAATTAGTAGCTTCTTTCTGCCTTCTTTATCAATGAAGTAAGATGCGAAGAGTGAACCTAGAGATGTGCACCAGTTGACAAAGTCAAAAGGCCGTTTCAAGAAAAAAAGCATAATTCAACTTACAAACATACCCAGATAAATATTGCTCAGTTCTCAACCTGCAAAGTTTGTAAGTCCAACAAATAAGCTTGCCAAAGCACCATCTGCGATTCCAACATCTTGAAAAGTCAATGATGAAAAATAGAGGACTCCATTTATGCCAGCAAACTGTTGAAGTACAAAAAGGGCACCTCCAATGAAGGCGACTGCAGCCATACAAAAAGAATAAAAAAACAACTTGTTATGCACTGAGGATTCGGCTAGCATATCAGATATTTATTATCAAACTACAGTTAGAAATCAGACGTGGAGAAAAGTATACCAAGACAAGGTATAACCTAACAATTTAGAAGTGCTACAACACAAATAAAACCTTTACTGAAAACTGCAGATTTAAATATACCTTGCACATGTTATTAACCAAAAATATATTGTACAAAACATGACAGCTATTTCATAAACTATAATTTTTGCAACATGAATACACCACAGATGCAACAATCAAAACCACCTACATACAACCTCTAGAATGCGGTTCCTCAAGGAGTTCCAACCATTGGCTGTCTAAATCACTGCCATCAGTCTTGATGACTGACTGAAATTCTTCAATCGCTTTGTCAACTTCAGATTCTCCCCAGAGGTTGCGGATAATTGTTTTGGCGTCATCTAACATCCCTACCTACAGAAAACCACAAGACTATCTTCAGAAAACAAGCCAAAAAAAACAAAACCAGTCAACTTTTGTATCAAAAAGTGAAATGAGAGTCATACTTTACACAGCCAGCGAGGGCTGTCTACTGCAAACTGCATACCAAGAGCAAGAACAAAACCAGGGAGACTTGCAATATAGAGAATAGTCCTCCACCTGGAAGACATTGCTTACCAAATGCTAACATTAGCAAGAACCTCTCTCAATTAAAAGCAGGAATATTCCAGTGTATGTGGCACAATAAAATATCCATTTATGCAGGTAGAATATAACAACCGAATAAACTTGAAATTCCTCCATTGCAGCTGACAACACACATCTCTTGAAATTCAGCTTTGAAAACTTCCAAATAGTTACATTTAGAAAGAAATCTTACTGAGTGGCACCTTCAAGTTAGTGACTAGATAATGTGTGCAGCTTCTAAATGGATTTTCCAAAGGAACATAACTTAAAGCTTTAAGAACAGAAACAGTGTTAATAGTCACAAACTTATATATCAGACTCACTTCCTCTATACCTGATTTTTTTAAATACTGTACTACTAATGTTCTATTATCCGCCCTTCCTAGTAATATATCAAATTATGAATTGGCTAGATATGCAGGTAAAATATAAACAATGTCACAAAACATTCATATAAAACATATGGACTTAAGTTTTACATGATGTGCATTTATCATGGCCTCTCTCATAAAGAAGCTTAAGGTTTAGTAATTACAAGATAAATTCCATAACATGGCTCTCAAAGAGACCAGTATAAGCCTGTCTGAAATGCCAGATAAAATATGAACTGAATTGAAGATATTAGTCTCTCAAGGTAATGTCTGACACGGGTAATTTTACGTGCCTAGAGAAAAAAATAACAACTTTTCACAACCAAACAAGTTGTAGAATCTCAATGGCCCACCATTAGAATTAGATGCATCTAAACAGGAAAAATCAAAACATATGCCCCTCATCAACCACTCTGCAACAAATGACAAGAAACAGAAATAAAGAAAGAATCTCACCAATGTGGATCATCTGCTGCAGGAATTCCTAGAAACAGCGATGCAATAATCCCAAGGCATGTACCAATCTGACACAAGGTCCCCAGTGAACCTCTATATTTTGCTGGGGCAACCTAAAAAAGCAAGAAAACACCATGAAACAGATAAGTAAATGAAATTTCAATCAGATGCTTATTTCAAAGTTGTAACATCCTCCCCCCAGTTCCCCACAGCCACAGAGGATGCAGCAAGAATGCCCACACCACAAAATTCAACAGTAAATCAGAGCCTAATACTTATGTTTGCAAGTTCGATTCAGTCACCTTTAACAAGAATATCCTACCAACTATGAAGTCATAGTGGAGCGTATACTTAACTTATATTAGACATGGTTCCAAAAATAGTTAAAAGAGCTCTTTTTCAATGATAATTGGTTGTTTGATTGCACTTCATAAAATGCATTTTTTTCATTTCTTGAGAAATTCATTTATATCAACTAGGAGAAACTTAAATTTTGAGCTTCTCTAAAGGCTCAATTATCAACTTGCAATAAAAATTTTAAAATACCCAAAACACCCACAAATAACTTACATGATAGAGAACCACATAGACGACAACATTTATAAATACCTCTACTGGTAAAGTCTGCTAGTAAATTTTCTACTTTACACAGTTGTACCATTATAGAATTTCAGTGATATTTTAAAGCACTATGTAACATACATTACAGAATATTTCAATCACATTGTCCAGCACTTGGTAATCTGTCATTAATTTCGCTTTTACAATTTATTCTATGTCATACCAAGTTAGGGGTAGTAATTTGTGACTACGAAAAAACATGAAATAGTAGGTCCGGGATTATATCATTCGTGTTCAAGTATAAATTTAGTTGATTTGTTTAATACAATAATTTAACAGGTCAAGCTTAGGCGGATAGGAACGATGGCCACCATGAAAAGATTAGAGGAGGTTTAATTTCACTTATTCCCATTCTCTAGAAGACATTGTAACTAGGACTGAAATTGTTGGCATCACAATTCAGCATGTCTACTATCAAGTAGTACCTCTGAAATATAAATTGGAACAAGAACTGTGTTCACACCAATACCAAGGCCGACAAGAAATCTTCCCAACAGCATTTCATCCAAGGAGTGGGCTTGTGCACTGATAAAATTTGGAAGAATTAAATCGTCAAAAGGTCTTTTTGAGAAGAAAAGTAAAAGCCATAATTTGTACATACAAATGTTTTGCATCAACAAGAATAGTGTGACAAGTACCAGAACTCCATCACATCTAAACTTGAAGCATGCCTTTATATTTAAGCTTTCTTCCCCGTGAAAGTTAATTTTTTGTATATGCCTAAAGAAAAGTTATTGTTTTATATTCCTTTAAAGAGTTGGTGCGCAGGATGGACCTAAGGAGTTGATCTCAATCATGTAAACAAATGAAAATGAGGATATAGAACACGTGTCTACCCGTTGATTAAATGAAGCTTAGTAGATATCTCACTATTTATTCACGAAGATGGGAGGTGTCAAAAACATCAATATGCATGATTTTCATTATCATATGTATCACCTTATAATTGCACCAAGAATTAATGGTATTGTGACAATTTGGAAAGTTCGCCGACAACCAAGTTTATCTGTTATCGAACCTGAGCTTATGCTTCCAACAAATGCACCCACTATAAATAAGCTCACCACAAGCCCCTCAAGAATCGGATTCCCTTCAAAACCAAGTTCCCTTGCAACTGAAACAATTGGACCATTCATGACCCTGCAAAATACACATTACAACCAAAAACAAAAAAGAAAACTCTTTTTGAAATCAAATGAACTTGTCGAAACAACAATTCAATCATGTCTTCAAAGTCCACACGCTAAAACTTGAAGAACCCAACCATCTAAACCAGTACATTAATGTTCAATTTTCAATTTTCTATCTGATCAATTTATCAGTCATCTACACCAGTACCATTTAAATCATAATAATTTACAATTTTAAATCTCTGCTCTTAAACTGAGCTTTTCTTGGTAGCCAAACAAGCACTATTGAAATTTCAAATATCACCTTCAATGCAAATGATAAAGTGCTATGACAAACAGAGACTTACCCAATGTGATAACCAAAGAGAAAATTGGACATTGAAGCTGTCAATACGTGAGGAAACGCAGGTAACCATCCCAAATCGAAATCTTTTTCGCTGTCTATTCGATCACGTAACAACGATTTTTCATTTTCTGTAATTCAAATTTTTACATTAAACATTGATTAAAAAAATAACTCCTATTCTACATATAAATTAATTATTAAATGAAGGACCTGGTTTTTCATTCTGATAATGTAACTCAGAGAGTTGTTTCTTGGCCGCCGAGACTTTGAACTTGATCGACCGATAAGAGAAGCTAAAACGCAACGTTTTCGATTCGGGAGAAGTGAGAGAGACGAGTTTCGACTTTGGACGCGGTGTAGTGAGTGTGAGTGTCGGCGGAACCGGACCGACCGGTTGATGTAGTGCGGTGGCGGCCCACATCTGACAACGGAGATTCTATGATTTTTTTTTTTTTTTTGTTCCCTTGAAGCGAGGAGAAATCGGCGTAGCGATCTTTGAACATCACCCGCAGCAGCGCCGATGATATGCCAGGTTGTTTGAACGTGCTTGAAGAATAGTGGCAGGTGGTGGGGACCACTTCCCGAATAGGAAAATAACATGTGTAACTGTATAATAAGACGATATGGCGGGAAACCACGTGCCGGCTCATTCGAGTGCGAGGAAATTGGATAAGTGCGGACCCTACACTAACTTCATTATTGATGGATGGGCGTATAAAAGTAATTGATGGTTGAGTATATTGCAATGAAATTGTGAGTTTAGTCTTAATTATATGTTAGTATCATTAACTAAGTTAACCGGTCAAATATGACGGATTGACTTTGACTTTTTTTATAAAAAGACATAATTACCCCTGGTTTAAAAAAAATAAATTAAATAAAAAATTAAAAAATTAAATTTTTTAAAAATAGATCTCCACCATCCATCAATTTTGATGGACGGTGAAGATATATTTTTTTAAAAAAAATTTAAAATAATAAAATTAAAAAAAGTTAAAAAAATATTTTATATTAAAAAAAAATTTGGTATTCTTGGTGGAGATCTAATATGGATCTCAACCAAGATCAAAACAACAAAAAAAAAAAAAAAATTTTGCTGAAACAAGATCTGCTCCATCAACGAGAGTAGATATGCTCCCGTTGATGGAGCAGATCTTGCTGAAATTTTTTTTTTTTTTTTTTTTGTGTTGTTTTGATCTTGGTGTTCCTGGTGGAGATCCAGATTGGATCTCCACCAAGAACACCAAAATTTTTTTTAATATAAAATATTTTTTTAACTTTTTTTAATAGTATTATTTAAAAAAAAAATTTAAATGTATCTCCACCGTCCATCAAGATTGATGGATGGTGGAGATCAATTTTTAAAAATTTTAATTTTTTTTAATTTTTATTTAATTTATTTTTTTAAACTAGGGGCAATTATGTCTTTTTACAAAAAAAAGTCAAAGTCAACCCATCATATTTGACCGGTCAACTTAGTCAAGGGTACTAACATGTAATTAAGGCTAAACTCACGATTTCATTACAATATAGTCAAACGTCATGGTACTTTATTGCAATTAGCCCTTTTTATTATTCTATTTTTGTCATTATTTTTTTATTTTTTAATATTAAATATTAAATGTAAGGATGGCGCCTATTTCATTCGCATCAGCATATTCGAATCAAACCGACTGTTCTAAACCTCCGAACTAAGACCATACGGTTCTGATTCTGATTCCACCAAAAACTTGAATCGACGGTTCTGTCGGTTCCGGTTCTGTGCTTAAAAAAAAAAAAATTAACCTTTGGGCCATCGGTCACTAGCCATTGGGTAAGCCCCCCTCCCTTTTTTCCTAATTACAAATTAGCCCCTCCCCCTAAACCTATATAAACCCTCCCTTCATTTTTCTAACACCAATTCTTTCAACTCTCTCTCTCTCAACAATTCTCTCAAGTTCTTAATTGTCTTCATTTTCAATTATTAATTTTAATTCTATATTTTTTTTTTCAAATTATAAAATTGCAATGGCAAGTTCTAATCCTTCCAGAAGATCAGTTTCCGGCAGAGGAAATGATCTTATGTCGGTTCAAGAAGAGCCGCGTAATAATTTGTTCAATGAAACAAATTATCACAACTTCCTACAGCAGCGAGCATTCAAGGAGGAAATATTTGGTAATGTAACTCATCTCAATTTTACTTCCAATATTTCTGAACCCGGTTCTACTCCTCAAAGCCCTCGAAACCCTTTCCATACAACCAGCCAATTCGAAAATATACTCGATTTGGGTGGTGTTGATTTGGGGAAGTACAAGTCTAAACTTTTTAAAGTTTATATGAAGAATGTGGAAAAAGAACTGGGAAAAATGGTGGTAACTCATAACTATTGTTCTAAGGAGTTTAATTGGAACAAATCTGGAGGATACGACACGTACTGGAAACACCTCAACAATAATCATCCAGTCAAAGCATCACGAGCTCGCAAACTATAACAAATTGTCAGGTACACATATCCTAATTATTCTTTATTTAAATAAAGTAATTAATGTAATAGGGAGAAATTAGATAAGCCGTATAACATTTACCTTTTAGTTTTGGTAAAAAAATTAATTTTTTAAAATATTATCATAAAGCCTTAAATACCGCTGCATGTACGGTACCTATAAATACACTTAAATGTACCATGTGTAAAATTTATAAAAAAAAAAAAAGTTTTAGTTAGATATTTTAAAAATTACGTAAGTTGTGTATTTGTTTGTGCCGATATCTAGAGTGATCATTTATAAAAACATTCATATTAAGGACTCATGTGTCATTATATTGATGAAGCATGGGATTTGTAAAAAAGAATTCTTGCATTTAGAGTTTTTGATGAATCTCATACTGTAGACAATATATATATAATGATGAAAATAATTTTTGAAGAATATTCGATTGAAAACAAAATTTTTGCAATTGGTTTTGATAATACTGCAAACAATACTAATGTCGTTCCACAATTATATGAATTGTATAACCCCTACTTTGGCGGCAGATTTTTTCATCAAAGATGTATTTGTCATATTTTAAATTTATGTGTACAAAATAGTTTACAAACACTTCAATATTTTATTAAATCAATTAGGGATGCTCTCTATTATTTGTGGAAACATCATAGCATCATGAAACAATAGACTAGGTTCTGCAAATCTCATGGGAAGCATCCAATTAGATTTTTCCATTATGTTCCAACTCGTTAGAACTTCACGTACAAATTATTGTGTAAAAGCTATGAGTATAGAGATTTATTAATTAGATTTATGCAATATAATTACAGTAGTATTAAGTTATATAATCAGCAATGAAATGTGTGTACACGTATTTGTAAATTATTAAAAGTTTCTAATGATGCAACTAATGATTTATCTCGTATATATTATCCTACCACACATTTATTTTTTATAGAAACCATAAATATTGTGGGTACACTTAATGAGTGTGCATAAGATCCATCTTTAACTGAATGTGTTACAACAATGAGATTAAAATAGTTAGATTATTATAGGGATATTCGTATGATTTATGTAATTGTTTTATGTTTTGACTATAGGTATAAATTAGATAATTTATTTGAATATTATACTATTTATCATCAATGTTTATGTATAAATGATATAGAAATTGTTTGTTTGTTTAATACTGTTAGGAATTTATTTTATGAACTGTACGATGAATATCGTTCTATATATGGTTTCTCGCTGAACATTAATGTTCAGCAACCGGGAATTAGATATTCTCAATTTAGTGTTCCCTCTACATTAAGAAAGTTAGGGTCAAATACGTTATTTAAACAAACAAAGAAAATACGGAGTGCGTCTTCATCAACCTCTACTTCAGAGGTTGATGTTTACTCAAACACTGCATTCGAGTTTGTGAGCAATAAATTCAACCTTCAATACTGGTGGAGGGATCACCAGACAAACTTTCCAATTTTAGCCATCATTGACAAATAAATTTTTGGAACCCCTATCTCGACTGGGCAGTAGAACAAGAATTTAGTACCAACTGTAACATTCTCAACGAGAGACGGTCGTTGATTAGTTCAGACTCAATTTAGATTCAGGTCTATATTGATGACTGAACCAATGCTTCATACAGGCAGCAGGAAATGGACAAACCATCCGACGATAACGACTTCTTCAACAACAACGACGATAAAATGGCCACTGAAGATACGAGTGACGATTGATCTCACTAAGATAAGTAAAAGGTAAGAGAACTACGTGGGCTTTAATTTCTCCTAGAGGATACGTAGGAGGTAAAATTAAGTACAAACCTAAAAATCTTATTTATTTAAATTTTACTTTTATGATATTATCGTAATTTTATTTCAATTTTATTGTAGCTTAGGGTTACTCATTTTAAATATTTTTTATATTATTTTAATTTTTGAATTCTTTTAAATTCTTTTTTTAAAAAAAATTGGTCGGTTTCGGTTTAAAACCGTCAGTTCCATAAACTGGAGGTGGAATCGAAACCGGTACCCTCGATTTCAGTTTCGGAACCATGACCATTCCTAATTACATGTAATGTGTAAATATTAATTTGTCGATAGCTACTTTTACAATAGGAAGAGAAGTCTGTCATCATGTACTATTAAATGTGAGAGATGAGAGTCATGAGACTTTAACTAATAAAAAATGGAATAAATTTAACATTGAAAAAATATAAAATAATAGAAAAGTATATATAGTAAGGAATACTAGAATTATGGTCGGCCACGGTCTGGCGGTTCGAAACGAACTACCGATTTTGAACAAGAATCGGCCGTCCCGGTCTGGTTCCGATTTAGAATTGAAAGATCGAATTTTGGACCAACGGTCCCGGTTCCAGTTTGTTAAGAAAGGAAGTCGGAACTGGTTCTTTTTAAAATATATATATAGATATTTGTGTGTTGGGCTAAAAAAAAATTGAATCCGATTCTGAAATCGGAATCGGCGTGGAACCGCGAGTTTCCGGAACCGGTAACCCACGATTTTGGTTTCGAAATTTGAACCGATGATTCCAGAACCGCGGTCATCAGTAACTATAACACAATAACCTGATTTTTCAGGTTATAATTTTATTCATAATATATATATATATATATATATATATATATAAAGTACAAAAACATTATTAAATACTAAGTGTATAAACTTAATATGTTATTAGAGTTTTTTACTAACGTCATACTTAATATGGGATAAGAGGTTTCGACTAACGTCTTATGGGACCTAGACAGAGCTCTGCCAACTTGCAACTTAAAAAACAATAACCATTCAAAGCCAACCGGACTCATATATGAGTGAGAGTGTTTGAGAATTCACGTGTGAAACTAATAGAATATGAGATAAATCTCACATTAAAAAAATATAAAACAATATAACATATATATATATATATATATTAAAAGATATCATAGCCTAATATACTAGTTTTTTACATGGTAAAACTATTCACCCAATATATACCTCCAATGTCATAAAGCACTAAGCGTGCCAACTTCATCATTATCACCCGGAGATGCATGAACATTCAACTGGGAGTGAATGTTAATGTCAATTATTTTATTTGTTGTTTATTATTCTTGGCTTAGAACAAATTATATGATAAATATCAATGGGATAGTTTAATTATTTATTAAATTATACTTTTATTGAAATAAGTCTACAAATTTTATTACAACAAATATAAAGACGAGACATTTCCATAAAAATAATTTTATTCTAATGTCAAGATTTTTGAACTAATCGATAATTTAAATTCAATTGATTATACTCTTTCTAAGTTCAAATTTATTAAATTTCATGAAACATTCTTTATTGATCCATAGAAAAAATAATTAAATAAATTCAAAATTGTGACACATTTAAATATAAAGAATGAACGATAAAGACTCTTTATTTATGAGACTTTACATTATAGTATTGTATAACTTCAGATATAAATGTAGATGGTCCCTGGACCATAAATAACACATTATCTTTTCAAAATAAATAGATAACATGTTTGGTATGCCAACTAGTAATGAATTCATGGGACACCAACTAAATGCCCTAATTAATTTCTCCTAGTAGGCCAATTATTAAATCACATAAAACATTTACATCAATTGAGCAAGTAAATTTAAATTAAAAATTGGGAAGTATTTATATATGAATAATAAATAATAATATCTTTATTTATAGGACTTTATATTATATTATATATATATATATATATATTAATTTCAAATATAAATGTAGATGGTGTATTGTCGACTATAGACAACACATTTGGTATACCAACTAGTATTAACTTGCAGGACATCACATAATTCTCCGTGTAGGCCAATTTACATAGCTGTCATCTATATGGAAAATATGTTTCCATATTTTTGTGGTTGAGGCTTGAGATTTTTTTATTTTTAAATTAAAAAAATACACATTCGTAATTATAATTATAATGTACACCGACATATAACTTAAAAAAATTAAGACAAATTAAGTATGCATTTATGTAATTTATATACATATAAATGTAAGTTGATGTGGTCTTGTGACAAGTCCCTTAATGAGATTTGAGTTCTAGTCATATAAAATAAATAAATTCATTTTTATTTAAAAAAAAATGAGAACAAAAAATGAAACTAATTTTATTTCTTAGGGTTTGATTTGAAAGAGGTTTGTCATAACCTAACTATAATTAGGTGAATTGGGCTTCAAAATGGCTTGTTGTTTAGCTCACACCCACTTAACCAGTTGAGGTGGGCTAGAATTAGCCCAAATTGTAACCTAAAGTTTTATTTTTATTTTATATTAATTTAAAAGAGTCTCAATTCCATAATTTAATTAACCTTATTATTACAAATCAACTTTCCGTAACATTTTAACAGTTTAACATTACTCATTTAGTAATGATATGTTATCTAAAAAATTTATCTAAATTGATAACTCATATGCTACATTGACAATAGTAGTGTTAGACTGTCCAAGTGATCAGTCCAAAATTATATCTAAATTATATGACATGTGAGATGTAATTAACACATCATAAACCGAATTATCTCATTATTTATATGATGATTATAATACGCATGCCACATTGTTTTAGCATGATCTTGAATAAATAATTTTAATAGTATAATATTACTCTTTTTTAAAAAAAAATAATAATAATAATAAGAGGGATAGACAAAATTTAATGCGGTGGTGTTATCTAGCACGTAGGGACTAATTGGTCTACTAATTGCTGTTGATTTTAAACAAGATGCACGTTTAGCTTAGAAAACAACTGACAAAGGCAAAACACGAGTCTTCAAAGTATATAGTTCCAGCGGAAATAACGGTATTTAATGACTATGATTCCGTGATTATTTTTTTAATTTTAGATTTTGTTTATCACTATCACATATAATTAAGGTGTCTTTTGTATTTTTATTAGAAAAAACATGGTATATAGTCAAATCATTTTGTGTTTATCTCATGGTGTTTGTCTAAAAAATTAAAATTACTTAATAAGTACTTTTTAGAAAAGTCCAAACCTTTTTAATGTTTTTGAATTTCACTATAGCCAATAAATTAATAATGTGTGGGGAAGACCTCTCCCTCGTAATGAGAGTTATTTTTCGAACTATGCTCATAGTTATTCATCTCGAAGATATCGATAAACTCTTAATCCATATGTATTACTTCTTAAAAAATAATATTTTTTATTATATTAGAATTCTCT
The DNA here is from genome assembly GCA_003430845.1 of Xanthoceras sorbifolium. Taxonomy (NCBI): domain Eukaryota; kingdom Viridiplantae; phylum Streptophyta; class Magnoliopsida; order Sapindales; family Sapindaceae; genus Xanthoceras; species Xanthoceras sorbifolium. Next base: position 24,070,470 of record CM010608.1, on the reverse strand, counting down.
TATATTCGTCTTGTTTTTTCATAACTTTTTTTCCAGCTACTAAAACCTAAGTATAAGCATGGTCAGTATTTATTCTCTTCTCTCTCTCTAATCACTTTTGAAATTAAGTGATTTTATCACTTAAAAAATTAAAAATAAAAACTTAATGACACCGATTAAGTATTTAATCTTCAATTAAAAAATTAAACATGTCCTTAAACTATTTTATTATACATGAAATAGGTAGTCGATTCATTGCCGAAAAATAAAAATGAAATGGGAATATGGGACTGGTAAAAAACAAGCAAATTAGCTTCGAAAAGCAAAAATGAAGAAATTTTGAAATTCGAAAATTTGAAAATTTTGGGGATTTTCAAATTACAGAAAAGAAAAAGAAAAACCGAAATGTCGGCCAGGGAGCAGGGAAGGTCCACTAGAAGTCGGTGATTAAAACCGAGAGGCCAACCCGGTCGTACTTTTAAAGCATCAGGTCACCGCAAATAGAGGAGCTCTTGGTCAATCCTTTGGGCTGGCGTTGTACGGCTCGATATCTTACACGTGTAGGTAGCACCGACAACACCGAATTCTACCTCGGCAAATTAAAAAACTATATATATATATATATTATATATGAAATTCCAATTTAATTATTTATTTTTTAGTTATACACTTACCATATTAATTATAAATTTAAGAAGATCTGTGCAGATTTGTTACTATATGCAGGTATAAATATCTTTTTCTATAAGAATAGGTATATTCTTTTATAATAAGAGAAAAAAATTATATATACATATTAACAAATGCATATGATAAGAGATTTAAGTGAATAGCTACTCTTATAACTATAGTAAGAATTAAGAAATCACCCCTGCTGCCCTGCACTTTCATTTTTACTTGTGCTGAACTCAAATTTGAGATAGAGAAATCGATTTGACATTTAGAGCACGTTTAGTAAATCGCACCCTTACATTTTGTTTAAGAGCAAGGCCAATGTAGTATCATTTTGGTGGTGTGATTTGATGCTCCAATGGAGCATAAAATCCCACTTTTCATAAAACAAAGCACCACACCAAATTCAAATTTGGTGTGGTACTATTCACCACACCAAACTTTTATAAATTTTCTATTTCACCCTTTTTTAGTTATATCAAACAAATTTTATTTCTTTTATATCCTTTTATCAATTTAATATATTTATAAATTTTGATAAATAATAAAATTTATAAATTAAAATATTATAAAAAATATACCATTGGAAATATCTCGTCGAGATCTTTAAAATGAATCCAATATTATATATTTAATTTATTTAATTCATTTTTTATCTCATCTCTAAATTTTTTATTTAAAATTAAATTTATAATAATTATGAAATAATTATTTTTTAATATTATATAATTAATTATTTAAGTATATCAAATAAATTAATTAATTTTATATAAGTTATCAAATAAAAATTAATAATATTATATAAAGAATATTCTTTAAAGATGTTCTTTACACTAATTTGGTGTTAATAACATTGGAGTGGAAAAAAATTTGGTGTAAGCATATTCTATAAAGATGCCTTTTTAACACCAAAATGGTGGAATATTTGGCGTGATACATTGGCCTTGCCTTAAGAATAATTTTTGAGACAAGTATTGATTGTACATAAATTTGGTAATACCCAATGTGAATTTTTATTTTTTTTAAGGGTACAATTATAAGATTAACAATTATTGGAATTTGTTAAGATCAATCATCAAATGCACGGTTCAGATATCTACTCCCTTAACAGGAGATATATACCTCAAAAGAATGAGATAAAACTACTCACATATACTAATAAGAGATATGCTAGTCACAATCAACTGTGGCTGACAGTCACCTTCACCTTCACCAGTTGACATGTGTTAATACTATTTTTATCAACGTTTTTTTCCTCTTAATTATAATACTGCCACTCATAATTCCATCAGTTTTCCAAGTAATTACAATATTGCCTCTGAGCCTATTCATCAATTAATTTACCCACCTTTCTCATTTCATTTTTTACGACTCTTCATCTCTCTCTTCTCTTTTTTTTTATACTCTTGGTAAAACATTCATGAAGTAACTTAAAGTGTATGTAGGGTATTTATATAATTGTTTCTTAAAAGAACATTAACAAACTTGAGAGAAATTGTTGAAAGTAAATTTTACCAACTTGTCAAGTGAGGTAATACTTCTTTTTTTCAACTTTTATTTTTATATTTTTATGGTATATATAAATTTTTATATATTTTAATAGTTATTTTTATTATGTCAAATATTAATTTATTTTAATCCTATGCTAATTTTTATTAGTTTATTATTTTAGTTTAGATAAAAATTATAATTTAATATTATATTTGTTTAATGATTAAAGAACAAATATAAAAATATATTTAGTGTTATATTATAATTATTTAATTTGTTAAATTATAATTTTGTCTTTCTTAAGGTAATTATGGATTTAGAGATTGATTTAAATTTGGATGTGGAAGAATGCATTTGTAACACCCCCCGACCTGACCCGACCGGACCGACCCAGGGAGCGCAACACGGTTTTTTTTTTTCAAAACTTTCTAAATTCATTTTATACATTTCAAATATTTGGAAAACCAAATAGTTGATAGTTTTAAAACCATTCTCGAGTGAGCCCAATCAATAAACTTTTTTAAACCATTGGAAAAACCACATACTTTATAATGTAAAAACCATCTCGAGTGAGCCCATCAAATCACACTTTTTACAAAAATTCGGCAGAGTTCCGTTTGTTTTTTCGGATTTTCTAAAACCTGTTTTTCCATAAAACAATGCAATTACAAATTCAATATCAACACTTCAATATCATTTTCAAACAATTGCGCACTCTGCCGTTTAGTGCGACTTTCCAATACAATTTATAAAATAAAACGATTCGAATTTTAATATTTACAAACACTCTAATAATAAAAGACAGAAATCATAAAATATTTAATTACAAAACATATTACGAAACCCATTTACAAATCCTCTATATATATGCATGCTCTCAGAATATATACATATAACAACAATAGAGCTACCCAACTGTGATAACTCTGGGTACTCTGTCAGCAAATCTCTCTCTCACTTCAGTCTTTAGCTTCCTCGAGATCCCCAGTACCTACGCGTTAGAAACAAAACTAACGCGCTAAGCATATAGCTTAGTGGGTGTACATAAAAATCATAAATAACTTTTAATAAGTAACGAATCACATTCTAGTCATTTATAAATCAATTTACCTTCCAAATCAAACCATAATCACAATTAAACCAATATTCTTACTCAATTATCATTTAAAATAAACATTGAATTACACGTATTAAATCGATTTCAAAACACTAGATAAAATCATATTCAATTCACTTTTCAATTCAAATCAATTCTGGCCCGCTAGAATACTCAACATACTAGGACTGGAATATGGGTCAAACTCCCACCCTAGGACGAATCCTAAGAGTGGTACGTATCTCCCTACTCTAGGACCGTGGGTACGAAACCTAGAGAGGTACATAACTCCCTATCCCAGGAACGAATCCTTAGGAAGGTACGTGGCTCCCAACCCCCAGGACGAATCCTGAGGAGGTACGTGTCTCCCTGCCCCTGGACGAATCCATGAGGAGGTACATAATGATCATCAATAGCAATCAGTATCGGCGCAGTACTGCTCAGTAAACCCAGCTGGTATACCAACCTCGTATATCCATTTCTATGTCTACGTATCCTAGGGCCGTTTCCGATAAACTATATTCGCAATAAATTTCACAATAGTTACTCAGTAAATAATAGTTGCTCAATAAACATACAATTCACACAATATTCTTCAAGAAACATAATCAATAGTTATACGAAAATCTAAATCAAGCATTTCTAACGAAATCGAAATATTCGAAAGCACGATCAAAATGAGATCTAACATAAAATCATTCCAAAATCAACAATAGGTATATCAATCATCGATTTTTCATATCAAATAAACAATTTTCATACGAAAATCGAAAACGAGCAAGTTCAACGAAATCGAAAACGAAAACGAAAACGAAATACTTAATACTTTTCGTAAGGATTCCGAAAACAAAAGTACACCAACCTGGATACCGTTTTTCGTTCGAGAAATCGCGGTTCTACAGTTTCCTTTTTCCTTTTACTTTCCCTTTTTCTCTTTCTCCTACACTTCCTTTTCTCTTTCCTTCCTCTTTTCTTCTTCCTCTTCCTCTTCTTCTTCTTTCCCTTTCTTCTTTCTTCTTCTTTCTCTTCTTCTTTCTTCTTTTCTTTTTCTCCTTTCTCGCTCTTTCTCTCGGCCTCTCCTCTCTCTTTTCTGTGTTCTGTGTGTTTTCTGGCTTCTGCGAGAAGCTTCTTTTTTTTTTTTTTTATATTTTTCGGCTGCCGCGACCGTCGTCGCGCCACCAGGTTGCGGTACTCACTGGAGCGTTTGCACCGCCTTCCTCGCGGTCCTTTGGTCGTGCTAGTAGTCGCGTTGCTCATTGCCAAATTTTGACATTTTCATCGCGACCTGTGGTTGCGGTGACTGGTCGCGATGCTCACTGCCAAAAATCTCATTTTCCACCGCGAGCGAGCCATCGCGACCTGTGGTCGCGGTGACCAGGTTGCGATACTCTCTGCTTCAGTTTTTTTTTTTTCTTGCATCATTTTTGGACCGTTCCATTTGGTCCACCTGGAAATCATAAAAAAAAAATAAACATACTTTTAATTACATTTACACTCCTTCCAATTACAAAATTTATTTTCACATATATGAAATTAATTATCCGAAATCCGGGATGTTACAGCATTAACGAAATTGCTCAAGACTATAGTGATAACCCGGTGGAGGATGATTTTGATAAATGTTTAGAGCTTTTTAATGGAATGGAGTTTAATTCTCAACATGAAGCATTCAACTTTTATCTAAAGTATGCCAAGTATAGTGGATATGGTATTTCAACAAAAGCTAATCGTCGATCAAAGTCATCTAAAGAATTTATAGATGTTAAATATGTTTGTACTATGTATGATGTGAAAAGAGAATATGATGTTGATAATCACTACTCTTGTATAAAAACTAATTGTGAGGCGATGTTACATATCAAAAGAAAACCTTGTGGGAAATGGTATGTTCACAATTTTATTAGAGAATATAACCATGAACTATTTCCGGCTCATGCATATTATTTTTCATATCATGGGAGCATTGCATCTATTGCTAAACAAAATATTGATAGTCTACATACAGTTGGGGTAGGTACTTACAAAATTTATGTTGCAATGGCTAAACAAAATGGTGAATATGAAAATGATGGGTGTCTAGAGAAAGATATTAGAAACCATTTGGATAAAGAACGACGATTGACTTTTGCATTCGGGGATGCTAAAGCAATGCTTGAGCATTTTATGCATATGCAAGAAGAGAATAAGAATATCTTTTACGCAGTAGACTTGGATGATGAACATAGGCTGAAAAATATTTTCTGGGTTGATGTCAAAAGTAGAAAAGATTATAAGATATTTGGTGATGTTGTCTCATTTGACACAACATATATTACAAATAAATTCAAAATGATATTTGTTCCTTTTATTTGAGTAAATAATATGTAAATAAGAAGACTTCATTAAAGGAATTTGTTGAACAATATAAAGTGGCTTTAAGAGATAGAGAGGAAAAAGAAGCTCATGCGAATTTCAAAACATGGCATAAAGAACTGGTATTAAAGTCTCCATCACCTTTTGAGAAGCAAATGTCAACAATTTATACTCATGAGGTTTTTAAAAAATTTCAAGTTGAAGTTTTAGGGGTATCTATTTTGTAACATCTCTAATTTCGAATAAATATGAAAAGTATAATTGAATTAATCTTGAATATGTGAATATGATATTTATGATTTGAGGGGTGAAAAATGTAATTAAATGTACACGAGCGGTAGCCGCTCGCGCTGAAGGTGGCAAATTTTCATCAGTGAGCAACGCGACCGAGTAAAAAAATAAGCACCGAGTGATAAAGCGGTGGGGACTTCATAAACTAAATTGAAGCAAAAAACATAGCAAACACACAGAAACAGAACAAAGCAGCAAACGAGAGAGAAAGAAGAAAGAAAAGAGGAGAGAGAAAGAAGAGTAGAGACTACAGAACCAGAGTCCAGAGTCCAGAATCACATCTTTTCTGCATATATTTTGGTAGTTTGTTTGTAATAAGTATATATATTTTGATACCGCATGCATATATAGAAACTGTTTGTATATATTTAAGGAGCTTCCGCTACGAAAATATTTTATTATATATTTATGTTATTTGAATCTTTATAAATTATATTGTGATAAATTGGTTGGTAAGTCGCACTATATTTGGAAGGGTGCGCAAAATTGATTTGAGAATTTGGAAGTTGATTTTATGAATTTGAACTGTAAACAGGTTTTGGAAAGTCAGAAAAATAGAGAAAACTCTGGCAAGGTTTTCAGAAATTTATTTAGACCACTTTCAAATATTTTTAATATAGTTTTAAAATTATGGTTATATAATAGTAAAAGTTAGATTTTAGTATATAGTAGCGCTCCCTGATTCGGTCTGAGTGGATTTGGGTCAGGGGGTGTTACACATTTGTTTTGTTTTGAGGAGGCAAGAGGTTAATTAAATGAATACTTTTAAAGTTCAAGATCTTGAGAAGAATGTAAATTTCGTTGTAATTTGGGATGCAAAAAAGCAAGATATTACTTGTTTGTGTAGAATGTTTGAGTATTATGGGCTTCTTTGTAGGCATGTCATGTGTGTTCTTCAATCACTTGGTATTTTTAAAGTTTCACTTCATTACATATTAAAGCGATGGACTAGAGATGCAAAGAGTTTTGGTTCCATAGGGCACATTCGAAAGAAATACAATCCAAGAAGCAACGTTTTGATGAATTAATCCTTCAAGCTACTAAATTGAGTGAGGAGTCATCTTTATCTCATGAAAGTTTTGCTATTGCATATAGTGCACTAAAAGAAGCATTGAAAAAATGTGTAACTTCGAATTTTTCTCTTCATAAATCAAAAGAACTTAAATATGGATTGCAAGAAGCTGCTTCATTACTTGATCCACAAACATCAAATACTAAAGGAGCTCCTAAAATGATGAAGAGTTGAATTGAGAATGGTAGAAGAAGAAAAGTCATCAACAAATCAAGTAAGGTTAGTTTATATAGTGGCCAATGACACTGATTATCTGGATTTCTAAATCTATAGTTTCTATTATTAATCATGACTTGTGTAGTTTGTAATAGGTACTGAAAAGCTCTACATTGTCCACCGTTGAGATGAAATTTTTTTCTCAAAATATGGTTTGTCATACTTTTAAAACTTGTTTTAAATTTATGTTTATAAATAAAGCATTTAATAATTATATTTTTATTTACTATCTTAAATTACCTTTAGTAAATGTAATTTATTTTGCAATTAGGTTGCAAACTTGAAACATCAAAGTGTTGACAAATTCCATAGTATACAAGATTGCTCATGGGAAATGGTGATTATAAAAGTATTGACAATTTCTTATGTTTTTTTATTTGAACTTAAATAATGTTAACTTTTGATTTTTTTCTTTTCTATTATATGATCACGTAAGTATGAGAATTTTATGTCTCCTTGATAATTATCATGGTATAGTTCAAAGAGAACAGGAATATCATAGTATAAGTACTATTGTTTATTTCTTTACTGAAGTTATTAAAGTTTATATAATTTATTTTTACTATACCTTATAGGGAGAGCATTATTTGGTAAAATCTTTTTCTAGTCAACATTCCTAATGTATTAATTTTGAATCAACAATGCAAGATATGGAAAATGGTATGTCTTTTAATTTTAAGTACAATTATTAATTTATATTGAGATATTACTTCATATTTTTAAATTAATATTGGTTAATAATTTATGTTTTATAATAATAGGTTCGGACCAATTTATATTCAGAAATATAACACCTTATATTGGATCTTCTAACATTTAATTATATTTATGAGGTAGTTATTTTTTTTCTTCTAATTCATGATATGAGAATTTCAAAAATGCATTTTGTATTATCTTATACTAATTTTTTATTTTTGACTTTGTAGATACAAAATTTAGGAGCGATCAATGCATGAATATGCTTGGAGATCGTTAAAAGATCAATAATTATTTTGTTTTTATTATTAGGCTTTTAGAACAGGGTTAATGGGAAATACATTATTGTATTTTTAATTAGTATGTTTTTATTTAGGGCTAATTGCAATAAAATACCCTGACGTTTGGCTATATTGCAATAAAATCGTGAGTTTAGCCTTAATTACATGTTATACATTTTGGCTATACAATGGGAAATACATTGATGGACGGTGGAGATCCAATCAAGAACTCTAAGAACAAAAAAAAAAAAAAAAAATTTGTTGAAGCAGATCTGCTCCCGTTGATGGAGCAGATCTGCTTCAACAATTTTTTTTTTTTTTTTTTTGTTTTGGGTTGTGTTCTTGGTGGAGATCCAGTTGGATCTCTACCAAGAACACCAAAAAAAAAAAAAATTTAATATAACTTTTTTTTTTAAACTTTTTTCAATTGTATGATTTAAATTTTTTTTTAAAAAATATATCTCCACCATCCATCAAGATTGATGGATGGTGGAGATTTATTTTTAAAAAATTTAATTTTTTTAATTTTTTTTAATTTTTATTTAATTTATTTTTTTTAAATTAGGGGTAATTATGTCATTTTACACAAAAGTTAAAGTCAAACCGTTATATTTGACTGGATCAACTGACGGTAGGGTACTAACATGCAATTAAGGCTAAATTCATGATTTCATTGTAATATAGCCAAATATCAGGGTACTTTATTACAATTAGCCCTTTTATTTATTGGTAATATAAACATTGTTAGATAAAAGAGAAATTTTGCTTAGTGTATGTTTTTTATGACAATTTTAATATGAATTCAGAAGTCATTTTATTTTAATGCTTTCTAATTATTTTAGTGACTTGTGATGGATAAATAATAAAAGCTGAAAATTAATAAGTAAATAGAGTGAGTGGTAATATCATAATTAATAGGGAAAAAACTGATGAACCAAGAGTAAAAAAAAGAAAGAGAAGAGAGTGAGATAATGAGGTGAAGAGCCGTGAAAAATGAAATGAGAAAGTTGGTAGAATTCACTGATGAATAGGTTTAGTGGCAATATTGTAATTACTTGGAAAACATATGAAATTATGAGTGGCAGTATTGTAATTAAAAGGAAAAAATTAATGAAAATAGTATTGACACATATCAACTGGTGAAGGCGATTGCCAGCTACAGTCATCTTGGCTAGCATATCTTATATTAGTAAATATGTATGGTAGAATTTGAACTCTTATTATTAAAGTGACAATGAAAGTGCACTAACTATTTGAATTATGAGTGGTTGTATAATATTAGAATATTTGATATGGTGAGGAATCAATTTATATGATAGCGGTAGATGCATAAAGAATAGTGATATCTATAATGTGATCAGTGCAATGACTCAGTTAGGTAGGATTTTCTTTTAATTGGGACCCCATTCAATTAGTCAACAGAAGAGTAAAAATAAGGGTCACTCGTGAGAATGTTTGAGCCAAAGCAAGTCAAAGTCCACAACAAAACTTATTTTTTAAAATGAAGAATAACAATGGTTATCAAAAATTTAAAAGCAAAATATTACATTTAAAAAAAAATAATAATCTTTTTACTTTTTATTTTATAAATTATCTTTATAAATAATTAAAATTTCACTTATTAATTGTTCACTTAATAAGTTTTTTAAAAATAAAAAAAATAACTCATTTTTGAGATATTGTGGAATATAATTAAACATTTAATGCTCAATAGAACAAAAGGTAAATGTTTTTAATTATAGAATGAATCATGAAAATTATCTGTAGTGTAACTACCAAAAATAGGGTTTAAAGGGTAACTCTCACTGCTTATGGATCAGAAATAATGTGATATAATTACTACATTTGCATTTTTAGTATATCAAGACCATGATTACGATATGATGCTAACCAATGGTGGATACCAATGGCGGATTGGACTGATTGGTGTGATGAAGAATAATCATGATCAATCTTGTTTGTTCTCCGAAGAGGGTCATCAATTAATGATTTACTCAAATTATAAACAAGCTAGCTGTGATCTATTAATTTTTTTTTCTCCTGTTTTTTTAGTTGGACAATTATAACCTATTATTATTATTATTTTTTAAAAAGATACAATTATAATATTAATAACTTATTGAAATTACTGAGATCATCACTAAATACGAAAAAAAACTACCCATATATGCTGATAAATATATATAATGAGAATTGAATTTTTACCACTAAGATGGATGGGAGGTGCACTAACTACTTTACTATAAATAGACTGTGCAATTATAACCTTTAATTGATTGAAATAATTTAGATTTTTTTTATAAAATAACCAAAACAGTATAAAATTTTCAAAAACTTCAACATCCTGAAACTTTTAATAATAAATCTATACTAATTATTCCAAAACTCCTGACAAGGTAATTAATGGTAGAATAAAGAACTTTATTTATTTTGGTAGCTTTAGTTAGATAGTTTTCTATTTGAGGCATGGTAGCCACAGCCGCCTAGACTGTGGCGACTGTGGCTACCTGTCGCTCCTTGAGGGAGCGACACCTGGCCACTATTATTTTTATTCAAAATTTAATGTAAAATTTATTTTTAGTCCTTATATTTATATTTAACTTTTATATACACTAAATTATTATAATATATCAATTTAATCCATATAATAAAAACTTTAATAATAAAATATTAATAAAATCACATTTAATTATTATTAAATTTAAAAATTAAAAGTCAATTAACACAAACCTCTCACACTCTTAGTCAACTCCATTTAGTTTTAATTATTAAAATAATATTTTAGTCTTTTCATTTTATTTTTATTTTTTAAAAATATTAAAAAAATATATAATTTTATATCTTAAAATAGGGGTGAAGATTAAATATAACTTTTTTAAAAAAATTTAAATATAATTTTTTAAATTATTAAAAAATAAAGATAAAAATGAGATCTCCATCTTTTTATTTTTATTTTTTGAGAAGATATGAGATCTCCACCTTAATTTCTCGTTTCTATCTGGAGGCATGATCTTCATTGATGGAGACCAAGTATGATCTCCATGCTTCCGTTTTGACTAGATATGATCTCTATTATGGAAATCAGATATAATCCCTATCAATGGAGATCATGCCTTCAGATGGAGAACGATGTCTCCATTATTTTCATGGAGATGATCTACATCGCTAGAAATCAAGGTGGAGATCCCATCTCTTTTTTTTTAAAAAAAAAAATAGAGATTCTATCTCCATATTTATTTTTTAATAATTTAAAAAATATATTTAAAGTTTTAAAAAAAAGTTATATTTAATATCCACCCTCCATTTTAAGATCTAAAATTATATTTTTTTTAATTTTAATTTTTTAATATTTTAAAAAATAAAAATAATGTGAAAAGATTAAAATATTAGAGTCAACTAACAGTGAGAGAGATTTGTGTAAATTGACCATAATTTTTTTTCTTTTAATTTTTAATTATATTTTAATATTAAAAATTTTATCGTATATATTAAATTAATGTATTTATAATAATTTAATATTTATAATATTTAAATATAAATATAAGGACTAAAACTAAAGTTTACATACAATTTAAAAAAAAATATAGTGCAGGCCAGATGTCGCTCCCGCAGTCTACAGTCGCTGTGGCTAGCATGCCTCTTTCTATTTTCTATTGTAATCATTCCTTACAAGCCAGCAAAAATATACTGACAATGGACATTGGATTTGGTTACCATAAATATAATTTAAAAAACCCATTAAACCAAAGTTTTATATTAGGTGCATAATCACCATTTAATGATTATACTATAAACTGCTTCAATGACAAAAACATAGAATCCTGTCATGACATATTTGAAGAAACTTCTTCTACACATTAATCAATCTCCAGATACTCCACTGCGGCCTCTAATCTCAGTAACCATATTATAATATTAATGGACGATAATTTTATTATTTGGAATTTATTGAAGGAAATGAGACAATTTTCATGATCTCCTTTATAATAGGAGAAAAATAAATTTATTATCGATATAAATTTTATTCAATTACGTAAGTCGTAACTAATACTATTACAATAATTGATAACTTTTTAATGTTTTAAAATATGATAAAAAAATAATTAATTTATAACGAGTTTCAAAATCTATCATGGGTAGAGACAAGTTTTTGTTGTTGTTGGAAGGCACTCATTTTTCCAAATATAGGCACAACAAAAGCAATAAACTCCTGCACAAATTACGCTTATGAGAAGACAACAAAATAGAAATAAAAATAAAAGAAAAAGGTAAAATAAAAGGTCTCAAATCTTCTCATGTGACAATCACATGCACATGACAAAAGAGAGACGCAATATAGATTAGAGACCTTTGAATGAAAACACATTTCAAAGGAACACCAGCGACTACTGTGACTGTGAGTGACTGAGAGAGAGAGACATGGAGAAGAAGAAGAAGAACCCACATGGAGCTCCACAACATTATTTCTCTCTTCTTCTTCTTTCCATTTTCTTCGTCACTGCTGCTTCTGCTTCCGTTTCCGCTTTCGATTACGCCGACGCTCTGACGAAGAGCCTCCTCTACTTCGAGTCGCAGCGCTCCGGCCGCCTGCCGTACAACCAGCGAGTCGCGTGGCGGGACCATTCCGGCCTCGCCGACGGCTTGGAACAAGGAGTCAGTAAAATAAACAAAAAACAAAAAAGTTTTTTTTAGTGTGTTGTTTTGAAAGAATTTAATGCACGCACGTACGTTACATTGATGAACTGATCGACATGTGATTGTGTTGATGATGATTTTTTTTATTTTTATTTTTTTGTGCGTGTAGGTGGATTTGGTTGGGGGATATTATGATGCCGGAGACCATGTCAAATTCGGCCTGCCGATGGCTTTTACGGTGACAATGCTTTCGTGGGGTGTGATCGAATACGGTGACCTGATCTCCGGCGCCGGAGAGCTAGAGCACGCGCTGGAGGCGATCAAGTGGGGCACTGATTATTTCATCAAGGCTCACACCAGCCCAAATGTCTTGTGGGCAGAGGTATGGTTTACACATTTTTCATTTTTAATTACTTTATACTATTTGTTGATTTAAATTTTGAAATTTTGCATTTTACATTATAGGTGGGTGATGGTGACACCGACCACTACTGCTGGCAACGGCCGGAGGACATGACCACGTCGCGGCACGCCTACAAGATCGACGAAAACAATCCCGGGTCGGATCTCGCCGGTGAGACGGCCGCTGCCATGGCTGCCGCCTCTATTGTGTTCAGAAAAACAAACCCACATTACTCACATCTACTCCTGCACCATGCCCAACAGGTACCAGTGCACTGACTATTGTACTAATTTCTGACAACACATTATCTAATTATAGTACTTGTAATATCATAAATTGGGTAAAATTGATGTCAATGAATTTTTTTTTTTGTGGACAGTTGTTTGAGTTTGGTGACAAATACAGAGGGAGATATGATGGGAGTGTGGGTGTGGTGAAGAGCTACTATGCGTCAGTGAGTGGGTACATGGATGAGTTGTTGTGGGGAGCAATGTGGCTCTACAAGGCCACCGACAGTCACAATTACTTGAACTATGTCATCGACAAGGCTCATGCCTTTGGTGGCGTTGGCTGGGCTATTACAGAATTCAGCTGGGATGTTAAATATGCTGGTCTTCAAATTATGGCTTCCAAGGTACTCTCTCTCTCTCCTGCCCTCTCTTTTAGTCCTATGCTTTGAATTTTCTTCGTTTAATTGTCTGCTTTGAACTCAAAACGCGTCTACGTTTCAATAGGGTGTGTTATGTTTTTTAAATTTATTGATGGGACATTCAACTTTCGAAATCAACTTACACCAATATGCCAATTTTTTTCCTCTGCCTTTTTTTTTTCTATTTTCTTTTGTGATTTGTTTGGTGATTACTCTCTCAAATCTTTTTGGGGATTTTGCTTTTTCAATGGATTCAACGATGTAATTATAATATGTTAAAATTAAACCTTTAAATCACACAATTAAACACTTTTTAGGATAAAGTAATTTTAGTGATAGAGTGAGCCCCAATTAAGGCACAATCACACTACTGAGGGAATTAAAAAAAATAAAAAAAATAAAGTTATCTTGAAGCACAAAACCATGTGAAGATGATTCTCTGCAGCTGCATGGCAGCCATTTAAAGTAGTCCAGCCTCAAAACGAGTGCCACTTGTCTCAAAACTAATGGATGATTGTAAAACATGAAACAGCACACAGTTATGTAATTCAGCCATTTCCTCAACTTAATTGATAATGATTCTCTGTTGCACACAGATCTATATGTTGAAAACTACAGATGAGTAATAATTTCATGTAAAATTGTTTCTGTTGTTTAACAAACAATTCCAATGTAGAATTATCATTATTAGAGTAGCACGTACAATTACTGTTCATATCATCCCCAGACATATACGTTGAGTTCATTAACTTCACGTCACATGGCATGAACTTCATGGTCTAGACGATCCGCTTAATTGCAACTCAAGTCCTTTACCTTGGGTGGGACCTGCGTTTACATTTTTTGTGGGTTCCATTTTTTGTGGATACAATTCTTTCATTTAATGGGGGTGATAGACATAGTTTGCGTTAGATGAGAGGCACAATGGGCAGAATCTCTATATTTACCTAAAAGACCCACATCTATTGGGCTCATTTGTGTTGCTGCAGCAAAAGTAGATTTGAAAGTGCTTTCATATAAGTCTGATTTTTTTCAATGGGTAGGGCAATGTCTTGGAAAAAAATATTGACACATGCTGCACATGGGACTTGGGAGAAGAGTGCTAGTCTTCTTTCTTCTTTAGGCCCACCATTCATATATGACAAATAACAATGGTCGCTCATCAATTGACTGCAACTGTATTATCTATCCTGATCTTCTTTTGCTGTTCATAGATAGAGGCACCATTGCTCCCATCATCTTTTCAACTTTGAAAATTTCTCTTTTCTCTTCTTTTATATATATAAATATAAATATAATGAATAATATTTACGAATCTGAACCCAACTGAACCACTTGGTTTCATTCTACTCTTAGAAATCTTCTTGTTTCATCAAGATGAAGTCTCTTTTTTTCTTTTGATTTTTAATGCAAGCTAATTTTAATATTTTTCACATGAATCATAACTCTTGTCCTGATTTTAAAAAGTTTAATTATTATTATGCATGAAAAGATTTTGCTAGCATGTATACTAACAAAATTCCTCCATGCATGCAGTTGTTAACGGAGGAAAAGCACAAGGAGCACAGGCACGTACTGGAACAGTACCGATCAAAAGCCGAACACTATCTATGTTCGTGCCTCAACAAGAACAACAACAGCAGCAACGTCGACCGTACGCCGGCCGGCCTCTTGTACGTCCGTCAATGGAACAACATGCAGTACGTCTCCACGGCCGCCTTCCTCCTCACCGTCTACTCCGACTTCCTCCGCCGCTCGGACCAGAGCCTCCACTGCCATGGCGGAGCCGTGGACCATCGAGAGATCCTCAACTTCGCCAGGTCCCAGGTGGAGTACATCCTGGGGTCCAACCCGATGAACACGAGCTATCTGGTCGGATACGGGTCCAGATACCCGACCCGGGTGCACCACAGGGGGGCGTCGATCGTGTCTTACAGGGAGAACAAGGGATTCATAGGGTGCACCCAAGGGTACGACAACTGGTTCAGCCGGGAGGACCCAAACCCGAATGTGATAGTCGGGGCCCTGGTCGGAGGACCCGACTGTCGAGACAATTTCATGGACCAACGAGATAATTACATGCAAACCGAGGCTTGCACTTACAATACGGCGCCGTTGGTTGGTGTTTTTGCGAAATTGTTACAATTGGAAGAGGAATCCAAATCTTTAATTGCTTCATATTAGGAAAAAAAATAAAATAAAATAATATTAATATAGTGAAAAGTGCTTTTTTTTGGTTGGCTGATATGAGGTGTTCTAGGCTCCTAGAGCCCAATTTGTATTATTAATTTATTTTTTTCAAAATTTCAATGTTTATATTATAGTAAAGCATAAAAGCTCATGCAAGATTGTTGATTCTTGTCTATCTTTTTCTTTTTTCTTTTCCATTGTAAAGAAGAGATACCTAGGTTACATTAAATCAAAATAAAGTCACCAACAAGCAAGAGTAGTAGGCTTGGAGAAAGCAAAAAAAAAGTTGCTTTCAATGTGAAAAAAGAAGTTTCAGGGTTATATATACACCCATTATCAAATAATATTTTGATATTTTATCACGGTTCGGTGACAAAATAAATAAATTAAGTATTAATTACATGGATTTCTATTTAACGGGTTCAGTTATATAGATCTAACGTGGGTATCGTTCCCCTAATTGGATCCTAACAAATGTATTTTGAAAGTACAATGTAGGAACCTTAGATTAAAGCGTCTCTCTTATTAAAATTTGTCGACCGTCCATCATTGTCTATCAGATCGAATCGGTTCAAAATTCGAAAATGCTGAGAGAGTTTGATTGATTGTTGCAATTCGTTAGCTGGTCTGGTCCCCACGGAAGAGAGACTTGGACACTTTTGGATGCTGCGAGAGAGACTTGGACAACCCATCAAAGTAATCACTCTGTTTTTTTTTTAATCATCTTTAGGGCCTCTGGAGATTTAGGCCGGTTGTAGGCCTTTAGCTTCCATAATTTAGCTAATAATTCACGAGCCTTGTACCGTTATACATTTATGATGCGTTTCATTTAGTGTACGGAAATATATTAGATTACTTTTATAAAATTGATTTGAATTATATTAAATTAATACTATGATGTACCTAATACAAAATATATTGGATTAAAAATGATATTATTCCTCGTTTAATATTGAATAGGATTGGACAAAAACTTGTGGTTTATTTTTGATATAATATGGAATTGATCAAAATAATATAACTGTTATGGGTGATTTTTAAGTTGGATTTATCGTATTATCAATCCATTTCAAAGACCCAAAAAAGCAATCCGGGCCAATATGTCCAAACGGGTCAATATGTACTTATTAAAGCAGATGAAATCCTCGGCAGCGATATAGAAAACAAAATACCAAACGTTTGCCCGAGGTGCTTCTCGGATAAAGCGTGTCAAAGAAGCTTCAGGCCACCTATCACAATTAATGCTCCTGCAGAGTCCTGTCTCCTATCAAATCAGCTCTGCAACGTCAGATGAATCACCACTTTGTTCAGAATTGTGCGCATTTAACGCACATGACAATATTAAATGCACATGCATTTAAAGCTAAGCACGTCTACACAAAGGCATTTAATGCGATGTGAACCGAGTCATACAGCCGGTAATTTCCCTTGAATACAGTTTTGAAGAAATCATGATTGAAGAGAAAAATAGGCGGCCGACCGTTAGGGTACGAAACCAACCAGGTACAAACTGGAACCATGAAAGGAAAATGTGGTTGTCCTATAAATAACTCCAAAAAAAAGGAATAAGGTAACATTTTATACATTAAAAAAACTCTAATACTTTGTAATTCATTACAAGATCTTTATTTCCACAAAAATTGACTTGATCGTCTGAGATTAATCGCCGGCATAAGTTCGATACTCCTTAACGATATTTCTTTGATTGCAGATTTGGTATCCAACGACTGTATCTTCAAGTTTTTATCTTAGCCAAGAACCTCAGCATAACGGCCGGGCACTTCACTGTCTTGTGCATCGTGTTTGACTACTGTTGACTACATGATCCAATTTTCATTGTCAATAGTAATATTTAGGGTGAATTGCACTAAGGTACCCTGATTTTATCCATAATTACACACAAAATGACAGTTTACCGTTTATTACACATAAGTACCCTTAACTGTGTTGACCACCATTAACTTAACTGTGATCTTAATGGCTCAAGGGTATTTTTGCTTTTTATACTTGAAAAATTTTAAAAAAAACTACTTAACCAATTAAGACACGCTACGTCATCCATTAAAATTACTTTTTATTTAAAAAATTTTAAAAAATTAATTTTTTAATAAAAAATATTTGAACCTTTAAAAAAAATTAAAAAAATTAAAAAGCAAAGGGGGATTTTCATTTTGGTCCCTAACGTTTAGGGAATTATCACTTTTTTAAACCAGTTTTGTTTATTAGTATCATTGGACCCTAACTTTCTGGAAACGTATCAATTTGGTCATTCTGTTAGTCAACCGTTAGTCAAACTTAATTGTTTTAAGAGTATTTTTGTCTTTCAGCATATCCCTTATTAAAAAATTAATTAAATTAAAAAATTTAAAAAATATTAAATGAAAATCTCCACCGTCCATCAAAATTGATGGACGGTGGAGATTATATAGAAGTTTAAAAAAAAAATTAAATTTTTTAAATTAATTTTTTGTT
This sequence comes from Xanthoceras sorbifolium, assembly GCA_003430845.1. NCBI lineage: Eukaryota > Viridiplantae > Streptophyta > Magnoliopsida > Sapindales > Sapindaceae > Xanthoceras > Xanthoceras sorbifolium. Next base: position 24,051,975 of record CM010608.1, on the reverse strand, counting down.
TACTGTTTAAAAAAAAAAATGATACCAAGAACAAACCAAAAAAAAAAAAAAAAAAATTTGAACTGGGTTCGAAGACGAAGGGTTCGTCTTTGAACCTAAACCTGGGTTCGACGGCGAACTCAAGGTTTCTGGGTTCGTCTTCTAATCTAGAAATTTGGGTTCGAAGATGAACCTAGTTTCTGGATTCACCTTCGAACCCAGAAATCTGGGTACGAATCGAACCCAGTTCAACTTCAATTTTTTTTTTTTGGCTTATTCTTAGTGGAGATCCGGATTGGATCTCCACCAAGAACATCAATTTTTTTTAATAGTAAAAAAAAAATTAATTTGAAAAAATTTTAATTTTACAATTTTAATTTTTTTAAAAAATACGTTTATCAAAATTGATGGATGGTGGAGATTCAATTAAAAATATTTTAAAATTTTCAATTAAAACTTAATCTAAAATGACCATACTACCTTTCTAATTATTAATATTTTTTTTTTAAATTTGAGGTTAAAATTATAATTTTCACTTATTTAAATAGTGTCAAGGGCAAAACAGTCTTTTTACCAATTCTATTAAGTTTGATTGGTAGAAATTTAGTCAGAGGGACCAAATTGATATATTTCCCAAAAGTTAGGGTTCAAGGATACCATTAACCATAACTGGTTAAAAAAATTGATAATTTTCTAAAAGTTAGGGACCAAAATGAAAATCCCCCCAAAGCAGAAAGACAAAAAAAAAAAAAAAAACAATTGATTGGAAAAAAGAATAGATCTGGGTATTTTGGGTTGAATGTTTGAAAAAAAAAAGTTTGAACTCCATTTTGTTTTTATATGTATTTTTTTTATTATTTTAATTTTGAATGTTATTATTATTATTATTTTGTAATCTGGTTTTTTGAATTTGGATGAATGATTGATGGAAGATTTCCCTTATTATTCGTCAAGATTGCTCAAAAACCTCTCATGCAAGGTAAGTTTTTGACGTATTTTAAAAAAACCTCTCATGCTGGTAAATGTGTATGGTGAGAATTGAAACCTCACCCCTGAATGAATGGTGGTTTTTTTTTTTTGGTGGGTTGAAGATGAAGATGAAGATAAAGATGAAGAAGAAGATTTTTTGGATTTGGATAAATGGTTGATGGAAGATGGATAGATGGTGGGTTTTTTTTTTGGGTGGATTGAAGTTGAAGATGAAGATGAATATGATGGTGGTTTTTTTTTTTTTTTTTGGGTGGGTTGAAGATAAAGATAAAGATTTTTTGGATTTGGATGAATGGTTGATGGAAGATAGATGAATTGTGGTTTTTTTTTTTTTTTGGGTGAGTTGAAGATGAAGATGAAGATGAAGATGATGATGATTTTTCTTTTTGTGGGTTGAAGATAAAGATGAAGATGAAGATGGTCGGTTGTGGTTATACTTTTTAATTATTATTATTATTTATTATAATAATAATAATAATATTTTTAATAGGGGTAATTATGTCATTTTATATAAAAAAAATTTGGTCAACTGATAGTTTCACTAAGTCAACTAAATGTAGGGTACTTGAATATAATAAATAGTAAATTGACATTATGCGTGTAATTATAGACAAAGTTAGGGTACCTTAGTGCAATTCACCATAATATTTAATATTAATATTAGGGGGATTATCATTTGGGTTCCTAAGTTTTGGAGAATTATCAGTTTTTTAAATGAGTTATGGTTAATGGTATACTTGGTCCCTAACTTTTAAAAAATGTATCAATTTGGTCCCTCTGACTAAACTTCTGTTAGTCAAAGTTGACAGAATTAATAAAAGACAGTTTTGCTCTTAACACTATTTAAATGAGTTAAATGACAATTTTAACCTCAAAATTTTAAAATAATTATTAATAAATAGAAGAGTAATATTGTCATTTCATTTTAATATTGACAATCTTGATGAACGGTGAAGAATATATTGAAATTTTAAAAATTTTAAACAATTTAATGATCAACGAACCTGGATCTGGGTTCGTTGACAATCTTAAAGAAGGGTTCGTTGATCTTCAAACTTTGAATTTCATTTTTTTTTTTGGTGGTGGAGATCCAGATTGGATCTTCACCACTCAGAATTTCAATTTTTTTTTTAAAAAAAAAAATAAAAAAAAAATTTAACTTTAATTTTTTTTTAATTTCAATATAATCTTCACCATCTATCAATCTTGATGGACGGTGGAGATTCATTGAAATTTTTTTAAATTTTTAATTTAATTATTTTTAATTTTTAAAAATTTTAATTTAATTTATTTTAAATTTTTAATTAGGGGTAGATATGTCATTTTACTAAAAAAATTTACTATTGAGTTATTGATAGGTTTAAAGACGAAAATACCCCTGGAACCGTTAAGTTTGACTAACGGTTGACTAACAGAGGGACCAAATTGATACATTTTCAAAAAGTTAAAGACCAAGTGTACCATTAACCATAACTCATTTAAAAAACTGATAATTCTCCAAAACTTAGGGACCAAAATGATAATCCCCCTTAATATTAAGATTAAATTTAAGGCGAATTGCAGTAAAGTAGTCTGACGTTTGACCATATTATAATGGAATCGTGAGTTTAGTCTTAACTACACATTAGTACCCTTGACTAACTGGTTGACCTGTTAGAGTTGACGGTCTACTAATAGTTAAAGGGTAGTATGGTCATTTTTAAAAAAATAAAAAAATTGTAAAAAATTAAATGAATGGTGGAGATTATATTGATAAAAAAAACTTAAAAAAGAACAATTAAAAAAGAGAAAAATAGAAGAAAATTTTTTCCTTATTTTTTTGAATAATAATAATAAAATTAAAATGGATTGATGGACGGTGGAGATCATATTTAAAAAATTAAAAAATAAATTTTTTATAAAAAATAAAAAATAAAATAAAGAAAATATAAAAAACAAAAAAAATTGTGTTCTTGGTGGTGGAAATATTTTTTTTTAAATTTTGATTTAAAAAAAAATAATTTTTTTTCATTTTTTTAGTTTTTAGTTAATTTAATTTTTTAAGTAGGAGTAGTTATACCATTTCACACATAAGTTAGGGTCAAACCGTTATATTTGACTGTACCAATTGACGGTAAGGTACTAACGTATAATTAAGACTAAACTTACGATTTCGTTACAATATGATTAAACGTCAAGGTACTTTATTGTAATTTGCTCTTAAATTTAATTTTCTTTTGTATAAATAGATTAATAAAATAAGATAAATAGAAAAAAAAAAAGGGTAAAATGAGAGGACAAATTTACTCCCACCATTTAAGACTTTTAGGTCATGTTTGCTACATGGGACTGGGACTAGGACTAGGATTGAATTATTTTAAGTGAACCTAGTCGTAGTCCTATGTTTGGTGTGGGGAAGGTGATTGGATTATTTAGTTCTACATTTCGAAATAATCACATTGTAAAGGGATTACATAAACCCACCCATCACCATAGTAATATATAGTCCCATGCTCTTGGGATTAATTTTTTTAATATAATATTATTAAATAAATTTAAATAGTTTATATAAATAAAAAATATTTTTATATTTAATTAATAATTTATATAAATTAAAATATTTTATTTAAATATTCATTTAAAATAAAAATGGTATAATAAATATTTCATTAATAGATATACAATAACATAACACATGATTTGTTAAGAATAAAAATTATTATTAACTATATGAGTGCATGCTACATAAGTTTAAATAGTTTTATTTATTTTTAAAAAATAATTTAACTATTTTATTTTATTCAAAAAATAATTTTTAACTAAATTTAATTTAAAGCATTTTATTTAAAAATAATTTTACTTTATTTAAAATTAATTATAAATAGTTTTATTTATTTTTAGAAAATAATTTATTTTTTTATAAAATAAAATTTTAACCTAATTTAATTAAAAAAATTAATTTTTTAGTTGATTTAAAATGATTTTAATTTAATTTAAAAAAATTATTTTATGTTAATTTAATTTAATATGATTTGATCCAATCCCACAGTACACCAAACAAGAGACAATAATATTTTTAGTCCAATTCATACTGCACCAAACACATCATGGTACTAATTTAGTTTAATCTAATCCAATTCTATCATATTTTATAAAAATAGTTCAATCTAATTCCGTACATCAAACGTACCCTTAAGCAATATGGGATAAATATAGAATTGGATTGGGATTGTCCCAGTCTAACCTTGCCACCAATCGCAATATTATATTATTGTATTTGTAGTACAAGAATTGAAGCAGCGAGATGATAAACTCCTAATATTCAACGTATGAGATGTTACTACAAATTCTAAACTTGTAATATTCAATATTAATTATATGTTACTTAAATTCAAATCATTACCCTCTCGTTATTCGCTACGCAAAAGAATGACGTGTTGAGTATATTTTTTAAATAATTTTTTGAGTCTATGTGCACTAAATATATATATATATATATATATATATATATATATATATTTTTTTAAGAAAAGAGCAATATATAGCCAATGGTGGCTCTATTTATTGATTAAAAATGGACCTTCATTAGTATCTTTTTTCACCTACTTATGTTCAATTCTCAGGTAATTATCGATTGTTTTTAATATATTTATTATAGTGTGCAGGTAATAAGAGTTTGTGCGTAATTGAAGAGTTTTGGTGGATTAAATTGAAGATTTGGGAGTGCACAACTGTCATATTTCGAAGTTCGTCATAAATTTCACAGAATGAACTGGGTTTCGAGCCTTATATTTCTGAAAAGGTCCAGATGTCTACTTTTCGACAAATTTTACGGTTCGTGATTCCAAGTGTTCTAGAGGAAGTTATGCTCAATTTCGCATCAGTGCGCAGACTCGCGAGTGCCAAATTTCAGCAGTTTTTGGCCGAGACTCACGCGACTTAACTCGCGACTTGTCTAAGCCGCGACCAAGTCACAAGCGTACCTGGGAATGACTTAAACAACATGTTATAAAAGGAAAACGAGAGAGAAAGAGGGGGGGTTGGACCAGGGCTTAAAAGAGACCACCAAGAGGAGAAAAAGATAAAGAAGAAGAGGCAAAGGGGGAGAAGAAGATCACCTTGAAAACAAGAAGAGTCGGATTCAATCCTTAAGTTATATTCTAACCATCAAGCTTGGATTTGAGAAAGTGGAAGCTAAGAGAACTCACAAACGGAGGAGGACGAAAGTTTGTTGCACCTAGAGTTTTTCTATCTCTTTCCTTCTTTATTTCCTTGTTTGTAACTCTCTTTATTAATTAGAAAACATGTTTGGTTGTATATCTTTGATTATGAACTAAACTTGTAAGTTCGGGTTTTGTTGGATCTTATTCTATGAAGATTGAATGAATTGATTGTCTAATTCTTTGTGGTTGATTATTATGTTGTTGAGTGATATTATTGTGCTTAATGCTTTTGAATGTGAAGGCCTACATTTAGATGATAAATTGGTTATGTGTTAAGGACTGAAAGGAGACGCCTACAACATGCTCGATGTAATGTCCGCCATAGGTAGAATTAGATGGATATATGCTAATTTGCTTGTGTGATTATATAGGGTGTTTATTGTGACTAATGCATTTTCATGCACTTGGATATACCATCGAGAGATAGGATATTAGTGTATGTGGTAATAGGTCTGATTTATCTCGAGATGAGACTTTGGATAATTTAGATAAACACGGTTATCAACATGAATAATTAAACCACAATGATGTGCTTTCATGAAACTCAATTGGATGAATTAGGTGAATTCAAATATCCTAGCTCATCTCTCAAATTGGTTGTTTACTTTACGTTTTATGTTTGTTAGTTTTATTTTTCGTTTTCTTATTTTTAAACCTTCCGATTATCTAAATAGAAGTAGGTTTAGTTAACTTTAGTACTCAATATCTAAATATCCCTGTGGAGACGATAATTTACTCATCATTATATTACTTGTTTCGACCTCATATACTTGCGGGTACAAAATAGGCGTAACAACCACTAAGCAAAGAAACAAACTAGCTAGGAAAATCTTTCTGGATCAACAACTCCACCAACGGAGGACAAGACTCAAACCAAACGAAATCCAGATCAGAATAACTAGCAGCCCTTGCAAGGGCATCAACTACCTTATTTGCAACTCTAGAAATAAAAGAAAAACTTAACACATTCGACCGACAACAAATATTCAGAATATCGGAGATAGTCAGACCCAAGTCTGAGGATGGAGCAACACCATCCTTGAGAAGCCTAATAACTCCCAACACATCCAACTCTACAAGCAGGGGAGCAAACCCAGAATCTAAAGCAAACTGAATACCACACTAAATGGCTACAGCTTCGGCCACCTCAGGACTGAAGAAAGCCTCCAGCATAAACGAACCAGTAGCCCTTACTCGACCACCAACATCCCACACAACACAGCCCAAACCTACCTTACCGGCAACCGCTCCTACACTTGCATCGACATTGAGTTTGAACGAACCTGCTGGAGGTAGTCATGGCTAAAAATCGGAATCGGCGGTTTCCGGTTTTGGAACTGCTGGTTCCGGTCCAATTTTAAGGGGAACCAGAACTGGGACCTCGGTCCTGGTTCGAATTTTTGAATCAGGGGAGGAACCGCGATTACGGTTCCTCAACTGGTTTTGGGAACCGGCGGTTCCCAAAACCGGAACCGGCCACCCTTTAAAAAAAAATTAAAAAAATTAAGAAATATGAATAAATTAATAAAAATTTGAAAAAAATTAAAAGTGGGCACTGGATTAAAATAAAATTACGGTAATATCATAAGAAAATAAAAATATAAAAAAGAAAATACATAATGCTTGTTTTCCGAACAAAATTTAAAACAAAACTGACAAAATCGAAAACCATATTATTATTTTTTTAATCTAATAATTTATTATATTAAAAAAATAAAAATATGGTTTTCGATTTTGTCAGTTTTGTTTTAAAATTATGGTAATATCATAAAACTATAAAATTAAAAAGAAATTTAAATAAATAAATAAGAAATTAGAGCTTGCACTTAATTTACTTTAATTAAGTTGCCTACATATCCTCTATGAGGAATCAAGCCCACGTAGTTCGTTTACATGTTATGTTCCAGATGTGAGTGATCAATCGTTGCTTGTATCTTCGGTGGCCGTTGTATCATCGTTGGTATTGAAGAAGTCATTGTCGTCGGACACCAAATCTATTTTCTGCTGGCGGTATGAGGCTTTGGTCCAGTCGTCAATACAGACCTGGATCTGGATTGAATCTGGACTCAACAATGCTCATCTCTCGTCGAGAACGTTGCCACTTGCACTAAATTCCTGTTCGACTGCCACGGTCGAGACAGGGGTTCCAAAAACTTGTTTGGCAATGATGGCCAAAATTGGAAACTTAGTTTCGTGCTCCCTCCACCAATGTAGAATGTTAAAGTCATCGCTGACTAGAAACTCAAAAGAGGTGTTAATGTAAACATCAACCTCTGACACATAGGTTGATGAAGAAGAGCTCCCCGACCTTCTTATTTTTTTGGACAACACGCTTGACCCTAACTTCCTTAATGCGGAGGGAAGACGAGAATGAGTAGCATTAGTACTACCGCTTCCGCTTGTTTCCAGTTGTTGAACATTAATGTTCAGCGAAGGACCGTATACAGAACGGTATTCTTCATACAGAGAATAAAATAATTTTCTAACATTATTGTATAAAGCATTAATATCCATATTAGGTAGCCCTAAAGATTGATAATAAAGAGTAAAATATTCATATAAATTATCAAATTTACACCTAGGGTCAAAAACTGATGTAATTGTATAAATCATAAGAATTTTCCTATAATAATTTAACCATTTTTCTGTCATTGCAATAACACATGCAGTTAAATCAGGTAGTTGTGTGCACTCATTAAGTGCAACTACAATATTAATGGCTTCAATTAAAAATAAATGTGATGTTGGATAATATATTCCAGATAAAGTGTGTGTTGCACTATGAAAAACTTTTAATAGCAGGCAAGTTTTAGTATAAACATCCCAATGATAAGTATACAAATTAACACTACTAACATTATGTTGCATAAATCTAACTAATAATTCTCTATATTCATAGCTTTCACAAAGCAGTTTATATGTAGAGTTCCAATGAGTTGGAACATCATGGGAAAACCTAATTAGATGTTTCCCGTGAGATTTGCAATACCTAACCTATTGCTTCATAGTGCTAGGATGTTTACACAAATAATATAGAGCATTCCTAATAGGTGTAATATATTCTTATAGTGTTTCCAAACCATGTTGTATACATATATTTAAAACATGACAAATACATCTTTGATGAAAACATTTGTCCCCTAAATAGGGGTTACACAATTAAAGTAATTGTGGAACAACGGTAGTATTGTTTGCTGCGTTATCAAAACCAATTGTAAAAATTTAATTTTCAATACAATATTCTTCAAAAATAATTTTCATCAATTTATAAATATTATCAGCAGTATGGGTGTTGTCAAAAACTCTAAATGCAAGAATTCTTTTTTGCAACTCCCATGCTTGATCAACGTAATGGCAAGTGAGTCCTAAATATGAATGTTTTTGCCAATGATCACTCCAGATATCGGCACAAACAGACACACGACCCATATAATTTTGAAAATATTTAACTAATGATTTTTTTTCTTTTTTATATATTTCACACATAGTGCGTTTCAACGTGGTCCTAGGTACCCTACATGCAGCGGGATTTAAGGCCTTGTGACAATATTTTAAAAATCATGCTTTTTTATCAAAACTAAAAGGAAGATGTTCGGTCGCTACCATTCTTGCTAACTCTTCCCTATTATTTGCATAACTATATTTAAATAATGGATGGTTAGGAGATAGTACCTTAAAATTTGTTATTGTCCGCGGCTACGCTCACGCTCAGCTTCAACTGGATGCCTGCCGTTGATGTATTTTAGTACGTCTCGTATCCTCCTGATTTGTTCCATTTAAATTCCTTGGAACAATAGTTGCAAGTCACCACAATTACCTCTAGTTCTTTCTCTACCTTCTTCATATGAATTTTAAATAGTTTAGATTTGTACTTTGCCAAATTTGGCGGCGGCATTTCTACGGTTTCACTTGGGCCAGGTGGGGGGATTTGACGAGAGAGACCATGGGGATAAGAATAATGAGGAGTAAAAAACTAGGAGGAGTTTCATTACTAAAAATCACCTGCACTTCTTGAAGATTCATGGGGACTTCTTGAAAATCACCTGCACTCCATGGGGATTTGTACGTATTGAACAAAATTTTCATCGTTGGAATTAAATTCTGAGGCAGGTCGACTCTGCACTTCTTGAAGATTCAAATCCAGTACCGGCTCATTATCTCTGGAAGAAACGGACCTTCTGGAAATGGACCTTCGGCTTCCGAAAAAGGACGGTCTTTGCAGATGCCATTATAATTTTATAAAAATAAAATATACAATTTAAACAAATAATGGAAACAATTGAGGTATTGAAAAAATAGAGATTTTAGAGAGAGAAAGATTGAGAGAATTATTGAGAGAGAGAGAGTGAAAATTCTTGAGAGAGATTAGAGATTAGAGAAAGAGAATTGGTGTAAAGTGAAATGAAGATGAGAGGGGTTTATATAGTTTTTTGGATTTAGGAGAAAATTAATATTTTTAAAAATTTAGGGGGTCAAAACGTAAATATTGAAGGGCATTTTTTGTAATTTTTAAAGAGGTAGCCGTTGGCTGTCCGTGGCAGTCTGCCAGACAGTGGCAGTGGCAGTCTGCTAGCCACTGCAAAAAACGTTTGGCTGTTGGCCTTCCAAATTTCAAAATTTTTTTTTAAACAAAAAAATAAAAAATAAAAAAACTGGAACCGAAGGAACCGGCGGTTCCTCTTGAACCGTCGATTCCTAACCGGTAGTTTTGATTTTTTTTTAAGTGTAACCGGAACTGCGACCGGGGGTCTTGGTTTCGGTTCCTCGGTTCTTAACCGGTTTTAAACCGGGACCGGCAGTCTCGGTTCAAAACCGCTTAGTGGTTCGAAACGAACCGGAGCCATGACTAGCTGGAGGAGGAGACCAAATCGAAACTGGGCAGGGTACAGGCGGGGAAGAAGTGAAATCGGGCTGCCAAATTTGTGCTGCCTGGAACTCAGCAAGAAACACAACAACAGTGACTGTCCATGCACAGCACTGATTCCGCTTGAACCACGCCCGCCAAACCACCACACACAACAGCTCAAGCCTTCCTCTGTCAAAATAGGCAGAAAACTCATGCTTGCCCCTGAAACTAACCTGTACCAGTCTATAGCACCAGCCCATACAGTCCGCAAGGTAGGGCAATCCCACAAAGCATGGAGAGTTGTCTCTAGCCCCGCAATTGCACAGGGAGCACACCGCATTAACGTCCAAACCTCTAACGGCCAGGTTCGCAACGCAGGGATCCATCCATTCGCTGCCCTCCATAGAAAAAGCTTCACTTTTAGAGGGATCGATAACCTCCAAATGGCCTTGCGACAGCATTCTCTATCCTCGAGGCTGAAGCTGTAATACCCCCTTGACCCAAATCCGCTCGGACCGAATCAGGGAGCGCTACTATATACTAAAATCTAACTTTTATAAACCATAATTGAAAACTATATTAAAAACATTTGAAAATGATCAAAATAAATTTCTAAACATCTGGCCAGAGTTTCCTCTGTTTTTCTGACTTTCCAAAACCTGTTTACAATTAAAATTCATAAATCTCAACTTCCAAATTCTCAAATCAATTTTGCGCACCCTTCCAAATATAGTGCGACTTACCAACCAATTATCATAATATCATTTATAAAGATTCAAATTATATAAACATATAATAAAATATTTACATAGCGAAACTCCTTAAATAGTTACAAACAGTTTATGTATACGCATACGGTATCAAAATATATAAACTTAATACAAACAAACTAGCAAAATGTATGCAGGCAAGATGTGATCTTGACTCTGGTTCTGCAGTCTCTACTCTTCTTTATCTTTATCGCCTTTGGAACCTCTGTTTCCTGCGTGCGAGAAAACTCAACACGCTAAGCATAATGCTTAGTGGATGTACACAAATTGTTTATACACATATTTTATATCAAATAAAATATAAATAACAAATATATTTTATTTACTCTGTCAAATATGTATATCTATTCTTAATCAAAATATAAATCACATATAAGTAAATCATATATGGAGCTCATATCAAATCAAATATTCAAAATCAATCAACAGACAGATTTATCATAATTTCTCAAAAGTTTTCATATAACAAATCAGTTTTCAGATTAGCTCATGACATACAAAACATAAGTTATCGGACGCAAACGGGCGAGCAGCCGAACATCAGATCAGAATGGAACACTAACGGACTTACCCGCTGTGAATGTCCCATGACAGAACCCTAAGAAGAGTGGTACAAACAGAATATATCGGCACAGTACTGTTCAGACAGAAACCCAATTGACATGTCAACCTCATATATCCATATCTATGTTCATACACATCAGAGCCAAAATGTTTTCTCAAAACCAATGTCAACATATCTCATTTCTTTCCGAATCAGCGAATTTCAACGTAGTCAATTTAAACACATATCGATATATTTATATTTTCGAAATACAAAATTCATCAAATATAATATAACGGAAATATACGAATATATTTATAAATCAATAATCATATTAAATCAATCCAAAATATACTCAAACGTATTTCATAATTCCATTTCGAATCAAATTGCCCCAAAATCATTTTTTCGCTACATTTCACAATAAATGAAATCACTTTCAACAATATATTTCTTTACCAATATATTTCCATAACACGATTAGAACCAAATCGTATTCAAATCATTTCGAAATCAGTTTCAAACTATCCATTCTACTCAATAGGATTCAAATAATTCAAAAACGATAAACTTCGATAATTCCGAAAATTTCTGGAAAACTGAAAAAATTCGAAAACTCGTATATATCGAACCTGAACTATATTCGATACTCAATATAATTCAAATAACGCAAATTTAATCAATTTAAATCAATCTGAAATATTCTGGAAACTGGAAAAATTTCAAAACACGTATATATCAAATCTAAACTATAATTTATAATCCATATAATTCAAATAACTCAGAAACTCTAAAATTTGACAATTCCGAAAATTTCTGGAAAACTGAAAATTTGAAAAATTCGTGTACACCAAACCTGAAAGTTTCCTCCTTCTCCTTTCCTTTTTCTCTTCCTCTTTTCTTCTTCTTCTTCTTTTCTTCTTTTTCTTCTTTCTCTCTCTTTTTTCTCTATCCTCTTCTCTCTTCTTCCTTCTCTCGTTTCTAATATGTTTCTGTTTCTGTGTGATAGTTGCTGAATTTTGAGAGCTGTTGCTCTTTTTATGCACCGCTTATTTTTTTTTTAACATTTTTGAGCCATCGAGACCGGTATCGCGAGCGGTGGTCGCGTCGCTTCGGTCGCGATGCTCACTGGTCGAAATGTGCCACTTTCATCGCGAGCTGATCATCGCGATCTGTGTTCGTGATACTCACTGCCCCAAATCATCCTTTTCATCGCGAGCTGCTCATCATGATCCCTGGTCGCGATGAGTGGTCACGATGCTTACTGTCCAGATTTTTACCCTTTTCTTCGTGCATTGTTTTCGACATTTAATTACAATTTCCACCCCTCAAATCATAAAAATCATATTCACATATTCAAAATGACTTCAATCATACTTTTCATATGTATTCGAAATTAGGGATGTTACAATTCTTCCCCTCTTAAGAAATTTCGTCCTCGAAATTTACCTTATTCGAATAATTGTGGATATTGTTGTCTCATGATCTCTTCACTTTCTCATGTTGCTTCTTCTACATTATGGTTTCTCCAAAGAATCTTTACTAAGGGGACGGTCTTATTCCGGAGTTCCTTAAGCTCTCTGTCCAAAATCTCCACAGGTTCTTCTTCATATGTCAAGTCAGGTTGTATCGCAATAGATTCAGTCTGAACTCTAAGAGATGGATCAGATCTGTATCTCCTCAGTATAGATACATGAAATACATTATGTATCTTTTCTAATTCCAATGGTAAAGCTAGTCTATAGGCTACTGGTCTCACACGTTCAAGAATTTCGTACGGACCAATAAATCTAGGACTTAACTTTCCTTTCTGTCCGAATCTCATTACTTTCTTCTATGGAGATACTTTCAGAAATACTTTATCACTGACTTCATATTCAATCTGTCTTCTTTTCAAATCTGCATATGACTTTTGACGATCATATACAGTTTCCAATCTTTCTCTACTGATTTCTCACTTCCTCCTCAGTCTCCTTAAATTATGTCAGGGCAAATTATCTTACTTTTACTCAATTCAATTAAACATAAAGGGGTCATACATTTCGTCCATCTAGAACCTCGCAAGATACCATGCCAATACTTAATTAGAAGCTATTATTATAAACAAATTTAACTAAAGGAATGTGTCGATCTCCATTTCCTTCAAATTTAATCACACAATTTATAAACATATCTTCCCATCGTTGACTTACCTGCTCAGATTGTGCTTTTCTACTCTTCCTCATCTGATACTAATCTCAAAGAAGCATTCATAGCTTTTAATGCGACTAAAGATTTCCTGCTCTCGTCTTCCTTGGATGGTAATCAATAACACAATTAGAATTTTTAATTAACTCCATCCATTTCTCTGCCTTAAGTTAAATTCCTTCTGGGTAGGCAATTACTTAAGACTCTTGTGATCAGTGTACATATAGCACTTCTCTCCATAAAGATAATGCCTCTATATCCTCAAAGCAAACACTATAGTTCCAGATCATGTGGTGGATAATTATGTTCATGAGTCTTTAACTGTCTGGAAGCATAAGCAGCCACTTTTCCTTCCTGCATTAACACACAACCTAAGCCATTGTGTGAAGCATCACTATAAATCGCATAGTCTTTACCGGATACTGGCTGTACCAGAATTGGTGCTTCAACCAACATTGCTTTCAATTTCTCAAAAGCTATCTGGCATTTCTCATTATACTCAAATTTGACGTTCTTGTGTAATAATTTAATCAACCCAAATGGCATTACGACGAATTCATAGTGTCCATATTGTGTTTGGAAAGCTGTTTTCTGAACATCAAAATCTTTCACCCTCAACTGATGATATCCCGATCTGAGATCAATTTTCAAGAAGACACTGGCTCCTCTCAACTGATCAAACAAATCATCAATTCTAGGCAACGGGTATTTATTCTTAATGGTAAGCTTATTCAGTTGCCTGTAATCAATACACAATCTCATCGACCCATCTTTTTTCTTCACAAACAATACTGGTGCTCCTCATGGGGATACACTAGGTCGAATGAATCCTTTTTCTAACAATTCTTGTAATTGTATTTTCAATTCTTTCCATTCCGCAGGCGCCATCCTGTACGGAGGAATCAATACTGGAATGGTACCTGGTATCACATCAATCACAAATTCCACCTCTCTCTCCGGTGGTAATTCAGGGAGTTTTTCTGGAAACACATCCAGAAAATCACATACAGTAGGTATATTCTGCAAACTAGATTCAACCCTCTGTAAATCAACCACACGTGCTAGATATGCCTCACAACCTTTTCTTATCACTGTCTGAGCAGTAGTGGCTGAAATAACATTGCAGAGACAATCCCTCCTATCACCCACCATTCTCACCTCTGCACCATCTGCTAATCTAAGCATTACTCTCTTCCAACTACAATCAATTATAACCTGATGTCTAGTTAATCAATTCATGCCCAATATCACATCGAAATCATGGAATGGTAATTCCCTTAAATCACCCAGAAATTCATGCCCCTGAATTCCGATAGGACAATTTCTAAATACCTGGTTTACAATCACACTGTGCCCTAAAGGCTTACTCACCACGATCTCATAATCAGTAGATTCAGTTTTCAAATTTCTATTTCTCAACATAGCATCACAGATGTATAAATGTGTAAATCCTGGATTTATCAATGCAATTGCCGTAATATCAACAATAAAAATCATACCAGTAATCACATCTGGAGCATCTCTATAACCCATAAAATCCTTATCAGACTTGGGCTTCTCTTCGCTGATCAAATAAACCATCAACCCGAAACAATATATATGTACTTATCCTCGATCGTAAATTTATTCAGTTCTCCATATTCTACACATAATCTTAACGATTCATTCTCCAACGATAATCAATTATAATCCGATATCTCGCTAACCCAAATTTATACCTCAATTCATATCAAATTCTCATAAATATAAATTCCATCAAATCATCTAAAATTTCATATCCCTAATTCTCAATTCGACAATATACTCTATTCACAATCATGCTGTAATTGAAATATAAATATGACACAGATATTAATATGTATGTCTCCATGCAGTAAGCTTTGTATCAAAAATAAACATCATACCAGTTATCACATTCGATGACCTAGCAGGAGCTGATCTCTCTGCCTGCGAAACATGATTATTCTTTCTCTTCGGACAATCTTTATATATATGATCTTGCGATCCACATTAAAACAAGCTCCAGTTACTCTCCAACATTCCCCCGGATGTTTCCTTTTACAATATTCACATGGTGCTGGGGCACAACCATCCTGTTTCCCTAAAGGCTCTGCTGCCCCTATATGCCTACTACCATCACTCCCTATCTGATTGGGTCTTCTCCCTCTGGAAACAGTAGGAACTGATCTCTCCGATGGCCTAGCAGAAGCAATCTGATTCTGCGGACAATCCCGTATTAAAATGATCGCGGGATCCACATCTGTAACAGGCTCCGGTCAATCTCCGGCACTTCCCCAGATGCTTTTTTTTACAATGTTTGCACAGTGCTGGGGCTGATCCCCTAGCTGTATTTTCAGAGACACTAGCCACTGTTATGACTAACTGTCCAGCTCTAACTGTGATTAAGGGTCTCGACTGTTGTCTACGACGCTTAACCTGGGGTCCTTTAAACTTCTTACTTATTGGCTGGTCCAGAATCTCCATTCCAGCCATCTTTGAACTTCTAGATGTAACAAAAGCTTCCTTAACTACTCTGGCAGAACTACCAGGTCTACTTCTGACTTGGTTCCATATCCTATACAAGACAGAAGAGGAATTCTGCAGCTTAGAGTCACATCTTACTGTTTTTCTTTTCTATAATGCATGCATATACAATATTATTATATATAACATATTTTGCTATGGTCTAGGAACGCCTAAACCATTGCTCTGATACCAAAAACTGTAACACCCCCTGACCCAAATCCGCTCGGACCGAATCAGGGAGCACTACTGACACGCCGGAAACGCGTGGGAATAAATCCCAAGTGCAGGATGTGTCGAAGTAATAATATTTCCGTGAGTACGGAGTCGAATCCACAAGGAAGTGGTGGAACTAATTCTATAAATTAAAGATTATACTACAGCGGTAAAATAAATCAAGTTGTTGGTTTTTGGGTTTTTAATTAAAATATAATTAACTACTAATGCAATAAATTAAAGCGAGACGGATACGATGGAAGATACTGCTAGGTAGTCTCACGGTTCCAATTCCGAATAAGGAAATATATTGACTATTATGAAGCACGTTATTAAAATGATAAGAATAATTCAACCACGGCCACACCACATGGTATTGCTCCCGCAATGGGATGGTATGTGAATTCGGTCAACCACACCTATTGGTCGTAGAGTGCAATTAATCGAAAACCATAGTTAATCTAATGCCTAGGTTAATTACGTAATTTCTTATCAAAACTAACCCAGTATTGATTTTAGAGTCAATTAAGCTCGATTGCAATCTCAATGATTTCTCATATAATATTACAATAAATATTAAATCGATTCTCATCACGGGGCATGCAATCTACTTTCGCAATCGCAAAACACCATAAATCAAACACAAAGTAATAATATAATACACTCAAAATCAATATAATCTCTGACAGTAAATATCAAATCGATTCTCATCACGAGGCATGCAATCTACTTTCGCAATCGCAAAACGCCATAAATCAAACGCAACAAGATAATACTCAAATAATCTCATAAACAATATCATGAAATAATATACAAAATATATTCATAGTCAATAAATCCGAATCCGTTCATAGTTCCGAAAACTACCTAACAAGAGTTCTAACTACTCATAATCATCAATGAACAATCAAAGGAAGAATAATGATATGAAATACAACCCATCGAAGCTCTCAAGACTCGACGATCCGCTTTGGTCCGGCTTGAACTTCTCCGCTTTCAATCTTCGTCTTCTTCGATGAACACCCACGATCTAGAGATGTTGTGATGATTTGTGATGCTTGGGATGTGTTTGGGAGGAGCACAATGGGTAGAGGTCACCCTTGGAGGCAGCCAAGAGCTGCTCCTTTTCTGCCTCTGTCGTTTCTCTTCTCTTCCTCTCCAGCCCCGCGATCCCCCTCTTATTTTTCTGCAACTTTTCTTTTATAGGCAGCCCATTTAGGGCGTTTTTTCACTCGCCGCGACCACCATCGCGACCTGTGGTCGCTGTGGTTTGGTCGCGGCCTTCACTGGGCTGCTGTGAATGGCTGCACGCGAGCTGCATCGCGAGGAGGTTTGGTCGCGCTGCTCCTCGCCATGCCAACTGCCATCTTCTCCTCTTCATCGCGAGCTTCATCGCGAGCTGCTGTGGTCGCGGTCTTCCTCGCCATGCTCACTGCTGGACTGGTCACCATCGTCGCGAGGCGGAGGTCGCGAGCTGGGGCTGGTCGCGAGAGAGCTCGCGAAGCTCACTGGTTGTCTGGTTCGGCTAAGGTTTCTGCATCGCGAGCTCCCCACGCTAGCAGCTGTCGCGCTCGGTCATCGCGCAGCTCACTGGACACTGCTGCCTCTGCACCGCGAGCTGCGCCGCGAGGAGATGCTGGTCGCGGTCGAGCTCGCGCTGCTCACTGGTTGGGCGCGGGTTCGTCTTCATCGCGAGGAGGGCTGGAGCTGCAGGTGCTGGTCGCGCATGCATGGCAATTTGGTTTCTTCTTTGGCCAAAACGGTGTCGTTTTGGACCAACTCTTAGGGTCCAAAACGACGCCGTTCCATTTAATCTCAATTCCCTTGGTGCAAAACGCACCGTTTCACTTAAATTGGTGGAACTTTTCGAAATTGCAGTTTTGCCATAGCAGTTTGCTATTATTTCTCAGATGCCCTTCCCCAAAGTTACTGAATTTACACGTTTTCCCCATAAATATTCAAAATCATCACTGAGGTCCCTAAACCTGCAAACTCAAGGAAAACACATCAAAAGCACCAAAAATACTTAAGAATACAATTAAAAGATATGGTTTAGGGGTCGTAAATATGTAATAAATATTGATCGATCAACTACTATATACTAAAATCTAACTTTTATAAACCATAATTGAAAACTATATTAAAAACATTTGAAAATGAGCCAAATAAATTTCTAAACATCTTGCCAGAGTTTCCTCTGTTTTTCTGACTTTCCAAAACCTGTTTACAATTAAAATTCATAAATCTCAACTTCCAAATTCTCAAATCAATTTTGCGCACCCTTCCAAATATAGTGCGACTTACCAACCAATTATCATAATATCATTTATAAAGATTCAAATTATATAAACATATAATATAATATTTATCTACAGTAAAAGTTAGCTTTTAGTATATAGTAGCGCTCCCTGATTCGATCCGAGCGGATTTGGGTCAGGGGGTGTTACAGAAGCCATAGCCGAGGCCTTCAAAGATAAGTCTACATAATACCCGCTTCTCACCATAAATTTCCCCCTTTTATCGAAATGCCACAATAACGAGTCCCTCAGGCTAGAAGTAGTGTTGGCCGCAATTCCAGAACCAGCAGTTTCGATTCTGAAACCGTCGGTTTCGGTCCCCCTAGGAGGGGAACCAGGGGAGGAACTGCGGTTTCAGTTCCTCCTCCGATTCCGGGAACCGGAACCGCGGCCCCCTTTTTTTTTTAAAAAAAATTAAGGTTTTTAAAAATAATTTAAGAAAAAAAAATATAAAAAAAAAATTAAAAGTGGGTACTGGGTTGCAATAAAATAACGATGAAATTGAAATAAAATTACGATAAAACTAGGGCTTTTACTTAATTTTACTTCAATTAAGTTGTCTACGTATCCTCTAGGAGGAATCAAAGCCCACATAATTCTTTTACCTTTATGTTCCGATTGTGATCAATCGTCGTTTGTACATTCGGTGGTCGTTGTATTGTCGTTGGTGTTGAAGAAGTCGTTATCGTCGGACACCAAGTCCATTTTCTGCTGCCGGTATGATGCCTTGGTCTAGTTGTCAACATAAACCTTTATTTGAATTGAGTTTGGACTCATCAACGCTCGTCTCTCGTCGAGAACGTTGCCACCTGCACTAAATTCCCGTTTGACGGCCATGGTCGAGACATGGGTTCCAAAAATTTGTTTAGCAATAATGGCCAAAATTGAAAAGTTAGTTTGGTGATCCCTCCACCAATGTAGAATGTTAAAGTCATCGTTGTCCAGAAACTAAAATAAGGTATTAATGTAAATATCAATATCTGAAACAAAGGTTGATGTAGACGAACTCCCCGGTTTCCTTGATTTTTTGGACAACATACTTGACCATAACTTCCTTAATTGGGAGGGAATACGAAAATGAGAATGACTAGTGCTACCGCTTTCGCTTGTATCCGGTTGCTGAATAACAATGTTCAGCGAGAGACTGTATACATAACGGTATTCTTCATACATGGAATAAAATAAATCCCTAACATTATTGTATAAAACATTAATATCTATATTAGCTAACCCTAAAGATTGATAATAAAGAGTAAAATATTCATATAAACTATCAAATTTACACCTAGGGTCAAAAATTGATGCAGTTGTATAAATCATAAGAATGTCCCTATAATAGTTTAACCATTTTTGTTTCATTACACTTACACATTTAGTTAATTCCGGTAGTTGTGCACACTCATTAAGTGCGCCTACAATATTAATGGCTTCAATTAAAAATAAATGTGCGGTTGGATAATATATACCAGATAAAGTATTTGTTACATCATGAAAAACTTTTAATAGCATGCAAATTTTAGTACAAGTATCCCAATGTTGAGTATACAAATTGATGCTGCTAATATTATGTTGCATACATCTAACTAATAATTATTTATATTCATAATTTTCACAAAGCAATTTATACGTGGAGTTTCAACGAGTTGGAACATCATGGAAAAACCTAATTGGATGCTTCCCGTAAGATTTGCAATACCTAACCTATTGTTTCATGGTGCTGGGATGTTTTCACAAATAATAAAGAGCATCCCTAATTGGTGTAATAAATTCTTGTAGTGTTTGCAAATCATTTTGTAGACATATATTAAAAACATGGCAAACACATTTTTGATGGAAAAATCTGTCGCCAAAATAGGGGTTACACAATTGAAGTAATTGTGGAACGACGGAAGTATTGTTTGCTGTGTTATCAAAACCAATTGTAAAAATTTTGTTTTCAATACAATATTCTTCAAAAATAATTTTCATCAATTTATATATATATTATCAGCAGTATGGGAGTCACAAAAACTCTAAATGCAAGAATTTTTTTTTGCAACTCCTATGTTTCATCAACGTAATAGGCAAGTGAGTCATAAATATGAATATTTTGCCATTGATCACTCCAGATATCGGCACAAACAGACACACGGCCCATATAATTTTAAAAATATTTAACTAATGATTTTTTTTCTTTTTTATAAATTTCACACATAGTACGTTTCAAAGTGGTCCTAGGTACCCTACATGCAGTGGGATTTAAGGCCTTATGACAATATTTTAGAAATCCAGTTTTTTCACCAAAACTAAAAGGTTGATGTTCGGTCGCTACCATTCTTGCTAACTCTTCCCTATTATTTTTGTCACTAGATCTAAATAATGGATGGTTAGGAGATGTGTACTTGGTAATTTGTTATTGTCCGCTAGCTAGGTATGCTTCGACTGGATGACTGTTGTTGATGTGTTTCCAGTACGTCTCGTATCCTCCGGATTTGTTCTACTTAAATTCCTTGTAACAATAGTTGCAAGTCACCACCATTGTCCCTGGTTCCTTCTCTACCCTCTTCATGTAAACTTTAAAAAGTTCATATTTGTACTTTGTCAAATCCGGCGACGGCATTTGTACAGTTTCACCACTGGGGGAAAATTGAAGAGAGGAACCGGGTTGAGAATATTGAGGTGTAAAATTAGGAGTAGTTTGATTACTAAATATTTCCTCCTCAAATTCTCTCTGTTGTAGGTAATCAGCAAAATTTGCATTGTTGAAATGTAATTCTGGGAAAGGGCGACTCTGCACTTCTTGAACGTTTAAATCCGGCACCTGCTCATTATTTCTGGAAACGGACCTTCTGGAAACAGATTTTCTTGAAGTTGATGCCATTATAATTTTATAACCGGCAAAAAAATAAAGTATATAATTTAAATAAATAATAAAAATTGAAGTATTGAACAAATTGAGATTTTAGAGAGAGAGATTGAGAATTGTTGAGAGAGGAAGATTTGAGAGAAAGAATTTGGTGTGAAGAATTATGAGGAGGGGAGGGGTTCATATAGTCTTTTGCTTGGGGAAAAAAAATAATATTTTACAAAATTTAGGGCGCCTTGATGTAATTTTTTAAGCGGATTTTTATAATTTGCCAGAGGTAGCCGTTGGCCGGAGCCAACGGCCACCTCTGCCACAGAGAATATGCAATTTTTTTTAAAAAAAAGAAAAAAAAAACCATAAAACTGACGGAACCGGCAGAATCGTCGATTCCTAACCGGTGGTTTCAATTATATTTTTTGGTTAATCGGAATCGGGACTCCCTTCCTATCCCGTTTTAAACTAGGATCAACGATCCCAATTTAAAATCGCCGATTCGATTTGAACCGGAATCGGGACCAACCCTAACTAGAAGAGCTAAGTGCACTAAATATTGATATTATTAATTAATAATTAATTTAATTGTTATTCATGTTTAAAGTTGGTCCTGATATGAACGGCAAATTGGTGAGCCGTCCCTGTCAGAAAATCTGATTTTCACTTTCTCAGTCACATCACATCACATTAATGTAAAATTATAATAGTTTTTGACTCTCACTTTTCTCTACTTATGTTAATATCCAATAAAGTTAGAGCAATATCAAAATCTTTTCAACGAACAAACTCTAATAAGGAATTTTAAAATTTCGATTTTCCTATGGACTTGAAAAGGATATAGTAAAATAGATGGACTGAAAAATCTTTGAAAGCATTACAGATGGTTACAGGAACTAATTGAAAGGAAGTGGAAACAGAAAGTAGAGGAAATCTCTGCCAACGTTTTGAAAAAAAGAAAGTGATTTTGGGTCTAGAAGTGCTTCTACTTTTAAGTCATTTTTTATCAGTCAAGATTCAGTCAAACTGTGGTTAGATATATTTGAAAGCAGTACTAGTAGTATCAAGAAAAATTTGGTGACTTGGTTTCATATCTTTTTCAAAGAAATGTAAAGCAATTGGATTTCACTTTAATTAGACATTGACATCCACATAAACCGACCAGTTTGAGACATTGCAAAATTAATATCTGGTTTGGCTTTTGAATATCTGATAATATAATGTGAAGAGATTTGAAATTATCTTTGTATTATTTGGATAAGATAACAAAAAAAGTTGTAGTGTTCAGTACTGTTTGTTTGTTGGCTGATCTGTGCAGGATTCTTTTTTCTTTTTGTATGTGAACAGGTACCATCTTGATTTCAATTATTGATGTTTGAGTGCTAACAAACATCGATTAACATAAAATTCAATTATTCATTTAGATAGAACTGTAGTCCACCTAATTAATTTAGTCACGTTTATGATCTATTTCGTAAACGTAATTTGGTTGAAATAAGATCAAAAACTTCTCACGGAACAAAAATGCTAGTGTGAAAAATATTTCTAGAATAAAATACTAATAAAACATCTCACTAGAAAAATTGGATAAGAAATCATGTACTAGTAAATACATATTCTGCATGAGTAAAACTTGAATTCTTTAGGATAGTCGTGTACGGAAAGGTGAAAGTCTCTTTCTGCTTAATAGATGAAAGTGAAAACTACCATATGAGATCAATGAAAAGTTGGATGATTTTCTCACCGTTAACATTACAAAGGAAACCGACAATCGACGACGAATTCAATAATCACTGTAATATATATATATATATATATATATAGTCGTTGCTTTGGTGATGAGAAGAGAGTAGGTATTGAAAAAATATGTAGCCACGGAGCATCGTTTGTTCACCGTTATCATCAACCATCAAACCTAAAAGATTAGATTAACATATAAATGTAATATGGATCAGAAGATGATGAGGATTAATATGACTATATAAAATTTTTGTTTTAGGTACCTTTATTTACTTATATTCAAATTAATCAATAAAGAAAATTTACATTTGATGATTTGAGATTTCATTTATCATCATAAACTCATTATTTGATTATGAATTCAAATTCTACCACTTGAAGAATCTATAAAGGGATCACTTATTGATGTTTATAATATTAAAATAGAATTAGAACAATCTTCTTCTTCACATAGTCCCCACAGATTGGGAAGCCCCACAGATCGTGAGATTTCTTCAATTTATAACCACTTTCTTTTCTCCATCCACCATAATCATCATTAACTAGTTAAATAATGCAATAAACCTATGTATATTATATTTCAAATCTTATTGCCAAGTAGGTATCTTTGTCTAGTCCAAAACAACAAACCAAGTTTCAAATGGTCACGATTTTGGATTTTGAGAATACTATAATCAGAGACGGAACGAGAAGATAAAAATTGAAAGAGCCAGATCCAAGGTGCAAGATCTATTACTATATATATAATTTAATCTTTAAATATTTAAATTAATTTTTTATATAAAATTATGGACTCTCAAAGGCGTCTGCCTTTAGCTATAATTGCATATTCGGGGTATGCAATTCAATAATTTTTTTTTCTTTTTTTTTTTTTTGGAGAAAAGGCAATATATTGCAACCAATAAAAAAAAAAAAAACTAACTAAGAGAATTTTTCTGGATTAACAACTCCACAATGGGAGGGCACAATTCAATCAAAAATACATCCTCAACAGAGAGAGAGAGAGAGAGAGAGAGGGGGCTGCCTTTGTAAGAACATTGGCTACTTTATTCACGTTTATAGGAAGGGAAGAAAAGCTCAAAACATTTGGGTTAAAATTGCTCACAACTAAAAAATATCAGAGATAAAGCAATAACAAGAGACTAATTAAAAGATGGAGTACACGAAATACATATTACTCCATTAATAATTATCATAATTATATTACAATAATTTCTATTTTTAGCTCATTCATTAATAATTTAAGTAGTTAGTGTAGCTCCATCTTATCTCAATGGTGTGGGTTCAAGTTTCACCATGCGTATTTACCATGCATATTTATAAATATATGTAGATAGTTTTCTTCCCTTATTATGGGAGTAAATGTCCCCCGCATGTTTAATGATTGGTCTAAATAAAAATAAAAAAAATTCTTTTTTAATTTATCCTCCTCATCTTTTTGTCTCTCTAGTCTATTCCGACAAATTCACTAATTTTTGAAATTTTTGTGCATAAAATAAACTCAGTTTTTTTAACGTATAAATAAAAGAAATACCAAGGAAACTTTCAATATATTTGTTAAAATTTTTGAGTACATAGTAGCATGTTTTATGTGACCATTTTTGGCATTATTAAATTTAATTTAGGAGGGAATTACACAAACATACAATATGATTTAGCATAATTATACGAATAAATAAGGTTTGGACATATTAACACAAAAATCGCCTAACTGTTTCATAAATATTACATGGACATTCTCTGCCGTCAATTTGAGATCGTTAGTATCTAACAGTCAATGGTCAACAGTGCAAAATGTATTAAAATACCTAAAATGCCCTTATTTATATTTTTAAAAATTAAAAATAAATTTTTATTATATTAAATAATTAAATAGTTTATTAAAAGTTTTAAAAAACATTAAAAAAAATTATCTGATCCATTAGAGGGAGATGTAGCCTTTCATCTTTATCATTCCAGATTTCATCTTCATTAAAATTAGGCCGATTATCAATTTGGTTTCTAACTTTTGAGGAATTATCAATTTTTTAAAGTAGTTTCGTTTATTGATATCCTTGGGGCTTAACTTTCTGAAAATATATTAATTTGGTCCCTTTGACTAATTTTTTAAGGGTGATTATCAATTTGGTTCCTAACTTTTGAGGAATTATCAATTTTTTAAAGCAGTTTCGTTTATTGGTACCCTTGAGCCCTTAATTTTCGTAAATGTATCAATTTGGTCCCTCTGACTAATTTTTTAATAGTCAAACTAACTAAAAATATTAAAAAAAAAAAAAAGCAGTTTTGCCCTTAACTTTATTTAAATGAGTTAAAATTATAATTTTACCCTCAAATTTTTAAAAATACTATTAATAATTAAAATTTTTTAAAAAATAAAATTTTTTATTTTTTATTTTTTTAAAATTTTAAAATTAAAATTTTTTTTATAATGTCTCATTAATTTTTTAAAAAAATTATATTTTAAATTTTTTTAAAAAAATTTAAAAATTTTTATTTATAAAAAATTAATATAAAATGATCATATTACTCTTCTAATTAGTAATAATATTTTTAAATATTTGAGGGTAAAATTAAAATTTTAACTCATTTAAATAGAGTCAGGGTAAAACTGTCTTTTTAATATTTTTAGTTAGCTTGACTATTAAAAAATTAGTCAACAAGGACCAAATTGATACATTTACGAAAACTAAGGGCTCAAGGGTAACAATAAACGAAACTGCTTTAAAAAATTGATAATTCCCCAAAAGTTAGGGACCAAATTGATAATTGTCCATTTTTTAATGGTCAAATCTAGGGGTGGGCACATTAACCAAACCGAATTTAACCGACTGAACCGAATTGAAAAAATTCTGTTATTTTCAGTTATGAATAGTGATCTATGGACGTTTGGTTATTTACTCTGATAACTGAATACAAATTGGTTATGGTTAGGTTATGAGTGTCAAAACCGTAAATAATATAAGTTATATAAATAAAAAAAATTAGAAAAGTAAAGTAAAAAAGTTTTTAAAAAGTAAGGTAAAATGTTTTAAAAAAGTAAGGTGAAAAACTTTTAAAAAGAAAAGTAAAATCACTTTTGTAAAATTGTATTTTTCAATTTTCATTGTGTGGTAGTCACCACTCACCACAAATTCGGATATTTCTCAGACCCTTACCCCAGAAAATATTTCTTAGCCTCATTTCACCTCACCTCTCAAGTCTCTCGCCGCCACACATCCATTTTTCAGGCCGCACAGTTACATCTCACCGCTGCATAACCACATATTACGCCGCATAGCCCCATTGTGACGTCCATCTCTGGGATTCGTCTACACTGGTCTATGCCAGGTTTGTCCCGCGAGGTCCAACGGTCACTCACAAGGTATTGTCCGCTTTGGGTCGTCCGGGGCTGCTTTTGAGTCACCCGCCAACATTGCCCTTATGGTTTTGCTTCGCCTCCCTCAATCAGGATTCGAACCAGTTACTTATCCATAAGCACTAATCCTTATCAAGTTGAGTACTAATTGAGCTACTAGTTCACTGTCAACATTTTTCTTTTCTTTCATGCACTCTTCCTGGACCGCTCCACCTGATCCACTTGTATACCTAAAAATTAATCCAAATAAACACATTACATTATTTTTACATAATCAACAACACTTTTGGGCACTTTTCATAATTAATGAAAATTACGGATGTTACAATTCTTCCCTCTTAAGAAATTTCATCCTCGAAATTTTACCTCAGTCGAACAGTTGAGGATATTGCTGTCTCATTGTTTCTTCGCTTTTCCAGGTAACTTTTTCTACTTTATGGTTCCTCTAGAGGATTTTTACCAGTGGAACTCTTTTATTTCGTAGTTCTTTAATCTCCCTATCAATAATTTGCACTGGTTCCTCTTCGTATGTCAGGTCTGATCGTATTTCAATACTTTTAGCCTGGACTATGTGAGAAGGATAAGATATGTATCTCCTCAGCATCGATACATGAAATACATTATGAATCTTTTCTAGTTTAGAAGGTAAAGCAAGTCTATAAGCTACTGGTCCCACACGTTCAATCATTTCATATGGACTAATAAATTTAGGACTTAACTTTCCCTTTTTGCCAAATCTGAGCACTTTCTTCCATGTAGATACTTTAAGAAAAACTTTTTCACCGATTTCATATTCTATCTCCTTTCTTTTCAGGTCTGCATATGATTTCTGTCGGTTAGAGGAAACTTTCAGTCTTTCCTTGATGATCTTTACATTCTCTTCAGTTTGTCTGATCAAATATGGGCCTACTAACCTGTCTTCACCCAACTCTGTCCAGCATACTGGTGTCCTGCATTTCCTTCCATACAGTGCTTCATACGGTGCCATAGCTATGCTCGTTTGGTAACTGTTATTATACGCAATTTCAATCAATGGGAGGTGATCAGCCCAACTCCCTTCGAAATCAATTACACAACTCCTGAGCATATCTTCTAGCACCTGAATTACCCTTTCTGATTGTCCGTCTGTCTGCAGATGGAAGGCTGTACTGAAACTCAATCGAGTACCCAAAGCTTCTTGAAATGTAACACCCCCTGACCCGACCCGTCTGGATCTACCCAGGGAGCGTTACCGGGTTTTCAAAACTTTACTGAATTCTGTTTATAAACTGAAAACCATATAATTTATAATTTAAAAACCTTTTCGAGTGAGCCCATCAAAATTCAGTTTTTAAAAATTTCGGCAGAGTTTCCTCTGTTTTTCTGATTTCTCAAAACCTGTTTTCAAATCAATCTCAAACCAAATATAATTCACAACAACATTTCAAATATCTATCAATCAAATGCGCACTCTGCCGTTTAGTGCGACTTCCAATCAATTTTTTTTAAAATAAAACAATTCATAATTCATTATTTACAGTCCTTTGAAAATGAAAAACAGAAAGCATAAAACAATTCATACAGCACATAATTACAAAACATAATTATATAACTCAATTACAAATTCTCTGTATATACATGCATATCTAACTACATTATACATGAATATATATAACTACCCAAAATGTGATTACTGTGACTCTGTATATCTGCTTGCAACTCTCTCTCTGTTCAATCTTTTGCTTCCTCAGTATCCCTGTTACCTACGCGCGATAAAAACCGACGCGCTAAGTATATAGCTTAGTGGGTGTACACTAAAATAAATTGCAATATATAATATAATACAATAAATCTTAAATGCAGAAAAACATATATAAATAAATAACAAATCTTAAATTCAGCATTTCAGAAATATATCTAGAAAACAATTAATCATATTTCAATTTCTGAAACTATATAAAATAAAGTATTTTAAAAGTTTCTGGATTTCATTCGTAGTAACATTTCTTTATTTTCCACATCGTTTTCTGGTTTTCAGTTCTCCATTGGGCCCTTGATACACATAACAGGGTTTACAGGACTGGATTACGGGTTTTACAGTCGGGTTTCCCATCTCAGAAGAAATGGTATCCCTATATAAACAGTCGGTTTTCCATTTCACGAGGAAATGGTATCTATATGTTTCACAGTCGGTTTCCCATTTCAGAATGAAATGGTATCCGTATTTCACAGTCGGTTTCCCATTTCACAAGGAAATGGCATCCGTATAATCAACATCAGAGGCATCATAAATCACGGTGCAGTACTGCCATATATTCACCCAATTGACATGTCAATCTTCTATATCCATATCCCTATACATATATCAGGGCTATAAAATTACAATTCAAAGAATACAGATGTTTTAGTCACTTTTCAAACAACTTTATAATAATCAAATCCAAAATCAACAGTCATTGATAATTGTAAATAACAGAATACAGAAAATAAATCAGTAAATTCGATATAATCACAATTTCTGTACCTCAAAATCATTTTCAAATATTATTCACAAATTGGGAATAATAGAAAAGATTACACAATTAGTTCAAGCAATATACGAAATACGAATATACGAAAATCGTAAATGTGATTCTAAATTCTTTAAGTCAATAAACGATATAAAAGTTTCAGAACTGTGTGTACACCAACCTAGATACCGTTTTACCGGTTCTACGTCTTTTTCCTTTCTTTCTTTTCTTCCATGAAACTTCTTCCAAAATCTAGATGTAAACCTCGGGTCTCTATCTGATATTATTGATGCAGGCACTCCATGCAATCTGACTATTTTTTTTATATACAATTCTGCTAGTCGATCTAGTGAATAGTCAGTTCTGATAGGTAGAAAATGTGCTGACTTCGTCAGTCGGTCCACTATTACCCATATAGCATCATGTTTACTCCGGGTGAGTGGTAATCCTGTGACAAAGTTCATCGTGATACGATTCCATTTCCATTCAGGTATTAATATTGGTTGTAATAATCCTGATGGAACCTGGTGTTCAGTTTTCACTTGTTGACAGGTCATGCACTTATTCACAAAATCCACCACATCTTTCTTCATTCCAGACCACCAATACTGAGTCTTCAAATCTCTGTACATCTTTGTGCTACCTGGGTGCATCGAATACGAACTACTATGTGCCTCTGTCATGATCATCTTTCTTAACTCTTCATCATCTGGAATGCAAATCCTGTCTCTGAAACACACAATACCATCATTTATGATTGTAAAATCTGGATGCTTCCCCTCTGGGATCTGTCTATATATCATCTAAATTCTATGATCATGCTTCTGTTTTTCTGCAATCTGTTGAATCAAACTTGGTCTGCATCTCAATTCAGCTACTAATGCATTGCCTGGATTCAACTGTAATTGCACATTCATGGCTTTTAGGGCGAATAATGCTTTTCTGCTCAGAGCATCTGCTATCACATTCGCCTTTCCTGGATGGTAGTCAATCACACAATCATAATTTTTGATCAACTCATCCATCGTCTCTGTCTCAGATTGAGCTCTCTTTGAGTAGGCAGATATTTCAGACTCTTGTGATCTGTGTATATATAGCACTTCTCACCATACAAGTAATGCCTCCATATTTTCAAGGAAAATACAATGGCTGCAAGTTCTAGATCATGTATAGGATAGTTCTGTTCATGAGATTTCAGTTGTCTGGACGCATATGCAATCACCTTGCCTTCCTGCATCAGTACACAACCCAAACCATGGTGTGAGGCATCACTATAGATCACAAAATCTTTACCTGAAACAGGCTGAATCAGGACTGGAGCTTCCACTAATATCATCTTCAATCTGTCAAAAGCTGCCTGGCATCTATCAGTCCAGTCAAATTTGACATTTTTGTGCAGTAGCTTGGTCAACGGACTTGTTATGGATGAAAATCCTTTCACAAACCGTTGATAATAACCTGCCAAGCCTAAAAAACTTCTGACTTCTGCAACATTTCTAGGAAGGCTTTCTTTCCATAATTGCTTCAATCTTTTTAGGATCTGCCTTAATACCCTCTGCTGATACAATGTGGCCCAGAAATGCAATCTCGGCCAATCAAAACTCACATTTACTCAATTTACCATACAGTTGCTTCTCCCTCAGAATCTGCAATACTACTCTGAGGTGCCTGTTATGGTCCTCTATCGTCTGTGAGTATACTAGGATATCATCAATAAATACAACCACAAACTGATCTAGGTATGGTCGGAATATCCGGTTCATCAGATCCATAAAGGCTGTAGGTGCATTTATCAACCCAAATGGCATCACTACAAATTCATAGTGTCCATACCTAGTTTTCGGAATATCAGAATCTTTTATTCTCAACTGATGATACCCCGATCTGAGATCTATCTTTGAGAAGACACAGGCTCCTCTCAACTGATCAAACAAGTCATCGATTTTAGGCAACAAATATTTATTCTTGACAGTGAGTTTATTCAGCTGCCTATAATCGATGCACAATCTCAGTGACCCATATTTCTTTTTCACAAACAATACTGGTGCTCCCCACGGGGATACACTGGGTCTAATGAAACTCTTATCCAACAATTCTTGTAACTGTATCTTCAGTTCTTTCAGTTCTACTGGTGTCATTCTGTAAGGAGCTATTGATACTGGTAAAGTACCTGGTACCACATTCTGTAAGGAACTATTGAAACTGGTGAAGTACCTGGTACCACATCGATCACAAACTCCACTTCTCTCTGAGGTGGCAAACCAGGAAGCTCCTCTAAAAATACATCTGCGAAATCACTAGTTTGTCGAAGAACCCAGAAGTTTCTGGGTTCTTCGTCGATCGAAGAATTCTGAAATTTTTTTTTTTTGGTTGTGTTATTGGTGGAGATCCAGATTGGTTCTCTACCAAGAACAATTTTAATTTTTTGATCTTTTTTCTTTTTTCTAAACAGCAAAATTTTTTTAAAAAAATTGATTTTCACTTTTTATTTTATTTAAAAAATTTCAATATAATCTCCACCGTCTATCAATCTTGATAGACGGTGGAGATCTAACTAATTTTTTTTTAAAAATAATTTTAATTTTTTTAATTCAATTTATTTTAAATTTTTAATTAGGGGTAGATATGTCATTTCACTAAAAGATGTATTGTTGACCTATAAATAGGCTGAAAGACAAAAATACCCCTGAAACTATTAAATTTGACTAACGGTTGACTCACTGAAAGACCAAATTGATATATTTTCAGAAAATTAGGGCCCAAAGATACCAATAAACGAAACTGCTTTAAAAAATTGATGATTTTTTAAAAGTTAGGAACCAAATTGATAATCGCCCTCAAAATTAAATAATAATTAAAAAATTAATATTCTAAATGATTGTTAAACATTTCATCTTTATCAATCCAGTTCATCATCTTCTTCAACTCGAGGTTCACTTTTGAGAAGTTTTTTTTGTGTGTTTCAAAAACATTATAGTTGTCATGAATACCACAACATCCATAATCGTATTCCTACTCAACAAAACTCAAATCCAAGAAAAAAAAAAATAATCCACGGGTCATGTCCAGAAACAAAATAAAAAAAGAAAAAAAAATTATGGGAAGATGGAACGATCTGCTCCATGATGAAGCTGACGAGCTCCATCCATGTCTAGAAACTAAAAACCAAAAAAGTAAAAGAAAAAAAGGGAGATGGAGCGATGGAGAGATGAAGCCCAGCCTCCATGGAGCGCCGGGCTCCATCTCATGAAATGCCAGAATGCCGGTGCGCTCTGGCGATATCTTCTTTTTAAGTTTTATTGTTTATTTTTTTTTTAAAATAATAATGGACCATTTGGTCCATTAGATGGAGATTTTTATCTCCATTTTATAAATCAGATCTGATCCGGTCAATTATATTTTTATTATTTATTTTTTTAATTATTTAATATAATAAAAATAAGGGTATTTTAGACTTTTCGTACTATTGACCGTTAGACACTACCAGTCTCAAGTTAACGGTAAGGGATGTCCGTATAATATTTATAAAATGTTAGGGGAGATCTATATTAATATTCAAGCCTTATTTCTCCGTATAATTATGTTAAACCACATTCCCTGTTTGAAATTTTGAATGTCTAGTAAGCATGTTTAGTGTGATTTTTTTGGCATTTATTCAATTTGACGGGTCAACTTACTGTTACAGACTACCCTTCAAGTCTAGTAACGTCAACAAACTTCCAATAGTTCTTAAATTTAATTATAATAATTCAAAGAAAATAAAATTTTTGCAAGTTTACAAATCCGGTGAAATTATAAAAGCAAATCCAAATTTTTTTCTAATTCAATGCACCGATAAACTGTATAAACAATAACAATATAGGGTTGATGGGGATTCATATAATGCCCAAAAAGAGGACTATAGTCCCAAAAATATAGTGTCAAATTCTGATGATGATCAAGCCCCACTTGAAATTAAACTTGTCAAAACATATGATGATAATGAAAAGATAAGAACTAAATGTAGAACCAGGAACTGTCACTTTACTGTGTGATTTTGTTGAGTACTTGGGTTGTAATGCCCAAAGCCACATAATTACATGATTGGAATAATAATTCCAAAAGGCTTTAAAAAGAAAGAAAAGAAAAAGAAAAAAGTCGGCAATTGAAACACTCAAGTCCCAATAAGTCACTAATCACCACTTGAAGTTGTGGTGTGTGACTGTTTTTATCATCTATATATACTCCTTTGCCAGCTCCAATCATGCACTTGCAATTTTTGTTCTTTCCTTATAAAAACAACTTCAAGAGCCTTATAGCTTAGAACCAAGTTCCAGTACTACTCACCCTCTCTTTCTCTTTCTCTTCCTCTCTCTCACTCATTGCCTTAACCATGGTAAGTACTACTTTCTGAAACAGTGTTGGGATTTTTTTTTGTACTCGTAAGTTTAAACTGTTGGGTCGAGTGGTTTATTAACGTGAACCGGGTGCTTATATGTTTGTTTGTCTTTTGATTTCTCCAAAGTATTGTGCTATTTGTTTGTAACAGGTTTTGGTAGCATCTCATCATGGTGAAAAAGATGGTTCAAACAAGGAAATTGTGGTGGATTTTAGAGGAAATCATGTGGACAAGTCCAAGACTGGTGGATGGCTTGCTGCAGGGCTCATCTTAGGTGCTTTTAATTTTATTTTTTTTCTTACTAAAAATGAACCAGAGTGTTTGACATTATTTGAAGTTCAGTTTATTTCATTTTTATATTAATATATATATATATATATATATATATATATACATATATATGAATCAAACTTTTGTTGTTGTGCAGGAACTGAGCTCTCTGAGAGGATATGTGTGATGGGCATATCAATGAATTTAGTGACTTACTTGGTTGGAGATTTGCATATACCTTCTGCAAAATCTGCAACCATTGTCACCAACTTCATGGGAACTCTCAACCTTCTTGGACTGCTTGGTGGTTTCTTAGCAGATGCCAAACTCGGCCGGTACTTGACAGTTGCAATCTTTGCAACCATAACTGCTGTGGTAGGTTCTGATTCTTTAAAAAAAAAAAGAAAACAGATAATCTTTTGCATACAAAAAAGTACTTCAAAAACATCAGGGTAAAAAAAATTCTATGGAGGAAGAAATTAAGCTAAAAAATTTGAATTAGATTGCTTGGTGGTTTCTTAATTAGTTATTGATATGGCAATTTGAGCTGCTTCACACTGGATTTGTACTAAGAAGGTTTGTGTTTTTTTTCCCTTGTTTTATCAATCTTGTAACAGGGAGTGATTTTATTAACTTTGGCCACAAGTATTCCAAGCATGATACCCCCTAAATGTGATGAGTATAGAAAACAGCATCATCAGTGCATAGAGGCCAATGGTAGGCAACTGGCCATGCTCTATGCAGCACTCTACACTATAGCACTTGGTGGTGGTGGGATCAAATCCAACGTCTCGGGGTTCGGGTCGGACCAATTCGACACTTCTGAACCCAAAGAGGAGAAGGCCATGATATTCTTCTTCAACAGGTTCTATTTTGCCATCAGTATCGGGTCCTTATTCGCCGTGATAGTGTTGGTGTACGTGCAAGATAATGTGGGAAGAGGGTGGGGGTACGGCATTTCAGCGGCCACCATGGTGATCGCGGTTGTGGTGTTGCTAGCCGGGACGCGGTGGTACAGGTTCAGGAAGCCTCAAGGAAGCCCCTTGACAGTCATATGGAGCGTGCTACTCTTGGCTTGGAAGAAGAGGACTCTCCCTTATCCTTCACATGCCAGCTTGTTGAATGGGTACCACAATGCGAAGGTCCCCCACACTCAGAAGTTCAAGTAAGTACTCATTTGTCATAATCTTTGGACCTTTTTTTGGATAATGAAATTTTTTTTTTTGGATAATGAATCTTTGGACCTACATTGCATTATTACTTCATGATTTGTTTTTGGATTTATGTTTACTTGTAAGCTCAGTTAAAACTTTTTAACCAAATTACAACCAATTTGCATAACGTCACCTGAGAGATTTGAATCCATAATCTCTTGCAAAACTAGCTATGGTACCATAATAAAATAACTCTTCGACCCAACAGTCAAATTTACCAATATTAGACTTGTTTGCTAGGATTTTTGGAAGTTTGATTTGGACTTTTGAACTCAAAAGCTATTTTTGAAGTGTGCATTTTTTAAGAGAAGAGATTTAAAGATTTAAAAGTTTTTCTAGGCAAAACAAAAATATATGGCTTTTGTAGGAAAAGTTTTTAAGAAGTCAAAAAACTCAAAGTAAAACCCTTCTAAACAGAATAATCAATCAGACCTAAAAGGTTAAATTGATGGAAAAAGGTCTCAGCAATAGTATTTAAACACTATAACACATCTCCTCATGTATAAGATCAACGGGCTTCCCACGTGACTCGAGTCTAAATATAAACACATAACAAATTTAAATATTATCTAGTGGGAGGATTCGAACTCAGTTATAACAAGACCCTAATATCATGATAGTAACCTAATATATCTAAAAGTTTAAAATGATAGGAAATGACCTAATAACAGTATTTAAGCACTCTAGCGCCAAAAAGGGGCTTGAATGGAATCTCGTGAACAATAAACATAAAACTTCAATATAGTCTAACAAAATTTTCGTTCTCTATGAATGTCATTATATAGGTGTCTTGACAAGGCTGCAATTTTAGAAGACGATGTTGCTGCCAGTGACTCTTGGATAGTATCTACTGTGACTCAAGTTGAAGAAGTGAAAATGGTAGTAAAGCTGCTCCCAATTTGGTCTACATGTATCCTTTTCTGGACAGTTTACTCTCAAATGACCACTTTCAGCATTGAACAAGCCACCTTCATGAACCGAAAAATCGGATCCTTTCTTGTCCCTTCAGGCTCCCTCTCAGCTTTTCTCTTCATCACAATTCTCCTCTTCACTTCACTAAACGAGAGAGTCTTGATTCCGCTAGCTCGAAAAGTCACCCACAAACCTCAAGGAATGACAAGCCTTCAAAGGGTAGGAATTGGACTCATTTTCTCAGTGATTGCAATGGTGGCTGCTGCTGTCATTGAGATACAAAGGAGGGACATTGCTGTCCAAAAGCACATCCAAATAAGTGCTTTCTGGCTGGTCCCTCAGTTCTTTCTAGTGGGTGCTGGAGAAGCATTTGTTTACGTGGGACAACTCGAGTTCTTCATTAGGGAAGCACCAGAAAGAATGAAGTCCATGAGCACAGGGCTGTTCCTGAGTGCCATCTCAATGGGGATGTTTGTCAGCAGCCTGTTAGTGTCACTTGTGGACAAAGTAACCAAAAAGCACTGGCTGAGAAGCAACTTGAACAAAGCGAAGTTGTATAACTTCTACTGGCTGCTTGCTGTGCTGGGTGTATTGAACTTCTTGGTGTTCCTCGTGTTTTCAATGAGACATCAGTACAAGATTCAACAGCATGTCAAGCTTGATGATGATGACTCTGGAGAGAAGAAGGAGCTCAAGAGCTTCAATGATGACAAAGTTGTTGAAGACCTGGAGATAATTGCTATTGCAGAGGGAAAGGCAGAGCCCTAGACTAGTTAGTGAATAGAGGATTTGGATTCTTCTTCTGTTGTTGTTAAATATACAATTATCGTGAGATTGTGTATTTTTTGTGCTCACATTAAAGCATCATAATTTGTAATGCTCTATAAAGTGAAATTTCAAATTATCAACTGCGAGTCTGTGACAGTCAATCCAGTAAACCTGTTCCACACCATTTCTCTTTTGGGTAGACCCAGGCCCAGTCTTCTAGAGCCCAGCCCTAAATGCAACAAAGTGAAAAGAACAGAAATTTGTCTGTGTTATTCACACCCACCAATATTATCTTGACACCCCATTTATTTAATTTTTTTTATGAC
This sequence comes from Xanthoceras sorbifolium, assembly GCA_003430845.1. Lineage (NCBI taxonomy): Eukaryota > Viridiplantae > Streptophyta > Magnoliopsida > Sapindales > Sapindaceae > Xanthoceras > Xanthoceras sorbifolium. The sequence goes on along the minus strand of CM010608.1, from coordinate 24,015,133 downwards.
CTTTTAAAACGAATATTCGTTGCATCTGATATTAGAAAGTGAATCGACAAACTTGGAGGTATAATAAATAGTTAGGTGAATTGATCAATGCAATAAACAAAGGCTCCATTCGAAAACGACACCGTACTCTAAAAACCAGCTAACAGTCCAGAGAACTAATCAACCAATGTTACACTTTGTTCGCCGATTCCATAATGCCCATTTTGTAGTGGTACTTACAGATTATCCATCAAGAAGGATTATCGGCGAAATTTGAATTTTAATTCTTACTAAGGTGCTAGTCATGAGTACTCAACCAATTGAACCAACCCTCGTTGATGCAAACTCTTCGCTTTATATACAAGTCAAATAAAATAATAATAATAATAAAAGAAAAAACACACACAACAAGAAGTCTACAATAACCACAACATAAAAAACCGACGATCTATGTGTTCTTGCACGCACGCCACGCACGCTCTTCGGTTCACGTTGTCATGGCGCTCTTAGCTGCATCAAACGGAGGCGCCACCACCGTCAAAAGCGACGGTACCAGTCGCCTTGCTTCCCTTTACAGTGAACTCCAGTCCTGTTAGTTGAGTCCCTCCACATGGAGGGCACCCACCAATTGAGGAGACAAATTTGAGTGCTTAATTCGGTGCACACATAAAGAAAATAAAAGTAGAGACAAACTCAAGTACAATACAATAATGGAGGTTGTTTCAACAAATTATTCTCTGAGGCAAAGAATTTCGCCTATAAATAGAATGTCTCTCGGCATTCTATTGCATCCAACATATTGAGAGTGTTGAGAGAAATCCTCAGAGAAAAATAGAGAGTTTTCTGAGAGAGAAAAATTAGTGAGCCAATTTGTGAAGTTCTACCCACAAATTAAAGTTATAGTGTCATTGTAATTTTGTGAGAGATCCACCTAAGGGTGAAGTTTGTAATCCCATTATTATTATAGTGGAAGTTTTAAGCGACCCACGGGTCCCGTGGTTTTACCTTCATTTTGATGGGTTTTCCACGCTAAAATCTTTGGCGTTATTTTTGTTCTATTTTGGTTTGAGAAATTATCCTGAGTCTGTGAAATTTATTCTTTTTCAGTATCCAATATTTCCAATAAAGTGGTATCAGAGCCCGGCTGTATTCCAGTCTGTTAAGATATCAGATTCTCTAGAAAATTCTTAGTATGCTCTGTGGTTGCAGTATTATCTAATCTTCCACATCAGAAAAGAATTGTTCTTGAGTCTATTGATTTTGTGATTGGTGAAAGTAAGTGTGGTGGTGTGAAGAGTGCATGTTTAGGAAACCTTCTGGCTAAGGAAAGACTTGGTATTTAAGTGTGTCTGATAGTGACCCACCTTTCTTTCCTGGGAACTTACCCGGTACTGTTCACGACTACGTGCATTATTCACTCATACGATGTACTATTCACGGGGTATTATTTATCGCCGAAAAAATATCAAGCTCGGAGAAACCAGTTGACTAACGATCCAGATAGAGGAGAGCACAGACAATATGATCAAGTTGACTGCATTTAATTATGCAGTATAAAAGCAAAAAATGGAGAATCTTTTATACATTAAAGATCTGTGGAAACCGATTGTAATGCTGAAAGAGAAAGCAGTGACTATAACTTCGACAGCTGACAAGGCACCCAGCAGTTCGACGTCCATATCAGACGTTGACTGGACTATGCTAAACCGAAAGTGTGTTGCTCAAATAAGACAATGGATAGACATGAGCATTTTCCAAAACTTTGCTAATGAATACGATGCTTACGTTCTTTGGCAAAAGTTGGAGAAAATGTGTGCAAGGACAACCGCACAGAATAAAGCTAATCTGATGTGACGATTAGTCAACTTGAAGTATAAAGATGGAAGCAGCGTGTCAGAACACATGAGCGAGTTCCAAGGCATTGTAGATCAACTCAATTATATGAAAATGATTGCAGATGATAAGTTACAAGCATTGTTGACGCTGAGTTCTCTATCAAAAAGCTGGGACACTCTGGTTGTGTCGGTTAGTAACTCCGCTCCTGATGGCAAGCTTACCATGGATATGGTAAAAGACAGAATACTCAATGAAGAGTCTCGACGAAAAGACGAAGGACATACTCCTGAAAACGAAGCACTTGTTACGGAGAAACAAGGCAAGCAAGAATGGAGGGGAATGAGTAAAAGTAGAAATCCCCATAACCAAAGTCAGCAAAGAGGACGGTCAAAGTCTAGATCAAGGCATGACAAGAAGTGTCACCATTGTTGTAAGCCCGGACATTTCATTCGAGAATGTCGAAAGTTAAAGGCAGAGCGAACCAGAAATCAGGATGTACAAACCCGAACAAATGACACCGCAACAGTCACTGAAGACGTTGTCGTTGTTCAAGCTGATGATTATATCAATCTTGCACGTTAAAACTCTACGTCGGTAGTTGACTCAGGTGCTTCATACTATGTCACTTCACGATGGGATTTCTTCTCAACCTACACTCAAGGTGATTTGGGACGAGTGAGGATGGGAAATGATGATGTCTCCAAAATTATCAGCATCGGAAATATCCATTTAGAAATTAATCTTGGATGCAGGTTAGTTTTGAAAGATGTGAGACATGTTCCTGATATCCGTCTCAATTTGATATCCACCGGAATACTTGATGACGATAGTTACAGTAATTATTTTGGTGAAGGAAAATTGAAGCTTACCAAAGGCAACTTGGTAATAGCAAAAGGCAAGAAAGATACATCACTCTACTATACAGAAGCCAAGTTGTGTAGAGGAGAAGTAAACACCACCAGGAAAGAAGTTTCTACCGAGCTATGGCATAAGCGGCTCGGCCACATGAGTGAAAAAGGTCTCAGTATTCTTTTCAAAAAGGAGCTCTTGTCAGGAATGAAAGGTACATCCTTACTTACTTGTATTGATTGTATTATGGGAAAACAACATAGAGTTACATTTTGTAGTTCCCCACCATCTAGAAAGACTGAATATTCTAGATTTAATACATACAGATGTTTGTACAATGAGTTGTAAGTCACTAGGAGGTGTTACTTATTTTGTGACTTTTATTGATGACCATTCTAGAAAAATTGGGCCTTTACTTTGAAAACTAAAGATCAAGTGCAGGAAGTTTTCAAGCAGTTTCATGTAAAAGTTGAACTGAGAAACTGGTAGACGTTTGAAGTGTGTACGTGCAGACAATGGCAGTGAGTACCGCGGACCATTCGAGGAGTACTGTAGAAGTTTCGGTATAAGGACTAGAAAAATCGGTACCAAAGACACCTCAACACAACGGTATCGTAGAGATGATGAACATAACTATTTGTGAAAGGGTCAGATGCATGCTCTCAAATGCAAAACTGCCAAACTCCTTTTGGGGGGAGGCAATGAGAACCGTAGTCGACTTAATCAATCTTTCTCCATCAGTTCCACTGAACTATGACGTACCAGAAAGAGTTTAGACGGGGAAAGATGTTTCTTACAGACACTTGAAAGTATTTGGCTGCAGAGCATTTGTCCACATCCCAAAAGACGAGAGGTCCAAGTTGGATGGAAAAGCAAAACAGTGTATCTTTATGGGATATGCCTATGAAGAATTCGGCTACAGACTTTGGGATCCTGTTAACAAAAGGATCATCAGAAGCAGAGACGTGGTGTTTCTTAAAGATCAAACGATCGAGGATTTTGAGAAACCCGAGAAGCCACAGTCAGAAGAAATTCCAACCAGTTTTTCCACCAACAAATTATGATGAATGAGGAGCTACACCAGATACTGATGATGTTGATCCACCAGCTCACAGGTCCAGAATCAGAATAAGTTCCTGAACAAGTTCAATCAGAAGCACAACTAAGAAGATCCACCAGAGAGCGACAACCAAGTCGTAGATATTCTCCTAACGAGTATGTGATGCTCACTAACGGGGGAGAACCAGAGAACTATGATGAAGCTATTACTGTAACATCCCAAATTTCGGATAATTAATTTTGAATATTTGGATAAAAATTTTGTGAGTTGAGGGGTGTAAATGTAATTAAATGTAGGGGTGGACCAGATGGAACGGTCCAGAAATGATGCATGAAGAGTGAAAAACTAGGACAGTGAGTATCGCGACTTGGTCACCGCGACCACAGGTCGCGATGAGCTGCTCGCGATGAAAAAATAAAATTCGGGCAGTGAGCATGGCGACCACCAGCGCGACCAGAGCACCGCGATGCATGATTGCGATGAAGGCGGTGGAGTTGCTCCAGTGAGCAACGCGACTTGGTGGCGCGACCACAGGTCGCGACGACGGTCGCGATGACCGAAATGATATAAAAAAAAAAAGTTGGCTTCTGTGAGAAGCCATCGAAACAAAACAGAAAGGAGAGAATGCAGAAAACGGGAGAAGAAGAAAAAGAAAAGAAAAGAAGAAGAAGAAGAGGAAGAAAAGAAGAAGAAGAAGAGGAAGAAGAAAAGAAGAAAAAGAAGAGAAGGGAAAGAAGAAGAAAAGAAAAGAAAGAAAAGAGGAGGAAGAAAAGAAAGAAAAGAAAAAGAAAAACTCAGAAGAAAAAAGACGTAGAATCGGTAAAACCGTATCCAGGTTAGTGTACACACGTTTCTGAACTTATTTTTGATAAATGTTTTGATTTAGTAAGTCTGAAAATATAGTTATGAATTTTATATATTAGTATCGATTTGTTTCTCTACTCGTATTTCATTTTTGCATATTGTTGGACTATTTGTGCACTATTATGCTATTATGGAACTTTGAATAAAAGCGTATGTTTTCAAAACCTGATTTACAATTATTGTTTGATTTTCCTTTTTATGGATTTTGATTTAAAATGATATTCGTTGATTCCTGAAACCAAAGAATTAATTTGTTATGATATTTAAACGGCCCTGATATATGTATAGGGATATAGGGATATAGGAGATTGACATGTCAATTGGGTGAATATATGGCAGTACTGCACCGTGATTTATGATGTCTCTGATTGTGGATTATACGGATACCATTTCCTCGTGAAATGGGAAACCGACTGTTTAACACGGATACCATTTCCTCGTGAAATGGAAAACCGACTGTGAGAATATCCGGATACCATTTCCTCGTGAAATGGGAAACCGACTGTTTATATAGAGGGATACCATTTCATATGAGATGGGAAACCCGACTGAAAAACCCGTAATCCAATCCTGTAAACCCTATTATGTGTATCAAGGGCCCAAGTGAGAATTGATAGTGAGAAAATGTTATGAAAAATAAAGAAATGATAGTGAAATGGAAACCCAGAAACTTTTGAAATACCACGTTCGTTATATATATATATATATATATATATATATATATATATATATATATATATATATTTCTGACCTTCTGTATTTAAGTTTTATGATTTATTTATATATGTATCTGAATTCCTGAATTGAATAATTAGTATTTCAATTATATTGCAATTTGTTTAATATATTTATATTCCTGAAATTTTGACTTAAAGCTTTATTGTTTATTTCTTTATGTATCTGAATTTCTGAATTTACAATTTAATATTTTATATACTATTGCAATTTATTTAGTGTACACCCACTAAGCAGTATTGCTTAGCGCGTCGGTTTTTATCGCGCGTAGGTAATAAGGATACTGAGGAGGCTAAAGATTGAAGAGAGAGTTGCTGACAGAGAGCCAGAGTCACTACAGTTGGGTAGTTATATATGTATTCCTGTATAATGTAGTTAAATATGCATGCATATACAGAGAATTTTGTAATTATGTTTTGTAATTATGTGCTGTAAATTACTTATTTTATGCTTTCTGTTTTTTATTTACGAAGGACTGTAATTAATGAAATGTTTTATAAACTGTTTGAAAGTCGCACTAAACGGCAGAGTGCGCATTTGAATGAAATGATATTTGAAGTGTTGTGGATTTTATGTGATTTGAGTTTTATTTGAAAACAGGTTTTGGGAAATTAGAAAAACAGAGGAAACTCTGCCGAAATTTTCAAAAACTGAATTCTAATGGGCTCACTCGAAAAGATTTTTAAATTATAAATTATATGGGTTTCAGTTTATAAACAGAATTAAGAAAGTTTTGAAAACCCGGTAACGCTCCCTTGGTCGATCCAGTTGGGTCGGGTCAGGGGGTGTTACAATTACTGACCAGCATAAGACTGAGTGGTTAAAAGTCATGCAGGAAGAAATGAAATCCCTACATGAGAACCACACATTTGACCTGGTGAAATTACCACAAGGAAGAAAAGCTCTCAAGAACAAGTGGGTGTACAAAATCAAAAGTGAAGAAGTTAGCTCGCAACCATGTTACAAAGTAAGACTGGTTTTGAAAGGATTCGGGCAGAAGAAGGGCATTGACTTTGAAGAAATATTCTCACCGGTGGTAAAAATGTCTTCAATCCGAGTTGTTCTTAGTTTGGCAACTAGTCTCAATCTGGAGGTTGAACAACTTGACTTAAAACCATATTCTTATATGGTGATCTTGACGAGGAAATTTACATGGAGCAGCCCGAGGGTTTCCGAGTCAAAAGGAAAGAGAAATTGGTATGCAGACTAAATAAGAGCTTGTACGGTCTGAAACAGGCACCAAGGCAGTGGTACAAAAAGTTCGACTCGTTCATGGAGAAAAATGAGTACAACAGAACGACGGATGATCACTGCGTCTTCATCAAGAAATTCTCTGACGGTGATTTTATCATTATTTTGCTTTATGTTGATGATATGTTAATTGTTGGCCAAGATATTGGCAAGATTAATAGGTTGAAGAAAGAGTTGAGCAAATCCTTTACAATGAAGGATTTAGGACCCGCTAGGCAGATTCTTAGCATGACGATTACCGGCAACAGACAAAATCGAAAGATCTAGCTATCTCAAGAATGGTATGTTGAAAAGGTTCTTGAAAGATTCAACATGAGCAAAGCCAAATCTATTAGTTCTCCACTTGCAAGCCACTTCAAGCTTAATGTGAGTCAATGTCCTTCTAGCGAGGAGGATATATCAGAAATGAGCAAAGTGCCTTATGCATCGGCGGTTGGCAATCTAATATATGCTATGGGATGCACTAGACCAGACATTGCTCATGCTGTTGGCGTTATGAGCCGATTCCTATAAAATCCTGGAAATGAACAATGGACAGCAGTCAAATGGATACTCATGTATCTCAGAGGTAGTTCCAGTCATTGTTTATATTTTGGTAATGGTAAACCTGTATTGGAAGGATATACAGATTCAGATATGGCTGGTGACGTGGATACGAGAAAGTCTATATCCGGGTACCTAATAACATTTGCAGGGGGAGCTGTCTCATGGAAATTATGATTACAAAAGTGTATTGCCTTAAGCATCACAGAAACAGAGTATATCGCAATCACTGAAGGCTGTAAGGAGATACTGTGGATGAAGAAGTTCCTACAAAAGTTTGATCAAAAGCAGGAAAGTTATGTTCTCTATTGCGACAGTCAGAGCGCAATCCACTTTTGCAAGAATCCAACCTTTCACTCAAGGTCCAAACATATCGATGTGAGGTATCATTGGATTCGTGATGTGTTGGAAAATAAACTACTGCAAGTTGAGAAAATCCACACCAATGACAACGGGGCAGACATGATGACAAAAACTCTGCCTAGAGGAAAACTTATTGTATGTATAGAGATTGTAGATGTGGTGAAGCCCTTTCATGTAGTTGGGAGGGGGAGATTTGTTAAGTGAGTCCCTCCACATGGAGGGCACCCACCAATTGAAGAGACAAATTTGAGTGCTCAATTCGGTGCACATATAAAGAAAATAAAAGTGGAGACAAACTCAAGTACAATGCAATAATGGAGGTTGCTTTCAAAATAAAACTGGATGTCTCCCTCTCTCTTTCTTCTGTCCTAAAAAAATCCTTCGACGTTGTCGACGGCCCTCCTAGCTTCGCAGCAGGAAACTCCAGTACATTACACTCCCTCATGTTATATATGTACATATTATTTTTTGTTTTATTTTAGATATAATAAGATAATAACCTATAGATAGATGCATGCATTAAATATGTACGTGTTTGTACTATTGTGTCCACACGTATTTTAGCTCTACTGTACAATAATGTATTTTACACTTTAGTTCATGTTGCTGCAGATTACTATTTACAAAATAAATGCTACTGTAATAGTACAGTAAATAAATACTAAACTTGGGTTGAGTCGCGGACTAGGTCGCTTTCTTTAAGACATTTCGCGGCTCTACCCAAATTTTGTACAAACAGTATAAAGCCCCGTCGTCCCCAGGATAAAACAGCCCAGAATCACCTCTGTCTCGGAATTCTTTGTACTGAAGAAAACCGGTATACTAACACCAAAAAAAAAACTGCCCGGAATCGGAAAGCACACAAAAAAAATATAGAAAAGAAATTTTAAATTCTATATTTTTTTTATTGTTGCTTGAGTTCGGAAATAGAACAGAGAAGAAAAGAAATTCTGCTGTGATTTTCGGAAATAAAATTTGAACAAAAACTTTGCTATGATTGCTTGAGTTCGGCAATAAAAAAATAAGAACAAAATCACTAACTGCACATTGTTGTTTGCAATAGAATTTTGAAAGAGAAATAGGTTTGCTTAACTCAGAACCAGTGCTAGAGAATGCTACTTGCTTCGTAAACAAAAAAAAAATTTGAATTACTGTTTGCTTTGGTAAAAGAACTAGAAAAGTGAAATTGATTTTTTTGCTTTTGAAACAAAAAAAAAATAACAGCACTTGACTAAGCTATATGTGAATTCCGAGCTGCACTGGTTACTATGAACAATGGTTTATGTGTTTTTGGAATACTGTTTTTTGTGTATGCTGAATGAATGAAACATGTAATACACAGTCTCTTTTTATAACAAAAAAAATTTAACGTTAAAAGAATTTGTAAACCAAATTTAACGTGCATCGTGGGGAGATAATGAGAGAGAAATCAGGAGAGAAAATAGCTCTTCCAATTAGACTCCCTATACCAAGTCAATGACCACATGTCATAATAAAAAATGAATTTTAAAATTCACTATATTCTCAACAATCCCCCACTTGAATTTTAAATAAAAAATTTCATCGAGCAATATATTATAGTATAAGATTGTGCATAAATAAAAGTGTCTATCGACTTGAACTTTTGCATAGTGTGGATGTTTTAGATTATACTAGAGTAACTCGTAGTTTTGAACTCTATCTCTAACAAACATCTCACACACAACCCTACTAAGGTGAAGTCAAAAAACCCGTGTTTTACGGCCATGCACGTGTATCCCAGTATAGTGAATGCTCTAGGGAATTTGCCCAAAATTCCATAGAAAGCGGCCACACTTTCACATTCACTTAGGTGAGTCTATCAAGAGTACTCCTGTAGCTGGGTACTCCACTTCACATAGAGTATAGAACTCATTAAGAGTTTAAAATAAACTCATCCTTATATTGCTTCAGGATATCATGCTTCACGTAGTATATTATATAGATTTATATAATAGCATGATTCACCACTAATCACTTCATAACTTGTTATTACCCATTAAACCTAGTTCTTAGGATCTCCAATCTTTAGGTTGGGTTACCATCATGAGTGAGCCATCATTCTAAGGGCATTAGTCCCATTCCTTTCGAGGTTTTGAAAACCTTCTCTCTAGCTAATCCTTTTGTCAAAGGATCAGTCAAGTTATCATCAGTACGTACATGATCCACTCTAACAGCTCCAGTAGAGAGATATTCTCTAATAGTACTGTGTTTGCGACGTATTTGTCGTCTTTTTCCGTTATAATAACGGTTTTGAATCTTTGTAATAGCCGCGGTACTATCGCAATGGATCAAGACTGCTGGTATCGGTTTTTCCCATAAAGGGATTTCAGATAAGAGACTTCTTAATCAACCTACTTCTTCACTAGCTGATGCTAGTGCAATCATTTCTGATTCCATTGTTGATTGAGCCAAAATAGTCTGTTTTTTAGACTTCCAAGATACAGCATCTCCAGCTATGCTAAATATATAGCCACTAGTTGCCTTGGAGTCTTCTGAAAGGGTATTCCAATCAGCATCGCTGTATCCTTCTAGGACAGCGGGAAACTTCTGATAATGTAATCCAAGGTTCATAGTCCTCTTAAGGTACCTCATGACCCTTTCAATAGCATGCCAATGCTCAATACTAGGTCTACTGGTAAACCTGCATAATAATCCCACAGCATAAGCTATGTCTGGCCTAGTGCAATCAGTAGCATATCGTAGACTACCAATGATGCTCGTATACTCAGTTTGTCTAACACCGTCTCCAGTGTTCTTGAACAACTTAACACTATGATCATAAGGAGTATATGCTGGTTTACAGTAAAAGTAATTATATTTCTTTAAGATCTTTTCAATGTAATGATATTGATCTAAAGAAATTCCCTTTTCAGACCTAGTGATTTTAATCCCTAGAATCACATTTGCTTCTCCGAGGTCTTTCATGTCAAAATTAGCACAAAGCATACATTTCACATTATTCACGACATGAATATTAGAACAAAAAATAAGCAAGTCATCCACATAAAGACATAAAATAGTGCACATGTTATTTTTTAATTTATAATAATGCACTTGTCACTTTCATTCACTTTGAAACCATGTGAGATAACAAGATTATCAAATTTTTCATGCCACTATTTAGGTGAATGTTTCCAATCATAAAGAGATTTATCAAGTTTACAGACTTTGTTTTCTTGACCAGGAATAACAAAACCTTCAGGTTGATCCATATAAATCTCTTCTTCCAATTCACCATTTAAGGAAGCAGTTTTAACATCCATTTGGTGCACAACAAGATCATGTATAGCAGTAAGAGAAAATAACACACGAATAGATGTAATTATAGTTACAGGTGAAAAAGTATCAAAGAAGTCTATATTTTCTCTTTGTCTAAAACCTTTGGCTACAAGACGAGCCTTATATTTATCAACCGTGTCATCGGGTTTTAGTTTCTTTTTAAGAATCCACTTACAACCTATTATTTTACAACCTGGAGGTAAGTCAGTTAAATGCCAAGTTCTATTAGACTCAAGTGATTCCATTTCATCATCAATAGCCTTTTGCCATAAATTAGCATCTAAAGAAGATAAGGCTTCCTGGAGAGTATTATGATCATCTTCTATCATAGCCTTGGCCATCTCTTAGCATTAATTATCGTACCATAAAATAAAAATCAGCATTTGATTCGATTTAACCGCTTTACAGAGACTTTTCACAAAACAATAAAACATCTTGTTATACTAGCAGTATAAAATTAATTACAAAACATTTTACAAAACGTGTTTACAAATTCCCTGTATATGCATGCTTTCAGAATATATATACACATAACAAAAATATAGCTACCCAACTGTACAAATCCTGTGACTCGGTCTGCAACTCTTTCTTCCTTCAATCTTTAGGCTCTTCTGGATTCCTGGTACCTACGCGTTAGAAACAAAACTAACGCGCTAAGCATATAGCTTAGTGGGTGTACTATAAACTCAATTAAATAAATCACAATATAAATATATATTAAGAATAAATAAACCACCATATATATATTTCATTTCATTTCAAAACGATTAAATTTTAAAATTCAATTCATTAAACAATTTCAATCACTTTAATTTCAATAATGAGGTCAATATACGAATGCTATTAATAAAATCATTCAGTACACTTTTCAATTTCAATCAATTCTGGCCCGCTAGAATACTAAACACATACGGACTGGAATATGGGTCAATCTCCCAACCCCCAGAACGAATTCTGAGGAGGTACGTATCTCCCAACTCTAGGACCGTGGGTACGGAACCTAGAGAGGTACATAGCTCCCTATCCCAGGAACGAATCCTTGGGAAGGTACATTAACTCCCAACCCCCAGGACGAATCCTGAGGAGGTACGTATCTCCCAGCCTTTGAACGAATCCAAGAGGAGGTACATCAGTATCATCAATATCAATCAATCAGTATCGGCGCAGTACTGCTCAGTAAAACCCAGCTGGTATACCAACCTCCTATATCCATTTCTATGTCTACGTATCCTAGGGCCGTAGTATGAACTTCAAGAAATATGAACAATAACCATATAAAAGTCTAAAATCAACTCTGTAAAACGAAATCGAATTAGTCGAAACGCAATCAGTGTATCAAGCATCAATTTCACATATAGAATAAACACTTTTTATACAAAAATCGAAAAAGAAAATTTTCTACGAAATCGAAACGAAAGTGAAAACGAAATCGAAATACGATCTATCACAAAATCATTCCAGAATCAACAATAAAGACATCAAACATCGATTTTTCATCTACTATAACAATTTTCATACTAATAATCGAAAACGAAAATCTTCCAACGAAATCAAAAACGAAAACGGAAACGAACACAAAAACGATAACGCAACCGAAAACAAACGTACACCAACCTCGAATCCGTATTTTTCGTTGGTTCTACGAGTTCGTTTTTCCTTTCCTTTCCACCTACACTTCCTTTTCTCTTCTCTCTCTTTCTTCTTCTTCTTCTTCTTCCTTTTCTTTCTTCTTCTTCCTTTTTCTTTCTTCTCTTTCTTCTCCTTCTTTTTCTTTTCTTTTTTTTTTTTCCTTCTTTCTCGCTGTTCTGTTTTTCTGTATGTTTTCTCGCTTTCGCGAGAAGCTTCTCTTTTTTTATATATTTTTTTCGCTACCGCGACCGCCGTCGCGACCTGTGGTCGCGGCACCAGGTCGCGATGCTCACTGGAGTGCGCGCATCGCCTTCCTCGCGAGCGCGCCTTGGTCGCGCGAGTGGTCGCGCTGCTCTCTGCCCGTTTTTGACACTTTCATCGCGAGCAAGCCATCGCGACCTGTGGTCGCGGTGACTGGTCGCGGTACTCACTGCCAGGTTTTGCCATTTTCATCGCGAGCAAGCCATCGCGACCTGTGGCGCGTACTCACTGCCAGTTTTATTTTTCACGCGAGAGCTATCGCACTGTGCGGGTGACCAGGTCGCGATGCTCTCTGTCAGTTTCTTCACTATTCATCCGGTCCGCTGAATTTAAATACTACATTAATTACATTACACCCCCCAAATGAAAATTCATTTCCATATGTCACATATATCAAATCATTACCGATCCGGATGACATCTTCTAAGGTATATGCATAGAAATCAGGACCATAATCTTTAGTGGTTCGTGCTCGTTTACTTCTCCTAGGTTCAGTATCTACTTCCTCATTATCTCTAACCATAGGCACATTACTATATGTTGAGCCCCCACTATTCTTCAATAAAAAAAGAAATCTATGTTCATAAAAATCAGCATCATTCGATTCAATAATAACCTTATTATTCAAGTAAAAAAATTTGTAAGCTTTGCTATTCACAGCATAACCAATAAATACACATTCATATGTTCTACTAGCAAGTTTATTCCTTTTAGGATCAGGAATCCGAACATAGGCCAAACATCCCCAAGTCCTAAAATAAGACAAATTAGGTTTCTTATTTTTAAACACTTCAAAAAGAGATATTTTACTTTTTGATTTAAGAACTCTATTTAATACATAACAAACAGTCAATAAAATTTCTCCCCACCAATGAGAAGCAGCACCAGAGTTAAGTAAAATAGTAACTATGGACTCAGTAAAAGTTCTATTTTTTCTTTCAGCCTTACCATTCATTTCAGGAGAATAAGGTGCAGTTTTTTCATGTATGATTCCATGAGTTTTGTAAAATTCATTAAAAATAGTAGAATCATATTCAGTGCCTCATCACTGCGAAATCTCTTTATCTTTCTATTAAATTGATTTTCAATTTCGGTAAAAAAACAATTTAAACATATCAAAAGCTTCACTTTTATTTTTCATAAGATATACAAATGTATAATCAGAGCAGTCATCAATAAAAGTAATAAAATATTATTTTTCATTTCTAGTCAAAACACCATCAAGTTCACAAATATCAGAATATATCAAATCAAGTGGTTCAGATTCTCTAAGAACTGATTTATGTGGGGTTTTGGTAATTTTAGCTTGACTACAAAATTCACATTTATCAAAATCATTCATAGACAATTTAGGAATCAGTTCTAGATTACTCATGTTCTTAATTATGCGTTTATTAACACGATAAAATCTAGCATGCCAAGTATTAAAAGAACATAACATATAAGCAGAAGGAACAATTTTATTCATCTCAACATTTAATTTGAACATACCATCAGTTGCATACCCTTTCATAACAAATACATTATTTTTAGTAATGGTATACAAATCAGCCCCAATAGTTTGAGTAAACCAAGCCTTATTAGAAGGTAGCCCGAAATTAAGTTATTCCTCATCTCTGGGGTATGCAGTACATCCTTAAGAATGACAACCTTTCCAGAGGTAAATTTCAATTCCACCTCACCAGTACCAGCAACAATAGTGGAGTGGGAATCACCCAACAACACTTTCTTATCCACAGTTTCAGAATATGACTTAAACATTGTACGGTCATAGCAAACATGGCGAGAAACTGCCAGTGTCTACCCACCACCCCTCGGATCCACCAACAATATTGATTTCAGAAATCATAGCAATAAGTTGCTCTTCGGTAAGGTTCGCCTGCGGTGCAGAACTGATGCCTATTCCGATAATTCCGAGCCAAATGGCCTGGCTTGTTACAATTATAGCATGTAAACTGTCCCGAATCATTTCTTGAGGGGGGTTGCTGTCTATTCTGATTATGTGGATTATTCTTATTCTGATTGTTACGATTCTGGTTGTTACGATTCTGATAGTTGCGATTATGATTCTTCATATTTTTTCCTTTGGGTTTCAGAATAACAGAGGTGAAATTCTTTTTAGTATTATTATTAGAAATAATAAGTACTTCATCTTTTCGATCTTGTTTACGGGCTTCTTCTTCAATTCGAAGACGAGTAATCAAACTCTCTAAGGAAAATTATTTGGTTTTATGCACACTTTTAAAGTCTTTCCAGCTAGGGGGCAATTTATCAATCAGAACAGCAATTTGAAATTATTCATCGAGAGACATACCTTTAGAGATGATTTCATGTGCAATCTTTTGTAGCTCATGTGATTGGGCTTCTACAGATTTGTCATCAGTCATTTGATATTTCATGTATCAGGCTGACGACATATTTCTTTGCTCCAGCCTCCTCTGTGTTATATTTTTTCTGAAGTGCATCCCAAGTTTCCTTGGCAGATTTGTCAGAATTATAGTAGTCATATAGATTATCAGGACAAACCATTAATAATGTAATTCTTGCATAGGAAATCATTTTCAACCCAAGATTCATATTCTTTTGGTGCAGCAAGAGGAAGAGGCATAATTGGTTTTTCAGTAGTGAGAACATAAGCAACCTTTTTTGTGGTTAAGAAAAACAGCATTTTCTGCCTCCATCTTTTAAAATGAATCCCCTCAAAACGGAAGGGTTTGTTCAGATCAGTTGAAGTTTTGATTATCTCAGAAGTCATGGCAGAAGAAGTTCGTCTTAAAATTGTTGCTGCATATTACTATTTACAAAACAAATGCTGCTATAATAGTATAGTAAATAAATACCAAACTTGGGTTGAGTCGCGAACTAGGTCGCTTTCTTTAAGACGTTTTGTGGCTCTGCCCAAATTTTGTACAAGCAGTATAAAGCCCGTCGTCCCTAGGATAAAATAGCTCAGAATCACCTCTGTCTCGAAATTCTTTGTATTGAAGAAAACCGGTATACTAACACCCAAAAAAAAAAACTGCTTGGAATCGGAAAGCACACAAAAAAAATATAGAAAAGAAATTTTAAATTCTATATTTTTTTTTATTGTTGCTTGAGTTCGGAAATAGAACAGAGAAGAAAAGAAATTCTGATGTGATTTTCGGAAATAAAATTTGAACAGAAACTTTGCTATGATTGCTTGAGTTCGGAAATAAAAAAAATAAGAACATAATCACTAACCTGCACATTGTTGTTTGCAATAGAATTTTGGAAGAGAAATAGGTTTGCTTAACTCAGAACCAGTGCTAGAGAATGCTGCTTGCTTCGTAAACAAAAAAAAAAAAATTGAATTACTGTTTGCTTTGGTAAAAGAACTAGAAAAGTGAAATTGCTTTTTTTGCTTTTGAAACAAAAAAAAAATAATAGCACTTGACTAAGCTATATGTGAATTTGGAGCTGCACTGGTTACTATGAACAATGGTTTTTGTGTTTTTGGAATATTGTTTTCTGTGTATGCTGAATGAATGAAACATGTAATACACAGTCTCTTTTTATAGCAAAAAAAATTTAATATTAAAAGAATTTGTAAACTAAATTTAACGTGCATAGTGGGGAGATAATGTGAGAGAAATCAGGAGAGAGAATAGCTCTTCCAATTAGACTCCCTATATCAAGTCAATGACCACATGTCATAATAAAAAATAATTTTAAAATTCACTATATTCTCAACAGTTCAAGTTTCCAACGAAGAGACTATTTTCTTCTTTTTGTATTTTTATTTATGTGAATGCAGAGAAGACAGCGAAGTTGTTCCCAAACCTGTTCGGGCAACCGTCAGCGAAGCTGAATTCGTGTTCATTTAATAAGGATTGTTTTTTTTTTTCCTTTTAATTGTAATTTATAAGTTTTCATTACTATACATCTTAATTTGTAATATTTTAATAAATTTTTTATTGCTGTTTTTAAAATTAAACTTCTTTCATATGAATTAAGTGAATATTTTAACAAAAAAAAATTAAATTGTGTCAATGTTGTGTCGTCTTAACACATTGGATTTAACATTCCCTCACATAATTTAACAGAGGAAAAAAAAAATAAGGGGCCAATTTATAGCTATATTGGGCCAGTCTCATTCATATATATCTAGTGATCAGGTGCCAATAATGAATTTTTAGGGAGGTGATTAGGAGCCGGAACCATATTCTAGTTGACTTTCAATTTTGTAGAGGGTTTTTTTTAAAAGAAATTTTTTTTTTTTTTACTTTCTTATTTGGATAATAAGAAATCTGTAATTGTCTTTTTTTTTTCTTTTTTCTTTTTTCCCTCACATACAGTAAATATTTATAGTGGATTTTAAACCCTCACCGCTCACGTTGATAGAAAAAATACACTAATCGGTAACATCTTTCATACTTTATACATCGTAGAATAACTCTATGTTTTCATACCACTATTTTTGAAAAATACTATTTCTTACTTTTCTATCGACAATTTATGGTATTTTTTTTTTTTAAGATATCAAAAGAAGTAAATAGAGACTAGTTTGAATTGTTATCTAGATTATGGGAATAGAATATAGAATATAATTCATGCTTATCTTTTCTCTTGGTTTTTTATTGTTACATAATATGTGATTCTGTTTACAGGGTGGCTTTGATATGATATGTAGTGGCAGAGACAAGATTGAAACACCAGAACAGGTTAGTTTGCTCTGCTTATCATAGTTATTAGTATTAGCGTTGGTTGTCACCAAATTCTTGTGGTATCTAATTCTTTTATGATTATATATGATTTTCAGTTTAAGCAAGCTGAAGAAACAACAGTCAAGCTTGATTTGGATGGGCCCGAACACAAATGCTTGTCTTCTTGCTGAAAACTTCAGGTACATTGTGCAAAAACTTCAAGGGAAAATTGCTGACATCTCTATGTAGTATTGTGTGGAGTTCTTACAAGTTTTGGATTTGACACTGCATGCAAGGTAATGATATCTATATATATATATTTAACATCAGACAAGCAAATTGTTATTAGAATCTCTTCCAATTTAAGTAGATTTAAGCAAAATTTCGGTAGTTATGTTATTGATTGATGATATTCCCTCACCATAAACATGCAGATATATGCAGAAGTGATTGGAAATGTTATGGTGGATGCTCGTTCGACTGGAAAATACTACCATTGTATGTGCTCTGCTTGTAAACTTTGTAAAAAAACAAATTGGTCATAATTCCTATTTCTAGCCTGCACCTGATCAGTGTTAGCATAAGCTTTACTGATTTTATGGCCCTGGTTTCAAACTTAACTTTCTATTTCTACAGTCGTGAGGCTCATGGGCCGTGCAGCTTCTCATATAACCTTGGAGTGTGCCTTGCAGACTCATCCAAATATTACAATTATCGGGGAAGAGGTGTGCCTTATATAGTCCTTATCTTGATTTCAATTTGGTACTTAACAATGTAATGTAATTATCTTGGCTGCTTTCTGTCAATCCACCAACTTTTGTGGGCTCTTAACAAGACTTCTTTTATTATTTTTATTGGTGAAGGTTGCTGCCAAGAAGCACACCTAGAAGAATGTTACAGATTATATTACAGATATAATTGGTAAACGTTCGCAACTTGGTTATATTTACGGTATTATACTTATACCAGAAGGCCTGATCGACTTCATTCCTGAGGTATGATCTCGAATAGTGTAGATTACATATAATGTTGCTCTATTTCTTTCACAGGTGAAAGTGAAAGCTTAAACTATTGTGTATCGCTTGTATTGCCATGTAACTTGCAGGTACAACACCTTATTGAAGAGCTAAATGAAATCTTAGCTCATGATGTTGTTGTTGATGAAGCTGGAATGTGGAAGAAGAAACTTCGAAGTCAATCTCGGGAGCTATTGAGTTATTCCCCAAAGAAATTCAGGAGCAACTACTGCTTGAAGGAGATCCACATGGGAATGTGCAGGTATTTTCTTTGTTCAGCTGAACATAATAGGATTTCAATCTAGTGTGTGTGTGTGTGTGGGAGAGAGAGAGAGAGTAAATGTAACATATTTGGGATCATTTGTATAGGTTGCCAAGATAGAAACAAGAGAAAATGCTCATTCAAATGGTAGAAACTGAATTGAATAAAAGAAAGCAAGTGGGTGCATATAAAGGGCACTTCAGTGGACAGTCCCGCTTCTTTGGGTAATCAACATGTTTGTTCATCTAAAATGCATTTTAGATCAGCTGTTTTGTGATGTTATTCAAGAACAGCCAATTGGCTTTACGTTCATCGCGTAGAAAGCTAACATTGTACAAATCACTAGGCCAGCTATGAGGGTAGATGTGGTTTGCCCACCAACTTTGATTCAAATTACTGTTATGCGTTGGGTTATGCTGCTGGAGCTCTCCTCCATTCCGGAAAGACTGGACTGATTTCATCGGTTTGTGTTTGTTTCCTTTCCTGTAGTACTACTATCTATCTGCATATACATTAATGTTAAACCTTCTTATGTTAAATACAGGTGGGAAATCTGGGTGCTCCCGTTGAAGAATGGACAGTCGGAGGAACAGCATTGACTGCCTTAATGGATGTAGAGCGAAGGCAATGTTTTCTTCAGGAATTCATTAGTACTACTACTACTTGTTTATTTTATACATCATGCCCGTAATTTTCTTTCAAAAACTCTTTCAGGGAAGTTCAAACCTGTTATTAAGAAGGCAATGGTGGAACTTGAAGGTAACATTTTCTTTTTGTCCCTTTTCATTTGCCTCTGTTAAGCGACAAGAGGGACACTAATGGAATAGTGATCTGCAGACCACTTCAGCAGTACACCACTTGTTGAATGCTTATATTGCTTTAGAATTTATGAAATATCAGGTGCACCATTCAAGAAATTTGCATCTTTGCGCGAAGAGTGGGTTTTCAAGAACCGATATGTCCGTCCAGTACGTATGCCACGATTATTCATTTCATTCAGGGTTCACGCAAATTCGTTTGGTTCTGTTCTTCTGTAAATCAACTTTTTTGAAGTGGGAAGTAGAGGGTGAATTCAGAAACAGCTGTATTGAACAATTGCTTTCTCTTCAAACACTCCATGAATTCTGAAAAACTGCAACAAGACTTAAATTGTTTTATCTCCTGAATAGCTCTCTTGCTTTTTTCGATCAGGCCCGATTCAATTTGTTGGACCAACAGCAAACGATATCAATGACACTCTGACACTGGAGCTTGGAGCACAAGCATAGGAGAAGACAGTGATTGTATAGTGGTTGCTATTGCAGTTTTATTTCCAAAAGCAGTCCTAGATTTGCCAATACGTATGCGGCATAGATTTAAGAATTTTTTGCAAATCGTACAATTTTTACCTTTTTTGTTATTCAATACAAAGTTGACATGTTACTACTTATTAGCCTCTCTAACATGATTAACACGGGTCGTACGACCGTCCTATAAAATACTACTATATATGTATCTACTACATTCAAGAAAATAATGTCACATAAATAATGTTTCTAATGAAATGAGATGAAATAAAAATTACGAATAACAGAGTTTAAAATTAAATACGTAATTTTTTTCTTCAAAAAAATTAAGTAGAAAAGGTGTTTACATCAAATTGGATGTTATAAGTTGTACTCAGTCAATCACTGACTCACAGTATTGAACCATGATGAGGAGCCGTCTTATATGCATTGCTAGGAGAGCATTGACAACTGTGAACAACACAACTCATAATAAAAATGTGCGCTGCTACTGTTCACCACCCACTTCATCATCCAAAGCTAAACTCTTCGTCGGAGGTCCTTTTCTTTTGCGTTTCCTTTTCTTTTATCACCCTTCGTTATTTGTATACACACACACACACTCATACATCATAACAGTACGCGTATATATTTATATCCATACAAGTATCTTAATTGTGTGATGGTTTTGGGGGTGTTGAAGGTTTGTCATGGTCACTCAACGAGAAGTCCTTGAAAGACGCTTTCTCTTCCTATGGAGAGGTCACTGAAGGTAAATTCTATCAACCCGTTTAACATCACTTATATGCAGCCATTGAAGTGTTCGACGAATTGTCTGAACGAACTTAATAAATTACCTCTGTATGTGAACAAAGTCAATTTTGATGACATGTTATAGTAAGCATTTTACTAAATGGTTTTTAAAAACCAGTTCGATGTTATCTTTGGATTAATTTGTCAGCTTATTTAGTTAAATATAAAAAGTTGATTAAAAATGTAATATTACTATGTGGATGTGTTTTGTTCACTGAGAATCTATTACTATGGTTTTTTTAGAACAGAAAATCTTAATAATATTCACTAGTTTTGACATACTTAGTAATAATTGTTCCACAATAGTGTGATATTTGTTTCGCAATAATGTTTCATACCATATTTTTTTAATCACTATTCAATTGCTACAATAAACTTAGGTGGGGGTGCCATACATCACCTAGGCGTTTGCCCACTCACGTTATACTATGTGAAAAATAATCATATGTGATTGGATGAGTAAAAAGTAAAATTTAAAATGTTGTTTCGTTCTATATTGTGAGTGGGTGGACACGCCATGCCAGTCCCACCCAGGAGAAAGTTTTTATCCTTATGTAGTCCGTTATGAAATCCATACCAGTTCCATTTGTTATGGAGTCATTGTAAGCAAGGAATTGGTAGCTTTTTAATGTGCAGCTATTGACGAATATAAACAGAAGTTCAATCTTTTGTACAATGAACCCAAATTGGTTTTTGTTGTCAGCTCTTTAACCTATGATTCATTTGATTAAAATCAGGAAGCATGTTGAGTTTTCTGTTTGTGTCAACTTCATGACAATGGTAGTAGCATTATTAATTCCTTCCAAGTGTGGTGTTTTTCAGTGAATATAATATACGATAGAGACTCTGGTAGGTCAAGAGGCTTTGGATTTGTTCATTTTTCTAAAGAAGAGGACGCGGTCTGTGCAAAAGATGCCATGGATGGAAAGGTACAAGCAAAGAATCATTATAATGTCTTGAACTTGAAGTGATGATCATCACACATCTTTTTGAGGAAAAAGAAAATAAATAAAAAATACTGCCAAGTGACATAGTTTTGTCTGCAGGCTTTGTCAGGTCGACCGTTAAGGATAAGCTTTGCTCTCGAAAGGGTTCGTGGAGAACCGGTGGTCGTCCCACGCCTTAGAAGCACCGGAGATTACTCCGGTCGCGATACTTGAACTTAATGAATAAAATTAGTCATCTCTTTGTTGGTTCCTTTTGTAGCGTGTGATACAATCTTTTGGTTTTTGGATATGAATATCATTTGGGATATTCTTTTACATTATTATACGCTAATGCAAGTAGAGAAGCAATGTGTTCTAATATTTTATAAAACCATCTTCGGATTTGATTTAATTTTATGATTTTTCATAATTTATTTTATTTTTTGTTTAAACAAAATAGATAGTTTTATTTATGAAAAAATACAATTGGATGACCGCTTGCTTACCTTGAAACGAAACGTCTTTGCTGTTGCTAATGCGACGTCGTTTTTTTAGGTCACCGCAAACGCTTAACTACACTGAGATATTTTATATATATACGGTATATAGATCCTTGAATTCGATTTCGATCCCTTGAATCGAAAAAAATATCGGAATCAGACGAGAAGCAATGGAGAATTCTACTCAAGAATCCAACTCTCACTTGATTAGCTCCTTCATGGAGATCGCGTCGTCGACCAGAGACGAGGCTCTCTTCTTCTTGGAGTCCCATCAGTGGGACCTGGACGCCGCCGTTTCCACTTTCTTAGACAACGCCGCCGCCGACGCTGACGTACTTCCGCATCCCGTCGTCGCTCTCCCTCCTCATCCCGTCGTCAACTCCCCCTCTCCCACGCAGTCTCCTTCCGCGTCTCCTTCTTCTCCGTCGATGTCGCCTTCCCGGTCCGCGTCCCGCTCCCGGTCCGCCTCGCCCGTTCCGGCCCGGGAGCCCTACCAGCTGCGGTCGCGCCGCCGGCCGGAGAGGAAGCAGGAGGAGCCAAAGAAGAATTCGGGGTCCGGGACAAGTGGCGGGATCCGGACGCTTGCTGATTTGAATAGGACTCCTCCCGGTGGGTCCGATAGTGACGATGACGACGAGCCGCAGCGGTATTATACTGGTGGTGAGAAAAGGTGAATTTTTTTGTTTTGTTGACCTAAATTGATCTAAATTGCTATATTTTTAGTGGGCTTTTAAATGCAATTCTTTGTTTTTTTAACTTATTTCGATTTCGATTGTTGGTTTTGTAATGGAATCCTATAAATTGCTGCTCGGTTGTTTTTTTTTCTCTTAATTAACGATTAATCATTAGTCGCAGCATTTCTGTTTACTTGTATAGCAGTTAATTATCAATATATATCCTCTTGTTTTCCAGTTTATGTTTAAGAATTAGTTGTGTTCGCATATGGTTGGAATAAAGTCTATCTTATGTAACCGGAGATTTTTGAACAAAAAATTGTTACCTTTGAGAAAACAATGAGGCTATTCATCTTGAATTGCATATTTTTTTTCTTTTGGTGCTATGAGAACATGAATGTCTTATTTATATCAATAGTTTATGGAATGTTAGCAACTTATCATTGGTAATTTGTGTAATTGAAGTAATGGCTGTTATAACTTTATCACGGAATGTACACTGAAGCCATAGTTTAGCAGCTTCATTTTGCCAGCTAGATCCATGTACTTTTTATTATATTGAATAATTTAATTCTTGTTGATTTTTTATTTGGGAATTTAAGAAATGAAAACAACAAAAGAGTAATGTAGATGCATATTGTAAGAGTGATTGATCGAATTTGCATCGGAATACTTTTTCCAGGAATAATTTATTTTGTGATTGCCTTGTCACTTTGGTTTCTACTTTTCACCTTTTGTTAGCTTCTTTTGAGCTATCTTTTATTTCAATGTGCTGTTAAAGCTTCTTTCTTTTTCTTTTTTTCTAACTCTACACCATCTAGTGAGTTCTATACAACTATATACTCTGCAAATATTACTCTATAAAGGGTATCTATTTGGCAAAAATAATTGTTTGCTTTTATTTCTATTCTGGTCGCAGTGGAATGCTGGTCCAAGATCCTACTAGGGGTAATGACGTGGACGCAATTTTTGATCAAGCTAGACACTCAGCTGTAGAAGGGCCTTTGGATCAACTTAGGCCATCTTCTAGCTCAAAATCCTTCACTGGAACAGCAAGATTACTCACAGGAGAGACTGTGTCATCTGCTCCAGCTGCTCCATCTCCACCTGAAGTTGTCTCACATAACATCACTTTCTGGAGGAACGGATTCACTGTAGACAATGGTCCATTGCGGAGATTGGATGATCCTGCCAATGCATCATTCTTGGAGGTAATATTTAACATTAATATTTTCTCCAGATTGGTATTGATTGATGTTTCTTGATCTTTCACGATTTGGCTCTCTGTGTCTTTGTGGAAATTGCTTGTGCTGCAAAAATAATATAAAACGAACTTTTGAAAGAGTTTAGGTTTAAGGTTTGAGGGATTCAACTTGATCATCAGGTTCAACTTGCAAATGCAAGTAGTTTAGTTTGTATCTTTCGCAGGGTTGAAACAACATTTTTTATATATAATGAAAGAGGGCTTTTATATGATGATTTACTTTTACTGAAGAGCTGTATACTTATGAAGTGCTTGCATCTCAATCCAGAGCATCAGGAGGTCTGAGTGCCCAAAAGAACTTGAACCAGCAGATAGGAGGACTCGTGTGCATTGTGAACTTAGTAGGAGGGAGGAAGACTACTCTGTAAGACCATTTCTCCTCTATTCTCTATTTATATTTTCATCCCGTTTGCATCTGGTGTTTAAAGTTTTTATCCTTCTCTTCATGCAGGAACCAGCACCATCAAAGCGCCGATCTGCTTTCCAGGGTGTGAGTAGAACTTTAAGCAGCGACACTGCCGCTGCAGCTGCCGCTGAGCCAAGTGTTGCTGCCACTCCCTTCAACTCTGCTCCCTCGCCCTCATCAGGCCTAGTGGTGGACTCGTCATTACCAACAACCTCAATACAACTCAGATTAGCAGATGGTACACGCATGGTCTCACGCTTCAACCATCACCACACAATCAGAGATATCCATGCCTTCATCGACGCATCCAGACCTGGTAGTGCAAGAAATTACCAACTGCAGGCAATGGGGTTCCCTCCCAAACAACTCACTGATCTAAACCAGACAATAGAGCAAGCTGGCATAGCCAATTCAGTGGTCATCCAGAAACTCTAAAGCTAAAAATGCATGTCTAGGGTTTATTTTCTTTTTCCCCCAACTTTCAACTCCCAATTTATAATTAGTACTTTCTAAAGAAATTGGGCAGTTGTCCCAATGTTTATTTATTTGATGTTATCATTTGATATAAATATGATCACATCAAAGAGCTTGAAGTTGGATTATTTGTGTTTATTGAGATACAGATTTTTGATCTGTGGATCTATCTTTTTTACTTGTTTCATCTATATAGTAGTTTAAGCTGAAATGTTCTACAAGAATTACAATGAAGATTGTAGTGTCTACATCAGATCATGTGGTGGTCCGTGTCCAACTTCAAAAGATGATTAAAATTTGTTAAGAGAATAAAAATATATTTTGGGGGTGACATTCATAGTTCAATCTGAAACTAGATATGTGTACAGTCACTTGCCAAACAAAATGTAATTGCAAGCTTCAAAATTTGAAGGAATTTAATATGAGAATCAGATGCTATAGGTAGCAATTAACAAGGCCTTGGTCCCATTCTTTTAAAAAAATAAAAAGGCCTTGGCCCCATTGGACTCTAGTTATCACGAAGCATCTCAGGTTTTACTGTTGCATTAGCTTTTTGTTTTTGTTTTTTTCTCTTTTATCAACTTTTCCATTCTTGTTGTTGGTTCATGACGCATGCTTAAGTATCATATCAAACTCTAATATCCTCGTGCTTAATTTTAAGATCAATGTGTTAAATCATGTTTCTATCCCAGTTCAAAAAGAATTGATAGATAAACAAAGCTCTTTTTCATTTCATATTATCCTTGGTTGGTATTCAACCCCTGTTCAATTTAAAAACTAATATAGTTTTAAAATTTGAAAACACCTTAGATATCCTTTCTATGTAACGTGATTAGAGAACATGAAATTAAGAAAAACTATACTTAGTATTAATTGTTAAAAAATTAAAGACGAAGACCATCTTTAATGCTATTTTTTTTAATTATGTTAATTATAACCAATAATTTACTTTATTGCGGGGATAACAGTATTTTTTTTTTTTTTTTTTTTTATTACGGGTGGGAAAGGGTCTCACTCAATATAAATTGCTACTTGTAATTCTTCTTATTGTGTTTTTATACGAAAGTTTTAATGCAAGAGGGGAAATTAAGGAGACTAATAATCTAATATCATGAGTGAAAAAGAAGACAAGACTTGAAGATGGGGAGGGTGGAGAGTGCAGGAAGAGAGAGAGATTCACATTGTTAGCTATCTAGTGTTAGTGTCCCACTAATTAAAACCACAATCAGCTTTTCTCCTTCTTTAACTTTGTGTTTCTGAGCTTCCCCAAACCAAACTTTTCCCACCTCGAATCATTACTCACAACCATTGATTTGACCTCATGACTCATGACTCAGACTTGTTTAACATTAACATGGCGTGTCTACACTCTACACTCTCTGAGAGAGAGAGAGTCTCTAAGAGCTCTCGTGACATCAAAAGAGAGCAAATTAACAGTACACCTACATCATGTGCCAATGCCATTGCCACCATCAGGCTTCGTCTTTTGTATTAGTTTGCTTTGCCCTCTGAAAAGGTTAAAAATGCTTGCACAGTTGCGTCTTGCATCCTTAAAAGTGGAATTAGAAAGAAGAGAGAGATAGAAGACAATCCAAAATCTCAAGAGAATATTAAATGGACGGTAGAGATCGATCAACCATAAAGACAGAGAGTGGCAGTACAGGTGTTTGTGTCCTTGATTAATGGGTTCACAGACCTTTCCTTCCCATCAATCTCTTCAAAGAGCTTAGCTTGCTTGTCAATGTTGTCATCCATTTTGATGGGTGAGATGAGATGATATGAAATGATACTACTCTCCATAAAACCATAATTAAAAC
This sequence comes from Xanthoceras sorbifolium, assembly GCA_003430845.1. Taxonomy (NCBI): domain Eukaryota; kingdom Viridiplantae; phylum Streptophyta; class Magnoliopsida; order Sapindales; family Sapindaceae; genus Xanthoceras; species Xanthoceras sorbifolium. Next base: position 23,988,382 of record CM010608.1, on the reverse strand, counting down.
ACACACTCTCTCTCTCTTTCTAAAACTTTTTTCTTTTCATTTTCTATCTCTCTCTCTGTCTTTCTCTTCCACTACTGTGTGTCTATTAGACAGTAACAGTAGTGCATATTATATGCAGTGGCAGTGCAATAAACGAGGTGATAGTGTTTTCTTTCATTGGGAAGGAAATACGCAGTAGTATTTGCAGAGACGCACGTTATCTCTTCTTTTCTTTCTTTATTTACATGTGATAACAATACATGGTGTGTTTTGTGAGAGAGAGAGAGAGAGAGAGAGTTGTATTATACCAAGGGAGAGATACTGTTTTTGTACAGAGAGACAAATAGAGTACCTATAATTAATCGCCACCCATTTCCAAGGGAAGGTCTCTGAAATCTGCCCTTATTTTACCACTGACTAGGATTTTCTCTGGAAAAGAAAAAAACTGCTAGTGTTAGCTTGAAAACCGGGAGTGTTTCTTTTGGAGACAAACAGTAGATAAACTAATATCTTCTGTGGTGCATGGTTTTTCAGTATCAGAAGAATTCTGAGAGAGAGAGGGGAGAAAAATGGAAGGAGGATCTAGCAGTAACAATAGGGTTTGTCCTGATGATGATTCTATGATGGGTTTTGGAGATATGAATTCTAAGTTTTTTCTTCCTCTGTTGAACTACAATTGTGATGGCCAAATAAAGGCACCTGTCTTTGTGCAACAAGATAGTGGAAATCGCAGCAACAACAACATTTGTAATTCTATGAGGGCCAAGATCATGGCTCACCCTCAGTTCCCGCGCCTGTTGGCTGCTTATGTGAATTGTCAAAAGGTGAAAGAAGAATTCGAAACCCTAACATATGAAAATTTGACCACCAACCCACTTAATATATGATCACATGCATCTCTCTCTCTCTCTCTCTCTCTCTCTCTCTCTCTCTCTCTCTCTCACAAAAACATCAAAACCCCAGTTAGAAAAGTATTATAGAATTCATTTTCAAAATTACATATATGTATAAGATTTGTTGTAAGGGGTCTAACCAGCTGACACTTCTCAAGTTGAAAACCTCAGTCATGTTGGTTTCTTTAAATGAAGAGAGATCATTAGTTTAATGATCCTTTTGAAGTCATGAATTTTTTGCTATAAATGGGGTTGTGCTATTTATATATATATTTTTGTGAATTATCATATCCAACCAAAAGCTTTTGCTTCTACTAATTACTTATGTGAGAGGAAATTAGATTAAATATATATTCACAGATATATGTTTTTTTATATATATCTCAGGTTGGAGCGCCTCCTGAAGTGGTGGCTAGGTTGGAGGAAGCCTATGCTTATGCTTCTGAGGAAGCCATAAATAGTAGGTCAACTGGAAGTAGTACAAGTTGCGTGGGTGAGGACCCATCACTTGACCAGTTCATGGAAGCATACTGTGAAATGTTAACCAAGTATGAACAGGAGCTCACCAAACCCTTCAAAGAAGCCATGCTTTTCCTCTCTAAGATTGAGTCCCAGCTCAAAGCCCTAACTCTTGTTCCTCCAATTTCTGGTAATGAAAAATCAAACCCTTCTTCACCTTCTCTTCTTCTTTATTTTACTTTTTCTTTTTTTATCCTTCAATAGCTTCTTCAAACTCAACAACTACTAATTCCTTTGTAAATGCCCTTAATTTTAGTTATTTATTTATTATTTTTACTAACTATATACCCTAATATATATACAAATGGAACATTTACATAAATTAAATTATTAAGATACTTGGCAAGTACTACTCCTTGCATGTATACAGCTTTTTCTGTATTGGAGACTGGATGGGTCATGGGTGGGTTGACCGTTGATAGCTTTGATTCTCTTTGCTTTGTCTGTTGTGTCTAGAGAACTGAGAAAATGGTTATTAGTTTATTATAATAAATTTGTCTCTTCTAATGTGTTCGGATAATATTAATCCTTGTAGCTAGGATTGTTCAAAATATTTTAATCATTTAATACTATAACTGTAACCCTAGATCAAGTCTGTTTCCTGCTCTTTCTTAATTTTTTGAAGGATCTGGAAACGGCTACCAAATCCTCAACTGTTACTTTGTTGCAGAGTTTTTTAATTTCTTACTAGGTTATTTTTTCTTATCAGTAGGGTTTGACACTTGACATGACAGGGAATGATAATAGTATATTATATATATACTTATTTATTTTTAAAAATTTGTGAACCTAAATATTTATATAAAGTTTTCATGACCAGGCTTTAAAGTTAAATGAAGAAAATAGGATATACTGATATACAGTATATGGAATATGCTTGCAGCCTTGCATGTCTCTCAGTTTCTAGGATATATATATAGCTTTCGTGATGGATATCTTTACGTACAATAACTGAAAACTATTTTAATCAGAATCCTACCGGATGTTTCACTAGTTGACATACAGTCTAGCTAGTTGATTTGATTTCCTAGAATGAATCAGTTGTGTTATTGGAGTATATAAAACTATTTGCAAAGTAATCTATTCATCAAGTAACCCTATGTATGTAGCTTTCATGATCGACATCTTTAGATATAATTATTAACTGAAAGGATTTTAATCAGAATCCGAGGGAGAGTAATTTCACTATTTGACATACATTTTGGTTTGATTTAATTTTCTAGAATGAATCAGTTGTGTTAATGGGAGTCTTAACTATTTTGCAAAAAGCTTATTGATCTGTCTGATTGGTGCAGTGTCTCTGCAGGCAACTGAGTGATCAAGTTCTGGATTCCATTTATGTTTGACAAATGATGAATTTATTTGTTGAAATGGCCATATCAGTGTGTACAATCACTTTTTCTTTGTTTAGACCTACAAGACACCTTTTCCTTACATGTTAATTATTGTATTAGTTAATAATTAGAGTAAAACATTGGTGGTATCTAGTGTAAATAGATTTATAAATCATTCTGTGAATTGACTGATCAATAAAGAAAATTATCTACTTTGTAAATCCACATGACTGCTAGTTGACTATTAGGCATCTAGTGGATTTTTAGATAATCAGGTAAAGAGCTTTTTGGAAACACAATGAATATTAATGGAGATCTTTTTTTATCTAAGTAATTATGTTCTTGTTTCCACATTTTTGAGTCATTGATTTACAATCTCTCTCAATTTACAGGTGCATTACAGCAAACTTTGGTCAAAAAAAAAAAAGAACTCTTTAAATGATACAACAAAGCCAAAACTATAGATTTGAGATTCTTAAAATATATGTGTGTGTAATTAATCTTGAATAATTTGATATAATATCAGGAGCGCTTGCTGTGATTATCGTAATATGTATCTACAACAAGTAATTCAGAAAAGAGAAGTGCATGTGCTTTTAAGTTCTTATAAATCTTGTCTTTTTATGTTTGTTGCTGTTAGTGCTATTGAATACATATATTTTTTCCATGTACCTTTCGTTATACATTTCCACATTTGTCATGGAGCATGTAATTAATTTGAGTATTTTGGGCCCTGGTTTCGCTTTTGTATTTAATTGATCTCCAATTGTATACCATATACAATTTATTTTGCTTTTACATGTACCTTGCCTGCCATGTATGTTTTTAGTTTTCTTATTTGCCAGTATTGGCTCGCGAATTGTGATGAACAAACAGGTCAAAATGTATCATCTGAGGAAGAGTTTGATGTGAATGATCTCAACTACAATATAGATCCTCATGCTGAGGATGGGGAACTGAAGGGTCAGCTTTTGCGTAAGTACAGTGGACATCTCGGTAGTCTCAAGCAGGAATTCATGAAGAAGAAAAAGAAAGGGAAATTGCCGAGGGAAGCCCGCCAGCAGTTGCTAGATTGGTGGAGCAGACATGACAAGTGGCCTTACCCATCGGTATGCACTATATACACATCCTCATTCATTCTCCTTTTCGCTCCGTGCCTTAATTATTAATAGATTGAATGTTCATTAATCGTTGCTTTTCATTTGCTTGCCGGTCTATTTTGCTTAGCTGAGTAAGAGAAGACATGCTTGATTAAGATTATCTGCAATATTTTAGTAGTGCACTCACTGGCCATAGACAACACCGTGTTTTATGCTTAGTTTATAGCAAATATGTTGTTATCATATAAGATAATTTTTTCAATATAAAGTTACAATAAGACGGTGCCTTTATCGACCCAAAGACGAATAAACAAATGACCAGTCATGCATCAAAAGGGAAAACTAACCACCATTTTGTTCTTTTAAACATTGCTGCCTGTATTTAGCATCTTCCTTGTTTTCAACTATGATGTGTTCAACATATATGTTACATGTGTGGGTGGGTCATTGGTCATCTGTGTTTCGACAGTTTATATGTATATTATATTGCAGGCGAGAATGAAAACACCTTTTTTAATGTAAGTTTAATGTATACATACATATATACATACATACATATGTAGGAGTCCCAAAAGCTAGCACTTGCACAATCCACAGGCTTGGATCAGAAACAAATTAACAACTGGTTTATCAATCAAAGGAAACGCCACTGGAAGCCTTCAGAGGACATGCAATTTGTCGTGATGGATGCTGCCGCGTATCCCTACTACTATATGGACAATGTCATGGGTAATCCCTTTCCCATGGATTGCGCTCCGACCCGCTTCTGATGACATATATATACATATATATATTTTCTAAATTATCTTCTCATTGCATCTGGTATTTGAAACTCCAGTCTCTATGTATGTTATTTTAACCTTTTTGTAATATGACTAGCTACCATTAAACTTCCAAGTGCTTGTGGAAACTGGACACTCCAGTCTCTCTCTCTCTCTCTCTCTCTCTATATATATATATATATTATATGTTACATGGACAAGAAAAAATATTACCATGTCCAATTTGAATTGCTGAGAATAATGTACAAAATCAGTTACTGCAACTTGAATTGTCTGCATCATGCTGGCCTCCTGACTTTGGTGGCAGCTTGGATGAAATTGAACAACTAGGGTTTCGAATCGAAACTCGAGCAGTGGAATGTGTTTAGGTTTAGTTCCATTACAACTATACAGGTTAAGTATTAATTATGTTTTGTGTATGTGTCCTGGATTTAAAGATAAATTCGAACGATCCAATCTAAACCGATTGATTTTTTTATCATTTTTGTCACAATCCAATCAGATCGGAATTGGGAACTCAACTATATACCATTAGGCATAAATATTGATTTTTTTTTTTGTTTGATTTGAATGGATTAATAATTGAAGGCAGATTAATTAAAAATGGTTGGTAATGGTAGCTAAGAACAATTTAAGATTACTCTTCAAAGTACACTTCATCACTAACAACAAATTATTCCTATCCATATATGTTAGTTGAAAATAATTGGAAACCAGTGAAAATGGCATGGTTAATTCATGTCTATTAGTTTTTTGTGATGAGTTTTGAAAATGTTTTTGACAACTAAAAATAGGATTCAATAATTGAAACTTGTGTTTTTAGTAAGAACTCACATTTTTGTGAAGAATATTAACATAATTACATTTAATTAATATGAGTTCCTTTCATGTAGTAACTAATTCAATCTAATATTGTTAAAATAAAAAAATAAAAAAAAAAATTTTGATAAAAAAATTTTTTGTTTAATTTATTAGAATCTCTTTAAATAAAAAATCATTATTAAGCTTGGGTAATACAACTTAAAATTTATATTTTGAAATACGTCAGGCTTTATCACTTTCAAATTTTGATTTTTTTGATTTTATAAATTTTTAAAATTTCAGGTTTAATATTCATCTATTCATTGGTGCTTAATCTAAAAGTTGTCAATAAGATCAAATTAATTTACTGATATACTTCTCAGCGTATCAACAAAATTATGGGTCCTACACACAAGGTAATTGCCGTAGTGGTTTGGAGGCTTCAAAAACCTCCAAGCCACCAAGGTTCAAACTTTGGTGATGTATTGTAAATAATTATTTTTTTATTATTACTTATAATACTGTAATTATGTGGATAGACCTCTCCCCCGTATGGAAGTAGACCCCTCCCGTTTTTAGGAGTAGTTGTTCGGATCTTTGGTCTCGGTAGTTGTTTGGGTCGTGCTTGTATGATTTAATTTCGGTTGGTCCCGGTAGTCCTCTAATCCTTCAGGTGTTAGCTTTAAATAATAAAAAAAAAAACAAAATTATGGTCCTAGTAATATTATCTCCTTATAAAACGTTAATATGTAGTAATTGTCATATAATAATTATTTTTTTAATTGAATCACGTCTAATATTTTTACTATACGAGAGATTTTTTATTAGTTGGTCTGAAACTATCTATCGAAAATTTTCTTATACAATATAGAGGTTGTTTTGCTATTTTTATGATATCACCACCAGTGATAATAGGACTTAAACTCATGAATATTATTAGATTGAATTCGCATCCATTGTTAGACTGAATTAGTATGTTTAGATCACATTGGACGACGGCAAGTTACACTGAGGACTCCTTAAATGTCCCACTAAACACAACATTGCATTATTCAAAAATGCCATAGACAGGCAACAGCTAACAAATTTCCATCCGTAGAGACGCACTTCTTCTATGCACAATGTGAAAACAGTCATGCCATGCATGACTTTTGATGTATATAAAATATATATATATATATATAGAGAGAGAGAGAGAAAGAGAGTGATGTGCTGACGTGTCATCTGTTGTGTTCCTTCTAGCTTCTCAACAAAACCCTCTCTCTCCTTCTCTCTCTCTCTGTCTCTGCACTGTCTAGGGTTTCTGTGTGTCCCTTCACGAAACAATTCGTTCATAGAACCTCAACACATCAACACAACTATTGAATATAATTCACTCACATTCGCTTCGAAAGAGCTGTTTTTTGTACATTTTTTGCTGCTCAAAAACCAAACTTTCATGGCCAAGACCAAACCTGGCAAGAAAGACCTCGACACTTACACCATCAAAGGCACCAACAAAGTTGTCAGACGTATGTATTTTCACTCTCTCGAGAATACCCAGATTTTTTTTTCCATTCATTTTCAGCTCAGTAGGCTCAAAAATTCTCCTTTTTGTCTCCAATTCGAGAAACCTAAAATCTGTTATTGTTGTTTTTTCTTCTTAAATCCCAGATTTTGTTTTGTGTTTTATTTCTTTGGATTAGATACAAATTGATATTGTTTTGTTTTGTTTTAATGTTTTGGTTGTCGTGTTTTTTGTGGTTTTGTTGCAGCTGGTGATTGCGTGTTGATGAGACCGTCGGACTCAGATAAGCCACCATACGTGGCCCGCGTGGAGAAGATCGAGGCTGATCACCGGAATAACGTGAAGGTTCGTGTTCGGTGGTACTATCGGCCCGAGGAGTCCATGGGAGGGCGGAGGCAGTTCCATGGTGCCAAGGAGCTTTTTTTATCAGATCACTATGATGTGCAAAGTGCACACACCATTGAAGGGAAATGTATAGTGCACTCTTTCAAGAACTACACTAAGCTCGAAAATGTTGGTGCAGAGGATTACTTTTGTAGATTTGAATACAAGGCTGCCACCGGAGGGTTCACCCCGGACCGTGTGGCCGTGTGAGTTAGCTTGTTTCATGTTTCATTATTCGTAATTGGTTTTCGGGTTGATGTCTCTGGCTTTTGTGTGGTCTGTTTAGTGGTTCTGATGTTTCTGGTTGATTAGTTTTGGAATTAATTATGTCTTTTCGGGTTCAATTTTGAAGGTATTGCAAGTGTGAGATGCCATATAACCCGGATGACCTGATGGTGCAGTGTGAGGGGTGCAAGGATTGGTAAAGTTGTCCCGTACATTTCCCATTTTGCAATTTGAACTATGGATTCAGTTTTGTAATTGTTGAAGTTGTACGTAGTATATAAGTTGAGTTTTGAATAATGTGGCTTGGTTTGATTTTTTCTTAGAGAATCCTTGTCTTGGATGCTGTTGCTTTATAGAAACTAAAATAATCAATGGAAGAAAGTTTGTAGGGTTTGGCAACAATATTGAAGCTGCATATCTTATGTATTACATGAACTTAAGTTTCTATTCACTTGCAAAGGTCTTTCTTTTTATCCATTATTTCCCCTGAAGAAACAATGAGCTGTCTGTATCTCTTGCTTGTGGACTCTTACTTCTGGGTTTCATGTTAGGGTCTTATTTTAGAAACTTATTACTATTAAGTTCAAACTATTCTGGCAGAGGTGGAAATTTATCAAACTTGATGTTGAAGTCTGACTTGTAAAGGTGTAAATCCTTTACTATACTATATTTTTACTCCAACTTGCATAGCGAGGATCTTTTTGTTCATTTATGCAGTTTTGGGACTTAAAAATCACATTATATTTGTCTCATCTGGTTCCTACCTTGACATGAGTGAGGAGTAGAGTGTGAAAGTAGCTCATATATGCATTGTGCTACCGATTCTAGTTTTAATCTAATTGGAATTATAAATTTTGAAACTGGACACAGACAGTAACTATAACATCCTAGATCAACAATCCATTATATAAGTATATGACTTATGCTGGGACTTTGCTCTAGTAAAAACATTATCTTAAGGCCTTGTTGTCAGCTACATTTGTAAGCTACACTGCTTAGAAATTTAGAATGAGAAATCTATTTTATGTATTCTTGTGTGTTCTGCTTCGTTTGGTAATTTCACGAGTATGTTTCATATTCATTTATGAGGTGCACTTTACAAACTATTATTATCAAGTACTTCTTATGCCGGAGAATTATATATCTTGTTCCTGGGCGCTTGCTGTGCTCACCATTGGTTATGCAGATTGTGTATATCTTGATCAACGATGAAATAGTGTCAGTAATTATCTTGTTTTCCTGATCATATGTACTAATGTCATGCAGGTTTCATCCTTCTTGTATGGGTATGACTATTGAAGAAGCCAAAAAATTGGATCACTTTTTGTGCTCTGATTGTTCAGCAGATGATGATGCCAAAAGACCTTTGAATACATTTCCAATGTCCCCATCTGTAGAGGTTAAGGTATGAGCATGCAGATTCTCATTTTTATATTTGTCTTTATGTGTGGTTTGTTATAGCCAAGACAAATTAGTAGGGCAGCTTCTCATCCTCTGTTTATTCCTGCATCTAAGATATGAGGATTTCTCTTGTATTTGTTTGGTTGGTCCACCTGCCATGTTCTTTGAAACTGTTTGTTTTTCTTTCTCTCATACCACATAGAGTTAAATATATATTGGATACCATTATCTTTATTGGTTATTTAACCTACGTTTCAAGGCTAAGGTGTGAACACTAATCTTCTAAGTTATATCGTGCTTGTTCCTCCTGCACTCGCTCCCTCCCCTCCATGTCCCTCACACTCTATCTGAGAGAACTCATTATAACTGTAGGCACTTGCTAATTATCCAGATGTTTTCTCCTTTGTAATACTTATCCTTATTCTCAAATGGGGAAGTAGGAAGTAGTAACTTTATTGTCTCAGACTGGGAGGATTTTGTCATCTTCTTGCTTAGCTTACTCATGGATGAGGACCATTTGTACGTAATCCTTTTTGATGCTTTTAAAGAAATCCGTTAAATGATTGAACTCTAGCTACTCTGTCTACACCTCTATGGTTGTAATTTATCATAAACACATTAGTTCACTTGTCTTTTTCTTGTTTATTGTGGATCTTCATACTAATGCTTCAGTTTTATTTATCAAGGGTTCTTGTGATAGCAGCAGTTATAAGCATCACAGAACTTCTTTGACATTCCTGAATGGTTCATCAGTAAAAGTTTATTTAGGCTGAGAACTTTAACCCTAGTAGGCTTCCTTTATAACTTTATTTAAAAAAAAAGAAAAAAGAAGAAGAATAAAATTGCACGTTTTTTTTGCTAATCTTGTGCTTAAAGTGAAAGGCTTCATTGTTTTGGAAGTTTCTGCACTTAGGAGTTTCCTTGAGGTTTGTCTTTGTTCTCACACTATGAAGACCCTATCATTTTTCAAGTCGCTTCTATGGTCACTATCAATATTCAGCATGTATTATAGATTCTAACATTTCATGGTGTTGGAATCATACGAGTTATTCCACTGAATGAATTGCTTATATTCATTCATTGTCTATGTGGAGGATTAGTGTACACCGTATTGTGTTTTAACTGATAGAAAGTCTTTGCATCAACTCAGTAGCCATGACAAGCAATTAATGTCATTTCTTGAAACCAAAGTATAAGTCGGTATTGGAGCATTTTTAGCTCCTGTAAAATCGTATGGGATTTATTGTAAATACTGTTACTAGGGAAATCAATTTGCTTCTTTGAATGGTCTGTTAATATATGCGTGGCTGTGGTCATTCGATTGTCTGTAATGCTTTGGTCTCGAAGCAGCTTTCTTACTTGCTCTTTATCTTTGTCTCTTTAATGAGCTGTGGTCTTGTCTTTGATTGTTGATAGGTTGAGTCGAAGCGCAGAAAGAGATGACCAAGTGATCATGATGCAAAATGAGGAGGTACTGATTTTCTTGCACATTAGCTCCAGCATTGTTGTCGATGTCATCTTTGTGTTGTGGAATTGTACAGTGCAGAGAAAATACTGTGCTTGCACAAACCAGAGGCTTTTTCATAATTTACCATGTCTCAAATGTTTGTATGTGTGCTAGACTTTAGAGAAATGAACTTTGTGATATTTGATGTCCTGGTGATTAGAATCTGTGCATAAAAAAAATGCTCTTTTTTTTTTTTCCTTTATTTAAGTGAAACATGAACATTTAGAAAATTTTTAGGGATAACGATGGAATTTTTTGCGATGCTTCTTGCTGGCATAATCTTGTTCTGGCTGCACTTTTTCTAATTTGGGCTCTAAAACACCCAGTAGCATTGCAATGGGGTTCCGCAATTAATGTGGACTATAGACGAATGCTTTATCAGTGATTAAGATGTAGTTATACAGCTTTGTACAAATTTTACTCACGAGATTAGGAATATATATATATACAAAATATTTACTAACAAATCCGTGAAGTTGGTGATTGATTCATCTATTGAGAACTGGTGCGCGGAAAGCACTGTTGCAGTGATGGATGGCATTTGATCAACCCAGTATGTGGATATCAACTGTTAAATTGGGTGAATGTCATTTGGAGATGTGCTTTTATGACTAGTGAACTTTACAAATACAGTTCCTGTTTAATTTATCTTTGCCTTTCTTGTTTTCTAAAGATTGTAGCTGGTTTGAGGGAATTTTGGGTTATCAAAAAAAAAAAAAAAATCCTTGTTTCATGTTGATAAGAGTTTTAGATGTCAAGGAGCATCTGTCTCACATGACCATTGGAAACTTAAAAGAGTTGACATCTTCCATTTCATCTTTTTTCCTGATAAATCACAAATGGTGAAATTGTTTCTACTTTTTTCATGCAAGAAAAAGTTGAATAATGGAAGTATAGCAATAGATAATATAATGAATGCATATCATCAGAAATTTTAATGAGCACACAAAACCAACTTTTTGTTGGAAGCAGTGGACTGGTGGTGGTGATCTGGTCGCTGCATGCACCACAATATCTTCCTCCAAATCACAAGAAGAAACTTTTCGACTTTTCTTCTTTGTCTTCTCTCTCTCTCTCACGTGTGCCAGCTTTTAAGGTCTACGTGCGCGTGTGCTTCTTTTTCTGATGGATCATAGGTTGCTAGACGCACGTGTGTAACTTCAATCACTTTTTTTTTTTTTTTTTTCCATATATTCACTTTTCTTAATTTTCTACCTCAACCTTATAAGTACCTCATGACTTGTATAGACTAAACTTTATACTTTTATAATAGTATTTAGAGTTCTGTTTTGCTCGTAAAAAGGTAAAAAGTGATTTCCCGTTTATTGCGACAGCATTGTAATAGTTACCATATTGAACTTTCAACTTGGTTTCGGAGTTAAATATAAGCGTTTGTAAAGAAGAATACATCTATTGGAACTTATTAAAATTAAACATTACTCCTACAGTCATTGACTCAAAAAGTGTAGTTGACACCCATTCAATTTAGGCGGTCTGTGGTCATGTCTTTTGAAAACTTTCAAGAGTCGATTAAGTATAAAACAAGTTATTGTACATTCATCCCACATTTGTTAACTATGTTTGAATAATAGATTCAAATGGTTTTCCTGTGGAAATTTTTTAATTAAATTTGGACCGAAAGTGAAGTCAGTCTATTTAATGATCGGCATCGAACCCTGTCTTAAAAAAAACATGTATATTTGTAAGGTGCGAGTGTGGTTGTGTATCTTCTCTGATGTAATTATTTAAATCGTATTAGTAGTGATTAAATACAGATGTAAAATATGGGTATAAAGATAAATAAATTTCAATTGAAAACCGCTATAAATATAACAAATGTTTATATGGATGAATGAATTTGAATCGAAAACCACTGAATAATTTGTACATATTACGAAAAAAAATGTGTTGAGTCTGCGTAAGTTTACTTCTGTATTAATAATATTTAATCTCAACGGATATTCAAATTAATATTTAATTTCAATATGTTTTGAGAAACCCTGATAAGTGATTACACAAAAATATCATATTAGGCAACCGGGAGGGTTAGAACTTAGAAGAAGTCAGTAGGACAAACCAGGTCAACCAAATCGACGGACACCAGATGATGGGACCCATTTTTCACCGACAAATTATTTTAGATTATTTGTGATGATGTGTGGTGTGGGTCCATTTTACATCATAATCACCAGTCCACCACCAAAAAAAAAAAAAAAAAAAAGAAATTTCTAAAGGGACACAAACGTAATTTCGACCCTAAAACAATGTCCTACCCCTCTTCCTCGTCCGAAACTATCTAAACCAGAAACCTCTCCTCCTATGTTTCAGCTTTTATTTCAACAACAAAAACAAAAACAACACTTTTGTTTTAGTTGTTTTTCTTAGACAAGAGAGAGGAGAGAGGGTCTTAAGTGTTTTTTCTTTTTCTTTTTTCTTTTTATTTTGTTTTTGTAATATTTTGATTTTCTCTTTCTTTTTCTTCTAATTTTAATTTTAAATTTTGTGTTTTTCTGCTTTTTAATTAATTAATTATTTCTTGTTTTGGTTTTACTTAATTTCCCTCTCTTTCTCTCTCTCTCTCTCTCTGGCTGTCGTGAATTGAATTGGGTAAAAAAGAGCTTGTTAGGGTTTATCGATTTAAGATCCTTTAAAGCTTTGATTTTTAGGGTTTTATTCTTGCATTTTCTCTCACTTCATCCGATCTCTTCAACCATGTTGTTATTGTAAGTTTGTTTTCTCGTCTTAAAGACCCAACTTTGATTGTATATCGTTTGGCGGATAGAGTTATTTGAACTGGAATCGTCCAATTTAGGGGTTTTTTTTTAATTGTATAAATATATTTCATGTGCACATTCAACTTGTGATGGTTTGTGTTCATATGTTATGGAAATGTGTACATTTTGAGCTGTTTCAAGGTTGAGAAATTTGACTGTTGTTTGAGATAAATTAGGGTTAGGTTTTGGATGTGGGTTCTTGTAGATATGATCAAACAAATATTGGGTAAGTTGCCTCGGAAACCCTCGAAGTCATCCAACAATGACTCGAACAATGAGTCTTTAAACTCATCTCAGATACCCAATTCGATAAATAGCTCGAAGCCTGCTTTGCCTTCTTCAAAATCTTTGAATTCGGGCACTCGCTTGAACAATGGGACTCTTGCCCCAGCAAATAAATCGAATCAAGGGAAGAAATCTGCGGCGCCCATTGCAAACCAGGTGGGTTCGGTGTTGAACTCCAGTGTTTATGAGGCTTTGCCGAGTTTTAGAGATGTTCCTAACTCTGAGAAGCAGAATTTGTTCATTAGGAAGTTGAATATGTGCTGTGTTGTATTCGATTTTAATGACCCCTCGAAGAATCTCAAAGAGAAGGATATAAAGAGGCAAACTCTGCTTGAGCTTGTTGATTACATTTCATCTGTAACATCAAAGTTCAATGAGGTGGCAATGCAAGAGATTACGAAGATGGTAGCTATTAATTTGTTTAGAACATTTCCGTCTTCGAATCATGACTTGGAAATGTATGACCCAGAAGAGGAGGAGCCAATGATGGAGCCAACGTGGCCTCATCTTCAGATCGTGTATGAAATTCTGCTTAGATTTGTGGCTTCATCAGAGACTGATGCCAAGCTTGCTAAAAGATACATTGACCATTCATTTGTGTTGAGATTGTTAGATTTGTTTGATTCCGAGGACCAAAGAGAGAGGGAGTATTTGAAGACAATTCTTCATCGCATTTATGGGAAGTTCATGGTGCATCGGCCCTACATCAGGAAAGCTATCAACAATATCTTCTACCGGTTCATTTTTGAGACGGAAAAGCACAATGGGATTGCAGAGTTGCTGGAGATTTTGGGTAGTATTATTAATGGGTTTGCATTGCCTTTGAAGGAAGAGCACAAGCTTTTCCTTGTCCGGGTGTTAATTCCCCTGCACAAACCCAAGTGTGTATCAATGTACCACCAACAACTTTCGTATTGCATTACTCAGTTTGTGGAGAAAGATGTCAAGCTCGCAGATACCGTCATTCGAGGTCTTTTGAAGTATTGGCCCCTAACTAATAGTTCCAAAGAGGTTATGTTCCTTGGTGAGTTGGAAGAAGTTCTAGAAGCTACCCTGGCTGCAGAATTTCAACGTTGCATGGTTCCTCTCTTCCGCCAAATCAGTCGTTGCCTCAACAGCTCACATTTTCAGGTATTGATGTCAGATTTGTCCAGCTTTGACATATTTCTGATTTAATAACTGTGTACGTTGTCTTCATATTTTACATTATCAATTACAGTGTGTTTCCTCTCTGCTTTATTTTGCTTGTTACTTTTGAACTTATTTTGGTTATTAATATCTGATATCTTGCTCCAACTGAGCTTGATGTTGTGATAATGATTTTTGGACTCCATGTAAATGTTGTTTCATTTGGGCACACTGTTGTTAATGTAAGTTGCATATATAAAATTTTGAAGCTGTGACTTTTTTTGTGGAATTTCCGATGACTTAATATTTTTCTTGGCAAACTGAGATTATTGTTGGCATTGTCTGAATTGTTCTAATTTTTAATGTTATATTCTTTTAATTCACTAACTTGAGTGTGCAAGATGGCTGATCACTTGGTTTCATTTTGTATTGGACTGCATATTTTGATATCTTTACAAGCAAGCTTATAATACTTTTAAATTTTCTCTTATGTTAATGCCTACAGAAAATTAATATGCACATATAAATTATTACTGTTGAATTATTCTTTCTATCCAGCTTAACTTGTGTCGTATGAATGCATGAATTGATAAGAGGTATCGATATTTTCTTGACTTTCATAATATTAACTCTTGCTTAATGTTCTGACGAAAGGAAAGAGTTTTGATTCCATATTTCAGATTGTTTCTTTTAATAGTTGTATGAATGTCGAAGATGCAAACAGTGCCTAATAGACTGAGGGTTATTTAGTTAGCAGTCTTGTTGATGATCCTGTTAAAGGCATTCTGTCTGTACTAAGGGTCAGAAACAGGTTTATTTCAACCATTATTAGGTTTGTGAAGAAACTTTTAACCTATATCACAGAGAACACAAGTTATATAGCCTGTCACTGATTTAAATTTCATTGTCAAGAAAATGGTTATATTTCATCTAAAATTTGAGCAATGTTGGGAATTGTGTTATGTGGAATGGTGAGAAACATGATGAGTTTGATTTTTGGGAGTAGAAGGCAATATATCTTGCCAGCAGAGTTTTTCTTTATAGCAGTACTGTTACTTTGGAAGGCATATCAGTAGAGCAAGCTCAATAATTTGTGAAACAGCGTCATGCATGTTACATTATTGCTTGCATTTTTCTCTTTTGACACAAATCTTGATATTGGATGGAATTTGGAACTTATTTCTGTAGTTGACAACCTCATCAATCTACCTGAAGCAGCGATTATTCAAAGTTTAATCTGATACCACTAAATGAGATGTTCATCTACATGTTTATTTGCCAGGTAGCTGAGCGTGCACTGTTTTTGTGGAACAACGATCACATAAGAAATCTGATCAACTTAAATCGTAAAGTGATACTGCCTATAATTTTCCCAGCTTTGGAGAGGAACACACGGGGTCACTGGAACCAAGCTGTTCAGAGTCTGACATTGAATGTCAGGAAGATATTTTCAGACACCGATCAAGCACTATTTGATGAGTGCTTGGCCAGATTCCAAGAGGATGTAACCAAGGAGAAAGAGACATGGGAGAAACGGGAATCGACCTGGAAACGCTTGGAGGATGTGGCTGCCTCCAAGGCTGTAAGCAATGAGGCTGTGCTTGTCTCAATGTTTGCCTCTTCTGTTGCCATTGCCACCAGCACAAGTCCACGGGCTACTGCCAATGGTTGAGAGCTGCATGCATGATAATAAGAAAATTTATTTCGCATCACAGTACCAGGTGCCACACAAATGGTGCTCTGTGGGGATTGTTTGGTCCAACTTCTCTTATAGTGCGACTCTGCTGGTTGAATGAGTAAAGAGAAGGTGGCTTGTGTGAATATCAATGCTCTTTTGGATTCTAGGCTAATTTCTTATTTGTTTTTCTCCCCTGTTCCCCTCCTGTCATGATGTGTGTAACATAAGGGATTTGGTTTATAAAGGTTGTTCTTTGGATTTCTTACCCGATAATATATCTTGTGTAATGATGCAAAGAGATTGTTTCCCCTTTTGCTAAGTTGAGTAATGTTTCTAGTCCTTCAATGTTTTGTTGAATTTTAAGCCAACTGTATATAACCATATATGCAGTAATTTATTTGTACTGTGTCCAATGGTTGCTATGGTCTACCTTCTTTTTTTTTTCAAGGGCTGATTTCTCAAATACCTCATTCTGGTAATTACTTCACTAGTGAATGTTTCTTCTTCCACTGTGTGCTTCACTATAACCGGGAATTGCATGCTTTTATGTTCTCGAATATTAAAAATATTAATTTCAAAATTTTGGGTTTGACAACGTGGCAGCTCATCTCATGATTCATGAGCATTAAAAGGTCATTGCAAAATTAGTTTCTTCTAATTTATGCTCTCATTCACTGCACACTAAAAAAGTTATACATGGATGCATTGTCACATAAAACATTTGATACACTAACTGATACATATGCAAAACTGTCTACATGGGGTGCATACATCTTACTGGGACAATGTATCTGGGTCGTTGCCCAGAGTGGTAGAAATATAAATTTAGATTGATGTCTGCGACTCCCTTCTAAACACTATATTACAAGTTCAACGAATGCATCCAAAAGATGTAAAGCCAATGCAGGATGGAGATAAGACATTCATGCTGTATCGATTAGCTATTAGTCATCCCCATATGCTCGGAAACTGTATCGCTCTTGGTATGGACCATTGAACCAGAGGTCGGCTTCAAACCACTTGGGATAACGAACAAGGTCACCAGCCACAAACTGCATGAACTGCTGGCTTCCTTCAGGCACTACCCTCACCTCCCCTTCCTCAATGTAAACTAACTGGTCCACCTGCCAGTCCCAAGGCAACTTGGACTTGTTAGTCTTCCACATTGACCATCTTGAAACCCCAAGCTCCTTCAGTCGCTCTGGTGATACTTTTCTTTCCACCCTCACATTGTACAGCTCCTCCAGGGGTTTCTCCATCCGCATTGCCTTTATACCATGACATATCCCATTTTTGTTCTTTAATGTTCTACTGTCTTTACTGCTTTTCTTGATAGAAAAGAAGCCGAAGGTTGGGGATGTAATCACACTTGCCATGCTGATAACAGTTTCTTCCTTGATGTTGCTCACCTGCCTAAAATGGAAAAAGCTATATGCAAAGTCTTAGAGAAGTTGACAACGTCTAAATTAACTATATGCATCAAGTAATACCAAGATCATGACAACTTAACAAACAGAATTCATGTGCATTCCCTTGAATGCCAATGCCAGGAAAGCATAAATAAATAAAATTATTATACAACAACTTGAGTATATTCAATAGAATAAGATAAAAGCAGTATTAATCAAAAG
This sequence comes from Xanthoceras sorbifolium, assembly GCA_003430845.1. NCBI lineage: Eukaryota > Viridiplantae > Streptophyta > Magnoliopsida > Sapindales > Sapindaceae > Xanthoceras > Xanthoceras sorbifolium. The sequence goes on along the minus strand of CM010608.1, from coordinate 23,970,454 downwards.
TGGACAAGTGCAAAAGCCTTTAGAAACTCTCTCAAAACACATCACTTAGCTATAATGAATTTGATATCATCAGTGTTACTATTTCCTATTCCATTTTGCATACTGAATGCTTCATGATTCCATTCCAACTCTCATCTCATGCACCTTAGATCACAGTTTCTCTCCGTTTTCACAACTTTATTACCAGATTACACATTCCATCTTGGCAAACATTGATTTGTGATCCCAAAGCAAAGAGAAAAGCTTTGCTCCCCAAACACGATCAAGAACTTACAGCTCAAGACTTATTCATATAATTCAGGGAGTGAAGGGGCTTTAACAAAATTCTTCGGACAGTAAAAGTGACCATTTGTGCATTTTCTACAAAATCATATTTGAAAATTTAGAGCCAAATGTCTTTTTGTTCCAATACTTTAATTCTAGCAAGCTATTTACTTACAGGGTGACTAATGAATGCTCTTCTGCGGCCCAACTATACACGAATGCTAAAGGTATGCCTAATAGAGACCAGATACTGATTTTACTAAGATGAGTACACTTTCACAGAAACATCATTTATTTGGTGTTTATATTTTGAGTCATACTACTGTGCAATTCTTAACATATTACTCTTTATCATTCTAAAACCATCTAATTGATTTATATGTGTGTGTGTGTGTATACATAAATGTGTATATATATACATATATTCACAATTCGAGAACACACTAGAGACTCTTTTGAAGACAAAATTTAAAAGAAAATGAAACGACCCAGGTACTGAAATGACATTTTAAATCATTCATGTTTCTTTTTGGTTCTAACAAACATGAAAAGAGAGTAAATTTAAAGTAAAAGTGTTAGATATTTCATTATTGACAACCCAAAAGAGAAAATTAAAAAAAAAAAAAATTGAACATTAAACATATGGAAGTTAAAGACTCAAATCTGTTTCTTCACTTCAGAAGTTTTTCCTCTTTTTCTCAGCAAAACAACCAGAAAATTTATGTCAAAGTTAAAAACTAGCAATAAAAGATAATCAGAACAACAAATAATAATAATAATAATAATTCGTTGGGTATTTACCTGGAGTTGAATATATAGAGAATATCTTGAAGTCTGGAGATTGAACGAGCAAGACTAGTGAGCTTGCTCTAAAACCCTACAAAGCTAAGGTTTTTAAAAAGTTTTTTAATGGATTATCCACCGAGAAACTAATGTTAAGTCACATGTAGGTGACATTTTAACATTTCACCCGCAGGCTCTTAGTCACCAGGTACCGGGTCTTTTGGTGAAAAGAAGACAAAAAAAAATAAATAAATAAACAAACCTCAAAAAGTGAAATGACAGATTTGGTCGTTAAACGTGTCAGGTTCTTTTACACACATGTATAACTCTGTCTAGGCTTCCAGTTTTGGAAGTTTTAATGATAAAATGAGTGGAAAAAATGGGAGCAAGGACATTTTAAAAGTGTGAATTTTTGCTTTGGTTTTGATTCTTTCTAGTCATGTTTTTGCTTCAGCCAAGACACTTCAATGGGGTCTTCTTCCAGTGTCCATCCGTGAGTCCACTGGTTCAGAGAAAAAGAATGAGAGTTATCTGTTCGCAAGCACAGACAGTTGCTCCCTCTAGAACCCAGGTAACTTACTTGCTTTTGGATTCAATGATTTTATTTATTTTTTACTATGTTCCTCTTAGAATTGTAGTCAATTTGAATCTATATTTACAGCTTCAAGGGTGTACAAATGTTTTGTTACTTAGAGTATGTTTGTGATAAGCTACTTGAATTTTTGAGTTTTCTTCTTTTGATTTGCTTAGAGGATAATTGAGGGCATCTCTGTCAGTGGAGAAGTCGGTGGTGCTGGTGGAGCATACTCATATGAGGCCTTGAAAAGATTGGACAAAATTTGGTCAGGCATATGTTCTGCTGAAACAGGTAGATTTTGATTTGATTTTCTGATAGAGGATGGGCAATGAATATGATCATACAATGTATGGCAAAGTCTTTTGACTGTAGTGCAGAGTGAGTTTATCTTCACTTCTTATATGTAGTTTTGCAAGAGCCTCAGCAGGTAGTTTCAAGGATTCCTGGTCTGTTTAGCCAGTCTGATAAGGCTGACAAGGCAGAAGTAGATACTTTTGATGTTATAGTTTGTGGAGGTACTTTGGGGATCTTTATAGCCACAGCCTTGAGTTACAAAGGTCTTCAAGTTGCCGTTGTGGAAAGGAATATACTAAAAGGGGTATGTATACACACACACACACACACACACATATATATATGTTTCATTGATAAGTTCGTTCTAGAATCAATAGATACTTTCTGAAAATTTGCTTCAATTTTGGGTGTTCTAATTCTAACAGATGTAAATCTGTTTTTATAACCAATTATTAGAGGGAACAAGAATGGAATATTTCAAGGAAAGAGCTCTTGGAACTTGTAGAATCAGGAATTCTGGTAGAAGATGACATTGATCAAGCTACAGCTTCGAAATTTAATCCTGTAAGTACAACTATATAATTTACATTGGACTGCAAGGCCCTAAAAATTTTGAAGTTTGAATCAGGTTGTCGACAATAAAGTTTGTATGAATTCGGTATCAAACATGAAAACCATTATTCCTAAATGGTTCTCCTCCAAAGAAGTACTTCACATATTAAGTGAATTATAATGGTAAAAGTGGCTTTGTGCATGATCTTGTAATGTCCAGGGGACAGTTGACTCCTGAAAATTGTTTCACCAAATGTAATGCTTCTTCTCATAAAAGGTTTAATATGCTTGGAAGTCTTTTTTCACTGATTGAATATCTATGACACCCAACTACCCTACCACTGAACCTCCTTTATATCTAACTCTTTGATTATGATAATATCACTATTCTGTACATTTTTCAACTGTTACTTTGGCATTTTTAACATGTGCAGAATAGATGTGGATTTGAGGGGAAAGGCGAAATCTGGGTTGAAGATATTCTCAATCTTGGTGTTTCGTGAGTATTTTCTTTTTATTCATTCTTGCATTGTTTAGTCCTAATCAGAAAGCATGTAAGGAAAAATCATTTGTGAAGAATTTATTAATTGAGATTCTGTGTTCATGATTAGGTTACTACCCGAAATTTTAAAATCATTTCTATCTTGTTGCTTTACTTTTTTTAAACCCTCTTCTATACCTGTTTTGTTGACATGTAAACAACTTTTTTATTCTCTCTAAGCCAATGAATGGGAGAATTGGCCTTGCTTCTGTAACTAATAACATAATTTGATTTGCATTTCAGACCTGTAAAGCTTATAGAGATTGTAAAGAAACGTTTTATTTCCCTTGGTGGAGTCATCTTTGAGGGTTACGGTGTCTCCAACATATGCATATACGAAGATGCAGCTGTGAGTTTACTGGCACTAGTGAAGTAATTTATTAATAATTTGTTGATGTTTGTCATTTACCATACATTCCTCATGATAAGCACCTCAATGAGCTAATAATTAGCTATATTTCATATCCTGTTGCTATTAGACCAATGAGATTAGTTCTTGAGACATGACTTGGACCATAACATGACATATCGAAGGTAAGTTTCTCGGTTGCTGATTGTTTGAATGTGAATGGAGAAGGCCAACAGCAATATTAAGAGAACATTTGAATCATTCCAGTTTCAAGAGTGATAATGAAAGATATAGAATTTGGTACAAAACTGACTTCTCGCTATGACTGGAGATATTGCTTTCAGCAGGCACTAAGCTTACAAAATAGACAACGATTTGAATTACTTTTAGATATTATTTTGTTAATTAACTATTAGTTAGCATGAATTCTTCCACCTTTCACAGGTCTTGCAACTTGTTGAGGGGAAGATCCTGTCATCCCATCTCATTGTTGATGCAATGGGGAACTTTTCCCCAGTGGTGAAACAGGTCAGGTTCCTTTTCTTATACCTAATTGATGTCCATGCACATTATATTGTGATATCCTTCCACCATCGAGCATACGCTGGCTTAGGAGGAATATCAAGCACAAGATCAACTGATATTTTATATATATATATATATATATATATATATATATACATAACTAAGTGCATGTCTTCTATACTTTTGGGTTTAAGTCTGTTCAGCAGATAATTAATCCTTAACGATCCATTAGATTTTCATACTATGATTACTGGTTTAAGTTTATATATAGATGAATGAATAACAGTAAATACGGTGAATGTATATATAGATGAATGAATAACAGTAAAAACGGTGAAAGTGGCAAAGACTTCCTCACTTAGATATCAAAAGATAAGTTCCATACATGTTCTAACTTACCAATTCGGTAAGCTGTTGTTTTCAGATAAGACGCAGTAGGAAGCCTGATGGTGTTTGCCTCGTTGTTGGATCTTGTGCCTGCGGTTTTAAGAATAACTCTACAAGTGATGTTATATATAGCAGTTCGTCTGTGAAGAAAGTTGGAGACTCAGAAGTACAATTATTTTGGGAGGTAATTGACTCTCTAGTGTACCCTGAACATCATTTTATCTAATATACTTTCAGGAATGAAGGTTGTTGAAAATATTTCACAGGCATTTCCATCTGGCTCTGGTCCACTGGATCGCACTACTTATATGTTCACTTATATTGATCCTGAACCGGGATCCCCAAAACTGGAAGAATTATTAGAAGCCTATTGGGATTTGATGCCAAAATATCAGGTTAGTTCAGACTAGTAGTACTTTTGAATCACACTTCCACTCAAGCCAAATATTCTGTTAATTTTTCTTAAGTTGTCATATAAGAGATAGCTGCATGTATTTGTTATTTATTTATTACCAATTCTTTTTTTTTTTATCCTGAGGAGGATACCTTTCTATTTGCCTTCCCATCCTTGAAGATTGCAATTTTACTCTTTTAGCAAGTTCTTTTATAACTATACTTCCACAGTGTTATTTTTATATCTCTACCTTTTCTCTTTTGTGATGCCCCAACAAAAATACAAACAATGATGTGTAAACTTATATGTTATAGGAAGTCTCTCTGGACAATCTGGAGATACTGAGAGTCATATATGGAATTTTCCCTACATATCGGGACAGGTATTAACTCAATTATTGCATGTACTTTGAGCTCCACTTTCATTGATCTTTTTCATATGGTGTCTGTGGGGTACTCAAGAATTATATAGAAATGAAACTTCCTTCCCTTCCATAACTTATGGTTTCAATTCCCATAGCATGTATTTATCATCTCTTTATGTCACTTAAGGTCTTTGTTTAGCATTTTGTAGATGACAATATGCAAAATTTGCTCTCTTAAAGAAAGAAAAAACAAAACACCAGGTGTTTATCATATATACTGAAAAAATCACTCTTTTACCTATTTCGAGTTGAATATGCTAGCAATTGAATCTTCAGATCTAACACCTTTAATTTTTTAATGGGGGAGATTTTGCTTGACAGTCCACTGCCAGCTGCTTTTAATCGTGTAATACAGGTGGTTTTATGTTTTACAATTCTAAAGCATCCAATTGATTATGGCACAAAAGAAACGGAATGCAACTGTCACAAATTTATTCTATGCAGTTTGGTGATGCTAGTGGTATACAATCACCTGTTTCATTTGGTGGTTTTGGAAGCTTGACTAGGCACCTCGGGAGATTATCAACAGGTAATTGTTTTATAGCTATTATCATGACATTGTACCAATTTACTAATTCACAAATCCAATGACTTAAATAACAGTCCTTGTATAGCATTTGAATCTAAGTGTTAACTTTTAATATACAGGTCCTTTTAGTCTATCGCTTTTTTTTTCCCCCTTTCATCCTTTTTACCACATTTTAATTGAACTCAACATGAAGAAATCGAATGACTTCATTTCGCATGTATCTAGACCCAATATATTAATATGGAAAACTTTAGCAGAAAATATTACTGGTATCTTTCTTCTTTTGCTTGAGGACAGGGATATATGAGGCAATTGATGGAGATTTTGTTGACTCGTACAGCTTGTCCCTGCTGAACCCATACATGGTTGGTGACTTGCATTTCTTCATATATAATTACAGGAACTTTGATATAATATCTGAACCAATATTTTTGTATATTGCAGCCCAACTTGAGTGCTTCATGGCTATTCCAGCGTGCAATGTCAGCAAAGCAACAGTCTGATGTTTTGCCAGATTTCATCAATGAGCTTCTTTATGTCAATTTCCAGAGTATGCAGGTAGGCTATGTTGCTAGGGGAGAAAGACAAGCCAAGACTATCTCAGTTCTGCTACTTGTGCTAATGTCCTTTTTATTGTCATTGTGTAACGAACTTTTGTTTCTCTTCTCCAGAGGCTGGGCGATCCAGTACTAAGACCATTTCTTCAGGTTATTTGGTTTCTCTCTTCGGCTGGATTTATAATATTAACTGATTGAATTAAGTCTAATCGATAGCCTAATTTTCATATATTGTCTCAGGATGTTATAAAGTTTGAGCCTCTTGCCAAGACATTAGGACTTGTAATGCTAACTAAACCTCAAATTATTCCGTCAATTTTCAAGCAGGTACATTGATGAGTGAAGAATTCCCCCACCCCCACAACACCTTCTTTCTGTTGCTTGATTTTCCGTCAATAGGCCCTCGAAACGTATCTGTTCAGCGATGGCGCTCCATCTGAGGCATGTCCTAGGGAAACTTATCATAAGAAAACTAAGCTTTTTTCAGATGGAGTGTCATTGCTAGAAACGATACTTCCCCTTCTATTTGGAATTGCAGTGCTAGAGAAAATATGCTTGTTTTGCATGTTATCTAGTTATAACTCAATTGAGCCTCAGTCTCAAACTAGTAGCTGTTTGGTGATGCAGGTTGGTATTCCGGTGCTCCTCGACTGGTCTGTGCATTTTTTCATGCTGGGTTACTATACATTTCTCTCAACCTTTGCTGACCCTGTGATAAGGTAATAACAAGATCACACATGCTCTAACAGAGTTTTCTTTTGTTTGTTTGTTTGTCTTTGTTTTTGTTTTTGGTTTTTTTTTTGTTTTTCTGTAAACTGAGAACGGTAGCTTCTCTCATGCAAGGTCATTGTTGAATGCATATCCTCCCAGAATGAAGTACGAGTGGAAGCGTTATCTCGATGCTTGGAAGTATGGAGCAGGTTTAGATTATAAACTTTGAGGTCTTCATTCAAAGATTTGCTGATAAAATACCATTATAGAAACAGGGACTGATCTGAAGAGAGTGCATATTTTGGATGTAGAACTCTTGACAGATATGTTTTAATGGCCAATTCAAACCATTCAATAAAAATCAACAAAAGTTCCTTATTGATACCAACATACATGTAGGATAATGTTTCATGCTCATAAATAACTATAAATGCCCTTTTGCTTGTAAACTTTTTACACAACATTTTAACACTTCCATTATTTTCAAACTCCCTGACAGCAGCAATAGCGACTGGCACAATTGCTCAACAATATTTACATACATGAAAACAGAAAATTTACATGAAAATCAACTTGAAGTTTTCGCACCCAAAATTCTAGAAAGCTCCTTTATAATAGGTTTCTCCTTAATGTCTTCCTCCTTTTCAAAATGCCATTTTCTTGACGTGTTTTCGGCCTGTGATTAGAAGCTCTAAGATTAGTGTGAGCAAAACAAAACTTAGGAAAGGAGAAGAGCAATTGTGTTACGACTTATGAGTATATTTTATTTCACTTACCCAAGTTCTAATGGGAGTCAGTTGCTCCCTAATCATCTCAAATTTTGGATGAACCAAGTCTCTTCCTTTAGTTCGGATTTCATCACTCTGAAAAAAGAAAAGAAACCACCTTACCTCATGTAAAATGAACGTCTTTCAAAGAGAAGTTAGGTGAATAACAATATAATGTCTGCTTGAGAGGAATGAAACAAATAGATCAACAAAAGCAAACACCATGCAATCAAATGCAAAGGAATTACACAGTGACAAGAATCTGAATAGTTTCTTTCATGTAATTCACGATTCCTATTTTTTAACTTTAATATTACCATACATATAGATTGAAAATTTTTAAACTAAAGATAAGGGAAATTGCAAGAAAACCAGATACACACTACATCCCCTAACACTGGCGATGAAAATGTAAGTAACACCCTTGGAAATTAACGCAGGTTTAACTATCTATAAGCGATGATCTTGGTTTTCAGGGATCATTTCTGTGGGTAGTTAATCCATTTTCTGTCTAGCCCAAAACATATGGCCTTGAAGCTAATGGTGTTTTTGTGTCTTGCTACTCATAGTAGGTTCAAGGTATTCACTTCTGAAGTGCTTCTGGTACAAATAAAAAAACTTGTATGTAAGGATGTGTGTGGCTGTAACATTGCATCTGGTTGCTATTAAAATTCTCTTACATAATATAACACAGAAGGAAAAAGCGGTAGGTTTTTTAACTTTGGAAGGAGGATGTGAAGTGTGAGTATAACCTTGGGTATCACTTAAAAATACGATACTAAAGTGTGTGCATCTTCCTGAAATCAAATTTCATGAACTGGAAAAAGTTCATTAAACTATACTTACATTGTGCACCTCAAGCTTGGAGACCGCCATTGAAAAGATTACAGTGGCCCCACCAAATACAACTACAGTTGCAACTGCAAATGCCTTCCCAACTACAAACAAACCATAAACACAGGGCATCAGGAAGCTTTAGCCAGGGAAAAATTCTATTTACGCTAACGGCAATTAAAGCTATATTTTACCCTGATAAGATGCGCTTAAAATCACTGAAACTAACAGGTTGTTGCAAATAAAATGCAGGAAAGTTGACGGGCTTGCAAAACCAAAATCAAATTCATCCTTCACTGACAGATACCCAAATCAACTACCTAATTGAACAAGAAAACATAAATGCATATTTCCCTCATGCAATGAGCTTGTCACACTATTAGTATATACTTTCGAATCAGTAAATCATAAAATCATCAAAAATTAATTGATTCATGACACATTTCTAAAATTGGGACCTACTTTGTTGAAGTCCCTCAGCTGCAGCCTTTAACTTCTCAGGATTCATAGGAGTATACTTGTCTCTTCTCAAATCATTAGCTGTAGAAGCCAACACTGAGTGCTCTTGACTAGGCAATGCCCACCTAGATAAAATACAACCAACAAAAACACCAATCAACCCTCAGTCCTCACTAACAATAACCAAAAAAAAAAAAGGAACTTTAAAAGAAAAAAAAAAAATTATCTTTTTTTTTTTTTTTTTTTTTTTTTGCATTTGTGAGACCTTTTGGGGCCAAAAGTGACTTGGGGCAGAGAAACGTAAGCTCTGAGAGGGTTCAAAGCGTCAGGTGAAACTGAAACGCCGGAGCCGGTTTTCTTATCGGCGGGCAGCACCCACCACTTGGACGCCGCCGTCGACAGAGACGACGGATCAGCCGGTCGGCCGAAGATCTTGGCCGGCAGAGAGTGCCTCAAAACCTCCGGGAGCACGTCGGCCTGGAGCTCCAGCTCGGCCGACGAAAGCGAAGAAGCCGGAGAGGATTTTGCGGCAGCGGCCGTTGTTTTCTCAGCGAGACGGTTAACGGCCTGTTTGGATTCCTGGAAAAAATAAGCTCCTTCTTTTCCTGCTAATCTTCCCGCAAGAAAACTCATTTTTTTCTCCTCTCTCTGTGAATTCAATTTTCTTCTTTTTATTTAGATTAAATGTGGACAACCAGATTTTTGAGTTCGTGGTCAATTTATAGTAGGAAAAGTTTAACCTGTTACTTTTTCGAGCGAAAATGTTAAAATCCATTAAAACTAAGTCGTTTTGTTTGCTTGTTTAGTTGTTACTTGTTTTGTCATGAATTGGAATTAAAATTATTTTATTTTGATAATACTTAATATTATAAATATGGTGGAACCTATACGGGTGATACTTAAACTCTTATATATACTCTTATAATGAGATATATATACTTAATAAGAGTAAAAATCTATCTACACATACTAATAAATATGTATGGTCAAATTTAAACTCTAACTAAGGTTAATATTATATAAAAATGAGTCAAGTATAATGGCTATATTAAAATAAAAATGATATATTTATATATACATTTTTTACTTCAACAATAGTCATCAGTCAAGATTACATCAATGTTGTTACTTGGAGGAAAAGAAATTGAATAATATGTAAAAAAAAAAAAAAAAAAAGGTGAATTCAATTGCATCTTGTTAAAGAAGATAAAAGTTTTCTACAATAATACAGAAAAATATATATATATATATATATATATATATATTTTGGCTTGGGCAACACATAATACTATTTACCATCCTGATGTCCTGTTGAAAATATTTGTTAACATATATAGGAGACCTTTAACGTGGGCCTCCGTATTGTCCATGAAAGTGTCCGTCTAACATATTAAATTTTATTAATCTATATCTTAAGTATTTACCTATCTATTTAAATTTTGGGTCTAATAATTTATCATAATTATTCTTAAAAATTTGAAAAGTTGATACAAATGTCAAAACCATTGAAAATTCATTTGTTTTAAACTAATTTTATTCAAGAAAATTCTGTTAAAAAAAAATTATTCAAGAAAATAAAACCCAACCTTCCATTATTCATTTTAAGATCGTCCTCAGACACTGGGCCCAAATCAAAAAAGCTATATGGGCCCGGCCCATCAACATAAGTTGGGCCTAACCGCCATAATCAATTATATTTATTATAAATCTTTATAAAATATTACATATTTAAAGTCGAGTGAGACTGTGCAAGTATACTAAAAACCACCTAGCGATAGCAACAGATCAATCGATGTCGGATCGACATACTTCGTACTCGAAACTTGTTTGGGGCAGGGTGCTCCATATCCGACAAGTGCCCCGGACAAGTTTTCGATTTCCACTCCAAACCCAAACTCATTTGTGACATGGTGATCCATACCGGGCTCGAACTGACCCATTTCATTTTATATTTTTTTTAAAAAAAAAAATATTTAACTCACTAATTAAAAAAAATTCATGCAATTAAAATTAAACATAAAGTATAACTAAATATTAGTACACATACACATAAATTTAGTGGAACACGAGTTCTACAACATTTAAGTTCAATAAACCTTACAACATCTAGTTCAATAGAAAATACAAACATCAAAATAATCTAAGGGGTCATTTGTTTTTTGGGCGAATTGTACTAAGCTACCCTGAGTTTATGCATAATTACACGTATAATATCAGTTTATCGTTTATTACACTCAAGTACCCTTGACCGTATTGACTTCGTTAAAACTAACCATTGACCAATTTATTTTTTTTAAAATGACATAAATACCCTTGTTAATAAATATAAAAATAACATTAAAAAATAGTAATTAATAAAAAAAATAATAATTCACCATCTCCACCATCATCATCTTCCTCAATCAATCTACCAACTCATTCATTCAATTCATTCAACTCTTCATATTCATCATCACCACCCATCCATCTTTAACAATTAATCCATCAACCATCCACCCAAAATTAAAAGACCATATCACAATAACAAAAAAAAAAAACGATAGTACAATATCACCAACTCCACTGTTCAAGTTCCGCATCTCAAAACTTTTCTGCAACTAGAAAAACCATTGTTTTTCAGATTTTCTGTATAATGGTACCTAAATGAGTCAAATCACTCTTTTGCCCTTCGACCATCTCCTCCAAATTAGACAGAAATCATCCTGTTTTTCTTCTTCTCTCTTTTGAAACCAAACTTCTTGTTGGAGCAAAACTACCCATCTCCATAAGTACCAAAAAAAATTGAAAAAAATAAAATAAAAAATCAACCAAGTATTGAAGGTGGAAAATGCTTGATTTTGGCCAGATTTTTTTTTACAAACATGTTGACCCAACCCAGTTGTTATGTATGTCATTCATGTATGGAGCTATATTCGATAAGCATCTAAACCGTGTAGAAGAAAATTCTTAGCAAAATTAATTTTTTCTTTTGAGAAAATTAAATCGAACCCATCACCAACAACTCATCATCAAATTTACTTTTTTTTTTTTTTTTTTAGGATGTGGTCTTGTGATTTTTGATTTTTTGGTGGATGGTTGATGGATTAGTAGTGGTAATGAATAGGAAGAGTTGAATGAATTGAATGAAGGAGATGATGGATTGATGGAGGAATATGATGATGGTGGAGATGGTGAATTATTATTGTTTTTTATTAATTACTATTTTTTAATGTCATTTTTATATTTATTAACAAGGGTATTTATGTCATTTTAAAAAAATAAATTGGTTAACGGCTAGTTTTAACGAAGTCAACATGGTCAAGGGTACTTGAGTGTAATAAACGGTAAACTGACATTATGCGTGTAATTATACATAAACTCAAGATAGCTTAGTGCAATTTGCCCTTGTTTTTTTGTGAAGACTGAATGGTGATTGAAATCTAAAATATGAATAACTTTTTTTTTCAAACCACTGAATATGGAGTCAACTTGTTTGTTTTTTAAAAATAAAAATATCTGAAAATAGATAAATTGACATCTATACCCTCATTACTATTAATTGTTATATATATATATATATATATATATTCTTACTATGATACAAACAACTAAAACTAAATAATTTAATAAATCCTAAAAATTTTTATGTATATATTAATAAGATTTTATTTATTATATTAAAAAATTACTTTTATCTTAGAAGTCGAGATCGAGATATATATAAATACTCAAATTGTAGCATAATTATTCCATTCAATCACAATTATAAATAATAATATATATGTATATAACTCACAACTACTGCAATACTAGAATTAATGTATACATTGCAAATAAAGTTTATTTTTTCATTACAAACAATAAAATTATATAGAGCATAAGTAGTTCGATAAAAAAAAAAATTATTGGAATTTTGCTCGGAGATAATTTAATCTTTCAATTTCAAGAGACTTGGAGGATGAGAAGTAATTAAAGTTTTTTTTTTATAAAACCGTTTGTGAAAAGTAATAGGGTAAAAGAAATAAAGTTGTATGATATAAAATTAAATAAAACTGAAAATATGTTATATTTAGGAGGATACTTTTGGAAGAAAATATTTTAAATATATTTAAGTGATTTGCAATTAAGTGAAAAACGGAATTTTTTTACTATTTTTTAAGCTGTTTTTTAGCTTTTTAAGCTGTTTGACCACTTAAAAAAATAAACAAAAAACCACTTAATATGGCCAATTCAGATCTATTAAGTTATAAGTGGAAAAAAATAAACAACCCCTAAATAAAAAATTTATTAACTTCTTGTCACATTAACAATATAAAAAAATAAAAACATAGGTGATTTAATTTAAAAATTCATCCAACATTTTCAATTTTCATAACTTAACCGTAGTTTGTTTTAAACACAAACATGTGAAAACAAAAAAAATTTAAGTTACTAAATTGATTAATTAACTTGTAAAATTTATGTATAAAGAATTAGGTAAAAATATAAAATATTAGATTTCTTTTTTTATTTTTAATATTTTAAAAATAATTATATAAATCCTGGATCAAATGGGACGAGTCGAGGTGTAATGGTTTGATCCAAACCCGACCCGGTTAAAACCGGGACAAAAAGATTTGACTCGGATCGGATCCGAACCCCATTTTAAGTGCTCAAAACTCGTCCCAAACAGATTGAAGCCCCACCAGTTTGAGACGTATTGAAAATTTTTGTCATCCCTAAACCCACCGCAACCTTATTCATGGGTACAATGATGAGCTAATCATTGGATCACCTCAACTTTGCCGTATATAATCAAAGTTGAACTACGAACTAAGATGTCATGTTAATGATGGATGATTGTATACATTCTTAAGTATTTCGATGACAATAACCAAGTATTACGTCCAAGCTGCACACTCAAAATATTTGAAGCCAAGTGTGGAAAGTGCAAATAATATCCCTAAATATTATAACTCAATCAGGATACAATCACTGAAATTAGGAAGTAAATAAAAAATTGAACTTAATTAATAGATATGATCAAATCCCTTAAATCATAGGATTGTGCTTTATCTGGAAGATACACTTCGAACTGGGTGTCTTGCGAGCTAGAGCCAAACTGAGCGAAATGAGAGGTGATAAGGTCTTCTTAGCTCGCTGGAGTGTTGTAGTTCGCTTTGAACTTCAGGTTCCTTCACCTCTCATCGTGGGGACTTGTCTACTATTTGGGCTTCATCAGCTTTCTGTGCCCGTTGGGCTTTGTTGCCTTCTCCAGGCCCATTAGGCTTTGTTGAGTTTTCCAGGCCCATTGGGCTTTGTTGATTTTTCTAAGCCCAATGGGCTTAATGAAATTATGCATATACCATTAGCCCCCCAGCTTTCAGCTCGATAACATCGTGGTAGAATCTGTGACGAGCGTTTATGGATTAAGCAACCTGGGAGCTTGAGCTGGACTCCTAGTTCAATCTTGAGAGGTGTAGATGCTGGGATTTATTGGTAGGATCTGGGACCTACGATCGGGTTAGGACGGGGCCTGCAACCTGCAAAATGAGACCAACATGGTCAAACTCTCTTGGACATCGGGGTGGTGTCAGCCAAATAGTCTCCGACGCCCAAGTTAGAAAATATATCCAAGTGATGGCAAACGAGGATAGAGTACTACTTGTAATGATTGAGATGTCGAGCATAATGATGAGTATGTGTCGAACATAATATAGTCTTGTCGATTGGTTATATGTTCAACACCGAAATATCATTAGTTCATACTGTCGAGCGTAGCAATGCGTGCACTTGGGGTCGACAAGGTCGAGGTATGACTGACTTAGATTGAGTATAGTAACAGCTCTCTTGTATAATACCCGTGTCCCATCTTATGAAGCTTGGATTTATATTTATAGGGGATGGGAAGTGACGGTTTGGAAGTGGTCGAGGGAATCTCGTTCCGAGATATCAGGAATCCCTGACATCTCGGGTTGGTTGAGTCGTCATGGACTCTGTTGCAGACTTGGTTAAAAGCTTGACTTAGTCTATGTGTGTTTGTGACTGATGGGTTTAGAAAGTCAATTGGGCCCGTTTTTGGATTTGTTTAGCCTTTTGGACTGTATTCTATTTGTTTTGAGCTAGGCTTTTGGGTTTAAGCCTTTTGCGCTATTTTTGACCACTACAGTTTGCCCCATACTTTTTTAGCCTTTTCTATAAGCTTAGAGAGTAGAATGAGAGAGCTCGTCCATAATCGAACCCGTCAATTGAATTTCTTTTTTATTAGTGAGATCGACATGTGTTGATCGTAATTTATCACTGGGTGATGCAATCACACAAGGTGATCTTTGTGAGATCGACAAGAATTGATCGTAATTTATCACATTGGGTGATGTAATTACACAAGTGAGGTCTGAAGGAAGTTTTAGAAAATATTTTGATTATCGTATAACATGCGGAATTGGGTTTCAAAATTTTTTCTTATATTGAAAACCTTTTTCAATTAGGAACGAGTTCTTGTATATACACACAAAAAAAAAAAAAAACCTTTAGAAACTACATACCTTTTTCTTGATTTTCTTTTTTCTGATTCCTCGATCTACCACCAGATCTTCCGAGCTATGACCCACGGTCTAACAACGTGTATGTGGGCACGTCACGGCAAGAGATGGAGGTCACGTGAAAAGAACGCCGGCCGAATCCTGCAAAAGAGGGGAGAGTCAGAAAAAACTTTTTTTTTTCTCTTTTCTTCTCTCTTTGGTGGCTGAATTCTCTTTCTTTTTCACTTGTGTGTTAGGTTAGATTTTTTTCTAACTATATAACACTTATATAGTAGTCCTTTAGGGTTTTAGTTTGATCAAGTTAAAATAGGATTCTAAATCCTATTTATTTTTAGTCTCCTTAAAGACTTGAACCTGTGACCTTTTGGACTATTAAAATAATTTAATTATTTTAATTCTTTTGTCCTAGTCATTATTTAATCACATGACCTCATATTTAATAAATAGAATTAATAATTAATAAGTAATAATTTCTATTATTTTATTAAATATTTAATTAATTAAATAATCACATTATTTAATTATTCTGTTTTTTTTAAATCGCATTACTTTCGTAACACTATTAATTGGACCATCCAATTAATCTACCGTGATCCTCATTACCAACAATTATAAGGGCTAGTAAGGGGACCTAATGGACCCACAGTTTTGAGCTCCAATAATACTTAGTAATATTAATTAAAACTATTTAATTAATATTTCACGATTATTAACCTTAGAGTTATTCCACTAAAAACCCGAGGCTGCACTCTCAGAACTATAGATGTGTTTATACAATCTGAAGTCTCAGTGTCCATTGATATAGCTAATTGCATATAGTGTGATCCTCCATAAATAGTTCATAACTAGAGCTAGGTCATAAAGTCCGTTATACCCCTCTAGAAATATATTTTCCTTTAAGTACCATTGATTCTCTAATGAACAATTAAATCCTGTCTTCCTCGCGGAAGAAGGAGAGCGCTCATAATCGTTCAATCCCCGAATCAACCCTTAAGGGAACTACTCATCTACTTCAATCAAGAAAGAGTGGATTCCACTATTGTGTTCAAACCTTCCCAGCCACAAGCCAAATCGCAGCTCCAAGATACGAAGGTATTGGTCGAGATTCTCATCAACCTCACTCATGGTAAATCAAAAGCCACGATCTAACCTGAAGGAGTCGATAAGACACTCAGGATTAAGATCACCTATAAATAGCCATTGTTTATCGATTATATATGAATCTCATCTACTAACGGATCTTGATGAGAGATTCATATAAATCGTGGCCCAGTCCTATATGATCTCATCATATAAGATGCCTCCATTCTCATGTCAACTACATGAGCAGTCTAGGATAAGACCACCGTACTTTACAAAATGGACCGCAGCAGTAGATCAATCACAAACAAAGTACTCAACTTTGTTCGCTCTCTACGTACTCTTTAGATTGCACGTCTCAAAATGAATCCTCTCTGTATATGACCATCATATACTCATTATGAGATTACATCTTGCAATCTTGGATGTTCTTGCACTATACGAATGTATTACTGAATATAAAACTTTTATAAACTTGAATGATAATCAGAATAATTCTTATTATTGTCTTTAACCATTTACAATTACAAGCTTTAGGGTATAAATCCCAACAAGGTCGACATGTGTCATCATAATCTATCACACTGGGTGATGTAATTACACATCGTAATCTATCACACTGGGTAATTGTAAGGTCATTATTTTGTTGGCTATGATTTCGTGAGCAAAACATATTTTTATGTAATTCTTAGTTAGCTTTGTTAGAGTATGATTTGAGCATAATGAAGATTCGAATAAATCATGCGAAGACAAAAAGCTTCTGAGAAGACTCAAGATCGTGCTTAAAAGTAAGTTTCGAAGAAACGATACTCTCTACTCTTGAGATCAGATAAGATTCACACACACACTTTTAACATGTTCATGCATCTGCATTTGAGTGCTAACATGTTGGTATAAATGTTTTATAAGTGTTTGAGTCTTATTATTTTTGTTTTGTCCAGTTTCGAAATTTAATTCCATGTTTTTGTATTCCCGAAAATCTGACCTTTGGATGCTTCAATGGTGTAACTTTCTATTTAGACATCCAATTGGTCTTTGGTTTTTTGGGAATGAAACTAAACATCCGTATCTTTCCAACGGTATAAAGAACAAAAAAAGTAGTCAAGTGCATTGGAAACAGCTGAACTGGCAAAACGGGGCAGCAAGGCTGCGTCCCAGGCGTGGCCACATGCCTTTAGCGTGCGTCCCAGGTAGCAGCCTCACGCCTTGAGCGTGGCCACACGCCTCAAGCATGCAGGAGCTATCTTGGCCAAACCCTAAAGGTGCTACAATGTTGCCCTAAGTGTTTTGAGCCCCCCTAAAGTCTTCCTACATGTGTTTAATGATTCCTTGTCCATCAAGGATTAGTTTATTGAGTTTGGAAGCAAGAGATCTCCTATTTAATTAGTCTTCTAGTTAATAGGAAATATATCTCTTTATTATAGGAAAATATCAATTACATTCCTTGTTAAATTAGAAAGCCTTAATTGAGTTTATTTTCTACTACAATTAGAATTAGGGCTTCTAATGTTCTCTATAAATAGTGAGCTTTAGTTTTGAGTCTCATAAAGCTTAAGCTAAGTAAGTCTCTTTTACTAAGCTTCACTATTTGCTCTCTATGTTTCTTCATTGAATTATTTTATTCCTCTCACATGTCTTTGTTGTTTTGATGTGCCGTTGTTTTCATGTTATTGTGAGAGAAGAGAGAGTTATTTTAGATAGGCTATTATCTTAGCATTGAGAGCAATTGCATAGCCTATTCATAACATGTCCGTGATCATGCATGTTATGTGATTGTTCATGTTTTATTGAGCACATAGATCTGATCTCATAATAGTGGGACTATTGTTGCTTTGACCTTACGAAAGCTTCCAAGACCTTGAGCGCGAGGAATCTCTGGGCAGTATCAACAGGGTTTGCTAGTAAAAGACTAGTAGGTAGGTAGTATTGAGTTATAGGAAGAGTCGTACGATTGAGGGGTCAATCAACGTGAGTTGTAAACGATATACCAACTAGTGAAATTTGTGTTGATGTGTTAAGTGGCCTACGAGTTGGTCCTGTGGTTTTTAACCTGTTGAGGTTTTCTACGTTAAAAATCTCCGTGTAATGTGTTGAATGGTTTACTGTTTTTAATTCTGCAAATATTTATTAATAAACTTATTCCACCACCACCACATCAACCCCCCCACCTCTCTTCTAGGTTGCTATAGTATACAAATTCACATTTTTCAATTGACATTAGAGCAGGAGTCTAGATATACATAGGCGAAGATCCAAGGCTCAAAATTTTGTTGGATTTGTTTTGTTTGTTTTTGTTTGTTTATTCTATGGCAGGAATGATCAGAGAAGGAGCATCAAGTACTCGACCACCACTTTTGGATGGATCAAATTACGCATTCTGGAAGGTGCGCATGAGGGCTCATCTTATAGCCAATGACGACCGCGTTTGGATGTATGTCAAGAACGGTTATTCCCCTCCTACCGTGATTGACACCGAATGAGTCGTTTCCATGATGCCGAGAGTTCAATGGTCCCCAACCGATCTCTCCAATGCGACATGGAACTCCGAGGTCTGAATTGTATTTTCAATGGTGTTGATCAACATCAATATATACATATCCAGAATTGCGAAACTAGCAAGGATACGTGGGAAATTCTCCAAACCACACACGAAGGAACCTCAATAGTAAAGAAATCGAAGATTCAAATGCTGACATCAAGATTTGAAGCCTTGCATATGGAGAAAGAAGAGACCTTCCTTGATTTCCAAACAAAACTCATGGACATCAAAAATTCGAGTTTTGTACTTGGTAAGCATTATTCTGACTCTGATATTATCAGAAAAATCTTACATTCTTTGCCTGACAGGTTTCAAGCCAAGGTTACTGCTATTGAAGAAAGCAAAGACGTAGATAGCATAAGAGTAGATGAATTGGTGGGATCCCTACAAACTTTTGAGTTAAATCTTAAACAGAGCAAAAAGGAAAAAGGGATCGCACTAAAATCTACATCTCATGAGTCAGAAGATGCTGATGGAGAAGACTTCGCGTACTTTGCAAGAAAACTCAAGAAGTTTTTCAATTGCTGACGAACCGATGGTGGTTTCAAAGGTGTCAACGCCAAGAGGGAGTACTTGCCTAAAAATTTCGATAGCAACAAGGGCAAGAGCAAGGGTGTTCAATGCTATGAATGTCAAGGTTTTGGATACATAGCATCGGAATGCGCAAACGTTCAAAACAACCCAAAAAGGGGAAAACGCTGAACACCACTTGGAGTGATAGCGATGATGAAGACAATGATGAGTCTTCGAATGCTGGTAAGCACACATACAATATAGTTGCTTTCACATCTTCTTTGTCTGTAAGTGATGGTACTCCATCAGAAGATGATGCTGATAATGATGTGCATAGCCTGGAAAAGGCATTTGAACAACTTCTCAACCAACATCACAAGGAAGTTATGGAGTGATCCCTAAAATTGCAAATGGAGGTGGACAAATGCAATAAGAGGGTTAAAGCTTTAAAAGAGGAAGTTGATAGTAAAGATAAAGCCTTGTTGATTGCACGTTCTCATGAGGAAGAAGTTGTGAAAAAGTTGGCTTCGGCGAAAGAGTCTATCAAGGGGCTGACTCTAGGTGCAAAGATGATCGATGACATGATCAAGTTTAGGAAGGTGTTTAACGATGAGCATGGTATTGGGTTCATTGGTGAATCTAAGGCCTCCATAAGCAAGACAATTTTTGTCAAGGCTAAATCTTCCAAACAAGATGATCAAAAGCATAAGCCGTCCGAAAAGCTACAAGGAGCTAAAGGTAAGTCTCCTAATTTTATTCCTGTTTGTCATTACTATAATGTTACTGGACATATTAGACCTAAATGTGATAAATACATCAGCTTGATGAAAAGAAGCAATAGGCCTTTTAGTAGTGCAAATATGAGAGATGGTCGTAAAGTGACTGGTAGTTGTAATATGATGCGTATCACGTCTTGGTCTATAAGCCCCCTTGCATGGTGTCTAGATAGTGGATGTTCTAGGACCATGACTGGTAACAAAGATTTTTTTGTTGAGATCACACTTAAGGATGAAGGTTATACCATGATTGCCAGTGGAGAGAAAATGAAAATAATTGGCAAAGGTAAAATTAATGTACCTGACTTAGGTGTGATTGATAATGCAGTCCTTGTACAAGGATTGAGAGGAAATATTTTGAATGTGACCCATCTTTGTGAACAAGTAGGTTCTGTAGTGTTTAGAGGCAATAAATGTCAAATCTTTAATAAACATGATGATATACTTGTTAAAGGGTCAAATGCGTCAAATAACTGCTTTTATCTTGACCTTGATGTGCCTAATATGTATTTGAATGCTCTCGAGAGATTTTTCTTGAAAATCCATAGAGCAGATGCTGAAGAGGTTGAGAAACTTGCATGCTCAAAGGTTAAGAAGGTAACCAAGACACGGTTATATGATGCAAATGGAAGAAAATTAAAAAAGGCCAAGGTAAGTGTTCATATGAAACTTAATTTGGTCGATAATGCTCAAACAGAAAATCTGCATGATTGTAATGCATCGTTTGATCCATCTATGGATGATTCAGAGAAATTGGATGAGTCCATGGATGAGACCGAACTTGAATAATTTTCTTTCATAAATTGAGAACTCGAGTCTAGTGCTAAATTGTATACCATACTTGTTGAGATACATTGTCAAAGAGTAGCTAGTAAATATGTTGTTTCTCGATTGCATGTAATTCACAAACAATTTGCTAAAATAAATGTGTGTTATATTGTATTTTTGATATATGTATGTCAAATGTTTGGATTGATTTCTTGAATAACATGAAAATGTGATAATGCCTGAAGCCAGTATACAATGAATGGCCAATGGTTAGTATTCATGTTGTTTCTGCACTTGTAGATCTCTTAAGCATCTCTCTTGAAAAAAGGGCTACACTTCCGAGTTGTGAAGCCACCTAATGCAGGAAAGGGCTATGCTTGTAAGCTTAATTGAAAGCCATCTTGAAAGTTACATAATAAAAAAAAGCATGAAAAACAGAAAATATGTACAATGAAAGGAGAATAAGGTGTAGAGAAAAAGAGCAATAAAAAGAAAAACATGCTATGCATGATGCTAAAGCACAAGGAGAATTGGTGAGAAGTGAAATTTGAAAAATATGCTTTTTAAGAAGTATACTTGCACACACCATTACCTGTATGAGTCTATTTTCATTTAAACGACATCTAGGATGATGATCGGTTTGAATTCTTGTAGAAAGCTTCTAGTAAAATCGCATTATAGTGTTGTTCTTGATTGATAAGCGAACGTTAGATAGATATATATATATATATATATATATATATATATATATATATATATCGTTTATACAATATGACACACACACACTTTTGGTAAAGGTTTAGTGAATTTAGTGCAATCCTAAGACAACATATGCTCTCGTGAAAAATGGATGATGTCTCTTGACTTGAATATGGTATGAATGATTAGAAAAGACTGGAGTTACTCATAAAATCGGTTTTAATGAAAAATCATTTTTTGAAGTTTTAGAGAAGCTCATTTTTGTGCGAATAATTGAATTTTTTCAATTCATATGCTTTTAAGAAGCGCACATTTTTGTTCTTAACATGTTCACATCCTTTTTGAAGTTTTACAGAAATTTTTTTTAAGAGCATTATTGAGCAAGTTGAATTTGAGAGCAATGCGATTGGGATTTTCGAAAGAATTTTTCGATTGTAGTCTTTTGATGATTGACTTTCATCGTGACTCATATGATCTTGTTTAGAGATGCTTCTTGGTTGTATTTGATGAAGTTTTAGGTAGAAAAACTCTTTGGTGAAGCATCGAGGACGAACGAGGAGTCAAAGACGTGAAGAACTGCGAAAACTGGAGAAAATGGGAGCTGCGGGCAGCAAGCCCACGCCAGAGGCGTGGCCTGGCGCCACAGGCGTGCACACCTGGGTAGCAAGCTCACGCCTAAGGAGTGGCTAGGTACCTATGGCGTGCGCACCTAGTGGTGTTCGGGTTTTTGGCTTCTCAGTAAGGGCAAAATTGGTATTTCTCTCATACCTTTTGTTTTTATTCTCCCATGTGCACTTTTCTTTATTTAAAGGGAACCCAACCCTAGTTTGCTCTTACTTCCCATACTGTTCTAAGAGTCACACTTTCAAGAGCCACCATTCTCTCTTGAAAATCACTCTCCCTCTTCACATTTAATCTTTTAATCTCTTTGATTGTTTGATTGTTTGATTGTTTGTGTGAGATTGATATTGGGTCTTGCTTCTACATCTACAAAAGGCTACCATTAGTGTTTGGTTTAGCTTTGAAGTTTTCTAGCAAGGGAAAACAAGTAGCTTCCAAGGGAAAGAAAGCTACTAGAGGTGAATCTATCCAACATCCAAAGTTCATCAACCAAGAATGTGAGAAAATGTATGAACATAACCTCTTTAGATTTTTTATTTTTGAAAAAGGAGTTGATTTTAGAAGTGTTAGAATCAATGATGATGTTTATAATCTCATGCTAGAGAGAGGTTGTGAGAAGTTTGTTGAGAAACCCCTTGATGTTTGTGAAAACTTAGTGACAGAGTTTTATGCAAACTTGGATATTGATGATTTTGGAGAAAACCTAGGAATGCTAGTTAGAGGGACTAGAGTTTTAGTGAGTGATGAATTAATCAACTCACTCTATGGTTTATCTCATGGAGATTATTGTCTAGAATCTCTCTAAGTCACTAAGCAAGATATTGCACTCACTTTGACTAGGGGTTTATATAATTGGGGCGAAGGCACTAATTTTATTCCTCATGCCAAATGTACCCCATTCTACCGCTTTTTGAACAAATTTATGTGTTCAAATATTCACCCGGTATCCAACATTTCTGAAGTCAATTTCGTTATCGGAAAATTGTTTTATATTATTGGGACAAGGAAGTCCTTTAATGTTATAACATATATCTTTGGACTCATTGGTAAATATGCTAATATGAGCAAGTCCAAGTTGAAATTCTCGGGTTTGATTACTAGACTTTGTTTAGAAGCGGGTTTTAAATTGAGGAGATCCGATATAGTTGTGGAGAATAGTCAAATATTTGACAAATATTTCTTTAAGTTCCACTATCTTTCCAAGGAAGATATGAATAGGAATGCTCCACAAACTTCTAAAGCCACTCAAGTTAAGAGTGAGATACCTCCCTGGGCAATGCAACTAATGGGTATGTTCAAGGATGAGAATGAAGCCATCTTGACGAGACTCGATGCACATGATGAAAGGTTGCAGAGCATAGAGATGTATATTAGTAGATCTACCTCCCATGCACGTACTGGTGGCGTGTTTTCCTCCTCTGATGGACGTGAGGGCAACGTTAATGGTGATAACGTTGGAGGAGATGAGTAGTGATCTGGATTCTTGTTAAGAATGCCTTCATGCTTTTGTAGTTTTATTTATGTTTCATGAACTTTGTTTCAATATTCGTGAATTTATCTATTTGTCATGTAATATATAACCTTGTATTTGATCTTCATATCGTCAATTATCTCTTGTTTGTTTCAAATAGGAGTAAATTGATTCTCTTTTAAGGTTGTATGGATCTATTTTATTGTTTTGTTTTTGTGGTCCCTCTCATGTTTGTTTGTACAAGTATTTTTATATTCGGTTGTCGATTAAAATATTTGAGTGTTTATTAGTCTTTGTCTATCCCATGACAAAAGGGGGAGTAATTTGGATATTAATTTGTTCGAATTATTTCTTCTAATCCCCATGATTAAGTTGCTATTGTGACCGTTAGCATACTTAGGAGGAGATCTTATTGAGGGGCAGATATATAATCATATTTGACTCGATGTGTTTGATTGTTGCTTTTGCATATTATCTCTAGAATCGACAAATTGATTATTGTGGTAATTGATATTAATAATTGAGTTATTTCACATTGATATCATTATCGTTTCGCTTACCAATGTTTTTGGGAAGAACATAGTTTTGCTTTTTTTATTCAGGTACAAAATGAAGACTTCTAAAGACATTAAAGAATATTAGATTAGGTCTCTCTATTGAGATTTATGCCCTAAAGCTTGTAATTGTAAATTATTAAAGACTTAATAAGAATTATTCAGATTATCATTCAAGTTTATAAATATTTTATATTTAGTAATACATTCATATTGTGCAAGAAAATCCTAGATTGCAAGATGTAATCTCAGAATGAGTATATGATGGTCATATACAAAGACGATTCATTTTGAGACATGCAATCTAAAAAGTCCGTAGAGAGCGAACAAAGCTAAGTACTTTGTTTGTGATTGATCTACTACTGCGGTCCATTCTGTAAAGTACTGTGGTCTTATCCTAGACCGCTCATGTAGTTGACATGAGAATGGAAGCACCTTATATGATGAGATCATATAGGACCGGGCCACGATTTATATGAATCTCTAACCAAGATCCGTTAGTAGATGAGATTCATATATAATTGATAAACGATGGCTATTTATAGGTGATCTTAATCATGAGTGTCTTATCGACTCCTTCAGGTTGGATCGTGGCTTTTGATTTACCATGAGTGAGGTTGATGTGAATCTCAACCAATACCTCCGTATCTTGGAGTTGCGGTTTGACTTGTGGCTAGGAAGGTTTGAACACAATAGTGGAATCCACTCTTTCTTGATTGAAGTAGATGACTAGTTCCCTTAAGGGTTGATTCGGGGCTTGAACGATTATGAGCGCTCTCCTTCTTCCGTGAGGAAGACAGAATTTAATTGTTCATTAGAGAATCAATGGTACTTAAAGGAAAAGATATTTCTAGAGGGGTATAACGGACTTTATGACCCAACTCTAGTTATGAACTATTTGTGGAGGATTACACTATATGAAATTAGCTATATCAATGGGCACTGAGACTTTAGATTGTATAAACACGTCTACAGTTCTGAGAGTGCAGCCTCGGGTTTTTAGTGTAATAACTCCGAGGTTAATAATTGTGAAATATTAATTAAAGAGTTTTAATTAATATTACTAAGTATTATTGGAAGTAAAAATTATGGGTCCATTAGGTCCCCTTGCTAGCCCTTATGGTTGTTGGTAACGAAGGTCACGGTAGATTAATTGGAGGGTCCAATTAATAGTATTACGAAAGTAATGAGATTTAAATAAAAGAGAATAATTAAATATTTAATGAAATAATAGAAATTATTAATTATGAATTATTAATTCTATTTATTAAATATGAGGTCATGTGATTAAATAATGACTAGGACAAAAGAATTAAAATAATTAGATTATTTTAATAGTCCAAAAGGTCACAGGTTCAAGTCTTTAGGGAGATAAAAAATAAATAGAATTTAGAATCCTATTTTGACTTGGTCAAACTAAAACCCTAAAGAACTACTATATAAGTGTTATATAGCTAGGAAAAATTGACCTAACACATAAGTGAGAAACATAAGAGGATTCGGCCACCAAAGAGAGAAGAAAGAAAAAAAAAATGTATGACTCTCCCTTTTCTTGCAGGTACGGCCGACCATAGGGAGAAAGTGTTCTCCATTCGTTTTTCACGTAACCTCCATCTCTTACCATGACGTGCCCACACACACGCTGTCAGACCGCAGGTTATAGCTCGGAAGATCTGGTAGTAGATCGAAGATTCAGAAAAATAAAATCAAGAAAAATATATGTAGCATCTAACGTCTTTTTCTGCGTATATACAAGAACTCGTTCCTGATTGAAAAATGGTTTTTCAATTAAAAGAAAATTTTTGAAACCTAATTCCGCATGTTATACGATAATCAAACGTTTTCTAAAACTCCCTTCAATTGGTATCAGAGCCTTTAGTTCCAAGTTTATGTATATACGCAAAAGAAAAAGAAAAAACTACATATTTCTTGTTTATTATTTTTTTTCTTTTTGATTCTTTATCTTTGATATATTGTGTAGGCACAAATTTAGATTGTATGATTTGTTTTTATTATTATATGTTTTGATTGTATAATTTTAAAAAGCGTAATTGATCGTTAATTATATGGTGAATGGGTTAGAGGATTTGTTTTGTTTTTGGGCCAATTGTTTATGGCAAAGTTTTTTTTTTTTTGTTATATTTTTTTTATTGTTATTCTTGTAATCGATATACCCTATGAAGAGTCGAAGAAGCAGATGATGCAAAGAAGAAATGAAAAAAAAAAAAAAATTGCACCCTAGTTCAAGACGAAACCCTAAACAACCCTAACGCATGTGAAAGCGCGGCTCGTGCGAGGGCCTCGCACACCTTGCGTACGTGCGGCTACGCTGCTGGCAGCCACACTTTCACATGCGTTAGGGTTGTTTAGGGTTTCATCTTGACCTAGGGTGCGTGTTAAGGTAACACGTGGACCTCTGGAAAATATGTTGACTTTTGACAAAAATCAAGTTTGACTTGATTAGAAAAACGAAGACAAGAAGAATTCAACTTGGAGAAGAACTCTTGAAGAACAAGGAATGCCTTGGAATACAATTGTAATTAGAGTTGTTTAAGTTAGATAACCTATGTCACTCGGTCAATTACGTATACTTTATTTATTTTCATGTGATGATTATATGGATGTTAAAGCATTGTTATACATATGAATGCCATCTAGATTAGGTTTACCTACACATGTATAATAATATGTCATGCATAATTGTCATATTATATTGTTTTATTTTAATGTGATTAAAAAAGGAAACAATTTCATAAATGGCAATCGAATAATGGATTTAGTTTTTAGGTGTAAAAACTTGGTTATATCATTAATTTACTAATCAACAAATTAAAGAGTTTAATTAAAATGATTAGTTAGATTCTTTGTATTAATTAAGATTAATTAAATTAATTCCTTAATTAAAAAGAATCAAATAATGAGATTAATTTTTAGGAGTAAAAACTTGATAATTCTCATTATATTAACTCATCCATTAATTAAAGAGTTTAATTAGATTAATTACTTAATTAAAACGAACCAAATAATGAGATTAATTTTTAGGAGTAAAAACTTGGTAAGTCTCACTAATAACTAATCTATATATTAAAGTGTTTAATTAGATTAGTTAGGTCCATTTAATGTTAGATTTAATTTGATTAAACATTAATGACATAATTTGACCAAATAATGTAATTTAGTTTTAATAGTTAAAACTTGGTAATTTCACATTTAATTTCTAGTTTATTTAAATAGTTTATGTAAATTAGAAATTGAAATAATAAATTATAATTTAAGAGTTAAAATTGAATAATTTATTAGAACTAGTAAACTTAGATTTTATATTAGCCGTAGAATCTAAATAAATACTAGAAACATAGAGTTTTAGAAACTCTTAATTTAAAGAAAATCCTAAACTACAAATAGTGAGTGGGAGAGGGATATATGACATTATATCCCGCAGTCTCCATTGTTAGTTCAACACCGTGAGACTTGAGTGGCACCTCGTGACGGCTTTTCTTTCGTCCTCCCAACGGAGGGTGTCTATAAGAGTCAATACCAAGGTTGACTTCCTAACGGATAGGTTTTCAGAATGTATTTTGGGACTGACCTAGCCTACCGAGGCACTCTCAAGTTAAGTTCATAAATTCTGAAACGATGGGTCACACTCATAAAGAACTTAATTAAGATGTTAATTAAATGTCCTGACTAAACAAAAGCGATGGTTGGATAATATAAGAATAAAGAGTTATTCTGATGTGTTATCCGATTGAGAATGTCTCGATCTAACATGCAAGGATTTGATCTAGCCTACCTAGGCACTTACTTGTGGTATGTTAGATTATCGCGGCATAATAACTAATTTTAGGAATTTTTTAGTTCATTAAAATATGCTCATGCATCATGTTTAATTTTGTGCCGAACTATAGCATTTGATATGAATGTATGAATTAATGATATTAATTTAGATTTATGTCTTTAAATATCAGCAATGTCTTATACTTTATTTTCCTCGCAAACGAAACATTAACCGGGCTATATTAAGTGGAATACAATGTGAACGCAATCATGGTCTGCATAGACCTTAAATTTCTGCTTACGGAGGAATGTCCTCCAAAGCCTATAACCAACGCATGACCAATTACCAAGGGTAAGATCGGCAAAGCAAATATAGCTAAGTCATCTTCTTCTGGTTTTAAGAAGACGAAGAGGTCTACTGGTAAAGTAAAGGCTAAGCCCAAAATAAAGAGCACCACGACTTACTAAGCAAAAAGAAAAATGTTTCCATTGCAAAGAGGTTGGTCATTGGAAGAGAAATTGTCTTCAATACCTCAAGGAGCTCTCCAATAAGAAGAAAGTGAAAAGTAAATCAGATTTACTTATCATTAAATTTTGTTTAGTGGAAGATGATTCTTCACCTTGAATAGTAGATTCAGGGACCGCTTACTATTTTTGTTTTTCTTTACATTGGAATGATTATTGGCAAAAGCTGGAGGAGGGGACTTTCACTACGCGCGTTGGAACAGGGGATGTCGATTCAGCACGAGCAGTGGGAGTAGTTAGACTACAAATAAATATTCATTTTCTTTTATTTGAACAATGTATGTTTCATTCTTGGATTTACAAGAAATTTGATTTCTGTATCCAGATTACATGAAAATGTTTCATAAGGTTTCTTTTAATGATAAATCAATTATCATTTCAAGAAATGGAATGAATGATTATTCTGGAATAAATAAAAATGACTTGTATGTTTTAAGAGCGTTAATTCATACAACACTGCTTAATACTGAATTGTTTAAAGTTGAAAAGACAAAAACAAAACGACAAAAGATTTCTCCAGATGATGACACGTATCTGTGGCATCTAAGACTTGGACATATAAACCTTGATAGGATAAACAGACTAGTAAAAAGTGGATCTTTAAGTCAGTTAGACATCGGTACCTTACTTGTCTATGAATCTTGTCTGGAGGGTAAAATGACCAAGAGACCATTTACAAGAGAAATGGATTAGAGCTACGCAACCACTTGAGCTTATACATTCAGACGTCTGCGGACCTATAGCTAGAGATGGTTATGAGTATTATATCACATTTATTGACGACTACTCTAGATACGCGTATGTTTACCTAATGCAACGTAAGTCGGAAACCTTTGAAAGGTTCAAAGAATTCCGCGCTGAAGTTGAAAATCAATTAGGCAAAACAATCAAATCTCT
Source organism: Xanthoceras sorbifolium (assembly GCA_003430845.1). Classification (NCBI taxonomy): domain Eukaryota; kingdom Viridiplantae; phylum Streptophyta; class Magnoliopsida; order Sapindales; family Sapindaceae; genus Xanthoceras; species Xanthoceras sorbifolium. The sequence goes on along the minus strand of CM010608.1, from coordinate 23,940,787 downwards.
ATGATAGGATCGTGGGGGTGAGTATCTTGACTAAAAGTTTGAAGACTACATAGTTGAGCATGGGATAGTATCCCAACTCATGGCTCCAAGAACACCACAATAGAATGGTGTTGCAGAGAGGAGAAACAGAACCCTGATGGAAATGATGAGATCTATGATTAGTTTCTCATCATTACCATATTCCTTTTGGTGATATGCACTACAAACTGTGACTTACATACTGAATGTAGTTCCATCCAAATCTATTCCTAAGACTCCCCTAGAGTTGTGGAATGGTCGTCAAGCTAGTTTACAACATTTTTGCACATGGGGGTGTCCAATACATTTATTGAAGAACAGAACTGGAAAGTTAGAACCTTGTTCAGAAGTATGCTATTTGTAGGGTACCCAAAGGAAACTCGAGGTGGATTCCTTTATAAGCCATAAGAAAATAAGGTGTTTGTATGGACAAACGTAACGTTTGTTGAGGAGGATTATATGAGTAATCATAAACCTCTTAGTAAGATTGTGTTAAAAGAGCTAGAATTTGGTACGACCATTGCTCAGTCAACAAGAGTTGTTGACGATGTTATTATTCCATAAACATCTGATAGTCAGATGATTCCTAGTCAGGATACACTACCACCTAGGCATAGTGGGAGGGTTGTTCGACAACCGGATCACTACTTAGGCATTGGAGAGGCACAGGGTGTCATTTCTGATGATAGTGTGGATGATCCATTGACATTTAGACATGCAATGGAAGATTCTGACAAAGAGGAATGGCTTAAAGCCATGAATCTCAAGATGGAGTCCATGTAATCTAACTAAGTCTGGAAACTTATAGACTTACCAGATGAGATAAAACCCATAGGATGTAAGGGGATCTACAAGCGTAAGAGAAGAGTAGATGAGAAGGTAGAGACCTTCAAAGCAAGGCTAGTGTCTAAGGGTTACACCCAGAAGGAAGGCATTGATTATCATGAAACCTTCTCGCCATTAGATATGTTTAAGTCTATTCGGATACTCTTATCCATAGATGCCTTTTTTTATTACGAAATCTGGCAAATAGACGTCAAGATTGCATTCTTGAATGGTAATCTAGATGAGAACATCTATATGGTGCAACCAGAAAGATTCGTACCCCAAGTTTACGAGCAAAAGATTTACAAACTGTAAAGGTCTATTTATGGACTTAAGCAAGCGTCTAGATCTTGGAACATTAGGTTTGATACTGCGATCAAAACCTATGGCTTTAAGCAGAATGTTGATAAGCCTTGTGTATACAAGTGCATCATTGACAAGAAAATATTTTTCCTGGTCATTTACGTGGATGATATCCTACTCATTGGGGATGACGTAGAAATATTGTCAGAGGTAAAGGGTTGACTTGCTAACCAATTCCAAATGAAAGATTTGGGAGAGACAAGTTATGTTCTAGAGATCCAATTAATAAAGGATCGCAAGAACAAACTGTTAGCGTTGTCTCAGGCATTGTATATCGACAAGATACTTGTGTGATTCTCAATGCAGAACTCCAAGAAAGGTAGTTTACCTTCAAGGCATGGAGTTCACCTGTCTAAGGAACAGTGTCCTAAGACACCTCAAGAAATTAAGGATATGAGACGGATTCCCTAGGCGTTCGTAGTAGGTAGTCTTATGTATGTTATGCTATGCACGAGACCCGACATCTGCTTTGCAGTGGGAGTAGCTAGTAGATATCAATCCAACCCAGGATTGGATCACTGGGTTGCTGTTAAGCATATTCTCAAGTATCTTCGGAGAACGAGAAACTATATGCTCATATATTCCCATTCGAATTTGATTCCATTGAGATATATAGATTCTGACTTTCTGTCAGACAAGGATTCAAGAAAATCCACATCTGGGTCAGAATTCACCCTTGGTGGTGGAGCCATAATTTGGAGGAGTATCAAGCAATCTTGCAGTACTGATTCCACCATAGAAGTCAAGTATGTAGCAGCTTGTGAAGCAGCTAAGAAGGCTGTTTGGCTCCGAAAGTTCTTGAGTGATTTGAAAGTTGTTCTAGATATGGATAGCCCTATGACACTTTATTGTGATAATAGTGGAGTTGTGGCCAATTCCAAATAACCAAGAAGCCATAAAAGAGAGAAGTATATAGAGAGGAAATATCATCTCATTAAAGAGATAGTGCAGCGATGAGACGTGGTCGTGACGAAGGTTGCATTGCAAGATAACCTGGCTAATCCATTTACGAAGACCTTAACGGTTAAAGTGTTTGGAGGTCACCTAGAGGGTCTAGGATTACTAGAAATGTCTCATATGCTTTAGTGCAAGTGGGAGATTGTTGGGATTTATACCCTAAAGTTTATAATTGTAAATGATTAAAGACTTAATAAGAATTATTCAGATTATCATTCAAGTTTATAAATGTTTTATATTCAGTAATGCATTCGTATTGTGCAAGAACATCCTAGATTGTAAGATGTAATCTCAGAATGAGTATATGATGGTCATAAACAGAGAGGATTCATTTTGAGACATGCAATCTAAAGAGTCAGTAGAGAGCGAACAAAGCTGGGTACTTTATTTGTAATTAATCTACTGCTGCGGTCCATTCTGTAAAGTACGGTGGTCTTATCCTAGACCGCTCATGTAGTTGACATGAGAATGGAGACACCTTATGGGTGCGTTTGGTACATAGGACAGGACAGGACAACGTGGGACAAGTTGTTCCTGTCCTATGTTTGGCGCAACATAGACATTGGACAACGTGGGACAAAAAACACAAAATCTTGTCCCACGTTAGACCCTCGGAAAACTAGTCCCATGACATGGGACAAAGGCTAAAATGACTCATATACCCTTATTTATTTTAAAAATTACAAATAAACCATCCTATATAAAGAAAAAAAAAACCTAAATTTTTTTTCTCTCATCAGAAATCTTACTGCCAAAACTTTCTCCTTCTCATCCGCCACTTATCTCCTCTCTTGTACCTCTATTCTCTCGCCGCACCTCTCCTCTCTCATCCGTCGCCCTTCGCCGCACCACTGCTTTTCCATCGACCGTCCTCTTCCGCACTAGTGCCGTTCTTCCCTCGTCAAGCCGTCTCCCTTCGTTGCCCCTGTCACCGTCGCTGCCGGTATGCTCTTCTCCTGTCAAAAATGACTCAATAATGAAGTTTATATATAATTTTTTAGAAACAACTTAAAAAATTATTTATAATTTATTTTAGTTAGATGTTCATTCATTTAAATCAAACGAGTAATTTGTTTTATTTGTTTATTAATTTACATGTTGTCGTTTTCAACATTTTACTAATAATAAGTTTTTAGTAATTTCAATGAAGAATCATGGGTGAGTGAGGGAATTCGTAAGTGGGTTTGTTGGATTTTGATCGATTGGGTGTTAGATTAGATAAAGTTTTAATTTTATCTCATGTTCACTCCTCAGGTTGCTTCTTTTCTATTTTAGTTTTTTAATGCTTTTTAAATATATTTGTTTTGTGTGTTTGTGTTCTTGGTGAAAGGATAAAGTTTTCAACTTTTTTTGGGATTGGTTTACTTGTTTTGTTATCTGGGTTTTCTGTTGGTTGTTGAAATTCATCCCCACTCTTTTCCAAAGTTATTTATGTAGTGGTTAGAAAGTTAAATATGAACGAAGAAGAGAGTTGCTGTTAAAGGAAAAAAAACATAGAATTTGGAAGTCAAGAGATGATGAAATTTGGAGGCTTAATGAAGATGAAGATGATGAAATTTGGAGGTTTGATGAAGATGATGAAAATAAAGAAAAAATTAATGGACCAGATGAGATGGAGTTATTTTTACTTCCATCTAGTTTTTTCTTGTTTTTAGATTGTTTTGTGTATGCTAACTCAAGTTTAACTATTTATATTCATTTTGTCTGAATATATAATTGCTTTGTTTGATTTGTGCATTGTCAAGATATGGATGAACATGACAATCAATTGATAATACTCGTTAGAGTATGCAGGCTTTACGCACACATGATGATGTGTTTTGTTGCGGTCCTTATTTATTTAATTGAACACAATAGAGTGCAAGTTGAAAGGATGAATTTAGGTCAACGGGCATTTTCTAGACTCTATATTAGGTCAAAAGAAATACAATGTATCACACGTGTAAGTGATACTAATTGTATATGGGAGTTGCGAATGGATAGGAATGCCTTCACAATATTGTGTGAATTACTAAAAATTCGTGCGGGGTTATTAGATGATGGTAATGTGACTATTGAGGAGTAAGTTGCTATTTTTGTAAACATATTAGCACACCATAATAAAAATAGAAGTACTCAAGTTAGATTCTATAGGTTTGGTGAAACAATCAGTCGGTATGTCATCGAGTTTTGCGTGCTTTGTTGCGTTTGGAAGACGTCCTGTTTGTCAAACCAACTCCAGTTCCAGATAATTGTACGGATTCGAGGTGGAGATGGTTTAAGGTATCAATCAAAACATATCACTTATATACATTACATAAAATTTATGTTACCCATATAAAACATGAATTGTCTTTTGTTTTTAGGGTTGTTTAGGAGTGCTAAATGGAACATACATACAAGTGACTGTACCTGAGATTGATAAGCCAAGGTATCGAACAAGAAAGGGATATATAGCAATCAATGTATTAGGTGTATACAATCGTGATTTGAAGTTTGTATATGTCTTATTTGGTTGGGAGGGCTCGGCTACTGATTCTAGAGTTCTTCGAGATGCCATTACTAGACATAATGGATTGAAGGTCCCATTTGGTAAGATATAAAATATCACTTATTTTAATTATTTGGTTGCTAACAACTAACATGTGTAGTTATTATAGGTAACTATTACTTGGCCGATGCGGGGTATACAAACGGTCAAGGTTTTCTTGAACCGTATAGAGGTACACGATGTCATTTACAGGAATGGGCGGACTTTGATCGTGTACCTAGGAATCACGAGGAATATTTTAATATAAAGCACTCACAAGCTAGGAACATTATTGAGAGGTGTTTTGGGTTATTGAAGAAACGTTGTGCTATTCTACGAAGTCCCTCTTTCTATCCAATTAGATATTAAGACCGCATGGTCATAGCTTGTGCTTTACTTCATAATTTTATTAGAATGTACATGGAAGTTGATCTTGAGGAATATACGCCATTCACACTTGATGATTTGCCTATTGGAGAAGACGTACCAAATGAGTCAGAATGTATTGATGTAGTTAAAAGTAGCGATAAATGGAGTCAATGGAGAGACGGTCTAGCTGATGAGATGTTTAATGCTTGGATGTTGCATAGAAGTTAAAGAGATTTTATCAATATTATTGTTGAACATTTGTATTTTTTTTTTTGTCAAACATTGTTGAATTTCAGATCTTCTTTCCATACTTTATTCCTAATTAAATACATTGTTGTACCTTATTTATAATTACATTTGGTATTGCCTAAATTCATGCAAATTTGTGATTTATCTTATATCAACATTGTTGATACATATATGTGATGTTGTTTCTTTTCCTTTTTGAAATAAATTGTTTAACTTTATTAATTCTGTTAAATAATCATATGTGTATTATGTCATAGGAAAATCCGATATGGGAGATAGACATAATTGGACACTTGAAGAAAATGATGTACTGATTAGCATCCTCGAAGAGATTGTTGCTAACGGTGGTAGATGCGATACAGGTAATTTTAGGTCTGGTGTTTATGAACAGGTTGTTGCAAAGATGCGTGAAAAAATTGAAAACATTAACATAACGACAAAACACGTGTAAAACAAAATGAAACGTATGAAAGATAAATATTCAGCAACTTATGATATGCTATACACAAGTGGGTTCGATTGGGATGACGCACGCAAATGTGTTACTGTTGACAGTTCTGACATTTTAGAGGCATACTTGAAGGTTAGTGGTTATATTAATTCTATAAAGTAAACAATTAATAGTATTATTGTTGTGTAAAATAATTTAAATTTTCTAACATATATATGTTTTTTTTTTCTAGAAATATCCTAACAAGAATTATACGGCTAATAGACCATTCCCACACTATAAACGACTGATAGTAGTGTTTGGGAAAGATCGAGCAACAGGTAGTATGGCCGAATCTGCAGCAGATGCTTTGGATGAAATGGGACTGGAAAATGATGAAATGGAAGCTTCTTTCACTCAGTCTATGTCAGCTCCTTCAAATGTTGCCTCCGCTTCCTTTGCTCCAAATTCATAACAAACATCAAAGCGAAAGAGAAAGATGAATGTGAATTCAGCTGTAGCAGACATCACCGGTGTTTTTGAAAAAGGCATTGAAAGGGCATCTGAGGATATTGCTAAGTTGACTGAGGCTATTACGGGAAGAAATGTAATGACCCGTTTAGGGGCTGAGCTAGAGGTATGGGTCTTGATCGTTCGCAAGTGATACGTGTTGCCATGTATTTTGAGAAAATGCCAAACCAGTTGCACATTTGGAAAGGCTTGGATGACTCGTACAAGCCAGATTTCGTGAAGGCAATTCTAGAGGAGTAACCATTTTTATATGTGATTCTGTGAACATTATTGAAACTTAAATTTGGTTGGATTTTTATCATGTTACAGACTTTTATTTTGTTAGAACAGTGAATATTTTCGACCAATTCAGTGGGAAATTTCAGATGTATTTCATAGAACTTGTCTAACTTGTGTATGAATTATAATTGATTGATTACAGTTTATTATACCAAGCCAATTCATAATAGCCTCAACTTGTAAATTATTCAGGTATATGATAAATATTAATAATTCTATTAATATACTACCACTTTTGTTATCATATTAAAATATTTAGTCTCAACTTTTGCTATGGATTATATTTAATAAAAATTATTAATTACACTATTTTTAATTATATTATTATTATATTATATAAAAAATTTATTTAATAAAAACATTCAAATTTTGTTCTGTCCTGTCCCATTTATCATTGATATGTTGTAACAAACATTGGACAGGACAAGAAGGGTACTTTGGTCATTTAAACCTCTTGTACTGTCATGTCCCAGACATACTAAACGCATAACAATACAATACATAGTTCTGTCCTAGACACCAAACACAATATGGAACAGCTGTCCTGTCCTGTCACGTCCTGTCCCGTCCCACCCTGTCTTGTCTCGTTCACGTACCAAACGCACCCTATATAATGAGATCATATAGGACCGTGCCACGATTTATATGAATCTCTCACCAAGATCTGTTAGTAGATGAGATTCATATATAATCGATAAACGATAGCTATTTATAGATGATCTTAATCCTGAGTGTCTTATCGACTCTTTCAGGTTGAATCGTGGCTTTTGATTTACCATGAGTGAGGTTGATGTGAATCCCAACCAATACCTCCATATCTTAGAGTTGCGGTTTGACTTGTGGCTGAGAAGGTTTGACCACATTAGTGAAATCCACTCCTTCTTGATTGAAGTAGATGAGTAGTTCCCTTAAGGGTTAATTCGGGGCTTGAACGATTATGAGTGCTCTCCTTCTTCCGTGAGGAAAATAGGATTTAATTGTTCATTAGAGAATCAATAGTACTTAAAGGAAAAGATATTTCTAGAGGGATATAACGGACTTTATGACCAAACTCTAATTATGAACTATTTATGGAGGATCACACTATATAAAATTGATCGTGTTGCTTTTTGATGGCGTCATTTGGGATACATGAGATTACAGTACAATAATTATAGCGGCAGCTGGCAATTCTGGACGAAGGGTCGTTTAGGGGGAAGAGACATTTGAAGTGACTGAGAGTCCCTTCGTTTTCCCACTTCGAGACTTGTGCAGGCCAGTAGCAGTTTGCCATGTGTCCGTCATGCGAGCGCCTTCTTTAAAGCCTTTTATAAGTTTTGGTACGCTCTCTCTCTCTGTCTTCATTTTTCTTGATTCTTCTTTTTCTTTTTAGTAGAGTAAGAAGCAAGTTCCAGGCAAGAGAAAGAAACGTTTGTACGGTCTTTGGTGACTATTTTTGCAATTTTCAGCGTCTATTTTCTTATCTTGCAACCGTAATCTTCGAAGTATGAGTCTTTTTTCCCGTAATTCTTGAATGATTCTTGCATTTTTCAATTCGTTTCTTTTTTAAATAAAACTGCTATGTTTCTCACCAGCATGTTCTTTGTGTTTTGTTAGTCAAAATAGAAATTTTCTGACTTTAGATATGGATAGGATTGTGACTAGAGAATAGAAACTGTTTCTTGAATAGATAAAGTGCGTGAGAACTTTATTTTAAGGAAAAAGAACTTATCTAGAGGTCGAGCGAATTTAGTAGGACTCATTGTCGAACGATGAAAAGGACTATCGTTGTTGGTCGAGCATAGCGTAGGTCGTATGAACTTTAGCATAGCTTTCCTTAGGCGTTTAAGCTTCGATCTCCCTTATATTGATTTGAATTTTCTTTGCTCGACATTGTTTGGTGTCATGTAAAACCCAAACAAAGATTCGATCATAAGGGAGATCGAAGGCTACGCCGATTCACCTGCGATGAGTGGCGAATCAACTGATAGCGAGCCTCTACCCTTGTCGACCGTAATGGCTACAGGCTTCTTGGAACAAAGGGATCCTGGTGCTCAACCTGAGATTTGGGGGATGGAGACTAGGGAGACCAGGGTAGTCGATGAGGTTAGGCTTGCTAACTAAGTAATTGACGCCATACCGTCAACGTCGAGGCCATTAAGGCTGCTGCAGAACAACCCAACCTCTAAGCTCGGTGAATCTAATCTAAAGAGGATTAGATTCCAATATGGGATACCAGAGTCGATTGAGCTCAGGCTCCCAGCTTATTTCGAACTGTAGGAAAAATAGTGAGTACGGCGCAGCGGAAGGCGCAAAAAAAAAAAAAAAATTTGCATTGGTACATTTTAAAATTTTTTCCAAAAGGAGAGATCTTAATACATAGTTAATTAAATATATTACAAAAGGTAACATGCATTTTGAATAACGTGATGCTTGATGTTGCGTCGACTTTGAACCGCAAGATCTTCCAATCCTTCACGAAAGTGGATCACCTTGGAGTGTGGACTCACTTTCTTTGAATTGTGTACCTGAGGATGAGAAACAAAAAACTTTTCTTTTTCGTTAGTCACTCAAAACCCTCTTGAGAAAACGAAGAACACTTTGTTCTTTCTTTCTTTTCTCTTGGGAGAATTCTCACACCTTTTTTTTAGAGATAGGGAGTTTTTTCTTAACTTATCAAAACTCATAAAAACTCAAAACTTGCATCAAAAGCTTAGCCTTGGCCGAACTCCCCTTGTTTGCATTTTATGGTGGCTAAATTCTTCCTATGGTGGGAGGATTTGTGTTTCACCATAAATCATATCAAGTTAGAGTTCAATCTTATCTCATCTCTTAAATCTATTATCCAATAATTATTAAAGGATAATTGAGAATTTGAATGACTTATCAAAACTTCCTAAAAGTGACTAATAGCCAACTTTAGAGTTTTGATAAATATCAAAAACTTCCTAATTTGATTTGATAAATAACTCATTTTATTTATCTCCTTATCAAATAAAGTTTTTGATACTTATCATACTATTACGAATAGCATGAAACTAGAAATCCAATTCCTAGTAGAAAAGTGTTTTAACTTTTAATTAAACAATTAATTAATTAATTAATTACCATTTAATTAAATAATAAAATAAAACAAAGTAATTTAACTAAATACATTAGCTAATGCCGCCCACCCCTATTGGCATGGGCCAAACTTTTGTTTTTCCATTTTATTAATCTCATTGGACCTCCACAAAAGTCCACATGTGAACTAGACTCATTCTTACAAAAAGAAACAAGTCCACATGCCTTTAAATAAATATATTTAATATAATTCAACAGTCCCATTTTTATTAAATGCACTAATTATATTACCAATATATTTACAGGATGTTAAAAACATCCCTTAGGGCCGCCCAAGGGGTCACACGCCCTTGGCTGCCCATCCCAGGTATTTTGACGAGTTATCGCGTGTCTTGATCAAATATAAGAACGCACCTCTCAAAAACTTTTAAAATAAATTCCAAAATCAATTCTTTAAGATGGATCAAATAAATGATCTTGTAGTATATAACTAGTTATCCATTCAAGTTCGTGTGGATTGGGGATCTTGGAGGACTATCTAAATTTAAACTCCAATAGACACAATTAATCACAATCAACAAATGATTCACTTAGGTCCGATCCATTAATTTTAGTTCATTTCACTAAATAACTAAAATTGAACTCTTAAATAAAGATAGAATGAGTGAGCGTGCTAATTCGTACTGTAACATCCCGGATTTCGGATAATTAATGTTATATATGTGAAAATAAATTTTACTATTTGAGGGGGTGAATGGTTGATGTATGAGGGGGTAAATTGAAAAATTCGTTATATATGAAAAATTCGTACTGTAACATCCCGGATTTCGGGTAATTAATTCGTACTGTAACATCCCGGATTGAATGGTTGATGTATGAAAAATTGAAAACTGAACCAGAGAGCATCGCGACCTGGTCACCGCGACCACAGGTCGCGATGGCTCGCTCGCGGCGGAAAACGCGATTTCTGGCAGTGAGCATCGCGACCAGTCACCGCGACCACAGGTCGCGCTGAACTGCTCGCGATGAAAACGTCGAATTCGGGCAGCGAGCAACGCGATCTCCAGCGCGACCAAGGTGCGCTCGCGACGAAGGCGGTGCGAATGCTCCAGTGAGCACCGCGACCACAGGTCGCGACGGCGGTCGCAGTAGCGAAAAAAATATAAAAAAAAGAGAAGATTCTCGCAGAAGCCAGAAAACAGCGAGAGAAGAGAGAGAGAGCGAGAAAGAAGGAAAAAGAGACCGAGAAAAGAAAAGAAAAAGAAGAAAAAGAAGAAGAGAGAAAGAAAAAGAAGAAGAGGAAGGAAAGAGAGAGAAAGAAAGTGTGGGTGAAAGAGAAAAGGGAAAGGGAAGGAAAACGAACTCGTAAAACCGTGACTTCTCGAACGAAAAAAAAGGGTTCCCAGGTTGGTGTACGTTTGTTTTTGGAATCGTTACGAAAAGTCTTTCGTTATTGTTTTGTTTTCGTTTTCGTTTTCGTTTCCGTTTTCGTTTTTGATTTCGTTGGAAGATTTCGTTTTCGATTATTAGTATGAAAATTGTTTATTTTATATGAAAAATCGATGTTTGATATCTTTATTGTTGATTTTGGACTGATTTTGTGATAGATCATATTTCGATTTCATTAAAAATAATTGATTTAGATTTTCGTAAAAAATTTTAGTATGATTCTTGAAGAATACTACGTGACTTATATGTTTATTGAGAAATTATCGGTTATTGATTAACTATTATGAAATTGATTGTGAATTTAGTTTATCGGAAACGGCCCTAGGATACTTAGATATAGAAATGGATATAGGAGGTTGGTATACCAGCTGGGTTTTACTGAGCAGTACTGCGCCGCTACTGATTGATACTGATGATTATTATGTACCTCCTCTTGGATTCGTCCAGAGGCTGGGAGACACGTACCTCCTCAGGATTCGTCCTGGGGGTTGGGAGCCATGTACCTTCCCAAGGATTCGTTCCTGGGATAGGGAGTTATGTACCTCTCTAGGTTCCGTACCCACGGTCCTAGAGTTGGGAGACACGTACCACTCGTAGGATTCGTCCTCGGTGGAGTTTGACCCATATTCCAGTCCTGTTATGTTTAGTATTCTAGCGGGCCAGATTTGAAACGAATTGGGAAGTGAATTGAATGAATTTATTAATCGATTGTATATGTTGCTTTTATTGTGGAAATTAAAGTGATGAAAACTGTTTTATGATTTGATTTTGAAGTTCAGTTGATTTGTACATGATTAGAAATGAAATTCATATTGTGATTTATTTCTTCTTAAAAGATATTTATATTGTGGTTTATTTAATTGAGTTTATAGTACACCCACTAAGCTATATGCTTAGCGCGTTAGTTTTGTTTCTAACGCGTAGGTACCAGGGATCCCGAAGAAGCCAAAGACTGAAGAGGAGATTCCTGCAGACAGAGGTGGAGAGTCACAATTTTTGGGTAGACATTTATGTTCATGTGTAATATGATTGATATGCATGCATATTCAGAGAGTCTGTAAATATGTTTTGTAATGAAGCTCTGTAATTAATTATTTATGATTCTTGATTTTCGTTTCATAATATTTGTAAATATTGACTTTTGAATTGTTTTATTTTATAAATTGTGTTGGAAGTCGCACTAAACGGCAGAGTGCGCAATTGTTTGAAAATGTGATATGAAGTGTTTTTTGAATTTGCATTTGAATTGATTTTGTGAAAAACAGGTTTTGGGAAATCCGAAAAATAAACGAAACTCTGCCGAATTTTTGTAAAAAGTTTATCGATTTGGGCTCACTCAAAAATGATTTTTAAAATAATAAACTCTATGGTTTCCAATGAGTCGAAAATTGTTTTATGGGCTCACAATAATTTTAAAAAGTATATGAATTTAGAACGTATTGAAAACCGTGTAGCGCTCCCTGGGTCGGTCCGGCCGGGTCGGGTCAGGGGGTGTTACACGTACCCTAGACAACCTAAAAGGAGAAAGTGTATCCTCGTAAAAAATAGCAGTAATCGCCAAGAGCTCATAGACCGTCTATACATATTTACCTATATGACCATGTTTTCGAACTTGGATATTTTGACTTGTCCAGAAGCCATATTTCAATAGTCACTATTGAAAACTCAACGTTAAGATTTAATATCCAATATCTCAAAACATCCATATGATGGATTTCTACTGACATTTGCTATATGCAGTCACGATATCCATTTCTATAAATGATGTCCTCTATCGATATACACGTGAATACCACCAAACCATCGAGGATAGACTATGCGATATAATCGTATTCATTGACAGCTCAAATGATAACACATGCAACCATAAGTCAATCATTTATCTCAGGTTTGAGATAGACTCTCTGATTGTCTCAGTAGAACACTTTTATCCACCGAAGATTGCGGATAAAGTTTTCTACAGTGATCCTATTCAATGCACCCAGTGCACTAGATTCTTTTGTCCAAAGACACTTCGATGATTTTAGACTTATCATATCACATTTGATCCCGCTCAAATGCTAACAAAAGAATCTACAACTTTAACAAGATAAAGGTGCCCAACCTTGTATCTTAAGTTGTGAATATCATTCGAGATTAACTAAAGAATTGTGTCTACCTCATACATATCTAGATGTATAAACAATTTTTTTTGTTTCTCATAGTCTCTTGACCTTATGATTATTTACGTTTGACAATTGATATAATTGCTATAAAATTTGTTAAAACAGAAATCATTTTTATTTATATGAGATCGATTGTCAAATACACTATTACACTCTTGCTATTAAGTATAATCCTAACACGAACACCTTGATTGGAACATCCCAGGATGGACGTGCTTCTACGAGCTGCCGTTTCACTAGGGGCTGAGATTTCCAGTGCCCTTTCTATGTCGGCTTCTCCTGCGTTTTTTCAACTTGGCTCCAAACCAACTGGTGGAGGCTCTTATTGGCTATCGAGGTGTTCCACGAGAAAAGAGGGAAGCCCTTCATACTGAAAAACCTGTTTTACTCATACTACCTCAAGGAACACAAAAATGATACTGGGCGGTATGTCTTGGCCGCTCGATCGCACCGCCCTCACCTGATCTCCGAGCTCACGACCAATGATCATGGTTGGAAGGATAGGTATTTCCTGGCGAAGGGCAATTTGGTAACATGGCCTTTCGAGGACGGTACTCAAGTTTGCTCGACCTGGAAAATTATTGGTAGGATTCTGATGTCGAACATAGGTGTCTTTTCTTTGCTTCTCATTGTATTTTTTGACCTTGTTTTTATTTGTTGTGCAAAGGGAGTAACCTGCTTTCAAGCTGCGGAGGGTTTGGACAGTGTCATGCGGACCAAAACTATCATCTCGGTTGATCCTATTGAGCGGAGTTGGAAGAAACTGTTGAGAGCTTGTGGAGATACGTCGAGCTGAATTCGAAAGGTACTTCATACCCTAAGCTTAAAGATTTAATTAGTTATGCTTAGGCCCGATACAGCTTTGAGCTGCTCTGTGGTGCCAAGTTTCTCACGCCTATCTTTGAGGTCGAACGAAAATTCGCCACAGATTCGATATCGAACGCGAAGATAACCATCCCTCTTATTGAAAAAGTGCTGAGGAAGCGTGTCGAGAAGGCGGCGACCTCGGCTCAAAAATGAAAGCAATCACAGGCGAGCTCGTCTGTCCCGACCACAGCGACTCAAACCAGCCTGATCTGACCTTGATGTCATCGAGCCCAGCTGCTGTCTCGACCTCTTTGCAAGCAAAGAAGAAGTAGAAGGTGTATAATGTCGATGCGCCTGAGCCTAACATTAGCTTTTCGTTTCCAGCTAGATCTTCACCTATCTTGGACCCGAAGTCGCTGCTCGATGGGGTCGACCGGTACCTGTTCCCTGAAGACACCACGCGCTTAAAGGATATGGAGGCATCGAAGGTGCTCGAGTAGGGGCTCTCCATCTCTTTCTATGTAAGTCTTGAATTTTTCATGTTCATAGTCTGGCTTGTTAATTTTTATATAGTCTAACGATCAATCTTATAGGTTCTTGAAGTGCAGCTCTATCTGAAGAATGAGCTGGAGTCGAGCGCTCAGAAGCTGAGGGACTTCAAGGAGGTGATTTCCTCTCTCAAAAGAAAGAATGACTCTCTGAAGCTTTCTGAAGCTAGGGCCAAAATGGCGGAGCACAAGAGTGCGGCTCATGTCGAGTAGCTCGATAGACATGTAAAGGAGCTGGAGGCCAATGTCGAGCAGCTCTAGAAGGATCGTAAAGTCAAAGTCAACTCCTTGGCTGAGCAGGTCAAGGAGCTGGTGAAAAGGCTTGGAACTATTGCTGGTGATGCAGTTGTCAAGACGAAGGCTGAGCTCATAGCAAAGTACAAATAGGGTAAGGTCGACCACTAACACCCTGATGAAGACATAGCCGTATGGGAAGAGCTCAAGGCCTTAACTGCTACTGACGCGGGAGAGGTCGAGCCCACAATTGGATTTGGAGCACTAGTGTCGTCGACTGCTGATGACACGCAGGTCGAGAGTAGTGACACACTCACAACGCGTGGGATAAATTCCAAGTGCAGGATGTGTCGAAGTAATAATTCCCGTAAGTACGGGGTCGAATCCATAAGTAAGTGATGGTACTAAAACTTGAAACTAGAGATATGAACTAAAATTAAAAAAAAAAAAAGTAAATCAAATTGGTTGTTGTTTTAAATTGCAAAAGAATAAAAGTAACTAGAAGTAAATCGGAAAGCTAGGCCAAGGGGTAGGAAACGCTAGGTGGTTAAACGGTCCCAATCATGGACAAGGGTAATTTAATTGACTAATTAACGCGCTTATTATCAAGACTGAATTATCATAATATAGGCACACCATATTATATAGGTCATGCAATGGTGTTGTAATTCCAATTTAAATCGCCTATTGGTCCTAGAGTGAAATTAATTGAAAATCTAATACTAATTCTAATCCTTAAATTAATTAAATACTTTCATAATATAATTAAACTAGCCATTGATCTTAGAATAAAATTAGACACAATTGTGACCTAATGATTTCCCATAATAAATCACAAAATCACAATTTCCTTATTAGCAAATATTCAAGATTCATGCAACACACTTTCGTAGTGCAACTAACAAGAATAATAATGCAAATAGAAACAAATATCTAAGAACAATTGTCTTGAAATAAATATAAATAATTTACATAGTCAATTAAAAACCCTAAATCCAATTATGGTCCAATGACCACCTAACTAAGAGTTTAGCTACACATAGCAATCAATGAAACAACTATAGAAGAAGAGTTGAATGAAATACAACCCATTCAAAGTGATAAAGAGAAGAATTTTCGCTTTGGTCTGGCTGGGTCGTTGTCTCCGTGGAAACTTCGTCCTCTTTGATGAATGATTGATTGAATCCGAGTTGCTAACTCTTGAATGGTGTAGAATCGTGTTTGAACGGTAAAAATTGAAGTAGAAAACCTTTGGACGCAGCTTGGATGAGCCAAGGACGGATCCCCATCTATTTCTCTCATTTTCCTTTTATAGACTGCGAAAATTAGGTCAGCCGTGACGCCATCGCGACCGAGTGCTACGACCCTAGGTCGCGTGGCTCAGGTCGCGGTTGTAACACCCCTTTACCCAAGCCACTAGTGTAACGGCCCTAATTTTTCGTAAATATAATAAATATCCTTGGATTATTATTAATTATTATTGAGCATGCAAAAGTTAAGTATGTGATTTAAAATTGGTGAAAAGTATATATATATATATATTCGATATATAGTGTATAAACAAATAGTGATTTTAACCGACTTAGAAATATTATTTTCATGGTGCATTTGGAGAATAATAGGTCCAATTGAATATTGGTGAAGTCAATTTGATAATTGGATAAATGTGGAATATTTTTGGAATATTATTGAGATGGAATGTGATTGATGGGTTAGTTTGATAATTAAAGGAGGATTGGTAAATCACATGTGATTAAGAGTAAATTTGTGCCATTGTAGGATTTTAAGAAGCTCAAAGGAGCAATTTGTAATTAAGAAGATATTATAATATATATATATATATATATATATAATATTGTTAGTGGAGGTGAAAAAAAAAATAAAATAAAATTTGACAAGTCAAACAAATTGACACAGCAACCATAAAAAGCAAAAACAAAACAGAAAATGGAGAGAAGAAACAGAGGCAAGTCGGCGAAGAAGAAAAGAGAGAGAAAAAAAAAAGAGAGGAAGAAGAAAAGAAAGCCGGGAGAGAAAGAAAAGAAGAAGAAGAAGAAGAAGAAGAAGAGAAGAAGAAGAAGAAAGAGGAAGGAAGAGAAAGAAGAAAAGTGTTGGAAAATTATCCAGATTCGGTATATACTAGTTTTAATTTTTCCAGAATATTTCGGAATTATCGAATGATATTGATTTTGAATTATTTGAATTATATTTATTAGAATTTATAGTTTGACATTGATCTTGAATTGATTTGATACAATTATTGGTTTCAGAAATATATCTGAATATAATTTTGTATATTTCTTTTATATGGTATTGATGAAAGTTTTGGATCTGTAAATATTAATATCAATTTGTAATTGAAACTGAACCGTTTGAAAAATATATATTTGAGGATTCTGAATTATATTTTCATTTGATAAAAATTTATGAAATCTATTGATGAAAGTTTATGGAATATTTAAAGTATAATTGTTTATATATTATGTTAATTTAAAAATTTACTAACTGGAAATTTTATTCGATGGTAATTATATTTATATGATTTTCTTAGAAATTTCATGCTTTTGATTTGAATGACTTTGAATATGACGTTTGAGTAGTATTTTTGGATTATGTTGGTGTACACTGATTTCTGAAATTGTTATAATTTTCGTTATATGTTTTGATTTGGATTTCTGTATTTTGATGAAATGAGTTGAAAATTTTATTTACGGATTTCGTATAATTATATTTTGTTTACGAATATTGTAAAAAAAAAATTGTTTGAAATAATTAGGGAATATTATAGTTTAATTGAATTTTTATTTTTTTTTTGTATGATTTTGAATAAATCGTTTTGCGAATAATATTTGAAAACGATTTTGGAATAATTTAATATAATTATTGATTTGTAAATGATATTTGAAATTAATTTTAGATTATATTGCTAGTAGTATTGATGAACGATTTTGGATTTGTGAATAATTTTGAATATAGCATTAGATCATTTTAGTATCATAGAATTTCTGTGATATCGTATGTTTTCAAATACAACTGTTTTTACGAATATTGTTTGAAATAAAGATTGATACTAATTTTGATTTACAAATTCAATTTGTTGATTTCGAAATGAATAAAATGATTTGATATGAAATTTGTAAAAGTTTGTATTGTGAAACGGCCTTAGGATACTTGAACATAGAAAACGGATATAGGAGGTTGGTATACCAACTGGGTTATTTCAGCAGTACTGCACCGATATTAGTAATTGCTGGCGGGTGTCTCTAAAGCAACCTCGGGCATCACACCGATATTAGTGATTGTTGGCAGGTGTCTCTAAAGCAGCCCCGGACATCACACCGATACCAGTGACTGTTGGCGGGTGTCTTTAAAGCAGCCCCGGACGTCACACCGTTATTACAGAGATTAGGCCCATATTCCAGTCCCTTGACTTATGTTGAGTATACCGAATGGTCAGGATTGAAAAGAAATGAATGAAGTTTATAGAAAAGAATTTCGAATACTTTTATAAGATTTACTAAAATTAGTTGAATATCATTGGATTTCGATGTATAGTTGATTTGAAATTTTATTTATGAAAATGTATATTGATTCCTGTTGATATTTAAATTTAAACAATTTATTTATTGTTCTTATTATTTGATATTTATAATTTATTATTTGATCAATAAGTTATTATTGTGATATTTTGTTTATTTGTCTTTTCTACTGGTTGATATATATATAATAATTTGAACAGAGTATTATTGACTTTATATGAGAAAGGTTTTGTTTAATTATATGTTTTGTTAATATGATTATTTGATATGCTTCGAAAAGTGTATTTGATATACTATGATTTGTATTTGTTTTATATATGTTATAAATGAGATTATGTTAAATTTGTAAATTCGATTAGTGTACACCCACTAAGCATTATTGCTTAGCGCGTTAATTTTATCACGCGTAGGTAGAAGAGATTCCAGTGAATAAAGAATTGAAGAGTTGAGAGCTGCAGAAGAAGATTTAGAGTCATGGGTAGTTTTATTTAAACTTTGTTTGTAAATTAATTACTTAAGCATGCATATACAGAAGTTTGTAAAATGCGAATATATGAGTTTTGTAAATATTTGTATAATAGTTTATGTTTTATAATGTTTTATAATTTATATTGTATATATAATTGATGTATGGTTTTATTGAAAATGTTTGGGAAAGTCGCACAAAATGGAAGGGTGCGCAAATGGTTGATTGATAAAAGAAATTTGAAGGGTTGAAATTATATTGTTTGAATTTTTAATGAAAACAGGAATTTTTGAAAAATCAGAAAAATAAAGGAAACTCTGGCAAAATTTGTTTAAAACAGTTTTTTTTATGGGCTCACTAGAAAGGATTTTTAAATTATAAATTATTTGATTTTCAAATTATAAACAGAATTAAAGAAAGTTTTGTAAACCCGGAAACGCTTCCTGGATCGATCCAGTCGGGTCGGGTCAGGTCAGGGGATGTTACAACTAGGATCAAATTAAGAAGCACTACTTTTCTTCCATTCATTCTATTTATTTATATACAAAAACGATTTTAGGTTTGTAAAAAAAAATAAACAAACTTTAAACCATTAAAAGAAATAAAAACTTTAATGTATTTATATTTTGAAAATGATCAAGTCTATTTTTCCATAAAAATAATTTGCTAGAGTTTCCCCTGAATTTCGAACTTTTCCAACTTATATGCTCGGATACGCACATTCTTGTTGTAGTGTCGAGCGACCATCTGTTGTTAGCTGGCCAACTTGATGGATGCTTGGTCTCGATGTTCATCTAGTATGTCGAGCTCACATGAGAGTGCTTGTGAGTTCTCTAACTTTGTCGCATGTTCATATCTAGCAATGTAAAGCTTGACTTCGACTAGTAGTATGGCTTCAGCTCTATAGGTGAGTGAAAATGGGGTCTGTCCGGTCAGCACTCGTGGAGTGGTTCTGTACGACTAGAGGACCTTAGGAAGCATGTCAAGAGTGTAATAGTATATTTGACAATTTTTCTCATATGAATAAAGTGATTTTAGATTTAACAAAATGGACATCGTGACTGCATCTAGCAAACGTCAGTAGAATACCATCATATGGATGTTTTGAGGTATTGGATATTAAATCTTAATGTTGAGTTTTCAATAGTGACTATTGAAACATGGCTTCTAGATAAGTCAAAATATTCAAGTTTGAAAACATGGTCATATGAGTAAATATGATAACCTGGAGAGCTATAGACGGTCTATGAGCTCTTGGCGATTACTGATATTTTTCACGAAAATACATTTTTTTTTCCATTTAGGTTGTCTAAGGTACGAATTAGTACACTCACTCATTCTATTTTTATTTAAGAGTTCAATTTTAGTTCTTTAGTGGAATGAACTAAAATTAATGGATCGAACCTAAGTGAATCATTTGTTGATTGTGATTAGGTTGTATCTATTGGAGCTTAAATTTAGATAGCCTGCCAAGATTCTCAATCCACACGAACTTGAATGGATTACTAGTTATACACTACCGGATCATTTAATTGATCCATCTTAAAGAATTGATTTTGAAATTTATTCCAAAAGTTTTGAGAGGTGCGTTCTTGTGTTCGATCAAGACATGCGGTAACTCGTCAAAATACCTGGGATGGGCGGCCAAGGGCGTGTGACCCCTTGGGTGGCCCTAAGGGATGTTTTTAACATCTCGTAAATATATTAAGAATATAATTAGCACATTTAATATAATTGGCTGTTAAATTATATTTAATATATTTATTAAAGGCGTGTGGACTTTTTTCTTTTTGTAAGAATGAGTCTAGTTCACATGTGGACTTTTTGTGGAGGTCCAATGGGATTAATAAAATGGAAAAATAAAGTTTAGCCTATGTGTTTAGGAATGGACGGCATTAGCTAATATAATTAGCTAATTACTTTGTTTTATTTTATTATTTAATTAAATAAAAATTAATTAATTATTTAATTAAAAGTCAAAACACTTTTTTACTAGGAATTGGATTTCTAGTTTCATACTATTGGTGATAGAATGATAAGTATTAAAAACCTTATTTGATAATGAGATAAATAAAATGAGTTATTTATCAAATTAAATTAGAAAGTTTTTTGATATTTATAAAAACTCTAAAGTTGACTATTAGTCACTTTTAGGAAGTTTTGATAAGTCATTCAAATTATAATTATCCTTTAATTATAATTGGATAATACTTTTTAGAGTTGGGATTGAGTTGAACTCTAGCTTGATAGGTTTTATGGTGAAACACAAATCCTTCCACACTAAAGAGAATTCGGCCACCATAAATAGAGGGCTAGAGGAGTTCGGCCAAACCATAATGATTATGTGCAAGTTTTGTGAGCTTATGATAGCCAAGAAACACCGCCCCCTACTCTAAGCAAAAGTGTGATTCCGCCCGAGAGAAAAAGAGAAAGAATAATTGAGTTCAAAGTGTTCTAAGTTTTCTCATGAGGGTTTTTGAGTGACTAACGAAAAAGAAAAATTTTTTATTTCTCATCCTCAGGTACGCAATTCAAAGAAAGGGAGCCCATACTCCAAGGTGATCCACATTCGTGAAGGATTGAAAGATCTTGCGGTTCATAGTCGACGCAACATCAAAGTTCACGTATTACAAAAGGTATGTTACCTTTTAATATATATATATATATATATATATATATATATATATATTTAGTTAACTATGGGTTAAGATCTACTCTTTTTTAGAAAATTTTAAAAGTACCAATGCAAAAAAAATTCTCTTTTGCACCTTCCGCTGCGCCGTACTTCTATTTTTCCTACACATGTCACTGTGACTCCATGCTAAGACATCGAGGTTCTTCTTTAGAAATGTGAGCAACACATTTCTGATGACTGGGTCTAAGTTTGCTCCTAGCTTCAAGGTTCTCTTCGACTTCAGCTCATCTATCTGGACTTCCTCTAGCTTTTCAACGGGCCTAGTAGTTTCATGCTCATCGATCTTGTATGGATTATTGTTGTTATCAAGCTCCGAAATTGGCCGGTTGCGGTAAGCCCCAGCTAGAGTATTCATTCTTTGCTCGTTGGCTTCCACTTTAACTGCCTATTCGCGGGACCCTATTCTGACAATCTTTTCATAATAAGACCTAGCCACCTTCTGCTCTCCACAAACACTTCCTACACCTGTTCGAGTTGGAAACTTTAAGGTTAGGTGCTTCGTGAAGGTGATTACCTCTAGATCGTTCAGTGCTAGCCTTCTTAGGACGGCGTTATAGGTCGTTGGGTAGTCGATGATCAGGAAATCGGTCATAGTGGTCGCTTGACGACTTGGTTCTCCCAGTGTTAGAGGCAAAGTGATAAGCCCCAGCGGTATAATGGAGTCCCCGATGAAACCATATAGTGGTTCTGTTGAAGGTCGTAAATGACTTGGCTTCAATCCCATCTCTTCATAGGCCGCTTTGTACAGGACGTTCACCGAGCTGCCATTATCAATCATCATTCTATAGATGGCTACCGTCCCGATGATCGCTTTGATGACAATTTCATCATTATGCAGCCAGTACACTTCTTGCATGTCGGCCTCGGTGAAGGTCACACTTTCTGCCATCATCCTCATGGTCGATTATTCTAGCTATTCCAACCTTTGCAACAATGCTTGATACTCAGGGGCTGAACGGGTTGCCACTGATGCGCTAGAGGTCGTACTTTCCTCTCTCTGTTCTGCCCCGTTGCCTCGGGGTATATTTATGGGTTGGGCAACCTTCGAAGGTGTTTGTCTGGCGATCATCTCCTCATGTCTGGCTGGGGTGCAGCGGCCTGGTCTTTAGGAAGTCCTGCAGCTTGCACCGCTTGGTAGGGGTCTCTCTCAGGTCGCTAATCGCGGGCCTCATGTTAATAGCGGGGCGACCTGGCTTGATGGGTCAAGCTGTAGGTGGGGACACTCTGCCGATCTCTATTGAGCTCCACATATCTCTCACCGTTGGCATTCACGTGGCTCACAGGCCCAGTGCGGTGGGATCCTTCACGACGTTCACCATGTTCTCCTGCAGCCCTCCTCGTTACATTAGTTGAATGGAATGAGACTCCACCTCGTTGAACTTCACATCGAGGGGGATCTTGCCTAGTAGAATAGTGAATGGTGTGGACTGGATTTTCCCCCACTGGAGGTGGCGGTGAAGTGCTCTCCATAACCTGCTCACGCGCGAGCTGATTCTGCATCTAGAATTGGTAGTCGCGCGCCATCTCCGCCATTATTCTCTCCATCTCGATCTGCCTTTCCATCCATATTTTGAAATCTAGCAGTCTGGAGGGACCAGCTTGGTCGTTTCCCTATGGGTCTACTTGAGGAAGGAACGAATATGTTGGTGGATTTGAAGCATATGGTGGGATCACAGGGACCACACCTAGAACAAGTGGGGGAAGTTGAGGCTGGTGAGATGCCTCTGATGTCCTCCAGTTGGTGGAACATCACTGCTCCTTGTTGTTCTGGAACGGGTTCCTACGCCTTTTGTCATCACTTAAAGAATTGCCTGAAAAAATAGAATAAAAACTGTTTTTTACAGAAAAAGAGTGGAGGTTTGAATCCTCCAATGGCCGTTCCTTCTAGCACCAAAATGTTGATGTGTGAATTCGATCAATGCAATAAAATAGTAAATATGATGAATAAGCAATAAAAATAAGATCAAACAAAGAGTTTTTAAAGTGGTTTAGCTTGAGAATCAAAGGCTACATCCACTGTTATAGTATTACTTAAACAGCTCTTACTAAGTGTTTTTTTCTCAAAATTCATAACCCTTGTACCAGTAATGATCTTTCCCTTCTATAGTATTAATGAGTGGTGTCATTACTGGTTTACATTAAATGGAATTACTAAAAATTAGGAATCAAATAATATCAATAAGTATTACAACTCAATTATGATACAATCACTGAAAATCAGGAAGTAAATACAAATTCGAAATTAATTAACAGATATGATCAAATCCCTTAAATCATGGGATTGTTCCTTATCTGGAAGATACACTTCGAGCTGGGTGTCTTACAAGCTAGAGTCAAACTGAGTGAGAGGATAGGTGATAAGGCCTTCTTAGCTCGCTAAAGTGTTGTAGTTCGCTTTGAACTTCATGTTCCTTCACCTCTCATCATTGGGACTTGTTTGCTATTTGGGCTTCATCAGCTTTCCGAGCCCATTGGACTTTGTTGATTTCTCCAGGCCCGTTGAGCTTTATTGATTTTTCCATGTCTGTTGGGCTTTATTGACTTTTCTAGACCCAATGGGCTTAATGAAATTATGCATATAATAATACGATATGTAAAAAAAAATATAGTGAATTTTCCAATGCAAACGATATAATAGTTAATTTGTAACTGTAATGTAATTATATAAGATAATGTAAAAGAAAAAAAATGCAATATCTGCAATATTATTTCTTTGACTCGATAACCATATAATTTGTGAATTTGTTGACTCATATGCTTCATAATCCATAGTTTTTTTTAAAAAAAATAAAAATAAAAATATCATGGAGACAAAATTTGAATTGATTCAACTTCCCACTCAAGTGGATTTCTCTAGATAACCACCACCAAAAAAAGTAAAAAGATGCCTTTCAGATCATCTACTGGACCTGATGCCACACCATAAAAACTTACCATACAGCAAAAAAAACTTGATCATCATCTTCTTCTTCCCACCAAATATATATGTTTTTTTCAAGTCTCAAGCATCAACATGTGTATGTTGGGTTTATGGGGTTTGTGTTTTAACAACCAAAAAAAGGAAATTAAAGCTAGTGTCAATGGAAACCAAATGGCAGTTGAATAGATGGATTGATCTTAATGGGGTTTTTCTTTCTTTTTTTGGGTTGCCATCACTTCCTTATAGTGCTCTCTATAGGTAAATTATACGAAGAATAGTTACAAATATATATTGGCGCATTCGAACTCACGACCTTATTGATGTGAGTTTGAGTGATTTATTACTGAACTATCTCTACTTTTATTATGTATAATTTTTTAATAGCTAATAAAGGGGAGGACACCAACTACCCTTGATAATCATAAAAACACATAATATCATGTATGGTGGAAGAAATGACAAATGAACTAAAGTGTAACAGAAGAAAAATTGTTAGTGTGGTGGGTTATAAAATCAGAAAAATCGTCAAAGTTTTGATGTCACATTATGAATTCTAAATATCCCGTACATTAAATTAAGATTAGACCATCCCCACTCAATGATGATTTTAGGTGGCTAATTCCTCTTCTTCCTTCTTCTCGCAACATTTTCTTCTACTATTTTGAATTTCTTGAACTCGCACATATTCTAAGCACCAAAGTTTTAAGTAAAAAAAAAAGAGTCATTACAATTAAATTTCAAGACAAGAGTTGGGCAAAACACTAAAAAAATAAATGTAAGATTTAATAAAGATAAAACTTTACCACCAATCTCTTAAATAAAAACAGTTTAAAACATTATGCTAAATTAGGATTTAATGATTTACATATAGGACATATCCGAATAGGACTAAAACCCATGGTAAAAATAGGATTAAATAATTATGGTCTTTGCATTCATTACATCTGTATTATTAATTTGACAAATTCCATTACAATTTATTATAGACTTGAAATTAATTATGTTCAAGTGGTTCAATAATTGTATGATACACTATACAAGTAGAGTATAGCATACTACACCAAAAAATAAAATAAAATCAATGGTCCATTTGATATTAATTAAGTTTGATTTAAGTCTTTGTACAAATGATGTTAAATAAGAATTTAATGTGAAAATTTTGTCAAAATGATAGATACCCATGAGAGAGACATTTGAATAGGATCCCATTCTCACTCCTAAATAACAATTTTTTTTATTTTTTTTGACATATTGTTACCCTCCTTAATTAATTTTCTTAAAAGATATTTAATTAATTATTAAGTAGGGTAATAATGAACACAGATTTGAATGTTATTTTTATTTTTTATTTTTTGTGGGCGGACCGCGGAAAATCTTCTCAAAACTTTTTGTCGAACAAACCAGGAAAGTCATCGCTTGACCATTCTTCATTTTTATTATTATTATTTCCACTTTATTGTGAACATTTGAATAACAAGTAAAAATTTAATGATTTTAAAAAAATTATTAATGATGGGATTCAATTCACATCACAATTGGGTTCAACTGGGTCAGAGGACTGAATCACTACAAGTACGGTCTGAGAAATAACTTCATAAGAAAGGTCTCCTCACGCATTATTTATTTATTGATAATGTGATATTTGAATCTCTATCATATAAGTGAACTGAAAATACACTATCCACCTCAATTGTAAGTGGATATCTAGTTAATTTATTCTTGATTGTCTTATTTTAATTACAATCACATTTGTGGATTTTTTTTTTTCTTCCTCTTTTTATACATTGTCAACTGTTTCTATCTTGAACTTGACACCAAAATTTTGTTTACTTTGTCAACAATGGAAAGTATATAAATGATGAGTCAAGCTATAAATTAAAATCATGCGTTAATAGTCATACCATACAAAAAGAATTTAAGGGAACAACAAAAAGTACCCGTGCACCAAAAAAAAAAAAAGTGCTCTCCACAGTCTCCCTATACACATTTCACATTTGTTTTTTTTTTTTTTCTCTTTTTCTTATTCAACTTAACATCATTTTATACATAAAAAAAAAAAAAAAAACTCCATATAACTTTGCAATAAAGAACCACTAATTAACTTCCATATTATTTTGTTGGTTGGTTGGTAACAATTGGGTTCCAATTGGCCATGCAACAGAAACCTTTTGCTTCCAGAAGCCTTGTTCAAGAAGTTAATTTGTTGCATTTTTGTGATTTCTGTTTACTTTCACAATAACAATATTAATAAGATTAATATTCCGTTGTTCCAATTTTTATAATACATCAACTTGCACCTAGCTCTTTCTAACCTCCGTAAAATCAGGATATCCACGTGTGATTATAATATGTTGAGTGACTATCGTGGAAATTTTTGAAGTCTCTTTACCACGTGGTGTCCATCCATTGGAGGAGAAACCAGATTTCAATTTCCAGAGCCGACCCCTTATTTATATTTGTTTGATCTTAGTGGAACCACGCGCCTCTGGTGTTTTTTTTTTTTTTTTTAATTTTTTTTCCACAAGACTAATCAAGTGCATGCGTCGGTATTGGACCTTGACTTATTATCTGACCATAATGCCCCTTTTCAGACAGCAAAGATTTTATATATATATATATATATATATATATATATTGGATAATTAAAGAAAATTTCTCTTTGGGTCATTCACGTTATTGGACTCTTATATCCTAAACCTATTTGTGGAGACGGTAAAATTTTTGGACCCACTCTTTTAACCCCACAATAAGTGAACATAATAAGTTAGGAACTCGTGCAGAAGCGGTAAAATTCAAATCTCATTTCTAGACACTTGAGGATGATCCCCTTACCACTGCGCTATTGCCCATTTTCAGACAGCAAAGATTATATTAATCTCAATGTAAAAGCTATGCCCATTTTGGTCCTTCCAAGACCTAAAACTTTCAAAATCACACACAGGCAGGCGGCAATCGCTTCACTTGCCCTCCAAGATTTCACATATGGGGTGGTTTTGTTATTATGAGTTTTAATTTCTCAATAATATGTCATTTTCTTCCATTGAATTTGTGACCACCACCGCCACCACCTTCCCTGCTCTCAACCGCCATTCTCAGCCAGTGATCCCACGTTTGACTCTTGTTTAATTATAAAAGAAACTCATCACATCATGATATATTAGTCCACCATCTTATGATCATGATCAGACGGTGCCCAACCATCGACCTAACTAACAACTATTATTATGCCATTTGTCATAATTATTATTTAAGGTCCTATATCTGCTATGATCATAGGTCTTCGATGTGGAAAATCTTCATTTAAAAATTATTATTATTAATGTAACACCTCCTTTTGTACCTCATCTATAAAAAATTATCAATCACAACACTAATCTTTAATATTGTACGATTAATTGTCAATATTATATAGTCAATTATTTAACATACAGAAATATTTGTCTAAATTCTAGATTTGAAGTAAAAATATATTAGAAAGGAACATGACTCGAACTTATAATTACTCATTAATGTGTGCAGAGTCATACCGGCATCCTAAAAAAAATATGCATACACATTTGATATATTTTAAAAAAATGGACCGACCATGGCCATATATATATATATATATATATATATATATAAATACAAGCTAGCTAGACCACAACCTTGCTTGCCTTTCCATCTCTCTATATCTTTCAAAAAGTCATCAACATTCTTCCAAAACACAAAGAAAAAGAAAAAAAAACATAAAAATGAATCGCTTTCAGCTTTGTTGCCTCCTTATTGTGGCTGCTGCTGCTTCTCTTCTCCTTTTCTATACTCCAAGAATTCACGCAGCTCGAAGCAGCTTTCCAAGTCCTTCCACAAGAAACCACCGCCACCTCCAACACCAACAAGAACAGCAACAAGAAGCAGCTTTTCACCCTTCTGTTACAGCTCCCAGCTTTTCCAGCACCACCAGAGAATTCGAGTCCCAGAAGCGTAGGATTCCTACAGGATCCAATCCATTACACAACAAGCGACGATGATGATGATGTTCTTGTTGTTATGACAATCAAGCTTATAATTCTGGGGAAATCAATCATGCATCATCAGCCGCCGTATAATATTCAGATAATTTATATGTTTATTTGATTTTTCTCTTCTTTTTTTTCCAAGTTAGATATATATATATATATATAGCTTGACAACATCTAGATTATCTGGAGAAATTATATATTGTTAATTAGATACTAGAGACCTATCGTTAGCTAGAAATGTAGAGGGTCTTTGTACAGAAGGTAAATTAATTAATTAAAATGATATATTACTCTTCTGTTTGTTTGAATCTCATGTATTATAATTATTCGCTGAAAGTATATATATTTATATACATAGTAGAAATGTGTTTTCTGGTGAAACATAGCAGAGATGATGATGTTTAGATAAAAAAATCTGTTTCGTGTCCACAAAACAGCCTTTTATAGTTCTTGCAAGATTTGTAATATGATATCACATGTCCATGCAAGTATACATATATTTGTTTGAATAATCTGGTTTCATGATAGAGCCTCCATATCATATGAATCCAAAATTTCTTGCTTTTTTTGTTTTTGTTTTTTTGAATTCTCTGCAGCTTTTCTTGGTAAGCTAACAAGAAAGGTTTGCGGCTTTTTAGTTAAATGATAATTTGATTCACACAACGTATATTGAAATATCGCCATCAAAACAGCTACACTGAAATCAAGAATACAAGGTCTCTAATGATCGATCGCTATATAACACTTGACTTAACAGTGCTCGAGATCATGACCCCATTTTGATTTGTGTTCTTTTTGAGTCACGAGACTGAGTTAAAAGAGTTGGCATAGTAAATGGAAGAAGCAGACTCAGTTTCTCTGACCTATAATAGCCCAACATTAATGGGCAGTGTAAATACCCATTATTTCACACAACCACCATGCAATTAAAGGATGGAAATAACTCTTTTTTGCAGAATATGGAATATATGTTGGCTCTTTATATCATTTGGTCTATAACAACACAAGTACACAACACTAACACTACCTCCCAACAATCAAGTGCTGCAAAATGTAGCCAGCAATTATTACACACCATTTTTCTCTCACTGTGTTTACTAACAACAGCACCCCTTCGTGTCAAACGAACGAAGAAAATATTACTCGAATCTCAATTGCATAATTATGAGTGGATTAATTAATATGATTATTATTATTTTTTTTAATTTAGACCCGAGAGATCGAGCCAGTGGGCCTACGTCACCAGGCCAGTCGGGCTCGTTTTACTCCTTTTAGGCCCAGTTCATGTTGTGCTCTGGATAGAGTAACAACAAGAACCAAAAAAAAAAAAAATCTTGCATTTGATCGATGCACTTGATTGCATGGGAAAATTTGAAGAGCAAATTTGAATTGTGAAAGTGTGGGGGCTGGGTGGTGATTTGTGAAGTGAAAGTGGCTGTGGTCCACTGCTCTGTATATTGCAAGTGCATACACATTGACAATAGATACTCTCTTTAGTGTAATGGGAATGCGCGTGTCGCATTTTTATGTCAGCTGAACAAATTATTACATAGCTGAAATCAAGTCATGAGAGAATTTCTAACCCTACGCACCGTGTTCAGGCACGAATGCTGATAAGATTATTGTATTTGTATACGTATTTTTTTCATGAGTACATAAATTACATATACTTAGAATTCAATAACTTTGAAATATATGCAATTTACTTTTAACTTTGAAAAGTTTTAATTGGTCTTCAACCAACAACTACACCAAAAGATCATGTTCATTTTGTTCACTTTTGGTTTTACATTTCATTTTTGAAACTATCCTATACGAAATAGACTTTATCAATATGGAATTTAGGTGTGCAACCAATTGAAAAACGAAACAGCAATTTCACTTAATACCAACTTTACTTTTGAGTTTTTATCTGATTCTCATATTATATTGATGAAGATCGGTCCTTACTTTTTGGTGTTATGAGGTTAGAAAAAAAAAATTAAAATTGGAACCTTTAGGACTGGTGCCACCTTTTCATATAAAAATGGGATTTTTAAGTGTCATAATCTCATTTAAACCTATTTAGAAACATCATTTTTACACCCTTAAAAAAAATCATTTTCCCGATCCAATACTATTGCCTTGTCCGTCTATATCCGAAAATTGACCCCAACCCCGAACCTGATTGAAATGGACACATTTGAGATAAACGTTTTATAGTATGTATTAATTCAAGTGAAATCTTTTTATTAAACTATTGAACAGCATGAGCGTTGGACAGTTATTTTTTTTTATTTGTCTCATTGGTTTAAGCCGTGGGATAGTATATTAATGTGATTATTAATATGGAGTGCATACAAAGCCCAATTTAATCTCATTTCTCTCATAAAGTGTGAGTTCAATAAGAACATTTCTCGGGGCTAGAAACAAAATTAGGCCCTTTTAGGACCAAAGCCGGCCTTGATCTTGATTTTGTATTGTTTCAGGTTTAGAGTTAGACCGACTACTCCAAAAACACTCATCCATAAAAATCAATTCTATTTCTCTGAAAATATAGAACAAAGGAGGATGTTGACTGATGTTAAATTTAATCTTTAGCGAACATTTCAAACTACCCATATGTTTACAAATTAGTTCACCCCAATATCTAAAATCAAAAAAACTATAAACAATTTGAATATTTTTAAATAAGTAAAATATGAACGGATTCATTTCACGTTATCAATATCGCTTATACGAATATTTTCATATAAGAGTTTCCTAATTATATTGGAAAATTGAAGTTTGGTTTATAACATCGAATTCAGGTCAATAGCATGCATTGCTGGTGATGAGAAGATCAAGAGGAACATGCAAATTAGGTGTATATATAGGAATTGGTGTTGGTAACCACATGAATCTCCTTTTTTTTTTGGTACACTGGAAGGCAGAAAGCCCAGCTAGAGAGGAACAATCCTTATGGAGAATGCTGAGAACTCCAGGAGGGGGAGAAACAAAAACAACCACAGTACCCATACATTTTTTTTTTTTTTTATATACCACTTGTGGTGGTGGCAACTCGAACCTGAGACATTGCTAGGCTGAATAAGTGCCTTTGCCATCGAGCCACATTGGGCGGTGATACACTGCCCATACTTATTAAATGGTGACCCATCTTAGCCATTCCATCCACTAGACAATTGTTTTCCCTAAAAACGTGATCCAAGGAGCAAATCCAATCAGCATTCAACAACTTTCTATAAGCCTGAATGAGGCTGTATTTTAATAAAAGTTAAATGTATACAAAAAATTTTAAATAAATAAAATAAAATTTTGCATAGCTAAAAATTTTAAGCTATTACCTTGAGTATTGAAGAAAAGAATTAGGTTATTGGAAAAAACAAACAGTAACATTAACCGTTAATTTCCACTAATAAAAAATGCTTAAAAATAATTTTAAATTGCGTAATATTATTTTATCAAAATTTTTATTTAGAAACCCCACAAATGATGTAACCCAAATCAATAGTTTATATTTATCATATAATTATAAGGTAACGTGATGACTACAAATTAGTGATTAGATTCATAGAAGAAAATACAAATACAAACATCAATTTTGAAAATACAAAGCAGGCGAGACGCAATATTGGACCAATTCAAATTTAATTAACTTTCGTTGACGACGTATGTGATGCTCTTGCAAATGCCACCTTCAATTTTCAACCACTCGATGAATATAAACGGGCCTGATTTTGTCTAATGAACATGGGCCCAAATCAGCTCAGCCCATGTGTCACCAGTACTTTAAAATATTTATCTCTATATAATTTCATCTTTTACAAAATTTGTCAACAGTGAATTGATCCACACCGCACGACCATATAGTTTTAAAAAAGATAAAATGAAGAAATAATAATAATAGAGGTATAACCATTATTTTTCTTTTTTTATTAACAACTATAAATTTTATAAATTTGAAAGTTAGGGAGTGTGACACAATTCGATCCCATAATTTCATTCATTATCAATTAATTATTTTTGTTCAAATATTACATTTTCTTATAGTTAAAGTTGTGTGTACCTTCCAATCTATATTAGCGGTGCAGTTTAAATCTCACCATACACATTTATTAATATGTGTAAAAAATTTTTTTTATTTTATAAGAGTAGATATCTCTTAATTAAGAAAATTAATATTTAAACCGTTTATATAGTAATTATTCTTGGTAAATCCCGATAAATTTCTAATTCATTCATTATCATTTTTGAAATAAAAATAAAAAATTGAGTTGTAATACTTGTTTTTGAAAAGTGAGGCTTCGTGCTCAACTTATTAACGTGGATTGGCCCAACTTTTCATGGGCTTAAAAAATCATTTTTTCTCCATCATCTTTGTAGCGCGTATACGTCACTTTTCTTTCCGGAGGGTAGCCTCAGACCCTGGGATCAAAAAACCGCGGGAGTTCAATGTCGGTAGCACCTGAACTAAAAGATATGACAAATTCAAACACTTATACAGTTTAACATCAGTAGTTTAGTTTAATCTGGTAATTAAAAACGAAATGGATGAATTTAACAACTGCTCTAATCACCATCCCCAGTCAACTAATCAGACACTGACCCCGTTCTTTAATCCTATTTAATTCAAACGTGACCAGTCAACGGTCCAAAAAAACGAAAAACATTTCTTTTTTCAACTGTTGTCCGTCCCTCCCTCCCAATTTCGACCAAAATCTCTAGGGTTTCAAACGTCTTTTTCTTCGTCCGATGAAATCGCGAACGGTTATGGTCCCGTTGTGTCTCGTCGTCGTGGTGCTGTTATCACTCGGTTTCGTCACCGTCCAATCAAAATGCAGCACAGACTGCGATCGAGCTCTGGCCTCGTACTACGTCTGGAACGGTTCGAACCTCACCTTCATAGCAGAGACCTTGAAATCGTCTCTGGTAGACCCTGCCGATCTCAGCTTCCAATCCATCTTGAGCTACAACGACCAGATAGCGAACAAGGACAGCGTCTTGGCGGACACCAGGATTGAGGTCCCGTTCCCCTGCGATTGCATCGAAGATGAATTCCACGGCCACGTGTTCCAGTTCTCCGTCCAACCAGGTGACACGTACGAGAGGGTCGCGACCCTGTATTACGCCAACTTGACCAACGCGGACTGGTTGAAGAGATTCAACAGTTACGCGACCAATAATATTCCCGATACCGGGACGCTTAACGTGACTGTGAACTGTTCGTGTGGAGATGCCGCGGTTTCGAAACGTTACGGGTTGTTTGTTACCTACCCGTTGAGGCCGGAGGATAATCTGTCGTCGATTGCTTCGGCTGCGAATTTGAGCGAGAGTTTGCTGCAGCTTTACAATCCGCAAGTGAATTTCAGTCAAGGGACCGGCTTGGTTTATATTCCGGGCAAAGGTGATTGTCTCTACATCTCTAAGAGAATTTCTATTTATTTATTTTCACATCTGTTTTAGTTTTTGTGGTTTAGGTTTGAAGGTTATTGATTTTTTGTCTGAGCTGAAAAGTGTGTCAAAAATGGGTGATTGTTTGATGGGAATTGGATGTTTAACTTTATTAATTTGTTAATGAAGGGAACGGTAAATTAGAGTAGGTTGTTATGTTGTAGGAAATTTGTTACTGGATTGCCTATTTGACCTGTAGTTCTAGATTTCAGTGGCACATTTTTGTTGGTGAATATATATTGTTGTGGGCAGGTGTTATGGTAGCTCTTAAATGTGTATAAGAGGAAAGGTTTAATGCTGAGATAAATCTTTGATATGTGAAGTTTCTTATGAACTCTACTTAGACTAAATGTTTTGGTGATGATGAAGTTAATGGTGATTGAAACAGAGATCTTGTTTTGCGATTTCTTTGTATTAGAATTGTTATCGAGTAGGATTCTTTTTTTTCTTTGCCGATTGACAAAGTGGTGGGCAGTATAAGGCTAGTATTCCATTGATGGAGCCGTTAGCCTTCTCGAAGAGCTGGTTGAAGCATAATTAAAAAGCATGGCGATAGACCTCGTAATATAAATTGTTAATCTAGTGGGTATTATGGAACTCAATGCACCGATTCCAATTTTTGTGGCTTGCAGATAGGGTCCAATTTGTTTTTGGTTGCATTTCAAATGTATCCATATGTTTTTGCATCTATGATTTTCCGGTTTCATCATTGTGTATCATTTTGGGCATATTTGTAGGGAATCCATTCGTCAGCATATGCGTTTTGAATTAAATGCACCGAACTATTTAACCTCCCAGTCCCAGTTGGTTATAAATTCACCCTTGATATTTTTAGCAAACTATTAAGTAGTTAAATGAATAAAAAGCAATCATAAAGGATGTTGAATTTAATTATATTGCATATGACATGCCTCACCAAAGCCTTTTGTTTTTTTCTTCTTTTTTGCAGATGAAAATGGTGCCTATCCGGCTTTGAAGTCCTCGAGGTAACTTCTATAAGTTCCATCTTCATGCTACTAAGTTCATAATTATCAGTTAATTTTAATTTTTGAATCTTTTATGAAATTTCTAATGTTCATGTCATTTATCATTCTTTCCTTTTGCAGCACAGGTGGTTTGGCCTTCACTGCATGTTTGTTATATCACAATTATCTTCGTATCGGAGTGCTGATGTGAGATGCTAAACTGGAAACTAATACTTTGAGCTTATGTTTTACTTTTATATAAACAGGAATATCTGGTGGAGTTATTGCTATCATA
Source organism: Xanthoceras sorbifolium (assembly GCA_003430845.1). Lineage (NCBI taxonomy): Eukaryota > Viridiplantae > Streptophyta > Magnoliopsida > Sapindales > Sapindaceae > Xanthoceras > Xanthoceras sorbifolium. The sequence continues at coordinate 23,905,701 of CM010608.1, read as the reverse complement.
TCTGTTGCAGTAGTAGCGGCGGTGCTGTTCCTGGCAGTTTTTGTATATTTTGGAATTTACCGAAAGAAGAAGTTGAAGGGGGTAATGTTGCTCTCAACAGGATCTCAAGATCTGGCTGCTCAAACTGGAAATGGTATTTTTTTTGCGCTGTGTCATTCATATATCGTTGTCCTTCTTGTTTGTTTATATAGATAATTGTGAAATGAAGAGTGCTTTGTGGTTACTGGTCTTAGCAAGTATCTTTAACCTTACAATATTATATCATTTTTTTGAGTTATTAATTTTTAAAGTTCTATATGTATATATAAAAAGATCAACAGTTGTGAGATGTGATTTCCTGATTTTGTTAGAAAAGCATGTTACTTCGATTGATAGAACCTTGCTATTTCAACCATCTGTTTTCTCTTTTTTTTTTCTTTCCTCTCTCTCTCTCTCTCTCTCTCTCTCTCTCTCTCTCTTATCTTGCATATAGTGAAATAAAATTATTGGCTTTACCGGTTATTTATGTTCTTGTACTTTCCGAGATAATAAACCAAACTATGATTAGTCATGATATCAATGACTGATTTCTACTGCTATTATGGGTTTGCTCCTGAAATAACTTCAGATAAAGCTACAGAATCCACTGTTCCAGCTGCTGGTGCTGCCACAGGCCTTTCAGGAATAACTGTGGACAAATCGGTAGAGTTCACATATGAAGAACTTGCCAAGGCTACTGATAATTTCAGTTTGGCTAATAAAATTGGTGAAGGTGGTTTTGGAGCTGTTTACTATGCGGAGCTGAGAGGAGAGGTATGTACTCACAACCTTTTCATTTGTTATAAATGATTGATGGACAAAGAGTTCTGCTTTGATGTCTCTGAATCCTGTCAATAACTTTATCTACATACAAAAAGCTGATTTCTGGATTCAAGATGAGTGTTTCCTTGCAATTTTTGAAATTATTATGATTTTTTTTCTTTTTTGAAAATCTTGGCTATGTTTTAGGCATGGTAGGAGGTCATTGTTTGAGAGGGAATAGTTATGTGAGGAGCTCATACTTGATTGCAACCAGCTAGTGTAAAAATGAGATACTTTAGCTGACTTCAAAGAATAGCATGTGGCCTAGGTAAGTGGAGATGAGCAACCAAGCTTGTTTAAAGAACTTAGTGTGAATTTAATCTACTAAGTATAAATAAAAATGCAAAACCAGCTCTGTTGCTATGGTAGTTTGTTAGGTTAAAGTTGAATGGAGGTCACATCATTGACTTTCATAGGTATTGTATATAACACCATTATTTTGCCTTTCATAAGAACTAAGATTTCCTTCAATGAACATGCATATTCATTATATATTTATATGCTGCATTTCTTTATGCTCTTTGTGGACAGATATGGAAGCAGTAAATGCTCCCTGGTCATGTTATGTGAATTCTTTTAATTAATAGACTGATTTGTCTCTATAGAACTCATCCCTTTATAATTCTCAATGCAGAAAGCTGCAATAAAAAAGATGGATATGCAAGCATCAAGGGAATTTCTTGCTGAATTGAAAGTTCTAACACATGTTCATCATTTGAACCTGGTAAATATTCTTGCTTTCTTGGTGCCAGGGCCGGCCTTGGGCCTGGGCGTCAAGCGCGACTGGCCAGGGCACCAGGCCTAAAGGGGCCCAATTTTGTTTTTAGCCACGAGAAATATTCTTACTGAACGGACACTTCATGAGAGAAATGGACTTAAATTGGGCCTTGTATGCACTTCAGATTAATAATCACATTAATAAACTATCCCACGGATTCATGAGAGAAATGAGCTTAAATTGGGCCTTGTATGCACTCCAGATTAATAATCACATTAATAAACTACCCCACGGCTTGAACTAAGATGACAAATAAAAAAGTAGAACTGTCCACCACTCATGCTGTTCAATAATTTGATAAAAAAACTTCACTTGAATTAATACATACTATAAAACGTCCATCTCAAACATGTCCATTTCAATCGGGCCGGGGTTGGGGTCAATCTTCGGATAGAGATGGACAAGGCAATCGTGTTGGATCGGGGAAATGATATTTCTAAGTAGGTTTAAATGAGCGCCGAAAGTGACATGACACTTAACAACCCCGTTTTTAATTTAAAAAAGTGGCACAAGGCCTAAAGGGGCCTAATTTTTTTTCTAGACCTGGGCCACCAAAAAGCCAGAGCGGCCCTGCTTGGTGCAGCAGTTTCTTGCTGAAAGGAATTTTTATAACAGTCAGCTCTTAACAGTTAAGAGGTTGCACTAGTGATTTGATATTTACCTCTCTCAGCTCTGGTTTATTTTTTCGTTGTTTCTTTTTTTTTTGTTTCTGATGGATGATCTTTGAATGTGTAAACTTTTTTAATCATTTAAGCACTATATACTACATCACTACTAATGACATCCTGTGTAGGTGCGCTTGATTGGATACTGTGTTGAGGGTTCCCTTTTCCTAGTATATGAATTCATAGAGAATGGCAACTTAAGCCAACATTTACGTGGCTCAGGTAAGGTTGCATATGTTTGGCGAGAGCTTTTATTGTTGCTGGATATTGAAAGCAATGTTGACGATTGTTTTCCTCTGTTTTCAGGAAGGGAGCCACTGCCATGGTCTGCTAGAGTGCAAATCGCCCTTGACTCAGCAAGAGGTCTTGAATATATTCATGAACACACAGTTCCTGTTTACATCCATCGAGATATTAAAACCGCAAATATATTGATTGACGAGAACTTCCATGCAAAGGTTCCATTCATTTTTTGTGGCCAAGGTACCATTTGAAAGCGTTTTCACATTGTTATATTGAATCAATTTCATTGTAGGTTGCGGATTTTGGATTAACAAAACTGACTGAAGTTGGAAGTGGATCGCTTCCCACACGTCTTGTGGGTACATTTGGATACATGCCGCCAGAGTAAGATAATTTTCGATTTATTTTCTGAGATAATAGCAAATTCAGTATAATCGCCCAAGGTATCAGCATAGGGATATATTGAATGAGTAAAATGTGCGCAGGATCTGATCAGCAATTTTTATTTTATTTCCTTTCGTTTTTATTCTTTTACTTAAATATTGGAAGTCACAATTGTAGCATGCCTGGTATAAAGATTGATATATAACAAAAGTAACTCTTAAGTTTAAAGATCGTTAAATACTGTATATCAACTCTTGGGGATATTGGTTCTCAGATTTGATATCTTCTGAATGTATAGATAATAGACTACTGCAAGAAAAAATGGGAATGGATCCACTGTCAAGGATGGTTTTACTATTCACTGCCTGCAAAAGCTCTATTTCTTTGTTTAAAAAGTGGATTAATGTACTGTATTGCTTTTGCAGATATGCTCAATATGGAGATGTTTCTCCCAAAGTAGATGTATATGCGTTTGGGGTGGTCCTCTATGAACTAATTTCTGCCAAAGAAGCCATAGTCAAGCAAAATGGTTCTGCTGCTGAAACAAAGGGCCTTGTTGCTTTGGTTAGTTTTCTTGTCAACCTTCCATATCCGTCAAGTAATTAAGTGGCAATAAATGGGGTCTCTATGAGCTTCCGCTGTATTAAAACTTGAAAAAAGCAAACTAGTGTGTTAAAACTATCACAAATTGTGATTTCTTTACACTTTACTGAACCTATAAGGTTAACTTTCCCTTATTTGAAGCAAATCTTAATAGAATTTGGAAGAGCAAGGGTGAGCATATTTTGATTGTTTCTCCTTGTTCCACAGTTTGATGAGGTCCTTAATCTGCCAGATCCCAAGCAGGATCTTCATAAACTTGTTGATCCTAGGCTTGGAGATAACTATCCGCATGACTCGGTCTTGAAGGTGAGAAAAACTTTTGAAAGGAAATTTTTTTAAGTGTTTATGATTTCGAATTCTATAAAGCTAGGGTGTCTGCTCTTCTTATTGCAGATGGCCCAGCTTGCCAAAGTATGCACACAAGAATTACCACAACTTCGTCCTAGTATGCGATCCATCGTGGTTGCCTTAATGACTCTTTCTTCCACAACGGAGGATTGGGATGTTGGCTCCTTCTACGAAAATCATGCTCTTGTCAACCTAATGTCAGGAAGGTAGAGATAAAATCCTCTTACTTTTTGGGTCACGGAAGCTTTTCGGTGTGAATAGTACGTAAATTTATGTCATTCCAATGATATTACATTGTAAATGCATATATATAGATATATATAGTTGAGATTATGAAAAAAGACATTATAATTTTGTTCATTGTTCGTTAAAATCCCCGAACAAAGAGACTCGCTCTTTCCGCTACAGGTCTTCATTTCTTTATCATTTATTGTAAATTCTTCGTCTTATTTTCATATTTTCATCACAGGAATACAAACCATGACATTAAAAGTAGATTTTTGGTGTGTTAAATAGGAGGTAGAAGATGTTTGACATTTTTTGCATTTTCTCTCCCAAAAGGCCATCCTGACATGTACAAGCTAACAGATATCTTGTCTGAACCTTAAAGATCTGCAGAGAGTACTGTCAGATGTTGGTACGCATGATATCGATATATAAGTTGTCAGTTTGATCAATTCACACCTATCATATATACAAAACAGAAGAGGAAAACACTTTCCTGGAAACTGCTTTCTCAATGCTTTATGGAAAGCACTTTGAAAGCTAAAGCTATGTTAATCACACTTAGGATGTTGACCGTACATCAGCCAAACAATCATTATCATCGTCAATCCTGGGTGGACCCATGATCAGATTGTGGACTTTGTAAATGCACAAAGTGGGAACTGAAAATAACAGAATGAAACATATTAATTTTAAATTCGCAACTTCAACATTTATTACAAGGTCACTTATTTTGATGGTTGAAGGTTTCAAAATCTTTTAAGCCACCAAAGTTCAAATTCTCGTGTAGCCATATAAATATATATTCACATCATTGTCCATAAAAATACAATTGTATGGATAGACCTCTCCTTCGTGTTGGGAGTAAACCCCTTCCATTGTTAGGAGTAGTTGTCCGGACCGTTGATTCCGGTAGTTCTCATATTCTATTGCTGGGAGTAGTTGTCTGGGCCGTACTTGTATGATTTAATCTCAGTTCATCCCGGTAGTCCTCTGATCTGTAAAGGTGTAAGATTTTTTTTATTAATTTTGTTTTTTCCCACCATACAAGAGTAAATGGATTAAGTAAATAACAAATAAAAAATATAAGTACATAGATTTGGCCTTTTGTCTACGGTACATTTGAGCTAATAATATCCTATCATGCAACTTTGAATTTTATTACCGTACTTGGCTTAAGTTTCTTATGTTATTGGACACTTTTATATGGTGTAATATTAGTGGGCTGAACATATACGTTCGATGTACTAAAACTCTCTCATTAGAATTTTTATTGGAAAAATTAATAAGGATAGGTTGTCATGTAAGATAGAGAAAGAGGGTTTGTAATTGTATCATATAATTATTAACATGTTAAATATAAAAAGATTCGGATAATCTATTTTGTAAATGCATTCAATTATGACTTATTATCTAATTATTTTTATGATAGTAGTCTCTTTCAACATCAATATGATCTGATGTTACTGGATTAGGCGTGTATGTCCGTCGTAGTGAATACTTTCTTGATAGATTTTATTAGAAAATCAATAAGGCTTAATTGTCATATATAGCATAGAATGGAGATTCGATAATTAACATGTTAAATATAAAAAGATCCGAACAATCTAGTTCGTAAATGCATTCAATTATGACTTATTATCTAATTATTTTTATGATATCAGTCTCTTTCAACATCAACATGATATGATGTTACTGATTTAGACATGCATGTCCGTCGTAGTGAATACTTTCTTGATAGATGTTATTAGAAAATCAATAAGAATTAATTGTCATATATAACATAGAATGGAGATTCGATAATTATATCTTACGATTTCAATGCTAAATATAAAAAGATATGAAAAAATCTAGTTCGTAAATGCTTTTAGTTATGACTCCGTATTCAATTATTTTAAAAATATCAAATTCCGTTAATTTTTTTTTTCGATCAAAAATTCCATTAACTTAACATTCAACTTTACGTACATAATATTCACATAAACATACTATTTTAAACTCATGTATTTTACATTCATTTGAAACAAAACCTAAGACTCCAACAAAACTCTAATTAAACTACAAGTCTACAATGTTGCAATTAAAATAGATTATGACACCATTAATCTAACTTGTGTCTAGCTATTATTTATAATTTTTTGAGCCCATCAAAGTCAACTCAAGTGGGTACAACTATTGACATAAAAGATTCTAGGTACTTCTAGTACAATCCTGACCAGAACAGTGTCTGGTTCCAACAAAAGCTATGTCATCCTCGGTGACCATAATTCTACCATTTTTTTTTCTGACTTGGGACACAAGAAAAGGCCAAAAAATTGAGTACTTGACCCTTAATCGTGCCAAATAGTTTTTGGCCCATGTCAACATAAACAGGTGGATGTTGGTCAGGATTCAATTAAAGGTTTTCTACTTTGACAAGGAAATTAACTAGACCAATTGGGAAATTGAAGAAAGTAGACTACTGTTTCTTCTTCTAAACCCTAATTAATCAAACACAAATAAATTCAAATTAAATTAAAAACCAAAAACAAACCTAGAAAGTCAACTTGTAGTTCCCTTTTCTACACTTTGGAACCAGTCATTTTTTTTTTTGCACTTTATAAACCTTCTCTCTGGTAATGATCAATTTAACAACTCTTAAAAATCACCTGTAACTCTTAACAGTGTGTGTGTATATATATATATATACACGAAGCTATACAACAATTATTGTTTTTGTTTTGCATATCATTTTAATTCATTGTTGTGATTTTGTTTTTATTAATTCACAATTACAAATTCAAGCCTCTTTTAACCTGCTATATATATATATATATATATATACGCGCACACACTCCCACACACACAGATAGATATATATATATATATATATATTTTTTCTCTCTGCAATATTCATTCTCTCGAATGACAAGGACAACAACCATGGAAGCACAAGAACAAGAAGCACTTGCCGAGGAAGCACTTTTCCAACTACAAGTCCTTAACCTAGGAGATGGAAAACAAAAGGAAAAAGGAAAAGAAATCGACCCATCAAGGACTGAGTTAGCCCAGATTGATCATGATAATGATAATGATCATGATCATGATCATGGTGGTGGTGGTTATGATGATGAGTCATCACTGCTGCCTAGTTTCGATGAATTGGAGGAGATTCTGGGTTACAAGTTCAAGAACAAGAGCTTGTTAGAAGAAGCCTTCACGGATTCTTCTTATCCGGAGAAGCACTTTTCCTACGAGCGCCTAGAGTACGTGGGTGATTCTGTGCTCAACCTACTTTTCACTAAAGAACAGTTCTTCATGTACCCAGATTTGCCTCCCGGTGCTCTGACCCGGCTCCGGTCAGCCAATGTCAACACAGAGAAGCTCGCACGTGTGGCCATCAAACTTGGGCTGCATCGATATCTGCGTCACAAGAAGCCCGTTCTTGAAGAGCAAGTAAGCTGACAAAAATAAAATGTTTCACCAAACTTAATTTTCATTACCTTATTTAATTATATATATATATAATTTGTGTTAGATATTGTTTTGATGATGATGATGTGATATATTATCAAGCAAAATCCAACGGTTGTGATTTGTTTTGTTAGTTGAGCTTTGCTATATAATATAATGTGTAGCGTTGATTATGATTAATAATAAAACCTTGATGTTTGTCAACAAAAATCTTATTGATAGTGATGGGGCTCTGCCGACTTTTGTTATTATTTTATTTATTTATTTGATCAATTTTGATATTTCTATTGATATAATAATATGACTTGTAATGAAACTAAAACAATATAGTAATTAGTGCCCTTTTTATTTATTTATTTTATTTATGTGTTCTTGAATTTGTTAGAATTAATATGACAAATGATAATTAATCTTGTTAATAATAGTATAAAATCGAATTATATTCATTCTCTTGATCGTTAGATGTATCAAACGATTTCTTTGCATTTGTTTGTACGTAGTACTTGACAATTATAAAAGTTGTGCAGATTCGTGAGTTCTCAGCAGAAATATTGAACTACCCATTGCATTCCAATGGGCTGGTTGACGTGCCAAAGGCTCTAGCTGACATTGTTGAATCAGCTGCAGGAGCTGTTTTCATTGATAGCAATTCTTCCGTCGAAACTGTCTGGAAGGTACTATATATTAAAAAGAAAAAAAGAAAAAAAAAAAAACTCGAACCTGCTATCTATAATTTTATTAATGTGAGTCTGAAAGGCGATACAGGATATAGTCCTTTAACGGATATAATACTTGTGGTGTGTGGTTTACTTTTTCAGGTGTTTAGGCCTCTACTGGAGCCAATAATCAGCCTGGAAACAATCAAGCTGCACCCAGTGACAGAGTTGTATGAGGTGTGCCAGAAGAAGAACCTGAAGGTGAAATTTGTAGATCTGTGGAAAGAGAGCACAGCTTTCAATGTATTTGTAGAGGACCAGCTTGTAGGAAGAGGATCTTATGGTCTCAAGAAGGAGATTGCTCACAATAGGGCTGCTAAGGATGCTTTGAACAACATCAAAAAATTCCTCACTGATCATGAGAAGGAAAACCATGCCCCTCTCATCAACTGATCATATATGATAATTGCTTTTGAAATGTATACAAAATTGCTTTGCTTAAAAAATGTTATTGTAGATTTGTTCTACAGACCACAGTGGGATATTAATTATCTTTTCGGGAGAATTTTTCATTTGGATCCCTAAGTTTTCAGCTATTATTTACTTTTTAATAGTTTTCTCCTTTTTAGTTCCTGTACCCGCTAAAATTTCATAAATGAATTAAATTAGTCCCTCATTCAACTTATAATTTAATCATTGCTTTTGAAATGTAAAACTGCTTTGCTTAAAAATGTTCTTGTAGATTTGTTTTACAGTGGGAAATTAATTATCTTTTTGCTGGTTTCATTTTTTTTTTGCTAAATAAAATTGAAAAACAACCTTATGGTTTTAAAATTAGATTACTATTGGCATAGGGATGGGAGGGTGGTTTGTTTGACAACAGAGGAGTTTTTACCTAATTTTGAGATGGCAAAACTGTTATTAAAATATGGTCTAGAAGTTTTGAGTTTTTCTAAATCTCCCCCATATATTATTGATTATTTCTATTTTCATCCATCAAAGGCACAAAAAGAAAAAAAAATGATGAAGAAAAAGGATAAAAGGACAAAAACCTGACTATTTTGCATCAATTTATTCAATCTAAAAGAGTCAATTGTAATTTTATTGTCTCACAGGCTCCCTGATCACCAATCCCAAATCAGCCTATTTTAGAAATACTATTGATATTGGGCCCAATTGGGCTCAATTGAAGTCCAATAACTAGTTGGGTCCAATTGAAGTCGACGTGAGATCTTAATAGACTATGAAGAAAGGCCCAGATGATTCTGGAACACACGACAACATCATCCTAGTTCTATTTAGAAAGCCCAAACAAAAGCTGAATCTAATAAAACGACAAAAAATAGAGACGTATATAAATACTACAGCTATTTCCTCTTCTTCTTCCCTTTTGTTGTGTGTTTGTTTTCTTAGCCAACACGAAGTCCAAAACTCTTCCTCTCACGAACCCTTTATAAAAACTGCCAATAAAAAAACATAACAGCAGCAGAAGAAACATCACCTGTTCGCTTATAGGTCTCGATCCAAGCAAAAAGAGAGAATACACATAGGCAGATTTTTTTTTTTGTGAGAGATAAGAGAGAGATGGATTTTGAGCTGAGAAGAGCGAGAGAGAAGCTGGAGAAAGAACAGAAGGAGAGGAAAGATAGGGCAAGACTGCAACTTGAGAGAGATAGGAAGTCCAAAGAAGAAGCCAAGAAACTACGCGATGCCATTGAAGCTGTTCAGAGATCTCGTAGACTCGACGCCATTGATGCCCAACTCAAGGTTCTCACCCCCACCTACACTTTTTTTCCTCGAATTGCGTGTTCTTGATCGTATTTTACAAATAAAATAAAAATTGTTAATGACATGTTTTAAGGGATTAATGTCTATATGTATACAAAATTTGAGATTGAGGAATTTTTGTTTGAATACTTTTTTTTTTTTTTTTTGTAATGATGAAATTGAATAGGTGTTTATTATTGTCTATGTCGAAGGAACACTAGTCCTTTTTTATTATGCATTTATAGAAAATCCTGTTTGATTCACTTTGGTTGTGTTTTAGCAGCTCATGAACTGGATTGGATTTGGACATGACTTGTTCATGTGAATGACATTTAGAAGTCTGTTGTTTCTTTTTCTTTTAGTTGTTAATTTTATTGGGTCGGTTATGTCCACTGGACTTTATATTAATCTAGTTATGTTTTGACAGTCGCCACAAGGAATCACACATTTTCCTTCTTGGGATGTGAACGATGAAATAGAACTGCTATGGCGTTTTTTATAATTGAAATTCCTTTGTTTTAACGATTTTGGAAATTTTCATTTTTCTCAGGCTGATCAACAGATGCAAGAGGATTTGCTTGTTGGAGGAGGAATTGTGTTTTCTCGCATATTGGAAGCTTTGCCTTATCAGGGTAGTGGAGATAAAATCAAACTGCCCCCGTCTTGTTTTAGTGAATTGTCTGGTCAAGGTGCTTTTGATAAGGGTCCTCTGCATTTCAAATTATCAGTTGTTCATCAAGGGGGTCCATCAAATTCTAAGGATGGTGAGGGAGAAAATCAGAGGACCACTCATTCAGGTGTTTTGGAATTCACTGCAGATGAAGGTTTTGTTGGGCTTCCTTCTCACGTCTGGAGCAACTTATTCCCTGATGATACTCTAACAGCTCCACTAGTTGAAGTTCGTTATGTTCGACTGCTGAAAGGAACTTATGCAAAACTTCAGCCTGATAGTAGTGGTTTTACAGAATTACCCAATCAAAAAGCTATCCTTGAAACAAGCCTTCGGCAACATGCCACTCTTTCACAGCATGATGTATTCACAGTCAACTACGGGGAGCTGGCATACAAATTACGAGTTCTTGAGTTAAAACCTTCTTCAAGCATATCTGTTCTAGAAACAGATATTGAGGTTGATATAGTCAGTCCTGATGCGAAATCAGAAGGGAAAGACCAGTATACGTTGAAGCCACTTGTATTCGGAAAGCCAGAATCCGGCATGGTTGAAGAAGGAAACTATGTGTATTACAAGTTTTCCATTGACAACAACACTTTGGAAAATGTTGTTTCTGGAGATAAAAGAATCGAGGTGAAGATTGATAATGAGATAGATGGAGGAGATACTAATGTTTATTTGTCTAGGCATCCCCTAATATTCCCAAGCCGTCACCAACACGAGTGGTCTTGTCATGATATGAGTTCAAAGATTTTGATCCTTGGCTCTAATGATAAGAGCTTGGGTGTTGGTATGTACAGCATTGGTGTTTATGGCTTCAAAGGCACAACAAAGTTCCAGGTTTTGGTAACTATTGAGGATAACAGTGGTCGCAAGGTGGGCCAACAGGCTACATCTTCCTCGTCATCTATGGAGATGGATACTGTGAAGTGTAGGAACTGCAACCATTATATACCTAGTCAGAGTATAGTCCTGCATGAAGCCTATTGTAGCAGACACAGTGTGGTATGTCAGCATGCTGGTTGTGGAATCGTTCTTAGGGTTGATGAGGCCAAGAACCATGTTCACTGTGACAAATGTGGGCAAGCTTTTCAGCGTGAAGAAATGGAGAAGCACATGAAAGTGTTCCACGAGCCACATAGTTGCCCCTGTGGAGTAGTCCTTGAGAAGGCAGCAATGGTAAGAAATATGCTCTCCTTTTGTAATTACTTCCATTTCAACTCCTTCAATTCTGCAGTTTGATGTCTAGTGGGTCATATAAAGTAGAGACTAGAGAGCAACATTTGTGCAATGGGATCTTTTCCCGAAGCTAGTTGAAGAGATATAATACACTCCATGAAGCTTCATAGTCCTTGTAGATTTATAAATTCTAAAGTAAAAAGTGTTGCTTTCTACAAAATTTTTCACTATACAAGTTTTTGTAGAAGTAGGATTCCTGACTATGCATCTTTTTTCTATTCTCATTATGGATTAAGTTAATTTTTTTTTTGGAATTTCTGCTCCTTTTTGACAGGTGCAACACCAAGCCTCAAACTGTCGTTTACGCCTAATTACATGTCAGTTCTGTGGGGACATGGTCCAAGCCGGAAGCTCTGCAATGGATGCTCGGGACAGATTACGAGGACTAACTGAGCATGAGAGCATTTGTGGATCGAGGACTGCACCTTGTGATTCTTGTGGGCGTTCGGTCATGTTGAAGGACATGGACATCCACCAAATTGCTGTTCATCAGAAGAGCTAAATTCCATGTAAAATTTTACCCAATTTCCCTTGCAAACCTGTCGGCTGGCTACGTTTTATTTATTACAGCTTTAGTCAAAAAAGGTGTCTGACGCTGCTATGATGAACTAAAGAGCCACACTTGCGTTGTCTTGTAGCAGCTGATAGTAAAATATTACTTGTGATTGTTTGCTTTGTGCATGTGAAATGCAATATAGAAAATGCTGTTTGATAATGTGATTTGTTACTGTTGCATTCGATGTAATTTATTATGTTTTAGTCATTTCTACAACCCTTTAAGACATTGCCAGTCTGGTTCAGATAGTGAAAGCTTTCTCCATTCATTAGTTATTCAAATCGAGTAAAATTATCCGGCTCATGTTCTCTGTATAATGTGCACATGAAGGAGGAGAAGGGTATCTCAATTTTCTTTTAACTCATGGATAGTGTGTGATTATTTGTTCCAGCAGAGCTTTGAATTCTTTGTACAGTAGAGATGCAATTAATAACAACATTTCAAGATTCCACAAATTACTGAATATGATTCAAATGAGCTATAAGCAAATATAATTGGAAATATTCAATATTTTTAGATAGAGATATTATCGGAAGATTCTACAAAATCTGCATTTTTGGCATGGAAATCTGGCACAATTAAACATCAATTTCAAAGATTCTGTTGTTTTGATCTCAACCCAATTTTGTCAAGAACCATATATACAAAAGTGATCACTATATTCCTTATCAAGACACTGGTAGGTACTTGTTCATAATTTTGAATACGAACTTCACTCCGGGAAAGTTGAGATTTGTCGATGGTAAGCCCTTATATTTACGTCAATACCAAATTATCATATTGACCACTGTGGATAATTTTTTTCTCAAAGCCGATAAAGAAATCAGGCATGATAGTATGATGTCCTTTTCATTTCTTGTAACACACTTCTTTATTAAAAAATATAAATCATGAGTCACCAAAAATGTGCCCAACCCAACTGAGGTGTGTTAAATCATAGAATACTAAGAACAGAAACACTTGTCAGTTGTCACTTGGTCCAGTTCCAGTTGAGTTACGATGGTCATTGTGATGCAAAGACTTTTCTCTCTGTTCAAATTCATAAACAGTGTAATAGCCGTTTAAAAGCTCCCGGCATGCAAAAAAAAGGCCACCAACAACTTTTATTTGTCATTTATTAGTACAATAATGGTTCTTGAAATAAAATAATGTGTACCAGCTAGAGCAGATCTTGTTTGCTTTGACTGTCCAACAGTCCCCAACTGTGCTTTTCAGTTTTCACTGTCTTTTTTAGTTAAAAAAAGAGAGCAAAAAGTGGAAAAATCGTGGCAAGAATCTTACTTCACCTTATTTGGACACGACCCAAAAATGTTGTGATTTTTAAAGAGTTTCTTTTGAGACTCTGTCTTTCCAAATTCTCTGAATTGTTGCGGTTAAGTTTCTTACATCTGTGTATAGCAGCAGTTATGATAATCTCTGAAACTTCTCATCGAACTATAAAACTGTGCACTTTTTAGCTTCTGTTTCGACTATGTTTTGTGGGGTTTGGTTTCTGAAGTGGAGAGAGTGAGTTCCGTTTTTATTTTATTTTTTTTTTTGTGGAAAAAAGGTACGATTTTGGATCTTGGGATTTTTTTTTTGGTTTCTATTTGTCCGTTTGGTTGGTAAAAAATGAAGAGTTTTTCAAGTCAGTGAGTGGTCTGTTTGGTTGCCGAGAATATGGAGGGAAAATGAAACGGAATTTTTATTTCTTGTGTTGTTTCTCTCTCTCTTTTTGAATAAGCAAACGTTAAATCTCAATGTCTGTTACTTTCTTCTTCCAATTCAATGGAAATAATAACTGCAGTCTCTGCTTATATATTTGAGTAGAAATCTATTCTTCCAAGTAATGTTAAATTTCAAGAGTTGTTGTTTTGCTAGCAACCAAACTGACAATTTGTGGATTCTGGATTTCTATGTTTTCGGTTTCTGTTTCTTCGAATTCTAATAGCTTTTTGAAAAACCTGATACAGAATTTTTATGCTTGTTTTTATGTTTTCATCATTGAGGATCTGGCAAGATTGTTGAGAATTTTTTTTTGCAAAATTATTCTTTCTAGGTGATTTCAGTTAAGTTTCTCATTTTAACTGATGTTGAAGAACTGTTGAAAATTTGAATGCTTTAATAGAGATTTTGTCATGAATTCTCCATTCAATTGCATGATTTCTGTTTGAATTCCATCCATCATGTTTAGTTCTTCAGTTTCAGTATTGAGATGTGATGGAAAATTTACTATGATTGAAAGCACATGTCCAGGTTTCAATGTCAGATATATTATGTGTCATGATATACATATATATATTTGTAAATATTATGATTATATTTCTTTTTCTCATTTGTTGTTGCTTGCTGACTTTGAAGATCCCATTTGTAACAATTAAGGGGGACATATCTTTCACATTGAATCTCTAAAGTCAAAAGTAGTTGCTTTTGAATCATGGTTTTCAAACTGCAATTAATAGTTGTGTAACTTTTTTAATTTGGTCAAAGAGGGGTGTTTTTTCTTTACTAATGTCTGGTTTATTGATCTGTCATATGAAGCTGAAGGCTTATTAATGGCGTTACGATTTTTACAGGAAGCTTCCTTTTCCTTTGAAGGGAACCTATGGCCACACTGAGTGATATAGGAGTTTCGGCAGCTATCAACATCCTCAGTGCATTTGCTTTCTTTTTGGCATTTGCCTTTCTTCGGATTCAACCTGTAAATGATAGGGTCTACTTTCCGAAATGGTACCTGAAGGGTTTGCGGAGCAGTCCTTTGCGTGGTGGTGCATATGTAAGCAAGTTTGTCAATTTGGACTTCAGGTCATATGCGAGGTTTCTGAGCTGGATGCCGGCGGCATTGCAAATGCCTGAGCCTGAGCTGATTGACCATGCAGGATTGGATTCTGCTGTTTACTTGAGAATTTACAAGATTGGGTATGCTCTATTACATTCTTTTTAGTTTTTGTGGTTGGCTATGATATGCATGATATATCTGATTGACATTGAGTTGATTTTTGTTGATACAAATTATTGTACTTGTTGCACTCCAGTCAGAGTGAACAAGGTAGGGGGTCTGTTTCTCATTCGTTTTGAACAGCTCATTGTTACTATTATACTATATCATGTTAATTGCCATTGATTCATTTTTGCACTAGGAATTAATATCCTCAGTAGGCATATCAAAGCTGTAACTAAATCGAATTTTTGTTTGCCAGGCATTATTTATTTTCTTCTCTGACTCACTCTGCATTTTCCTTTTTCCTTGGTTGATTGCAGGCTTAAAATTTTTGTTCCGATTGCCTTTCTTGCTTTTACGATCATGGTACCAGTTAATTGGACCAATAAAACCTTAGAGCGTTCTAATTTAACTTACAGCGATGTGGATAAGCTCTCTATATCAAATATTCCAATGGGATCACGTAGGTATGCAAAACTATCTGACACAAATTATGGATTATGCTTATAATGTTACTGTTGAGACTACTTTTCATTCCATTAGTATCAAGCATTCCCCTTTTGCATTTCTACAAAACTAAGAATCACACCATAGATGCTTTCAAGTCAAAATAATTACAATTTTAAATTTTTATGCACGTTATTAAGTTTTGTCCCGCGAAAGCTTCTATGCCCCCCTCTTATCATGAGCTTATAGGATTTCTAAGGCAGAGATGTTGCATCTTTATGATACATTTGTGAGTCAGAACATCAGATTAACATCATAAGCTTTGATCTATAGGTGAGGCACTGCCGGCTCTAAGTCATAAGACATGTCGCACTCAACTATTGTGTGTGGCAGTTAGATGATCTACAAATTGTCGTTCTCTTTACCTGAATAATGATTCCGTAATGCAATTTTTTTTGTCAATAATAATTTATTATTAACAGTGTAATGTACTCTTACGTAATATATTTCCGATTGCAGATTTTGGACCCATTTAGTAATGGCTTATGCCTTTACATTCTGGACATGTTATGTGTTGAAAAGGGAGTATGAGATAGTGGCAGCAATGAGGTTGCATTTTCTTGCATCAGCACACCGGCGGCCAGAACAATTCACGGTGAGATTCTTTGAAGAGTATTTACTCTGAGCTGTCACAAGAAATATAAATGATGAGTAGAGAAGAACACAGGATTAGCGGATGTAGGTTTCTATAAGACTGCTTCATATGCATATGTTGATTCATTACAGCACCTGCCTTTTCCGACTGACATTCTCATCTTTACATGTAGCTGTCCATACCCAAATGAATACCAGTAGCATGAGACCTTCTAGACACAACATTTAAGTTCTCACAGTAATGTTATCATCATATGGTGGGGACTGTTTGTTTTTTAAGTAACTGTCTGAAGGTTAACTTCCATATGGTTTTGCATTTAGCTCTTGTGGTGGTTGGTGCTCAAGTCAGAATTTTATTTGAGCAAATGGGGACTGTTTATATCTTTCTTCATGATGTGTTAAAGTTACATTTTTGTTGTAGGTGCTGGTCAGAAATGTGCCACCAGATCCAGATGAATCAATTAGTGAGCTCGTGGAACATTTTTTTCTTGTCAACCATCCAGATCACTATCTCACTCATCAGGTTTGGTACTGTTACATTTCCTATTTAATTATTTCAAGTATTTGGTTGACCAAAAGCTAGCAGGTAACGGCTTAAATAATAGTGCTCAAATAACTTCCAAAGGCTTTATCGGTGCTAAACAACTGTAGATGACCATGTCTTATTTTAAATCTAATAGCTGATCAGTCGAGAACCATACAAGCTGTTCATCTAAGGCAAAATCTTATTTGTGTTGATTTTTTGTTGACTATACCTGTGTCTCTTCTTCTTCTTCTTTTTAAATATCATTTTCAAATATGTGTGCAGGTTGTATATGATGCTAACAAACTTTCTGAATTAGTGAATAAGAAGAAAAAATTGCAGAATTGGTTTGATTACTATCAACTTAAATATTCAAGAAATCCATCTAGAAAGCCTTTGTTGAAGGTACTGCATAGCTATTGATGAGCACCTGATTGATGTTGCTCAATTTTCTTTTGATTACGTGACCTCTCAGATTGGGCACTTACCCCAAATAAAGTTAATGAGATTACTGAAATCATGTGAGGGATCTTTCTCTCTCTCTTTCTTTTTTTTTTTTTTTAATATGAAACAGACTGGTTTTCTTGGTCTATGGGGAGACAAAGTTGATGCAATTGATTTTTATACATCCAAGATCGAAAAATTGACAAAAGAAGTAAGTGACATTTCTTGATTTTCAATTTCATGTACTAAATTATCTTTTATCTCTTACTTTCTGAAGGCTCCTAGAGGACATATAATTGTCTAAAATGAGTACATATTTGTCTACAAATGTTTGTCATCAGTATTTTGTACTTGTTACTTTCTATTTACTAGTATGTGTTGACAAGTATACTTATTATCCATCAAAGATCTCCAAGAATTGAAGCAATACAGTCAAGGTGTCCATTATCTGAATAATGTTTTAGGCCCCATATTGTGTGATTGACAAGCTACTTTATTTTGAGTGAAGCATATGATCATCACTACTTGATTCTATGTCTTGTTACAAACCAACTTAAAATTCAATAATATCTGCTAGTAACATTTGATTTCTATTTTGTTTCAGTGCATCTAGGGAGGGATTTCTATATGATACATGTTCTTTAACTACTTAGAAACATAATGATTCAAATTGTGCGTTTATCCAAAAGCATGTGTTTAATTATATGCTCTTTAAACAAAAACTGTCAGATGAACTTGGAGAGAGATAAGATTATGAGCAAGGGTAACTCTGTTATGCCAGCAGCATTTGTTTCCTTCAAAACTCGTTGGGCAGCAGCTGTGTGCGCACAAACTCAACAATGTAGAAATCCAACTTTGTGGTTGACTGAGTGGGCTCCAGAGCCCCGTGATGTATATTGGAATAACCTGGCAATTCCATATGTTTCACTTGCAATTAGGAGACTTGTTATTGCAGTCGCATATTTCTTTCTGACCTTCTTTTTCATGATTCCAATCGCATTTGTACAATCCCTTGCCAACATTGAGGGCATTGAGAAAGCTGTGCCCTTCTTGAAACCCATAATTGAAGTGTAAGTTACTTCTTCTTGAAAATAAATCATCCGTTATGCTAAAAATGTACTGGCATAGTAAAACCAGGACTATTATTACAGCTGTGAAGAATTTTATACTTCTCTAATTTTGTTTTTTAACATGATTTTTCTGCCTAATTCTTGCTTGGTTTTTATACACTTAATTACTTTTATACCTTAACACATACTAAGATCGTAATAATTTTCATGCAGGAAGGTCATAAAGTCATTCATTCAAGGTTTCCTTCCCGGAATTGCATTGAAGATCTTTCTTATTTTTCTACCAGATATATTGATGGTTATGTCTAAGTTTGAAGGATTTATTAGTCAATCAGCCCTGGAGAGGAGAGCTGCAACTAGATACTATATCTTCCAATTTGTTAATGTATTTCTTGGGAGCATTATCACGGGAACTGCATTTCAACAACTAGATAATTTTATCCACCAGTCAGCAAATGAGTAAGTTCTGGTCGCTCATGAACTACTTGCTTATCAATTGATGATTAAACAATTATAGGTTGATTTGATCTTTTGATAATAATAATACTATACTTATCATGCAGTCATATGTTTTATGTTCTGTTTACCTCAATAATCTTATATCATGCAATACAATCCACGACTATGTTATATGTGGCAGGTGCAATTTAATTCAACATCTGTTTTGTCTGAATGATATGCATGTGTTGCCATACGTGATTCGAATGTTCATTTGATTTCTGCCATTTTAACATTAAGTGGGTTGTTTGTGCAGTATCCCAAAGACAATCGGTGTCTCAATCCCAATGAAGGCAACTTTTTTCATAACTTATATAATGGTTGATGGGTGGGCTGGAGTTGCTGGGGAGATTCTGAGGTTGAAACCTTTGATAATCTATCACTTAAAAAGTTTCTTCTTAGTGAAGACTGATAAGGATAGGGAAGAGGCAATGGATCCCGGAACCCTTGGTTTCAACACAGGAGAACCTCAAATACAACTTTATTTCTTACTTGGCCTGGTTTACGCCGTGGTGACACCCTTCCTACTTCCTTTCATAATATTATTCTTTGTGCTGGCATTTGTTGTGTACCGTCATCAGGTAAAATTTTGGCAGTTCACAAAACGTAGTGTTTATCCTTTCTGGTCCAATTAATATATCTTCATATTTTGTAATGCAAGGGCAGTGATGATACAAGGACATCATATTCGTATACATAAAAGTCAGACTTTTAACTGTAGATTATATATATCTCCTTACACTAGTCAAATGCACGAGCTTTGCTTACCGTACAAAGACATGCTTTTCTCCTTACACTATACCTTTTTGTTACATTGGAGTAATTTCTGGCTTATTATAGATTTGTAGTCTATACTATTGGGTTTGTCTTCACGATTCTGGCTCTAACAAATAGTTGTTTAACTCTGTAGATTATAAATGTCTACAATCAGGAGTATGAGAGTGCTGCAGCATTCTGGCCAGATGTCCACAGACGCATCATAACAGCATTAGTTGTCTCACAGCTGCTCCTGATGGGATTGTTGAGCACAAAAGAAGCTGCTCAGTCGACTCCACTGCTCATCACACTCCCAATATTGACAATATGGTTCCACCGTTTCTGCAAAGAGCGATATCAACCTGCTTTTGTTAAATATCCATTACAGGTTAGTTTAGTCTTAGAATCGAAGGAACTTTGTGTTTGCAGTTTTGTTTGGCTGACAGTATTTTACTTCTTTGATTGATCATTTTACAATGAGCATTTTAATATTAAGGCATATTTATTCATCAGGAGATACATTAAATTTCCATGTGCATATTTCTCAGGAGGCCATGATGAAAGATACATTGGAACGTGCAAGGGAGCCGAACCTGAACTTGAAAAACTTCCTCCAAAATGCTTATAGCCATCCGGTTTTTAAGAGTGTAGATGAGACTGAGACCGAACCAGCTTCTCAGGAATCAGAGCAGGAGCCTGTGCTCATCCCTACCAAGCGTCGGTATCGAACAAGCACTCCATTGCCCAGCAAACATAGCGGTTCATCGTCACCCTGAGTTTCCAAGATAACATTGTAAATGAGGATAAAGAGTAAAGTTTGTGAGATAGCACAGTGTGTAGAGCAATAATAATAATAATAGAAAGGAAGATGGAAATGGATATCAATTGACTAGATATCAGTTTTCCAGTTTTGGCAACTTGGCCTTCTGTTTTCATGGAGCAAAACTATAAAAAAAAAAAATAATGCAGACCGAGTTGATTCTCAATTCAAAAAGCATTAGAAGTATCATTTTAAGTTTCCATTAATCAAAGCTTGAAGAGTGACAAAAATATACAGCTATCAATCATGGTACAAAGTTGTATTTTCGAATCAGATTACCCTCTAAATCCTAACAAAATAGCACAAACGAATTCAATGGGTTAGGATTGTCTTGACACAATTACAAGTAGTTTATATTTATTATTAGATTATAGAAAAGATATTGGGGCCACGATCTCATCTGACGTGATTAGTGTCAGCTTTAACAAATAATATATAGGAGAAATTACAGCTAATCTACCTGAGGTTTGAGTTTCTACAGTTAGAAATAACTTTATCAAAAATTGACAGTGAACCCCCTTCCAGTTATCTTTGACCGTTAAAAAATAACGGTTGACCAAATCAAACAGTGAAAAGACGAAACTACCCCTAGAAAAAGATAGGCTCAGGGCTATTTTCGTCTTTTCGGACTTTTTAAATTTTATTTTATTAAATAAAAATTAAAAAAATAAGAAAAAATCTTATCCCTCCATCTTTAAAATAACGGACGGTTAAGATTTATTTAAAAAAGTTAAAATAATAATAAAAAAAAATTACAAATAAAAAATTAATTATAGTGATGTAAATCCATTTTTCAGATTGAATCTCAATCGTCCATCAAGATTAGTGGACAGTGGAGATCCAATTTGAAAAATGGATCTCCACAAAAAAAAAAAAAAAAAAAAAAATTTTTTGGGAATCGAAGAACCCATAGAACCCATCTCTAGGTTCTTCGCCGCAGAACCCAGACCCAATCTGGGTTCTTCGCGAAGAACCTAGAGAGGCTCTGGGTTCTATGTATTAGAAAAAAAAAAAAAAAAATTTGAAGAACCCATTTTCTGGGTTCTTCGAAGAACCCAGATTCTTTAATCGAACCCAGAAATGAGTTCTTCGAAGAATCTAGATTCTTTGATCGAACCCTTCTAGAAGGGTTCGATTCGTTCGAACCCTTGGGTTCTTCGCGAAGAACCCACTCTGGGTTCTTCAACGAAGAACGAAGAACCTAGATTGGGTTCTTCGATTCCCAAAAAAAAAAAAAAAAATATATATATATATATATATTTTTTGGTAGAGATCCATTTTTCAGATTGGATCTCCACTGTAACACCCCCTGACCCGACCCGGCTGGATCGACCCAGGAAGTGCTACCGGGTTTTCAAAACTTTCTTATTTCTGTTTATAAACTGAAAACCATATAATTTGTAATTTAAAAATCTTTTCAAGTGAGCCCATTAAATAAACTTTTTACAAAAATTTCGGCAGAGTTCCGTTTGTTTTTCGGATTTTCCAAAACCTGTTTTTCAAATAAAATCTCAAATCACCAACAATTCACAAAAACACTTCAAATCTCAATCCATTCAAATGCGCACTCTGCCGTTTAGTGCGACTTTCAAACAGGTTATAAATCAATTCAATATCTACAATCCTTTTTGAAAAATGCAAAACAGAAAACATAAAATAATTATTTACAACACATAATTACAAAATCCTCTGTATATGCACGAATATCTAAATATAATGTACAGGAATACTTATATAACAAACTACCCCAAAGATACTGTGACTCTGAGCTCTTATCTGCAGCTGGTGCCTCTTCAGTCTTTTCCGTCCTCGGTATCTTTATTACCTACGTGTTAGAAACAAAACTAACGCGCTAAGCAAAACTGTCTAGTGGGTGTACACTTAAACATAAATGGTAATATAATATAAAACAGTATATCTAAACCAGTATTTCATAAATCAGAAATGCAGAATTATAAGTAAACAGTAAAGCTTAAAAACAGAATTTTCAAATATATATACAAATGTTTTGAACTATATAAACATACAATATGTCAAAAATTTCTGGAATTCAGTTCAATATAATTTCTTTATTTCCATAACACTTTCTATCCATAAATTCTAAATCTGGCCCGTGATACACATAACAGGGTGTACAGAACTGGATTGCGGGTTTTACAGTCGGGTTTCCCATTTCATATGAAATGGTATCCCTATATAAACAGTCGGTTTCCCACTTCACGAGGAAATGGTATACAGTATTCAGTCGGTTTCCCATTTCGCGAGAAAATGGTATCCGTGGTAAACAGTCGGTTTCCCATTTCACTAGGAAATGGTATCCATAATCAATAATCAGAGACGGTGCAGTACTGCCATAAATTCACCCAATTGACATGTCAATCTTCTATATCCAAATATCCCTATACATATATCAGGGCCGTTAAAACTCATAACAAATCGATTCTTTGGTTTCAGAAATCAACGAAGACCATTTTAAATCAAAATCCATAAATAAGAAAATCAAACAATAACTGGAAATCAGATTTTTGAAGCACACGATTTTATTTAACTTTTCACAATAATAAAATAATGCACTATTAACTCAACAATATAAAAAATGCAATACGAATATATTCACAAATCAATACGAATGTATAAAATCCATAACTATATTTTTAACATACTAAATCAAAACTTTTTATCAAAATAAGTTCGGAATCGTGTGTACACCAACCTGGATACCATTTTTCCGCTTCTACTCCTTTTTCCTTCTGGATTTTCCTTTTTTCCTCCTCTTTCCTTTCTCTTTCTCCTTTCTTTCTTTCACCTTTTCCTTCTCTTCTCTTCTTCTTCTTTTCTTCTTCTTTTCTTCTTCTTTTCTTTCTCTTCTTCTTCTCTTCTTCCTCTTCTTCTTCTTCTTTTCTTTTCTTTTCTTTTTTTTTCCTCTCTCTCTCGGTCTCTCTTTTTCTTTTTCTGTTTTCTGTGGCTTCCTCGACAAGCTTATCTTTTTTTTTTTTATATTTTTCGGTCGTCGCGAGCGTCGTCGCGACCTGTGGTCGCGGTGACCAGGTCGCGGTACTCACTGGACCAACTTCACCGCCTTCATCGCGAGCACACGTCGCGGTATCTTGGTCGCGATGGTGGTCGCCATGCTCACTGCCCGACTTTCATCTTTTCATCGCGAGCAGTTCATCGCGATCTATGGTCGCGGTGACTGGTCGCGATGCTCACTGCCAAGAATCACCATTTTTCATTGCGAGCGGCCCATCGCGAGCTGTGGTCGCGATACTCCCTGCCTCAGTTTTCAATTTTCATGCATCATTTCTGGACCGTTCCATCTGGTCCACCTGAAAATCATAAAATATAAACATACATTTAATTACATTTACACCCCCTCCAATCACAAAATTTATATTCATATATTCAAAAGTAATTATCCGAAATCCGGGATGTTACATCCACTATCCACTAATCTTGATGAACGATTGAGATTCACTTTGAAAAATGGATTTAAATAACAATAATTAATTTTTTTATTTTAATTTTTTTAAATAAATCTTAACCGTTCGTTATTTTAAAGATGGAGGGATGAGATTTTTTCTTATTTTTTTTAATTTTTATTTAATAAAATAAAATTTTAAAAGTCCGAAAAGACGAAAATACTCCTGACCCTATCTTTTTCTAGGGGTAGTTTCGTCTTTTCACTGTTTGATTTGGTCAACCGTTATTTTTTAATGGTCAAAGATAACTAGAGGGGGCTTCACTATCAATTTTTGATAAAGTTATTTTTAACTGTAGAAACCCAAACCTCAGGTAAGTTAACCGTAATTTCTCCTAATATATATATAAACAGGTGATAATCATATCATCTGACTTCAAATCACTTCCGGTCGAGTAAAAAAACAAATAATAATAATAATAATTTATTAAAAAAAGGGAATTTAGCAAAATTTCCCAAACAGTAGTCAACAATTGCAAAACTACTCAGGGTCCACTAATTTTTGCAACCTCTACCCAAAGACTTTGTTTGGACAAATTTGCCCTTACTTTCACATTTGACCCAGACTCCACGTTTTCACTTTACATTTTTTGACCTCCTTGTTTTTACTGCTGTTCATCTCAACTGCTGTTCATCGCCGGTGCTGTTCTCTGCTGCTGTTTGTCTTCTTCGTTTCGTCTTCTTTGTTTCGTTTGTGTTTGCAGGTTCCGCCATAGTCGCGTTCTTCTTCGACCACAGCAAGGAAATCGTCTTCTTTTGTTCTTCTTCAAAGTAAGGAAAAAATTTTTCTTGTGATTATTTGTTTACAAATTTGTGTTTTGGGCATCGGGCCACGTCTGGCTGATGATTTTGTTTTATCGAGTCACTATGTCTAAGTGGCCCGATGAAACAAAACCATCGGCCAGCTGAGACCCGATGATTTGTTCATCGGGTCACAGCAACGAAATCGTCTCCTTCTTCCTTGGTAACATTCCACACCGATTGAAATCGTCTCCTCCTTCTGATTTTTTGTGTAGAGGTTTGTGTTTTGGGCATCGGGCCACGGGTGGCCGATGGTTTTGTTTCGTCGGGCCAGTACCTCAGTGGCCCGATGAAACTAAACCATCGGCCACCCGAGACCCGAGACCCGAGACCCGAGACCCGATGAGTTTTTCATCGGGTCTTCGCTGGCCGATGGTTTTGTTTCGTAGGATACAGTGGCCCGATGAAACTAAACCATCGGCCAGTTGAGACCCGATGAGTTTTTCATCGGGTCTTCGCTGGCCGATGGTTTTATTTCGTAGGACACAGTGGCCCGAGGAAACTAAACCATCAGCCATTTGTGACCCGATGAAAAACTCATCGGGTCACAGCTGGCCAAAGGTTTTGTTTCATCGGGTCATAATGGCCCGATGAAACAAAACCGTCGGCCAGCTGTGGCCCGATGATTAAATGTCATCGGGCCACCGCTGTAACACCCCCTAACCCAAATCCGCTCGGACCGAATCAGGGAGCGCTACTATATACTAAAAACTAACTTTTACTGTAGATAAACATATTTTATATTCAAAAACCTTTTGAAAGTGGTCTAAATTTTTGAAAAATTTGGCCAGAGTTTCCTCTGTTTTTCTGACTTTCCAAAAATCTGTTTACAGTTCAAATTCATAAAATCAACTTCTCAAGTAATAAATCAATTTTGCACACCCTTCCAAAGATAGTGCGACTTACCAACCAATTTATCACAATATAATGTATAAAGATTCACATAACATAACATATCATAAAATATTTACATAGCGGAAGCTCGTTAAATATTTACAAACAGTTTCTGTATATGCATACGGTATCAAAATATATAAACTTAATACAAACAAACTACCAAAATGTATGCAGGAAAGATGTGATCCTGACTCTGGTTCTGCAACCTCTACTCTTCTTTATCTTGTTCGCCTTTGGAACCTTTATTACCTGCGAGCGAGAAAACTCAACACGCTAAGCATATTGCTTAGTGGATGTACACAAAATCGTATATACAAATATTTTATATCAATGAAAACGATAAATAACAATATATAAAAACAATCTATATGGGGCTCATATCAAATCAAATATCCAAAATCAATCAACAGACATATTTTCTTAATTTCTCAAACGTCTCCAGATAACAAATCAATTTTCAGATTGGGCTCTTGACATACAAAACATAAATTATCGGACTGGATTACGGGTTGTTCGGTATTGGATGCAAACGGGGCCACTCACCAAACATCAGATCAGAATGGAACACCAACGGAATCACCCGCTGTAAATATCCCATGACAAATTTCAGAACCCTAGGACCGGCACTTGGGGCCTGTACTATCCAAAGGGTGGTATAATCAGCACAGTACTGTTCAGATAGAAACCCAATTGACATGTCAACCTCCTATATCCATATCTATGTTCATACACATCAGAGCCAAAATATTTTCTCCAATCCAATGTCAATATATTTTATTTCTTTCCGAATAATCGAATTCAATTTCAATACATATCCATATAGTTATCTTTTTGCAAAATTCAAATTTCATCAAATATAATATAACGAAAATATACGAATATATTTATAAATCAATAATCATATTAAATCAATTCAAAATATACTCAAACGTATTTCATAATTCCGTTTCGAATCAAATTGCCCCAAAATCATTTTCCGATACATTTCACAATATAATTTAATTTAAAGCACTGTCAACAATAAATTTTACATAACAATATATTTCCATTGTATTCAAATCATTCCGAAATCAGTTTCAAACTATCCATTCTACTCAATAGAATTCAAATAATTCAAAACCTATAAACTTCGAGAATTCCAAAAATTTCTGGAAAACTGAAAAAATTCGAAAACTCGTATATATCGAACCTGAACTATATTCGATAATCAATATAATTCAAATAACGCAAATTGAATCAATTTCAATTAATCTGAAATATTCTGGAAACTGAAAAAATTCCAAAACACATATATATCAAATCTAAACTATAATTTATAATCCATATAATTCAAATAACTCAGAAGCTCTAAAATTTGACAATTCCGAAAATTTCTGGAAAACTGAAAATTCAAAAAATTCGTGTACACCAAACCTGAAAGCTTCCTCCTTCTCCTTTCCTTCTTCTCTTTCTCTTTTCTTCTTCTTCTTCTTCTTTTTTCCTTCTTCTTCTTCTTTTTCTTCTTTCTCTCTCCTCTCCTCTCTTCTTTCTCTCTCGTTCTAGTTTTGTGATAATTCTGTTTCTGTGTTATTTTGCTTCATGTTTAATTTATGAAGCTTCACCGCTTCATCATGCGATGCTATATATATTTTTTAAAATTTTTGAGCCATCGCGACCGGTATCGCGAGCGGTGGTCGCGTCGCTTCGGTCGCGATGCTCACTGGTCGAAATGTGCCACTTTCATCGCGAGCTGATCATCGCGATCTGTGGTCGCGATACTCACTGCCCCAAATCATCCTTTTCATCGCAAGCTGCTCATCGCGATCCCTGGTCGCGATGCCTACTGTCCAGATTTTTACCCTTTTCTTCGTGTATTGTTTTCAACCGTTTAAATTGGTCCATTATGAAACCTAAAAATATACATACAGTTAATTACAATTTTCACCCCTCAAATCATAAAAATCCATATTCACATAGTCAAAATGAATTCAATCATACTTTTCATCTGTATTCGAAATTAGGGATGTTACAACCGTGACCCGACGGTTTTGTTTCATGGTGGCACCGTGGCCCGATGAAACAAAACCGTCTGGTCGCGGTGGCCCGATGACATTTAATTATCGGGCCACGGCTGGTCGATGGTTTTGTTTCATCAGCCTGATGAAACTAAACCATCGTCCAGCCTGCAACCATCACCATAAAACAAAACCAGATGAAATCAAAGCATCGGACCACCGTGACCCAATGCTTTTGTTTCATGGTGGCACCGTGGCCCGATGAAACAAAACCATCGGGTCGCGGTGGCCCGATGACATTTAATCATCGGGCCACGGCTGGCTGATCGGTTATTTATTTTCATATATTTACGACCCTTAAACCGTATCTTTTAATTGTATTCTTGAGTATTTTTGGTGCTTTTCACGTGTTTTCCTTGAGTGTGCAGGTTTAGGGACCTAAGTGATGATTTTATATATTTGTGGGGAAAATATGTAATTTCAGTAACATTATGAAAGGGCATCTATGAAAGAATAATAAAGTTTTGGGGCAAAACTGCAATTTTAGAAAGTTCAATCAAACTTAAGTGAAACGGTGCGTTTTGCACCAAAGGTTTTGGGTCTTAAGTTGAACAACGCCGTTTTGGACCAAAGCTTTGGTCCAAAACGCCGTCGTTTTGGCTGAAGAAGAAAACAAAAAAATGAAAAACCCAGACAGCGCCATGCACAGCCCTCCCTCGCGCGACCAGCTCCCTCACGTTGAAGACGAACCCGCGCCCAACCAGTGAGCAGCGCGAGCTCGACCGCGACCAGCCCCTCCTCGCGGTGCAGAAGAAGAAGTGACCAGTGGGCAAGGCGAGGACCGAGCGCGACCTGTGCTCGCGTGGGGAGCTCGCTGTGCTGAAACTTCATGCATCCAGTGAAGGTGGCGAGGAAGACCGCGACCTGTGCTCCTCGCGGTGCTGCTCGCGTTCCAGCAGCCCAGTGAAGGCCGCGACCAAGCCACCGCGACCACAGGTCGCGGCGAGTGAAAAAACGCAGCCCTAACGGGCTGCTATAAAATGAAAAATGCAGAAACTTGAGAAGGGAGAGAAAGCTCGTGGCAGTGCAGTCCAACAGCTTCCAAGCTGCTCCAAGGGTGATCTCCACCCTCCTTGCTCCTCTCAAACACATCCCAAGCATCACAAATCATCACAACAACTCTAGATCGTGAGTGTTCATCGAAGAAGACGAAGATCGAAAGCGGAGAAGTTCAAGCCGGACCAAAGCGGAACTTCGAGTCTTGAGAGCTTCAATGGGTTGTATTTCATCTCATTTATCTTCCTTGATTGTTCATTTATGATTATGAGTTGTTAGAACTATTGTTAGGTGATTTTCGGAACCGTGAACGGATTTGGATTTTATTGTTTATGAATATATTTTATGTGATTTATCTCATGATATTATGTGCTTAATAATAATCAATATGTTTTCCATTTCCGTGATTGGAACCGTGTGACCACCTCGCATTATCCTCCATGGAATCCATCTCATTTTATTTTAATTGTTTTAGTTAATTTAATTTAGTTTAATTATTGAAAACCATGATTATGAGCTAAACTAGTAAGTTGGGGTTTTGATGGATCTTATTCTATGATGATTGAATGAATTGATTGTTTAATTTGTTGCGGTTGATTATTGTGTTGTTGAGTGGTTTTATTGTACTTAATGCTTTGAATGTGAAGGCCTCCATTTAGATGATAAATTGGTGGTGTGTTATGTACCGAAAGGAGACGCCCACCACGTGCTCGATATAATGTCCACCACAAGTAGAATTGGATAGAGATATACTAATTTGCTTGTGTGATCACATAGGGTGTTTATTGTAACTAATGCATTTCCATACACTTGGATATACCATCGAGAGATAGGATATTAGTGTGTGTGGAATAGGTCCGATTTACCTCGAGAGGGGACTTTGAATAAATTAGATAAACACGGTCATCTTCATGCATAGTTAAACCTCAACAATGTGCTCTCATGAAATTCAATCGGATGGATTAGGTGAATTCAAATACCCTAACTAATCTCTCATATTGGTTGCTTGCTTTATTTTCATGTTTTTATATTTTTATCCTTTTAAACCTTTCGATTATCCAAATAGAAATAGGCTTGGTTAATTTTAGTACTCAACGCCTAAATATCCCTGTGGAGACGATAATTTTATTCATCATTTTATTACTTGTGCCGACCCCGTATACTTGCGGGTAAAAAAATAGTCGCATCACTGGCCGATGGTTTTGTTTCATCGGGCCGATCAGACTAAACCATCGGCCAGCCTGCAAGCATCACCATGAAACAAAACCAGATGAAATCAAAGTATCGAGCCACTGCGACCCGATGAAATTAAATCATCGGGCCAGCCTGGTTTGATGAAATAAAATTTATATTTGTATTGTTAGCGTTATATTGTTTAGTTTGTTGATGAATTCGAATTTTTTTTTTATGCAGGCTAATATTCAATGGCAAGTGACAAGTTGATTGACACTATGAAAATTAAGAAATTTTTTTTTCCATGCCAAAATGACGACGTATTCTAAATAGGGTTACATCGCGCTGCTTAAGAGTAAACTCACGGAACGTCAACAACAAAAAATAAGAGGAATGTGCTTTGGGCATTTCTTAGATGTTAATGAAATATGCTTCACGGGTCAATTTTGTCATCACATTTTGTTGCGGGAGTCCCATGTGGACAATGCTGAAAATGAAATGTGATTTGTGATTGGTGGGAATAGATTACGGTTCAGTGCAAACGAGTTTTGCCTCGTGAGCGGTCTACGTCTTGGGGATACAGTCGTCTCTACTATACAGGAAGATGATATGTGTAGAATTTGGCAGAAATATTTTAAGGGAGCGAAAAAGGTGACTGGAACCAAATTGTAAAGTTTGTTCGAACGTCTGGAGGAAGAAAATGATCATGATGATGACATGATTAAACTAGCTTTGTTGCTGATCTTAGAGATGACATTGCTTGGAAAGGACCTGAGGACTAAGGTCGAATATTGGGCAATGAAGTTAGTTGATAATTTAGAAGAATTCAATCGGTTCCCATGGGGTTCCTATGTATATTCAAGGACATTCAATTCTTTATCGACCTGTTGCAAAGGTCGAGATCAGAAGTTTATGGAGAAGGCTCAAAAGGATCCGAGCCATACAGCAGAGAAGATCAACCTGTATGGATTTGTCTATGCTTTTCAGGTAATTTTAAGTGTTTAACTTTTTTTAGCCTTAACTTCTTTAAAACTCTTATTGAAACATGGTTTTATTTTATTTGCTAGGTGTGGGCAATTGAAGCGATTCCGCTGTACTCAAAGAAGAATTTTGCTACCAGGGTGTCTCGTACAGCCCCTCGTATTCTGAACTGGGAAGTGAAAACGAGTCCTGGATATGAGGCTTTGAGAACTAAGATTTTCAGTAGGCGAAAGATATGAACTACATTCAAAGACTTTTGTTAGGTATATAAATTTTTATTATAACATTATGTGGGCTGTTTTTTTTTTTTTTGGGTTAGATTTCAACGTTTTAAACTTTGAAACCAACGGAGGAAGAATTGAAGTTGTCCTATTTTACGGGGTTGGAGACGGCTGCCATCTCAAATGATCCGTCTGCCCTAGATATAGAGATTGGTGATCAGGAAGATGACGAGTATTGTGATGAGAATCATAGTGATGATGTTGCTGAAGAAGAGCAACCACAACCGAAAGATAAGCAAGTTGAAATACAAGAAGAGCGGCCTATTGGACGGAGGCCATCGGTATGTTGCCAATATTGTCCCTTAATTGTATTGTTCATTAAATATTATGTAAATGTTAATTTAACTTTTTCTTGGACATTATGCTAGGATTCACAAGATTTGCATAGAAAATTGGATGGCCTCCACACAGAAGTAGCCTGTCTACAGACTTCTATGACCGCACTGAATGATAAAGTTGACAAAGAGTTTGCAACCCTACAAACAGAACTTGATGAGATGCGGAAAAGAGTTGAGAAATTGATTGAAGTTGTCTGCAAGACAGGAGGCAGTAATGAAAAATTTGCAGCTGGAACTGAGGTGCCAGAGGTAATTTATTTTTTATTTAATCACGTCGAAATTTGTCATTTCCTTTTTGACATTGTATTAACCGTATACTGTTCTATTCACTGAACCCGATCAATGCCTACAACTTACTATTTACCGTCCTCCCTCTCCCTTGCCGAATATCATGAGTGCCATAGGTAATCAGAGTGTCGAAGCTCTTGAAAAAAAAGCATTCGGCGTAAGATATGGTATGAGGGCGCGTAAGCGTTCTGCATTCGTATCTAGCCCGTACATTGACCCGACTAAGCCAAAAAAGCAAAAGACCCGGTCTGCAAATCCAATTAAGTTCGACCCTTTAAAACCGGTTCATAAGGAAGTACAGTCGGAGTACGAGGCTTTGAAAAAAAATAAGAAAGCTAGGTAAGCATACATAATTTAAGTGCATAACCTATTTTCAGACTTCTTTTTTTGTTGTGATGTTTAATGTAATTTCCTCTGAATATTATACCGTATATGTAGGTGCTACGTTGGGGCACCAATGGATGCGACCCCTGAATTTTTCAAGATGTTTGAAAGTGCGACCAACTGGTTGGACAGCTGGGTTAGTAAATAAATTCAAATTATTTTGTTACTTTCATGCTAATGTCATTACTTGCAATGTTCCTTATGATGAGTTTTCAATGGTAATATTTTTTTCATGATCTAACCACAAAACAACACATTGAGGCTTATTTCTCAGTACTACGGAGGTGCCAGCTTTCGCATCCGACTATTTTTTCGCAAAATTACAACTTGATTGATCCAACATTCTTTGTAAGTTGTAATTGAAATAAAAATTATTTAAATGTTTTCCATAATTTACTTATAAAGAACATATTGATATTTTAAATTTTTGTAGACAACCCTTCAACACATGTGGAAAAAACTTCCAAAGGACGAGGATGGAACCATATCGCATGAGGCATACGATCCCCTTACCTTTCAATGGGAGGATTTTTACCTTGGCTATGTTCGCGGAGAACGACCTGAAGGGTCTCGTCCATGGTGGGAGATCGATAATTTAAGTGTAATCATGCAGCTATTTTACAGTTCAATATCTTTATAAGTTAAATGACAATTATGTGTTCAATGTAGTTGTTGATGCTTGTGAATGTGGATGGTTATTATTGGGTGTTGGCGGCTGTTAATCTTGTTGAAAGAAAAGTACGGATCTATGATTCTTTATGTAAGGACACTGATCCGTCTTTTCGGAAGCAATATGTCGTCCCACTAGCACTTCTTCTGCCGTCCCTTATGTATAGCGGAGGTTATTTTCAACATAAGGGGAGACAAGTATAGGTCACTCCATTCGCATGCAAAAGGTCCCGATACTGTTCCACAACAACGCGGGGCATAAGTTGATTGAACTCTATATTTTTATATTGATTGTTATTATAATTGATTCAATAATTGACAGTGTTATTATATTGAAATTATTGCAGTGGTCACTGTGGTGCATTTACCCTTGTGTTTGCTGAATACATTGTTGCACATAGACAGAAGTTTGATTTCAATGCAAAGCAAATGACAGCACTGAGGAAGAAAATGTCCATTGAAATATTTGCAAACTCTGCACGGCTAGAAGATGAAGATGAAGAATGACCTGTACTTTTTTTGAAATTTTCATTTATGTGAATATTATTGGTTATTGGGAATGATTGTAAATGTTGGTTATTGGAGTATTATTGGTTATTGGGAAATTATTGGTTATAGGTATATCATTGGTTATTCAGAAAATGATGGTAAATTTTTTAAACGTTAATTTTTTTGGTTTGATAAAATGATTGGAAAAGTCGCATCGAACGGAAGGATGCGCAAATGATTGAAAATTGTGCTTTGAAGTGTATACATATGTTGTTAAATGCATTGATTTCGTAACTCAGGTTTTGGGTAGTTAGAAAAACAGAGGAAACTCTAGCAAAATTTCCAAAAGTTAATTGATTAAAAACTCTTCCAAAAACCAAATAAAGCTGTTAATTGCATACAACAAAACAGCTAATTGAAATATTACAATAACAAAACTGTTAATTGCATACAACAAAACAGCTAATTGAAATAGTACAATAATGTGTTCCAAATTGTACAATAATGTTAATTATATTGTTCATTTCCTGCAATTCTCCGAATCAAAATGCAATTAAATACAACAAAACAGAATATCATAAATAACCAGTCATAATCATATCTTGCATATCCTAATCACCCGGATGGTTCAGCTACTTTAGGATTCTTGCATGTTTGGCTGTTGTGGCCGTGACGCCAACAATTTCTACACCTTCTGCGTACAACCTCTTCTCCAATCGAAGGTATACGTTGTTTCTTTGGTCGACCTGGTGGGCGTCGGGCAACTGGTGGAAGAACAATTGTATTTGCAACGTCCGCTAGGACCAACCAGTCACCTTGATGGCCTACTGGATTAATCTCACCACTGTATGCTGAAAGCAGATAAGCAGTCGAGTAGTAGGGTGAGGTGAATGTTGTGTAATGCAATCCTCTATATTTTATGGCAGCTAAAGCATGTGCACATGGAATCTGATCAAGATCGAATTCCCTACAACTGCATGTACGGTTTTCGAAATCAACAATGCCATTCTGTTTTCCATCGTGCACCTCAAACTGGTACAATGCAATTGGGGACACCTTCATATGTTGCGCAGATTCATCACTAACCCCAATAAGTGCCTCAACCCTTTCTGTCAACTGTGTATCATAAGAAGCAGCCACTGTACGTCGATCATGAAACCAACGTTGCATCATATCTCGAATACGGTCAATCATAGCAACAATGGGTAACTCTCGAAAATCTTTCACTGCATTATTCATCGCCTCAGCAATATTAGTAGTCATAATATTGTACCTTTTTCTCAGACAAAAGGCTCGGGACCACCTCTCTTCTCCAACATCAACAACATACTGATGAGCTCCAACACTAATGCTCGACAACTGTACCATGTAAAATGAGTGATCATTAACTCTGTATGCCTTGGCTGCCTTCCGAAATGATATGGAAAGATCTTTGTTCTTATCAATGAAAATCATATTTCGTTCTAAATGCATGAAACAAGCACCGTGGTGTGCATTTGGAAAAACCGTTGCAATAGCTTTGACAATACTGTTTTTCCTATCAGATACAAAAACAAGATCTTCAACATCTCCAATGGTATCATACAGACAAGATAGAAACCAACTCCATGAAGCATCATTCTCGGAATCCGCAACACCAAATGCTAAAGGAAATATTTGGTCGTTCCCATCCTGACATACAGTGACAAACAATATGTCTCCATATGAACCCTTCAGAAACGTGGCATCAATTGCAATAACCGGTCTAATGGCAGCAGTAAAACTATCTATGCACGCTTTCATGGAGAAAAATATATACATGAACCTATTTTCATCATCAGTCTTAATGTTCGTCATCGTCCCTGGATTTGTTTCCTCTAACATGTGACAATTATAAGGTAACATACTGAAAGAAACTTCAGCTGATTCGTGTTCCTCCTCCATAGCAATATGTTTAGCCCGATATCCTTTGTGGTAATTTACTGTAATGCCCAATTCATTTTGGATATCTCTTATGATTTGTTTTGGTCTGTAGATACGACCATCACGAAATTTCTCCTTGATATGTTGTCCAATAAACTGTGCACTAGCCTTTCTATTCTATGAAAACCTTTTCTCCATTGAGCAACTGTGTTTGTCGTCAAATCTTGTAATCCGAAAAAAATCAGTGTTTGTAACCTTGAATGCATGTAGCCGCCATTTGCATTCTCCAACAGCACAACGTACCTCAAAACGTGAAGTATCCGACTTCCACACTTTCAAATTGAAACGATTTGCAGCAGCGTACCTTATTAGTTGAGAGTGCAACTCTTTTTTACTGTCAAAGACTTCCCCATTTGCAATCAGAATCGGCATAGCTCTCGAAGCTACTTCAACATCATTAATTGAACACATTACAGACGTGGTTCGAACCAACTCTTCATTACTGTTTCCAACACCCTGAACATCTTGAGACTTCTCATTATCTCTGGCTTCGTTACTGAAATCATCAACAAATTGAAATTCATCATCAACCATAACATCATTTAAATTTGGTGTGTAACCCTCCCGAATGTGGTTACTTCCCTTCGATGAAGGAAACTGAAGATTGATGGGATGGTGTTGTTGATTAGATAACTCTGGAAAACATTGCTGCTGCAATTGTCGGTCACTATGCTCATTCTCAAACACGGTTATACAAACTAAAGGGTCAACATTCTTTTGACGTAATAATATTACAACATCATCATCATCACTTATCTCTACAGGCATGCTTGGGCGGATGGTATGAGCAACCGTTTTTATAATGACTCGAAAGCAGTTTCTGTCAATCTCAGTGACGGCATACACTTTATCTAATAGTTGAGCATAAGTTGCATCTCTTGGAAATAACACCCATTTCGATCTCTTGCCATCATACCAATAAACCCCTTGTTCACATACCCAATGTCCATCCCAGTTAATTATCAACTGCACATCATCCATGCTCCTTTCTGCATTAAAATAAAAAATTTAAATAAAACTTAAATTCAATTAAAGTATCAAAACTGTCGGGCAAGCATGAACAAAAACCATCGGGCCAAGGTCATCGGGCCGCCATTGTAACATCCCGGATTTCGGGTGATGAATTTTTGATATATATGAAATATGTGAAAATAAAATTTTACTATTTGAGGGGGTGTAAATGTAATTAAATGTATGGTTATTTTATGATTTTCAGCGGACCGGATTGAATAGTGAAAAATGAAAAATTGGAAAACTGGACCAGAGAGCATCGCGACCTGGTCACCGTGACCACAGGTCGCGATGGCTCGCTCGCGGTGAAAAACGCAAAATCTGGCAGTGAGTACCGCGACCAGTCACCGCGACCACAGGTCGCGATGGACTGCTCGCGATGAAATTGTCAAAAACCTGGCAGTGAGCAACGCGACCAGCCACCGCGACCACAGGTCGCGATGGACTGCTCGCGATGAAAGTGTCAAAAACGGGCAGAGAGCAACGCGACCATTCGCGCGACCAGGGCGCGCTCGCGACGAAGGCGGTGCGCGCACTCCAGTGAGCATCGCGACCTGGTGCCGCGACCATAGGTCGCGACGGCGGTCGCGATGGCGAAAAAAAAAAAAAAATATAAAAAAAATAGAAGCTTCTCGCAGAAGCGAGAAGCCAGAACAGAGAGAGAAAGAACCGAGAAAAAAAAAGAGAGAAAAGGAGAGAAAAAAGAGAAGAAAAAGAAGAAGAAGAAGAGAGAAGAAGAAGAAAGAAAAGAAAAGAAAAAGAGGAAGAAGAAGAAGAGAAGAGGAAAGGAAAGGAAAGGAGAAGGGAAAGAGATCGTGGAACCGCGGTTTGTCGAACGAAAACACGGATTCCAAGTAGGTGTACGTTTATTTTCGAAATCGTTATGAAAAGTATTTAGTTATCGTTTTCATTTCCGTTTTCTTTTGAGTTTTCGTTTTCTATTTCGTTTCGTTTTGTTTTCGTTTATGTTTTCGATTCTTCGTTTTCGATTTTCGTATGAAAATGGTTTATGCTATATGAAGAAAAATTGATGATCTGCATATCTATTGTTGATTTGTAATACGTTTACGATAGACAGCATTTGGATCGTATTTTTGAATATTTTGATTGTTACGATTGGTGAAAAAAAAAATACTTGATTTAGTTGCTTGCATGACTATCGTTTATGATTTGTAATATATTGTGATTTCTTGAAAATTTATTTATTGTAACGGCCCTAGGATACGGAAACATAGAAATGGATATAGGAGGTTGGTATACCAGCTGGGTTTTACCTAGCAGTACTGCGCCGTTATTATTGTGTGATTGTTGTTGCGGGGCAATCTCGGACAATCACACCGATTTAGTGATCGTTGTTGCGGGGCAATCTCGGACGATCACAATGATTCTAGCGATTGTTGTTGCGGGGCAATCTCGGACAATCGCGATGATATTAGTGATTGTTGTTGCGGGGCAATCTCGGACAATCACGTGGACCCATATTCCAGTCCTAGAATGTTTAGTATTCTAGTGGGCCAAAAGTGATTGAAATTGAAAAGTGTACGGAATGATTTTATTGATAGCATTTGTATATTGATCTCCTTATTGAAATTAAAGTGATTGAAAGTGTTTAATGCTTTGATTCTGAAATTTAATTGTTTTGAAAGTGATTTAGAAATAAAACTCATAATGTGGTTTATTGTTTCTTTAAAGAATAATTATATTGTAATTTATTTAATTGAATTTTTAGTACACCCACTAAGCTTTATGCTTAGCGCGTTAGTTTGTTTCTAACGCGTAGGTACCAGGAATCCAGAGGAGGCGAAAGATTGAAGGAAGAGCAAGTTGCAGACCGAGTCACAGAGATTGTACAGTTGGGTAGCTATATTTTTGTTATGTGTATATATATTTTGAAAGCATGCATATACAGGAAATTTATAAATACGTTTTGTAAAATGTTTTGTAATTAATTTGTTTGTGATTTATGTCTCTTATTATTAAAACTGTTTGTAAATATCAAGGTCTGTTTGTTTTATTTTATAAATTGCGATTGATAAGTCGCACTAAACGGCAGAGTGCGCAATTGTTCGAAATTGATATTGAAGTGTTATTGAAATTGGAATTGAATTGATTGTGTAAAAACAGGTTTTTGGAAAGTCCGAAAAATAAACGGTACTCTGCCGAATTTTCGTAAAGAGTTTTAAAATGTTTTATGGGCTCACACTGATTTTGAAATGGAAAATGAAGTTTTGAAAAGATGTGAAAGTCCGGGTAGCGCGCCCCGGGTCGGTCCGGCCGGATCGGGTCGGGGGGTGCTACAGCCATGATGCAAATACAATTTCAAAACCATCGGGCCAAGGTCATCGGGCAGCCATGATGAATATACAATTTTAAGGCCATCGGGCCGCCATGATGAAAATACATTTTGAAGGCCATCGGGCCGCTATGTGAAAATACATGATCAAGGCCATCGGGCCAAGGACATCGGGCCGCCATGTGAAAATACATGATGAAAACCATCGGGTCAAGGCCATCGGGCCGCCATTTGAAAATACATGATGAAAACCATCGGGCCAAGGCCATCGGGCCGCCATTTGAAAATACATGATGAAAACCATCGGGCCAAGGCCATCGGGCCGCCATTTGAAAATACATGATGAAAACCATCGGGCCAAGGCCATCGGGCCGCCATGTGAAAATACATGATGAAAACTATCGGGTCAAGGCAATCGGGCCGCCATTTGAAAATACATGATGAAAACCATCGGGCCAAGGCCATCGGGCCGCCATGTGAAAATACATGATGAAAACCATCGGGTCAAGGCTATCGGGCCGCCATTTGAAAATACATGATGAAAACCATCGGGCCAAGCCCATCGGGCCGCCATTTGAAATACATGATGAAAACCATCGGGCCAAAAATGATGAAAAAACATGAAGAAAAACTATCGGGCCAAACTCATCGAGCCAAAAGCATCGGGCCGCCATGATGAAAAAAAAAAATTATAAAAATTCGTTCTTCATTTTTTTGATGGAGGATTAACAAATGTGAAATGCCTACAACTGATTCAAAACCCATAAAAGTGTGTATTGACTAAAAAAAAAAGTTTAACAATAACCTTGGAATTTTTGATGGAGAAAAAGACTTTGTGAGATGGATTGATGGTTTATTTGCAAGAGATAACTTGAGAATTTTTTGGTTTAGGTTGGGTAAGAGATTTATGGAGAAGATAAGAGAGGAAAAATAAGAAAATGTGAAGAAGAGAAGAGAAGAAGAGATGAAGAGAGAACCGGGTGAAGTGAAGAAACTTGTCTAGATGAAGAAGAAGAAGAAGACAGTGCGAAGAAGAAAAAGAAAGTGCAGTAGGTCAAATGTAAAAGTTAGGGCAAATTTATCCAAACAAAATCTTTGGGTAGAGGTTGTAAAAATTAGTGAACTTTGGGTAGTTTTACAATTGTTGACTACTATTTGGACAATTTTACTAAATTCCCTTAAAAAAACGACATTCGTCTGCTATGTTTGGCAACTGGAACATGGTAGGCAGAGCCAAAATGCTAATGCCGTTACAGCCCACCAGTGGGTCCACACTGCGTGCCCAATGTTAGTATTGATTATTGGTGGGGCCCATTTTCCGCAGCCACGCCATCCTCTCTCTGTCCTCTCAAATTCTGTTAAAACTTGCAAGTCGCTACTCGCTGGAGAGAGAGAAAGAGGTGTTTTGGAATTGTAAATTTGCGAACAGCAGAGATCGTCTCATTCAATTTTTTTTTTAATTTATATATAAATAAGGAAAGAAAGAAATGGACGAGGTTGTCACAATAGCTGATGCGGCGGCGTTGAGGAGCAGCAAGGCGGTGGCGTATTCGACGTCTCCCCCGTCGTCGTCGTCGTCGTCGCTTTTGCTCCCGAACAACCTCCCTCTGATCTCCGCGTTTCTTGCCTTTGCTCTCGCTCAGTTCCTCAAGGTCTTCACCACCTGGTCCGTCCGTAAATCTCATAACCATTTCTGTCGAATGTTTCTGCAAATTTTAAATTTTTTTCTTTTTCCATTTTTTGTTTTCTGGTTTCGCGATTCTTATATGTGATGTTCCGTGTTTGATACAATGTATAGTTGAAATTAAAATTACATTGTAAAGAAAAGAGAATAGAATATATATTGTGATTGATATCTTCAAGCGGTTTCGATCTCCAAAATAATTGCTTTGAATTTTCATCTGTTAGAATTCATACACAATCCATACACGTTTATACAGTATGTGAAATCTGATTGCGTTTATATTTTTTAATTCTATGTTACATTCTAATTTTGATGAACTAAGCTAAAAATTAAACTATTCTAATCAAGTAAACACACTTTTCGATTTGAAAAGTTTCCTAGAAAATTTTCTATGAAGCTATGAAATCACAGAGAAATGGCAAAGTACTTGGAAATTTGAAATTTTTTAGGAACCCTTTTGAGATTTTGAGAAAGTTCCAGGATTTGGAGAAAGAGATATGCCAATGGAAAGGGTTTGCATATGTTTTTGATCAAGGTCAATTGTTGTTATTTTTCTAGTGTTTTGTGTGATTGTATCATGACATATGGAGGGAAAGCGTGCCAGATTTTTAATTGTTGAATTACAATTGAAGTGTTCATTGCAGAGCATTAAATATGGTTTTCTCCTGCAGTCTCATCTATTGGTAGAATATGTGCAGCATGTTGGCACTTGGCACCCCTAACAATGGAGCGAAGTTTGTGTTTCAAGCATTTGCTTTGCATTTTGATTGTTCAACTTGTACTCTACTCCGTAGGTTGAACCCATAAATAGTTGAGAAATTACATTGGCTCTAGGGGACCGGTGTTTTCAGCTTGTATAATGAATGGTTCTTCTTGTGGTTAACATTGTGCTTCTTGTTAAAATAGTGTAAATAATACTAAATTTCTAGTTACAGTCATGGTTTTGAATTGTTTGAGTTATCATTTACTTCAGTTATATTATCTTCTTCTTCTTCTTCTTTATTTCTTTTTTATTTTTTAAAATAATATATCAGTTATACTGTATGTTCCTCCTAGATGCTCAGGTATAAAGAAAAGAGATGGGATTCGAAAAGGATGGTTGACTCCGGTGGAATGCCGTCATCACATTCTGCAACTGTGACGGCCCTAGCTGTAGCGATAGGTCTACAAGAAGGGACAGGAGGACCAGCTTTTGCCATTTCAGTGGTATTGGCATGCATTGTAAGTGGTTCTCTATTCTTAATGCTTTTCTTGTGCTGACATTTTTGTCATATTTCACCAATATGGCTCTGTTCTGCTATTATTGCATGATATATAGATTTAGTTAAATCCTGCAACTGTCTTCTGATTATTCTCTGAGCTTGGAGCACTTCCAAGTTTGTAACTTCTAGATGTTTCTTCCGTATGTTATTGTAATGTGAAGTTGAAATCTCTCCAGCTCCTTTATTAACAAGCCTTGTGGAATTGATCTGATTTCCTAGTGCAAGTTTTTGTGGGCTTAGGTTGGTTTCCTTTTTTACTTTTTAAATATTTTTCCTAATGTTTTTAGGTTAAAGTTAGGATGTTACCCTAATGTATATACTTGGTAGCTTTGTTTCTTATCTTTTGATTTTTTGTTTTCCCCATTTGGAGTTTCTTGTTTTATTCAAGGTTATGACTGATTTTCGTCAAATCCCGTGTTTCTTTCATAGAATGTGACACAGTTCATGCGTGTTTTGTTGGTTTGGAACAGTGAGGCACAACAAATGCCAAGATATTTTTTCAGTTGTCATTTCTTTTGGTTGACTAATTGATTGTTGCTTGTCCACATTTGTCTTCTTAAGCTATGTTTTTGCATTTATAAAAACTAGACCGGAAAATGGTACTTATTATAGGACAGTGCAAATGATGTGAAAAAGTTCTATGTTTTCTTCACTTTGAACTGATCGGAGAGTAAACATCCATGCAGATATCTCCATACACTGATGCACTCTTTGATTATAAATATTTTAATTATTTATATACATATAACTTTGGTCAATTTGTTTTTTTTTTTTTGAAATTTGTTAACAAATGTTCTTTATGTTTCGCTAAATCTGTTGTTATTTTGAATTGATGACCTTTATGATAGTTACAATTTGCTAATATATAGTTTGTTGTATTTGGTTGATAATTCTTGAATATATTTAGGTGATGTACGATGCCTCTGGGATCAGGCTTCATGCTGGTCGGCAAGCCGAAGTAAGTGCTTACACTGTTCTTTTAAAACCTCAGTTGTTGTTTGTTGCTTAATAAAGGGGATCATCAATATTGGCATAGTTTTCCTTTCATACACTTCATGATTATTCTGTTTCAATTGCAGTTGCTTAATCAAATTGTATGTGAGTTTCCCCCAGAACATCCGTTATCTAATGTTAGACCTCTACGTGAATTACTTGGACATACTCCAGTACAGGTATGTTGCATCTATGCTCATTTTTATTTTAAATAAAAAATGCTCCTTCTTCTTTTACCCTTATATATCCTTAAGTCGAGTAATAAAAAACACTTGTTTTCTGTACTTTGTTGAACTTGTCTATATTAGATGAAAATCAACTGAACGTATACTCATAATATTCTAGCTATTGAAGATTGAGTTGCTGATGAAAGGGAGGTATCTATAGGCCATACAGATGTATGAATATATGCTATATGCTGTTCACCTTGATGTTTATGAGTCTGGCTTTCTTCAATAGAACAGGATTTTGAACCCTTAAACTTGGGTTGGGTGGAGAGTGGTAGAAGGTATTTGGTTGCGCTTTTCAAATTGCCGAAGGGCCTCTTACTTAGGATATATAATATCGCACGAATGTTTGATTTTCAAGGATGTAGGATCAACAAAGAAAGGTTGGCAAATTCGGGGCTATCAAAAGAAATAGAGAGATCAAAATTTTGACCTCTTTAGTTGAAAAATGTCAATTTCTGAGTACAGAAAATTGTTAATGGGTGTGAGGGGCAGGGAAAGAAGGGAGTGTAAATAGATGAACAAATTAAAAATGATATCCTTCCAATATCTTAACAGGCTTGTTAATATCCTGATCTCTGGACGTCATTTTGTTTTGTATGATTACAGGTTGTTGCCGGTGCTATTTTAGGATGCATTGTAGGGTATCTGATGAGAGACACCGAGTAAGCCAGATCAACGGTAATTGTTTGTTCTGTCTTTCTCGGATTCCATAGATGCAGCAGATCAGCAAGGAGATGCAGATCATGAAAGCAGATGTTGTATACTGATGAGTTCTAGTTGTTGTTGATGATGAGCTGTAGATTGACTGATTTTTTGGGGGGTTTATTTTGGATATTTGGGGAGTGGAAGTCGGGGACTTCCATCATTTATACGTGAAAATATTTGTCCACTAAATAAACGCCTCATCTTGTGAAATCTCATGAATATTTATTTATGATGATAGAATTAGATTATTGCAAAATCTTTAATTCTTATAATTTGGATTTACTTTTTTAATTAATCTAGGGTATTACAATAGAATACCAGGATATTTGGTTATATTATAATGAAAATGTATTTTTGCTTAAATTATAACTTAGTATCTTGGATGATTATTAAATTAGTCCATAATATATTTTTACCTTTTTAGTTTATGTAGTTTGTAACTTTTTTAAAATTTATTAATTTAGTTTTTATGATCAAAATTTTGACGGTCAAATCTAACCG
This sequence comes from Xanthoceras sorbifolium, assembly GCA_003430845.1. NCBI lineage: Eukaryota > Viridiplantae > Streptophyta > Magnoliopsida > Sapindales > Sapindaceae > Xanthoceras > Xanthoceras sorbifolium. The sequence goes on along the minus strand of CM010608.1, from coordinate 23,861,669 downwards.
AAATTATAAATTGACCATATTACTCTTTTTTAAATTAAATTATTAAATAAAAATAATATTTTACCTATTAATTTTTTATATTTTAATAATTTTACTTATTTTGATAGTTTAATTAGAAGTTGATATAAAAAATATTCAAAAGAATTAATAAAAAAAATAAAAAAGATAAAATTTATTAAAAATTAAAATTAATTATAAAAATAATTTTTTTAAAAAATAACATCATCTATTAAAAATTAAATTAAATTTAAGATTGAGTACTTATAAAACTTAAATTTTATATTAGTTAAAAAAAATTAAAATGTTAAAATATTATATATAGTATATTATATAATATATATACATTAAATTATATATATATATATATAGATATGTATATATAATAATAATAATAATAAAATTATAAGGGTAAAAATTATTTTGGTCCCTAATATTTTTTAAATTATTACTTTTTTATCGATATTTTTTTTAACTCGCGTGATCCCTAACTATTTAAAAATCCATCAATTTATTCTTTTGTTAGTCAACAGTTAATCAAATTTAATGGTCTTAGAGTTATTTCAATTTTTAGACACAAAAATAAAAATTAAGGTTAAAAAATAAATAAATTATTAGATAAAAATTAAATTATAAAAACTAAAAAAATAAAAAATTTAAAAAATAATTTTTAAAAGTAATTAAAAATTATTTTAAAAAATAATTAAAATTTTAAAAATAATGATGCCTCCTCTCTTGACATTTTTTTTAATTTTTTATTACGTTAATAATTTATTTTATTTTTAGTTTTTAATTTATTGTAATTTACTTTCATGTATGAAATTTATTTTTTATATTTTAATATTAATTTGAAGTGTTATTTTGAATTATTGAATTTTTATAAATTAGTTATTATTATACTGATTTTCTTTAAAGATTTTAAATTTTGGTGTTAATTTATTTATGTATTTCTAATATTTAAGGATTTTTCTTATAAATTTTGTGTATTTTATAATTTTAATTTTCTTGTAAACACATGTTTGATACTTATTGGATATATAAGTTAAGGTTAATTTGTTAAATTTTTAAACATAAAGGATAAAATCGTATTTTTCACTTAATCATTTAAAGTTAAAGGTAAAATGGTCAATGTGCATATTCTGTTATATTTGACTGTAAAAAATTTGTTAGAAGGACTAAAATGATGGATTTTAAAAAAGTTAGGGACAAAGCGAGTCAAAAAAAAAATATCGGTTAAAAATTAATAATTCGAGAAAAATTAGGGACCAAAATGAATTTCTTCCAAATTATAATATATACATTTAATAAATATATTTTTATTAGAGCTTGTTGTGGGTAAATTCTGTGAACTTAACCGCTACGTCATCACTGGTGACCAAACGTCGTCGTACAACTAACACGTAATCAATTCAAAACTTGAGGTGCTTTAGGATCGTTTAAAAAAGTGCCTCCGAGAAGGTTCCTAGTTGCAGCGAGAACCTTCTAGCATCATCAATGTTCTCGGTGCGCATTGATGAACCATTAGTAAAATATCAACTGTGGACAGCCTAGTTCATGTCAGAAATGAGCCTGATAGACTGCGACGCGCTAGGTTGACATTTATGGCGAACCCCGTCAAAGTCAGAACCTTGTCATCAGTAAAGTCAGACGTACTAAATGTCCCAGTGCTATAGGTTACCATTCAACCATACATTTTGTCCTATCTGTGAGCAGGTTCCCTAAGAAAACAAAGATTGCATGTTTAAGGTAACATCCCACTGACCACTGTTGGGATTTATGCCCTAAAGTTTGTAATTGTGAACGTTTTTAGACATAAATAAAGATTAAAAGTTTATCATTCAAATTAAAAGTGTTTTATATTTGTTCATATATTTATATTGTGCAAGTAACATTCGAGATTGCAAAATGTAATTTTAAAATGAGTGTATGAAAGTCATATACAGTAGGATTCATTTTGAGACATGCAATATAAAGAGTTTGTAGAGAGCAAACAAAACTGAGTACTTTGTTTGTGGTTGATCTACTGCTGCGGTCCATTCTGAAATGTACAGTGGTTTTATCCTAGACCGCTCATGTAGTTGACATGAGAATGAAGACACCTTATATGATGAGATCATATAGGACTGGACCACAATTTATATAAATCTCTCACCAAGATCCGTTAGTAGATGAGATTCATATATGTCGACAAACGATGGCTATTTATAGGTGATCTTAATTTTGAGTGTCTTATCGACTCCTTCAGGTTGGATCATAGCTTTTGATTTACCATGAGTGAGGTCGATGTAGTATTCTCGACCAATACTTCTGTATCTTGGAGTTGCGGTTTGGCTTGTGGTTGGGAAGGTATGAAGACAATAATAGAATCCACTCCTTATTAATTGAAGTAGATGAGTAGTTCCCTTAAGGGTTGATTTAGGGCTTGAAAAATTATGAGCTCTCTCATTCTTCCGTGAGAAAGACATGATTTAATTGTTCATTATAAAATCACGGTGCTTAAAGGAATATATAACTAAAGGGGTATAACAGACATTATGACCCAGCTCTAGCTATGAACTACTTGTGGAGGATCACACTATATGGAAATAACTATATCAATGGACATTGAGACTTCAGATTGTATAAACACATCTGCAGTTCTGAGAGTATAACCTCAGATTTTTAGTGGAATAACTCTGAGGTTAATAATCATGAATATTAATTAAATAATTTAATTAATATTACTAAGTATTATTGGAGTTCAAAACTGTGGGTCTATTAGGCCCCCTTGCTAGTCCTTATGGTTGTTGATAATGACACGTCCAGAAAATGGATTTCTACTCCCAAGTGCAGGAGTGTTGAAGTAATAAATTAACCCGGTGAGACCGGGGTCGATCCACGAGGAAGAAGATTTAGATCCTGCAAAAACCAACAAAAATCTACAAGGAAAATATAATAGGAAAGAAAATATTATGAAATGAAGGTAGGTATAATGGTGAAACAAATTAAATTAAAATATGCTAAGGTTAGAGGTTCCACTATTGGTATATGGTTTAAGTTATATTTAACTCTTTTTTTATCACTCAATTGGAATCCACACACAAAGGAGGTTCCAATCGGAAGTTAGACCATTTAAGTTCTTTACACATCTATCAAGTTATATTTCTTTTCTTTTAGTTATATTACAATGGGTACTCTACACTCCTTATGTTAAATGGGTTCAAGTACTTATTGTGCCAATCAACTACCATAAATTAAGATTCCTTTGCCAGATGCAGGTATAACCATGCGGTTCTAGACGGATCCAAGTATTTATGGTGTTGTTTGTCTACAATGAATCAAGAATCCTTGGTCAGAGGTGGAGGTATAACCATGCGGTTCTAGACGGATTCAAGTATTCATTGTGCCAAGAATTGTCTACAATAAGTCAAGATCCCCACTTCATATAAGAGTAAGAGATGAAAATTCAATTAAATAAGAAAAGTAATATAAACATGTAGATAAATTTGCACAAATGAATATAAACTTTAAGATCATGTTAAGAGTTAAATAAATCTTTATTCACATACCAAGAGCTTCACCCTTCACCTTAGCAAAAAGAGAATTTAGCTACTCATGATAGAAGAAGGAAAACAAGTAGAAGAAATAAAATGAGCAAGAGAGAAATTAGATTATCATAAAAGTTCAACAATACATCAATGTAAGGTGAACTTGGCAAGGAACCCAAGCTGCCCTCAAGCTTATACAAGGCCTCTATTTATAGACACAATGAGAGGCAAACAAGTCAAAAATGGTAGGAATAAATTAATGCAAGTTGATTGAGTTTGGTAAGGTAAAGTTGTCAACTTTGTTGTTTTCCACACATGCACCAACTTGTCCACCAAATTAGGCACCGTTCCTTTGACAATTTGATCTCGTGATAAACATCAAAGTTGTAGATAATTCTATTATCTTTCTAGAATGATAAGACTCATAATATTTGGAATTTTCTGGAGAAAGTTATGGCCCAATTAGTGAAGACTGCCCAATTGACGCGACCATGCAAACCAGCCCAAGATAATTCAATATTTGTCTTCAAAGGAGTCCACATCTGATAAGAGTTTACAAACCAAACTTATAGGGCTATGAGTTATCTTTCCAATACTATCAAGAACGTAGTGATTGGATATTTGAGTGCAAAGTTATGCCCATTACACTGAACCTGCATCAAAATAGAAAGTTTAACAATTAAGTGTAATTATAAATAAGTTAGGTAATTTGATGACACTAATAGTATAAAATAATGGTTTTAACCTTTATTATTATACAAATTTAAGTGTTCATCACACCCCTCAACCAGCTTATTGCTAGTCCCTAGCAATTAAAGCGTTATCATTTCATAATGATTTTTCAAATTTATATCTAAGTCTTCATTTACCCATTCTCCGTTTGTTCTATCCAAATAGATGAACTCTCGACAAAAATATTTAATTTGTCTTCTTCATTTTTGTGTGCAACATGTACCCTTAGACAAGATATTGACAAACCTTCTTTGTGCTCATTATAAGTTGACATAAGTTCATGGGGCTTCACCAAAAATATCAAAGTTCTATTCTAATGTTTCTTCCAAAATAACTTCCTTAGGCAGAGCAATGTATTTCTTCCTCTCTCTCTCTCTCCGTTTTTTTTTCTCTTTTTTTTTTTTTGAAATAAGATATATAGTACATTCCTAACCCATGTAGCAAGCTTTAGGCCAATGACTCCCAGATCAGTTGACCTTAGGGCATTAGGTGTTGAGACACCCTTACGGACTTAATCACTCGGGTTGAAATGTAACCAGATTTATATAGTAATAGTAGATAGTGCAATGTCTAGTTCCCTTAAGCTTTCTTCTTAACCCATTTAGCGAGCTTTAGGTCAATGGCTCCCAGATCAATTGACCTTAGAGCATTAGGTGTTGAGACACCCCTACGGACTTAATTACTCGAGTTAAGAAGGCTTCGAAACCAAACGTATCCATAATTTATTATTACCTTTTTTTTTTTTTAAGCAAGAGAGGAAGCAGAGGATTCACTACCTTTGGTTGTTGATTTTGTTAACCCACAATAATAGACTCTTAATAATCTTCAATTTGCAACCCACAATCAAATGTCAAAGTGTGTGTGTGAGAAGAGTAGTTTATGAACACTTGCTTTGGGTATATGAGCATGAAAGTCAATTTATATTTGAGAGTTCGTAGATTTGAATAGTTAAACTAAGATGAATAGTGAAGTCTCTTAATAAATTTTAAAAAAAATCGAGATGAAATGATGACACCTATTATTTATTATCTTTTTTTTTTTGAGCATAAAAATAAATAATCATAAAAGTTATCACAAATATTATCAACTATCCCTCCCCCCAACCAAATAAAGACATTGTCCTCAATGTCTAAGGATAAAGAGAGAGTGTAGAAGAAATTACCTGAACCAAAGATTAATGAAAAGAAAAACCTGCAACATACTAGAACAAGGTAAAAAGAACATATTTATTGAAAACAAAAATGGGAAAGAAAGAAAGGAAAAACAAAATACATAGGTCAAGCCAATCTACGCTTTTTGCTACCCTCAGCAACTGACCAATCTAACTTAGATGTGGCAATGTCATATTCGGGAACAAAAGCTTCTAATTGTTCAATCAATTGATGAACATTAGAAGCAGTGACAATGATACGTCGAGCTAGAGGTGAGATAAATTGGTTTTCCACAGCATGATCTAGGAAAGACAACAGACTATCATAAAAACCACAAATATTCAACAAGCCTATTGGTTTTTGATGGATTTTGAGTTGGGCCCATGAGGTGACTTCAAAGAGTTCCTCTAAAGTTCCAAATCCCCCTGGTAAGGCTATGAATGCATCAACATGACTAAACATTTCAGCCTTGCGTTCATGCATGTCTGAAACAATCTGCACTTCCCCAATTGTATTTCCTGTAACACCCCCCACACTCAAAGCTTTTGGGATGACTCCCAAAACTTGACTGCCACCATCATAAGCAGCTTTTGAGACACGACCCATCAACCCAAGGTTACCTCCGCCATAAACTAAATGAATCTTTCTCTCGGCTAATACCTTACCAAGCTAGTCAGCAGCTTCCTCAAATTCTCTATTCTTACCAGAACTAGACCCACAAAAGACACAAATATTGGTAAAACGGCGTGAGATGGTGTTTGCCATTGTTATGCACGCTTTTTTTTTTTTTTGGAAATTTGTAGAGTTGTGAGAACTGGAGAAGATAGAGAAGTGTCATTTATAGTGCTCATAAAGAAGATGAAATCATGGAAGCTATATGACTAGGTCTGCATGGGCAGATGAATGTCAGGCTAGAGTATAAAATGTCAAAAAGAGTGGCTGACCTGTATATGTATAAGTAGTTGTGATTGTGGCTCACATCTTCCTCTGGTTTTACGTCCAGAAACGGCTTGAACGCCCTCTATGGGTCAAGGATAGGCTTCCCATCCAATTTTCTTATAAATTGGCAAACAGGGTCTTTTAAAGTCAGATTCCCAAGACTGTATCGCTCTTGTTCTTTTTGAAATTGGTTCTATAAAGCGAGAATTGCAATATGCACATATCCACTAGGATGCGTCTCAAGAGTCAACAAAATATTGTCTAATGACTCCTTACTCAGGTCATCATTAATGAATTGTATTTTATCTTCTCGATTTACAGACACCATTCCAAGAGAACGACAGCGCGTGTTACAAGTCGTGCGAGCACACTTATAACATACACCCAATTTCTTTGCTCTTCTTTTCTTTGCATAACTGCTTTTACCCAGACCAGGCATGTAAGTAATAAATGAATCAGAGAACTCACCTGCCAATCTTACCTTGGCTTCAATCAGCCAACGTACCTCAATAGGGATGCCCTTGCACATTAGCATTCTTAATCTTTCGGACCGTGCTTTGTAAATTTTCATCAATGCTTTTTGAGGAAGTAAGGGAAAATGATTTTTCAATTTCTCGAGAATTTCTTCCATTTTTGTGAAAAAGAAAAAGGAGAGAAAAGAGAATATACAAAGCAAGAATTTTTTTTTTTTATCAGCTATTATGGGAGACTAAAAACACCGACTTGAAAAGTCACGGAGTACCGTTATCCGCCATTTAATCGGGAAAATAGAAGAAGGAAAAAGAAAAACAAAAATACAAAATTAGCCTGCAATCACAAAAAATTAGAGTTAGAAAGAAATATACAAACTCAATTCAAATCATATCAATGGTTTTCATAACATGGGTTTAAAAGAGGAAGAGTCCCTTCTTCGAAAACTTGATTTTCTAGAAATGATTTAAGTCTTTGACCGTTCACTTTAAACACATTACCATTCCTAGGGTTTTCAATGTCAATGGCCCCATAAGGATAAACATGTTTCACAACAAATGGACCGCTCCACCTAGATCTCAATTTTCCAGGGAATATGTGAAGTCGAGAATTATAAAGTAAAACCTTTTGCCCAACATCAAATGTTTTTCTTAAAATTGATCTGTCATTAAAGGCTTTGGTTCTATCTTTATAAATTCTCGAATTCTCATATGCATCATTTCTTAATTCATCAAGTTCATTCAGAGCTGTAGCTTACGTAATTTGCAAGCATCATCAATGTTTGAATTAAAAGTTTTGATAGCCCAGTAAGCTTTATACTCCAGTTCCACAGGCAAGTGACAAGGTTTCCCATAAACTAACTGATAGGGTGACATACCCAAAGATGTTTTGAAAGTAGTACGGTAAGCCCAAAGTGCACCGTTTAGTCTAAGTGACCAATCTTTGCGATTTGGATTAACCGTTTTTTCTAAAATTTGTTTTATCTCTCGATTAGCTAATTCAACTTGTCCACTTGTCTGAGGGTGATAAGGGGTAGCAACTTTGTGTGTAATCCCATATTTCTTCATTAGAGACTCAAAGACTTTGTTGCAAAAATGTGTTCCCCCATCACTTATAATGACTCGAGGAATTCCAAAACGACTCAAAATATTTTCTTTAAAAAATCTGACAACTGTTTTGTGGTCATTATTTCGACATGGAATTGCCTCGATCCATTTGGAGACATAGTCAACTGCGACTAAAATGTAAACAAAACCGAATGATGATGAAAATGGGCCCATGAAATCTATCCCCCAACAATCAAATATTTCAATGACAAGTATAGGGTTTAGAGGCATCATGTGCCGTTTAGAAATGGCCCCCAGTTTTTGACAATTTTCACAAGTTTTGCAGAATGTGTAGGTGTCTTTGAACAGAGTTGGCCAATAAAATCCACATTGTAAGATTTTTGCAGCCGTTTTCCTTGACGAAAAATGACCCCCACATGCTTCTGTATGACAAAATTTAATGACACTACTTACCTCATTGTCGGGTATGCATCTACGAAAAATTTGATCAGGGCAATACTTGAACAGGTATGGGTCATTCCAATAAAAATTTCTAACCTCTGTCAGAAACTTTTTCTTATCTTGTGCTGTCCATTGAGATGGCATCTCTCCTGTTACAAGAAAATTGACAATGTTAGCATACCATGGCATTTTACTAATAGAAAACAAAAACTCATCTGGAAAAGAGTCATTGATAGGTGTTATGTGCAAGGATGAGTTTGTTGTAAGTCTTGACAAATGATCTGCAACAACATTTTCAGCTCCTTTTTTTATCTTTGATTGTGATGTTAAATTCTTGGAGCAACAAAATCCACCGTATTAATCTAGGCTTGGCATCCTGTTTAGACATCAAGTACCTCACAGCAGCATGATCAGTGAAAACAATAGTTGAAGAGCCAATTAAATAAGATCGGAATTTGTCTAATGCAAATATTACAGCAAGTAGTTCTTTTTCTGAAGTAGTATAATTCATTTGTGCACTATTCAAAGTTCTACTTGCGTAATAAATGACATAAGGCTTACCTTCCTTCCTTTGCCCTAGCACGGCACCGACAGCAAAATCGCTAGCATCACACATCAACTCAAAAGGCAGAGACCAATCAGGGGGTTGCATGATAGGGGCAGTTGTCAAAAGGCTAATCAACTTATCAAATGATTTTTGACAATCTTGAGTCCAGTCAAATGGTGCATCTTTTATTAGGAGATTACAAAGAGGTCTAAATATTACACTAAAGTCTTTAATGAATCTCCTATAAAATCCTGCATGGCCTAGGAAAGATCGAACATCCCTAACCGTTTTTGGTGGAGACAAATGGGCAATTAATTCAACTTTTGCTTTGTCAACTTCAATGCCCTTAGAAGAAACCACATGTCCTAGGACAATTCCAGAGGTGACCATGTAATGACATTTTTCCCAATTTAACACCAAACCTTTTTCTTCACATCTTTTTAAGACATTTTCTAAATTTTCAAGGCAATTATCAAATGAATTTCCAAACACTGTTAGATCATCCATAAAGACCTCTAAAAAATGTTCAACCATGTCACTAAAAATGCTCAACATACATCTTTGAAATGTTGCAGGAGCATTACAAAGGCCAAAAGGCATCCTTCTAAATGCAAAGGTGTCAAAGGGACATGTGAATGTTGTCTTTTCTTGGTCCTCTAGTGCTATGGGGATTTGATAATAACCTGAGTACCCATCAAGAAAACAGTAGTAGGGATGTCCTGCCACTCTTTCTAGAATTTGGTCAAGAAATGGTAAGGGAAAATGATCTTTTCTAGTGGCGGCATTTAATTTTCTATAATCAATACACAGTCGCCAACTAGATGAGACTCGTGTTGGTATTAACTCTCCTTTTTCATTTTTTACCACTGTGACTCCAGATTTCTTAGGGACTACTTGTGTTGGACTTACCCACTTACTATCAGAAATAGGGTAGATAATTCCTACATCAAGTAACTTGAGAACTTCACCTCTTACTACCTCTTTCATGTGTGGATTTAATCTTCTTTGGGGATGTTGACATGTTCTAGCATTATCTTCTAGATGTATTCTATGTGTACATATCAAAGGATTAATGCCTTTTATGTCTTTTAACGTCCACCCAATTGCATTTTTATGCCTTTTAAGTACCTCTATCAATTTACCTTCCTGTTCATTGGTAAGAGTTGAAGAAATTACCACCGGGTAAGTTTGTTCTTCACCAAGGAATGCATATTTCAGTCCTTCAGGTAATGGCTTCAATTCTAGTTTGGGTACTTCTTCTTGTTTACTTTCATTGACAGGTCCCAATTCTTCAAATTTCGGCTTCCAACCTTTGTTCTCCATCACCTGGGTACAATCAAGCAACGAACATATATTAGAAACAGTAGGATCTAGTTGCATGCTTGACTCAAATGAATTAACTAAACAAGTTTTCAGAGGATCAGAAGAACTCCCTGCTTGAAGATGATCTTCAACAATAGCTTCAATCATGTTTGCTTCTTCATTTTCATCACCTTCATCTTGTGGTTGTTTGCACATGTTGAAAACATTAAGCTCTAGTGACATATTTCCAAATGTCATCTTCATTACGCCATTCCTGCAATTAATCAAAGCATTAGAAGTTGCTAAAAATGGACGGCCTAAAATAACAGGAATTGGTTTACACCCATTAGCAACAGGCTGTGTATCCAAGACAATAAAATCCACAGGATATATGAATTTATCGACTTGTACTAACACATCTTCTACTATCCCTCTTGGCACTTTAATTGATCTATCAGCAAGTAAAAGAGTTATGGAAGTTGGTTTTAACTCACCCAGATCAAGTTCTTGATAAACTGAATATGGAAGTAAATTAACACTAGCACCAAGATCAAGTAAAGCATGTTCAATTTTTTGCTCTCCAATAATGCATGAAATTGTGGAACAACCAGGGTCCTTATATTTCATGGAATTATTGTTTTGAAGAATGGAACTTACTTTTTCTGCTAAAAAGGCTTTCTTTTTCACATTCAGTTTTCTTTTCACAGTGCACAAGTCTTCAAAAATTTTGCATAAGAAGGAACCTGTTTAATAGCATCCAACAAAGGAATATTGACCTTCACTTGTTTGAAAATTTCATAAATTTCAGGATTGTGGTTCAATTTCCTTGGATTGTTCAATGCTTGAGGAAATGGGGCTACAGGTGGGAGTTTGGTCTTTTCTTGGCTAGGTACAGGCTTATCAACCCCTTCCTTACTCTTGGAGATAGACTTATCATCTTTCTCACAAGGATCAAGAATAGGTTTTTCGACAACCTTACTATTGCGAAGAGTTATGACTGATTTAACTTGGTCCATGTGTTGACTTCCTGAACTACCCTCTTCCAGGTTGTATTGACCTTTAGGATTTGGTTAAGGTTGAGAAGGAAATTTTCCTTTTTCATGGATGGTGAGTGTTGATGCAATCTTAGCAAGAGTGTCTTTTAAATCGGACAAGGTTTGTGAAGTTTGATTGTTAATGGTCTCTTGCTTTTCAATGAATGAATGCAATGTTTCCTCAAGGTTTTTCCTAAATTGTGGGACATAGGGTGCATAACCTTGAGTGCCTTGAAAGTTTTGGTGACCTTGAGGAGGTGGTGGTTGTGAAGATTGTGCAAGATTATCATTCTTCCAACTGAAGTTTGGGTGACTTCTCCAACCTGGATTGTAGGTCTGTGAGTATGGGTTAGGATTTGGCCTTTTGAAAGTGTTTAGGACATTGGCTTGTTCATGGAGACATTCTTTGAATGCAGGCAGAGTTGGGCATTCCTTAGTTGAATAGTCATTGGTATCACATATGTGACACACAATTTCTTGAGCGGATTTTAGGTGACCGCTCTTTTTCAATTCTAAGGCTTCAACCTTTCTAGCTAGAGATGCAAATTTGGCTTGAATGTCATGTTCTTCCCTAAGATTGTAAATACCTCCACTAGATGTAGAGGCTTGAGCTTTGCTCGGTGCCTCTTGGGTACCTGCAGTGTCCCAATTTTGAGCATTCTCTGCTAATAGGTCTAAGTAGTCTAGTGCCTCTTCAGGGTCTTTATTTCCAAACTCTCCATTACACATCATTTCGACCATTTGTCTACCTTGGGGTGTTAAACCCTCGTAAAAGTGTGTGACTAGTCTCCATGTTTCAAAACCATGGTGAGGACAAGAATTAAGCAATTCTTTGTACCTCTCCCAACATTGGTAAAGGGTTTCTCCTGGTTTTTGGCTGAAAGTGCTGATTTGTCTTTTGAAGGAATTTGTTCTATGATGAGGAAAGAACTTTTTCAAGAACTGTTCCTGCATTTCATCCCAATTACCAATAGATCTAGACCTAAGATTTTGCAACCATGTTTTAGCTTTATCTTTCAAAGAGAAAAGGAAAAGCTTTAGTCGGATGGTGTTCATGCTACAATTTGTGTCATTGTAAGTGTTGCACACTTCCTCAAACTCTCTCAAATACAGGTATGGGTTTTCGGCATCTAATCCATGAAATTTGGGTAAAAGTTGAATAATACCCGGCTTAAAGTTAAAATGAGATGCATCTGGAGGAAAAAATAGACATGATGGAGCACTAGTTCTTGTGGGGTTCATGTAGTCTCTAAGTGTTCTAGGTTGTGCATGATCATTGTGTTGGGAACGATTGTCCCCAAGATCAGTGACTCTTTCAACTTCGTTTTCTGCCATATTTTCAAATGCAGATGGGGAGCCCCTAACAAGTCTACCAGTCGGTGTACGTGACCAAGCTCTCATGCAAGTCTTAGATGCAACAGAATAAAAGAAAACAAAAACACCAAAAATAAAATTATTTACAAGAAAAAGAAAATGAAAAAGATGAAAAGAATTTTGATGGTTTTGGACACCAAATGATACTTCCCCGGCAACGGCGCCAGAAACTTGACACGTCCAGAAAATGAATTTCTACTCCCAAGTGCAGGGAGTGTCGAAGTAATAAATTAACCCGGTGAGACCGGGGTCGATCCACGAGGAAGAAGATTTAGATCCTGCAAAAACCAACAAAAATCTACAAGGACAATATAATAGGAAAGAAAATATTATGAAATGAAGGTAGGTATAATGGTGAAACAAATTAAATTAAAATATGCTAAGGTTAGAGGTTCCACTCTTGGTATATGGTTTAAGTTATATTTAACTCTTTTTTTATCACTCAATTGGAATCCACACACAAAGGAGGTTCCAATCGGAAGTTAGACCATTTAAGTTCTTTACACATCTATCAAGTTATATTTCTTTTCTTTTAGTTATATTACAATGGGTACTCTACACTCCTTATGTTAAATGGGTTCAAGTACTTATTGTGCCAATCAACTACTATAAATCAAGATTCCTTTGCCAGATGCAGGTATAACCATGCGGTTCTAGACGGATCCAAGTATTTATGGTGTTGTTTGTCTATAATGAATCAAGAATCCTTGGTCAGAGGTGCAGGTATAACCATGCGGTTCTAGACGGATTCAAGTATTCATTGTGCCAAGAATTGTCTACAATAAGTCAAGATCCCCACTTCACATAAGAGTAAGAGATGAAAATTCAATTAAATAAGAAAAGTAATATAAACATGTAGATAAATTTACACAAATGAATATAAACTTTAAGATCATGTTAAGAGTTAAATAAATCTTTATTCACATACCAAGAGCTTCACCCTTCACCTTAGCAAAAAGAGAATTTAGCTACTCATGATAGAAGAAGGAAAACAAGTAGAAGAAATAAAATGAGCAAGAGAGAAATTAGATTATCATAAAAGTTCAACAATACAACAATGTAAGGTGAACTTGGCAAGGAACCCAAGCTGCCCTCAAGCTTATACAAGGCCTCTATTTATAGACACAATGAGAGGCAAACAAGTCAAAAATGGTAGGAATAAATTAATGCAAGTTGATTGAGTTTGGTAAGGTAAAGTTGTCAACTTTGTTGTTTTCCACACATGCACCAATTTATCCACCGAATTAGGCACCTTTCCTTTGACAATTTGATCTCGTGACAAACATCAAAGTTGTAGATAATTCTCTTATCTTTCTAGAATGATAAGACTTATAATATTTGGAATTTTCTGGAGAAAGTTATGGCCCAATTAGTGAAGACTGCCCAATTGACGTGACCATGCAAACCAGCCCAAGATAATCCAATATTTGTCTTCAAAGGAGTCCAAATCTGATAAGAGTTTACAAACCAAACTTATAGGGCTATGAGTTATCTTTCCAACACTATCAAGAACGTAGTGATTGGATATTTGAGTGCAAAGTTATGCCCATTACACTGAACCTGCATCAAAATAGAAAGTTTAACAATTAAGTGTAATTATAAATAAGTTAGGTAATTTGGTGACACTAATAGTATAAAATAATGGTTTTAACCTTTATTATTATACAAATTTAAGTGTTCATCAGATAACGAGTGTCACGGTAAATTAATTGGATTGTCCAATTAATAGTGTTACGAAAGTAACGCAATTTAATCAAAGAGAATTAATTAAATAATGTGATTATTTAATTAACCATTTAATAATTAAATAAAAATTATTAATTATTAATTATACTATTTATTAAATAAGAGGTTGCAGATTCAAACTATGACAGAGACAATAGAATTAAAATAATTTGATTATTTAAATTGTCCCATAGGTCATAGGTTAAAATTTTTAGGAAGACCAAAACAAAAAGGATTTAGAATCCTATTTTGACTTGGTCAACTAAAAACCCTAGAGCCCTAGTATATAAGTGTTATATTACTAAGAAATTTGACCTAATGCAATAGGAAAAGCAAAAGGGATATTCGGCCAACACAAAAAGAGAGAGAAAAGAAAAGTTTTTTTTTTTTTTGACTCTTCCTGTCTTGTAGGGTGTGGCAGGCCAAGGGAAGTAGAAGTCTTCTCCGCCTTTCTGCTACCTCCATCTCTCCATCCGTGACGTGCCCACACACGCGTTATTAGACCGCGGGTCTTAGCTCGAAAGGCTTAGTGATGAATTAAGAAGTTAGAGAATCAAAACACAATAAAATGTAATTGTAGTAATATATTCATATTCGCGTGTATACAGGAATTCATTCCTGATTGAAAATAGTTTTCAAACATAAGAAAAATTTTGAAATCTATTCCGTATTATTTATTCGATAAATCATTATTTTCTTCCCTTCAACTACGCCTTCGGACAATCTGAACATTCATAAAATGGAAGATAACAAGAGAAATGTCTAGAGAACTACAAATAACGACATTTATGGAGAACAAGGGTAAGCTATTCATTATTGCTATAATATACTAGTTGGTATATTGTTTATAACTTACGTTGATTGACTACTTAATCACACGACTCTTGCTATAACCTAATACTACTTACCTGTAAGCCTTTTACTAGCAAATCCTGCGATGTGTGCTCAGAGACTCCCCCCACTTCAAGTCTTGTTGTTCTTTTCGTATGGTCAAAGAAACAATAACTCCTAATTTATGAGATCAGATCTATATGCTCAATAAAATATGAACATTCAAATAATATATATGATCAAAACATATTATGAATAGACTAAGCAATTAAGCCCAAAAGTAAAGCATAATAATCTATATAAATAAACTTTCTCCTCTCACAATAACAAAAACATTGAAGCATCAAAACAATAAAGACATATGAGAGGAATAAAATAAGAGCTTTAGGGAGTATAATGAATCTATGTAAAATAAACTTTCACCGTAAACATTGAAGAACAATAGGTTCACTATTTATAACAATATTAGAAACCCTAATTCCAATTGTAGTAGGACATTAAGAGCTATTAGGTTTTCTAATTCAATAAGGAATGTGATCGGAATGTTTATGTTATATTTTTAACCCCATTTACCTTATCTTTTGATATTGTTTTCAAGTGAATTTAGTAGGTTTTATGTGTGTGTTGAGCTTGTGTCGATCTTAGGAGATTAACAGGGAAGAAATGCCAAGTGAGAGTTTGAAGCTTAAAAGAGGCATTTTTCGACCAGTGAGCTCCGCGACCAAGGGTTAAGCCAGGGAGTCGCAAAGAAAAGCATGTTTTCAACCAGAGAGTGTCACGACCCAGTTTCACGACTAAGGGTCACGGCACAAGCATCACAACGAAGAAGACCATTTTTGGGTAGAGAGTATCGCGACCCCGGTGGCGACGAAGACTCCAAAACACACCAGTGAATACAGCGACAAGACCATTGCGATCTAGGGTCACGACACATGGTCGCGACGGCGACACTGACGTCGTAATTCAAGCAACTATAAAAGGGAAAGAAAGATGAGAGAAAGAGGTTCGCCCAAGAGTGGAAAAACATGGTTCTAAGGCCAAGGTTCATCATAAAACACTCAATCTTCACCATCTCTTGTGTTCTTCGGATCAAAGACACAAGCTACCACATTAGTTTATCATTGTCATCAATCGTTCATTAGAGAAGACGGAGTATCGAAGGAGACGAAGTTTCAGTCGGACCAAAGCGGGATTTCCTACCATTAGTGCTTCAAGAATGGGTTGTATTTCAGTCTACTATTCTTCTGTTGTTTTGATTTGTGCTATATGTAACTAATTTCCTAGTTATGGGGTCAATGGACCATGATTGAATGTTAGAGTTTGTAATTGACTTCTTAATTATTTTTATATATTTCAAGAATTTTGTTACCTAGATTTTTTATTCTATTAATGTATGATTCTTGTTGGTTGCACTACGAAAGTTTGATGCATGAATGTTGAGTTATCATTAATAAGAAAATTGTAACTTATTTTGAGAAATCATTAAGTTATAATTGGTTATATCTTAATTCCAGGGAATAATGACTAGATTAATTAAGGCATGAAAGTGCTTAATTAACCTAGGGATTAGAACTGATATTGGGTTTCTAATTATTTTCACTTTAGGACCAATATGTGAATTTAATTAGAATTACAACGTCAATGCATGACCAATATAATTTGATGTGCCTTTATTATAGATAATCTACTTATTTGAAATATTATGCTTCAATTAGCCAATTGCAATACCCTTATTCCTAATTGATACCATTTAACCGCCTAACGCTTTCTTACCCTTGGCCTAATTTTAGTTTTATAAGTGTTTATTTTACATTTACTTTTGTGATTCAAAAACCAACAATCTTGATTTTAATTTCTGTTCAAGTTAGCATTTTTAGTTTTAGTACTAGTTAACTTGTGGATTTGATCCCGTATTCATGAAAAATTATTATTTCGATGCATTCTGCACTTGAGATTTATTCCACACGTTGTGAGCGTGTCAGAATGTAATTAATATTTTCCTATTAAAAAGAGATGATCAACCCTATAATAAAGGAGTTATTAATTAGATGATTCTCTTGCTTTCAAATACCATAAAAACATTCTTGATGGACAAGGAAACATTAAATACATGTTTGAAAGACTTTAGGAGACTAAAAAACACAAGACACAAAACCTAACACATTTAGGTTCAGCCTTGGCAGCCTACGCATGCCTTAGGTGTGCACCCATGCCCTAGGCATGAGGTTGCTTCTAGGCAGCCACGCCTTAGGTGTGTACCCACGCATGGGGCCTGAGGCTGCTGCCTCATCTCCTCTGTTTCAGTTTGTCCAGCTGCATTTGACTCCAATTTAAATCAAGCAAAACCTAACCAAACGGGCTTGAATTTTTTTGTTCTTTATACTGTTGGAAAGATAGTCTAGTTTCATTATAAAAAAAAAATTAAAATATTATTTTGATGTATAGATAAAAAGTTATGTTCGCTCAAGCATTCAAAGACCAATTTTCAAAAACATAAAATGTTTGAAATTAAATTTCAAAACTAGACAAAGCAAAACCAATAAGACTTAATACTTATAAAATAATAAAACCAACATGTTAGCACTCAAATGCAGATACATGAATATGTTATAAGTATGTGTATGTGAATCTGATATGATATCAAGAATTAAGAGTATTCGTTTCTTTGAAACTTACACTTTCTTGAGACTTCTCAAAAGCTTTCCGTCTTCGTATGATTTCTTCAAATCTTCATTACGCTTAACTCATGCTTTAACAAAGCTAACTAAGAATTACATAAAAATGTGTTTTGCTCATGAAATTATAGCTAACAAAATAATGACCTTACACATATCGAGGAACATCAAGATGTTGATTCCACTCTTTAGCGTTGAGGAAATAGTCGGCGAACGAAGGACGCCTCCGAGCACAATAAAAGCACCTGCAAAGTATTTATTACCTATCATGTCGACATTAATGGTGTCAGGGACGATCATGCTCGAAGAGATTTTTACACGTATTTAATGCACCTGACCACATTGATTGCACACGCAATCCAGATTAAGGTCCATAATCCGGCATAATTACAGGATCTTATAAGGTTGTCTACCAAACAATAGAGCTGTCCCATCCATGAAATCACGCTCCGAGAATGTCCTACTCCACAATTAGGGGGTAAATGGGTTATTATTGACATAAATGATGGCTAACCATACCTAGACAAAAGGGGATATCATGATAGATTACATATATAAATATCCTCACAAGAGGAAGAATGAGATATGCTTATTATTACTCTTTGAACCTAAACTCTATCATTTTAAACATTGATCCCTTATTACATTGGTACTGACTTGATCGTCGGAGGTTAATCGCCGGCACAAATCCGACACCTTTGACAATCTTTCTTTGTCTTCAGCTACTGCTCTCAAATAAGTTCTATTAGTTGAGTTCTTGCTGCCTTCGAGAACTCAATCAATACCAGTACAAACAATGCTTTCATTCATGGTTGTTGCCGACCACCTGGCTGACCTACGTGGCACGGTTGACATTTATTGACTTCACCAACCCAATTTTTATTATCAACGCTTTTAATAAATGATATTACTTTTAAGATTTTTTTTAATTTTTTAATTTTATTTTTAATGAATTCTATCGTATTTATTTTATTATTTAATCATTTTTAAGTGTTTAAAAAAAATAATTTTTTATAACATATGTTAATTTTTTATTGGACTATCCAAATAGGTAAAATTGTTAAAATGTAACAAATTAAAGTGTAAAAGAGACATTTTAATTTAATAATTTAATATAAAGGGTAAAATGGTTAATTTATCTTTCCGTCAGTTTGACCGTTAAAATTTAGTCATAAAAACTAAATTAATATATTTTGAAAAAGTTAGAGATCTATTTGAGCTAATAAAGTAAAAATACGTTAAAAAGTGATATTTTTAATTAAATTGGGGAGCAATTTAATAATTATCTAAGGTATTTAGTTTAGTTTAAGTAAAAGTATTGTTGACAGTGAAAAATGAATTCCGTGGTCAACGAGAGTCAACTATGCCACGTAGGGTTGACTAGCGGTTTGTTGAGTCTAACTGTGCAAAGTTTTCCTTATGGATCTGCGAAGAAGGTTCTTGCAGGAAACAAGGGCTCTTCGGAGAGGACTTAGCGAACTTCTATTTGTTAAGGCAAAGAAAGATCTGTGAGAAGTGTCAGACTTTAGCCCGCGATTAACCTCCGACGATCAAGTCAGTTTTCTCTTTGGCGAGAAGGAAAGAACAAATTAAATGCTTTTAGTATTGGTGGAAGTATTCAATAGCTTACTTCCTTTTTCATTAATGCTTCTATTTATATCCCCCCATACATCCTTCTTGTTCCCAACCTTATTGGGAATTTTCAGATTGCTAGGAAATGAAATCAGAGGTCTGTTACCTTAAACATGTAACCTCTGACTTCTTGGGAGGACTGTCTAAAGATAAGAAAAAATGGGGTAGCTGAACGGTAACCTGCACTGTCCGCGTATTTACTTCATCTAGCGTCTATGATGACAGGTCTCTGGTTTCTGCTGAGTCTGTCGTAGGTGTCATATTAGCACGCTACAGTGTTAGGTCCTTTTCTGCCCATTGTGTCTGTTTCGCAATCAACTCTTTGACAGGCGTTCGAATTCACGCGGCGAGAATGCGCTGATATAAGGGAGTTCTCGTCGTTTAAGAGGACTTCTCGGCGAGAAAAGAGGAGCTAATCTGGCAACTCTATGACGGCGTTTTATCTCTTAATCCTACGTGGCAGAATATGTGCAGAATCTACTCATAACAATACCCCCTAAATCTCTGAGAAAGGTTTGTGTTTTGAGGGAGTTTTACTTCCACAGGAGAGTAGATTCGTCCGCTGACGTGGCATTCCTTATAGGCTCATTTGGGAAGGGACGCGTGGCTTCACTTCTCCTGCGTGTATTAAAGTTTTAAAAGCCCAACCGTTTTGAAATGATGGAAGGCGGCGACTCTTTCTTCTTTGGTACACGTGGCACCTCCCTGCCTTTCTTAGTTATTGAGTGCTCTTCGTATGAGGCGCCAATAACTTCTCTTTATCTTCGCGAGGTGTATTTGGAGCCGTTTGATCTTATTGATGATCGACGGTTGGGGTTTTTCCAGTTGGTGCCTATATATATATATATATATATATTCCTCTTTCTATTGTTTGTCGCTTCGCTTTCTTTTTCTTTCTTTCAATACTAAGAGATGTGCTTAGGCTTTTTCGAGGAAGTTGTCATTTCTTGAAGCATATCGCCGCGAACCTATCTTTTCAGGCTTCTGTTTTGTTTAACTTCTCGTGTAAGCTCCCATATTCTCTTTTGTGTTCTTTTCGTTTCTGTTATGGATTCATGGCTTAGGGGTATGCGAATGTTGGAGGAGATCGAAAGGGACGGTTTTTTCCTTTTCGCCGCCCACCGTTATCCCATTCCTTTAAATATCGATTATTCACACGTGCAAGACCCTGTTGTTCCTGCGGCCGTTCCTATTGTCGTTTCATTAGATAGTTCTTCTTCTTCTTCTTCTTCTCTGAGAGCTCATCAGAGGTTCTTCCTAAAGCTTCCCTAGCGAGAATGTTGTCTTTTAAAGAAGTAATGGTGAAAAGATCATCCCTTTATGGAGATCAACGGCCGGACCCTTCGGACAACAGCGCTCACAAAACTAGGCAACTCCCCTTCTTATCGTTGGAGCCAAGTTTCATGGATACTGAGCCCAATATGGTCACAGAGTTGCATTTAAAATGCTACTAGGAGTACTACGAGATCTTAGAGAATGTAGAGCTCGTATTACCAGAAGGGAGGACTGCATGGAATCTGCCGAAGGGTTTTGTAGCCATCTATAGATACATACTGAACTGCGGGGTTACTCTACCTCTTCAGCCCTTCATTGCGCGCTTCCTCAGCGACATTAATCTTGCTCTGGCGCAGCGGGCACCGAATGGATACATAGCCTTGTTAGCTCTGTGAGCTTTGTGGCATCTATTAGGCTTCTCGGATCCTATGCCTCGCGAGATACGCCATTGCTATCGGCTTCGATCATATGGGGCGGGGTCGTATTATCTCGTATCTTTCAGTTCAAGCCAGTGGTTACCCATCGATAAGGATAGCAGGAGACTTCCCGGCAAACTCGATGTGTCAGGCGAAGGGAAATGGGAGATCATATGGGGGTTGCCTTCCTCCAATAAGTTTTGGAAGGGGCATGGTTCTTTGTCGGGGGGAATTGAGGGTGTAGAGTTCCCGCAGACAAAGAGAGGTCTCTCTATGAGGCATATGTTCCCCGCCTTTTCACTAAGCTAGGTATATTTTCGACGCGCATTATTTTCTTGCTTCGAGATTGTTTTTTCTGTTATTCCTAACTTTGTTGTTTTCCTCCCTCAGATACTTAGAGCGAGGACTCTTACGAGGCTCGGCATGTTTTGCTAGCTATCACAACCTGCACAGACGCAAGATGTGTGGCCATACTTTGCTGTGATAAGGCACTGGAGCGGTGTGCATTTGACGCTTTCAACGATGCTACTAGGAATTATCCCCTTACCCATACTCGTAGTAAGTATTGGATCCTTTCCTTTTGGCTTTCTGTGAGACTTTATTAAGCACACTTATCCTAATATTTTTTCTTCAGTTCAGGAAGATGATCCTGTTTCCAGTCACGAGGTGAGAGACTTGAAGAATTTTCAAGATGCTTCTCGCCAAGAAAGCGGCAAGGGTTAGGAGAAAAAGAAGCATTCTCCAGCTATGAGGACCGCCGATGTTGGGGAAAAGATATCGGTTACTGTGAAGCGGCGAGTAGATGACTCGGAGGTCCCTTTGGTCTTCGGCGACAAGGTTCCTATTTCTCTTTTTGAAGTTCCCGCGAAGAGGGCCAGATTGGTCGGAGGCCCTAATGATCCTGGTTTAAGACTGAAAGAGGTGGGCTCTCCAGGGGCGCGGGTTAAGCATGTCCCTGCTGGCTGTCCTCCTCGTCGGTCGAGGAGGATGGATCATGGATTGGAGGTCCGCGTGATCGTTCCTTCGATTAGTTATGTACATCCTCCTCCTCCTAGGGGCGCTCCTGATGCCGCTTCAACGGTTACTCCTAAGTCAAAGGCTCATTTTATTGTTGACCTAGAAGAGGAGGACTCGAAGGGGGAACCTTTGCTGCACCATCCTTCTGAGAAGGGTAAGGGTCCGGTAGTCTTAGAAAATGGAGGACTTTCGAGACTAGTGAGCAAGAATGAGGCTGGAGCTCACGTTTTCCCAGTCTAGGTCGATGATAATTCGCAGGATGATATACCAGCGTCGTTAGGCTCTTCTTTGGAGGTCGTTCTTGGGCGAATGCTGAGTGGGGACGTTCATTCTGAGATGCGGGTGGGAGCTGACAATTTCCTCGGGGAGTCTGTCGAGAGGTAACTCTAATCTCTCTTCAGTCTTTCTGCCTCGTTAAATTTTGCTTCTTCTCCCTTCTCGCCAATTTGTATTTTCTTGTTTAATGCTAATTCTTTCTCTCTCTTTTTGCTACGCAGTTTCTAATGAAGTTCGACGCTGTGGCTTAAGATAGAAAGGTTTTGCAGCATCGTCTTGTTGCTTTTGAGGCTGAGAGGGCTTCTTCCAATTTTAACGGGGAAGTGGTTAAAGAGCGGGATGTCCTGAAAGAGAGTAGAGGGCCTTGAGGATATGGTGAAAGTGCTCTCAACTGAGAGGAAAATTTTTAAAAAGAGGGCAGAAGATCTTTAGGATCGGGCAGAGGCCCTCGAAGCTAAGAATGTGGCATTATATTCTGAGAAAGATGAGGCTGTTGCTACTGCTAACGGTCTTGTTGACACCGCCGTTGCTGCTCGGGTGGAGGTTGAAGAGAAACTTGCTCATTCTGAGGAGAAGGTCATATATTTGAGCAGTACAATTGATACTTTTCAATCCACTTTGGAGGGGGTGAAGACTGAACTGGAAATCAAAGCCGTGGACCGCTATAAGGCCTCTCCTGCCTTTGACGCCTTCATGTACAGGAAATTTAGAAATGGCATCACCGAGTGTCGAAAGATTGTGGAGGATCACATCAGTCCTTAAGTGCGGAGATCCCTTGACTTAGCCATTGTTCAAAATAGGGCAAAGTCTTTATAAAATCTCAAGGAAGATATGGCGGGCTCATTGTCGGCTTCGGAGTCTGCTCGTCCTCGATATGCATCTAGAGATTCCTGACCAGTCTGGGCGTCTTAAGTCTTATAGTGCCAAAAAGGCGGGGTCTAACATTCTGGTTCGAACGTGGATACTAGTCCCGACCCTGATTTTGATTATGTGCTTTCTAAAATGAGAAGGACGTCGCTCTCAGCAAGAGAGAGCCTTCGACTTCCTTTGAAATCGACTCCGACGACCATTTGAACTTGGTTGATTTGGCTAAGAACGGGAAAAGTGCCGATGATTCTGGCCCTTCAAAGCTTTAGTTATAGTTAGTGATTTTTGTAATTTTTGATGTAACTATATTGTTGGCCTTTGGGCTGTACTTTCAATTTTTGGAATATAATCTCAGTTTTTTTTTTTTTTTTTTTTTGTAGTTTAAACAACTTAATAATTTGCTGATATTTGCAATGGAATTGATGCGTGTTTAAATAAAAGTCTTGACCTTTTTCCTTGGCGGCGTTGTCAGTTCTTTACCCTCGAATCATGCATGTTAGTCTGTGAAGGTAACTTCATGATTCATATATACACTTAGACATGCTGGGAAGACCAATCGTTGAATTCGTCGTAGCATCTTCGCCATTTATTAGTTCTTTTGAGAGAGTTTTGCTGACTCTTCTCGGGCTTAATTTTAATTTAGGTGTTCTAGTCGTGACCAAATCTTTGTGAGAGAGTTTTTGGTTAACTTTTTTCGGATTTGATTTTAACTTAGACGTTCTTGCCTCGACCAAATCTTTGTGAGAGAGTCCAAAAACTTTCTCGGATTTGATTTTAACTTAGGCATTCTCGCGACCAAATCTCTGTGAGGGAGTTTTGATTAACTTTTCTTGAATTTGATTTTAACTTAGGCGTTCTCACCTTGACCAAATCTCTGTGAGAGAGTTTTTGATTAACTTTTCTCGGATTTGAGTTTAACTTAGGCGTTCTCGCCGCCTATTGCGTAACAGAAGATGTTCATAATGGGTTCGTTGGGAATGATCATTTTTGTATATCGTTGAAGATTATCATTAAACATGTCCGTATTTGTGTCACGGGTAATAATACAATTTAAGATTCCATGGGTGACTAATGACCTCTTCTTCTGGTCGAGCAATTTTGTAACAGCCATGCCCCGTTTATCCAATGATACGATATGGTCATTCCCATTTGTCCACTAGAGAGCCTGTAGATTTATCTCCAGTGTTGAGCGATACCTTTCTTAGCACCAAATCGTCGAGTTGGAACCTTCTTTCCCTCACCTTGAAGTGGTAGTATCTCGCGACCCTTTGTTGATACATTGCATTTCTTATTTGGGCTCTATTTCGGAGGTTCTCTAATTCGTCGAGATTTGATTCTAGGGCAGAGATGTTATGGGTCTGGTCGTACAAGGCTATTTGAGGTGACTGAACTTTCATTTCGATGGGGATTACGGCTTTGACTCTGAAGGCCACAGCGAAAGGCGTTTCGCCTGTAAATGTTCTCGCAATCATTTGATAAGCCCAAAGGACTTCGAGAAGTTTCTCGGCCTACTTGCCCTTTTTGGAGTCTAATTTTGCTTTTATTGTGTGTTTGATGATTTTGTTTACGGTTTCAACTTGTCTGTTGGTCTGCGGGTGGGCTACTGAGGTATAGTAATTTATGATTCTCCATCTCCTACAAAACTCTGGAAAGTTGAGGTTATCGAACTACGTACCATTGTCGGAGATGATAGTGTTTGGAACTCCGAATCTGTAGATGATGGACTTTTTCACAAAATCAGTAGTGTTTTGTTCAGTGATTCAGACCAAGGGTTCCGCTTCTGCCCACTTAGTGAAGTAGTAGAGGACTACGATAGCATACTTGGCTTGTCCTGTCGCCACTGGCATGAGCCCGATGAGGTTGATGCCCCATTGTACAAAAGGCCATAGGGATGTAAGGCTTCTCCGCTTCTCAGGTGGCTGCCTTATATTATCGACGACCCTTTGGCACTTGTCGCAGTTGGAGGCCGTTTCTTTGGCGTCTTGAAACATGGTTGGCCAATAGAAACCTTGTCGCAATGCCTTGTGTGCCAGGCTATTCCCTCGGAGTAGTTCCCGCAGACCCCTCCAACCCATGGATGACTTGCAAAATTCTCACGGATTCTTAAGGATTTACACATCACTGTAGAGCCCTGAAGAATCCCCTGCAAAATGTATCATTGTATACCGTGTAGACCGATATTTTAGCCGCTTAGCCTCATTCCTATCTTCGGGGAGGATTCCCCACTCCAGGTATGCTCGGATAGGTATTATCCATGTTATCTTCGCGAGGTTTACCTCTGCGACCACAATGTCGTCCTCTTAGCTTATGCTCGGTTGCGAGAGGTGAGCTACTGGTATTGTCTTAGATAATAAGACATTGGTGGTGGATACTAGTTTAGACAAGGCGTCGGCCTTTAAATTCTCTGCTCTTGGTATCTGCATGATTTTGAACTTTGTGAACCTTCCGAGAGCTCTCTGGGTTTTCTCTAGATAGGCAATCATCCCTTCCTCCTTAGCTTGGTACTCGTTGCATATTTGGTTAACTACTAGTTGTGAGTCACTGTAAATGTCTATCTTGTCTGCGCCCAAATCGGTAGCTACCCTTAGTCTTGTGAGAAGGGCATCGTATTCTGCGATATTGTTAGTAGCTTTGAAGTCGAACCTTAATGCATATTCTACTTCATCCTGCTCGGGCGTTGTAAGTACCACCCCCTCTTTGCTTCCATGCAAATGGGAAGATCCATCCACGTGCAGTTTCCAAGGTTAAATGTTATCTTATCTTTCGGTGTTAGCGATGAGGATAGTGTCGATTAATGGTTCGGTGAATTCGACGATGAAGTCTGCGACAGCCTGCCCTTTAATCACGTTTCTTAGTGTGAAGTTTATGTCGAACTCGCTTAGTTCAATTGCCCATTTGGTCACCCTCCCTGAGACTTCTGGTTTCTGTAATATTTGCTTTAGGGGACAGTTCGTGAGTACTTCGGTGTTGTGTGCTTGTAAGTATGGTCGCAGCTTTCGCATAGCCATGATTAGGGCCAGGGCCAACTTTTCTGCATCAGGGTATCTTGTCTTCGCGACGACTGGGGCCTTGTTGACATAATATACGGGTTTTTACACTCCTTCTTCCTCACGGATGAGGACGAAACTTATCGCAACAGCGGTCACCAAAAGATATAAGTACAGGGTAGTGGCTTTAAGAGTACAGGTGTCGTCCCGAGATAAGTCTTCAGCTGATGGAAAGCGTTGTTGCATTCTTTGGTCCATTCTACCCCTTTTCCCTTCTTGATTGCTTTGAAGAAAGGCAGACACTTGTTGGTAGATATGTGATGAATCTGTTCAAGGCCGCTAGGCATCCCGTGAGGCATTGGAATTCTTTAAGTGTTTTGGGGGGCTTCATTTTGATGAGGGCGTCTATCTTTTCTGGGTTGGCTTCGATTCCCCTTTGGTGGACTAAGAAACCCAAAAATTTACCCGAGGCTATGCCAAAGACGTATTTTTTGGGGTTCAACTTCATCTCGTACTGTCGGAGAACTTCAAACGTTTCTTACAGGTAGTGGGTGTGCTCCTCAGCTGTCAAGCTCTTAGTTAGCATGTCGTCGACATACACTTCCATCGTTCGTCCTAATTGTTTGGCGAACATCTGGTTGACCAGCCTTTAGTAGGTGGCTCTAGCATTTTTTAAACTAAAGGGCATCACCGTATAGCAATACAGCCTCTGATCTGTGGTGAAGGTCGTTTTCTCCTTATAGGGGGCGTGCATCTTGATCTGGTTATAACCCGAGTATACGTTCATGAAGTTGAGGAGTTTATGGCCCGCTGTAGCGTCCAACAGCTGATCAATTTTTGGGAGGGGGAAACCATTCTTCGGTGAAATCCACACACATCCTTCATTTCCCATTCTTCTTCTTAACCAACACCATATTGGCAATCCAAGAGGGATAATGTGATTCTCAGATGGATCATGCGGTGAGGAGCTTCTCGACTTCTTCCCTTATAGCGGAGTTCCTTTTGGGGTTGAAGTGTCGCCTCTTCTGGATCACTGGCTTCGGGACGTGGTGCACTGCCAGTCCGTGGGAAATGGTGGAGGGATCGATCCCTGGCATGTCGGCATGGCTCCATGCGAAGATGTCCTTGAATTCTCGGAGCTATTTTGTCAGATCTCTTCTGATTTTTGTGTTTAGCTTTGCTCATATTCTGATGATCTTCTCGAGGAAGTTTTTGTCGAGAATTACATCTTCGGTCGGTTCGACCTCGCCATCTTTTTTTCGCGCTGTGGGTTCTCGCAGGTCCAGGGCGAATTTCATGGGTACTTCTGCGTACTCTTCGTCCTCGGCTAACTTTGATTGCTATAATTCCCTGCTTTCTCTTTTTTCCTTCCTTCGGCTCTTCTTCTCAATGATTTGGCAGACTTCTACCTTTCCTTTGCCCTTAAAAGCGAACAGGTTGGTCTGCAGGGCAGTTCTTTGGCAGGCGCTTATCTCTTTGACCCTATTCTCCGTAGAGAATTTGATCTTGAGACAGTAAGTGTCTTATTAAGGAAAGGTCTCCCTAACAGTGCGTTGTAGGGCCAATTAGGTATGTCCACTACTATGAACTCTAACAAGACCGTTTTCTTGCAAGGTTTGGTTCCAATTATGACTAGGAGCATTACCGTCCCCTACGGCCTAATTTTCGGTCCGCCGAATGCTAGGAAAGGGGTGTCTAAAGGCTCCAGGTCCCTGCACTGGAGTCCTAACTGGTCAAACACTAAGAGGTGGATAATGTCGACAAAACTTCCGTTGTCTATCATGATTCTGTGCACATTTCTGTATGTGATTTGGAGTTCCACAACTACTGTATCGTTTGGTTTGGCGTTCACTCCAGCGCTATCCACTGCGGTGAACGAGATAGGGTTCCACCTTTCTCGCAGCTTTTTATTACTTCCTTGTACCAAATTTACCCCCGAGAGGGTCACTGTTGGCACCATTTCGTGCCGGAAATAGAGCCTCATTCCTCCGTGTTTTGGTCTAGTTTAGGGCAATTATGGGAGGTATTTGATGGTTTTATTGAGTGTACAGGTTTGATAGCCATCGTTGGCGATTTTAGTTGATCTCAGCCAAAAACGTGTCTTGAACGTCTAGTCGATGCTTGACGCAGTTCGAAGAAGATGTTTCAGCTCTTCTAGAGAGGACTCGTGAGTTGGGGTCGCAACTTGATCGCGACTTTCCCAACTCGTGAGGTCAAAACTCCAGCAATAGACCGAGGCACACACGACTTAGTCGCGAGTTGGTCAAGTCGCGAAGACAAAATTTCCAGACAAGGCCGAGGCACACACGAGTTAACTCGCGACTTGGCCCGCGAGTTGCCAAATTGCAACCCTAGCTGTGAGTATAAAAGGAAACGGGCCCGCGAGTTAACTCGCGTGTGACGTGTAAATTGCAACCCTAGCTGTGAGTATAAAAGGAAACGGGATTTTTATAAGAGGGGGGATCGAGAATTATCAGAAAACAGAAGAAAGAATGAAAGAAGAAGGAAGAAGAAGAGGGAAGAAGGCCTAGAAGACTAGATATCGGATCGACTCATCGGACGACTTCAATCAATCGTAGGAGTTGGATTTGTGCACGGAGAAACTCAATCGAATCGGGTTCAGACGAGAGTCCAGCCGTTTAGAGTTTTTCTATCATAATATTTTCCTTAATCTTTTGTTATTGCTGTTACTCTTGATAAAACTTAATATGTATTCTTATTTCCTAGTTATGAAATAATTCCCTATACTAGGGATGATGATGGATTTTACTATGAATTATGATTGAGATTAATACATGCTTGGGTGAATTAAGTTATTTGATTGAGTGTTAATTTAATGCTTTATTGATTGTACATTGCTTGATCACCAATATTCAATATCTTGTTGTTGTGAGTTAAGTACCGAGAGGAGACGCTCATAACGTGTTCGATAAATTAACACCATAACTTAGGAACCAAATAGAGATATATTGGTGTGAGTTATGTGATTAAATATGTTTCCATGTTAATTGCATTCTCATATAGTTAACAGTCATCGAGAGATAGAGTGTTAGTATATGTTGAATAGGTTCGATTTACTTTGAGAGAGGACTTCGAATAATTATATAACATGATCATCAATTGTTGACTTGAACATCCATGCATAGTTATCTCACATCATAAGGATTAGTTGGTGAAATCGGATTCCCTAGTTCCATTTACTTTTGATAAGAATTACATAGGAGTTTATTGTTTATAGTTGCTTAGTTTACAAGTTAATTATCACAACCTTTGAGTTAGTACTATAGATAACATTAGACTTGGTTACTATCAGTATTCAATTACTAACCGTCCTCGTGGGAACGATAATCAGAACTTACCATTCTATATTACTTGTGCCGACCCCGTATACTTGCGGGTACACAAAAGGCGTAACAAGGTTTTGGCGTTATTGTCGAGGACGGTTTAGTCATAATTGATAATGTTACCGACCTAGTTTAGCACTAATATGGAAAATTTTCTTTCTTTTTGTTCTAATTCTACTTTTCACAATTGTTTTCTTACTTGTTTAGTCCTTTGTTTTTGGAGGTAGTTCTATCTGTGTATGAGACGTACAAGACGCACTTAACTCAGAGCCTCTTGAAGAATTTGATCCGGAGATCGAACGAATGCTGATTCAGAGGGTAAGACAAGCAAGATAGCAAGTTACCATGGAGGATCAGCTGCAGTAACAAGAAAATCCGGAGAATACCAAGGCGTTACGTGACTATGCTATTCCTACCATGGTGGGAAATCAGTCTAGCATTCGACAACCTCCAGTTGTAGCAAATAATTTTGAGATCAAGCCGGCAATCATCCAGATGATTCAGAACACTGTTCATTTTGGGGGTATGCCGAACAATGATCCTAACAGCCATCTGGAGCGATTTCTGGAGATTTGCGACACTTTCAAGTAGAATGGGGTGTCCGATGATGCGATTCGGCTGCGAATATTTCCTTTTTCATTGAAAGATAGAGCTAAGTTATGGTTGAATTCAATGCCGCCGAATACTTTCACAACTTGGGAAGGATTGGCTCAAGCTTTCTTTGCTAAGTATTTTCTACCAGGAATAACAGCGAAGCTGCGAAATGATATCACTCAGTTTGGGCAATTTGAGACAGAATCGTTTTATGATGCATGAGAAAGATACAAGGATTCGACGAGAAAGTGCCCACACCACTGTTTACCTGATTGGCTTGTTGTGCAGACATTTTATAATGGTCTCACACAACAAAACCGTAGCATGTTAGATGCAGCTACTAGTGGTGCTTTGATGAGCAAGCCACCAGAGATTGCTCGTAATTTAATTGAAGAGATATCCACAAACAGCTATCAGTGGGCAAACGAGAGAGCAGTTCCGAGAAAAGTATGAGGGCCAGCGACAGCTTGCGAAGTTGACGAGATCACATCATTTAAAGCGCAAGTGGCTTCTTTGTCAAGTCAGATAAACAAATGGAATGTGAACTCTATCCAACCAGCTACTGCAGGATGTGATATGTGTGGAGAACCGCACACTAGTACAGAGTGCATGATGGGTAACTGTTTTGCAGGTGGTAGTAGTGCAGAACAGGTACAATACGTGCAGAATTTCAATAAGCCATACAACAATCCATACTCGAACACCTACAACCCTGGTTGGAGAAATCACCCAAATTTCGCATTGAGCAATCAGCAGCAGAACAGCAATGCGAAGTCTATTCCGTCTGGCTTCCAGAATCAGGTGTCCAATCAGCAAGAGAGGAAACCAGCCCGGAAAGATATATTGGTCAAATTTATGACTAAAATTGATTCCATGATGGATAATCAAGATGCTGCAATGAAGAAATTGGATGCAAAAGTTGATCATGTATTACACCAGAATCAGGCTGTCATCCAGAAACTCGAAGTACAGATCGGTAGCCAGAGAGATACATAGTAGAGCTCAAGGTACCCTACCCAACAACACTGAAGTCAATCCCAAGGAACAGTGTAAGGCAATTACTTTGAGGGGTGGAAAATATGTGGATAACACAGTGGGAAGAGATCTCTCACAGAGCAAGATTGAAAAGACGGAAGCAGGAGTTGAGTTGTTGTCCGCTCCATCAATTCATCATGAAGATAAGAATGATGAATCACTTCCGCCGGTCCAAGAAGTCAAAGCTTATGTGCCACCTGTACCTTTCCCTCAAAGGCTGCAGAAGCACAAAGATGAGAAAAGTTTTGCTAAGTTTCTTGAAATATTTAAGAAACTTCACATAAATATTCCTTTTCAGAGGCCTTAGCTCAGATGCCAACGTATGTGAAGTTCTTGAAAGAGATTCTGTCAAAGAAAAGAATACTTGAAGATAATAAAATTGTCGCCTTGACTGAAAAGTGCAACGCCATTATTCAGAATAAGTTACCTCAGAAACTAAAAGATCTAGGGAGTTTTACTATTCCTTGCACTATAGAAAATTCTAAATTTGTTCAAGCACTATGTGATTTAGGTGCTAGCATTAATTTGATGCCTTTTTCTGTTTTCAGGAAGTTAGGATTGGGCGAGGTTAAACCTACAAGTGTGACACTCCAGTTAGCAGATAGTTCTGTTAAATATCCATATGGAGTAACTGAAGATGTGCTGGTCAAGGTTGACAAGTTCTATTTCCCAGTGGATTTCATCGTGCTTGAAATGGAGAAAGATGTAGATATTCCTCTTATCTTGGGGCGACCATTCCTAGCCACCGGAGGTGCATTAATAGATGTGCAGCAAGAGAAACTGACATTGCGAGTAGGTAGTGAATAGGCGGTATTCAATGTATTTAAGGCCACCAAATTTGCAACTACCGCATACACATGTCTTTGAATTGATGTAGTCAACTCCTTAGTTGAAGAGGTATTCCATGAAAGCAATCCTGAAGAGCCACTTGAAGCTTGTTTAATTCACGGAGCGACAAAAAAAGCAAAAAATGACAGCATAGCTGAGTATGCACTCTGCTTTTATATAGCAGCCCTTATGCCAGCTGGGGGTAAGAGATATTTTGAAGAGTTGGGCCAGGGGAAGCCTAAGATACCACCATCAATCGAAAGGCCTCCTCAACTCGAGTTGAAGCAGTTACTAGAGCATTTGAGGTATGCGTATTTGGGGGAATCTAACTCCCTCCCAGTTATTATTTCAGCTACCTTAAATGAGGTAGAAGAAGAGAAGCTTTTGAGAGTGCTGCGACAGCACAAGACAACATTGGGATGGAACATCTCCGACATAAAGGGAATCAACCCTACAATGTGCATGCACAAGATTCTGATAGAGGATAACTTCAAGCCTTCGTTAGAACATCAACGTAGGTTGAACCCAATTATGAAATAGGTAGTTCGAGCAGAGGTACTTAAATTGTTAGATGCAGGAATTATATACCCCATCTCAGACAGTTCATGGGTGATTCCGATGCAAGTAGTGCCAAAGAAAGGGGGAATCACGGTTGTAAAGAATGACAACAACGAATTAATTCTCACCAGAACAGTTACAGGTTGGAGGGTCTGCATCGATTACAGGAAGCTGAACACTGCAACAAGAAAAGATCACTTCCCGCTTCCATTCATTGATCAAATGTTAGAAAGACTGGCAGGGCATGCGTATTATTGTTTCCTAGATGGCTACTCATGATACAATCAGATACCTATTGCACCTGAAGATCAAGAGAGAACAACATTCACCTGCCCTTATAGGACTTTTGCCTACAAGAGGATGCCATTTGGTTTATGTAATGCACCGACGACCTTTCAGCGATGTATGATGGCTATTTTTTCTGATATGGTTGAGCGTTTCATAGAGATCTTCATGGATGATTTTTCTGTGTTTGGTTCGTCTTTTGATGTATGTTTGGCCAATTTAGCCCTTAGTGTTTAAACGATGTGAAGAGACGAATCTGGTGCTCAATTGGGAAAAATATCATTTTATGGTGAATAAGGGCATTGTCTTGGGTCACGAAATTTTGTCAGCTGGCATTAAGGTGGATAGGGCAAAGATTAAAGTTATTGAGAAATTACCACCACCTACATCTGTGAGAGGAGTTCGCAGTTATCTAGGCCATGCCGGTTTTTATCGCCGGTTCATCAAAGACTTCTCCAAGATCATCAAGCCTCTATGCAACCTTTTATCTAAAGAGGTAGCATTTGAGTTTAATGAGGAATGTCATATTGCATTCCAGCGGCTGAAGAAGGAGCTCACTTCTGCACCAAACATCACAGTGCCTAATTGGGATCTACCATTCGAGTTAATGTGTGATGCAAGTGACTATGCTGTGGGAGCAATATTGGGTCAGAGAATCAAAAAATGCCTTCCTGTTATCTATTATGCGAGCCGTACGTTGACAGATGCTCAAATCAACTACGCAACCACAGAGAATGAGCTGTTGGCCATTGTGTTTGCCTTCGAGAAATTTCGGTCATATTTGGTTGGGGCCAAAGTGATTGTGTATACTGATCACTCAGCGATCAAATATCTCATGTCGAAGAAAGATGCCAAACCGAGACTCATTCGATGGGTCTTGCTACTTCAAGAATTCGACCTGGAGATCAAGGACAAGAAGGGAACAGAAAACCTTGTGGCAGACCATCTATCTCGCCTAGAACGCGACTGCAATGAAGAGAATGTAAGTATTCCTATTGATGATTCGTTTCCTGATGAACAACTCTTTATTTTGGAGGTTTTAATGACCCCATGGTATGCTGATTTTGTGAACTACTTGGTGAGCGAGATCATTCCTCCAGATTTGACCTACCATCAGCGGAGGAAGTTTTTCGCCGACGTGAAGTACTACATGTGGGAGAAACCATACTTGTTCAAGTATTGTTCTGATGGTATAATTAGGAGATGTGTACCAGAAACGGAAATCAGAGATATTCTCCTACATTGCCACAGTTTGGAGTGCAGAAGGCATTTCAGTGCTTCGAAGACGGCCGCAAAAGTTCTTCAGTCGGGCTTTTACTGGCCATTAATATTTTAGGACGCTCGACATTTTATCGACTTATGTGACAGGTGTCAGAGGATAGGCAATATCAGCCGCTGGAACCAAATGCCTCTAAACCCCATCTTGGAGGTCGAGCTGTTTGACTTATAGGGAGTTGATTTTATGGGACCATTCCCCATATTTTTCAACAACCAGTACATTCTGGTAGCGGTTGATTATGTCTCTAAATGGGTGGAAGCCATAGCAACTCCGACAAATGATGCAAAGGTAGTGCTGAATTTTTTCAAGAAAAATATTTTTTGCAGGTTTGGAACACCGCGGGCAGTCATCAGTGATGGAGGTTCGAACTTCTGCAACCGGCAATTTGAAGCGCTACTCAAAAGGTATGGAGTTACTTACCGCATCACCACACCGTACCACCCTCAGACAAGTGGACAGGTCGAAATATCAAATAGGGAGATCAAGCAGATCCTAGAGAAAACGGTAAATAGTTCCAGAAAAGACTGATCAGTCCGGCTAGACGATGCATTATGGGCCTATCAGACAGCTTTCAAAACCCCTATTGGGATGTCACCTTATAGGTTGGTTTATGGGAAATCATGTCACCTCCCGGTGGAACTCCAGCACAAGGCCTATTGGGCAGTCAAGGCACTTCATTTTGACATGCGATTAGCAGGTGAGAAGCGCCTATTGCAACTGAACGAGTTAGAGGAGTTTCGGCTAGATGCATATGAGAATGCCCGAATTTACAAAAAGCGCACCAAGAGATGGCATGATAAGCATATTGTGCGGAAAGAGTTTGAGGTGGGGCAGAAAGTTCTTCTTTTTAACTCTCGCTTGCGATTTTTTTCAGGAAAGTTGAAGTCACGATGGTCCGGACCATTCGAGATAGTGAAAGTGTACCCGTATGGGGCTGTGGATATCAAGAACATAAGTGGAGAAACGTTCAAAGTCAATGGGCAACGACTGAAGCTATACATCGAGGGAGCTGCCATTCCACCCAAAACCTCAGTAGCGTTGCTCAATTCCATATGACAGGGCATACAGTCGAGCTATGACTATAAACAAGCGGTTCTTGGGAGGCAACCCAAGTTTTTCAAATTTTAATTCTTTTGAATTTGGTTTACGTCCTTTGTTTTGTTTGTTTTTCATTTTATGTGATTTGTTTTTAGAGTTTTAATTTTTTTAATAAGTATTTTTTATGTAGATTTGTTTTTATACAGGTAGTAATGAGAAGTGGAAAAAATTTGAACATAAAGGAGGAAAAACAGAGACTCGCGTTTTGCAAAGTCGCGAGCAACTCGCAACCAAACTCGCGTGTGTCTCGGGAAATTTCTGGGTTTTTGCCTTCGCGACTTCACTCGTGACTTGCCAAGTCGCGGGTAAGTCGCGATAAACCCTAAGCGGTTAGTGAAACGGTGCGTTTTATGGCAAACCCAGGAAAATTGGCCTTCACGACTTGCCAAGTCGCGACCGTGTTTAAATAGTGAATCCCGAGCTTGGGCGCCGCACAAGGTAAAATCCAAAACTTTTGCACTTTGAAAATTCTCTCATTTCTTCTCTAGGCCGACCTTATATTCTTATTCTTCCGTTCGGTTTTTCAAGCACAAGGTATGTATATCTCACTCTCCAAACCTCTCTAGTTTCTTTGTAGATGAATTAAGGGTGGTTTTGGACTTTTTGGAAGTGTTGTGCATTGAGGTTGAATCCAAAATGTAGTTTGGGGGAAGTTTGGTGGG
Source organism: Xanthoceras sorbifolium (assembly GCA_003430845.1). Taxonomy (NCBI): domain Eukaryota; kingdom Viridiplantae; phylum Streptophyta; class Magnoliopsida; order Sapindales; family Sapindaceae; genus Xanthoceras; species Xanthoceras sorbifolium. The sequence goes on along the minus strand of CM010608.1, from coordinate 23,825,703 downwards.
CTATGATGAATATTGAAGTGTTTGGATGGTGATTATTTGCTATAAATGTGTTATGTGTTGTTTGATTTTTGTTGGTTCTTTTGTTTTTGTTGTGTTATGTGTTCATGTTGTTTCTATTCAATAGTTTATTTGATTTCTTCGATGGTTATGGATTACGTGTTTTCGTGTGTTTTCGATACGTATATCGGCTGAAAACCTAGAATTTCCTTATACGCCTTGCGTTTGGAAAACATAGGTATAACAACGCCACGTACGTTTCGATGTGAGTAGTGTTGATTTTGTTCTTTGTTTTGTTATTTTGTTTATTTCAGGATTATCCAATGTCATATCAGGGTGAGTCATCACGGGCTGTTAGCCAGCGGAGTCACAAACAACCACTCCGAGTTAATCCCGACTTTAAAGAACGCAAGCGCATGCTCCATAAGCGGGTGTTATATTTGGAGCGAGGTATCGATGTTGCATCTATGGAAGGGATAGTGATACTAGCTGTGATCGCAGATAGGCAGTGGGAACGCTATGTGCAGCATCCCAATGATGCCAGCGAAAAGTTATTTAAGGCGTTTTATGCCTCCATGATCCTTGAAGATTTTTTCGCATACGGGACTGTACTGGTACAGGGGCATCCAGTGACACTAACTCCAGAGATAGTGAACAATTTTTTCCACTTGCAGAATTTTCCTGAACCAGTAGGCGGCTGGGTTGACCATGAATTTTTTCAGCCACATAACTGGGACTTGGCAGGATCATTGCGAGCAGATGAAGCCTACTGCTGATGGGTGTTTCAGGATCAGGAGTTGCTTCACTCTGATCTAAAGGCTGAAATGGCTTGGTGGCACATCTTCTGTTGCCATTCCATCCTACCCAAATTGCATCGGACTATACTTACTTTGCCGGTGGCCAAGACCCTATTCAGCATTCAGCAGGGGCTGCCACTGGATATCGGGCAGATTATCATTAGTGAAATTCACTACTCAGCGACCCTGACCAAGGGAGTACTTCCTTTTCCCTGCTTAATCACACGTTTCTGTGAGATGACAGGAATTAATGTGAGTGCTGTAGGAGGTCAAATATGAAGGGAATTTTAGAAAAGATTTTGATTATCGTATAACATGCGGAATTGGGTTTCAAAAATTTTTCTTATATTGAAAACCTTTTTCAATCAGGAACGAGTTCCTGTATATACGCAGAAAAAGACTTTAGAAACTATATACATTTTTCTTGATTTTCTTTTTTCTGATTCCTCAATCTACCACCAGATCTTCCGAGCTATGGCCCGCGGGCTGACAACGTGTGTGTAGGCACGTCACGGCAAGAGATGAAGGTCACGTGAAAAGAACGCCGACCGAATCCTGCAAAAGAGGAGAGAGTCAGAAAAAACCTTTTTTTTTTCTCTTTTCTTCTCTCTTTGGTGGCCGAATTCTCTTTCTTTTTCACTTGTGTGTTCTCGGTTAGGTATTTTCGAATTATATAACACTTATATAGTAGTCCTTTAGGGTTTTAGTTTGACCAAGTCAATAGGATTCTAAATCCTATTTATTTTTAGTCTCTCTAAAGACTTGAACCTGTGACCTTTTGGACTATTAAAATAATCTAATTGTTTTAATTCTTTTGTTCTAGTCATTATTTAATCACATGACCTCATATTTAATAAATAGAATTATTAATTAATAATTATTAATTTCTATTATTTTATTAAATATTTAATTAATTAAATAATCACATTATTTAATTATTCTCTTTTATTTTTATCGCATTACTTTCGTAATACTATTAATTGGACTATTCAATTAATCTACCGTGACCCTCGTTACCAATAACCATAAGGGCTAGCAAGGGGACCTAATGGACCCACAATTTTGAGCTCCAATAATACTTAGTAATATTAATTAAAACTCTTTAATTAATATTTCACGATTATTAACCTCAGAGTTATTCCACTAAAAACCCGAGGCTGCACTCTCAAAACTGTAGACGTGTTTATACAATCTGAAGTCTCATTGTCCATTGATATAGCTAATTGCATATAGTGTGATCCTCCACAAATAGTTCATAATCCTTAAGGGAACTACTCATCTACTTCAATCAAGAAGGAGTGGATTCCACTATTGTGTTCAAACCTTCCCAGCCACAAGCCAAACCGCAGCTCCAAGATACGGAGGTATTGGTCGAGATTCTCATCAACCTCACTCATGGTAAATCAAAAGCCACGATCTAACTTGAAGGAGTCGATAAGACACTCAGGATTAAGATCACCCATAAATAGCCATCGTTTATCGATTATATATGAATCGCATCTACTAACGGATCTTGGTGAGAGATTCATATAAATCGTGGCCCAGTCCTATATGATCTCATCATATAAGGTGCCTTCATTCTCATGTCAACTACATGAGCGGTCTAGGATAAGACCACCGTACTTTACAGAATGGACCGCAGCAGTAGATCAATCACAAACAAAGTACCCAGCTTTGTTCGCTCTCTACGGACTCTTTAGATTGCACTTCTCAAAATGAATCCTTTCTGTATCATATACTCATTATGAGATTATATCTTGCAATCTAGGATGTTCTTGCACAATACAAATGTATTACTAAATATAAAACATTTTATGACCTTGAACGATAATCTGAATAATTCTTATTATTGTCTTTAACCATTTACAATTACAAGTTTTAGGGCATAAATCCCAACAAGATACACTCGCCGTAGGTCTTTCTTGGCCGCCATACTTACAACCAATTGGTTAAGGCAAGGACTGTACTTCCAGACGCCCAGGGATCTGATGAGGAGAGGGAGCATGAGCAGGGTCTAGGCCAACAGGGGGCCGCACCTATGGATGACGAGCAGCACCAAGCTCCACCTGCGCATGACGATCGTCTCATGGCAGCTATAGCAGGGATGCAAGCTTTCTTTGAAAGGCGTTTGGACCTTATGGAGGCTAGGATTAGCTCCCGTTTGGACGTGATGGAAGAAAACATAATAGGTTTGGGACATCGGATGACTACCATGGGGAAAAAAATTGACAGAATCGAAACCGCAGCCATTCAGCAGTTCTCTTACAGGCGCTCCAGAACTCCACCGCCGCCGTCCAGCCGATAGGACATTGGGTTTGTTATCGTTCTTTTCCTTATTTTTCGTTTTGTTCTATATTGTTTGTCTCGTGTGTTATTATTTGTGCTTGATTTATGTTTCTTGTTGTGTTGCACTTCTGAGCTAATGTCAACATTGGGGACAATGTTGATCTTAAGTTTAAGGGTGGTGTTGTTTGGCTGATGAGTTTTGTTTTGTTTTTTTTTTTTTTTTTTATAGTTGATGTGTTTTGTGTTTCTTATTTAGACTTGAGTTGTTAATTAAGTTAAAAAAAAAAAAAAACTTGAACATCGTTGAACCTCATCGTTGCCATGCGTATACTTTCGATTAGGAATCTGTTGCTAGTTTCTACAAGCAAAATTGAAATGTTAAGTACCACTCAGGATTTTTTTGACTACTTTGCACCGTGTCTTGTTGCATTCTATATGTCTTGTTCGAAAAGCATGCGTAGACCAGCCAACCAGGATTAATAGTGAAGACTGCCTGGTAAGCGATTTGAGCCATTAACGTTATGTCTGAGCACAGGTTTTCTTGTTCTAATCGGATACACTCTTCTTGATTCATTTGTCATATTTAGATTGATCTCTATAGGTTTTGTTTTAGATACGACTGAACTTATTTGTATGAATATCACTTACATGCATTGCTGTTGATTTGGTTGATTCTTGAGAAAGGATGTAGGCTATGTGTGTTATTAACTAGTAAAAAGGCATTTTCTCTACCATGTTGCATGTTCCATTAGCCCCTTTGAAACCAAACACGCTAACCATTTCTAAAGTTACCAATACGAAAACATATCAAAGCCTGATTGATAAAAAGCCTTACCCGTTGAGCTTGGGATCGACTAGAGATGTGTCATTGATAGAAAAGGAGTTTTTGGGAAAGATGTGGATGGGGAAAATAAAAGGGATTCCCATGAGTGTAAAAAATAAAATAAAATAAAATAATTTTTTTAGACTGTTATGAAGAGAAGAAAGAAAGAACAAGTAGAAAAAGCAAAAGAGGGGTTCATATAAACAATTGATGGGCGTAAAAAGATTTGTAGAAGATTGATTAAGTCAAGAAATCTCTATCTTAATGATCCTAAGCTCTTGTTTGAACCCAAAAATTATGTTCTTTCCGTAACCTTCACCCTTGGCCCCATTACAACCAATTAAAAGACCTACTGATCGCTTGATGATTCTAATCCAATAGTTATGTATGCGAGGTGAATTCTGTGGTTCTTAGTGTCTAAATCCGTTCATGAGATCTTTTACTTAATCTGAGCGTCATTCTATTACTTGGGTCTTATGCTAATTTCATTTTGAATATCTTTTGTGCTTAAACTCCATTTCGCATATGTTGTTAAGAGTGTTGTCTAGGATCTGAGCGACTCGAGTGAAATCACTTGAGAGGTTAGAGTCGAGGCGAATTATATCCTGGTAGTTGGTTTAATTTTGTGCTTTTGTTTAAGGCGTAGAGTGTTACTTGTGCATGGCATGCAATTTAAAATTTCATGAGTGGAGGCTTTCAACTCAGTTTTCTTGTGGGTGAGAATAACTGATCTTGACATAGGTATGTCTAGCATGATTTTGTTTCTTTGATGTTCAAGCTATGTGTTTATGGGTATCGCCGCTGGTAAACCCTCACGAGACTACAACTCGTTCACTAGGGACACCTAGGGGTAAAGACTTGTGGCACATGCTAAGTGCCATCGTGTCACCTACGAAAGTGGTTTAGGTTAGTTAACATTAAGATTTGTGAACCCTCTGTGTTGTGCTTAATGTTTTTCCTGTTTTTGAATTTCGTGTGTTGGTCGTTTTGCTTTCTCTTCTCCTATCTTTGCTCGAGGACGAGCAAAAGCCAAGTTTGGGGGTGTTTGTTGGCACCATTTTATACCGAAAATGGAGCCTCATTCCTCCGTGCTTTGGTCTAGTTTAGGGCAATTATGGGAGGTTTTTGATGGTTTTATTGAGTGTGCAGGTACCGTTGGCGATTTCAGTTGATCTCAGCCAAAAACGCGTCGTGAACGTATAGTCAATGCTTGACGCAGTTCGAAGAAGATGTTTCAGCTCTTCCAGAGAAGACTCGCGAGTTAGGGTCGCGACTTGATCACGACTTTGCCAACTCGCGAGGTCAAAACTCCAGCAACAGACCGAGGCACATAGGACTTGACTCTCGACTTACTCGCGAGTTGGTTAAGTCGCGAAGACAAAATTTCTAGAGAAGGCCGAGGCACACGCGAGTTGACTCGGGCCTTGGCCCTCGAGTCTTGGCCCGCGAGTTGCCAAGTCGCGAGTGACGTGTAAATTGCAACCCTAGCTGTCAGTATAAAAGGAAACAAGATTTTTAGAAGAGGGGGGATCGAGAATTATCAGAAAACAGAAGAGATAGAGAAAGAAGAAGGAAGAAGAAGAGAAAAAAAGGCCTCGGAGACTAGACATCGAATCGACTCATCGGACGACTTCAATCAATCGTAAGAGTTGGATTTGTGCACGGAGAAACTCAATCGAATCGGGTTCAAACGAGAGTCCAGCCGTTTAGAGTTTTTCTATCATAATCTTTTCCTTAATCTTTTGTTATTGCTGTTACTCTTGATAAAACTTAATATGTATTCTTATTTCCTAGTTATGAACTAATTCCCTATACTAGGGATGATGATGGATCTTACTATGAATTATGATTGAGATTAATACATGCTTGGGTGAATTAAGTTATTTGATTGAGAGTTAATTTAATGCTTTATTGATTGTATATTGCTTGATCACCAATATTCAATATCTTGTTGTTGTGAGTTAAGTACCGAGAGGAGACGCTCACAACATGTTCGATAAATTAACACCATAACTTAAGAACCAAATATAGATATATTGGTGTGAGTTATGTGGTTAAATATGTTTCCATGTTCATCGCATTCTCATGTAGTTAACAGTCATCGAGAGATAAGGTGTTAGTATATGTTGAATAGGTTCGATTTACCTTAAGAGAGGACTTCGAATAATTATATAACATGATCATCAATTATTGACTTGAACATCCATGCATAGTTATCTCACATCATAAGGATTACTTGGTGAAATCGGATTCCCTAGTTCCATTTACCTTTGATAAGAATTACATAGGAGTTTATAATTTATAGCTGCTTAGTTTACAAGTTAATTATCACAACCTTTGAGTTAGTACTCTAGATAGCATTAGACTTGGTTACTATCAGTATTCAATTACTAATCGTCCTCGTGGGAACGATAATAAGAACTTACAATTCTATATTACTTGTGCCGACCCCGTATACTTACGGGTACACAAAAGGCGTAACAGTGGCCACTTTTGGAAACTTCTCGGATTTCTGACTTCCTTTCTCTGTTGTTAGCGCCCGTTCCTAGGCCGCCGTGTATGCTGTTAATGGGACTAGCCTTCGGGCTTTTTAACCGTTCATCCGGCGTTTTAGGGCTTCAGGGGTTATTCTGCCGCGCAGGTTGTAGGAACCGTTTTTCCGTTCTACTGGTCACGCAACAGAAATAAGATTTTAAAATTTTTATACAGATTGCAAAAACAATATGTTACCAGTAAAACTTTGAAACTATATTTTCGGAATAATAAAAATAATATATATCACACATATATATATATATATATATATCTTTTATATATACAGAAAATCGTAATCAATGAAAAAAAAAATTAAGGAACATACCACCGTTGGAGGCTCCTTTGTATTTTTTTTTTTTTTTTGCAGCTCCTAGTCTGTTCCACTACGTCTTCCTTGCTATATCCCGGAACCGGTAACTTGCGTGTGGGCGCGTCACGTTGTCAGGATCAGTGAAGAGGTTGAATGGAAAAAAAAAAGAAGTTGGAGAGATCCTTGTATCTCTTCGGTCACTTTTCTTTTTTTTGTATATCTTACATAAAAAAACTTTTGAACGTAAAACTCTTTGGTTCAGTTGTCTGTTAAATTAAAAACTCTTTTTAATATATCTATTTAAGTTACCAAATTAATAAAAACTCATTTTATTAATTCATAAGTAACTTTTGAATTTAAACTTTTTAAATTCAATTTTATTTTATTTTATTTAATAAATGAGATAATCCTATTATCTCTGTATTCAAAATAAAAATAAAAATAAACTATTATCAGACTTTTGAATTTAAACTTTTTAAATTTAAATTTATTTTATTTTATTTAATAAATGAGATAATCATATTATCTCTATATTCAAAAAATAAAAATAAACTATTATCAGACTTTTGAATTTAAACTTTTTAAATTCAAATTTATTTTATTTTATTTAATAAATGAGATAATCCTATTATCTCACTGTTTAAAATAAAATATCAACTCTCACCCTCCTCTTATGACTAATTATATAATTAAATAATCTTATTATTTAATTGTTATAATTGCTATTATTTAATTAATTGAATAATCGCATCACTCAATTAACTCCTGACACGTGTCACTTTCGCAACACTATTAATTGGACCATCCAATTAATTATACGTGACCCTTGTTACCTAAATGGATCAGGCTAGCAAGGGGACCTAATGAACCCACAGTATTTTGAGCTCCGATAATCCTCAGAATCATTAATTGAACTCTTTAATTAATATTCCTTGATTATCAACTCCGGTATTATTCCACTAAAAATCCGAAGCTGTATTCTCTCAACTGCGGATGCTTTTACACAGACCGATATCACTCGGTGTCCATCGATATAGCTATTACATATGGTGTGACCCTCTACAGTAGTTCATAATTAGAGCTGAGTCATAATGTCCGTTATACCCCTCTAATTATATATATCCTTTAAGCACCGCTGATTCTCTAATGAACAATAAATCCTGTTTCCTCACGGAATCAGGAGAGCGCTCATACTGTTCAAGCCCCGAATCAACTCTTAAGGGAACTACTCTCTACTTCTCACATGAAGGAGTGGATTCCACTATTGTGTGCAAACCTTCCCAGCCACAAGTCAAATCGCAATCCCAACATACGGAGAATATTGATCGGGAATAATCATCCGACCTCACCCATGGTATATCAAAAATCACGATCTAACCTGAAGGAGTCGATAAGACACTCAGGATTGAGATCACCCACATATAGCCATCATAAGTTGATGTATATGAATCTCATCGGTAAACGGATCTTGGTGAGAGATTCATATATATTATGGCCCAGTCCTATATGGTCACATCATACAAGGTGCCTCCATTCCCATATCTCCATATGAATGATTCAGGATAGAATCATCGTACAATACAGAATGGACCGCAGCTATAGATTAACTATAAATAAAGTTCCCAGCTTTATTTGTTATCTAGAGACTCTTTAGATTGCACATCTCTTACTGTATCAATCTGTATATGACAATCATATACACAGTATGAGATTACATTTGGCAATCTAGGATGTTATAATGCACAAGTTTATATCATATAAATGACACGATAAGAATAAATTGAACTCTTCTTTTATTTATTTATAAAAACCATTTACAAATTACATTTTTAGGGCAAAAACCCCAAAAATCTCTCACTTGCACTTAAAGCATATGAGGCAGATGATGTAACCCTAGACCTTCTAGGTGACCCGTGAATACATTAGCCGGTAAGGTCTTCGTAAATGGATCAGCATGATTATCTTGTGAGGCTATCTTAGTGACGATCACATCTCTTCTCTGCACTATCTCTCCAATGAGATAATACTTCCTCTCTATATGTTTCCCTATTTTATGGCTTCTTGGTTTTTTGGAATTAGCCACAGCACCACTGTTATAACAATAAAGTGTGATGGGCCTATCCATATTTGGAACAACTTCCAGATCACTCAAGAACTTGCGGAGCCAAACAGCCTTTTTAGCAGCTTCACAAGCGGCTACATATTCGGTTTCCATGGTAGAGTCAGCAATGCAAGATTGATTAATACTTCTCCACACAATGGCTCCACCACCCAGGGTGAAAACGGATCCAGACATGGATTTCCTAGAATCCATGTCAGACTGAAAATCAGAATCCGTATATCCTAACGGGATCAAATCCTGTCCGGAATATACGAGCATATAATTTCTCATTCTCCGAAGATACTTGAGAATGGTCTTGACTGCAACCCAATGATCTAATCTCGGGTTGGACTGGTATCTGCTAACTACTCCCACTGCATAGCAGATGTCCGGTCTCGTGCATAACATAGCATACATGAGACTTCCTACTGCAGATGCATAGGGCACACGTCTCATATCCTCAATGTCTTGAGGTGTCTTAGGACATTGTTCCTTAGACAAGTGAACTTCATGCCTAGAAGGTAAATTACCTTTCTTGGAGTTCTGCATCGAAAATCGAACAAGAATCTTATCGATATATGATGTCTGAGACAATGCTATGAGTTTGTTCTTACGATCCCTTATAAGTTGGATCCCTAAAACATAACTCGCCTCTCCCAAATCTTTCATTTGGAATTGGCTAGCCAGCCCTTGACGTCAGACAACACTCCAACATCATTCCCAATGAGTAGGATGTCATCTACGTATATGACTAAGAAAAATATCTTTTTGTCAATGATGTGCTTGTATACACAAGGCTCATCAACGTTTTGCTCGAAGCCATAGGTTTTGATCACATCATCAAATCTTATGTTCCAAGATCTAGATGCTTGCTTAAGTCCATAAATGGACCTTTGCAGCTTGCAAACTTTTTGCTCTTGATCTGGGGACACAAATCCCTCTAGTTGCATCATATAGATGTTTTCGTCAAGATTGCCATTTAAAAATGCAGTCCTGACGTCCATTTGCCAAATTTCATAATCAAAATAGGCTACAATGGATAAGAGAATCCGAATAGACTTAAACATGGTAATTGGCGAAAAGGTCTCTTCATAATCGACCCCCTCTTTTTGGGTATAACCCTTAGCCACTAGCCTTGCCTTGAACGTCTCTACCTTTCCATCTATTCCTCTCTTTCTCTTATAGATCCACTTACACCCAATGGGTTTTACCCCATCCAGTAAATCTACAACATCCCAGACTGATTTGGAGTACATAGACTCCATCTCGAGATTCATGGCTTTGAGACATTCCTCTTTATCAGGATCTTCCATTACATTCTTAAATGACAATGGGTCATCCACACTATCAGTAGAGACAACATCTTGTCCCTCACCTATACCTAAATAACGTTCAGGTTGTAGCACAACCCTCCCATTACGTCTAGGTGGTAATGTATCCCGATTATGAATCATCTTACTCTCAGATGTTTGTGGATCAACAACTCTTGTTGATAGAGTGCTTGTCTCACCAGGCTCCAGTTCATTTAACACAATCTTGGATCGAGGCTTATGGTCACTAATATAGTTGTCCTCAAGAAACGTTGCATTTGTTAATACAAACACTTTGTTATCTTCAGGACTATAGAAGTATCCGCCTCTGGTCTCTTTGGAGTATCCTACAAACAGGCAGACTGCAGATTTGGAGTCTAGCTTTCCACTTCTGTTCTTCAGCACGTGTGCTGGACACCTCCACATGCGGAAATGTCGCAAACTAACTTTATGACCATTCCACAACTCTAGGGGAGTCTTAGGAACAAATTTGGATGGCACTACATTCAAAATGTATGCTGCTGTTTATAACGAATATCCCTAGAAGGAATTTGGTAATGACGAGAAACTAATCATAGATCTCACCATTTCCATTAGGATTCTATTTCTCCTCTCCGCTACACCATTTTGCTGAGGTGTACTTGGAGCTGTGAGTTGGGATACTATCCCATACTCGACCATAAAGTCTTTAAACTCTTGGTCAACGTACTCATCCCCACGATCCGATCGTAGAGACTTGATAGTCTTACCTAACTGATTCTCAACTTCAGCTTGGAATTCTTTGAACTTTTCAAAAGTTTTCGACTTACGTTACATCAGATAGACATATCCGTATCTAGAGTAGTCATCTATAAAGGTGACATAATACTCATAACCACCCCTAGCTTTAACATTCATCGGTCCGCAGACATCAGTATGTATAAGCTCCAATGGCTCTTTAGCTCTAAGGCCTTTTCCAGTAAAAAGTCTCTTAGTCATCTTACCTTCTAAACAGGATTCACAGACAGGTAAGGTGCCAACCTTTAACTCGCTTAAAGGTCCGCTTTTAACTAGTTTGTCTATCCGGTCAAGGTTGATATGACCAAGCCTTAGATGCCAGAGATACGTGTCATCATCTAGAGAAATCTTATGTCGTTTGGTTTTAGGTTTTTCAACCTTAAACAATTCGGTGTTGAGTAGTGTTGTGTGTATTAACGGCCTTAACACATACAAATTGTTTTCATTAATTCCTGAACAAATATTCAGACCATTCTTTGAAATAATAACAGATTTATTATTAAAAGAAACAGAATATAATTGTTCTAATAATTTAGAAACGGAAATTAAATTCCGTGTAAATCCAGGAATATAATAAACATTGTTCAAAAGTAAAAATCTAGTATTATTACAAAAATTCAATTTTATTGAACTCACTGCTCGAGCCGACACGACATCCCCCGACCCCACACGCATCGAGAAGGCTCCCTCCTCTAGCTGTGTCCAAGAATCAGTCCACTGTAAAGAAGAACAAACATGGTTAGTGGCCCCCGAATCAACTATCCAGGGTGAAGAATCATCTTCCACTAAACAAGATTCAAGAACTAGTAAATTATATTTACATTTTCTACTTTTTCTTCTTGGCTACCTCCTCTAAGTACTGAGGACAGTTCCACTTCCAGTGCCCGACTTTGTTACAATGGAAACATTTTCCCTTGTCTTTGTCGGTGGAGGTGCCTTTCTTTTTGCCTTGGGCTTTGATCGGTCATTTATTTTCATATATTTACGACCCTTAAACCATATCTTTTAATTGTATTCTTGAGTATTTTTGGTGCTTTTGACGTGTTTTCCTCTAGTGTACAGGTAATAAGGTTTTGTGCGTTATTGAAGAGTTTTGGTGGATTAAATTGAAGATTTGGGAGTGCACAGCTGTCATCGTTTGGAGGTTGCCATAAATTCTACAAGATGAACTGGGTTGAGAACCTTATATTTTTGGAAAGGTCACAATATCTACTTTCCGGCAAATTTTACGGTTCATGATTTCGAGTTTTCTAGAGAAAGTTATGTTCATTTTCACAACAGTGCGCAGACTCACGACTTTCATGTCGAGAGTTAAGTCACGAGTCATGTTTCGGAGGCCGTCATAAATTCCATAGGATGAACTGGGTTTCAAGCTTTATATGTATGGAAAGATATAGATGTCTACTTTCCAATACATTTTACAGGTTCGTGATTTGGAGTTTTCTAGAGGAAGTTATAGTCATTTTCGTAACAGTGCGCAATCCTGAAATTTGGACCAGTGAGCACCGCGACCTAGTACCACGACCGTAGGTCGCGATGAGCCGGTCGCGATGAAACATCAATTTTTTGGCAGTGAGCACCGCGAGCACAGTGCCGCGACCAGCGGTAGCGACCCATAGTCACGATGGCGACGCGAGAAACCTATTTTTCAATGCCTATAAGTAGAAAAGGGGCTCTAAAGAGAGGGCATTCAGCTAGGGCTCTAAGGAGAGAACCAAGAGGAGACCAAGAGAGAAGAGAAGAGGCAAAGAGGGGAGAAGAAGATCACCTTGAAACCAAGAGGGATTGGATTCAATCCTTGAGCCAAAATCTCACCATCAAGCTTGGATTTGGAGAAAGTGGAAGCTAGAAAAATTCCCAATGAGGAGGAGGACGAAAGTTCATCACACCTAGAGTTTTTCTATCCCTTTCCTTCTTTATTTTCATGCTTGTAACTCTCTTTATTAATTGGAAAACATGTTTAGTTATAAATCTTTGATTATGAACTAAATTTGTAAGTTAGGGTTTTGATGGATCTTATTCTATGATGATTGAATGAATTGATTGTTTAATTTGTTGTGGTTGATTATTATGTTGTTGAGTGGTATTATTGTGCTTAATGCTTTTGAATGTGAAGGCCTACATTTAGATGATAAATTGGTTGTGTGTTATGTACCGAGAGGAGACGCCCACCACGTGCTCGATATAATGTCTACCACAAGTAGAATTGGATAGAGATATACTAATTTGCTTGTGTGATCACATAGAGTGTTTATAGTGACTAATGCATTCTCATACACTGGGATATACCATCGAGAGATAGGATATTAGTGTATGCGGAATAGGTCCGATTTACCTCGAGAGGGGACTTTGGATAAATTAGATAAACACGGTCATCTTCATGAATAATTAAACCTCAACAATGTCCTTTCATGGAACTCAATTGGATGGAATAGGTGAATTCAAATACCCTAACTAATCTCTCATATTGGTTGCTTGCTTTATTTTCATGTCTTTATATTTTTATCCTTTAATATCTTTCGATTATCCAAATAGAAATAGGCTTGGTTAATTTTAGTACTCAACACCTAAATATCCATGTGGAGACGATAATTTACTCATCATTTTATTACTTGTGCCGACCCCGTATACTTGCGGGTACAAAAAGTCGTGTCAGGCTTTCTTGGGCTTGGACTTACCTTTAGCCTTCCCAGCCAACCTCTTCCTCTTCTTATTTCTAGAGGAGGAAGATGGTTCGGCAACATTTGCCTCACCGGTCTTCACTTTACTGTCCTTAGTCAAGGCCTCGAAGGTGGCGAGCTCATTGAGCAACTGAGTGAGACTGCACTGCAACTTGTTCATCCTGTAGTTGCTCTTAAATTGATCGAAACTCTTCGGAAGAGTTATCAGTATGATGCTCACTTGGCTAGGTTCATCAATGGCTCCGCCATTGATTTCTGCCATGTTGAAGTAGGACATCATGGTCAGGACATGTTCCAGAACAAATGTACCTTCCTTCATGCGAGCGAGCATAGTAGCACGAACAGCTTCATGGCTCTTTTGCTCTGAGGGTTGCCCGAACATAGCTTGCAATGATTCCATGGTTTCAAATGCTGTAATAATTGCTTCGTGCTTTGTGACAAGCACTTCTGTCATAGAAGCTAACAGATATGTACGAGCTTTCTCATCAGATGAGACCCATCGCTGGTATGCCTCACGAACTCTTTATGGGGCATTGGCAGCAGGCTGTGGAGGACATTCCTCCGTAAGCACAAACTTAAGGTCTTTGGTGACCAAAATCGCGTTTATATTAAGTTTCCACTTTGTATAATTATTACCAGTTAGTTTATCGTGTGCAAGTATTTGTAATAACGCAGAAGACATTATTGCTGAAAAATAAATAAACATCCATTTAGTCATTTATTAAAAAACAAGTGCTAATGCTTTGGCATAAATTTAAACATGATGCATGTACATGTTTAACGAACTAGAACTACCCTAATAAAAACAGTTACTATGCCACGATAATCTAACATACCACAAAGAAGTGCCACCTTAGGGTCGGTCAAACTCGAAATACCCCCAGAAATCCTATCTGTTAGGAAGTCAACCTTAGTATTGACCTTCGTGAAAACCCTCCTTAGGGAGGACAAAAGCAAAGCCGTCATGAGTCCCCACTCAGATCTCACGATGTTGAACTAATGATGGAGACTGCAGGATATATATGTCATATATCCTTCTCCCACTCACTATTTTAAAACTTAGGGTTTTCTATTCGTTAATGCACCTAGACTCTACAGGATCAAACGGGTAATTTTAATCAAGTTATTTAGGGCATTAACTAATTTATTATTAGAATCATATTCTAAATAATTATGATTTTTAACACTTAAAAATCTATAAGTGAATAATCTAAACTTAAGTAAACGTTTTACTAAAGTTAGATTATTAATTTGGTGTTTACCAAGTTTTAACTATTTAAAACTCTAACATATTATTTGGTTCATTTATTTATTAGGTGATTAATTATATTAAACCTTAATTTAATAAATGACCATATTAATATAAATTTATTAAACACTTTAATAACAAGATTAATATTAAAAGAATTATTCAGTTTTTAACTATTAAAAACTAATTATTTTTCATAACAAATTATAAATATATTATTTACTATTTTAATCACATTAAAACAAATAATATATAAATGTTATGATACATGTATGACAATATCAACATATATTTGTGTAGGCACACTTAAATCTAAATGACATGTATTTGCATGACAATACTAAATTATCATATAATAAAGCATACATGAGTTGACCGAGTGTTGTGGATTATTTAACCTAAAAAAAATTGAAAACTAAATTACAAAAATAACCCCAAGGCATTCCTTGGTCTTCTTGAAACTACACAGTTTTCCAGTCTCTTCAGGACTCTCCAATTCATCTCATGAATTCATAATAATAGCTGATTTGCACACTAAATAAAATTTGTGCAATGACACCACGGCGTCCAAAAAAAAATTGCAAGCATTACACAAATTTATTTGTGTACAAACGGTACTGCACAACAATTGTGAGTGGAGTTCAACAATTGATTTTTTTTTTTATGACATCAATGGACTGCGCACCATCACCAAATGTTTTGGTATTTTCTTGCACGTATGACTGAGCACCAAAAATGTTCTCAAATGCAGTACGCCGTAGCGCAACAATTGTACCTTGTGTCCGCAGCCAATTTTGATCATAACTTGTTATTCGATTTCCAGCATCTTCGTCTTCGATTACATTTTATAAAAAAATATAATACAAAAAAAAACAGAAAAAAAAAAACTAGAAAATAAAATAAATTAATTTACAACCCAGTAACATTTAAATCCACAATACCATAAAAATTTATGATTAACCATATTTTAAATTAAACAATTTAATTTAAACAATATATAGTCAAATAAATAAATAAAAAATTGTGCCTACACAATCATACATCAGGAGCATCGATGTAACATCCGTAATTTTCAGTAATTATGAAAAGCGCCCAAAAGTGTTGTTAATTATGTGAAACTAATGTAATATGTTTATTTGGATTAATTTTTAGGTATACAAGTGGACCAGGTGGAGCGGTCCAGGAGGAGTGCATGCAAGAGAAGGAAAAAGTTGGCAGTGAGTACTGCGACCAAGGATCGCGATGAGCAGCTTGCGGTGAAAATGATGATTTTAGGCAGTGAGCACCGCGACCACAGATCATGATGAGCATATTGCGGTGAAAATGTTGATTTTGGGCAGTAAGCAACGCGACCAACATCATGACCAGACGCCGCGATGGTTGATCGCAATGAAAGCGGTGAAAACATTCCAGTGAGCAACACGATCAGGTGGCGCGACCACAGGTCGCTAGAAGCGGTCGCAATGGCCAAATTTTTATAAAAAAAATAAGATGGCAGTGGAAGCTTCACGAAGAAGCAAGAGAAAACAGATAATAGAGAGAGACCGGGAGAAGAGAAAGAAAAAGAAAAAGAAAGAGAAAGAAAGAAGAAGAAGAGAAAGAAGAAGAGAGAGAAATGAAGAAGAAAGAAGAAAGGAAGAAGAAGAAGGAAAGAAGAAGAAGAAGAAGAAGAAAGGAGAAAGAGAAGGAAAAGAGGAAGAAGAAAGAAGAAAGGAAGAAGAAAAAAGGAAGAAGAAGAAGAAGAAGAAAGGAGAAAGAGAAGGAAAAGAGGAGGAAGAAAGAGAAGGAGAAAGAAAAAGGAGGAAAAAAAGAAATTAAAAAAAGAAACTGTTGTAGAAACGGTATCCAGGTTGGTGTACATGTATTTCTAAAAACCTTATGAATTTCGTTATATGATTTGATTTGAATTTTTATATTTTGACTAAATGAATTGAGAATTTATTATTGATTTGAAAAATTTATTATGGATTTGTGATATCGTATGTTTTCGAATATGTTTTATGAATATTGTTTTATGAATATTACTGTTGTTAAAATTTATGGATCTTTGTAAATCAAAACTGTTGATTCGAAATAAATGAATTAGTTTGATATGAAAATTTTGAATTTTGTGTATAGGAAACGACCCAAGTATTCTTGAACATAGAAAACGGATATAGCAGGTTGGTATACCAACTGGGTTATTTCAGCAGTACTGCACCGTTATTTTTAGTGACTGTTGGACTTCGCGGGGCAAACCTGGCATAGACCAATTGAAGTGAATCCCGGAGGTGGACGTCACACCGATATTGATATCATGTACCTCCCCAAGGATGGTTCGGGCCCCCAGTGTCGGTCCTAGGGTAGGGAGTTATTTCAGCCCATATTCCAGTCCAGAAAATTATGTTGAGTATACCAAAGGGTCAGGATTGAAATGAATGGAATAAAATGTTTATAAAGGAATTGAAAAGTTAAATTCTTATGATTTATTAATTTAAGTGAGTTGTTTTAATAAGTCGCTTATTAATAATATGTTTGAATTTAATGTGACATTTTACTTGAAAGGTTATTTTAGGAAATTTTGAAATTATTTATTTAGTGTACACCCACTAAGCTATATGTTTAGCACGTTGATTTCATCACACGTAGGTAACAGAGATACAGAGGGAGAAAAAGACTAGAGAGGAGGTAGCTGCAGACTGAAGATTCAGAGTCACCATACTTTTGTGGTAGTTATATTTGAATTTTGGTTGTATATCATTTAGTTACGCATGCATATACAGAAGTTTGTAAATGTGTCATATATATATATATATATATATATTGTAAATATTTGTTTAATGGTTTACGTTTTAAAGGTTGTAAATATTAATTATGAATTGTTTTATTTGAAAATGTTTGGAAAGTCGCATTATATGGTAGAGTGCGCATTTGATTGAGAGAGAAATTTTGAAGTGTTAAATGTTATATCATTTGAGTTTTTGTTAAAAACAAGATTTTTGAAAAGTCAGAAAAACAGAGGAAAATCTGGCAAAATTTTTCAAAATTGTTTTGGATGGGCTCACTATAGAAAGGATTTTAAATTATAACTTTTTTTTGGTTTTCAATGGCTTTTCAATTATAAAGTGAGTTAAGAAAAGTTTGAAAATCGGGTAGCGCTCCATGGGTCGATCCATACGGGTCGGGTCAGGAAGCGTTACAATCGAAAACAATTTTCTGTTCCGAAAATAATCCAATCTCTGATACCAATTGTAGAAACCGTTTTTCCATTCTACTGGTCACGCAGCGAAAATAAGATTTTAAAATTTTTATACATATTGCAAAAACAATCTGTGACCAGTAAAACTTTGGAACTATATTTTCGGAATAATAAAAATAATATATATCACATATATTTATTTTATATATGCAGAAAATCGTAATCAATGAAAAAAAAAATTAAGGAACATACCACCGTTGGAGGCTCCTTCGTTTTGTTTTGTTTTTTTTTTTTACAGCTCCTAGTTCGTACCACTACGTCTTCCTTGCTATATCCCGGCACTGGTAACTTGCGTGTGGGCGCATCACGTTGTCAGGATCAATGAAGAGGTTGAATGGAAAAAAAAAAAAAAAAAGTTGGAGAGATCCTGTATCTCTCCGGTCACTTTTTTTTTTTTTCTGTATATCTTACGTAAAAAAACTTTTGAACGTAAAACTCTTTGGTTCAGTTGTTTGTTAAACTAAAAACTCTTTTTATTAATTTATCAGTAACTTTTGAATTTAAACTTTTTAAATTCAATTTTATTTTATTTTATTTAATAAATGAGATAATATTATTATCTCTTTATTCAAAATAAAAATAAAAATAAAAATAAACCATTATCAGACTTTTAAATTTAAACATTTTAAATTTAAATTTATTTTATTTTATTTAATAAATGAGATAATCATATTATCTCTATATTCAAAAAATAAAAATAAACTATTATTAGACTTTTGAATTTAAACTTTTTAAATTCAAATTTATTTTATTTTATTTAATAAATGAGATAATCCTATTATCTCACTATTCAAAATAAAATATCAACTATCACCCTCCTCTTATGACTAATTACATAATTAAATAATCTTATTATTTAATTGTTATAATTGCCATTATTTAATTAATTGAATAATCACATCACTCAATTAACTCCTGACACGTGTCACTTTCGCAACACTATTAATTGGACCATCCAATTAATTATACGTGACCCTTGTTACCTAAATGGATCGGGCTAGTAAGGGGACCTAATGGACCCATAGTATTTTGAGCTCTGATAATCCTTAGAATCATTAATTGAACTCTTTAATTAATATTCCTTGATTATCAACTCCGGTATTATTCCACTAAAAATTCGAAGCTGCATTCTCTCAACTGCGGACGTTTTTACACAGACCGATATCACTCGGTGTCCATCGATATAGCTATTACATATGGTGTGACCCTCCACAGTAGTTCATAATTAGAGCTAGGTCATAATGTCCGTTATACCCCTCTAATTATATATATCCTTTAAGCACCATTGATTCTCTAATGAACAATGAATCCTGTTTCTTCACGGAATCAAGAGAGCGCTCATATTGTTGTTCAAGCCCCGAATTAACTCTTAAGAGAACTACTCTCTACTTCTCACAAGAAGGAGTGGATTCCATTATTGTGTGCAAACCTTTCTAGCCACAAGCTAAATCGCAATCCCAACATACGGAGAATATTGATCGAAAATAATCATCCGACCTCACTCATGGTGTATCAAAGATCACGATCTAACCTGAAGGAGTCGATAAGACACTCAGGATTGAGATCACCCACATATAGCCATCATAAGTTGATGTATATGAATCTCATCGGTAAATGAATCTTGGTGAGATATTCATATAAATCATGGCCCAGTCCTATATAATCACATCATACAATGTGCCTCCATTCCCATATCTCCATATGAATGATTCAGGATAGAATCATCGTATAATACAGAATGGACCGCAGCTATAGATTAACTACAAATAAAGTACCCAGCTTTATTTGCTATCTATGGACTCTTTAGATTGCACATCTCTTACTGTATCCATCTGTATATGACAATCATATACACAATATGAGATTACATCCGGCAATCTAGGATGTTATAATGCACAAGTTTATATAATATAAATGACACGATAAGAATGAATTGAACTCTTCTTTTATTTATTTATAAAAACCATTTACAAATTACATCTTTAGGGTAAAAATCCCAACACAGGTCCCCTCAGATATTCTTGCCTTTTATCGACTGGTCCTCTCGTCTGGCACTGAACGTTGTCGCCATCCCTTCTTACCACGAACTCCTTAAGGTGTCCATCTTGGATTAGGTTCTCGATGTGGTCCTTGAGCCGAAAACACTTAGAAGTGTCATGCCCATGGTCGCAGTGAAAACAACAGTATTTGTCCTTGTTTCGCTTTGGGGCGCTGAGGTCATCTTTTCGTGCTAGTTTACTATCCTCTTATTCTATGCGACTGACAGTATCTCTTCCCGTCCTCGCATCAAAGGTGTATACTGATCGATTCTTCCTTCGGTCCTCCGGGCTTTTCGCGGTCTATTTCTGATTTCTCAATGCTCATCCCGGGGACTATTCCCTTTGAAACAGTCGTTGTCTCCTTTATTGGGATGACTTTTTGAGTGCTCGGGTTCATCGGGTCGCATGCCGTGTAGGTTACCACCATGGGTTATTTCTTCTTCCTCGGCACGGGGGTAGTCAGCTGCTACTTCTACCATCTCCGGATAGGTTTTTGGCTGTTGTTTCCTTAGTTAGAAAGAAAACGCTCGGCTTTGTAGCTCGTTTGTGAATATGTTTTTAGTAGCGGCGTCGTTGAAGTCTCACTTGGACCGCTTCTCAATTAAAACGGGACAAGTACGCCCTAATGGACTATTCCTTCCCTTATTTGACTGAAGACAAATGGGATAGGGATTTCTTTTGGTGCACGCTTCCTATGAATTGCCGGAAAAATGCACAGCTAAACTGCTCAAAGCTGTCGATGCTGCGGAGGGGGGGGGGGGGAGTTGCCTGAACCAGCTTCCTGCGAGATCCCTGAAGGTGATTGGGAAGGCCTGCCTGGTATAACAGTCGGTCGTCTCTGGTTTGGGTACCCATGAGGGTGGTGAACTGAGATATGTGCTCGACTGGGTCTCTGTCCTCCTTGTACTCGCTAATGCTGGGCATCTTGAAGCTCATTGAGAACTTCTTTGCCAGTATTTTGTTGGTGAACTTGTTCGCCGTTGCTCCGGAGCAGCGGGTTGAATCCTTAGAGAGAGGCTTTCCTCACTGGACTTGCTCGAGTCCTTCCTTTAATTGTTGAATTTCTCTTCGCATGGACTCCTTTTCGCCTATCGAGTCTTCCATGGGGCTCGTTTAACGGCTTCTCACGGAGTTCATTAGTGTAACACCCCCCGACCCGACCCGGCCGGACCGACCCAGGGAGCGCTACTCGGACTTTCAAAATTTTTCAAAACTTCATTTTACATTTCAAAATCATTGTAAGCCCATAAAACAGTTTAGAAATCCTTTTCAAGTGAGCCCATAGCAATAAATAAACTTTTTACGAAAATTCGGCAGAGTACCGTTTGTTTTTCGGATTTCCCAAAAACCCGCTTTTACACAAATCAATCCCAAAATTCACATTTTTCACAAACTCTTCTATAACACTTTCAAACAGTTGCGCACTCTGCCGTTTAGTGCGACTTACCATCACAATTTATAAAATAAAACAAATCATAAAATAATTAATTGCAAAACATATTACAAATCCCCTGTATATGCATGCTTTCAGAATATATATATATATATATAACACAATATAGCTACCCAACTGTACAAATCTCTGGGACTCTGTCCGCAACTCTTTATCTCTTCAGTCCTTAGCCTCTTCCGGATCCCTGGTACCTACGCGTTAGAAACAAAACTAACGCGCTAAGCATATAGCTTAGTGGGTGTACAATAAACTCAAATATGAAAATCAATGATAACTTGTAATGAGAAACAAATCACAATATATATATATTTTTAATTCAAATCAGTTACAAAATCAATTTAACTTCCAAATCAAACCATAAACATTCTTAATCATTTTCATTTCAACAATAAGATCAATGTATAATATCAGTCGATAAAGCTATTCAATTCATTTCTCAATTCACTTTAACTCTGGCCCGCTAGAATACTCAACATACTCGGACTGGAATATGGGTCAAACTCCCAACCCCCAGGACGAATCCTGAGGAGGTACGTGTCTCCCTACTCTAGGACCGTGGGTACGGAACCTAGAGAGGTACATAACTCCCTATCCCAGGAACGAATCCGATCCCATTTCCATTCAGGTATTGCTATTGGTTGTAACAATCCTGATGGAACCTGGTGTTCAGCTTTCACCTACTGACAAGTCAAGCATCTGTTCACAAATTCCACCACATCCTTTTTCATACCAGACCACCAGTACTGAGTTTTCAAATCTCTGTACATCTTTGTACTACCTGGGTGCATTGCATACAAACTACTGTGTGCCTCTGTCAGGATCATCTTTCTCAATTCTTCATCATCTGGAATGTAAATCCTGTCTCTGAAACACACAATACCGTCAGTTCTGAGTGAGAAGTCTGGATGCTTTCCTTCTGGGATCTGTTCACATATCATCTGAATTCTAGCATCCTGTTTCTGTTTCTCTGCAATCTGCTGAATCAGACTAGGTCTGCAAATCAATTCAGCGACTACTGCATTATCCGAATTCAGCTGCAAATGCACATTCATAGCCTTCAAAGCAAACAATGTTTTTCTGCTCAGAGCATCTGCGACTACATTCGCCTTCCCTGGATGGTAGTCGATTATACAGTCATAGTCTTTAATCAACTCCATCCATTGCCTCTGTCTCAGATTGAGCTCTCTCTGGGTAGGCAGATACTTCAGACTCTTGTAATCTGTGTAGATATAACATTTCTCACCATATAAGTAATGCCTCCAGATTTTCAAAGCGAAGACTATGGCTGCAAGTTCCAGATCATGAATCGGATAGTTCTGCTCATGATTCTTCAATTGTCTGGACGCATATGCAACCACCTTGCCTTCCTGCATCAATACACATCCCAAACCATGATGTGAGGCATCACTATAAATCACATAGTCTTTACCTGAAACAGGCTGAATCAGGATTGGAGCCTCAACAAGCATTGCTTTCAATCTGTCAAAAGCTGCCTGGCATCTGTCAGTCCACTCGAATCTGACATTCTTATGCAGTAGCTTGGTCAACGGACTTGCTATGGAGGAAAACCCCTTCACAAACCGTCGATAGTAACCTGCCAAGCCTAGAAAACTTCTGACTTCTGTAACATTTCTGGGAGGCTTCCATTCCACTATGGCTTCAATCTTTTTCGGATCTGCCTTAATTCCCTCTGCTGATACAATGTGACCCAGAAATGCAATCTCAGGCAACCAGAATTCACATTTGCTCAGTTTGCCATACAGTTGCTTCTCCCTCAGAATCTGCAATACTACTCTGAGGTGTCTGTCATGGTCTTCTGTCGTCTGTGAGTACACCAGGATATCATCGATGAACACTACCACAAACTGATCCAAGTATGGTCGGAATATTCTGTTCATCAGATCCATAAATGCTGCAGGTGCATTAGTCAGCCCAAATGGCATCACTACAAATTCATAGTGTCCATACCTGGTTCTGAATGCAGTTTTCAGAATATCTGACTCTTTAATTCTCAACTGATGATAACCTGATCTCAGATCTATCTTTGAGAAGACACAGGCTCCTCTCAGCTGGTCAAACAAGTCATCGATTCTCGGCAACGGATACTTGTTCTTGACAGTAAGTTTATTCAGCTGCCTGTAATCGATGCATAGTCTCAATGACCCATCTTTCTTTTTCACAAACAGGACTGGGGCTCCCCAAGGGGATACACTGGGTCTGATGAAGCCCTTATCCAGCAATTCCTTGTAACTGTATCTTCAGTTCTTTCAGTTCTGCTGGTGCCATTCTGTAGGGAGCTATCGATACTGGAGACGTACCTGGTACCACATCTATCACAAACTCCACTTCTCTCTGAGGTGGCAAACCAGGAAGCTCCTCTGGAAACACATCTGCAAAGTCACACACAGTGGGTATATTCTGAATTTCAGCATTCACTTTTCTAGAATCAACCACCTGTGCCAAATATGCTTCACATCCCTTTCTAATCAATTTACAGGCTACAGTGGCTGAAATGACATTGGAGAGAAAATCCCTCCTTTCACCCACCATTGTGATCTCTGCACCGTCTACTGTTCTGAGAGTCACGCGCTTCAATTCACAGTCAATCACCACTTTGTGCTGAGTTAACCAATCCATGCCTAGGATCACGTCAAACTCATGGAATGGCAACTCCATAAAGTCTCCAGGAAATTCACACTCCTGTATCCGAATCGGACAATTTCTGTATATACGATTCACAACTACACTCTGACCTATCGGATTACTGACTAACACATCATATTCAGTAGGTTCAGTTTCCAGGTTTCGGTGTTTCAGCATAGTATCACATATATATGAGTGTGTAGAACCTGGATCTATCAATGCAATAGCTGTAGTATCAAAAATAGAAATAATACCAGCTATCACGTCAGGTGCATCCTTGTCCTCCTGAGCTCTAACACCATAAACGCGTGCAGGAGCTCTACTATCAGGTCTGGCCACTGACTCTGACGCTCCTCTGTGGCTACCACCTTCAGGTACTGCCTGACTAGGCCTCCTACCTCTGGAAGTAGTAGGGGCTGATCTCTCTGGCTGCTGGGATCCCATCTGTGGGCAATCCCTCACGAAATGGTCATGAGATCCACATCTCAGGCAGGCTCCTGTAAGCTTCCAGCATTCCCCAGGATGTCTTCTTCCACAATGGTCGCACAATGGAGGGGCTGGTCCCCTAACTGTACTCCTAGGGGTACTGGCTACAGAAGTCGCGGACTGACCAGGCCTAGCTGTAGGTACAGGCCTCTGTGACTGCACTGGACCACTAGACTGCGGTCCTTTGAACTTCTTACTCTGGGGCTGATATGAGCTGGATGGCCCTGCCCCTCTTCTTTGCTGCCCCCTGTCTCTTCTGGCCTGCTCTTCTTTCTTTATTCTCTCTACATTCAGAGCTGCCGAGACGAGACGGGTAAAATCGTCAAATTCAAATGCAGCCACCTGTAACAGTACTTAACTCATTAACATACTATTCATATATTCACAATTCATTATGTAAACGGGAGGAATTTCACACAACCTGTAGGCGGATATAATCGTTCAATCCCTCTTCAAACCTCCTACATTTATCCGCCTCAGTCGCTACCATCTCTTTCGCATACTTACTCAACCTGACAAACTCCCTCTCATATTTAGTCACAGTCATCTGCCTCTGTTTCAGGTTGGTAAACTCTCTCTTCAAATTATCCAAATAGATGCGACCAATATATTTTCTCCGGAATTCCTTCTGAAAGAAGTCCCACGTTCTATCCTCTGGTCGCACGGTCTGTATAATGGAGGTCCACCACTGGTAGGCATCCTCCTACAATAAGGATACTGCACACTCCAATCTCTCCTCAGGTGTGCAGTGCATCTGCTCCAATATTCTGTTCGTCCTCTCAAACCAGTACTCTGCGGCAGATGCATCCTCATCCTTTCTGCCATGGAAATCAGTAGGTCTGTGTTTAGCCAGCCGCTCAATGGCTGATCTCCGTGGCGCTGCTCTGACCACATTCTGGAAGAACTCAGCCATCTGCTGCATAAATGCTGGCTGTACAGGATCCGCCACTCTCGAGCTTACGGATTCCCTAGACGCTCCCCCAGCCACGCTGGCGGGACTCTCAGGTCTATCACCACTTCCTTCCATTTTTTTATCCTATATCAGACAGAAGAGAGTTCTGCAGTTTAGAGTCACACATTCCTATGGGTAGCTTTAGACAATGCATGCATATACAGACTCTTTGGTCCAGAAACGCCTAAACCGCGCTCTGATACCAATAAATGTAACACCCCCCGACCCGACCCGGCCGGACCGACCCAGGGAGCGCTACTCGGACTTTCAAAATTTTTCAAAACTTCATTTTACATTTCAAAATCATTGTGAGCCCATAAAACAGTTTAGAAATCCTTTTCAAGTGAGCCCATAGCAATAAATAAACTTTTTACGAAAATTCGGCAGAGTACCGTTTGTTTTTCGGATTTCCCAAAAACCTGCTTTTACACAAATCAATCCCAAAATTCACATTTTTCACAAACTCTTCTATAACACTTTCAAACAGTTGCGCACTCTGCCGTTTAGTGCGACTTACCATCACAATTTATAAAATAAAACAAATCATAAAATAATTAATTGCAAAACATATTACAAAATGTATTTACAAATCCCCTGTATATGCATGCTTTCAGAATATATATATATATATATATATATATATATATATATATATATATATATATATATATATATATATATATATATATATATATAACACAATATAGCTACCCAACTGTACAAATCTCTGGGACTCTGTCCGCAACTTTTTATCTCTTCAGTCCTTAGCCTCTTCTGGATCCCTGGTACCTACGCGTTAGAAACAAAACTAACGCGCTAAGCATATAGCTTAGTAGGGTGTACAATAAACTCAAATATGAAAATCAATGATAACTTGTAATGAGAAACAAATCACAATATATATATATATATATATATATATATATATATTCAATTCAAATCAGTTACAAAATCAATTTAACTTCCAAATCAAACCATAAACATTCTTAATCATTTTCATTTCAACAATAAGATCAATGTATAATATCAGTCGATAAAGCTATTCAATTCATTTCTCAATTCACTTCAACTCTGGCCCGCTAGAATACTCAACATACTCGGACTGGAATATGGGTCAAACTCCCAACCCCCAGGACGAATCTTGAGGAGGTACGTGTCTCCCTACTCTAGGACCGTGGGTACGGAACCTAGAGAGGTACATAACTCCCTATCCCAGGAACGAATCCTTGGAAAGGTACATGGCTCCCAACCTCCAGGACGAATCCTGAGGAGGTACGTATCTCCCAGCCTCTGGACGAATCCAAGAGGAGGTACATCAGAATCATCAATATCAATCAGTGTCGGCGCAGTACTGCTCAGTAAAACCCAGCTGGTATACCAACCTTCTATATCCATTTCTATGTCTACGTATCCTAGGGCCGTTTCCGATAAACTAAATTCACAATAAATGTCGCAATAGTTACTCAATAACAATAATTACTCAATAAACATACAAATCACATAATATTCTTTAAGAAACATAATCAAAAATTTTACGAAAATCTAAATCAAGTATTTTAACGAAATCGAAATGTTCGAAAATACAATCGAAATACGATCGATCATAAAATCGGTCCGAAATCAACCATAGATCTACAAATCATCGATTTTACATATAAAATAAACACTTTTCATACGAATAATCGAAATCGAAAACTTTTAACGAAATCGAAAACGAAACGAAAACGAGAAACGAAAACGAAAACAAAACAATAACGAAAGACTTTTCGTAACGATTCCGAAAACAAACGTACACCAACCTGGAATCCTTTTCTTTTCGATAAATCGTGGTTCTACGGTTTCCTTTTTTCTTTCCCTTTTCTTTTCTCTTCTTCTTCCTTCTCTTCTTCTTCTTCTCTTCTTCTTCTTCTTCTTCTTCTCTTCTTCTTCTTCTTCTTCTTCTTCTTCTTTTTCTTTTCTCGGTCTTCTTTCTCTCTCGCTGCCTCTCTCTTTTCTGTGTTTCTGTGTTTCTGGCTTCTGCGAGAAGCTTCTCTTTTTTTTTATATTTTTTTCGCTACCGCGACCGCCGTCGCGACCTGTGGTCGCACCACCAGGTCGCGATGCTCACTGGAGTGCGCGCACCGCCTTCATCGCGAGCGCGCCTTGGTCGCGCGAATGGTCGCGTTGCTCTCTGCCCAATTTTGACATTTTCATCGCGAGCAGCTCATCGCGACCTGTGGTCGCGGTGACTGGTCGCGATGCTCACTGCCAGAAATTGCGTTTTTCACCGCGAGCAAGCCATCACGACCTGTGGTCGCGGTGACCAGGTCGCGATACTCTCTGGTTCAATTTTCAATTTTTCATACATCAATTTTTGAACCATTCAATCTGGTTCGCTGGAAATCATAAAATAAACATACATTTAATTACATTTTCACCCCCTCAAATAGTAAAATTTATTTTCACATATATATAACATTAATTACCCGAAATTCGGGATGTTACAATTAGGCTTTCATCAGCCCCGCTGCTGTCCCGTTGGCGCCGCTCCCGTTTTGTTATTTTCGTTTTGGTGGTAGAGACATGTTTCCTTTTGCCTTTCCGGCGTTGCTTTCCTCTGCGCCAAGTTGAGTTTTCCTACTTGCGTGAGCTATGGGTGCTATGAGAGGATAATTCGCTTGTGAAAGGCTCTGGGAGGGGTAGAGGCCCTTTCTCTTTGCCACTAGCGCGTCCCCTGACAGTTCCTTTACTGGGACTTGCATCTCCTTCATGTTTTTCTCCTGGAGGAGTGAGTCTACTTCCTACTATCTCCATTAGTTTCTGGAGATGGTATTCCGCCCTGTCTATATCTCGGTCAGAAATTTCTATAGGGGGCGTCACTGGGGGAGGTTGGGATGTCGTAGGCATGCTGTCAGGTATGATGAACTCGAGGGGGGTTTGCCTTCCGGAGCAACTGGTTCTTCGAAGGCGTCGTTTGCTGGGGGCTGCGCTCCTTTCCCGGATTAACTAAATTCACGTCAAGGTTTCCTTAGAGGTATATAATACAACATTCATTCTAGCGCCAAATTGTTAACGGTGAAAAATAGATTTCATGGTCAACGAGAGTCAACTATGCCACGTAGGGTTAACTAGTGATTCGTTGAGTCTAACTGTGTAAAGTTTATCCCCGTGGATCTGCGAAGAAAGTTCTTGTAGGAAACAAGGGCTCTTCGGAGAGGACTTAGCGAACTTCTATCTATCAAGACAAAGAAAGATCGGTGAGAGGTGTCGGACTTTAGCCAGCGATTAACCTCCGACGATCAAGTCAATTTTCTCCTCGGTGAGAAGGAAAGAACAGATTAAATGCTTTTAATGTTGGTGGGAGTATTCAATAGCTTACCCCCTTCTTCATCAATGCCTCTATTTATATCCCCCCACACATCCTTCTTGTTCCCAATCTTATTGGGAATGTTCAGACTACTAGGAAATGAAATCAGAGGGTTGTTACCTTAAACATGTAACCTCTGACTTCTTGGAAGGAATGTCTGTGGATAAGACAAAATGGGGTAGTTGAACGATAACCTGCATTGTTCGTGCATTTACTTCGTCTTGCATCTATGATGACAGGACTCTGGTTTCTACTGAGTCCGTCGCAAGTGTCAGACTGGCGTGCCACAGTGTTAGGTCCTTTTCTGCCCATCGTTTTTGTTTCGCAGTAAACTCTTTGACAGGCGTTCGAATTCACGTGGTGAGAATGCGCTGGTATAAAGGAGTTCTCATCGTTCAAGGGGACTTCTCGGCGAGGAAAGAGGAGCTGATTTGGCAACTCTATGACAACGTTTTATCTCTTGATCCTACGTGGCGGAATATGTGCAGAATCTATCCATAATAAGTACGGTCTCGATGTAATATGACCATATGTCAATGTATTTATTGTAATTTGCCTGTTAATCTATTGTAAGAAGTGCGTTCATTCGACTTGACAATGTTCAGTTCGAGTTGCTACAAACGCAGATGGTATGCTGAAAAAAAAAAAAAGTTGACTCGTGTTGCATGTGACAAATAAATTGATCACGCAACTTTTTGTCATAAGCAAGTTTTCAACGGCTGGTAATTGATACGCCTGCATTCCATTTTCATACATCAGAAGATACACACTAACGTTCTCTCGGTCCCAAGATTTCAAAACATAAAGTGGAGGGAAAAAACTAAAATTCAAACGACACAAAATAACCATTAACTATCATCACTCTACACTACCAAACCCTAATTCGAGATCCCAAAGTTGGTTTTCGAATCAGGAAAAAAAAAAAAGAATGGCTGAAATTCTAAGCCCTAGCCAGAGGAACAAAATCGCCATGGCGTCTCGTAGCATCCAGTCGCCAACGAGCCCCTTCTTCTTGGGCTCCAATGACGATATGCTCGAGCGCGCCCAGGCTCGCGCAGCCCGAGCCGCTGCCATCCGACGCAAGCCCGTGACGGTCGACGCTCAGCTGCCGCCACAGCACGGCGAGGGCCCCGATCCCTTTCTCGGCAAGGACCAGATTCTCGAGTTGTTTCAGAATTGCATCAAACTCGCCAGCGAAAATGTCTGTGCAAAATCCTTCAACTTTCGTTATTTATTCTACATTTTAATATTCGAATTCTGTTTCCATTTTTTTTATTTGTATGTGGACACTGTAGTATAATGGCTATTTTATTTAACTAGAAAAAAATTATACATTTTTTGCTTTTTTATGTGGAAAACATTTTGAATTTTAAGCTGCAATTTCTCTATATTTATTATTATTATCTTTTATGGATGATTGGAGAAGTTTAATGCTAAATCTGTAAGCATAGTCTTTTAAGGAGCTGGTTTCAAGTGATACAAATAAGGGTCTGGTGGATGGAATGGTGTCTTGTGGTTTGAGTTTCATAAATCTGTTTTTAATTTATTTTTGTGGATATTTTGATTGATGGGATGTGCAGAAAATCAATCAAAAGAATACGTGGGAACTGAATTTGATAGACCATCTCTGTGAGATTATTAAGGTTGAAGAAGAAAATGATGTGGAGACAAATTTTCAAAAGGTATGTTTTCCCTTTCAAGTGTATATACTTAAATGAAATGCAGTTATCAT
Organism: Xanthoceras sorbifolium; assembly: GCA_003430845.1. Taxonomy (NCBI): domain Eukaryota; kingdom Viridiplantae; phylum Streptophyta; class Magnoliopsida; order Sapindales; family Sapindaceae; genus Xanthoceras; species Xanthoceras sorbifolium. Next base: position 23,794,948 of record CM010608.1, on the reverse strand, counting down.
TAACTGATATATGTGAAAGAACAAGATTTTTCTAGTAAGCAAAAAGTCGAGGCAAGAAGGGGTTGGTGGACTGCAAACCCAGAAAACTCTGTTACTGTTTTATTAATATCTGACCATATACATATTAGTGTAACTTTTACTTTTTAGTTATTAATATTAGTGTTAAGACAATAGTTGGACACTGCTGTTATGTCAGTTTGGGTTCGTATATGAGTAATTGATAATGATAAGTGTTGTACAAATCAGATTGAACATTGAAAAAATCATGTTTTTGGGGAAAAAAATATAATAAAATATAATAATCAACAAAATTTTCAAATGGTATGGCCAGTTGAAACTCCATTTTTTACTAATTACTGAACTTATCTAGAAACTATTGTTTAGACTGGCATCTAGGATTTTTGTGCGCAGACTTGAAGTTATTAGTCATATTTGAGATGATTTTGTTAAAACCTGTTCAAAATACCATAACAAGGCTATCATTGATGATCCTAACACCCTTTTTGGCCTGTTGTTATTCAAATGAAAATTTCTTACATTTCTGCTTCTGTAGGCAAGTTGCACTCTGGAAGCTGGAGTTAAGATATACTCGTTAAGGGTGGACTCGGTGCATTCAGAGGCATACAAGGTCCTAGGTGGAATTAGTAGAGCAGGTCAAGAAAATGAACCAGGTTAGGTTTCTACCATGAGGTTCTTTATGGTGAATTTTTATAGTGGGCCTTCTAGTATAAGATACAACATGTATTAAAACTGGGTACAGCATTTTAGGTTGCTGCTGTTCTCATTGGCACTGAATTTAGTAAAAATGTTCTTAGCAGCTGTCAGCATAATATAAGTGAAATTTAAACCGCCAACCTTTTACATGCCTTAAACTATAATTTCATAGGTAGAATTAGTTTCAGAATATACCTGCTTGTAATTTCATAATGATAGATGACTTTGCTGAGATTTTCCTCTAACTAATGGCCTATTATCTTTTGACAAAGCTAAAATTACTTATTTTGAATATACCTGCATTTTTTTTTGCTCTCAAAAGCAAGTTCAGGGTTCAATACCTGTCAGGTAGAATGATTGTCTATAAATTTCATTACTGGAAAGCTTTAATGTAACCTTTTGAGTTTTGATGATATGTATAATTTGACTTTTATACATTTGACAGTTTACATTTATTTTGATCTAAGATTTATTGGTAGCGCTCTCGTCTTCTTTTTTTTTTTTTTAAAAAAAAAAAAAAAAAAACCTACGTGGTAAGCATGGGTTCATTTGCTTGTAGTTCTTCCTCCCTTTATTCCACGATTTTTATAGTTTGATTCAAACTACTAATAGGGGTTAGTAACAGTACATATTCTTATGTTACCTTTTAAGCTGCTGCATTGGCAGCAGTATGCTGCACAAAGGTTTATGCCCTAATATGGTTGTTAGGTTCCTGATTCTGAATTACAATTTCAGATACCATGGATGAAGATGCTAGTGCTCAGAATGGACATGAGGAAGGCCGTTCAAAGAAAGATATGGAGAAAAAGGTTGATATTTTTTGTTTTGTGAATGAAATTTAATCATTCATAAATTAATAAATGTTTGTATATGCAGCTGTCACCTTTATCAACACTGGAATCATCTTTCGAGGCTCTCAATGTGAAGAAGTTTGATGGTATTACAGTCCTACCTATGGCCCATATGGATGTGCAATTTAAGTTCGAAAATATGATTGTATTTCTTTTGTTTTTCAGTTGCATTTGCAGTAGATCCACTCTATCATCAGACATCTGCACAATTTGATGAAGGTGGGGCCAAGGGTCTTTTGTTGAATAATCTTGGAGTATATGCTGGATGTCGGGTGCTCTTTGATTCTCTGGAAGTACCGGGGAAGGACATTTCATGTGCAACCCAAAAATATGAATCAGATACAATTGACCTTTCTTTCACCAGAGGTTTGTTGCTTCTACTAGTATACTGATTTTGCTGTCCTGCCGTCACATTTTCTTAAGAACCTTTTGTCCTAATGACAACAATCATTATTTTATTTATAGAGTACATTGAACAGATGGTATTGAACATGCAAGTGATGAATGAAATCTCACCAACCCTTAGGAGTATAGTTAATCAATTTGATGAAGATAATACAAGACCATCATACACTTTTTCTTCTGGCCATAAGTTTCCAGATCCAGTTGAACCGGTGTATGATAATGAAGTTGAGTTTGATGGTGATGCATTTGAAGATGGTGAGACCTATGCTTTTGATCATGATAACCAACCAAGCATTGTTGATGAGGGCCCCAGTGGTGCAGATCCAACTTTTCCAAGTTATCATGAGGTTTTTTTTTTTTTTTTATAGACTACCTACTCATTTGTTGTTGGTTTTTTACCAATCTTTTATTTGTTCATCACTTTTTGGAAGAATTTAAGGATCCAGTAGTATGCTAATAGGTTGTTAATGAATTTTGCAGGACATTGAACCATTTTCTTATCAGAACCATGATACAGATGGTAGACTGGACAACATTGATGAATATTTGTTTTTAAGTTTGGGATTTTCTTCGAAACAAAATGCTTGGGCAGGTCCTGATCATTGGAAGTATCGAAAAGCTAAAGGTGGAGTGGCAGGTGATACCACTGATTAACCGTTTTCTGTTTTTGGTGGTTCATTTGCATAGGACATAACGTGGACTCTGTTCTGCAGTTTCAGAGGATGACCCTGCTGCAGAAAATGGCTCAGCAGTACCAACTAAGAAAACAAGGGGTAAGAAGCAAGCCGGGCCTGACATTGATTTCTCAAAAGCCTTAGATGAAGAATTACCAGATCTTTTTGCTCCTCCAAAAAATCCGAAGTCACTACTGATGCCTCGAAATAGAGCACCTTGTAATACTATGCTGCCAGAAGATTGTCACTATCAGCCTGAGGATCTTGTCAAATTATTTCTTCTTCCTAATGTAATGGTAATCATTGTCGCAATTATAAAACTATGATACAATTTACTGTTCCAATGCTTTTTTTTTTTCTTTATTCATAAGATACTTGTGCTGCTTGTAGTGTCTTGGGAAGAGGAGGAGAAGGAAGTCTTCTGGTAATATTTTTTCTCTCTCTTAGACCGATGATTATCAAATACTTTCTTGCATGTCTAAGAAGTTTTGATATTTGTGTCTATAGGCTTTACAAATTTTATTCATTTATCATTGCCATATTCTAATTTTTTCCATAAATAAGTTTATCATTAATATGTTTGCCACAAATCTTTTTTACAAATGCTATCCTTCCAACGAATTGTTTCGGCAGGTTCTAGCTTTTTTATTACTAGATAAACGCTCATCATGTTTTAGCTTGAAATGTTCTTTCCAGTAGGAGTTTGTACAATTTCTATTTGTTTCTTTCTGGTTTTAAGATCATTTAAGCTAGTTAGGGATTTGTTTGATTGATTTTGTTTTTCATTTTAATAGTACCTTTGTTCCCGTGATAGTTCTGCTTTTCCTTTTCTTCTAAATGATGATAAAACATATATGTGAGATATGGAGTTGCATAAATACTTATATCATGTTTATGTGTTACCATGTTTTCCTCTATTCTTAGGTGACCTGAGGCAGGGAACTGATGATTATGAACCCTCGCCGTCCTTGGGCGATGGAAATATGTTTGATGGTCAGTTTGATGATGGAAATGACCAAAGTGATGGGGAGGACTCCAACAGTCTTGTCTCTCAGCCTCGTCAGGTCAGTTTGTTTCTTTCTCTGATTTAACCCATGAATTTTCCAATTAGCATGTGTACCATAACTAATATCATTCAGAGGTAAAAACTTTTAATATTGTTCATGTTTTCACTATGTAATTTAAAAGGCTAGCCCAAAAGTTAGGCTTGTATTGTTAATGATTTGCATTTGGTGCTTATGCTTTGCTTTTCTATCTCAATTATTCAGATACATAAAACGGAAGTTGAGTATGACAAAACTTCCAAACAAGTTGATGTTCAAACATTGAAAGAAACTATCTGGGAGCACATACAGGGGTCTCCTCAAATGGCTGTCCAGGTATTCAATTAACTTTTATGTAGGATGTTAGTTGTTATTACTTCGATAAAACATAATAGCAAAAACGGAAGGGCCAAGACTCTTGCACCTAACATTTAAATACATTAATTGGCATTTTTTTCCTTAATTTTTGTAACAAAAATTTTGGCTGTAGCTGTGAAATGGTGATATCTGATTCTAGATTTTTTGTCTTCACTAAAAGGATGAAGAAGAAACAGTATCTTTTCGGAACCTATTGTCCAGCTTTCCTAGTGACTGCAGAGCTGCTGCAATGATCAAGGATATCTCTCCCCATTTGTGTTTCATATGCCTATTGCATTTAGCTAATGAGCATGGTTTGAGCATCCATGGTTCTCCCAACTTGGACGATCTCAGTATACTCCTTCCTCAAAACGATATGCCAAATAATAAAGTGAGGTAAAGCATGTCATTATGCTGATGATTTTTCGTGCTATGACAATTATGTATCAATGATAGGTCCACTCCTTTCCTCCGCATGCTAAGTTTGCCGTATGCATGTGTCCCTCTTTGTTCATACTTAAGTTGGTACCACATAGCAATCTTGGTCTCTCGCTGTCTGTCCTCATCTGCCCGCACTGCTAAATTATCAACACATGCACCCACGTTTGAACTCAATCTTGGTTCTTCTTGTTCTACGCTGGCTTGCACAATAATGATGTGTCACAGTGTATTATATAAGATTACATGTTTCAGATTAAGATCGTGAGTGATCCTTACAAGATTTCTGATTTGAGAGTCTTTTGCTGTTTATTACTGTTTGGTCCCTACAAACTCATGAGTCAATGACTAGTGACTTTTTCACAGAGACCCACTTCAAAAACTCTCTCAAATGCAATTAGTGGTTTCAATATGTTTACCATATTGTAACTGTTAACCATGTTCCACATGTTTCCAAAACAATCCCATCACTGTTCCATCAATTATCTCTTTCGTGGGGTCACATATAAATTCATTATGCAATTTTATTGGGTAAGAGCAGCCACCTAATCTACAGGGTTTTGGGAAAAAAAAAAAAAAATCAAGCCCATGTTTTTCTTACCTCTGCTAGAATCTAGAAGGAAGTGAGAAGGAAATGTACCTGCCCTCTATGTTGTACACGTGACATATTTTTGGAAACTAGTTGCTGCTTATGCTTGGAGTATGAACATTGAACAATAGCCCCTTAGAGAAAAATCTCATCGACTCATATTCAGAAAGGACCACTCCAATTAAATCAAGTTCCTATTTTCAATTCATTTTCTTATACTAAAAAAATATATTAAAATTTTATTTATATTGTGAACCATCCAGATTCAAAGTTTTATTTATTCATCCATGTTCTCTTTTATTAAAGACTTAAAAGCAATCAGATCAAACCAATATTTAAGAATGCGTTAGGTATTTAGTGGTTTAGAGTATTTCCAATAATATTTTAAAATGGAGTATATTTTCACATTTGGAGTATATTTTTTTAGAGGTTTGCTTTTTCTCTCTCAATTTGGTAGTATCATTTTACATACTCTAAAATTATTTTTAACTTTTTATATTTCTATTTTACTCTTATGCCCATAGTTATATACAAATATTGGACATTGATATTTTCTTGATCTTTTTAATTAAATTTAATTAACTTATAATAATTTATAATTTATAAATCATATAACTATTAAAATTATACCATTATAAAGGTCTCATCTAAATCTTTAAAATGAGACTAATATTGAATATTTATTTCTTTAAAAAAAATTGAGTAATTATTATTCCTATACTATATGTAATAGACATTTTAATAATTATAAGTTAGTATTAAAATAAAGAATACTATATATTATAGACATAATAACAATTATAAGTTAATAATAAAATAAAGAGTGAGATAGTCACATTAATATTAAAATTCAAAATGAAGAATAAAAATGACATAAAATTATTACAATAACGATAATAAAAAAAAATAACAAGTCTAGCAACATTAAACATAAATACGTTATAATATATAATATAGTAACAAAATAATAAAATTATATAATATTTTTATGATAGAGTTTGTTGTTGGAGGAAAAAAATTTAATAGTTGGAATATTGGGAGAATATTCCTTTTAAAATTCTAAAAATGGAGATGAAGTAAAAGTATTGTTGAAGATGCTCTCAGCACCTAGCGCCGAGTAATTCCTCGGTGGGTCAACAGTCAATGTGTTGACCGCATTGTTGACCACTTAAAAAAATATCATGTATAATTTGTATTTAACAATTTATATGTAAATGCACCTAAAATAAAAATAAATAAGTCATTTCAAACAATTACCTTATGAATAAATATGTTAAAAATACAATATATAAAATCATACTTCTAAAAACTATAAATTTTAAAAATACTAAAATAGAGAAGAATATTATTTTGGAGATATGATGGTGAAAAGAGGTTGACTGATTACCTAGGGCTAGGGTTTATGTGTTTTTGCCTTTTGGTTTTTGCAAAGGAGAGAAAAAAAAAATTGTGAATAGGTTTTTTTTGCTTCTGTTACCTAAAACAGCCACTACTACTGTTTTATATGATTTGCCTCACTAATCCAAAACAACGTCGTTTTGAGTTTTCTATTAGAACACTTAAAACAATATCGTTTTAGATGACAGTAAATTAAAAAAAAAAAAAAAAGGGATCTTGTATCGGCTGCCTAGGCCTGCCAAAGGCTGCCTGGTTGCCTAGCTACAGAATATGGTCGATTTGGTTATATTCGATACGGCAACCGGCCACCTAGCAACTGGATGGTGTCTAGACGGCGAGTTAACCGATTTTTATATCACTGGACAAACTTATGGGTAAATTCTATCTTACTATCTTGGTTTCTTTTGTTAGACTTGTGCATAGGTACAGTGACATCCTTTTGGAAAACAACTTGACCACACTAATGAAAAAGAACTTTTGTCTGTACAAGAGTGAGATCTTTTGAAAAGATTATTCTAATAAATTAATAATGAAAAAGAAAACTTTTTACTATTTTTTAAAAAGAAAATTAAATTTTAATAAAAGAAATGAAGTGAGATTGTCGTATCCGGTGTATCCTCTTCCTTTAATTTTAAAATTGAAATAAGTTAAAAAAAAGAAAAAGTAAAAGAATAAAATAAGATCATTCAAAATAAATTGCATAACATAATAAGTTAATTACGAAAATATATAACATGTGGAATTATTATTAAGAGGTATTTTCATTTAATATATTTTTTAATAAAACTTAAACATATTTTTTTATTCGTACGTGGTGTGTAACTTACCCAAAAAATTTAAATAAACACTAAAATCTGTTAAAAGAACTAAAAGCAAAGTCAGATTTCTAAGTTTTCATATATGCAATTTAATCAATAAGAAAAATCATAGTTGATTTAAACATGTAAATCACCCAAGATCTACTTTCTCCAAAACAAGTATGCAATAATTACACAATAAATAAATATATAAATAATCGAGAGCCTCCTCTTGATCTAAAAATCTCTCACTCTCTCACACAAAACACCAACACACACTTCACTATCTCTCTCCATGAATTCTTCAATGATCATGATCAAATCCATGAGCATCTCACCAGGCCTGCCTTCCTCTTCCTCCTCCTCATCCTCATCATCACCATCACTGGTGTTCCCGCAGTCAGTCTTGACTTCACCAACGCCGTCCACCTCCCTCCCGCTCCGCACTATCCCCGGATCCCATGGCTGGCCTCTGCTGGGGCCCATCTCCGACCGACTCAACTACTTCTGGTTCCAGGGGCCCGAGACCTTCTTCAGGAAACGCATCGAGAAGAACAAGAGCACTGTCTTCCGTACCAACGTCCCTCCGACGTGGCCGCTGTTCCTCGGCGTCAATCCCAACGTCATCGCCGTCCTCGACTGCAAGTCGTTCGCGCACCTCTTCGACATGGAGATCGTGGAGAAGAGGAACGTGCTCGTTGGAGACTTCATGCCCGGCGTCGAGTTCACCGGAGATATCAGGACCTGTGCTTATCTCGACACATCTGAGCCTCAACACGCCCAGGTACCGTACGGATCTCAGTCGTTTTTCTTCTTGTAATTTTTTTCTGCTGCTTTAGCTTATTTACTGAAAAAAAAAACATATTAAATTTATGTTTATAAAATAATTTCATTAATTAACTGTAGTAAACATTAATATATATATATATATATGTTGTGTGTACAAAAGTCGTTTTCATTCTTTAAATTTTAAACAGTTTTACTAATTAATAATAAAAAATGAAAACAAAAACTAATTTCGAGTAAATGGAAAAAGAATCCATTAGAAATAACTAATAAGTACGTATAATATTTAGAACTGAGTTATAATATTCTATTAAAAATCGAAGCATTTTAATTCCTAGAAGTTCCTCTATGTACCACAGAACAAAATTAATGGAGGCTATTTTATAATAAAATAGACCGATAAGTTGGTAACTTAACTCTTAAATTATGCGTAGCCAATCGTAACTTAATTTTAAAAATGTTTAATAAAAATTGGAATCGATTAAAAAGTTAAAAAAAAGAACTGGGTATTAGAATTCTTGGATTATTAAAGTTTTCTCAAATAATAAGGTTGTGATAAAAAAAAAAAAATTAAGGAGATTGTACTTTGTATTTTTTATGGAACAGAAAAAGTTTACTTTTTAATTAATTATTACATTGTGAGATATTTTATTTGTAAAGATAAGGTTTGTATTGTACGTATTGTAATGAGTGATCCAATCAAATAATTTTGTTAACATGATAATCGTGAGTTGGAAGGATGGTCCAATCTTGTATGGTGATTATTTGATAATATGACAGAAGATTCCAATATTAATGACTAGCATATTTTTCCACATGTGTCACGTGCTTGGACTTTGTTATTACCAAAACGTACGTAAACCGTCCAAGTCCAATAGTATTAAAAAATTGCATTTATGGTCCTTTGATAGCTCACTTGGTCCATTAAGAAAAATACTTGGAAAAAGATTTTTTTACATACGGTGTTTTGCCTCCCTGTATTTTGGAAAACATTTATCCTAGTTTTCAGGAAAACAATAATATATAATTTATTACATAGATCGAGGAAAAGTGTACAAATGAATGTAATGTAAAATGTCTTTTAAGATTAGACACATAAATCCTCTTAATCAAATATATGTAGATTTTTATCTACCAAGTTTGCATGCATGGACAAAAACATGGTTGATGATGATGATTTGATGAGAAAGAAGTTGTTCTTCGCAGGTCAAGAACTTCGCCATGGACATTCTGAAACGAAGCTCGAAAGTGTGGGTGACAGAGCTTGTAACGAATTTGGGGACAATGTTCGACACCATCGAGACTCAAATCGCTCAAAACGGCTCCTCAACTTACCTGATACCATTGCAGCGATGCGTCTTCAACTTCCTCTCCAAGTCCCTCCTTGGAGCCGACCCCAAGACTGACCCCAAAGTCGCCGAGTCCGGCTACGCCATGCTGGACCGCTGGCTGGCTCTCATGCTCCTCCCAACCGTCAAAATCGGCCTCTTGCAGCCTCTCGAAGAGTTCTTCCTTCACTCTTTCCAGTACCCTTTTTTCCTTGTCAGCGGAGACTACAAGAACCTCTACAACTTTATCGAAACACGAGGCAAAGAGGTGGTGGAGCGAGGCCAGACTGAGTTCGGACTCACAAAAGAAGAGACCATCCACAACTTGCTTTTCATTCTAGGTTTCAACGCCTTTGGTGGATTCTCTGTCTTCTTGCCGAGCTTATTCAACAGAATCGCGAGTGACAAAACCGGTCTGCAACAAAGTTTGAGAGACGAAGTCAAACAAAACTGTGGGCCGTCGTCGTCGAGTTTGAGTTTCGAATCAGTGAAGAACCTCCCACTCGTCCAGTCCGTGGTCTACGAGTCACTGCGACTCAGCCCTCCAGTCCCACTCCAGTTCGCGAGAGCCAGGAAGGATTTTCGACTGAGTTCGCATGACTCGGTGTTTGACATCAAGAAAGGTGAGTTGCTCTGCGGGTACCAGCCGCTGGTCATGAGGGACGCGAGAGTGTTCGACGAACCGGAAGCTTTTAAACCGGACCGGTTCATGGGCGAGAAAGGAAGCGAGTTGCTGAGTTACTTGTACTGGTCGAACGGGCCGCAGACCGGGTCGCCGACCGAGTCTAATAAACAGTGTGTAGCTAAGGACTATGTGACGCGCACTGCTTGTTTGATCGTCGCCTACGTGTTTCAGAGGTACGAATCGATCACGGGGACCTCTACTTCGATCACAGCCGTTGAAAAAGCTAAATGATACGATGTAATGTGGAGTGATATATGGTGAACGATAATTTTGTCTTGATTGATCATTAATGGATAGAATATGGCCATGGGTCCCGTGGATTTACTCTTTAATAAATACAGTGAATGATAGAGGCCGATTGGATCTGTGGTGCTTACTGTTAATCATGTGTTGGGCCATCGTCTGATTTTATTTATTATTATTTTTTATGTTATATTATTTTTTAAAATAAATAACAGGTAGATTCTCTTATATTTATTTATTTATAAATAGAATTATTTTTTAAATTAATTGATAAAGACATTTTTCAGCAGTTGGTTAAATTCTATTCAATTTAACGGTTGATCATATTTAACTATTAAAAATATTAAAAAAAACCCCTTTAAGTAATATATAAAATTATTAATATTTATATAATGGTTAAAAATATCTCAAAAGGTTTAGATAAAAAAAAAACTTAAAAATAAATAAAACGGTCCAATACAGACCCAGCGGTTGACAAAGCCTAAGGGTAGGCCCATTGGTCGACAAAACTTACCAGCTTATTGTTAAAACCCAGAAGATAGGCTCAGTGGTCGAGGAAGCCCAAAAGTTATCTCTTAAGCTACCAAGTTAACATTTGACTAAGTGAAAAAATTTTAAACACACGGTTTCACGCACGACATACTTTAATTTAGCCACGCTCGACATAACCAACTCTGAACCAGTAACCTACGCTTGACACATCAGTTCATACAGGCTCAGTGGTCGAGGAAGCCCAAAAATTATCTCTTAAGCGACCAAGTTAACATTTGACTAAGTCAAAAAATTTTAAACACATGGTTTCACGCACGACATACTTTAATTTAGTCACGCTCGACATAACCAACTCTGAACCAGTAACCTACGCTTGACACATCAGTTCATACACTACGCTCGATGCACGATTGCTTCAGGTAGTATTTTACTTGTATTTTCCTTTTTAAATTCATAAGCTAATTTGGCCGTCGTAAGCTATTTGGCTGGCATCACCTCAGTATACCAAGAGCACGACTTTTTTTTTTTTTTAGATTGTCGTCCCCTTTACAACCTCAATTCTAGACCGCTAGGTCATTTGCATAGATTTCAATATCTACAATTCATTAAATAAAAAAATTATAAAAAAATAATTAAAAAGATGAGATGAATGGTTGAGATTTTAACTTATTTTTTGTAGTTTTTGTATTTAATGAATATTAGTAATTGTATCTATATTATTTAGGAATATTTTGTTCTATGGTCAACTGTTAAATTAGATAGAGTTTTACCAATAAATTCAAAGGTTAATTATGTTTATAAATAAATAAACCTTATGGATCTACGTATAATTTATTTTATTTTTTGAATGAACTATTTTTTAATGTTACAAACGCAGTTACACATAAGTCATTGATAACATGCCAAGTTTAAGGTCAGGAATTATGGACCAACATTACAATTACAGTAATATTGGGGAAAATTTTGCACGCTTGCGACAAGAGGGGACGTACAAGTTTGAAGTGGAATTTGAAACTCAAAATTATCATCATCTGTTTCCAGCCCAACATCGAATGTTTGAATTCCAAAATTGGTCTTGCATTTTAAATTTCGAGCCCAAATGAATAAAAGAGGCCGGCGTCGAACTGAGCATAACCATAAGACATCTACAATAACCATAAGACAAGCTACAATGCCGAACAGAATTTCATTAAAAACACTTAATTTAATTTCTAGAGTGAATTGTACTAAACTATTCTGAATTTATTCTTAATTACATGTATAATATCAGTTTATCATCTATTATATTCAATTACCTTTAACCATGTTGACCACTATTAACTTAACCGTGAACTTAATAGTGAGCAAATTGGTCTTTTATATGTAATTTTTTTAAAATGTTTTTTAAAAAAACCATCTAACCAATAAGAACACGTCACGTTATTTTTTAATTAATTTTATAGAAAAATTAAAAATATTTTTAAAATAGATTAATATATATATATTAAAAATATTTTTAAAATAGAAGAGATCTGAAAATGTTTTCCAAATCTCTTTCTTTACATTAAAAAAAAAATTAAAAACATTTTTTTTAAATGGAAGAGAACTGAAATTTTTTCCAGATCTCTTCTTTCACATTAAAAAAAAAAATTAAAAAATTATGATGGAGCAGCTTCGTCGTCGGACGGAGCTAGCTCCTTCGTGCAGATGGAGCTTGCTCCGTCGCAGTTGCATGTGGAGCAGATCTGTGCGACACCGAAAATCTCTTTTTTTTTTTTTTTTTTTTTTTTGGTGATATGGTTTTTTGATTTTTGGATGGATAGTTAATGGATGCTTGTGAAAGATGGATGGATGGTGATGATGAAGGTTTTTTTTTTTTTTTTTTATGTGGATAATTTTGAATGTGATTGTAAAAGATGGATGGATGGTGGAGATGATAGTTGATGGTGGAAGATGGATGAGAAATTGAATGAATTAAATGTGGGAGATGATGATTGAATGAGGAAGATGATGTGGCAGAAATTGAGGAAGATGGTGATGGTGAATTGTTTGTGATGATTATTACTTTTAATATTATTTGTTATATTTGTTAACAAGGACAATTATGTTATTTTATAAAATAAAAAAAAAATTGGTCAACCGATTAGTTTTAACTAAGTCGACTAACTGTAGGTTACTTGAGTATAATAAATAGTAAACTGATATTATATGTATAATTAAGGATAAACTCAAGGTCCGTTAGTACAATTCACTCTTATTAGGGTTACACTTTTACCAACTCTTTAGAAAGAATTTCAAATACTTACTTCATCCAAAAAAAAAAAAAAAAAAAGAAAAAAAAATGTGTTTTACCTATATGCTTAACAAATACTCCCAGTACTATTTTAAATTGAAAATCAATTTAGGTGCATCTCAACCAAATCTATGAAATAATAGCAAATCATTACGGCTTATATATTGCGCTTGTTTCCAATTTTTAAGTGTTACACTAAACCAGAGGAAAACAAACTAATTTTGAGCTTTCCCAAACAGATTAGTTGCTTCAAATAGCTCAATAACGGCAATGCACTGTATCTATACTCGCTATTAACCACAACAAATAAATCATATTGCTAAACATGTGTTCATCAAATTCAAAAATCATACCCTTTTGCGGGAGACCTCGTGCAATTTTATACAAGGTAATGATTGTATTCTAAGCAGCCTGGACAGTTCCTTGAGACTGAGTACGCGACTTGGTAACCCCTTCTCTCCACCCTCTCTGACGAGCCCTCTGCTCCCACATTGCTGTCAGTTTCTTCTGAGATGTTAATGCTGCTTCAGCTTTCTCCCTTGCTTCTTCACATGTTTCCATACCTGAATTGCATTTGTCTGCTTCCTTTTGGTACTGGGATGTCAGCTTCTTGGCCTCGAGTAGAGCCATGTCAGCACGCTGCTGATTCTCCAAGGCTTCAGCTTCCCGGAGTTTCAATTCTTCAGACAACAGCTCTACAAAATTCTTCTCTGTATCTTCACTCACTTCTGGATCATGCTTCGTACAATCTGCACAATAGACACCAATTGAACAAAAGCAATAGTAGGTGTAAGGAACCAACTTTGGTTATCAAAATTAAACTAATAATTTTTAGTTCAAAGAACGACAAAAATGCAGTAAATTTCATATATAAATTAAACCAAAGATGGTAATAACCAACTTTGCTTATTTTGAATTGTTCTTCAATTGGAAATACTGACATGTGGGTAAAAACGCAAGCAAAAGAAGAACTCGTTAATACTCTAATAACCTTATTCGATTTTCAATTCACCAACTACTTTCGCTGTAATGGCTTGTGAATAAAGGATTCAGGCATAAAATATAGATTCTAAGCAACAGTATTATAAACAACCATACAACATCTAAATCCTGATTTTACCATTTTATTTTGCTTTAGAATAATTTCATTTCACTATGGCTCTCATGTTTCTATAGGCAGTCTATCATCAACCTTTCAGCGTTGTTAAAGCAATTATTTGTCCCTGTCAAGCACCTATCTTAAGGAGGAAAAGGGTGCACGGAAGCTCAATTCAGCGAGAAAAAATCACGGTTTCATATTATTTAGATAGCCTTTGATAAGAGCATCAATGTCATCCAAAGGTAAATGAGGTTAGAATATTGGGTTGCTTTAAACACCACTTGTATACTTAACAATATAGCAAGGTATACAAAGATATGATGCAAGGTTTTGAATATAATTTTGCAACACACATGCCCCATTTTCTTCATAGTACGTAGAGATTCAAATAACGACTTCTACCTTTGGGCGTACTCTCAGAAACAAATTAGAAGAAATACAGGAAGAGAGAACAAGGTGGATTTTTAGGCTCAATACTTTGCAAATGCAGAAAATGCTCCAACATAAAACAAGTGCCCGCACCACAGCAACGAATAGTGCAATGTTTCCTAATCTCATGCATACATGTTTACAAAAACATATAGACAAAGAAACAGAAATCAATAACACCCCCACTCTACAATTACGGCTCCCATAAAGAAACTAACCTGCAAAGGAAGCATTGCTCAGTCCTGCACGGAACATAGACAAAGAAACATAAATAAGTACATACAATCCTTATTCTAAAGAGAAGCAGAAAGTTAAAATTATACATAACTCAAGCTCCAATACACATGTACAAGCACCAGATAAAAACATCGACATGAAAACTAAGCACGAGAGCACCCGTGTATGCACACTAAACAGCCTTAAACTTTCAATAATGATTTTCACAGCTAGGAACCAGTAAATGCATACTTCATGGTGGGTGTAATTAGCGATATCGGTCACTTATACTAACCTTAAGTAGTCAAGACCAGGACTTTCCTAGGTTCTCTGAATTTTTTTTTTTTTAAGTCAAAAAGCTGGGATCCGAGACTATAATTGCTGGAATTTCTGAAAAAGATCATCAATACTATATAACACACGATCAAATAACAAAATTTTTAGCAGCAATCAATAATTTCACTTTTTGTTAACTCTAAATTCACTTCATTAAAACAAGAATTCGCAGCAATCAAATGCTACTAATACTCAAATCGCACTATCAGAAGACGAAATGTTATAGCAGATCTGGAAAGATGAAGTCACAAAATTGAGGAGGATCCAAGCAGATCCATAAAATTAAGGAAGCGATAAGGAAGTAATAATAATAAAATACCGTCTGGGATTGAAAGGAGAGGCTGCGAAGAGCAATCGCAGGCACAAGGAGGGCAGGTGGTGGAGGAGCGGCTCACGGCGGCTAAACCCTCCATGAAATGCCAGTACAGAGGTGGACCCAGTATGTAACTCAACAAGCAGAGACCCATCAACCCCAGACCCACCTTCAACACTGTTGCCTGGTTCGTCGCCATTTCTCTCTCTCTCCCGATTCTCCGAAGAACCAAAACGAAAACGAAAATGGAAAATGAAATACAGTGTGATGAGACGAGATGTATTTTTAGTGCTTTTTCTTTCTTGCTTCTTCTCTGTTTCGTCTTCAGATGTATCTCTCTCTTAATTAATTAATTTCTTCACCAGCCCAAAATAATTATTTTACCATTTGGATAACACAGGAAGTAAACATTGACTGGTTCCAAGTTTTTTAAAATTTTGGTACAAATCTCCAAAACATTACGGATATGAATCAAAATATCGATAATATTTAAGATGTTTGACCATAAAAATTGGATTAGGAGAGTTAACGATAGTTAACATGTCAAGTAGAATAACTGAATGGTCGACATTTATAATTGTTAAGTATCCTGGTTTGTA
The DNA here is from genome assembly GCA_003430845.1 of Xanthoceras sorbifolium. Taxonomy (NCBI): domain Eukaryota; kingdom Viridiplantae; phylum Streptophyta; class Magnoliopsida; order Sapindales; family Sapindaceae; genus Xanthoceras; species Xanthoceras sorbifolium. The sequence goes on along the minus strand of CM010608.1, from coordinate 23,778,884 downwards.
ATGCTTGTAGTAAACTTCTTAGCGCAAACGAGAACTCGAAGATAACAAAGAAAGATCGATGAGATGTTGAACTTACGCAAGTAATTAAATTCCGATAATCAAGTCAGTTTAGGTGTAATGGAGAATTAATTATCCAAATGACGGAGTTTGAGTTTAAAGAATTAATAATAACATATCCTTATTCTTCCCTTGAACCTCTATTTATAGAGGTTCAAACTACTTCCTTAGCTCCCCCGATATAGGTGTGGTTAGTTGTCATACCAATCACCCATCGTTTGTCCATCAATTAGTCTTAAGCAACGACATCCTCGGAGCGTGATTTAGAGGACTTGATACCTTAAGTGGCTGGTTAATGGTCTGATATATCTTATAATTAATGCGCCATACTACGGGATTCAATTCAGATTGCGTGTGTAAACAATGTTGTTAGGTGCCTTAAATGCGCGCAGTCTTTCGCCGAGCATGGTTATGTCTAGCGCTATAAATGCTGACTTGACGGATAATAAATGCTTTGCAGGGGCATTTATTATGGCCGGAGAACCCTTCTTCTTGCCGATTGTTATCTTCGAGATGTATCTCGGTTGGATTCTTTGCAGTGTACAAAAGTAGCGTCGAGAGCTTTTCGATATCTCAGAGTAAAACGACAATGTTTTATCCTTTTAAACAGTCATTCATTAATGTGTTGTGATGTGGCATCATCCATTAAAAACTATCCTCAACAAAATATATTTTTAATATCGGTTTCTTAAAATATAAAAAATATCGAAAATATTCGATTTAATTATATCGAAATTACATCTTTATATACTTCATGAACATAATAATTAGGGCTGTCAATTGGGATCGGTTCAATTAGAAAGAGTAACAATTTTTCACATTTTAAATTGGTTTGATTCAGGCATAAATAGTGTTTCTCTAAACTTTTGTTTTTTTTTTAATACTTAGTGTAGATGCTGGGATCTACTGGTAGGATTCAAGACCTACGGTCGGGTTAAATTGGGGCCAACAACCTGCAAAATGTAAGAAGGTGGTCAAACTCTTAGGGACACCGGGGTAGTGCCAGCCAGATAATCTCCAACGTTCAAGTTAGCTTATGAAGGAATGAGGTGAAGAAAATAAAAGGAAATGTAACCTGTAATTACTGACTGTCGAGCGTATTGTGGTCATTCTGACGTTGAGTGGATGGTAATCACGAATGTCGATGTGAACGCGGTAGAATTGGATGTTAGGACTTGGCGCCGATTATGTCGAGTGTAGGCTGGATTGCTTTAGAGTATAGTGATATCTTTTCAAGTGTAATTCACTTCACCCTTGCTTCTGAGGCTTGGGTTCATATTTATAAGGTGTGAATGATGATCGTTGAGGTCGGTTGAGAGAATCATGCTTCAAGATATCAGGGATCCCTATTATCTTAGAAGTGTTGGGTTAACGTAGACACTTGTTTGACTAGGCCAATCATGACTTGGATGACAAGTCTTGACTCAGTTGTTGTTGACTTAGTCTACTAATGAATGGGTATTGGACTTAGTAGTCCGTTTGGCCTACTTTAGGCTGTCCCTTATTTCTTTATATGGGCTAGCACAGGAGTCTAAGCCTTTTGAGCTATTTTTTACCATTACAGTTTGCCCTATACTCTCTTAATTTTTTCTAAAGCTTACAGAGTAGTATGAGAGCTTGGATATCTTGTAGTCGATCGAATTTCTTTCACACATAGTGATGTTTATTTATAGACAAAGTGTTTGAGAGAGATCGACTTATGTCGATTGCAAATTATCACACAAGGCGACATTATAGATATTGACATGTGACGATCGTACTCTATAACATTGAGTGATGTTTTAATCACACAAGGTGATATAAAAAGGATCGAGATATGTCGATTGTAATCTATCACATTGGGTGATGCTTTAATCACATAAGGTGATTTCATAGAGATCAACGTATGTCGATCGTAATATCTCACACTAGGTAATGTTTTAATCACAGAAGGTGATTTTAGAGAGATTGATGTGTGACGATCGTAATCTATCACACTGGGTGATGTTAGAGATCGACATGTGTTGGTCGTATATTATCACACAGGGTGATGTATATTACTACACTGGGTGATGTATTAATCACATAGGGTGGGAATATACGATCGACACATGTCGACCTCTAACATCACCCAGTGTGATGTATTAATCACACTGGGTGATATATTAATCACACAGGGTGATTTTAAAGAGATCGACACGTGTCGATCGTATATTATCATAGTGGGTGATGTGAGAGATCGACATGTGTAGATCGTATATTATCACATTGGGTGATGTTTTATTCATACAAGGTGATTTTAGAGGGATCTACATGTGTTGATCATGTCCTTAATGTTTTGTATGCCCGAGGTAATAAATTAGGGCTGACGTGTAGCATTAAATGAGCGACGTTTCGAGTGAAAGTGAACATTTGAAGTGACTAGGAGTCTATTCACTTTCTTCCTTTGATAGGTTTGCAATCCAATGATTAAGTGCTATATGTCCATCATCCAGGAACTCATCAGTGTCCTTTATAAAATTCTTGTTTACTCATTTCTCTCTCTACTTCCACTCTTTTTTCAAGAACTCGTAGAGCAAGGTTTTTTCTAGAGCATATAGCCTTCATTTCAGAGCATTTTCGCAGGATTTAAGTGCCTTTTTCTTTGATTTTCTTGCTGAAATCTTTGAGGTATGGTTCTAATACATCCTTTCTTGATTTGTTTGAATGGCTTTGGTTGTTTTCTAGCTTTTTTGATTTGGAAAGATAGAACTACCAGGTTTTCCCCCTTTTTTTCTTAATTCTATTTTTCAAATAATCAATAAAACTGCCTCTAGATCTTGCTAGGATGTTTTTCTAGGGGAGAAACTTGTTTGTGCAATAATGCTTAGGTCATAGAAGACGTAGTCGAACAAAAATATGGTTGATTGTCTAATGTCGACCGCTAGGTTCGTAATATAGTCAAGGTCGAACGTATATTAGTCTCACTAGGTAGACAAATCGTAGGTATATAGATTCGATCTCCCTGACAAAGTTTTCCTTTCTACTGGACAATGTTTGGAGCCATGTCGAGCCCAAACGATAATCTGATGAGGAAGATTGATCTGTATAAAGGGTTACCGTCATTGAGCAGAGAGTCGACAGATAGTGAGCTGCACCTATTGTCAGTTGTGACTTCAATTGGGGTCATATATCTTGAGGACCAACCTGAAACTGGCCTAATAACCATTACGAGGTTGATCGATTAGGCGAATGCCGTTGCGCCTTTGATGTCGGGGTCTTCATATTTCTTGCTAGTTGGTCCAACTTCTATACTCACTGAATCTGATCTTATACGTATGGAATACCAGATTCTGTCGAGTCAGACTGCCGACTCCTTCTGAACTGCTGGACTTGGATATTTCGGGATGAACCTCTTTCTCCGAGCTACCTTTTTGACAAGGCTTGAGGTTTCCAGTGTTGTTCTTGAGTCCCCAACTACTGAATTTTTTCAACTTTGCTCCGGGTCAGATGATGCCGAACGGGTGGAGGCTTTTGCTGTCGATCGAGGTCTTCCAAGAGAAGAAGGGACTCTCGTTCACCCTCGAAAACTTGTTTTACTTGTACTACCTGAAAGGTCATGAGGATGAGCACAGTCTATACGTGCTCTCGGCTCGACCCCATAGGCCGTATTTAATAATTGACCTTACGACAAATGATCGTGGGTGGAAGGACATATATTTCCTGGCGAGGGGTCAACTGATGACCGGACCGTTTGATAATGGGTCGTGCATACGCTTATCTTAGAATATCCCTAGTGGGATTTATGCTTAACCTGTTTGTTTTGGGCAACCAATTTTTATCCGTTGCTAACTTGTCTTTGTATTTTTTTGCAGCGTCCATGGCCCATTCTCAAAGCATGTAATGTTGCGACAATGAAGAGCGCACAAAGTTAATTTATTCGTTTGACCCGGCCGAGCAGAGTTAGAGGAAGCTGTTGAGCGAAGCGAGCCTATGATCTAGCTGTCTATGGTCTCGAGCGGAGATCAACACCGAAGGTACTCCTTTTCATAGGCTTAGGGATTTGATTACATACATCTGGGTTCGACAAGACTTCGAGATGTTTTGTGGAACCTATTTTCTTACTTCTATTTTTGAAGTAGAGCAAAAATTTGCTTCAAATTTTATGTCTAACTTGAGAGTGGCATTGAGGAAGAGGAGGCGGTGGCTTCGACCTAGAAGAGGAAGCAGCCGAGCGTGGCAGCTATATTTTCCTCTCCACAGGCATCAACCCTATAGCCTTCGAATACATCGAGCCCAACTCCTGATGTGGCTGCTTCTAAGCAGATCAAGAAGAAACAAAAGACGGCGGTCGTCGAAGACTCAGAGCCTGATATTAATATCTCCTTTCTGGCCGGGACTTTAATAATCAAAGACTTCAAGCCTTTGAGCAATGGTGTCGATCAATTCGTCTTTTCTGATGATGCCCACTACATGAGAAAGATTTGCATGCTAAAGATGATTGACTAGGAAATCGCTAGTGCTTTCCATGTAAGTATTTCTTCCCTTTGCCTGTCGAATAAAGGCTCTAGAAGTCCAAATCTATCTGAAGAATGAACTCTCATCTTACGCACGTCGGCTGAAAGAGTTCAAAGAGTTGAATAATGTCTTGAAGAAGGAGAACGACTCTTTGAAGCTCACAGAGTTGAAGAAAAAGAAGGCCAAGTGTAAGAGCCAGGTGAGGATGAAAGAACTAGAAAAGAAGGTGGCCGAGTTGTAGGCAAATGAGGATCGCTGAAAATTGAGCACAAAAGCGAACTCGATAACCTGGTGGAGCAAGTGAGCGTGCTGATGGAGAAGGTGGAGATCGTAGTCTGTAACGCGGTCGTTAGGATCAAGGCCGAGCTCCTAAAGGAATATAAGGAGGGGAAGGTCGACCACTGGAATCCAGATGAAGCGATCGCCGCGTGGGCAGAACTTGAAGCTTTAGCTGCCGCAGAGGCTGCTGAGGTTGAGGCCGGGCTGGAGAGGGAGTTTTGATGTCGTCGACTGTCAAGGACGTGCAGTTTAACCAAGTGGAGACAGATCTGTTAGGATTATACTCAATAGTAAGAGTGTAATAGTGTATTTGACAATCGATCTCATATAAATAAAAGTGATTTCTATTTTAACAAATCTTATAGCAATTATATTAATTGTCAAAAGTAAATAATTATAAGATCAAGAGACTATGAAAAATAAAAGAATTGTTCATACATCTGGATATGTATGAGGTAGATACAATTTTTTAGTTAGTCTCGAATAAACATTCACAACTTAAGATATATGGTTGGACATCTTTATCTTGTTAAAGTTGTAAATTCTTTTGTTAGCATTTGAGTGGGATCAAATGTGATATGATGAGTCTAAAATCATCGAAGTGTCTTTGGACAAAAGAATCTAGTGCACTGGGTGCATTGAATAGGATCACTGTAAAAAATTTTATCCACAACCGTCAGTGAATAAAAGTGTTCTACTGAGACAATCGGAGAGTCTATCTTAATCCTGAGATAAATGATGGACTTATGGTTGCATGCATCATCATTCAAGCTGTCAATGAGTACGATTATATCGCATAGTCTATCATTGATGGTTTGGTGGTATTCACGTGTATATCGATAGAGGACATTATTTATAGAAATTGACATCGTGACTGCATTTAGCAAATGTTAGTAGAATGCCATTATATGAATATTTTAAGGTATTGGATATTTAAATCTTTACGTAAAGTTTTCAATATTGAATATTGAAACATGACTTCTGGACAAGTCAAAATATCAAAGTTTGAAAACATGGTCATATGAGTAAATATGGTAACCTGGAGAGCTATAGACGGTTTATGAGCTCTTGGCGATTACTAGTATTTTTTATGAGGATACATTTTCTCCATTTAGATTGTCTAGGGTACGAATTAGTACGCTCACTTATTCTATCTTTATTTAAGAGTTCAATTTTAGATTTTTAGTGGAATGAACTAAAATTAATGGATCGGACCTAAGTGAATCATTTGTTGATTGTGATTAGGTTGTGTCTATTGTAGCTTAAATTTAGATAGTCTGCCAAATTTCCTATCCACACAAACTTGAATGGATCACTAGTCATATACTACGGGATCATTTATTTGATCCATCTTATGAAACTGATTTTGGAATTCTTTCCAAAAGTTTTGAGAGGCACATTCTTGTATTCGATCGAGACATGCAGTAACTCGTCAAAATATCTAGGATGGGCGGCCAAGGGTGTGTGATCCCTTGGGCGGCCCTAAGAGATGTTTTTAACATCCCATAAATATATTGATAATATAATTAGCACATTTAATAAAAATGAGACTATCAAATTATATTAAATATATTTATTTAAAGGCATGGAGGTCCAATGAGATTAATAAAATGGAAAAACAAAATTTGGCCCATGCCAATAGGGGTAGGCGGCAATGGCTAAATTATTTAGCCAATTATTTTGTTTTATTTTATTATTTAATTAAATGGTAATTAGTTAATTATTTAATTAAAAGTCAAAACACTTTTCTAATAGGAGTTGAATTTCTAGTTTTCATGCTATTTGTAATAGTATGATAAGTATCAAAAACCTTATTTGATAAGGAGATAAATAAAAGGAGTTATTTATCAAATCAAATTAGGAAGTTTTTGATATTTATCAAAAATTCTAAAGTTGATTATTAGTCACTTTTAGGAAGTTTTTGATAAGTCATTCTAATTCTCAATTATCCTTTAATAATTATTGGATAATGGTTTCAAGAGATGAAATAGGATTGAACTCTTGGTTTGATGGTTTTTAGGTGAAACACAAAATCCTTCTTATGGGAGGATTCAACCACCCTATATAAACCACCATGGAGAGTTCGGCCAACACTAATGCTTGGATGCAAGTTTTGAGTTTTTTGTGAGCTTTGAAAAGTCAAGGAAAAACTCACCATCTCTAGAAAAAAGTGTGAGAATTCGCCCGAGAGAAAAGCAAGAAAGAACAACGTGTTCTTTGTTTTCTCAGGAGGGTTTTGAGTGACTAATGAAATTTTTTTTTTTTTTGTTTCTCATCCTCAGGTACACAATTCAAAGAAATGGAGCTCACACTCCAAGATGATCCACATTCGTGAAGGATTGGAAGATTTTGCGGTTCATAATCAACGCAACATCAAACCTCACTTAATTCAAAAGGTATGTTACATTTTTATTATATATTTAATTAACTATGGGTTAAGATCTCTTTTTGAAAAAAAATTTAAAACGTACAAATGCAAAAATATTTGTTTTTTGCACCTTTCACTGCACCGTACTTGCCGTTTTTCCTACAAGATCGAGTAAGGCAACGTGATGATGTCGATCAGGAATAACAAACATGATATAATAGTTAGCATTTTGGCGAAGTGCCAAGTTTGTCAAGCTGGGTTTCCATACTCTTTATTTTTTATTTTGGGCTGAGAATTGCCCTGTCGAACTGGGTCTCGATACCCTTTATTTGCTTTCATATTTTGGGCCGAGAATTACCCTGTAAGACTTAATTTTCTGCTTCTTTACTTCAATTCTATGAATATACTTTTGTCAAACAAACGTTTGTCGAATAGATTCTGATTGTATTTTGAATAAGTCAAAATTCATTGTATGTGTTAATCGAAATCAGTCGAATGCTTTAAGTAGCTTTTTTTTAAGCGCAACAGTATCGCTGATATTTTAAACAAGTTAAAATTTAGAACCAAGTAATTTTTGTCGAACACAATAACATATAGCAATTTTGATGACTTGATAAACTATAAGTAATGCAATTTGTCGAACGCAAATGTTTGAACTTTGTATTATTGATGCTAGCATAGATATACGTCGAGCGTGATTGATAGCCCAACGTTGAACAAATTTGATTGACTCAAGTGTAGAGCCGATTACGTAAGTTCGTGTGTCAAACATAATTCTAACATGCTCGTGTCGAGCAAATATATAACATGTTATCGAGTCTGTTTCAATTGAGTCATTTTGATCGACTTGTCGAGTTGAATTGTTGTACAGTTGGGTTATTGCCCCCAGTCTTCTAGTCTATGAATAGTTTTTAGATTTGGAGACAATTGTCGAGCTGTGCTGTTCTTTGATGTGCTTGTGTGTAGAGCGAATATTTGACTGTAAAGCGTATGGTGGTTGAGTCCACGTAGCTTGCCTTAAGTGCGGGTTTGTTGTAGAGGTTTCGACCTGTCGATTGAAGCTACAATGGCCAAAGGCCCTCCGATGCTCAAATCAGTAAAATATTTAGAAAAAAACATAAAGAAAAAGAAATGGTTAAAAAATGGTACTGCTTTAGGTGTATAGCGTTCCAGCTGTTGTTGATTTCTCCATCGTCGATAACGCATAGTTTGTATGCCTCATGTCCGACCACTTTCCTGATTTGATAGGGCCCTTCCCATGTTGGGCGGAGTTTGCCTATGCCTTTTTCTTTGATGTTCTGGAATACTCAATGTAGGACCTAATCTCTTTCTTTGAATACTCGGATGCATATGTTCTTATTGTAATGTCGAGTGACCATCTGTTTATAACTGACTAACCTAATGGATGCTTGATCTCGATGTTCGTTGAGCGTGTCGAGCTCGCTCGAAAGTGCTTGTGAGTTCGATTCTTCTGTACTATGTTCGTGAAGGGAGTTTAGAAAACGTTTGATTATCATATAACATGCGGAATTAGGTTTCAAAAACTTTCTTTTAATTGAAAAACTATTTTCCAATCAAGAACGAGTTCCTGTATATACGTAAAAAACGATTATATGAAACTACATACCTTTTTCTTAATTTTCTTTTTCTGATTCTTCGATCTACCACCAGATCTTCCGAGCTATGACCCGCGGTCTGACAACGCGTGTGTGGGCATGTTACGGCAAGAGATGGAGGTCACGTGAAAAGAACGGACGAAGAATTTCTTCTCTCTAGGGGCCGCCGAGTCCTGCAAAAGTGGGGAAAGTCAGAAAAAAATGTTTTCTCTTTTCTTCTCTCTTTAGTGGTGGAACTCTCTTTCTTTTTCACTTGTATGTTAGGTCAATTTTTCCTACCTATAGAACTCTCATATAGTAGCTCTTTAAGGTTTTGGTTTGAGCTAGTCAAAATAAAATTCTTAATCCTTTTTATTTTTGGTCTCCTAAAGACTTTGACTTTGACTTTTGGGACCATTAAAATAATCTAATTATTTTAATTCTTTTATCCTAGTCATTATTTAATCACATGATCTCAAATTTAATAAATATAATTGATAATTAATAATAATAATATTTTATTTTATTAAATATTTAGTTAATTAAATAATCACATTATTTAATTATTCTCTTTTATTTAAATCGCATTACTTTCGTAGCATTATTAATTGGACCATCCAATTAATCTACCGTGACCCTCATTACCAACAACCATAGGGGCTAGCAAGTGGATCTAATGGACCCACAGTTTTGAGCTCCAATAATACTTAGTAATATTAATTAAACTCTTTAATTAATATTCCATGATTATTAACCTCGGAGTTATTCCACTAAAAATCCGAGGCTGCATCTCAGAACTATAGACTTGTTTATACAATCTAAAGTCTCAGTATCTATTGATATAGCTAATTACATATAGTGTGATCCTCCACAAATAGTTCAGAACTAGAGCTGGGTCATAAAGTCTGTTATATTCCTCTAGAAATATCTTTTCCTTTAAGTACCATTGATTCTCTAATGAACAATTAAATCCCGTCTTCCTCACGGAAGAAAGAGAGCGCTTATAATCGTTCAAGCCCCGAATCAACTCTTAAGGAAATTACTCATCTACTTTAATCAAGAAGGAGTGGATTCCATTATTGTGTTCAAACCTTCCCAGCTACAAGCCAAATTGCAACTCCAAGATACTGAGGTATTGATCGAGATTCATATCAACCTCACTCATGGTAAATCAAAAGCCACTATTCAACCTGAAGGAGTCGATAAAACACTTAGGATTAAGTTCACCAAAAAATAGTCATCGTTTATCGATTATATATAAATCTCATCTACTAACGGATCTTGGTGAGAGATTCATATAAATCGTGGCCTAGTCCTATATGATTTCATCATATAAGGTGCCTCCATTCTCATGTCAACTACATAAGCGGTATAGAATAAGACCACCGTACTTTACAGAATAGACTGTAGTAGTAGATCAATCCCAAACAAAGTACCCAGCTTTGTTCGCTCTTTACAGACTCTTTAGATTGCATGTCTCAAAATAAATCCTTTCTGTATATGACCATTATATACTCATTCTGAGATTACATCTTATAATCTAGGATGTTCTTGCACAATACGAATGTATTACTGAATATAAAACATTTATAAATTAGAATGATAGTTTGAATAATTCTTATTAAATCTTTAACTGTTTACAATTACACGTTTTAAGGCATAAATGCCAGTAGTTCGTACCTTGCGGTGTAAAGTTTGACTTCGACTGGTAGTATAGCTTCGGGTCCGTATGTGAGGGAGAAATGAGTTTGTCCGGTCGATACTCGAGGAGTGATTCTGTACGACCAGAGGACTTCGGGTAGCATGTCAACTTAGAGTCCCATTGCTGCGTCAAGCTTCTTTTTGAGTGTTCTAACGATTGTTTTGTTTGTCGACTCTGCCTGTCCATTCGACTGCGGATAATGGGGAGTCGAGAAACTTAGTTTGATTCCCCATTTTTCGCAGAAGTCCTAGAAGTCGAATGAAATGAACTGTGAGTCATTATCGGTGACTATTTCCCTCAGTATGCCGAACCTGCATATGATGTTCTTCTAGACGAAGTTTTTCACTTTGAAGTTCTGTGATTCTTTGATAGTGCTTCAACCCACTTACTGAAGTAGTCTATTAGAACTAGTGTGTAGACTTTTCCTGCTGCTGCGGTCGGCATCTTACCAACAATGTCCATTCTCCATTTCATGAAAGGCTATAGTGAGGTAATGGTATTGAGTCAACCTGGAGGTTGATGTGACACTTTTGTGAATCTCTGACACTTGTCACATTTCTTGACATAATTGGTCGAATCTGACCTCATTGTCAGCCAGTAGTATCCAACTGTGAGAGCTCCGTTTGCTAGGCTCATAGCTCTGAAGTGGTTTCCGCAATCGCTCTCATGTATTTCTTTCAGCACAAGGTTTGCTTCTCTAGGGTCAACATACTATAGATAGGGTTAAAAGAACAACTTTTTATAAAGTTTGCCCTCTACAATGCTAAAGCAGTGGCTTTGGCTCGGAGTTTATAGACTTTATTGCGGTCGACATGAAGGATGTCATTGATGAGGTAGTCCAGCATTGGAGTAATCCATGTTTTGTCGAGCTCAATGGGAGTAACTTCTTCTTTATTAGCGCACACGGTTGGCCATTGTAGGTAGACTACGTTAATAGTTGAGCTAAGATTTGCCAAAGCATCAGCGTGTGTATTATCTGCTCTTGGTACCTGTTCGAGCTCGAAGTGTTTGAACGTTAAACGAAGCTGTATAACTATAGCCAAATAAGCGATCATCTTGGGATCTTTGGCTTGATATGACCCATCGAGCTGTCTTGATATTAGCTGGGAATCAGATCTCACTTTTATTCACTTGATATTCACGCTCTTGGCGAGCGTGAGTCCGGCTATAAATGCCTCGCACTCAGCATCATTATTAGTTGTCTTAAAGCCATATCTAATCGACTGTTCGATTATGTCATTCTCAGGTTATTGAAGGACTAAGCCTAGTCCGCTTCCTTTTTATTTACTTGATTCGTCGACCGAAAGGGTCCACGTAGATGTTGATTCCTCGATTAGAGAGAACAATTCTTCTTCTACTTATGAGAGAGTGCTTGGAGAGAAGTTGGCAACGAAGTTTGCTAATACTTAGAACTTGATGGTAGACCGAGGTTGATAGGAGATGTTGTGTTCGCTCAATTCCACCGCCCGCTTTGTTAGTCGACCCGATAGCTTGGGCTTAGAGAAGACATTCCTGAGTGGGAAGGTTGTCAATACCACATAGGATGACATTTGAAGTATGGTCAAAGCTTCCGAGCTGCTGAGGTAAGTATTAAGACGAGTTTCTCTATTTGGTAGTAGGGCTTTTCTACGTCGAGCAGAGATCTGCTGGTGTAGTAAACTGGGAGTTGTTCTTGCTCGACTTCTCTTACTAGTAATGCGCTATACTGCCAAGTAGATGTAGAATATTTCTCCATTGGTCGGTTTAGACAACAATGATGGGCTCGATAGATATGACTTCAGTTGTTGTAGAGCCGTTTCGCATTTTTTTGTCCACTTGAAGTTTTTATTCTTTCTTAGCGTGTTGAAGAAAGGGTGGCATCTCTTTGAGAATTTTGAGATAAAATGGTTGAGCGCAGTTACTCGACCAGTAAACTTTTTGAATTCTTTCACTGATCGAGAAGAAGGGATCCCTATGATCGACTGGATCTGGTTTGGATTGGCTTCGATAGCTCGATGTGTGATGTGGTAACCCAAGAACTTTCCTGATGTCACTTCGAATGAACACTAAACTTCATACCGTATTTTCGAAATATGTCGACTGACTGTTGTAGGTGTTTGAGATGTTGCTCTGCTTGGAGGGATTTGACGAGCATGTTATCTATGTAGACTTCTATTGTCGAGCCCAACATTTCCCTAAACATTTTGTTGACCAGTCGGTGGTAGTTTGTCCTAGCATTTTTAAGTTCGAACGACATTACCTTGTAATAAAAGATGCCATGCTCGGTTATAAAGGATGTCTTTTCTTATTCGTTTGGGTGTATCAAGATTTGATTGTATCCCGAGAAGGCGTCCATGAAGCTGAGCAGCTCGTGCCCTGTTGTCGCGTCTACCAACATGTCGATGTGTGGTAAAGGGAATGAGCCCTTGGGACATGTCTTGTTAAGATCTGTAAAGTTGATGCAGACCCTCAATTTTCCGTTTTTCTTTCATACGACGACGATAGTTGCTAGCCAGTCGGGATAGTGAACTTCTCTAACAGAACCGATGTCGATCAGTTTCTGTATTTCTTCATTAATCACTTTGTTTTGCTCGGGGGCAAATTTCCTTTACTTTTGTTTGACTAGCTTGACACTGGGGTCAACCTGGAGTTCATGGACCATGATGTAAGGGTCGATGCCTGTCATGTCAGCATGTGACCATGCAAAGCAGTTGTAATGTCGAGCTAAGAATTCGATCAGTCGAGCTTTGATCTCTGGTTTGAGGAGTGACTCGATCTGGACTTTATGCTTGGGGTAGTGTGGGTGGATTTGCACCTCGTCGAGCTCTTTCATCTATGGACTATGTTGTTCGAGTTCAGGGGTCGATTGCTGTAATTGCTATAATGTCGACGGCCTGCTCTTCAAAGTGGTTGTGTAAAACTCTCTTGAGACTATTTGTTCTCCTCAGATTTCTCATACTCCCCATCTAGTTGGGAAACAAATAGTCTGATGATATGTTGATGGTATTGCTCTTATGTTATATATCCATGGTTGACCCATGATGATGTTGTAGGCCAAGGGGCAGTCAAGTACCATAAACTTCGTGTTGAGATTGATGCCCTCTGCATAGACTGAGAGCATAATATCACTTATAATGTTCTTGTGTTTGCCATTGAAGCCGACGAGTACGATCGAGCGTCGCATTATATTTGCTCGTCAATTTGCATTTCCCTTAGGGCTTTAAGGAGCATTACATTAGTAGAGCTCTCATTGTCCACCAAGATGCATTTGATGAGGTAGTTAGCCATGTGCAGAGAAATGACAAATGCGTTGTGGTGAGGGTGATAATGTCATATTTTGCATGATTTTGCGACCCCATTATTTATCATTTTTGCTTGAATCTTGAGGGAAATTGGAAGTTTTGATGTGTTTATTTAGTGTGTAGGTGATATTCGATGATCGATGATGTTTTGGATGATATTGAATCAATAGACTGTGAAATCGAGTTGAAGATCGAGTCTAGGGGAAATGCGACCAAATACACGCTACCAAGTACACGCTACCTCAGGTAGCATTCTTGGGTAGCACTATTTATTTAACCACAAAAAATGCTACCAAGAAGCGCTACCTCAGGTAGCACTATTAGGTAGCACTTTTTGTTTGAAAAATATGGTCATCAGGTGGCACTACCAAGAAGCGCTACCTGAGGTAGAGCTTTTCTTCTCCTTGCTTTTTCCATCAGGTGGCGCTACCAAGAAGCACTACCTCAGGTAGCGCTTTTTGGCAAGAATTCATGTGATCGTTTCCTTCTCAAATTCTTCATTAGGGAAAGCTATAAATAGAGACTCAATCAATTAGAAGAGTGGAGGTCGAAAATTTGAGGGTTTGGAAGCAACATCTTCGTTCCGCATCGCATTCGTCATCAATTTCGCATCACCTCGAAAAGCAATCGATTGGGAATCAACGAAGTTTTTCTAAAAGTTCTTCTCCTTTACTTTTCCGTTGTAATTAGTCATGCTAGGATTGATAATGGATCTTGGTTTATTAATTATTAAATACAATTGAGGTTTTCTATTTAGATTTTTTATTGATGTGTTGAATGGATATTATTGAGTTTATTGCTTTCTATTGTGTCTGATCATCACTTAGAATCATCATAGGTGGTTGGGTTATGAACCGAGAGGAGACGCCCCCACGTGCTCGTATTAATGTCTATCACATACTAGATTACATAGAGATATAGTAATTGGTTTGTGTTGCTTGTTTTGTGTTTATTTATTCTTAATGTGTTCTCGCGCACTCAGTAGTCTTCGAGAGATAGGGTATTGGTGTGCGATGGAATAATTCTGGTAATACTCGAGAGAGATTATTGGTTAATCTAGTTTAAGTACGCATTCAACCATCGGTAATAAAATTTAGATAGTAACTCATGAGTGTTTGATAATAATAACCAAGTGAAATCATATATCCTAACGCCTCAATTGCCTTGAATTCGAATTGTAGTTTTTAATTGTTTTTAGTTAATTTGCAATTTCTAAAACATTGTTATTCTAAATAGAATTAGGTTGAGTTAATTTTGGTAATTGATATTCATTGTCCTCGTGGGAACGATACTCTATTCACTCTTTATTACTTGTATTGATCTCGTACACTTGCTAGTTGCATAAAATCCGCATAAGAGGGTTGAGCAGTTTTGTATGCTCGTAATTGTTGAAGCTGATGGTTTGGTCGAACATAGGGTCGATTGGTCTTTTCAATCAGACTTTAAGGTTTTCCATTTGTTGAATGTAACATTTAGTTTTCGAGTGGGAGACTCCGCTGATCTCAGAACCTCTTGTGATGACGTTTACTATTCTTTCATGTCAAGAGGGTTCTGGGGTGGTGTGTTCTGCTCATGTTAGCGCTCGTCATGTTGAGCCAGAGTGTTCTTGCCCTTATCAGTGAGGTATTCCTTTAGATGCCCCCTTTTTAAGAGCTCAACCATTTCAAACTTAAGGGCGATACAGTTTTCTGTTCGGTGTCCGTGTTCTCTGTGGAAGTCACACCATTTTATCAAGTGTTTTTTATCTGTTGGGCTCGGCATTTTCCCTGGCCACTTCACTAAATTGCCTAGATTCTTCATTACTGCAACGACCTCTCCTGGTGTGATGCTTAGGTTATATTTTGGGACTCTGGACTTAGGTTTCTTTGACTGTCGAGTCTGCCTGTCGTGCGGCGCACGATTGTCGCGCAACTTGTTGCTCCTTCTATCTTTGTAGGATAAGGTTCCGGTCTTCGTTATGATGATCATCGCTCGATAAGATGGCTGCATCGATCTTCATTCTTGTTATATCTGAAAGGGGTATAATTAACTTCATCATCCTCTCATTTGATTTAGGCCTATGCCTTGGCGTTGACGCCTTTCAGTCTTTCATCGTCTTACGGGGATACTTTCAGTTCCTTGTAGAGGTTGGAGTCGTGCAGCAGGCCTTTCCTGAAAGTGGAGATGGCCGTGGCTTAGTTACAGTATGGGATCGACACTTTTTCTTTGTTGACGCGACCGACAAAGTCGCACATCAATTCATCGCGACACTAGCTAATTGTATAAAGGTCGTCTGACTGTTTCTCCAATTTTCAACTACTGGCGAACTACTCAACAAATGTGTCATTGAGCTGAGCGAAGGATGCTATAGAGTTGTTGGAAAATTCGTGTACCACTGTAGAGCTGGTCCTACGAGGCTCGACCCAAATCCTTTACACATGCATGCTTCGCGTAGATCCCTGGGTATAACTGCTAGTATCTCCACAAGTGTGATGACATCATCAAATGGAGAGTCGGCGAAACTGTTGGCAGCACTATTTTTGATCGATACCGGCATTTCAGGAATGTATTGAATTAAGGTCTCCATTTCTATGAACCTGCGTGCTAATCAGGGTCAGATAAAGCAGAAGTTATGCTTACCATACCTGTCGTATGAGGAATCGGTAGAGCATGTTGAGTATCCGCTACAGTTGGCGTCGACTATGGAACTGCTCCTGCATTTGCTAGTTGGATCGGGTTTGCACCTGGTGCTACGGTCGACGCCATTAGCAGCTGTCCAACTGAATCTATCACAATTGGTTATGGTGCTTGTTCACCTTTAGGAATCGCTAGGTTCGGATCACATGCTGTAGATCCAAGCTCGAAGATTGGGTGTCGAGCATTGGAAGTTAGTGTCGCCGGGGTCTCTTGTCCTAGAGCAGATGTGGGGTTGGCGTTGACTTTATATCGGACTTGTCTGAACCCTGGCGGTAGTGTGGTCGACATCGTCAGTGAGTTGAATTTGGTTTACAGCTCTTTATTGTCAGCACACACAGCTTTGTTGTCTGCCTTTAATGTTTGGAGTCGCTCGAAGTTCTCGTTCATTTGGGCTACGACCAATACGAGCTGGGCTTCGAGAGTTGCATGGTTTGATTCGTCTGCCATACTGCTTGAACTTCAATAAAAAAAAATATGTTACTTTGATGCTATCGGCCCTACGGTGGGCGCTAAATTGTAAATGCTGTAATCTATTGCTAGGATCCGGAATCTACGGTCTGGTTAAAATAGGGCCAACAACCTGTAAAATGTAAGAAGATGGTCGAACTCTTTGAGACACCGGGGTGGTGCCAGCCAAATAAGCTCCAACGCTCAAGTTAACTTATGAAGTTGAATGAAGTGAGGGAAATAAAAGGAAATATAACATGTAATTACTGACTGTTGAGCGTATCGTGGTAGTTTTGACGTCGAGTGGATAATAATCACTAATGTCGACGTGAACTCAGTAGGACTGGATGTTAGGACTTAGTGTCGACTATATCGAGTGTAGGTTGGATTTCTTCAGAGTAGAGTGATATCTTTCAAGTGTAATTCGCGTGACCCTTACTTCTGAGGCTTGGGTTCATATTTATAAAGTGTGAATGGTGACCGTTGAGATCGGTCGAGAGAATCATGCTCTGAAATATCAGGAATCCAAGTTATCTCGGCGTTGTTGGGCTGACGTAGATGCCTATTTGACTGGGTTAGTCCTGACTTGGATGACAAGTCTTAACTAACTCACTTTTGACTTAGTCGACCAGTGAATGGGTATTGAACTTAGTAGTCCGTTCGACCTACTTTGGGTCGTCCCTTATTTCTTTATAGGGGCTAGTTCAGGGGTTTAAGCCTTTTGGACTATTTTTGACCATTACACTTATCAATTTTATTTTTTTAAATCTTATTATTTAGATCGGATCAAACTAAATTGAAATAAAATAATGGCTCGAATTTAAATCCAAAAATAAGTGGTTGGATCACTTAAAGCTTTCACGATTTTACCAAATTAGATTTGGATTGTATGAAAACAAATCAAACGCTTAATACCATATATTTAAAACCCTTACATTTTATTACAAATTTTGTTAATAATGTGACCAACAATCTATAATTTTGTCATTTTAATAATCAACTGTTAGTAACATGTATTTATGCGACAGGTACAAATTACTTTAATAAAAAAAATTAGTAATTTGTTATGATATAAAGTAATAAAATAATTTTATTATGATATAAAGTAATAAAACAAGAGGGAAGGAGAAAAAAAGGGAAACATACTAAAACGAGAAATGGAAGAGACCGAGAAATGGATGAGACAACAGAAAAACTTTTGTGTTTCTTGTCTATAATTCAACAAGCATTGGCTTGTTTATATAGTCCATCTTGCCACCCTCACTAACCAATGAGAGTGTCACACACCACTCAACTAATTACAATTTAACTCAATAAAATAATAATTACTTAATATGGTGGACATTCACCATTTACAACACTCCCCATTGGATGTACACCATTTTGAGGTAATTATTTTAATATGTTAGTAAATAATCTAAAATTCGTACATAATAAATAAAATGATTTTCTGGATCATAAATAGTATTTGATATGCTAAAAAACTGCCTCATTAAAAACCTTGTCGGTAAAACCCAGTGGGACAAAATCCGATCGAAGGGAAAAAGAGTACAGTGCACATATATTGTTATCGTCAAAAATCTGCTCCCCCTGATAAAAATTAATTCTGTAGTTTATAAAGCTGATGCATGCCAATGCCATATACTAATTTCTCAAACGTTGATGTTGACAATGTTTTAGTAAACAGATCTACGAGATTATCTATAGATCGTATCTGTTTGATATCAATCTGTCGACTTTGTTAAAGTTCATAAGTATAGAAGAATTTTGGAGAAATATGTTTGGTTCTATCTCCTTTGATATATCTTCCTCTGATCTAAACAATACAAGCCGCATTATCTGCAAATATTAGTGTCTGCATCTTTGTAGATGATGGAAATCCGCATGTATTTCGAGTATGGTGAATAACATAATTTAGCCAAACATATTCCCGACTTGTTTCATGAAGTGTAAGGATCTCAGAATGATTGGAGGATATAGCAACAAGACTCTGCTTTGTGGATCGTCATGAGATTGTTGTCCCATTATAGGTAAAAACATATCCCGTTTGCGAACGAGCTTTATGAGAATCAGATAAATATCTAGAATCAGCATAACTAATTAAACCTGAAAAATTGTTAGATGCATAAAATAATCCCAAATCTATTGTACCACGAATGTAACAAAAAATATGTTTGATTTCATTCCAATGTCGTTAGTGCTGAACTGAATATTGCCAATAAATTTACTGAAAATGCAATATCAGGTCTAATACATTGTGCAAGATATATTAGAGCACCAATCGCATTTAGATATGGTACTTCAGGACCAAGTATCTTTTCATCATCTTCTTTAGGCCGGAATAGATCTTTTTTAAGATCAAGAGATCTAACAACCATATGAGTACTTAACGAATAAGCACTGTCTATATTAAACCTTTTCATAATCTTTTCAACATATGTTAATTTATGGACAAGTATTCCGTTTGGTTTATGCTTGATCTCCAGGCCGAGACAATATTTCGTTTTTCCCAAGTCTTTCATTTCAAATTCTCTTTTTAAATATTTAGCAGTTTTCAGGAGCTCTTAAGGAATTCCAATTAAATTAATATCATCAATATATACTGCTACAATGGCAACTCCAGACTCAAATTTCTTTATAAAAACACATGGGCATATCAGATCATTAATATATCCTTCTTTGATTAGATATTCACTAAGACGGTTATACCATATCCGTCCAGATTGTTTCAATCCATACAGGGATCTTTGTAACTTTATCGAATATAAATTACGAGATCTCGATTTATATGTTTCTGGCATTTTAAATCTTTCAGGGATTTTTATATAAATATCTTAATCGAGTGATCCATATAAATAAGCAGTCACTACATCCATTAGACGCATTTTAAGCTTTTCTGAAACAACCATACTTAATAAAAATCGGAATGTAATCGTATCCATCACTAGTGAATACGCTCATCGAAATCAATGTTAGGTCTCTGCGAGAAACCTTGTGCTATGAGTCGTGCCTTATATCTCACGACTTCATTTTTCTCATTTTGTTTTCGTATAAAAACCCATTTATATCTGACGGGTTTGACATCTTCAGGTGTCTGGACTACATGTTCAAATACTTCACGTGTGGCTAAAGAATTTAATTATGCTTGAATTGCTTCTTTCCATTGAGGCCAATCATGCCTTTGTCTACAATCATCAGTACCATGAGGTTCATAATCATCATTAATAATTTCAGTAGCTACTGTGTATGAAAATATATCATCAATGATTATTTCTTCTCGATTCCACATATCTCGTATATAATTTATGGATATTTCTTCATTTCTAGCTTCTTGTCTCTCTTCAGGGATTTCTGCCACTTCAGGGGCTTCTGTCACTTCAAAGGCTTTTGTTGCTTCCGGGACTTGTGTCTCTTCAGGGACATCTAACTCTATTGGAGTTGATTCAGAGAAAGTGGATTTATTTGTAACTCGAGTTTTATTTACATTAGAATCCTGATAATTTACTTTCATCTTCCAGGAAACTATATCTTTTGATCCAAGTGGTCTGCCACGCTTCTGTTGTGCAACAGATGATTCAGTTGCTGCCAATTGTTTAGATCGTTCCTTTGGAATAATCACCCGGGCTAGTACATTAGCACTTGGTATATATGATTTTGTTACCCCATTAGCATTTACACATGCATCTGGTAACTGATCAGCAATTGTTTGAGATGCACTATTTTGCGCACTTCATTATCACATTGTGATGTGTATGGGTCTAAATGAATCAAACTTGGTACCTTCCAAAAAAATTCCCGCTTCTCTTCAGGAGAAGTTTTTATTTCCCCTAGATATAGAAAATTTGTCTCATCAAAGTGACAATCTGCAAATTGTGCGGTAAAAAAATGACTCGTCAAAGGTTCCAAATATCTAATAATCGACGGTGAATCAAAACCAATATATATCCCTAAAAGTTTTTGGGAACTCATTTTAGTTCTTTGAGTAGGAGTAATTAGGACATATATAGCACAACCGAAAGTACGTAAATGAGATATATTAAGTTGATGACCAAACACATGTTATAATGGTGAATACTGATGATAAGCAGTAGGTCGAAGACGGATTAATGCAGCAGCATGTAAAATAGCATGTACCCATACAAAACTTGGTAATTGTATTTTTAATAATAAAGTTCTCTTAGTTACCTGAAGACGTTTGATAAATAATTCTGTTAATCCGTTCTGGATGTTCAACATCAATCCCAATTACTTTGCAATACTCATAAAAAGTTTTGGATGTAAACTCATCAGCATTATCAAGGCGTATTGATTTTATGGGATAATCTGGAAAATGTGCTCGAAGCCTAATAACCTGTGCAAGTAATCTGGCAAAAGCAATATTACGAGTAGATAATAAACAAACACGTGACCATCTTGCAGATGCATCAATTAGAATAATAAAATAGTGGAATGGTCCACTTAGTGGATGAATAAGTCCGCATATATCCCCTTGAATTCTTTGTAAGAATGATGGGGATTCAAAATCATTTTAGAATAAGATGGTCTGGTCACTAACTTCCCTTGTGAACATGCAGTACATATATTCTCACTTAATAACTGAATCTTCTGGTTCTTTAATGGATGTCCATAAGAATTTTCAATGATCCTACGCATCATCGTAGATCCTGGGTGACCTATACGATCATACCAAAGCATAAATGTTTGTAGATCTAAGAACTTCTGGTTTATAATTGCATAAATCTTTACATTTTTTATAACCGTATAATATAACCCGGATAAGAAAGCACGTAGCTTCTCTACAATGAGCTTCTGGCCCAAATCATTGGAAGTAATACATAGATATTCAATATTATTTTTGTTTATAGTCTCAATATAAAATCTATTACGCCTTATATCTTTGAAACTAAGTAGATTTCTTATGGATCTGTTTGAATATAAAGCATTATTGATATATAATTTAGTACCATTTGGTAAAAATATCTTGGCTCTTCCGGAGCCTTCAATCAGATCTGTTGGACCTGATATGATATTAACCTTTGTTTTGAACAAAGTCACACTCCAAAAATAATTCTGATTCCGTAGGATTGTATGTGTCGTTACACTATCAGGATGACATATATCTCCATCTTGTTTATCAATAACATACATTTCATTGTCTAGATTCATATTTTTCTGATCAAAAAGAAAATCGTGCTAAATAACAGATTAATAAAAATGAAATATATTAGATTAATATAAAGTAAAAGTATATGAAGAAAGAAGAAATATTTAGTAAGTAAAAACTTAATAAATCTTTATCAAGTGTTTAGGTGTATGACAGGTACAATCCCAATGTCCTTTCGTTGCACATTTAAAACAAACGTCTTTATTATTTTACTGATTTATTTTGTAAACTTTTGCCCTTGTCTTGTTGACTTCATAGACATTCCACTTTAAGATAATGTCTTTGGTATTATGGCAATTTGAGAATTAATAACCACTATATTTATGCTTATGACCATGACTATGGCCATGTTCAAAGTTTCTGTATGTATTAGCATTCACTCATGAGAATATTACGAAATTTATCGGGCAGTAGGAATAACTACTTCTTTCTTGTGGTAATATTTGTCTTTAATTCTTGCCACAAAACTTCTAGTTATGTAATAGTAATATATTGGGTCTTCAGAAATTGAACATCAATGACCCATAACATGTACTTGTTTCCATAAATTTAAAGTACATCAAATTTTAATCCATAAGTTTTATCATGTATAGATCTTCTGGATCTAAAAATCACTTATATGATTAGAAATGATCCAGAACTGCTGTACTGAAAATCACATATATAATCAGAAGTGAATGAGAACTTCTGGTCTGAAAATTACATATATAATCATAAGTGATTCATAACTTATGGTCTGAACATCACAAATGGAATCAAAACCTTTGGTCTGAAAATTACATGTAGAATCAGAACTTTTGGTTTGAAAATTACATGTAGAATCAGAACTTTTGATCTGATGCAATAAAGTTTAAATTTCCACTATATATATTTAACTTATATATATAATTAAAATTTAAATTTTAATTAAAATTAAAAGCAGTAAAATTTATAATGATAAATAAAAATGTATAAATATGGTATCGGCATAGCCAAATTAAGATGCACAACAGTAAATAAATTGTATAAATAATAAATTATATCGGTATAGCCAACTTGATATGTATAACAATAAATAAAAACGTATAAATAATAAATATCATCGGCATAACCCACTTAGATGCATAACAGTAAATAAATATGCATAAACAGTAAATGATGTCGGCATAGCCAACATAAATGTATATTAATAAATATGCATAAACAGTAAATAAATATATGAACAGTAAATTAAAATCAATATTATTAGATCTATAACTTCAGGTTTTTACTAGATTCAAATCCCTAATATTTTAAAACTTCTGACTCTTTTATCTATTTCGTAATCTTCTGATTGTAATATAATAAATATAAATAAAACTAGACTTATTTTATAATATGAAAGATTCAACAAAATAATAATTACAGAATATAATAATAAACTAGTCGTGTTGATAATGCCTTATGATATAAAGAAATAAAATAGGACACATACTAAAACGAGAAATGGAAGAGACAGCAGAAAAGCTTTTGTTTTTGAGAATTTTTCGTTGTCTATAATTCAACAAGCATAGGGTAGTTTATATAGCCAATCTTGCCACCATCACTCTATGAGTCACCCACCATTTAATCAATTATAATTTAACTCAATAAAATAATAATTACTTAATATGGAGGATATCCACCATTTATAACATAATTTTAATTTTTCGAACAAATAGTAAATTTGGATATAGGTACTCTCCCAATTCCTACATTTACAATTTAAAAAAGTTGTCTTTACAAATTCTTTGTATCAATACCAATATTAATAATAAAATTGATTTCATTTTTAAAAATATTTTATAATTAAACTTTAAAAATTAAAATTAAAATTTTGTTGAAATCAAATACAAAACGAATCGTTTAACCTAATGAAACGCGACAAAAATATGCGTTTAAGAAAGAAAGAAACAGCGGTGACAGTGAAGGAGCAAAACCCGTTACCATATCCAAAAAAATGAAAAATCCCTGATCTCGATCTCGCAAACCCTAACAATGTCGATCGAAGTCCCTCACGATTTAATCAAGCAAGTCCAGACCGCGGTCCTCAGAGAAGTCAACCTGTCGTCGTACGATCCAAACGACGCGTGGCTTCTTAAGCAACTCCCGTCGATCGAATCTTCAATCGCCGAGCTCGACCCATCTCCTCCGCATCCCAGATGCAAGCATTGCAATGGAAGACTCCTCCGAGGCACACAGTCTCTGTTGTGTGTCTTTTGCGGCAAACAAATCGCACAACAGGAGTCCCCGCCCGAACCTATCCATTTCAAGTCCACGTTTGCCTTCAGTTGGCTCCTCAACTCTCTCAACTTAGACGGATCTGTAAGTCGATTTTCTGTTTTCTTTTCGTCTCTTCTTTTACTAAAAGTTTATTTTTTGAAAACTTTTGATTTTGTTGTGTCTGGTACTTGCACAGAATGTAAAGTTTTTAGTGAATTTTGAAATGTCGTGGATTTTTACTCGCATATAGAGATATTATGTTCAATTGTTAAAACTCATTATAACATTGAATTCGAACGTTTGCGAAGTGTGTTGTTAGACTAAAACAATGCTTTGTAGGAGATTGTGGAACTGCCTGTCATAGTAAATGAATCAAACAGAGGACGGCTTGTGGCAGAGGAAGCGGTTAGCTTGTCGGATTTTTTAGATTTAGAAGTAACGTGGAATTCAAATTTCGAGACATTAGGGATTGAGAGTGATAAAAGTTCTTCGAGTTTAACTGGAGTTGATTTTGACAATTTTTTGGGTGAAAGAAGGATAGGCACTGTTTCCGCTGTCCGTGAAGAGCAGTCCCAGTTGCAGTCAAACGAAATTGATGATGGTAGTGGAAGTAATGATTTTCAAGTTCGGGATGATTTAAGTTCGTTGGAGAACGTTGAGCGTTTTGAAACAGCTGTGAGGTCTACAAAGGAGGATGGCAAGAGTGGTGGTGACTCTTTTACTGGCTGGGAAGCAAGCTTTCAGTCTGGTGGTTCCAGAACTATTCACGAGGAGTCCAAATCGGTTGATCCTGTTGTGGAATCCTCTGTCGATCTTTTTGAGGAGTCCAAATCTGTTCATCCTGTAGTGGAATCCTCTGTGGATCTTCTTGAGGAGTCCAAATTGGTTCATCCTGTTGCAGAATCATCTGTTGATCTTGCTGCTCACATGGATGCAGTCTTTGGATCTGGGAAAAGTTTGTTTGATGGGAAAGACAAAGAAAATGTAGTTTCTTCTTCATCCAACATAAGTGACTGGTTTCAAGATGAAGTGACTGCAAATGTGAAGGATGGTGGGACAGCAGAGATTGCAAATAGTTCTTCCTCGATGAGTATTGATTGGATTCATGATGATCAATTGCAAATTAAAAGTGACAAGGCACCTAATAGCATAACTGTTGATGAAGAAGATGAGTTATTTGATGCTTGGAATGATTTTACAAGCTCTACTAGTCCTGAAAATCCTTCGAATAAACAAAATGAACATGCCAAGCACTTTGAAGTGACTGCAGTGGTTGAGGATAGTGGAAAAGTGGAGAACACAAATAATTCTTCTTTGACAAGTTTAGATAATAAAGCCGCTGATAATAAAGCCCCTGATGAAGAAGACGTTCAGTTTGATGTTTGGAATGATTTTGCAAGCTCAACTAGCATACAAGATCCTTCTAGTGGTCAGAGTGGCCCCTCCAAACAGTTTGAATTGAATGCAAATGTTAGGGATGGCAAAACAGCAGAAAATGCTATTAGTTCTGCTTCCATGGATGTTGATTGGTTTCAAGATAATCAATGGCAAACCAACGGCAACAAGGCACCTGACAGTAAAACAATTGAGGTAGATGGTGATCTATTTGATGTTTGGAATGACTTTACAAGCTCAAGTGCTACACGAGGCCCTTCTACAAAAGAAAGTGGTGAACCCAAGGAGTCTGAAGTTACTACACCTATTAAGGATAGCGAAATGGTGGAGAATGTGAATAATTCTGCAAGTATTTTGACTCAAGGTGATC
Source organism: Xanthoceras sorbifolium (assembly GCA_003430845.1). Classification (NCBI taxonomy): domain Eukaryota; kingdom Viridiplantae; phylum Streptophyta; class Magnoliopsida; order Sapindales; family Sapindaceae; genus Xanthoceras; species Xanthoceras sorbifolium. Next base: position 23,752,854 of record CM010608.1, on the reverse strand, counting down.
AGTGGTCAACTAGCACCAACAAGACACCTGATAATAAAACCATCGATGATCACAATGATTTATTTGATACTTGGAATAATTTTACAAGCTCAAACAATGCACAAGATTCTCCTGATAAACAAACTGGACAGGCCAAACAGTTTGAAATGACTGCAAATGTCAAGGATCATGGAATAATGGAGGTGAATGATTCTTCCTTTGATTGGGTTCAAGGTGATCAATTGCAAACCAGCAGCATTACGGCACCTGATAAGAAAACCATTGATGAAGGCTATGATCCATTTGATGCTTGGAATGATTTTGCAAGCTCAAGTAGTGCACAAGATCTTTCAAATAAGCAATCTGTCAATCATATGATGCCATCGGTTGAGCAGACTGCCAAAAACAACTTGGGGGATTTTGATTTTGGTGGCTTTTCACAACCACAAGATTATCCAGGATCACTGAAGGATCAAAATGGTTATACAGAAGTAAACATTATGAAGTCAGAGCCTTCAGTCTCAGATAGGTGCGTATACATGGGCTGCAGTTGTCATTTTATGGAATTAAATTTAACCACTTGGGTTTTTTGTTTTTATAGAAACCTACTAAACAGTATGCAATGCTTTCTTAAAATCCCATTAAGAATACTTCAGGCCTTTTGATTTGGTATGGTACTACTATTATTTTTACGCCTACCTCAGACCCTCTTCGCCGCCCTACCGTCTTTACCCCATTTTCATCTCTGTTAATACATATGAGAGGTTGTAGTGTAAGAGAAAATAAATAAAACCAGTGGGATCCTGCAAAAGGATTTTGGAGAACTTAGCCTTTTGGCTAATTTAAAAAACTAACCACTCGCTACTGGTTTTTGCGTGGGCTTGGGTGGAGGTAAGTGAATTGTATTGAAGTCACTGATCCAAAAATGTGATTGAAACGTGGATGAGACTTACTTTTGTATGCACCAGGATATTTACTTTTGAATGAATATGCAACCACTGCTCTCATTGTACTGAAATTACAAGTTACCTCATACATGATATAACTGCTGAGTGCCAATCATGGATTTCATGAACCAAAATTTAGGAGGAGGTTGATAGATATTGATGCCATAACACCGTTTGTATTGACCAAACAATATTTAGTTTTGGTAATGGCTTTCCCCTTCAATATGGGATTGTTTCTTTCACTGGTTATTTATTTAACCAAAGAATTTCATTTGGTTTCTAGAAGAACGTGGAAATTTGCTTGCTGCATCTTTAGAGCCATATTGCACTTGGTCCTTTGAATTAATTACCTTTCTTGTTTCTATGTAGGATTCTTTATATTTAGAAGTGTAAACAACTAAACATCAATAAAGAAAAACTTGATTTTTAAATAATTGTTTCCTTGTTTCTTGTTTCGTTTGTTGTCTGTTTCAGGATTTCTGATGTGAATGCAAAAGATGGAGGAAATGCTGGAGAAGCTGCAAAAAGCAAAGATGTTCCCACGGCAACTACAAGATCAACAACCGACAATGTAGAGAAGTTAATCTCTCAGATGCATGATCTTTCATTCATGCTTGAAAGCAATCTCTCAATACCCCAAAAACAAGATGAATTTCATTCATTTTCTAAAGGTTGAGACTCTATTGTTTTTTCCTTGAGTTTTTAGTAGTATATAGTGTCTGTTGTCCGATATGTATTCTAGTTCTGATCGATCCTTATACGGGTATTCTTTATTGTATTAAGTTTCCATACAGTTCGATCTTCTAGTTTTTCCACGATCATCTATCTGCAAACAGCCGTTTTCTCCATTGTGTATTTATTAATATTCTGTTAGCCAGATTGGAAAGCATACAATTGAATACTTCATCGAAAATGACTTCTCCTGCAGACTCTGCTTACGCTTCTCATTTCGATATTAGAGTAATGCATCATGTCACCATGAAACAAAATCCAAACGTTCATTATAAGGTAAATGCTATACAATTTCTCTACCAGTGATTCAGCTGCCATAGACTGTAAGTCGTAGTTGCTTAGTCGATGAAGTGTTGTTCTGTAATTGCTCTACCGGTAACTCCACTCAAATTTTGCTCTTAAAGTGACTCTTCTAATTAGAAATTCAAGGCAATTACTGAGTACTCTGTCGTCCTATATTTTTGGGAAAGTAGAAATTTTAAAAAAATAATAGTAAATAATGATACTGTAAACAATAACCATCTAAACTCAAAAGAGTAGCTAAAGGAGGTTTTTGAAGAACTTACTATTTGTCTTAACAAGGCACGATGCTTTAAGCTCTGAGGAAGGCAATCTGTTAGTACATCAATTGCCCTGCATTTTCAAAACGAGAAACTCTTTCAAGCATTTCAAATATATGCAGAATTGAATACAAGCATATCAAATTTATCTACTAAGTGCATCAATGTTGTATCTGTAATCACCTAGGATGGTTGGTGAACCGGAGACAACAAAAAATTACTTGTTTTAGCAGCTGTGGTGAGGGCTCTACAACAAGTTGTTCCAGCAGTGATAGTAACGGTCTCAATAGCGTAAAGAACTCGTACCCGTCTCTACAGCAATAATCCAACCCCATTTCTTGATCTAGGATCTTATGAATTATAAATGCCGCGACCTGAGTAGAACCGGATTTTATGCATTATTCTTGAAATTGTTATGCAGCTATCAATCATTCAAGTGATGATCAAGAAAGGTTGAGTCACCTACGGTTTTTGAATAGACGTTGCCCACCTCCATGCAGGTTATGCAACAAGGAACTATTCCGGTCTCAAGAAGGAGATGGACAACTTCAGCTTCACCATGCTGCGAAAAAGAAAGGATTCGAATTCATTCTTGTCATTTTAACAAATGCTGTGCATCTATAGAAAGTAATTAGAACAGATCGATGAAATCTGATTGAGAAATTTATACGTACTGCCACTAGGCCACCGATAACTCCTAAGCTGACAGTCCTTAGAGTTTCATGGGGCTCGTCATGGATCCTAGTTCCCAGAAACGGATAAATATACAATAACAAGCTAGCTGCTGAGGATGAAATTCGATTAATATTGATGTCCAGAACAAGTCCATAACACATGGAGAGGTATACATTTACTTCTTGTACACGTATTGAAAAAATTTAGAAACATGTACCCCTGCAAAATTGCTTCCTGGTATGTGGATGAGAAGCTATGCACTAATGTATGACACAATAACACAATTGCTAATTAGTTTCATGTAAATAGAAAACAATGGAAGGTTAAGCCTACAAATTTCTTTTGACTGTCTCTCTGTGCGCGCGAAATTCTGAGAGAATAATTAGAAGAAAACATGACATAATTGAAGAAATAAAGACTGTAACCTTGAATAGACCAACAGCATGAGCGGCTCGATTTGATATTCTTTGATCAAGATTTGGAGTTAATAGTAACCAATATACTGATGTTATTTCCTGAATTTACAATAAATTAAATATCAAACTCTAGCATGATTCTTTGTAATTTAGCAAGTTCAAGTCAGTAGAGAATTCGCAAAACCTCTGTTTTCGAAGCAGGAAAAGTTGAGAAAATATATTACCAAGTAAAGGCACCCCCTATACCTGTAAAAGTATACAAATTGCTCCGAAAGAGTTCCACAATAATGGTGCCAAATCTTTACAACTTGCCATTATCTGGAAAAACAAGGTGATCAGAAGTGCAAAAAGTATCAGATTCCTTTTTTTCATGAAGATCAAGAACATAATGGTATACTGTTTGTGACCAAGAAAATACACACACACACACAAGAGAAAGAAAGAAAGAAAACATCAATGATGCGCATTGCCAGGTTACTCATTTCTATTATTGTAAAACTTTCCCACATTTTCTCCGCAACCAAGCAGATTTTATATTTTTTCTTGTTTTGAAAGAAAATGTAGGTGGTACCTTGAAAAGGGTAGCAAGAGCAAGGTCTCGTTTTTCAGGAATCTCCAAGAGAGCCTGAATCAACTCCACCGCGATAAGACCCTCCATGTTCGAGTCACGTTTTCCGGATTGACTTAGTCCAGACGTGCCTGTACTCGCTGCTGCCTCTGATGATTCTTCTTGCAGCTTCCGCATTATTATTTCCCGAGGATTTTTTATTTCTTTCTCTCAAGTTAAATTGTTTAGTTTCAGAGTCATGAACACGGTCCAATGTATCTGTTTATTGGTCTTTTAAAGTAAATACTAGTTAGGTTCTTAATTAAAAAATTAATTGAAATGAAAAGGATATAGTTTTAAATTAAAATTTTTTTAGTTGTTTAAAAATTTTATTGGAGTGAAAATAAAGAGATATTAATTCTCAATTAAAATTTTAATTATTACAAGAGCAATATAAGAAAAGAAAATTCAACAATAAAAAAAAGAGAGGATAAAATATCTATCTTTACTGATCCTATCAAAGATCAGTCACCACTTTTACATGCCCAATCCGAATATTATTCATATCAGAAGACATAAATCACATAATTTAAGCATTTGGTGGCCCAAACAGCCCCATAACAAAAGGCCAGAAGCATGAAACCACGTTAACGCTGCACATCAACTCCCCTACCCCTACCCCGGACCCTCCCGCACCATGATGATGATGATCACATTGATCAGCTTGCGGTTGCAACCCTAGCGAACAGGTGGCTAGCCCGGTCAGCTGCATCAGAACCATGGTCGTGCCTGGAATAAACATGCTGGATTCATCAAAGCACAACCCTTCTTGATCACTACCATCATCATGATCACAATCACCAGAAGATGACTCATCATTCATCAATATGATCTTTTTGTGTAACTTCAAATACTGTGTCTGGTAACCCTAAGAGCTTGAGTGTGACACTTGAAAGTGCAAACAACCATGCACTCATTGTGGTGATTCTCGCCATTCTCTAGCTAGTCCACCATGATCGGATCGAAAACCCCGCTTCGATATACTCCGACATGGTATATAGGTTGTATATCACAAAAAGTGCAACATATATATATATATATATATATATATATATATATATATATATATGGGTATTACAACTATTGTTCTCTTGAGAATTTTATCAAAGAACTTGTATGCTATTCGCTAATTAAAACACAACACCTTATAGGCTATACCCTAAATAACGTAAAAATACCTTCTAAAATCTTATTTGAATGGACTTATAAGTACAATAAGTAATACCGAGCAACAAAATCAATAAAATCAAAACCAAGAACAAACAAACCACACCACAACACAAATAATTTTACGTGGTTCACCAAAATGACTATACCTTCGGAGATCACCAAATTCACTAGATATGAGATTAACAAGTTACAAGAGTTACCTCTATACCACAAACTTTCTCTTCCCTTCTAGATCTTAATCTTTCTACTTCAGGGTTTTCTCTTGCTCTCTAAATACTTGTTTTCACTCTACTAATAAAAAACTCTATTAACAACTCATTTAAATACTAAGAGACTTTTCACTAATTACAATAATGTCTGCCCAAAACATAAATTACAAAACAATTCCAAAATCAAATATATGATGTCTTTGAGATACACATCAATAGGCTAGTCCACCATGATCGAATCGAAAGCCCGTTCTTAAGGTTCTCTGATAGAGGATGTAGGTTGTATATCACAAAGTGCAACGGGAATACATATGCCTAGTTCTTGGACCTGCATTGATATATAAGCAGTCAAAAGAATATTATACATGATTAATTCAAACAGTTATGTTGGAAATACTTAAATGCTATTGTTGGGTCCTTTACTATTTGCTCAAATTTTTGGGTTGTTAGTTGCTAACATAGTATCAAATCCTTGTTACATAAGAGTCCTGCGATGAATTTATTATTTGTTATCTGAATTTATTATGTGTTTGTATTTGTATTCGAGCCTGTTAATCTTGCATACGAGGGAGTATGTTAGAATTGTTAAATACTATTATTGAGTAATTTTCTATCTACTCAAACTTTTGGATATGGTAGTAACTAGCAAACTTAGTATATTTCCTCACCTCACGCAAGAAAATAGATTTGGTGATTATACAATATGCTGGTAAAGCAGCGTAGCACAGATCAGGAATGTAGCTTAGTCCCCTAATAAGAACCAACAAATAGGCCAAGCACTGCCTAAATTGGAGCCTTCCGGTGAGAGTAGCAGATATGGGTTTGTTTTTGCTGAGCAAGATTTCAAGTAGGCCAGTGGCCAATCTCTTTTTTTGGGTCATTGATACTAGGCCGCCTTATGGGGCAGATCCTAGAAAGGCAGGTGGGTTCGGTGAGCAATAGCATGCAGGATCTCCAGCCCCTTTTATGGATTATAATCCCAGTTAGGACATCTTTGTTTTGGACCCATATAGCCAACCAAGCTGAAACACAAAGTAAAACAATTTGGATGTTACCATTTTTATGTAATGGTTTGATACCAACCCTTTTACCCCAGTTTAGTACCAGAATCATAATCACAATCTGCAACCTCGTATGCTGCCTCAGTACTGTCTGAAAGGTTGCTTGGACAATTTATTGTTATCTCTTCTTTTTTTAATAATTTTCTCTTTTATTCGACTTTGAAATAAAAATCAATAAAGATGAACATAGAAGAAGATCTTAACTCAAAATATGATGACCAACAATAAAGTTATTTGATTCTTAAATTACCAAATATTTAATATGGTGAATTTAAATTTTGAGATAACATTTTACACTGCATATAAAGCAACAATGAAGAATTAATAAAAGAATTGTTAGCAATGCTAAACAATTCAGCTTATTCTTAAATATGAATCTCATACTGAGAATTTAGATTTAGATGATACTAAAACACATATGGTTGATAATAGAATCCCATATTTTCCTTTTTTGAACAGTCATTCCACAAAGGGCAAGAACCATAGCACTATAAGCATACTACAAAAAACCTCACCTAGCCCTGAGTCCTGCCTACCTGGTGATTGCAACCCTAGCAATACCGTGCTCAAGGCGACCAGCTGCACCAGCAGAACCGTTGTGCCTAACACGAAAAATGCAGACTCATCGAAGATAAATTTACTGGCATTTTCATCAACGTTGTTGTCGTGTTCATCGGAAGTACTAGACTGATGCAACTAAGTCTTTCTTTGTAATTTCAAAGCTGATCTCTTATAAATCCAAGAGATTGAGTACTGCATTTAAAACTCCAAATATCTATAAAGTCACTGTGATAATTCATGCCATGCTTTGGTTATTCCACCATGAACTAATTGAGAAGCCCATTCGAATGTATTCCGATAGAGTATACAAATTGTACACCACAAAAACCGCAACATATATGTATATTCCTGGTTCCTGGAACTGCATGCTTATATGGCCATACCCATGTTCTCAAATTAGCATGATTTATATTGAAATTTTGGTCATCATATAAGATCCAATTCGATTGAAATTTGCACTCACCTTGGGCAAGAAATTCGAGTCGGTGATGATGCAATTAGCTGGTAAAGCAGCATAGCAGAGCTCAGGAATAGAGCATAAGCCCCAAAATTGAAAGAAGAGATAGGCTAAGCACTGCCTAAATTGGAGGTTGGCTGCGAGAGTACAAGAGATTGGATTATTTTTGCTGAATAGGATTTCAGTCAGTCCTGTGCACCACCTTTTCTGCTGGATCATGGCTTCGATCGAACTAGATGGTGCACACCCTAGAAAAGCTGGTGGGTCCGTGTTGCAATAGGCTGACTTCCAGCCTCTTGTATGTATCATCAACCCTATTAGATTATCTTCTACTGCAGATCCGTACACAACCAACCTGAAAGAAGAACGTATACATATGCAAATGCAACGAGTGTTCTAATTAACATAATCCAATAATATATTTTCGTTATAAAATTCACTAAACCTTTTCACCCCAGCTACTACCGTACTCATAGGTAGAACCAGCAACTCGGTGTGCCACATCAAGAGAGTTTGACAGGTCCTTCGGAAAATTTGTGTCTCCTTTCAAAGCATGAGCAGCTGATTTGATTAATTCCTTTGAATTACCAAATTCTTTTAGTAACATTTCATCATTATCTACCCTTCCTGCATTGAAAGGACAGTAACTAAACTCATTAGTAACATTGGAGAAAATTTCAGATGTAAAAGAGAGACAGGTTAATGGAAAGAGAAATGGGTTCAACACCGATTTATACTATCTTTTACTATCATTTTCTGTGTCTTCTGGCCGTAAACCATATATAACTTTTCGCTTGTGGAAGCTTCCTGACCCTTCATAAAAAGGACCTTCAATTTCCACTATTCCTTTGACAATATTCTAATTAACATAATCATGGAAAACGTAAACACATTAGTTAGTTAACCAAATTAATCTTTTTCATCGGCATTTGCTAGCAAATAATTAACTAAAAATGAAGACAATTCAATCTAAAATTTATATCTTAAATAATGTTAAGTAATATGTAACCAGTAAATGTTATGATAATTACATATTATCTTTCACATTATTTGAGACAAAATTTAGAAAAAAAGTAATATAAAATTCAAAGAATACTATTATTCGAAAATGAAACATGACTCACTTCATGAATAATCACATGGCCATTATTGGGGTAGTTGTAGTATAATTGAGGAAACTGAGCAAATGCACAATCTTTTTCCTAGGAATCGAAAAGCAGACATATTGCATGACGAACAAGTTGTGGATTATTGGCAAACATGTCGCAGTCCACATTTAGCATGAATGGAGCATTTGTCATCAACCCAGAGACCCTTGTCTGTTAACGATCATATATACACAAAAATGAGACATAATACGGAGTTAATTTGAATTCAAGTATGCCTTATAAACTCTTTACATGATGTGTTATACAAATAGTTTACTGATCATTGTTATATCTAATGTTTTTAGAGAATAAAATTGTTATTTTTTATCGAAACTATTTATAGTAATTAGAGAATGTTCATATAAAATTATATTAACTTACAGGTACATTCATAGCTCCTGCTTTGTAATGATGTGGATGCTTTGGCTGCTTCTCTCTCGATATGTAAACTAAATGTGGTATCTCATCTGAAAGACCATATAATCTAAAATAAATAAATAATGATATAAATGAATATCAAACTGAGTTACTATATATATATATATTTATATATTGGCAAAGGCAAATGGGTATATTTAGCTAGTTTAATTACCTTGATTACTGCTGGGTGGTTTCGGGGTTCTGTATTGGAAAAAACAGCAAACTCGCCAGCTAGATCAAATGCAGCAGATTTTTTGGCTGCTTCTTCAATGTTTCGTCTGAGTCGCTCGTCTTCTTCCTACAGAATACCAAACAAGATAAATAATAATAATAATATTAATAATAATAAATGTTCTTGATGGATTAGAAGATAAAGTTTACTATGTACCTTCATCATTTTCCAATCTTGATGGAACTGCCATGAATTATGAGCTTCACCAGACAGCACAGATTCATCTGAGAAGTACTTGAATGGATCTCTAACCTCAACATTTTATTTCTTACAAAAGGGAACCCTTTGATGCTTCAACTAAAGCGTAGAAGTTGAGATGAGAGCAGCCATCGTCCGACACATAGCAAGCTAGTTTGTTGGCCGGATAATCAAGTGCCATCAAAGACAGCAGTGTTTACAGTGATGATTGGCTGTTCCAGCACCGGATCCGCAGTCGTCACGAACATGTCCACCGCTGGAAGCTCCTGTTCCCTGTTTAGTTTGTACAAATATTGAAGTTTCAAGAACACTTATAAAAAAATATTAATAATGGCGATATTTATTATTTACATGTCTGGTTTTGATTTCAAACACATGAATGGATTGGATTAAATTGGATTATTGGTTAGCATATTTTTTATAGACAGATCACATTTTCTTTTTATACACAGGACCGCATTAGATTAAAATGGACTATTGGTTAGCATATTATTTATTACTTTATAGTTAAATCTAATGTTCAGTATGTGTCCAATACATTATTGCACATCAATGACGAAGAAATTAAAGTTATAAATGTTACCATTGTTCTAGAAGTTCTGGGTATGTTTTGTATACGAGAAGAGTCCATCTGATGGTGATGATGATAGACGAGGGCTCGCACATAAATGCAAGAAACCATGGAAATCCATGGTCTTGGAGAGACAAAAGACGATAGACGAGGAGAGAAAAGAGGAACAAGCTGTGAATTGATGGCAAACATGTGGTAGTCCACATTTAGTATGAATGGAGCATTTGTCATCAACCAAGATACCCTTTTCTATTAATACACAAAAACTGGACATAATATGTTACCATATAGAGAATTAATTTACGTAAGACATGATCTGTTGGAATTTCATCTAAATGTATATTAAGGTTTGTGATTAGTTATTAATAGAAAGATAATTAGAAAAGTAAATTCTACCTGCATTGTTGTATATATGGCTCCTTAGTGCCTTTGTGAGAATCCCACATGGATTAAGAAACCATGGTGGGTTGGCTTTGTAAGGTTATAAATAAGCCTTCCCCTTTCACCTTTAAAACATCCAAAAAATATTTGTATTTCTTCCTCTCTATTGTAAGGGTGATTGCTAAGCTCAATCTTGCCCAAGTTGTAATTTGGAGTTCATCCAATTTTGAAGATAGTGGAAGTGGTCAGCGGCGCCCGAGGACGTAGGTAACATTTGTACCGAACCTCGTAAATTTCTGGTGTTCTTTATTTGTTTGCTTTTGTATATTTTTATTTATTATCTGCTTCGGTTTCTTTCAATATTATTTTGTCGGGTTTGTTTGGAGTTCTATTCACTGGTATTTGTGAATAGTAACTACTTCGGATAGGGAAAAATTACCCGATTTTCCCAACAATTGGTATCAGAGCCACGGTTGTGTTTTAAGCTGCTGAAGGTGTCAGATTCTCTAGAAAATTCTTAGTATGCTCTGTGGTTGCAGTATTGTCTGATCTTTCACATCAGAAAAGAATTGTTCTTGAGTTTGCTGACTTGGTGGTTGCTGGACGTAGTGTGGTGGTGTGGAAAGTGCATGTCTAGGCAAGGTCTGGCTAAGGAAAGACTTGGTACTTAAGAGTGTCTGTTATGACCCACCTCTCTTTCCTGGGACGTTACCTGGTGCACTATTCACGACTACATACACTATTTCAGTATACGGATACTGTTCATAAATACAGTACTGTTGCAGTTTTTGAGTTTAGCAGCTTAAAGAAATGGCGGAAGAAAAGTCTACCTCATTCAAAGGCCAGTCATCCTCCCAGCCATCCACGTCATCTATACTGGGCAGGGCATCTGTAATGAAAATGAAGTTTGAGGTAGAAAAGTTTGATGGAACCGGCCATTTCGGTATGTGGCAAGGCGAAGTTCTAGATGCTCTCTTTCAGCAAGGTCTAGACATCGCCATTGAAGAAGAGAAACCAGAAGGAGCAGATGAAACTGAGTGGAAAAATATCAACCGCTTAGCATGTGGTACAATTCGTTCGTGTCTCTCAAGAGAACAGAAGTATACGTTCATGAAGGAGACATCTGCAAGTAAGTTGTGGAAGGCGTTGGAGAACAAGTTCATGAAGAAGAGCGGTCAGAATCGCCTCTATTTGAAGAAGAAATTGTTCCGATTTGATTACCTTCCTGGTACCACGATAAACGACCACATTACTGCTTTCAATCAGTTAGTAGCAGATTTGTTAAATTTGGATGAAACCTTCAAGGATGAAGATTTGGCTTTAATGTTGTTAGCCTTCCTTCCTGATGAGTTCGATCACCTTATTACAAGCTTACTAATTGGGAAGGATAAAGTGTCATTTGATGAAGTCTGCACTGCCTTGTATAGCCATGAAATTAGAAAGAAAGATAAAAAAGAAAGCAGGAATGAAGCAGCAGAGGCACTGACAGTAAGAGGGCGTTCACAAAAACAACAAAAAGGAAGGAGAGGAAGATCTCGCTCAAAAGGAAGACTTGGTAAAGATGAATGTGCCTTTTGTCACGAAAAAGGTCATTGGAAGAAAGACTGTCCAAAGCTGCAGAAGAAAGGAAAAGCTGTATCGTCTGGTGCATGTGTAGCCGAAAGCAGTGACGATTCAGATTTTGCACTGGTTGGATCATCAACGGCATCCCATCCTGATGATTGGATTTTGGATTCAGCATGTACCTTCCACATGACTCCTAATAGGGAGTGGTTCTCTACCCTTGAAGAACTAAATGGTGGAGATGTTTTCATGGGCAACGATAGTCCATGCAAAATTTTGGGGATTGGTACAATTCGACTGAGGAATCAAGATGGCTCAACCAGAGTTCTGACGGACGTTCGTTATGTTCCAGATATGAAGAAGAATCTCATCTCTTTGGGAGTCTTAGAATCTAAAGGCTTCACTGTGACTATGCAGAATGGGATATTGAAAGTTACTTCTGGAGCACTTGTGGCAATGAAAGGCGTTCAGAACAATAGCTTGTACTACTACCTTGGTAGTACAGTTATTGGGACAGCAGCAGCAGCAGTCTCTGAAGAGAAGAAAGATTCAAAAATTACCAAGCTGTGGCATATGCATTTGGGACATGCTGGTGAAAAGGCTTTGCAAATACTGGTGAAGCAAGGCTTATTGAAAGGTGCTAGAACCGGCAAGTTGGATTTCTGTGAGCATTGTGTTTTGGGGAAGCAGAAAAGAGTGAGCTTTGGCACCGCACTCCATAATACGAAAGGTATCTTGGATTATGTTCATACTGATGTATGGGGACCAACAAGGACTCCATCTATGAGTGGCAAACATTATTATGTCACATTTGTCGACGACTTCTCAAGAAGAGTTTGGGTGTATCTCATGAAGAGGAAGGATGAAGTGCTGGAAATTTTTCTCAAGTGGAAAAAGATGATTGAGACTCAGACCGGTAGAAAGATCAAGCGACTGAGGTCTGATAATGGGACTGAGTACACAAATGACCCATTTATGAGAGTTTGTGAAGATGAAGGCATTGTGCGACACTTCACGGTTCGAAAAACACCACAACAGAACGGAGTTGCAGAACGTATGAACCGAACTTTGCTGGAGAAGGTTCGGTGTATGTTATCCAATGCTGGGTTGGGCAAGCAGTTTTGGGGTGAGGCTGTGACGTATGCGTGTCATCTCATCAACCGTCTACCATCGTCTGCACTTGAAGGCAAAACACCTATGGAGGTATGGTTTGGAAAACCTGCAACTGACTATGATTCCTTACATGTGTTTGGTTCCGCTGCATACTACCATGTTATGGAATCGAAGTTGGATCCAAGAGCCAAGAAAGCTACTTTTATGGGGATCGCATCTGGTTCTAAGGGATATCGTTTGTGGTGTCCTGAAACAAGAAAGTTAGTCATCAGCAGGGATGTTACCTTTGATGAATCTGCCATGTTGAGCAAAGTAACTGAGAAGACCGATGGAATTTCGCAGCAGGTGGAGCAAACTCCGAAGCAGGTGGAGTTTGAAAGTAGAATCATTGACCCAGTTGATGGAAGTAAAACAGAAGTTGATTCTCCGTTGGCAGAAGACGAATCAGAAGAAGAAGACGTTTTAACCCAAGAACCTCAACAGCAACAAGAAAGTATTGCAGTTGATAGGCCACGACGACAGAATGTCAAGATCCCTGCTCGATACCAGGATATGGAAAACTTACCTACTCAGTTCAAAAATACGGTGGCCTATGCACTTTCGATAGTAGATGATGATGTTCCTTCCACATATAAAGAAGCAAACAGAAGTTTTGAAGTTGAAAAATGGAAGAAAGCCATGGATGAAGAGATGAAATCTCTTCAGAAGAATAATACGTGGCAATTGGCAAAACTACCTAAAGGCAAGAAGGCAATTGGATGCAAATGGGTCTATGCAAAGAAAGAAGGATTTCCTAACAAAGATGGTGTTCGCTACAAGGCAAGGTTGGTAGCTTGATGTATGCAATGGTGTGTACGAGGCCTGACATTTCACATGCAGTTGGAGTTGTGAGCAGATACATGCATGATCCTGGTAAAGGACATTGGCTAGCTGTGAAATGGATTCTACGGTACATTCAAAATACTGTAGATGTTGGTTTAGTATTTGAGCGGGATGATATAGTTGGTCAAGGTGCTATTGGATATTGTGATTCTGACTACGCGGGAGATTTAGACAAACGTCGGTCAACTACTGGTTATGTATTCACTCTTGCTAGAGCGCCAGTCAGTTGGAAGTCTACCTTGCAGTCTACGGTTGCTTTGTCTACTACAGAGGCAAAGTATATGGCAGTCACAGAGGCTGTGAAGGAAGCAATTTGGTTACAAGGTTTGCTTGAAGATTTAGGAATTGGTCAAAAGCACATCAAGGTGTATTGTGACAATCAGAGTGCTATTCATTTAGCAAAGAACCAAGTCTATCATGCACGTACAAAGCACATCGATGTTCGTTATCATTTTGTGCGAGAGATTATCGAAGAAGGTGGAGTGCAAATTCAGAAGATCCACACTGCAGAGAATCCCGCAGATATGATGACCAAGGTGGTGACAGCGATCAAGTTCAAACATTGTTTGAGCTTGATTAACATCTTGCAGATTTGAGTTGGCACCGGCGTCGCTGATCTGGAGATCGAAGAAATAGTTTGAAAATCACTAAGTCGCCAAGGTGGAGATTTGTTGTATATATGGCTCCTTAGTGCCTTTGTGAGAATCCCACATGGATTAAGAAACCATGGTGGGTTGGCTTTGTAAGGCTATAAATAAGCCTTCCCCTTTCACCTTTAAAACATCCAAAAAATATTTGTATTTCTTCCTCTCTATTGTAAGGGTGATTGCTAAGCTCAATCTTGCCCAAGTTGTAATTTGGAGTTCATCCAATTTTGAAGATAGTGGAAGTGGTCAGCGGCGCCCGAGGACGTAGGTAACATTTGTACCGAACCTCGTAAATTTCTGGTGTTCTTTATTTGTTTGCTTTTGTATATTTTTATTTATTATCTGCTTCGGTTTCTTTCAATATTATTTTGTCGGGTTTGTTTGGAGTTCTATTCACTAGTATTTGTGAATAGTAACTACTTCGGATAGGGAAAAATTACCCGATTTTCCCAACATGCATGAACGTCACTAATGACGTACTTCGATAGATCACAAGATATTTAAAAGCTCATATATCATGAGAGGATAATCACTCAACTATATATATATATATATATATATACACACAAGCGCGTATATATAATGACTCTACATTATCAGTCATTCTCAACAGTTAGGATGTTCTTATTAATTTCCGTTGTAGAAGTCTACAAAAACTTTTCTTTTTTGAAAAAAAAAAAAAAGAATTCTCAATAGATCTCAGTTATTGATTGCATACTGAGAATTCAAATCTAGATGATACTAAAACACACAAAAAGTAATGCCAAAGCAGCTGATTTGTATATGGTTGACCATGGAATCCCATATTTTCCTTTCCTAAACAGTCCTTCCATAAAGGGCCTGAACCATAGCACTACAAGCACACTACATAAAACCTCACCTAGCCCTGAGCCCTGCCCACCTGGTGATTGCAACCCTAGCAAACTCGTGGCCAATGCGGCCAGCTGCACCAGTAGAACCGTTGTGCCTAACACGAAAAATGCAGACTCATCGAAGATAAATTTTCCGGCATTTTCATCAACTTTATAGTCGTCAATGGAAGTACTAGACTGATGATCATCTAAGTCTTTCTTTGTAATTTCAAAGCTGGTCTCTGATAAACCCAAGAGCTTGAGTACTGTATTTAAAACTCCAAATATCCATGAAGTCATTGTGATAATTCTTGTCATGCTTTGGTTATTCCACCATGAACTAATTGAGAAGCCCATTCGGATGTACTCAGATAGAGTATAAAAGTTGTACACCACAAAAATCGCTGCAGGTATATATATTCCTGGTTCATGGAACTGCGTGCATGGCCATAATATCTTCTAAAATTAGCATGATTTAGATTGAAATTTTGTTCATCATAGAATCTAGTTCGATTGAAATTTGCACTCACCTTGGACAAGAAATTCGAGTCGGTGATGATGCAATAAGCCGGTAATGCTACATAGCAGAGCTCAGGAATGGAGCGTAAGCCCCAAAATTGGAAGAAGAGATAGGCCAGGCACTGCCTAAATTGGAGGTTGGCTGCAAGGGTAGCAGAGATGGGGTTATTTTTGCTGAAGAGAATTTCAAGCAGTCCCGTGGTCCACCTTTTCTGTTGAGTCATGGCTACGATCGAATTAGATGGTGCACAACCTAGAAAAGCTGGTGGGTTCGGGTTGCAATAGCCTGATCTCCAGCCTCTTTTATGAATCATCAACCCTGTTAGGATATCTTCTGCTGTGGATCCATATATCCACCCAACCTGGAAGAAGAACGTGTGTGTGTGTGTATATGCAACGTGTGTTATCATTAAAAAAAACATATTATTATTATAAAAATTTACTAACCTTTATATATATATATATATATGCAACGTGTGTTATCATTAAAAAAAAAAAAAACATATTATTATTATAAAAATTTACTAACCTTTTCACCCCAGCTACTACCGTACTCATAGGCAGAACCAGCAACTTGGTGTGCCGCATCAAGAGAGTTTGACGGGCTCATTGAAAAACCTATCTTTCCTTTCAAAGCATGAGCAGCTGATTTGATTAATTCCATTGAATTTCCAAATTCTTTTAGTAATATTTCATCATCATCTACCTTTCCTGCATTGGAAGGACAGTAAACTACTCATCAGAGACATTGGAGAAAATTTCAAAGGGTATAATGGAAGTACCATTCATCACCGAATTATATATTTAATGACAATTGAAGTACCATTCATCACCGAATTATAATATCTTCCACTGTCATTTTTTGTATCTTCTGGCCATAGACCATAAATAACTTTTCGTCTATGGAAGCACCCTGAGCCAATATAGAAAGGACCTTGAATTCCTATTATTCCTTTGCTCATATACTAATTAACATAAACACGGGAAACATAAACACATTAGTTAGAACTGATTAATCTTCTAATAAGCTTTTGTAAGTAATTGTTTGTAAATGTCATGATAATTACAAATTCTCTTTCACATTATTTAAATTCAACCAAATACCAATACTTGAGAATGAAACGTTACTCACTTCATGACTAACTACTAGGCCAATATTGGGGTTGTTGTAGAATAATTGAGGGCA
This sequence comes from Xanthoceras sorbifolium, assembly GCA_003430845.1. Taxonomy (NCBI): domain Eukaryota; kingdom Viridiplantae; phylum Streptophyta; class Magnoliopsida; order Sapindales; family Sapindaceae; genus Xanthoceras; species Xanthoceras sorbifolium. The sequence continues at coordinate 23,735,769 of CM010608.1, read as the reverse complement.
TTGAACAAAAGCGCAATCTTTTTCCTTGGAACCGAGAAGCAGACACATTGCATGACGAACAATCTGCGGATTATTAGCAAACATGTCGCAGTCCACATTTAGCATGAATGGAGCATTTGTCATTATCCCAGAGACCCTTGTCTGTTAATGATCATATATACACAAAAATTAGACAGAATATGTTACTGTACAGGAGTTAATTTATAAAGGGATGATTTCTTTCTTAACAGTACTTCTACAATTCATGTATACAGAGTTTATTTGAATTCAAGTATGCCTTGTAAACGCTTTACATGATGTGTTTATACAAATAGTTTACAGATTATTGTTATGTCTAATGTTTAAAAGAATAAAATATTATTTTATCAAAACTAGTTCCAGTAATTTATAGAGAATTCTAAGAGAATTTTATATTAACTTACAAGTACGTTCATTGCTCCCGCTTTGTAATGATGTGGATGCCCTGACTGCTTCTCTCTTGATATGTAAACTAAATGTGGTATCTCGTCTGCGTGACCTTTCTTATTTTTCCATATAATCTAAAATAAATAAATAATCATATAAATGAATATCAAAGTGAGTTACTCTCTCTCTCTCTCTCTCTCTTCTCTCTCTCTCTCTCTCTCTCTCTCTCTCTCTCTCTCTCTCTCTCTCTCTCTCTCTCTCTCTCTCTCTCTCTCTCTCTCTCTCTCTCTCTCTCTCTCTCTCTATATATATATATATATATATTTTGGAGAGTAAATAAAGTACCAAAATTACCTTGACTATTGCTGGGTGGTTTCGGGGTTCTGTATTGGAAAAAACAGCAAACTCGCCAGTTAGATCAAAGCCAAACCCAGCAGACTTTTTGGCTGCATCTTCTATGTTTCGTCTAAGTCGCTCATATTCTTCCTACAAAATGGAACCCATATTTTTAGAAGATAAATTTATTCTTCCTACAAAATAAATAATAATAAATAAACTTTCTTGACAGATTAGAAGATAAATTTTACTACGCACCTTCATATTTTTCCAATCTTGATGGAACTGCCATGAATTATGAGCTCCACTAGACATCACAGACTCATCTGAGAAGTACTTGAATGGAGCTCTAACTTTAACATTATATTTCTTACAAAATGGAACCCATAGTTTAGCCAACTTTGATGCTTCAACTAGAGCGTAGAAGTTGAGAGGAGAGCAGCCATCGTCCGACACATAGCAAGCTAGTTTGTTCGCCGGATAATCAAGTGCCATCAAAGACAGTACAGTGTTTACAGTGATGATGGGCGGTTCCAGCACTGGATCCGCAGTTGTCACGAACATGTCCACCGCTGGAAGCTCCTGTACCCTGTTCAATTTGTACATGTACCGAAGTTTCAAGAATATTTATAAAAGAATATTTATAACGGCATATTTATTATTTAAATGTCATGTTTTAACTTTATAGACACGAATCAGATTAGATTAAATTGGAGTGTTGGTTCCTTTAATTTATACAGGTAACATTTTCTGATTATACATGCTTTAAGAGTGGATTGGATTAAAATGGACTATTGGTTAGCATATTTATAGTTAAACCTAATGTTCACTACATGTGTCCAATACAGTAAAATTGCATATCAATGACAATGAAATCAAAGTTATAAATGTTACCGTTGCTCTAATAGTTCTGGGTGTATTTTGTATACGAGAGGAGTCCATCTGATGGTGACGATGATAACCCAGTTAAGGGTGAACCAGGACTCGCACATGAAAGCAAGAAACCATGGAAATCCATGGTCTTGGAGAGACAAAAGACGATAGACGAGGAGAGAAAAGAGAAGGAACAAGACAGTGACATCTGCAACTCTTTGAGTCTTGTTTTTTGAATAAATCTTTTCGAATAAAGGGAGAGAGGGGGGATTGGCAGCCATGGACGAGCAGAGGATGGAAGAATTTTGATTGTCTTCTTGTATATGTTTTTAACAAAAGTGTTTAATTATCTAGCACTTGCGTTGGATTATTACTGCACTTGCGTTGCATGACTGACCTTGGTTGCATATATAGGTGATGACGAAATTGCATAATTTCATGGCTTTATTAGGTATTTTTCGTGGGTTAAAAGTGATTATGGAAATTGACAACCTCCTAGTTAATTGGAAAATAAAATAAAAGGAAATAAGTTAGAATTTATAATCCAAATATAAAAGGTAACCTATTAAATCTTTCATTTATGGTAACTATATCGAATCTTTTATCTGATGGTGACTATTAATGTCATATGTCAATAAATAGTCTCCTATTATGACATAAATTCTTTTTTTTTTTTTTTAACATACCACTTATAGTGGTGGCCACTCGAACTCGAATCATTACCGGGCTGAATGAGCGTATTTGCCATCGAATCACTCTTATTATAATAGAATTAGAATTACCACATGTGCCGCAATTTTTTTTTTTGAAGGTCAAAAAAATATATTACCAAAACAAAACCAAAACTACTTCGCCATATCACCCAAAGTTACAGACTCCACTGAGACACTCCAAAAGAAACAAATTCGAATCTAAAGACAAAGCCAACATGGCCATAGCATGAGCAGCCCTATTAGAGTCTCTACGGACATAGCTAACAGACTGCACAACAAAACAATGAAGAGTAGAGAAAACGTCATTCAAAACTATCCCAAAATCAGAACTCAAAGGATAACTAGCACTGATGTGATTCACCACAATGGCTGCATTTGTCTCAAGAACAACAGGAAATTGTAGTGGTCAAAAATAGCTTAAAAAGCTTAGGCCCATAAGATGGCCCAAAAACTAAACCCAGCGCATGACAGGCATAACAATAGGTCTTGTAGTGTTAAAATCCATTGGTCGACAGATCCCCGCACGACCAAGAGGGCAACATTGCCCAGCTGCTACTATTCAACTAACTCAGTCAAACTTTGACTTAGTCTAATTTTTGCCCAATCAAAATAATCTTCGAGATATCAGGAATCCCGGATATCTCGGAGTACGACATTGCCAAAGATACGGATACAAACCGTCACTCCCAAACCCCTATAAATACAGCCTCATGGCTTCATTTTCAGGGGTTAAGCCATTTTACTCAAAAGCCATCACTCTGACACTGAGCAATCTGACTTATGCACAACGCTACCATAAGACCAGCTACGCACAACATAGTTTTCACTTTGCTATTATGGTCGATGTAGCGTCATGTAGCGCTCAATATACATCACGTACAACTTAACGCCAAGATTCAATATCTACCGCACGACATACCCTCAAATCAGGTATTAATAGTTTCATTTGTCCTTTTTCCTTTTAGATTCACTACCTAACTTGGGCGACAGAGGCTATTTGGCTGGCACCACCCCGGTGTCCCAAGAGCACGACACTCTTTTTCTTATTTTGCAGAACGTCGTCCCCTTATATCAAACATATTAGACCGCTAGGCCATCAAGCGTAGATTTCAGCATCTACAATTTGACGCCCACCATGGACTCGACGTTATTTGATCAGCGAATCTGTAATCACCAACATCAAACTTATGGTGGACAAATCAAACCCCATCATGTTGGAAGCTCAACTCACGGACCTGATGAAACAGATGAATGAGAACTCGGAGCGACTCCGAGTGCTAAAAGCGGAGAACAAGGCTATACAATGTAACGTCCTTATGGCCCTTCATGAAATGGGGCATGGACATAGTAGGGAAAACGCCGACCGCTACAGAAGGAAAATTTTACATATTAGTCCTTACAGACTACTTCAGCAAATGGGTCGAGGCCGAAGCCTATCAACAAATCCAAGACTTCGAAGTCAAAGGATTCATTTGGAAAAACATAATGTGTCAATTCGGCATCCCAAAGGAAATAGTCACCGACAATGGATCTCAGTTCATTTTCTTCAAATTTCAAGACTTCTGTGAAAAGTATGGAATCAAGTTGAGCTTCTCAACACTTCGATAACCCACAGTCGAACGGACAAGCAGAATCGACCTACAAGACATTCGTCAGCACCTTGAAGAAGAAGCTCGACGCAGTAAAAAGGTTTTGGGTCGACATACTCCACGAATTACTATCGTCGTATAGAACCACTCCTCGAGTGTCAATTGGTCAAACACCTTTCTCCTTAATCTATGGGGCAGAAGCCGTCTTACCAAGTCGAGTTAAAAATTCACACTACAAGAATCGAGCATACCACAGAGGAAGCAAACTCACAAGCAGTTTCATACGAACTCTACACACTTTATGAACGTTGAGACCAAGCCTTCATCAGACTAGCGAACTACCAACAGATGGTCGCTCGACACTACAACAAGAATGTCCGCATTTAAGCTTTCAAGGAAAGAGATTGGGTACTTTGTCGCATGTTTCAAAACACTAAAGAACCTGGAACTAGCAAGCTAGGCCCGAGATGAGAAGACTCCTACCAAATCAGAAAAATAGTCGGGCAAGGCATATACAAATTGCGCAACACAGACGGTCGTGAGATCAACAATAGCTGAAATGCCATACACTTAAAACAGTATCATTTCTAAACTCAACTTCTTTCGTTCATTATTTTATTATTATGAGATTTTACTAACTTAAGCATCGGAGGGCCGTTGGCCACAACGGCCAATGGCGGACCAAATCCTCATCGACAGGTCGAAGCTTCAAACAGCGACCCTGCTCTTATGGCAAGCTAAAGGGCTCGACCAACGCTCAAACTACTCTACACACGAGCTAAACCTCTCGACAAATAAGTTTCCAAGCTTTCAAACAAAAGACTTAAAGACTGGGGGCGATAATACACACAGCAAACGACTTTGCTCTACACACGAGCATCGCATCGCATCATTGTAAGCCAAATTTATGAATCTTATCTTATCTTAAAGTTTTCTGTGTTGTGCCCTATGTTCTAATAAATAACCATTACAATTTGCTCTACATACAAGCATGTTAAGGACTTAATCGATTTTCAAATTGGTTAGGCCTTGATTTCGTTGATGTCGTGCACTCCATTACAATTTGCTCTACATACGAGCATGTTAAAGACTTAATCAATTTTCAAATTGGTTAGGTCTTGATTTCGTTAGTGTCATGCACTCCATTATAATTTGCTCTACACACGAGCCTGTTAAGGATTTAATCGATTTTTAAATTGGTTAGGTCTTGATTTTGTTAATGTCGTGCACTCCATTACAATTTACTCTACACACGAGCATGTTAAAGACTTAATCTATTTTCAAATTGGTTAGATCTTGATTTTGTTAACATCGTGCACTCCATTACAATGTGCTCTACACACGAGCCTGTTAAGGACTTAATCGATTTTCAAATTGGTTAGGTCTTGATTTTGTTAATGTCGTGCACTCCATTACAATTTGCTCTACACACGAGCATGTTAAGGAGTTAATCAAAATTTTAAATTGGTTAGGTCTTGACTTCGTTTAATGTCGTATACCTCATTATAATATGCTCTACACACGAGCATGTTAAGGATTTAATCAATTTTTAAATTGGTTAAGTCTTGATTTCATTAATGTCGTGCACTCTATTGCAATACGCTCTATACATGATCATATAAAAGATTTAATCAAATTTTAAATTGGTTAAGTCTTGATTTCGTTAATGTCATGCACTCTATTGCAATACGCTCTACACATGAGCTTGTTAAGGACTTAGTCAAATTTTCCAATTGCTTATGTCCAAATTTTCAAATTGCTTATGTCTTGATTTTGTTAATGTCGTGCCTTCCATTACTATGTGCTATGCATACATGCTCTTTTTGCGACTAAGCGTTGAAACACTGGTCAAAGATTTTCTGGTCTACATCCAGGACTCGACTTACTCCTATATCCTATCATACAAGTAGTTTTTACTGATACACTTTTGCATGACTTACACTTGCCTACGACAAAGGTCAAGCACCTCACACTTTCTCCTATGTTATTTCGCAGAACTTCATTACATTACTTAACATTTTTTAGCTTTTGTTCAAACAAGCAAAGTACAAACGATTCTACACACGACATACGAAAAAGGAGAAATTTTATTCAAACTGCATGACATAAAATATTAAACAAAATATTCAAAAGGGAAATTCTTGGCCTAACAAAAGAAATCAAAAGGGCATGGTGACCCAGTTCAACAGGAGCAATTCTCGGCTCCCAAAGAAAAATAAAAGGCACTAAGGCCCAGTTCGATATTAAAAGTAAAAACAAGGTGTAACGTCGACGTCGTCCACCTATAGGTTCAGTTGTTGTTGTTGTTTCTGCTGCTGCTGCTGCTCTTGCTACTCGACATCCGATGCACGATTGGTCTCCACTGGGTCATCATATGAGTTATTGACCAGCAGCGCCTCATCCTCCTCCTCCACTGCCAATGCCTTGATATCTTCCCAAGCGATATTGCCCCGTCGACGTCCCAACTGTCAGCCTTTCCATCCTTATATTCTTGCATGATATTGGCTAGAGTCTGGAACACCACGTCATATGCTATATTTTTGCACTTCTCCATGATAGTGCTGATTTGGCCTAGAAGGGTTGTCGACCTCTACCTTGTGCTCCATCTGAAGCCTATCTTTATTTGCTGATAGCACGGCGACTCGCCTTTCTTACTCCTCTAGCCTCGCGTCCATCTCCTGCACGGCAGTCCTCTATCGCAGCTCCTCCAGCGTTTCATCGTCGAGTGCCTTTTTTAGAGCCGTATCCACTGGTTACTCTCTATTAAACATTCGGCGGTGTTAGAGAGTTCATTCTTCAGGTAAACATGAATTTTGAGAGCCTGAATACACACGACACTGTCATAACCAAAATTGTCGAGCACTGAAACATCAAAATAAACAAACAAGCACAACTTACTTGGAAGGCACTACCAATACCACAATCAATGGTGGTAAGCACTACAGAGTCCCTCAAGAGCTAGGCGTCGCATAGAAGAAAGAACTGATCGTCGCCTCAAATCAAAGCTTTGTAGTCATTGAAGGCCGTAACACCAGCAGGGAGGAGATCTCGACACCAGGGCTCGACTCTTCCACCACATTTTGCTTATTCTTGGCAGGCTTAGAGGCATCCTTTGCCGCAGGAGTTGTCTGAGAAGAAGCGGGGGCAGGTGTCGTGGGCTAGCTTGACTTCAGCATCTCGGACACGTCTTGCTGACCGCTTGACGTTTTATGATTATTAGTGGCAGATGCTAGTGCCCTCTTACGATGACGTGTCATAGCCTCATTAGCAGTCATGATCTTCGGTTTAATGCTTGACATAGAATCTGAAGCGAATTTATGCTCGACCTTAGAAATCAGAGTAAGAAACTAGGTTCCATAAAACAATTCAAAACAATGTCGAACCCAAGCGTAAGTAACCAAATTTTTTAATTTGGAAAAAGGAGCCTTTGGTGTTAAAATCGGCGCGTGCCCACAAGTGACTTGGCTTCAAGTTCTCCTCACTTAACAGCTTATTCCAACTTCGTTCAGTGGGATCGACAGATAGAATACGTAACGTACGAGCCTCGTTTGTACAGTTTAGAAGAGTTTTAGCGGTTGCGACAGTATCGGCAAAACAAGAAACGACTTAGAGACACCATCAAAAGATAAGAAAAGCACAAATAAAAAATAAATACCCTATGAAATCCCACAAGGGATGTTCCACGTCAAGCGGACAGTACGACCATCCTCGTATGGCCCCGTAACAAACTCGCCCCGTGCAAAAAAATACCTATCCTTCCACCCATGATCGTTAGTCGTGAGGTCAGTGATAAGGTGTGGTCGGTAAGGTTGAGCAGAGATCAGGTAGTGGCCTGGCTCGTCTTCATGGTTCTTCATATAATATGTATAAAGAAAGTTTCCCAACGAGAAAGAAAACCCCTTGCTTGTGGAAGACCTCGATAGACATAAGTAATCTCCAGCCGTTGGACATCAGCTGACCTGGAGCAACGTCGAATAAATGCAACACCCAGCGACTTAGAGCGGGCACTGGGCAACTGAAACCCTGTTAAAAGGGCAACTCGTAGAAGCAGATCCAGTCGCCATCTGCTGAGTCGGCACGCTCTGTCGGCCGGGGCAACCTCAGCTTGACAAATTCAGAGATCCCATACCGGAATCTGATCTTTAATAGATCAAACTCAGTAAGCCTACTGGCTGGACTTAGACCCATAGACAGGATCCCACCACTAGATGTCTAGGCCTCCGCTCTCCAACCTGACTCGTCGATGTCTCCCCCTTAACGGCCCCCATTAGGATGTTGTTCACTACTATTGTCGATGGCCCACTATCAAAATCAGGGTCCAAATTTGTCCCCTCGTGGTGCTTATTTGGGCTATGAGGCGCGACTCACTATCAGTTGACTCTCTCTTCATTTCACTCGAAGCGCTCGACTCGCTCACATTGCTTAGTTCATCCTCTTTCATCACCTTGTCAATTGGCCTCGACATGACTCATAACACTGTCGAGCAAAAATAAACAAAGCTTAGCGAGAAGGCAAAAACTAAACCTACAAGGCTCTACGCTCGACACTAATGTAAGCAGTGTAGGAAATCTACTGCTAAATTCCCTAGAAATACCTACAAACAGTTTTTCATACAAAAACTAACCTAAATGAAGATCTAGAGGCAGTTTTCTAACAAAAATGAAAGAAGTTTCTAGTGCAAGAAATCAAGAACAAGAACACAATAGAAATGAACATGGCAGTACGCAAAAAACGCAAGGAACATATTCAAATAAAATAAAAAATGATGAAAACTTATAGCAAGTGTGTTCTAAAATACATACATTGAAGATCGAAGAATGAGAAACTGGAATCTCGCTGAAAAATCGCCTTGAACAAAAGGAATTTTTGCTTTAGAAAGTGTTGCGTTCTACAGAGAGAAAATGAAGAAATGCGAAGTGGGAAAAAGAAAAAGAGGGGGAAAGCTTGCTTTAAATAGATTTCAAAAGGTAACCGCATGGGCGACACGTGGCAGCCAACGGTTTGCTGCATACTGTCCCATGTGACAACTAATGAGATGCCTCATCATTGTAGCCACACTCATTCCTCGAAACTATGCGAGCATTCAATACGACACGTCAATTCCAACCGTCACCTCAAGCAGTCGATGAGACATCACTAAAGACTCCTACGGTCGACATCAACACTTCAACTTATGTAACAATACATTCATAACTCTTCAAAGCGCGACTTTGTCGAGTGTCCACTCCAACACTATGGTCGCCGATGTCGACCCCTCTAGACCGACTTCGCATTGCCAAGTTCACGATCGACAGTTATCACTGCACGGCTTCTACAAATGCAGACTTCGAAATCCAACTCGACATGTGACCTATTTTAGTCGAGCTCTCTGTTCTACTTGTTGGTTCCATTTCTTGATAAAAAATGGGCCTTCATCTTTACTTAACTTTACCTACTTTTGTTCCATTCCCGAGTAATTATCGGTTTTTTTTTATGTTTTACTCTAGTGTGCAGGTAAAAAGGTTTTGTACTTAATTGAAGAGTTTTGGTGGATTATATCGAAGATTAGAAGAATTATTAGTGCACAGCTGTCGTGTTTCAGAGACCGTCATAAATTCCATAAAATGAACTAGGTTGCGATCCTTATATTTCTGGAAAGGTCTAGATGTCTACCTTCCAAAATATTTTACAGTTTGTGATTCTGAGTTTTTTTAGAGAAAATTATGCTCATTTTCGCATCAGTATGCGGACCCGTGACTTAACCAGTGACTAGGGTCGCGACTTATGCAAGTTGTGCGTTATAATTCTAGAAATAGGTCGAGGCACTTGCGACTTGACCTACAACTTGACTCGCGACTAGCTCAAGTAGTGGGCGGACTAAAAATTGCCCTAATTAGCTCAAGTATAAATGGAAAAATGTGAAAAATAAAAAGGAGTTCGGCTGGGACTTAGAGAGCACGACCAAGAGGAGAAAAAGAGAGAAAAGGAGAGGCCAAGGGGGAGAGGAAGATCATCTTGGAGATAAGAGGGTGCGGATTCGATCCTTTAGCCATCTTCTCAACACTAAGCTTAGATTTGAGAGAAAGAGAAAGCTAGAAGAAGTTTTAATTGGAAGAGGACGAGAGTTCATACGTTCCAGGAGTTCTTCTATCCATTTCCTTCTTTGATTTTGATTCTTGTATCTCTCTTTTACCATTGTTAAACATGTTTAATTGTAATTTATTGATTATGACTTAAACTTGTAAGTTAGGGTTTTGATGAATCATTTTCCTTGATAGTTGAATAAATTGATAGTTTGATTTATTGTGATTGATTATTATTTGGTTGAGTGGTATTATTTAATGGCCTGCATTTAGTTGAGTTTATGGTTGTGTGTTATGAATCGAGAGGTGACGCCCACAACGTATTCGATGTAATATCTACCATAGGTAGAATTAGATAGAGATATGCTAATTTACTTATGTGATCATATAATGTGTTTATTGTGATTAATGCATTTTCATGCACTTGGATATCCATCGAGAGATAGGATATTAGTGTATATGGTAATAGGTTTGATTTATCTCGAGAGAGAATTTTGGATAATCTAGATGAACACGGTCATCAACATTGATAATTAAATTGCAATAATGTGCTTTCGTGAAATTCAATTGAATGGATGAGATGAATTCAAATACCCTAGCTAATCTCTCATATTGGTCCGTGTTTTCTCACTTTTGCTTATTCTATGTTTATGATATTTACATCTTTAATTTTCTTCATATAAACTTTCTGATTGTCCAAATAGATATAGGTTTAGTTAATTTTAATACTCAACACCTAAATATCCCTGTGGAGACGATAATTTACTCATTCTTCATTACTTGTGCCGACCCCGTTGATCGGTCATTAATTGTTCTATTTTTCCTCCCCTTAGACCTTATCTTTTGATCGAGTTTTCGAGTGAATTTGGCACTTTTGATGTGTTTGTTGAGCTTGCATAGGTCTTATACGATTATTATGGAATTACGCGAAGAATGGAAGTTTTGAGCCAAAATCGTGGATTTCTGGTCCAGAGGGTACCATTACCCATGTCTCATAACCGTAGGTCGCCATAGGAGGTCGCGGTGAAGATGTGAATTTCAAGCAGTGAGTATGGTGAGCAACCACAGCGATCGTTGGTCACGCTACACCCGTCGCGGCGAAGAAAGCAAGTTCCTCCATTGAGCAGCACGAGCATCCACTGCCAGCATAGGTTGCTGCCCACCATCGCGATGAAGAAGCTGTTGCCGTCCAGTGAGCACCACGACCAAGCGGCGCGACCATTGGTCACGGCGGTGCATTTTCTGCCCTAATTTTTTGCGCCTATAAATACAAAACTGAGAGGTAGAGTTAGGGTTCCTCTTAGCTTGTCCCGAGCTGCGGCCATACACGATTTTCAACTTATTTTCACCTCCAAAACACCAAAGAACATCATCAAACACCAAGCTTCCCATGTTTATCGATTAATCATAAAGGAAAATGAAGTTGAAGGAAAAGAAGTCTCAGCTGGACCAAAGCGGGATTTCAAATTCTTGACATCTATGAATGGGTTGTTTCACTTCCCTTATCTTTTCTTTTTGTTTTATTGATTGTATGAGTGGCTAGTTTTATTATTGTTAGGTGGTCATGGGACCATGAACGGATTTGGATTCTATTGACTATGTAATATTTTGATAATTCATTGCAAGATACAGACTTAGAGTTTTATTTTATATTATCGATTGCGATTTATTCTCGTGTCTATACATATACGAAACTAGCTTGCAAGTTTCTTGATTAATAGCAATTTGATATGGTTGTAATTTATATGAGAAATCATTAGGTTGTAAGAGGGCGTTAATTGACTATAAAATCAATACTAGGTTAATTTTGATAAGAAAGTACTAAATTGATCTAGGTATTAGATTAAATATGGGTTTTCTTTTGAATGCACTCTAGGACCAATAGATGCATTTAATTGGAATTACACACCATTGCGTGACCAATACTACATGGTGTGCACTAAGCTATATAAGTCTTGTCTTGCTAATAAAGTGCTTCATAGTAGTCAATATATTCATCCTTAGCTGGAATTGGGACCGTGTGACCACCTAGCTCTTTCTCTCATCGAATTCGTCTAGTTTTATTTCGTGTTTTAGTAGTTTAATTTAGTTTAGTCCAAAACCAAAAACCAATTGTTTTACTTTTATTGTCGTAGTTTATACCTCTAGTTTTAGGATTAGTACCACTACTTCCTTATGGATTCGACTCCGTACTCATAGAAAATTATTACTTCGACACATCCTGCACTTGAGATTTATCCCACGCGTGTGAGCGTGTCACCCGTATACTTGTGGGTACAAAAAGGCATAACACTACTCTCATAGTTATATATATATATATATATATATATATATATATATATATAAAACTAAGAGAGTAGGGGGCAAACTATAGTGGTCAAAAATAGCTCAAAAAGTTTAGGCCTATAAGACGGCCCAAAATGATTAAAACGGCCCAAAACCAAACCCAGAACACGATAGGCCCAACAATATGCCTTACAGTGTTAAAATCCATCAGTCAGCAGATCACCGCATGACCAAGAGAGCGATATGGCCCAACCACCACCAGTCAACTGACTAGTCAGTCAAACTTTGACTAAGTCAGTTGACTTGCTCTAACTTGCCCTATCAAAATAGTCTCCGAGATATCAGGAATCCTGGATATCTCGAAGCACGACATCGCCAAAGATACTAATATGAGCCGTCACTTCCAAACGCTTATAAATACAGCCTCATGGTTTCATTTTCAGGAGTCAAGCAATTTTACTCAAAAGCTATCACTCTGACACTAAGCAATTCGACTTATACAGGATGCTACCATATGACCAGCTACGCACGATATGGCCTTTCATTTTATTGTCACGCTCAACGTAATGCCATATTGCGCTCAACATATATCACATACCTCTTAATGTCACGATTCAATATCTACCGCATGACATACCCTTAAATCAGGTATTAATCGTTTCACTTGTCCTTTCCCCTTTTAGATTCACTATCTAACTTGGGTGTCAAAGGCTATTTGGCTGGCACCACCCCAGTGTCCCAAGAGCACGAATCTTTCTTTCCTATTTTGTAGATTGTTGTCCTCTCATACAGAACAGATTAGACCACCAGGTCATTAAGCGTAGATTTCAGCATCTACAACCATACAAAAGATAATAGCAATGGGCCTACTCTACCGATTACACCTGCTGGTTATCAAGATGAGGTTGTTGCTGCTTCTATTCCAAGCATGAGAAAGAAGAGTTGGAAGTGCCAAGCTCGGTTTGGGATAGCTACTGAAGATGAGTGCACTTATATTGTAGCGTTAGACAAGCGGGTGGTCTGCCCCGGTATAAATGAGGATGATTTAATGCTGAAAAAAAAAATCAAAATAACGACACCAGTAGAGTATGATTATGATATGATATCGACAGGTGCGGTTAATCCGGCCTGCTGGATGCCATGAAAACCATATTCTAAAACGTTCAGAGTCTGAGAAATACCCGGACGTTCAAAGCTTTACAATGGTATATACCAAAACTTCCCTCTGATGTGGTTTTTCTTATGGAGACTCATTCAGATGTTCGTTCTATGGAGTTGTTACGTACTAAATTTGGGTTAATTGGTAAGTTAGTGATTGAGTGTTCTGGTCAAAAGGGTGGTTTATGTTTGTTTTGGACAGCAAATATGGATGTCTGTTTGCTTTCTTTTGGTCTTTTTCATATTGAAGTGAAGGTAGTTTCTCATCAAAAGAAGGCTTGGCGTTTCACGGGGTTTTATGGTAATCCAGATCCTGGATAGAGGATTCACTCATGGACTTTGTTGCATCGTCTACATGGTCTCTCATCTCTTCCGTGGCTGTACGAAGGAGACTTAAACGAAATTACTTGTGATAGGGAGAAGGTTGGGGGAAGTCGAAGCCGAATCATCTTACAAGGAATTTTCTCGACGTTCTTGATTTCTGTGGGTTGGATGAGGTGGAATTCCATGGACCTATGTTTTCTTGGAGCAATAAACGGAGTGGTGCAACAATGATCCAAGAGAGGTTATATAGGTGCGTGTGAAACTCAGCTTGAAAATCTTTGTTCCCGGCTGCGGAAGCTGCACACTTAGGTTTTTGGAGTTCCGATCATAGACCAGTTGTTCTTCATATGCTTGAATCAAGTCGGAATTATCTTGATCATCGTCTGGTGTTACGCCTTTTTGTACCCGCAAGTATACGGGGTCGATATAAGTAATACAATGATGAATAAATTATTCTCTCCACAGGGATATTTAGGCGTTGAGTACTGGAATTAACTAAGCCTACTTCTATTTGGACAATCAGAAGGTCTAAAAAAGGAAAATAAAAGATAGAAATAAGAAAACATAAAAAGAAAACAAACAACCAATATGAGAGATGAGTTAGGGTATTTGAATTCACCTAATCCATCCAATCGAATTTCATGATAGCACATTATTGCAGTGTCATTATTCATGTTGATGATCGTGTTTATCTAAATTATCCAAAGTCTCCTCTCGAGGTAAATCGGATCTATTACTATATACACTAATATCCTATCTCTCGATGGTATATCTAAGTGCATGAAAATGCATTAGTCACAATAAATACCCTATATAATCACACAAGTAAATTAGTAGATCTCTATCTAATTCTACCTATGGTGGACATTACATCGAGCACGTTGTGGGCGTTTCCTCTCAGTACATAACACACAACTAAAATATCAACTAAATGCAGGCATTCACATTCAGAAGCATTAAGCATAATAATACCACTCAACAATATAATAATCAACAACAACAAATTAAACAATCAATTCATTCAAGTTTCATAGAAAATGATCCATCAAAACCCTAACTTACAAGTTTAGTTCATAATCAAAGATTTACTACCAAACATGTTTTTCAATAATAAAAGAGAGTTACAAGTAAGAAAATAAAGAAGGAAAGGGATAGAAAAACTATAGGTGCGATGAACTCTCGTCCTTCTTCTGTTGCGAATTCATCTAGCTTTCATTTTCTCCAAATCCAAGCTTGATGGTGAGAATATGGCTCAAGGATTGAATCCAAACCCTCTTGTCTCTAAGGTGATCTTCTTCTCCTTCCTTTGCCTCTTCTTCTCTCTCTTAGTCTCTTCTTGGTCCTCTAATTAGATCCCTAGCCGACTCTGGTCGAACCCTATCTTATTTGCTCTTAACTCTTCCTTTTATAACAGGCCGATTAGGTCATCCTAGTCAGGCTCGCGACTTGGCCAAGTCGCGGCCACATTGCGAGTTTAAGTAGCGTCTGCCTCTAGAGTTGTGTGAAATTAGTCTTCGCGACTTAGCAACTCACGGCTTCAGATCGCGTGAGCCTCGGGTTTTAGCTGGAACATTTGCCTTTGCGACTTGCTCAAGTCGTGGCCAAGTCGCGACGGCAACTTGCGTGTGGCACTGGACTTCTGAAGATGCTTGGCCTCCGCGACTTGTCAAGTGGCGAGCCAAGTAGCGAGGCTTCGCACAAAAATGACTGGAATCGACAGAAGTCTCCGAAAAGATCTAATACCTGCACACTCAAGGAACACATCAAAAACACCCGATAAATACTTGCGAATGGGACAAAAGAAGGTAAAGAAATGTACTAATAAAGGCCTATTTTTTTTTATCAAGAAATGCAGCCAATAAATACCCCCAAACCTAACTTTTGTTCGTCCTCGAGCAAAATCGGAATGAAACTAAAAAAGCAAACAAAAACAAAACGAAAACTAAAACAGCAAAAAATATAAATAAAAACAAACAACTAGCCTAAACCACTTTCGTAGGTCACACGATGGCACTTAGCATGTGCCACAAGCCTTTTAAACCCCTAGGTGTCCCTAGTAGACGGGTTATAGTCTCGTAAGGGTTTACCAGTAACAATACCCATAAACATATCTCTGAACATTAAGGAACAATTAATTTGTCAAATGAAACAAAATCCATTAAGATAAAAGTTAGCAAAAGCAATAAGTAAAATTCAAATGCATCCACTCTCACAATTTTGCACCACTTGCCACGCACATGCCAACACTCTGAGAATCTTAAACCAAAAACAATTGTGTTCAAATAACCGGAACTTAGGCAACACACTCATCAAACACATGCGGAAGGAATTTATGCTCAAATAAATACGAATATACATCGCATGTGAAAATCAATTTGAAAAACGCTATTTTGTCGCAAATATATCTCATTGAAGGAATCAAACATTATGAACAAGATATCAACATGAAAACCTCTACATTAAAGCAAGACTCCCCAAAAGATCAGCAGATCTTAATAAAGGTTATAATGGAGCTATTGGGTGATGGGTTAAGAAAGAAATGGAACATGGGAATGCAAAAAGTTTTCAATCAAGTTAAGAGATTACATAGCATTTTTCAATAAACGGAAACATAGCATTTTTCAATAAACGGAAACATCTCTTTTATTTTTCATTTTTTTTATGCCATAATGCTTTGCATGATTCCCTTCTTCTTCTTTTTTCTGCTTTTTTTTTCAATAACAACATACAATCTTGGCATATTTCTTGTGAAATTCATCCATGTAATTATTTTATTTTCTTATTATCTTAAAATGATCCAAGCTAAAAATGAGAGGCTATTTTATACACAGAGCTTGGTTTTGGATTTAT
Source organism: Xanthoceras sorbifolium (assembly GCA_003430845.1). Lineage (NCBI taxonomy): Eukaryota > Viridiplantae > Streptophyta > Magnoliopsida > Sapindales > Sapindaceae > Xanthoceras > Xanthoceras sorbifolium. The sequence continues at coordinate 23,719,173 of CM010608.1, read as the reverse complement.
ATAGGTGATGAAAGAAAAAGCTTCTAAGTATTTGGCTTCAAAATGGTTATTGGAGCACACACAAGGATACGATAAATTTTTGGATTTATAGTAGCTCAACATGCATACCCTATATCATTTCTAAAGGGGAAAACCAACTCAACATAGGGTAAACACATGATATCTTTGATGCTGTTCAAAAATGTTCAATGCAAAGCCTAAATGAGATCAAATTAATCAATCAAAATTGAAGATAAGTATGTAAAGAGTAGAAATAAAAATACCCACTCAAATAATAAAGTATAAGCTCAAAAACTCACTGGGTAAGTCTCCACTATTTATCCTAGTCGATCGACCATGGCATGTTTTCACCAAAAAGATAAACAGAGTGCAACACAATGTGGTGCAAAACATGGCACAAAAAAATCTGAGTGGTCACAAACAAATTAAAATTCATTGAAAAAGCTAACTATTATGCTGCAACGGAAAGCATACACATGACAACAATAAAGGTTTAAAATGTTCAGAATCTACACTAAACACTGACTAAACGTACATGGCATTGTTACACATATGTCTCCCAAACGCTAAGTGTAGATGAGATGTCTAGGTTTTCAGCCGTATATGGCAACTAACCACACCCAAAACACAAGAAAAATTAAAAGAAAACAAACAACCAAAAACCACCCCCAAACCTAAGAAAAACATTGTCTCCAATGTTTTAAAACCTTATGCACGAGGAAAACTGGCTAAACAAAGAAACAAAACTAAAAATAAAGAATAAGAACTAACAACAATTTAACTAAACACACAAACAAAAACATAAAAATCACAACCAAATACTTCAATAGTATTTACATCCAACCAAACTTCCCCTGAATTTTAAAATTTTCAACACAAGGCACATCACTTCAAATCAGCTCATGGGCAAGGGTTACTAACTACTAAGCTACAAAATTTAAACCAATAAATAAAAATAAAAAAATAATATACAGATGTCACCTGATCATTTGAGTTTTTGCACACCTGCCCCATAATTGGTATCTCCTCATCAGTTTACCGCACCATCCTAACCAAATAATTGAAAGAGAAGATGACTCTTCCAGCACTACATACCTCAAATGAGAAGGTATCTTTTTACAGCCCAAGTGTGGCGGTTGCTTAAAAAGGCGAAGGCGGTTTGGGCTTCCCTTCTCCGACATCTACACAAATGTATGTATCTTAGTGGCTCTTTTCTTTTGCATTGGTACTGTGGACTAGACATAACTCAAGTGGTTTTGGAAGGGTAGATGCATCATCTCCATAAAATAATTTCTTGCTCCCTTCCGTCTTTACTTGATCAACCCAAATCGGCTGCTCAACTCGCTTTTTGATTTCCAAGGCTGTTTGAGCCATTGGATCTCAGTAGCTAATTGGTTGATTTGAATCTCCAAGCTTTGGGCAGCTGCTTGAGTATGTTGATCAACTTGATCAACTTTAGCTTCTAGCTTCTTTAGGGCCTCATCTTGGGAATTCATGAATTTAATAATCATGTCTTCCAAAGCTGCATCCTTTTTCTGTTGTTCCCGAATATCCGTCCTTGTCATGTAGTCGACAAGCATGTCTTCCAGTCTTGACCCATTTGCTTGCTGGTTGATCCATGAATAGTCAGCATGATTGCTCCACCCAGGATTGTATGAACTCAGGTAGGGGTTATTCTGTTGATAGTGTACATAATGTTAGTACTACATTTGTTCATAGCGGCTCTCAGCAAATGGATTGTCCACCTGACAATCAGTACTCACATGCAGCCTCCTACATAAGAAACAACCCAAAAGTGCTTCATAGCCACTAGTTGCCACTTCCTCGGTAAGCACTTACGCCTCATACCAAGAATACATGTCCTATACAGAAAAAGATATAAACAAAAAATGATAAAAATAAAAATAAAATATATACAAATCCAAATTAGCTGTAGATCTAATCGGTATTAATATCAACACAACTAAAATATCCCCGGCAATGGTGCCAAAAACTTGTTACACCTTTTGTGCCCGCAAGTATACGGGGTCGGTACAAGTAATACAATGATGAATAAATTATCATCTCCATAGGGATATTTAGGTGTTGAGTACTGAAATTAACTAAGCCTACTTCTATTTGGACAATCGGAAGGTCTAAAAGAGAAAAATAAAAGATAGAAATAAGAAAACATAAAAAGAAAGCAAACAGCCAGTATGAGAGATGAGCTAGGGTATTTGAATTCACCTAATCCATCCAATCGAGTTTCATGACAACACATTATTGCAGTTTAATTATTCATGCTGATGACCGTGTTTATCTAAATTATCTAAAGTCCCCTCTCAAGGTAAATCAGACCTATTACTACGTACACTAATATCCTATCTCTCGATAGTATATACAAGTGCATGAAAATGCATTTAGTCATAATAAATACCCTTTATAATCACACACGCAAATTAATATATCTCTATCTAATTCTACCTTTGTTGGACATTACATCGAGTACGTTGTGGGCATCTCCTCTCAGTACATAACACACAACCAAAATATCAACTAAATGCAGACATTCACATTCAGAAGCATTAAGCATAATAATACCACTCAAAAACATAATAATCAACCACAATAAATTAAACAATCAATTCATTCAAGTTTCATAGAAAATGATCCATCAAAACCCTAACTTACAAGTTTAGTTCATAATCAAAGATTTACTACCAAACATGTTTTTCAATAATAAAAGAGAGCTACGAGCAAGAAAATAAAGAAGGAAAGGGATAGACAAACTCTAGGCGCGATGAACTCTTGTCCTCCTTCTATTGCAAATTCGTCTAACTTCCACTTTCTCTAAATTCAAGCTTGATGGTGAGAATATGGCTCAAGGATTGAATCCAAACCCTCTTGTCTCCAATGTGATCTTTTTCTCATCCCTTTGCCTCTTTTTCTCTCTCTTGGTCTCATCTTGGTCCTCTAATTAGAGCCCTAGCCGACTCTGGTCGAACCCCCTTTTATTTGCTCTCAAGTCTTCCTTTTATAACAGACCGATTAGGTCATCCCAGTCAGGCTCGCGACTTGTCCAAGTCACGAGTCTAAGTCACGTCTGCCTTTAGAGTTGTGTGAAATTGGTCTTCGCGACTTAGTAACTCGCAGTAAAGTCGTGGCTTCAGATCGCGTGAGCATTAGGTTTCAGCTAGAACATTTGCCTTTGCAACTTGGCCAAGTCGCGACGGTAACTCACATGTGGCTCTGGACTTTTGAAGATGCTTGGCCTCCGTGACTTGTCAAGTGGCGAGCCAAGTAGCGAGGTTTTGCACAAAAATGATTGGAATCGACAGAAGTCTCTGAAGAGACCTAAAACCCGCACACTGAAAGAAAACATCAAGAACGCCCGATAAATACAGGCGAACTGGACAAAAGAAGATAAAGAAAGGTAGTAATGAAGGCCCATTTTTGATCAAGAAATAGAGCCAACATTTGGCCTATCGCTTTCATTTTGAAGCTTACTCGACTGAATTGGAAGATTGCTTAAAATTGGTCTAGGAGGCTTGGAACCATGCAGACGATGGGCTAGATAGTGTGTAAGCTAACGTTGCTTGTGTGACAACTTCTGTGTCACAGTGGTACAGGCAAAATAGATCAGTTATGAGGGAGGCCATCAAACAGCAGTAAAACCGCTTGGATAAGTTAAGAAAGTGTGATGATATCGGCTGTTGGGATGAGATTAGGAGATTTGAATTTGATTTGGATAAACTCTTGAAAACCAATAAGGAATATTGGCAGTAATGATCCTGGGTTGAGTGGCTGCGTAGCGGAGACCGTAATACACGGTTTTTCCATGTAAAAGCCACGACCAGGAGGCCAGTGGAGGAGGTGATGCAAGAGGTCGAACTAAGCAACGTGAGCGAGTCAAGCAAATCGAGAGAGTCGAGCGCTTCGAGTGAAACAATGAGAGAGTCGACTGATTGTGAGTCATGCCCCATTGCCTACATAACCACTATTAGGGTGATAGATTTGGACCCTGATTTTGATAGTGGGCCCTCGACAGTAGTAGTGGACGACATCCTAGTAGGGGTCGTTATGATATGTTCATGCTTTTGGCGAGCGCTAAACCATCGATGAGGGCTTCATTGTTTGTTGCTTTGAAACCACATTGGATTGATTGTTCAATAATATCACCTTCGGGCAACTGTAATACCAAGCCTAAGCCGCTTCCTTTGGAGTTACTGTACCTATCAATGGAAAGTGTCCAAATGGATGTAGACTTCTCTGTTAAGGTGAGCGTTTATTATTCAGCTAATAGGAGAGTTTCTGAAGTGAAGTTAGCGATGAAATCCACTATAACCTAGGACTTGATTGTTATTCGTGGTCGATAGGATATGGCGTGCTCACTTAGTTCTACTGCACATTTGGTGAGTCGGCCAGAGAGTTATGGTTTGTACAGTACATTTTTTAAAGGGAATATCGTGAGCACTACTATTGGATGACATTGAAAGTATAGTCGTAGCTTTCTGGCAGCTGACGTCAATGCTAGAGCCAGTTTCTCTATCTGACTGTACCTCATCTCTGCGTCCAGCAGGGTTTTACTAGTGTAGTAGACAAGAAGTTATTTTTGCTCAATGTCGCGTACTAACACTACGCTAACAGCTATTTCTGAAACAGCTAAGTATACATAGAGGGTTTCTCTGTTGGCAGGCTTCGATAGTAGGGGAGGGCTCAACAGATATGTTTTTAGCTGTTGCAGTGTGACCTTGCATTTTTTCATCCACTTGAAGCTTTTATTTTTCCTCAACGTGTCGAAGAAAGGGTGGCACTTTTATGAATATTTAGAAATGGAGCGGTTGAGTACTGCTATTCGATCGGTGAGCTTTTGAACTTTCTTTACTGATCGTGGGGAAGGAATTCCCATGATTGATTAAATTTGATCTGGATTTGCTTTGATCCCTCGACGTGTGACTAAGTAACCAAGGATTTTTTAGACGACACTTCGAAATAACATTTGGTAGGATTTAGTTTCATACCGTATTTTTGGAGTGTGGCGAAGGCTTGCTGTAGATGCTCCAGATGTCATTCTGCCTGGAGAGATTTGACAAGCATGTCGTCGATATATACCTCTATTGTCATGTCGAGCATTTCTCTAAACATCTTGTTAACTAGTCATTGGTATGTTGCCCTGCGTTCTTGAGCCCAAAAGGCATAACTTTGTAGTAGAAGATGCTATGCTCAGTTACGAAGACTGTCTTCTCTTGGTCGCCTAGATGCTTCAGGATTTGGTTGTATCCTGAAAAAGCATCCATGAAGCTGAGTAGTTCGTGCCCTGCTGTCACATCCACCATAATGTCTATGTGAGGTAGGGGAAAGGAGTCTTTGGGGCACGCCTTATTCAGGTCCGAGAAGTCAATATAGACTCTTCACTTCCCATTTTTCTTCCGCACGACCACTACATTTGCCAACCAATCAGGGTAGTAAACTTCCTTACGAACTAATGTCTATCAGTTTTTGTATTTCCTCTTTGATTACTTTGTTTCGCTAGGGAGCAAATTTCCTCCTCTTCTGCTTGACTGGTTTAACGTTGGGGTCAACTCGGAGTTCATGAACCATGATGTTAGGATCTATCCCTGTCATGTCAGCGTGCGACCACCCAATGCAATCATAGTGTTCTGCCAGAAAGGCAATCAATCATGCTCTAATGTCTGGCTTGATGAGTGACCCAATCTGGACTTTATGCTTAGGGAAATTCGAGTGTATCTAGACTTTGTCGAACTCTTTCATCTTTGGACTATATTGTTCGAGCTCAAGGGTCGACTGCTGTAATTGCTATAATAGAGTTGGCTTACTCTTTAAAGTGTTGGTATAACATTCTTTTGAAACTCATTGTTCCCTATGAATTTCTAGCACTCTCCACTTTGTTGGAAAGCGAAACATTTTATGGTAAGGTGAGGGGACAACCTGCATGTCGTGTACCCAGGGATGACTCATGATGATATTATATGATGAAGGGCCGTCGAGAACCATGAACTGGGTGTTGATGTTGACACCTTCTGCGTAGACGAGGAGAGAGATTTCCCCGATGGTGTTTTTGTACTCATCGCTGAAATCGACTAACACTGTGGAACGTCGTACGATGGTCAATTCATCAATTTGCATATCTCGTAGAGCCTCGAGAAATAAAACGTTCGTCGAACTCCCGTTGCCGATGAGTATACATTTTATCAAGCAGTTGACTATATGTAGTGATATCATGAGCGTGTTGTGATGTAAGTTGAGTAGCTCAGTATGCTTATTATTGCTGAAGCTGATGGTGTGATCGAACACAAGGTCGATCATCTTCTTAGGGTGAACCTCGGGATTACTTACTTGTCGTGTGCGCCGCTTTGCTGTTGAGTATGACACTTCACTGATTTTTTATCTGCCCGTGATAACATTCACGACTCTCTCGTGTCGTAGGGATTAGGAGGAGGTGTGCTCTGCTTGACTTGGCGTTTGTCTCTATGAGCCAAGGCATTTTTGCCTTTGTCAGTGAGATGCTCCTTTAGATGCCCCCTTTTTAGGAGCTCGACCACCTTGAATTTGAGTGCAATGCAGTCTTCAGTTCCGTGGCTTGGTCTTTATGGAAATCGTACCATTTTGTGGAATCTCTCTTATCTGCGGGCTTGACATCCTTTTGGGCCATTTTACTGAATTGTCTAGGTTTTTCATGGCCGCGACTACTTCGGCTAGGGTGATGCTGAAATTGTATTCAGGGATTCTGGCCCTAGTTCTCTCTGGCTGTCGTGGTGGTTTGTCATACGGGGCACGATTGTCATGTGTTCTATCATTCCGTCGAGTCATTGGGTATGAATCTGGCATACGCTATGTTGATTTGCATTTTTACGCGTCTAGTTGACTTCATCTTCCTCCCATTTAATTTGGGCCCAAGCTTTAATGAGGACATCCTTCATTGTCTTGTAAGGATATTTTGTCAATTCCTTGTAGAGGTCGGAGTCATGTAGAAGTCATTTCTTGAATGCGGAGATAACTATGGCTAGGTTGCAATAAGGGATCGACACTTTCTTCTTGTTGAATCGACCTACATAGTCGAGCAAGAGTTCATCGCGACGTTGACTGATTGTGTAAAGGTCGTCCGATTGCTTTTCAACCTTTCGACTGCTAGCGAATTGCTCGACAAACATATCATTTAATTGTGCGAATGATGCTATGGAGTTGTTGGAAAGATTTGTGAACCACTGCAATGCTGGACCTACTAGGATGGATCCGAATCTTTTGCACATGCATGCTTCCCATAGGTCTCTAGGGATTGCTGCCATGAATATGCGCTGACGGTACTGGGCGATATGGTCGTCCAGATCCATCGTGCCATGATAGTGCTTTATGCTGGGGAAACTAAATTTCCTTGGCATTTCGACAAGTGCTATGGCGTCGACGAATGGTTAGGCAACGAAGCTATTGATCGAGCTCTTCTTGATTTGAGCTGGCATTCCAGGAATGCGTTGGATCAAAGCTTCAACTTCTGCGAACCTGAGTGCAAGTTCAGAGTCAGATAACGCGAAGGTCGAGCCTACCATACTTGTCGTGTGCATTTTTGGTGCTGTAGGCACGTTAGTTGCAGGCACTATTAATAGGACGACAGTTTCCATGTTTGGGGGAGCTTGATGGCTTATTTGCCCCCTGGGCCGCAGTTGTTACAGTTGGTGCGCCAGGCTTAACTGGTTCTATAGTCTGGTCACTTCTGGGAACAGAGGTATCGACTTCGCTTGACCTTAGTTTGAAGATAAAATGGTGTGCGTTGGAATTTAGTGTCGCAGGAGTTATCTATCATGGGGTAGATGCAGAGTTGTTGATTTCATAGCGCACGTGGCCAAAACCCGATGGTGGAGTGGTCAATGTTGCTAAGGTGTCGACCTTATTCTGAAAGTCTTTGTTTTCTACACAAACTGCCTTGTTTTATGCTTCTAATGCTCGGAGTCGCTCCGAGTTCTCGTTTATCTGTTCCATCAGGACTACGAGTTAAGCTTTCAACGTAATGGGGTTTGATTCGTCCGCTATAAGTTTGATGTTGAGGATTGCTGATTCACTAATCGAATAACGTCGTGCTCCACGGTGGGCACTAAATTATAGATACTAAAATCTATGTTTGATGACCTAGCAGTTTAATGTGTTCGGTATGAGGGGACGACGATATACAAAATAGGAAAGAAAGAGTCGTGCTCTTGGGACACTGGGGTGGTGCCAGCCAAATAGCCTTCGATGTCCAAGTTAGATAGTGAATCTAAAGGGGGAAAGGACAAGCAAAACGATTAATACTTGATTTGAGGGTATGTCGTGCAGTAGATATTGAATCGTGACATTGAGAGGTACGTGATGTATATCGAGCGCAATATGACGTTACGTTGAGTGTGACAGTAAAATGAAAGGCTATGTCGTGCGTAGCTGGTCTTATAGTAGCGTCATGCGTAAGTCGGATTGCTCTGTGTCAGAGTGATGGCTTTTGAGTAAAATTGTTTGACCCCTAAAAATGAGCCATGAGGCTGCATTTATGACAAGCTGACAACACGTAGGATTAATCCCAAGTGCAGGATGTGTCGAAGTAATAATTTCTCCTGAGTACAGGGTCGAATCCACAAGGAAGTGGTGGTAAAACTAAGACTAAAATTAAAAATCCTAACTAGAGCAGAAAATTAAATCAAGTTTATGAATGTTGTGATTTGCAAAGCAAACTAAAAAGAATCTCTAAATAAAGTGAGACTAGGCTAAAGGTGAAAAACGCTAGGCGGTCAAATGGTACCAATCATGAGTCAGAGTATTGCAATTGACTAATTAGGTTCAATATTTCAAGCGATGAATTGTCCCTTACAATGGCATATCAAATTATATAGGTCATGCATTGATATTGTAAATCTAACTAACTCCACCTATTGGTCCTAGAGTGAAGATAATTAAATATCCATTATTTGTTCCAATTCTTAGGTTGATTAAACATTTTCATGCATTTTTTTATTATTGATGATCTTACCTATAATATTACAAAATAGGTCATTGCTGAAGCAGGTAGGTTAACTACATCAGTCAACTTGAAATGGCTTGTATTTGGACCAACGATGCAAGCAATGTCATATACAAGTTATGTTGTGAATGGGAAACAATATCGCACAAACGATAGTGAGAAATCTACTTAAGATAGTGGTATTTCCATTGAAGCAGAAACTGTTTGCACTATTAGTGGAAGAGACCGTTCACAAGTTACCAAAAAGATGGTTTACTATGGTGTTTTAAGGAAAATTATTCTTGTAGACTATAATCAATTTCGTGTTTCATTATTCAAATGTGATTGGGTGAGCGGAAATGATGTTAACGTTGAAGACGGATTCACATTAGTTAATCTTCATCCACGTGTAAATAAATACAATAGAGATCCCTTTATTTTAGCTTCACAGGCAACACAAGTATTTTACTTTAGGGAAACCGATACATCTAATTGGTATGTTGTATTGAAAGCACCTCCAAGAGGTTTTCATGATCTAGAAAAATTTGATGAGCATGCTTACATGATATCAGCACCATTAGCTCAACTTGATTCTAGTATGGATGACAATAAGGATTATGCTCGAATTGATTGTGAGGACATGGTTGTGCAAATATAGTGTTATAGGTTGTTATGTTATTGTAATTAGTAATCTTTGTTGTTTTTGTTATTCTATTTTAGAATATTGATATGTTACCTTATTATTTATAAAGTTATTATATTATTGTCATATTTTAAATGTCAACTGAAAGTCCTAGTGATACCCCGTCTTCAATTAATAAAAACCAAGATGGAAATAAAAGAAAGGGAAAGGACCAAACCAAATAAATTTTAATAAAATTGCAAAAGCCACAGAAGTTGGTGTCACTTTTAATGTGTTAGGAAAGCCACTTGGAGACTCTTTTATAGCATTAAGTACGTGTATTGGAACTATTACTACTCAAATAATTCTAATAACATACTCAAGTTGGCCAAAGGTACCGAATGTAGTGAAAAATAGTGTCTGGGAGACCACGAAGGTATGAATACAATATTTTATTTTTATTTTTCCTTTGAATTTATATTTATATATGTTAATCATGTTTTCTTTATATGAAATTTATATATGTAGGCAATGTTTGGTTTGGATGATATTGGCAAAAGTAACGTATTTAATTCAATGAATACTTGTTGGAGACAATACAAAAGTCGACTAAGAAAACGAATTAGAGAACTTTCTTCCGGTCCTGAAGTTGGTAGAATGATCTAATTATTGAAGCCAACTAACATAACTGATGAAGATTGAAGCCAATTTGTCTCAAATTGCTTGTCCTCAAAGTTTGATGTAAGTATATTTTAATAATTCTAGCCAAACATATTATTACATATATGATTCTGCTTTTACTTTTATATTATTGTAGATAATTAGTAGCAAATATTCCAACTTGGTGAAAAAGAATAAAGCTCCACATACAACTAGTCATAAGGGATTGGCACGATTACGTGAAGATTGGTAAGAATTCTACGTAACAATATTATTTTATTATTAAAACTATCTGGTTTGTTTAGTCAATCTTAACTTCTCAAGTATTATTCGCGAACACTTTAAATATATTAATAATGTAATATAATAATGTAGAGGGCTAAAAAAATATGTTGAAAGTGGAGACTTAGAAGATGCTGAGGTTGATAGGGTGGAAACTTGAATTGTTGGCCACAAACACAAAGATAGGACACTAGTGACAGAAAATGCCGGAGAAATAATTGTATGAGACAGTAATTAATATATATATATATATATATATATATATATATATATATATATATATATAAACATCAATTAATATATAAATAGATATTTTTGTTATGCATTTTTAATTCCTAATATTTTGCATGACGTATAGAAACAATTGGAGGGAATTTATGGAAATCAATCAACTTCGATTTCAAATAATGTTGTATCTCAAGTTTTAGGGAAAGAGCATCGAGGTCGAGTTAGAGGACTTGATGGTAGCATAACACCAACAAGAATAAATGCATCTGTGGTTGGTAAACAAACTACAAAACAACTTCGAGAAGAAATGAAAAAATAAAATAAAAGACATGAAAATGTGATGAAAAGACATGAAGATGAGATGAACACTCTTAAGAAACAACTTAAAGACTTGCAAAGTTTTGTATTCAATATGTAGGTAACGTGTTATAAAAAATCTATAATATTAGATTAATTTATAATGATATTTCAATTGATTTTAATTACTTTTTACTTTCAGACCAATGATAGAGGACATAGTGCAGGAAGAGTTCTTTCTAATAGTATGCATAAGGTACATAACATAAAAATTCAATAATATATAGCATTTTTGTCTATTGAAATTTTATATTTTGTTTTTGAAGCCACAATATTCAAGTGCCTCAAATTTATCGGGAGGTAATAGATGTGTGAATATCACTAGAACTTCTGCAAAGGTAAATTTGAGTAAACTTTATTAATTAATAAATTAAATATTATCTTGAGATTTATTGACCTTTAATCACATTTAATTTTATATGCAAATGTTAGTCATTTACTAAGGCATCTACAAGTCATATGGATGGTTTAAGTGGAAAGAGAAAAAAGTGCAAATTATTACATTAGATGGGCAATGGAGAGGTAGTAGTCGAAGCTGAAGTTGATTACACGGATCCACAAGCTGTGGTCCTTCATATAAGTCTTGGTCCAGATTGTTTGAGAGTTTGTGTGAAGAAAATTTTGATGAGCAGGGTTCCTTTATATCATATTACTACTGAGTTTATGATACTTGAAGACGCACAAAACTCATTTATTGTTTAGCCAGCAAAATATGCTATATAGTATATATGTTTATTAGTACATTAAAACTTTAATATTTAGTAATCATAATGATATGATTATGTGATTTTATTCTTCAAATTAAGTATATTAGTTTTTATTGATTGTATTATTAGTTATAATTTTTTGAATTCTATGTTGTAATATTGCAAAATATTTTGCAGGAAATTGAAACCAATATGAATTATATAATAAATAAAATGAATTTTAAAAGCAAAATGTCAAATTATCTACTACGAGCATTGCCCGTAGTAGATAAAGTATTTAAAATGGGTGGTGCCCATAGTAGAAATCTTTTTTACTACGGGCATTGCCCGCTATAGAAAAAGAAACTACTACTGGCAATGCCCATAGTAGAAAATACTTTTGACTACGGGCAATGCCCATAGTGGAAACGTTATTTACTACAATAACCACTACGGGCTTCGCCCGTAGTCGTTATTAGGATTATCCACTACGGCCGCATTAATAGCGGGCCTGCGCCCATAGTAGATGAGCTGGTTTTTTTGTAGTGTCTTCTCCAACCGTTTACCTTCTCACGTGTTCTTCTTTTTTGTCATGTACCTTATTGATAATTATATGTATGTATATATTACCTAAAACATCCTTATAATAAGAGATCTTCATATATGGTCTCCCGTAATATTGAAAACATTCATTATGCATGCTTCTTGGACAAAATGTTCTTGGAAGGTCAATCTCTTGGATGTGCCTTTCTGGAGACTTACTTTCTGGATGAATGCTTAAATCCTTTAACCAAATTTTATATTAACAGTATATTTATAGTAAAATCTAATGTTCAGTACATGTGTCCAATCCAATAATGCACATCAAATTTAGAATAAAATAAATTTAACGGAATACAATATACTATTACTTAAGAATGAAACGTGACTCACTTCATGAATATAAGCACTAGGCTATTATTGTGGTCATTGTAGAATAATTGAGAAAATTGAACAAAAGTGCAATCTCTTTCCCTGGAACCAAGAAGCAAACACATTGCATGACAAACAAGTTGTGGATTGTTGGCAAACATGTCACAGTCCACATTTAGCATGAATGGAGCATTTGTCATCAACCAAGAGACCATTTTCTATTAATGCACAAAAATTAGACATAGTATGCTACCATATAGAGAATTAATTTACATAAGACATAATGTTATCATGATGCTGCTTGTATGGACGGCTTAGATTTTGCCATGAGATGGAGAGGGCTCGACCTTCTTGGGTATAAAACCCTGGTTCTCTTCTAACTTTTTTTTTTCTTCCATTTTTTCTTGATCTTTTGCTGATTCAACTTTCGTAGAAACAAAAGCGTTATTACTTTCCTTAAGTTAAGTAGCTGCATTTTTTTATGCTTTTAGAGAAGTTATTTCATATATATTCTTTCATAATGTCTAGTACAAACCCTACTAGGACCAGTTCCCATACCCTTACCCTTAGGGGTTCTTTTTCTAGTTTAAATTCTCTTGGAAGTCCGACGAAAGGGACATTCGGGAGGACTCAGGAAACCACAACCTTGGTAGTTCAAAACTCTGATCCCTAAACCGTAAGTGACACAAAAAGCCAGAACGATGTTGAGACTCCCGTTAGCGGTGCCTTGGAGGTCTGCTCTATGGAATTGTTGTCGTTAAGAGAAGGCACTGCAGATGTTCCCTCTAGCTCGAGTGGTAGAAGAAGAAAGAGAGTCGAGACAGTAGGTTCTAGAATCAGGAGTGCTAGGCAAAAAATGCCTCTAGATGTTAAACCATATCAGTTGTTCTTTCCAATTCCACCCTCTAGTTGTTCGGCTGAGTACATTCAGAAGTTGAAGGATGAGTTTACGATTCCTCCAACTGTGGATATTTGGGTGCCTCCAGCAGGGTATCCCGTATGTATTTCTCCTGAAGGGGAAGTCACTATTCCTCTTTGTGCTTTCCAATCTAGACTTCGTCTCCCCTTTCAAAACTTTTTTCGTGACATATTGGTTCGTTTAGGGTTAGCTTCTTTTCAAATCTCTCTAGGCTTCTGGAGATCTCTTGTGGGTTGCTTTGTGATGTGGGTGGAGAATAAGGGTCCTGCTCTCACTGTAGAAGAATTCAAATACATCTTCCAAGGCAATAGGCTGGCTAACTATAAGGGTCAAATATATTTAAAAGCCGCCATTGAGATAGGAAACCCTATTCCCCTTGAAAAAAATGCCCAATGGAGGTGTAAATGGGTTGTAGTTAGAGGTGACTAGGGATAAGACGTCCTGGTAGATGGGTCACGGAGAAAGGTGCTTTCATCTTTCAACTTTCCGGGTGCTTACTGATCGGTCATTTATTGTTATATATTTACGATCCTTGGATCGTTTCTTTTAATTGTATTTTTGAGTATTTTTGGTACGTTTGATGTATTTTGTGAGTATGTGCAGCTATTAGGTGAGCCCCGTGAATTAGTGCGAATACACGATGAGTAGAGGCAAAATCGGCTGTGAATAGTACCGTATACATGAACATTACCGTACACGTAAATAATACATGATGAACAGTGCTGTATACGTGAACAGTAATGTATATGTAAACATTAGAATTGGCAGGTGCCGCAGTCAACAGTCAAATGCGGGCACCGTAGTCAACAGTACCGTTCGGCTGGGTTCGTTCCAGCAGCTCTTAGCTGCGGCCTAGGGCCAATTTTCACCATTTTTTACCCTCCAAATCACAAAGCATCATCACCAAACACTAACACAAGATTAGTTTTACGAATTACATTGATTGTTCATCAAGAGAAGACGAAGATTTGTGGAAGAGAATTCTCAGCCGGACCAAAGCCAATTTCGACTCTACACGTCTCCGAATGGGTTGTATCACATCCCTTTTCCTATCTTCTTGTTATTTCGATTATATGAGTAGCTAGTTTTGTTGTTAGGTGGTTTTCGGAACCATGAACGAATTTGGATTTTATTGATTATGAATATATTTTGTATATTATTTCATGATATTGATTTTGAGCGTATTTTATATTATTACTTTGTGTTCAATTCTTGTGTTTTGTGATTACGAAAGTAGATTGCATGCTCTTTGATGAGAACCGATTTCATATTTATTGTAATACATGAAATTGATTTTGAGCGTATTTTACATTATTACTTTGTGTTCAATTCTTGTGTTTTGTAATTGCGAAAGTAGATTGCATGCTCTTTGATGAGAACCGATTTAATATTTATTGTAATATTATATGAGAAATCATTGAAATTGTAATAGGGCTTAATTGACTCAAGAATCAGTACTAGGTTAGTTTCGATAAGAAATTGTTTAATTAACCTTTGTATTAGATTAACGACGGTTTTCAATTAATTGCACTCTATGACCAATAGGTGTATTTGATTGAATTCACATACCATACCATTGCGGGAGCAATACAATGTGGTGTGGCCTTAGTTGAATTAGTCTTATCATGCTAATAACTTGCTTCATAATAGTCAATATATTTCCTTATTTGGAATTGGAACCGTGTGACCACCTAGCACTATCTTCCATTTAATCCGTCTCGCTTATTTAATTGTTTTAGTTGTTAATTTTAGTTTAATCAAATCTCAAACAACCTTGATTTATTTTACCGCTTTAGTATAATCTTTAAGTTTTAGAATTAGTTCCACCACTTCCTTGTGGATTCGACTCCGTACTCACAGAAATATTATTACTTCGACACATCCTATACTTGGGATTTATTCCCATGTGTTTGAGCGTAACACTTACCTTTCCTCCCTTTCTGTTTGTCTTGCTAGTGTTTCTTTCTTTTTTATATATCCTTTTTTTTTAAAGTAACGTGACGTTTTTTTGTAGGGGGATGGTCATGTCTTACTGAGGTACACCCGAGATTCTCCTCTAGGTTAGCCCGGATAGTGAAAATGAGGGGTTTGAGTGAGGAACTCGAAGGTGATGTTCTAGGTTTAGCACGATTAAGAGCTTGAGGGCTGCAGGGGAGTGGTGATCCAGGTTTCTTTTTCCTTATGCTAACATATGATTCATATCATCTCTTTGTTAACTTTATTGAAGAAGGCAATAGATTCTAACCTTTCACTTGTTTCCTGCAGCTTTGTCCTCATCAAAAAATATGTCTAATGTCCCTCGCACCAAGAAGATTGAGTCTCATCTTATTCACCCATCTTCTACCCTTAAAGATGCTCAACGAAGATCGATGAAGCTTACTACAGAATCAAGCTCTAAAGCAGCTCCAGGTAAATCTTTATCGCTACTAAGTTCTGCAGGAGCAAAAGGTCGTAAGATCCAGGAACCCAGAGTAAGTATGTTAGGAAGAAAAAAAAAAAACTCTCCCTGAAGAGCCTTCACGAAGATATAGATGAAGCGGGTGGGAAGCGAGATATTGAAAACTGTAGGAAAGATATAGAAAACTCTCTGAGCGATGTTCTAGAAGGGATATGTCATCCAGATCTCCTGGAATACGCTTTGACTCTCGATCCTCATGGTTTAACTGAAAAGCTCTTGACTTCTTCTGCTATGGTGAGTTTTGATTGATTATGCTGCTTGTAACTTGTTGTTTTTTTTATGTTTGCTAGGTGTGTTTGTAGGTCTTCATGTACTTCCACTTGATAGGAAAGTCTGTCCGCTCGTCAGCATGTTTATGGGAGGAAGAGCATCAGAAGGTTCTCTCTCTGGAGAAAGAGCTGAAGAAAGTTACTCAAGAGGAGAAGTAAATGATCTGTCTGGTGAAATCTTTGAGGAAGAGGGATGCGAAGAGGGAGAAAACCATTAAAAGCCTAGAGGAAAAGGTCAAAGAGCTCACTGCTACCAACGAGGATTTGGACAAGAACTGTGACAATGCCATTCAGATAGGATACCTCTTGGCACAGACCCATGTAGCCGAACTAGCCCCAGTGGAGTGGGATTTATGCTTGGTAGATGACTGGAACCTGGAAGCCATCTTGGGGAAGGCGAAAGGTGGGACTCCTCCTGAAGTTATGGTCTTGAGCACTGGTGGGAACATGGAAGAGACAGAAGGGGATGATGCTGCTCCTAAAAAGGAGACAGAAATTGCTGCTGGAGCGACTAAAGATGCAATCCTGGATGAAAAAAAGTGAAAGTTGTGGAGCTTGGCTCCTTTCTAAGATATTGCCATGTTTCTCTTGAACCTTTAGCTTTTATATTTTACTTGGATGATTATTTTAAGCACTTTTATATTGCTGGGCATGGAGCTTGACTTTTGCTTTCATTTGACTTTATGAACTGTGGATGTTGATGCCTTATTAATCTTTGTTGATAGATATGTAGATATATATGTCATTACCTCTTTGATTTATTATCTTTTCCTTTCGTTTTCCTGGAAGAGTCTTCATGCTCCTTATGAATGAGGATTTCCCTTTGTTGCTTTTCTAAGTACTTAATAGAGAATTTGCTTCTTATGATTCCTGTGATAGCTGTTTTTTGGCCAAATGAATATCTGTTGAAATTAGATCTTCATTTGGTGCATGTTAATGCATACTTATAGACTTTTTCTTCTCCTAGATGAACCTCGCATATTATTCTGCAGGAGCAAGCTTTATCCTGGACATGTTGGATCCGTTTGAGATCTTGGATGCATAGAATTGTCCTGGTTATACAGGAGTTGATTCTCAGCCCTAGGCATATAGGATCGTCCTGGACATACATGATTTTTCTGTAACGTTTTCATGCATATCATAGATTAGTTTGCCAAGTTGATGGTTGAAGCTGATCTTCATCCTGGACATACAGGATTGCTGGAGTATCTTATGCAGATCGTAGACAAACTTATTAAGTGGACGTCTCATAGTTAAACCTTAATCCTGGACATACAGGAACTGGTTCTGGTCCTAGACATATAGGACTGTCCTGGTCATACAAGAGCCGATTTTCAGCCCTAGGCATATAGAACTATCCTGGACATACAGGAATTGACTTTCAGCCCTAGGCATATAGGACTGTCCTGGACATACAAAAGTTGATTTTCAGCCTTAGGCATATAAGACTGTCCTAAACATACATGAATTGACTTTCAGCCCTACGCATATAAGACTGTCCTGGGCATACAGGAGTCATTTTTCCCGCTCATGATGCTCATCAGCATGTGACCTCATATCTACGGAATTTCATCTCCGGAGGAATTATAAGGCTTAACCTTCATAAAGGTTCTTCCTGAATAACTTTTTCAGGAAAATTAAAAATTTAACATGATGACATTATGGATGAATCATAAGACATCATTCTTCTTGTAGATAAAATTTGGCAGTTGAACTCATGTTTTCATTGCATTTCAAATGTATGTACAAAAGGAAACGCTGCATGTCTGTGCAAACTTCTTGGAAAAGGGAAAATATCATAGGCATATATGTATTTTGTCAAACTTCAAACATGACGCTTTTAATGATCTAAGGATAAATTTCTTCAAGTGGTCTGCATTATAAGTGTGCTTGACTGGGCATCCTTCCATATCTTTCAGCTTGTATGCTCCAGGTCTGATAACTCCTTTGACCGTGTAAGGTCATTTCCAGTTTGCTCCCAATGCTTCTTCTCCTGGTCGCCTTGTATTTTGGGTCACCTTCCTTAACACTAGATCTCATTCCTTGAATGTTTGTATCTTTACATTCTTGTTGTAATAGCGAGTTCTGTGTTGTTGATACGCACTACTCTTCCTGCAGCCGTGTTTTACTTTTCTTCTAGGAGGTCTAGAGTGTTTATTAGCAGCTCATCATTATCGTGGTGAGAAAAATGACTCACTCTAAAGGATGAAAGAGCTATTTCTGCAGGAAGCACGACCTCAACTCCAAAAGCAAAAGAGAAAGGTGTTTCTCCTGTAGCTGTCATTTCCATAGTCCTGTAGGCCCATAGAATGTGTGGAAGCTCATTTGTCCAATTCCCCTTGGCATCTTCCAGTTTCTTCTTGATCAGCTTCTTTATGATTTTGTTAGTGGACTCTACTAACCTGTTAGATTGGGGGTATGCTGTTGAGGCAAAACGATATTCGATCTTGTAGGTGTTGCAAAACTTTATGAACTTCTTGTTGTGAAATTGTGTTCCCAAGTCTGTAATGATTACTCTAGGAGCTCCATACTTGCACACAATTTACTGCAGGAGAAAACTAGTGGTTTGTGCCTCTATGATTAAAACCAAAGACTTGGCTTCTGATGCAGATTTTATGCAACTCGCAAGTGTACGAGATCAACACAAGTAACAAAGAGTGAATAGAGTATCATTCCTACGAGGACAATGAATATCAATTACCAAAATTAACTCAACCTAATTCTATTTGGAATAACAATATTTTAGAAATTGCAAATTAACTAAAAACAATTAAAAACTACGATTCAAATTCAAGGGAATTAAGGCGTTAGGATATCCGATTTCACTTGGTTATTATTATCAAGCACTCATGAGTTACTATCTAGATTTTATTACCAATGGTTGAATGCTTGCTTAAACTAGATTAACTAATAATCTCTCTCGAATATTACCAGAATTATTCCATCGCACACCAATACCCTATCTCTCGATGACTACTGAGTACGCGAGAACACATTAAGAATAAATAAACATAAATCAAGCAACACAAACCTAATTACTATATCTCTATGTAATCTAGTATGTGATAGACATTAATACGATCACATGGTCGGCGTCTCCTCCCTGTTCATAACCCAACCACCTATGATGATTCTAAGTGATGATCAGACACAATAGAAAGTAACAAACTAAATAATATCTATTCAACACATCAATAACAAATCTAAATAGAAAAACTCAATTGTATTCAATAATTAATAAACCAAGATCCATCATCAATCCTAACTATGGAAAATTAGTTCATGCTTGAGTAAAAGAATAAAGCAATAATAGTCTTAAATCCTAGCATGACTAATTACAATGGAAAAATAAAGGAGAATAAATTTTAGAAAAACTTCGTTGATTCCCAATCGATTGCTTTTCGAGGTAATGCAAAATTAATGACGAATGCTGTATGAAATGAAGATGTTGCTTCCAAACCCTAGAATTTTCGACCTCCCACTTCTTGTTAGATGAGTCTCTATTTATAGCTTTCCCTAATGAGAGTTTGAGAAGGAAAAGTAGTTATGAAATCGTGTCCAACAGGTAGCGCTTCTTGGTAGCGCCACCTGATGGGAAAAGCTGGAGCAGAAAAGCGCTACCTAAGAGCGCTACCTGAGGTATCGCTTCTTGGTAGCGCCACCTGATGGCCATATCTTTCGAACCAAAAGGTGCTACCTCAGGTAGCGCTTCTTAGTAGCGCCACCTGATGGCCATATCAGAACCAAAAGGTGTTACCTACGAGCGCTACCTGAGGTAGCGTGTGCTTGGTAGTGTGTCACCTAGACTCACTCTTCAACTCGATTTTACGATAGCGTTTCACCTAGACTCGCTCTTCAACTCGATTTTACGGTCTATTGATCTGAAATCATTCAAAACATCATCGATCATCGAATATCACCTGCACACTAAATAAACACATCAAAACGTCCAATTTTCCTCAAGAATCGAGCAAAAACGATAAATAATGGGGTCGTAAAATCATGTAATATATGACATTATCAGCTTCTACCCATTGTGTGAAGTAATCCATTACAATGATTGCATATCTTACTTATCCCCTGGACATGGGAAGAGGTCCAATGAGGTATACAACCCATTGCGTGAAAGGCTATGGTGCACTGATGGAGGTTAGGGATTCTAAAGGTTTATGAATCAAATCTGCCATCTTTTGACAAGCTTCGCATTCCTGGACCAGCTTCTTCGCATCTTCGTGCATGGTGGGCCAAAAGTACCCTATTCTCAAAATTTTATGTGCTAGTAAAGATCCTTCTAAATAGTTCCCGCAATGTCCACTATGTAAGTCATTCATGATCCACTTCGCTTCTTCTGGGTGTAAGCATCTCAGGAATGGCAATGAGAAGCCCTTTCGATATAAAATTACTTTTATCACACAGAAACGAGCGGCTTTATACTTGATTCTTCTGGCCTCATTTTTTTCTTCTGTCTTCTAAGAAACTGGTTTATCCACATGCATAACCTCCTTTGACTCTGAAATGCTCTTGTATAGGGCTGCTTTCAGTAATGCTTGCCCTCTTCCAGAAGCTATCTTAGCCAAGGTATCTGCATGACTGTTTCGGGCTTTAGGAATCTGCTCGATTGAAAAAACTGAAATGAGCTTGTAAATTCCTTGACTTTCTTTAGGTACGCGATCATGTTATCTCCTTTGGCTTGAAAATTAATGTTCACCAGGTTTACCACCAACTGTGAGTCACTTAGGACTTGCAACCCTCTGGCTTTTAGTTCTTTGGCTATCCTCAGTCCTGCTAACAAAGCTTCATACTCAACTTCATTATTTGATGTCTTGAAGTCGAATCGCAAACAATGGATGTACTCCGCTTTGTCTGAATCTATTAGTATCAAGTTAACTCCACTACCATTTTGGTTTGATGCCCCGTCTATATATAGGTTCTAGGTTGGGATTTTGGTAGCATGAACCTTTTTACTTTGCTGGCTGCTGAACTTTCCAAGAGGAGATTTATTTTCCTACTGTAAGTCTTCAGCATATTCCAGGACGAAATATGCTACAGCTTGTCCTTTTACTGCATTTTGGCTTTGGTATTTGATATTGAACTGAATGGGCTCCAGAGTCCATAGTATCAACCTCCTCGAAATGTCTGGCTTCAGGAGAAATTGTCATAGAGGTTGGTTTGTTACAACTGATATTGTATGTGACTGAAAGTAAGGCCGTAACTTCATGGAGGACACCACTAGAGCAAACGCCGACTTTTCTAACCTTAAGTAATTCTTTTTAGATTTAGTTAAAGACCTACTTACATAGTAAATTGGCCTTTGCACATTGTCTTCGCACTCCTTGATCAAAGCGCTGCTGACTATTGCTTCTGACACTACTAAGTATAGGAGCAGTGTATCTTCTGGATAAGGCTTTAACATCAAAAGTGGATTCATGAGGTAAGTTCTCAGCTTCTAGACGACCTCTTCACTCTTCGCGTCTCACATCATGCATTTTCCCTTCTTTATAGCTTGGAATAAAAAATAGCATTTATCTGTTGCTCTGGATACAAACCTTGCTAAGATAGCTACCTTTCCTGTAAGGCTTTGGACTTGCTTCACATTTTTGGTGGAGGGTAGGTCAAGGATGGCTTTTATCTTATCTAGGTTGGCTTCCATTCCTCGTTCATGAACCATGCTAAGACTCCAAAAGCACATTCCTCCAGGTTCAGCTTCATTTGATGGCGTTGCAGAATCTCGAATGTCTCTTTCAGGTGGTTGATGTGGTCTTCCATTCTCGATGAATTCGTGATCATGTCATCCACATAAACGTCTATAGTTTTCCCTATCAAATCCTTAAAAAGGAAATTCACCAGCCTTTGGTAAGTTGTTCCTGTATTCCTTAGTTCGGACGGCATTACCTCATAGCAATAGAAGCCTTGATAAGTGATGAATGTAGTTTTATCCTAGTCAGAAGGGTGCATCTTGATCTGATTATATCCGAAGAAAGCGTCCATAAAACTTAAGAATTTGTTCTCGGACGTTGAATCTATGAGCTGGTCAATCTACGGAAGAGGAAAGCTATCCTTTAGGCATGCCGTATTTAAATCCGTAAAGTCCACACACATCCTCTATTTTCCATTTCTTTTCTTTACCTGTACTACATTTACTATCCATTCCAAGTATCTCACTTCCCGGATAAATTTAGCCTTCAGGAGCTTGTCCACTTCTTCCTGTATTGCAGCGTATCGCTCTTAGTTGAAAAATCTTCGCTTTTGCTTGACTGGTTTGCAGCTTGGATCAACTTGCAGTCGATGGCTTGATATTTGGGGTGGAATGCTGGGTATATCTTTGTATGACCAGGCGAAAACATCTTAGTATTCCTTCAAGAATTCTTGTAGATTCTTCTTCTCTTCATCTTACGACTTAACACATATTCTTACCATTTTTGACGAGTCATTATCTTTAATGGAAACAGATTCTAATTCATTAATGGGTGTTCCATACTCCTGTCTTCTAGGAACTCTTTTCTTGTCTTTCTCCTTCTGGACCTCTGAGTGTTCTTCATCTATTTCTATTTCCATAATTTCCTCCTACATTGGCACATCATCTTTTGTGGTTACTTGTACACAATGTTTAAGAAGGGCAGTACGGTTAGTGGGGGCGACATAACATTTCCTGGCAAGCTGTTGATCTCCATGTATTACTCCCACATGATCTCCTACAGGGAACTTCAAGACACGGTGGTAAATGTATAGCACGCTCTTAGTTCTCATTAGGAAAGGTCTTCCTAATATTATATTGTAGGCACTAGGGTATCGACCACCAGGAATTTAGTCAACAATTTAACTTGTGCAAAAGGCTGCCCCAAAGTTACAGGCAGGATAATTGTGCACATTGGTATTATAGAATCTTCAGTAAATCCATACAAAGGAAAGTACAACTATTCAACATGACAGATTCCAAATTAAACTTATCCAAAGCGTCTTTGAATAATATGTCCACGGAACTCCCTGTATCCACTATGCGATCATCATAAGCTTGAGTGACAGCGTAATTGTCCTCGTCTGCAAATACAATCTGGGCAACTCTTGGCTTAAGTGGCTCATCGTTATCGACAGCATAGAGACTGGCTCCTGGAGTTCTTCCTGGAATCATTTGTTCATGGTTCTTTCTAGATTTGTTCGAGCGTCCCGCTATGGTAGGCCCTCTGCTTATTGTGTGTATCATATGCATTTCCTTCATTGGTTCCTTCACTTTATGGATTCGAGCCTGCACATCTTTCTCTATTTCTTTCAAGACCCTCCTCCTCATCTTCACTCCATCTCATACCTGTTGGAGGAACTCAGTCAACAGTCCTCCTCGAACAAGACTTTCTATCTGGTTTTGAAGGCTGTAACAATCTAAGGTACTGTGACCAACGTCTTCATGAAAATCACAGTACCTATACTTATTTTTTCTTTCCTGTGGACCTCTCACTAGATTAGGTTTCCTTAAGAGGCCTTTTTCTCTAATGGAAAGGAAAATATTCTCTCTGGAAGTGCTCAAAGGCGTGAGACCATCCCAAATGGGTTGTCGCCCTTAGGATGTTTGGTGAAAACGTGGTTATGCTAGGGTCTTGAAGGAGCTAGCGAGAGTTTGTTTGGTGGACTGTTAGGTGGCCTAAATGGAGATCGTGGTGGTGAACGGAAGTGTGGCCTTCTTAGAGGTCATAGGAAAGGTCGAGTCGATCTCTCTGTCCTGTCTCTCCTAAAGAAGTTCTCTCTTCCTCGAGGTGCATCTACTTCTTTTTGTTGCTTCTTGATTCGGTCTTTCTTGTCTTTCTCTATCTGCTTCAATGATCTGGTGTAGGCATTTTTATAAGTAGCTGGTTGTTTTTCCTCGAAAGACTTCCATAAAGATCTTGTCCGCAAGTTCCTCCAGAGAGTTTCTCGTTTGGTAAACACTCATATTTCAATCATCTCATCTTGATATCTCTTCACTTAGTCTTTTAGAGACTCTCAATTCTTTTATTTAATATACTGCAAAAGTGACGGATCTTTTGGCAGAGGTTTCACCACTTGGAACTACGCAACAAAATCCTTTGTTAGCTGAGAGAAATAATTAACACTTCCTATAGGAAGTTTCCTGAACCAATTCTTAACAGCTCCATCGAAGGTTGTAGGGAAAATCCTGCACATAGCTTTCTCCGAGACATTCTGGACCTTCATTTGTTGGCAGTATAACTCTAGATGGTTTAGTGGATCGCTCGTCCCTGTGTACTTCTATTATTGCATCCTCATCTTTGGTGAGAGGGTTGCTACTTTGATCTCCTCAGTTAATGAAGCGTTGAGCTCTCTGAAGGGGTCTTCTTCTCCATCTATTTCTTTAGCTTTACCCTTTTTGAGCTCCCTAGCTTCTTTATGATCCTGAAAAATTGCTCCTGGACCAGATCTGCTATTTTTCCTTAAGACTGTACTTTCTCACCATCTTCTTCTTCTATGGCTCGCTTTTTAGTGCCTAAAGAATGCCTATTGCCTCTTTCACGGTAGTGTTTAGACCTTCCTTTTGTCTTTGTATATCTACTTTTGGTGCCAGATCTTTGAGGTTTCTCTTTCGCTATTCTTTCTCTTTTGGAAAGCTTTGGTTGGGGTCCCTATTTGAGATCATAGCCTCATAGATTCAGTGGCATGAGGTCTGGGGCTAACTCGACTCCTTATCAGAGGCTTCTGCTAGTTTGGTCTGCTACTCTTGCCAATAACGTCCTGGTTGATAGCCATTTGTTGACAGGCCTGCACTAGTTCCTGAAGATTTGGCAGTTGTGAGCCTCCTGCAATCTTTCCCACCACAGCCATCAATTGCTCCACCTCGTGTCTCATTCTTTCCTGGTTGACTATCATGGCCTGCATGTTTATTTCTAAGGCATCAGTTCTGCTCTCCTTTGCTTTCCCTTTCCTCCTCAATTCACTGAGGGTATGCATTGAAGTCACCTCGCTCCTCGCTAGCACTGTGGACAGTGGGATCCACACTTTCCTATTGTGAGTATCTCATATTTCAATAGCTTTTATACAAATATACTACAACAAACAAGCACGGAGATCAAAAATAAGATAAAGTGTTTCCATATTAGTTTTGAAATGAAAAATGCCAAAATAACAGTAAATCGAAGTAAGCTTAGACTTCCCCACAGTGACGGTGCCAACTGTTAACTCAAAATTTTACAGTAAACTTAAAGTTAACAAGTAAAGAAAGAAATACATCAGAACATCTCCCAAAGCAAATGTCCAGGACATCTCTCTAAATGGAATACATCAAATACTAAAAAAAATAATAATAACATCAACACAAAGAAATAATAATGAAATTAACATTTAAAGTATTTATGATCAATGTACGTGAAACTTAATCAAAATGGTAGACAAAAATATCTTATAAGCTTTTGTCAGTGTTTGTGCTATTTTTCTAGGTTGATTCCTAGAAAATCCTCCTGGAAGAAGTCTGCAAAGACAGGTACCACACTCTGACGCCCAAGTTATAGAAGAACCTATCTCTCAACTTTTTCATATGGACTATAAAATGAAAAGGAATGTAAAAGATGTAAAAAAGTAGCCAACCTTTTCAAATGGATTTGCATGGGTATTTATAACCTTCTGGAGACAGGCACTTCCTCACAACTTGCCACGTGTCTCTTTACCTATGGTCATTCATCCTTTTCTCCTTAACTTGCTCCTATGCTTGTGTAACACCCCCCGACCCGACCCGGCTGGACCGACCCAGGGAGCGCTACACGGTTTTTCAAAACTTGCTAAATTCATTTTATAATCTCAAACCATTTAAAAATCAAATCAATTTATCAATTTGAAATTCCAAAAAGACTTTTCTCGTGAGCCCATCAAATCAATTTTTAAACCATTGGAAAACCACATACGTTATAATGTAAAAACCATCTCGAGTGAGCTCATCAAATCACACTTTTTACAAAAATTCGGCAGAGTTCCGTTTGTTTTTCGGATTTTCCAAAATCTGTTTTTCCATAAAACAATGCAATTACAAATTCAATATCAACACTTCAATATCATTTTCAAACCATTGCGCACTCTACCGTTTAGTGCGACTTTCCAATACAGTTTATAAATAAAATAAATCAAAAGTTAATATTTACAAATATTCTAAAATGAGAAACAGAAATCTATAAATAATTAATTACAAACATATTACAAATTCTCTGTATATGCATGCTTTCAAAATATATATATACATATAACAACAATATAGCTACCCAACTGTGATAACTCTGGAACTCTGTCAGCAAATCTCTCTCTCTTCAGTCTTTAGCTTCTTCGGGATTCCTGGTACCTATGCGTTAGAAACAAAACTAACGCGCTAACCATATAGCTTAGTGGGTGTACAATAAACTCAAATATGAAAAATAATCATAAATAACCTTTAAATGGAAAACATATCACAATATATTTCAATTCTAATCATTTATAAATCAATTTAACTTTAAAATCAATTCATAAAACAGTTTCCATCACTTTAATTTCCACAATAAGAGCAACATATAAAAATCAATTAATAAAATCATTCAATTCACGTCCCAATTCACTTCAAATCTGGCCCGCTAGAATACTCAACATACTAGGACTGGAATATGGGTCAAACTCCCACCCTAGGAAGAATCCTAAGAGTGGTACGTATCTCCCTACTCTAGGATCGTGGGTACGGAACCTAGAGAGGTACATAACTCCCTATCCCAGGAACGAATCCTTAGGAAGGTGATCGGTCATTTATTTTCATATATTTACGACCCCTAAACCGTATCTTTTAATTGTATTCTTAAGTATTTTTGGTGCTTTTGACGTGTTTTCCTCTAGTGTACAGGTAATAAGGTTTTGTGCGTAATTGAAGAGTTTTGGTGGATTAAATTGAATATTTGGGAGTGCACAGCTGTCATTGTTTGGAGGCTGCCATAAATTCTACAAGATGAACTGGGTTGAGCACCTTATATTTCTGGAAAGGTCACGATGTCTGCTTTCCGGCAAATTTTACGGTTCGTGATTCCGAGTTGTCTAGAGAAAGTTATGCTCATTTTCACAACAGTGTGCAGACTCACGACTTTCATGTCGAGAGTTAAGTCATGAGTCATGTTTCGGAGGCCGTCATAAATTCCATAGAACGAACTGGGTTTCGAGCTTTATATGTATGGAAAGATATAGATGTCTACTTTCCAATACATTTTACGGTTCATGATTTAGAGTTTTCTAGAGGAAGTTATGGTCATTTTCGTAACAGTGCGCAATCCTGAAATTTGGACCAGTGAGCACCGCGACCTAGTACCGCGACCGTAGGTCGCGCTACAGTGGTCGCAATGAAACATCAATTTGTTGGCAGTGAGCACCGCGAGCACAGTGCCGCGACTACTGTAGCGCTACAGTGGTCGCGATGAAACATCAATTTGTTGGCAGTGAGCGCCGCGAGCACTGTAGCGCGACCGTAGGTCGCGCTACAGTGGTCGCGATGGCGACGCGAGAAACCTATTTTTCAATGCCTATAAGTAGAAAAAGGGCTCTAAAGAGAGGGGATTCGACTAGGGCTCTAAGGAGAGGACCAAGAGGAGACCAAGAGAGAAGAGAAGAGGCAAAGAGGGGAGAAGAAGATCATCTTGAAACCAAGAGGGATTGGATTCAATCCTTGAGCCAAAATCTCACCATCAAGCTTGGATTTGGAGAAAGTGGAAGTTAGACAAATTTCCAATGAGGAGGAGGACGAAAGTTCATCACACCTAGAGTTTTTCTATCCCTTTCCTTCTTTATTTTCATGCTTGTATCTCTCTTTATTAATTGGAAAACATGTTTAGTTGTAAATCTTTGATTATGAACTAAATTTGTAAGTTAGGGTTTTGATGAATCTTATTCTATGATGATTGAATGAATTGATTGTTTAATTTGTTGAGGTTGATTATTGTGTTGTTGAGTGGTATTATCATGCTTAATGCTTTGAATGTGAAGGCCTACATTTAGATGATAAATTGGTGGTGTGTTATGTACCGAGAGGAGACGCCCACCACGTGCTCGATATAATGTCCACCACAAGTAGAATTGGATAGAGATATACTAATTTGCTTGTGTGATCACATAGGGTGTTTATAGTGACTAATGCATTTCCATACACTTGGATATACCATCGAGAGATAGGATATTAGTGTGTGCGGAATAGGTCCGATTTACCTCGAGAGAGGACTTTGGATAAATTAGATTAACACGGTCATCATCATGCATAGTTAAACCTCAACGATGTGCTCTCATGAAATTCAATAGGATGGATTAGGTGAATTCAAATACCCTAACTAATCTCTCATATTGGTTGCTTGCTTTATTTTCATGTCTTTATATTTTTATCATTTAATATCTTTCGATTATTCAAATAGAAATAGGCTTGGTTAATTTTAGTACTCAACGCCTAAATATCCCTGTGGAGACGATAATTTACTCATCATTTTATTACTTGTGCCGACCCCGTATACTTGCGGGTACAAAAAGTCGCATCAGAAGGTACGTGGCTCCCAACCCCCAGGACGAATCCTGAGGAGGTACGTGTCTCCCTGCCTCTGGACGAATCCATGAGGAGGTACATAATAATCATCAATAGTAATCAGTATCGGCGCAGTACTGCTCAGTAAACCCAGCTGGTATACCAACCTCCTATATCCATTTCTATGTCTACGTATCCTAGGGCCGTTTCCGATAAACTAAATTCACAATAAATTTCGCAATAGTTACGCAATAAACAATAATTACTCAATAAACATACAATTTCCACAATACTCTTCAAGAAACATAATCAATAGTTTTACGAACATCTAAATCAAGTATGTTTAACGAAATCGAAATATTCGAAAACACGATCAAAATGCGATCTAGTATAAAATCATTCCAAAATCAACAATAGATATATCAATCATCGATTTTTCATATCAAATAAACAATTTTCATACGAAAATCGAAAACGAGCAAGTTCAACGAA
Source organism: Xanthoceras sorbifolium (assembly GCA_003430845.1). Classification (NCBI taxonomy): domain Eukaryota; kingdom Viridiplantae; phylum Streptophyta; class Magnoliopsida; order Sapindales; family Sapindaceae; genus Xanthoceras; species Xanthoceras sorbifolium. The sequence goes on along the minus strand of CM010608.1, from coordinate 23,689,842 downwards.
ATCGAAAACGAAAACGAAAACGAAATACTTAATACTTTTCGTAAAGATTCTGAAAACAAAAGTACACCAACCTGGATACAGTTTTTCGTTCGACAAATCGCGATTCTACGATTTTCTTTTCCTTTCCTTTCCCTTTTCTCTTTCTCCTACACTTCCTTTTCTCTTTCCTTCCTCTTTTCTTCTTCCTCTTCCTCTTCTTCTTCTTTCCCTTTCTTCTTTCTTCTTCTTTCTCTTCTTCTTTCTCTTCTTTCTTTCTTCTTTCTTTTCTTTTCTTTCTCGCTCTCTCCTCTCTCTCTTCTCTCTGTGCTATTTTCTGGCTTCTGCGAGAAGCCACTTTTTTTTTATATTTTTCAGCTGTCGCGACCGTCGTCGCGCGGTACTCACTGGAGCGTTTGCACCGCCTTCATCGCGAGCACGCCTCGCGGTACCTTGGTCGCGCTGGTGGTCGTGTTGCTCACTGCCAGAATTACATTTACACCCTTCCAATCACAAAATTTATTTTCACATATTCAAAATTAATTATTCAAAATCCGAGATGTTACAGCTTGCACTTTCCCTTAGGCCTCGTGGGACACACACCTCTGTCCAAAGAGCTTCGGACAGGTAGGATATAAGGTGTTACTCAGAATCTTTCCAGGACAGCCTGGATCCTTGCTGTACCTATCCACGTGGCAAAGATTTTCACATGGCACTCTCTGCTACTGACACTTGGAGATCCTCTTGTCCATTCTTCTTGTCTTTTTGTTAACCGTTTTTCTTTTCTTCTTCTCCAACTTTTTACCTTCTCGCGTGTTCTTCTTTTTTGTTATGTATCTTACTGATATTTATCTATATGTATATCACCTAAAATATCCTTAGGATAAGAGATCTTCATAGATGGTCTCCTGTAATATTGAAAACATTCATTATGCATGCTTCCTGGACAAAATGTTCTTGAAAGGTTAGTCTCTTGGATGTGCCTTCCTAGACGAATGCTTGAATCCTTCAACCACATTTTATGTTAACAATATATTTATAGTAAAATCTAATGTTCAATATATGTGTCCAATCCAATAATGCATATCAAATTTAGAATAAAATAAAATTTAACGGAGTACAATATACTATTACTTCATAATGAAACGTGACTCACTTCATGAATATAAGCACTAGGCTATTATTGTGGTCGTTGTAGAATAACTGAGGAAATTGAACAAAAGTGCAATCTTGTAACACCCCCCGACCCGACCGACCCGGGGAGCGCTACCGGTTTTCAGAACTTTCAAAATCAGTTTTATACGTTTCAAAAATTCATTGTGAGCCCATAAAACAGTTTCAAAATCCCTTTCAAGTGAGCCCATAGCAATAAATAAACTTTTTAAGAAAATTCGGCAGAGTACCGTTTGTTTTTCGGATTTCCCAAAAAACCTGCTTTTACACAAATCCATCCAAAATTCACATTTTTCACAAACACTTCTATAACACTTTCAAACAGTTGCGCACTCTGCCGTTTAGTGCGACTTATCAAAACCTTTTATCACAATTTATAAAATAAAACAAATCAGACTTTACTATTTACAAACATTCAAATAATAAAGGACAGAAATCATAAAATAATCAATTACAAAACATTTTTACAAATTCCCTGTATATGCATGCTTTCAGATTATATATATATACATAACACAATATAGCTACCCAACTGTACAAATCTCTGAGACTCTGTTCGCAACTCTTTATCTCTTCAGTCCTTAGCCTCTTCCGGATCCCTGGTACCTACGCGTTAGAAACAAACTAACGCGCTAAGCATATAGCTTAGTGGGTGTACTATAAACTCAATTAAATAAATTACAATATAAATATCTTTTAAGAAGAAATAAATCACAATATATATATTCCATTTCTAATCCATTTCAAAACAATTAAATTTCAAAATCAAAGCATTAAACAATTCCGATCACTTTAATTTCAATAATGAAGTCAATAATGAATGCTATCAATAAAATCATTCGATTCACTTTTCAATTTCAATCAATTCTGGCCCGCTAGAATACTAAACATATACGGACTGGAATATGGGTCAAACTCCCAACCCTCAGGACGAATCCCGAGGAGGTACATATCTCCCAACTCTAGGACCGTGGGTACGGAACCTAGAGATGTACATAACTCCCTATCCCAGGAATGAATCCTTGGGAAGGTACATTAACTCCCAACCCTCAGGACGAATCCTGAGGAGGTACGTATCTCCCAGCCTCTGGACGAATCCAAGAGGAGGTACATCAGAATCATCAATATCAATCAATCAGTATCGGCGCAGTACTGCTCAGTAAAACCCAGCTGGTATACCAACCTCCTATATCCATTTCTATGTTTCCGTATCCTAGGGCCGTTACAATAAGCAAGGTTCACAATCAGTACTCAACAAGTATACATTTCGCACAATATTTTTCAAGAATATCAACAATAATCATACAAAAGTATAAATCATGTATTTTTAACAAAATCGACACAATCGAAACACGATCAAAACACGATCTAACATAAAACCAGTTCCAAATCAACAATAGATGCATCAATCCTTAATTTTTCATATAAAGCAAACACTTTTCATACAAAAATCGAAATTGAAAACTTTTAACGAAATCGAAAACGAAAGCAAAAATGAGAAACGAAATCGAAAACTAAAACGAAAAAGTAAACGAAATACTTCTCGAAACGATTTCGAAAACGAGAGTACACCTACCTCAAATCCGTGTTTTTCGTTGGTTCTACAATTTCGTCTTTCCTTTTCACCTACACTTCCTTTTCTCTTCTCTCTCTTTCTTCTTCTTCTTCTTTCTTTTCTTTCTTCTTCTTTCTTTTTCTTTCTTCTTCTTTCTTTTTCTTCTCTTTTCTTTCTTTTCTCGGTCGCTTCTCTCTCCTCTTGCTGTTTCTGTTTTTCTCGCTTCTGCGAGAAGCTTCTTCTTTTTTTTATATTTTTTTCGCTACCGCGACCGCCGTCGCGACCTGTGGTCGTGCCACCAGGTCGCGATGCTCACTGGACCATTCGCACCGCCTTGGTCGCGAGCGCGCCTTGGTCGCGCGAGAGATCGCGTTGCTCTCTGCCAAATTTTGACAATTTCATCGCGAGCAAGCCATCGCGACCTGTGGTCGCGGTGACTGGTTGCGATGCTCACTGCCCAAAATTGCGTTTTTCACCGCGAGCGAGCTATCACGACCTGTGGTCGCGGTGACCAGGTCGCGATGCTCTCTGGTCCAGTTTTCAATTTTTCATTTTTCACTATTCAATCTGGTCCGCTGGAAATACATTTAATTACATTTTCACCCCTTCAAATAGTAAAATTTATTTTCACATATATATAACATTATTTACCCGAAATCCGGGATGTTACAAATCTCTTTCCCTGGAACCAAGAAGCAAACACATTGCATGATGAACAAGTTGTGGATTGTTGGCAAACATGTCACAGTCCACATTTAGCATGAATGGAGCATTTGTCATCAACAAAGAGACCCTTTTCTATTAATACACAAAAATTAGACATAATATGTTACCATATAGAGAATTAATTTACATAAGACATAATGTGTTGGAATTTCACGTAAATGTATATTAAGGTTTGTGATTAGTTGTTAATAGAAAGATAATTAGAAAAGTAAATCTTATCTGCATGAACATCCCTAACAACGTACTTCGATAGATCATAAGATATTTAAAAGCTCATATATCATGAGAGGATAACCACTCAAATATATATATATATATATATATATATATATATATAATGACTCTACATTATCAGTCATTCTCAACAGTTAGGATGTTCTTGTTAATTTGTATCAAGTTTCCGTTAATATGTAAAAGTCTACAAAAACTTTATTTTTTTTAAAAAAACAAAAATTCTAAACAGATCTCAGTTATTGATTGCATACTGAAAATTCAAATCTAAATGATACTAAAACACACAAAACGTAATGCCAAAGTAGCTGATTTGCATATGGTTGACAATGGAATCCCATATTTTCCTTTTCTAAACAGTCCTTCCATAAAGGGCCTGAACCATAACACTATAAGCACACTACATAAAACCTCACCTAGCCCTGAACCCTCCCCACATGGTGATTGCAACCCTAGCAAACCCGTGGCCAAGGCAGCCAGCTGCACCAGTAGAACCGTCTTGCCTAACACAAAAAATGCGGACTCATCGAAGATCAATTTCCCAGCATTTTCATCAACTTTATAGTCATCAATGGAAGTACTAGGCTGATGATCATCTAAGTCTTTCTTTGTAATTTCAAAGCTGGTCTCTGATAAGCCCAAGAGCTTGAGTACTGCATTTAAAACTCCAAATATCCATAAAGTCACTGTGATAATTCTTGTCATGCTTTGGTTATTCCACCATGAACTAATTGAGAATCCCATTCGAATGTATTCGGATAGAGTATAAAAGTTGTACACCATAAAAATGGAGACATGTATATATATTCCTGGTTCATGGAACTGCATGCATGGCCATATCTAACTTGTAAAATTAGCAAGATCTATATTGAAATTTTGTTCATCATAGAATCTAGTTCGATTGAAATTTGCACTTACCCTGGGCAAGTAATTTGAGTCGGTGATGATGCAATAAGCTGATAAAGCTACGTAGGAGAGCTCAACAATGGAGCGTAAGCCCAAAAATTGGAAGAAGAGATAGCTAGGCCAGGCATTGCATGAATTGGAGGTTGGCTGCGAATGTAGCAGAGATGAGGTTATTTTTGCTAAAGAGAATTTCAAGCAGTCTTGTGGTCCACCTTTTTTGTTGAGTTATGGCTTGCAATCGAACTAGATAATGGTACACAACCTAGAAAAACTGGTGGGTTCAGGCTGCAATAGCCTGATCTCCAGCCTCTTTTATGAATCATCAACCCTGTTAGGATAACTTCTACTGTGGATCCATATATCCACCTAACCTGGAAGAAGAACATGTGTGTGTGTGTGTGTGTGTGTGTGTGTCTGTGTGTGTGTGTATATATTGTAGTCCAAAAAAAATCGCTTGGAGACACGGGGCACTACAACCTTCAAAGATGGACGCCAGTCAAAGTCACTCCGACGGTCAAGTTAACGAGCGATAATAAGTATATAATGATTATAAGTTGAAATAAGTGAGTAATACTTCCTGTTATCTTGGCGATTGAGGTCTCCTTGGTTGAAAGAGATGTAAGATCGACTAATCGGAGTACAATCGGAAGGTGATCGGATATGATGAACAATGGTCGGAGAGTGTTGTCTGAATGTAGATAGCTCTAAGATCTAAATTTTTCGGTCCCCCTCTCTTTGGAGAATTATCCTTCATTTATAGGGGGATGATGCTTCTACCCGTTGAGGAACTTCATCATTACCTCTCTTTGCTAGTCTCCAATTAAGGAGTTTTGTGGATGCTACCTTTGATTTAGCCGTTTTAAATTATAATTATGGTTTTGTAGGACCATCTTTTAAGTAAATCATGATTTGGTCTCCCACATAACCAAGGAGATTCTATGTCGTAAGACATGTGGTTTTGACAATTATACACATAATCACGATCATATGTCGTGCGACATGTTGATTGGACGTCGACCCAAAATGAGAATGATAGTATTTCGTGCGACGCAGGAGCTTCCCCAAGCGTGGACCCTGAGTTATTTCCCTTGTTGTTACTTGGATGGATGTGTAAGTGTATGTCGTACTACATGAAGGTTCTTTTAGGTGTGTCAATCATAGTTTCACATGACTGTCTTTATTTGGATCACCGCATAGTGATCCTGGTTGGGTCGTCGTGCGACCAAGTTAATAAGTTCATGACCATTCTTTAACTCTGGGCCTAGTCTTGTGATATACTTTTGGGCTTCTAGGCTGGATCCTCGCTTATATTTTAGGGCTGACAGATTTTGGCTACTACAGTTTGCCCCCAAACGCTTTGTACTTTAGGAAGAAAGTCAAGGGTTTGTGCTGCCCTTTGACATTGTTTCGTCGCACGACACGTAGACATGGATTCGTATGTAGAGTTTTATAGTTTCTTTATATGTCGTACGACTATCAATTGTGGTGATCAGTTGGGTTGATTTGAGAGTTGCTTCTGGTTCTATGAGTTGATCACAATTCCTGTGACTTGGCATGGTCGTACGACGATGTCGTGGTCGAGGCGGTATGGTTAGTCTTCCAATGGCTCTTTAATAGTTGAGCCAAAGTAATTGTGGCTTTATGGGAAACGCACACGCCTGATTAATGATGACAGTTATGGGGGTGCATACCCAATAAGAAAATGACACGTCAGCACATGCCTTTTCCTTTAATTGCCGCCCTGTCCCTTTCTCTCTCTCTCCCATTTCTAATTTTTGCTTTTTCTCTCTTTCTCTCTTTTTCCTTCTCTCTCAAGAACCAGCCGCTGCGTTTCCGTTCCCGGCGTTGTTGCTGCCCGTTTTTATCCTTTTCGTGTCTAGTCCGGCAAAGCAATGGTCAATCTTGCTTTATTGGTAAGTTTTTTTCTTTTTTGTTTTTGGCTATTGATTTTTCTATATCTATGTTTTTGGTTTCTGGGTATATTTTTCGTGTTCTTCAAATAGATTTTAGGAAAATCTAAAAACGTTGGTTTTGATCAAAAAACACAACTTAGGTTTTTGACAAAATCTGTTTGTAGTGTCTGTGTCGCACGACAGTAGTCAAAGCGTACATGTCACACGACCTATTGTAGGTATAAGCTGACAATTTTGGGAACTGGTGTTAGGTCATGCAGGATCCTTAGTTTAGGTTTGACTACTAACTGTTGCTACTGTTGTTCAACTTGTAGGTTTGATGTCGAGTCGAGGTGATGAGAGTCCTCCCAGTATTTCTGAACGAGGATATGACGATGCTATAAATCTGTCGTATGACTCGTGGGTAGAGTCGAGGACAACAAGTGGCGACGTGATGTTGGCATCTTTATCGTACGACCCTGTGACTGTCTCCAGTCACGAGGGTACGTCGCGTGCGATGGAAGAGATACCTGTAGGGATTCCCCTCGTCGAGCTACCAGGTGAAGAGGCTGGTCCTTATCCCATGGGACTAAGTAGACCGCTGGGTTTACTTTTGGTTAACCCAGCCAGTGTGCTGAAGGAGGAGGATCTTATGTGAATAAGGTATAGCTATGGCATACCTGATAGTGTCGCACTGAGGTTGCTCTTCAAGGAGGAGAGACCGGATTGGGATATCTCAGGATGGACCTGTTTCTATGAACTCCCATTTCAGCGGATTGGGTTCAGATTACCGGTGGTCGGACTACTGAGTAGGGTAGTTGGATTTACCAACGGCCTTCCGATGCCTAAGTGAGTTCCATGTCATAGGATAATAAAATTGAAAAGAGAAAAAGTAGGATTTTAGAAATGATACTGTTTCAAATGGCATGCATTCCAACAGTTGCTAATCTCCATGCCATCTGTACATCGTAGTTTGTAGGCTCCATGTCCAACTACTTTGGTGATTTGGTATGGTCCTTCCCAAGGAGGACCGAGTTTACCTGCTACTTTTTCCTTTGTGTTTTGGAAGACGCGACGAAGGACCCAGTCTCCAATATTGAACGTTTTGAGACGAATGTTCCTGTTATAATGTCGGGCGACTCTTTGTTGGTATACGGCCAATCTAATTGCGGCCTTATCGCAATATCATCGATTGTGTCGAGTTCATTTAGTAACTCTTTGTTGTTTGTCTCTTCGGTTACATGTTGTATTCTGTAAGAAGGGTAATCAACCTCAGTTGCTATTACAGCCTCCGACCTGTAGGTTAGGGAGAATGGTGTTTCCCCTGTTGACGTTCTGACCATCATACGGTAAGACCATAACACGCCCTGTAGCTCGTCGGCCTATTTCCCTTTGTATTGGTCGAGTCGCTTCTTAAGGGTAGATATGATTGTTTTGTTGGTGGATTCTGCTTGGTCGTTGGCTTGAGGATATCTTGGGCTCGAGTAGCTTAGTTTGATCTTCCACTTGTCGCAAAAGTCTTGGAAGTTGTATGATATGAATTGTGAGCCATTGTCAGTGACTATCTCTTTTAGGACTCCGTAGCGGCATATGACATTCTTCCAAATGAAGCTTTTTACTTCGGAGTCTTTGATTCTCAAATATGACTCGGCTTCGACCCATTTTGTGAAGTAATTTGTCACGGCTAGCATGTAGATTTTTCCTCCAGTAGCAACTGGCATTTTTCCTACTATATCCATCCCCCACTTCATGAAGGGCCATGGTGCTGAAATGGGGTAAAGTTACTCCGGGTGCTGATGCGAAATGTGGGCAAAGCGTTGGCATGGGTCACATCGCTTGACGAGGTCGTGCGACTCAGATCGCATTGTCAGCTAATAGTATCCTGCTGTAATTGCTCTGTTGGCTAGGCTTCTCCTCGCTGAGTGGTTTTCGCATTGCCCTTCGTGCAAGTCCTTGAGTACCTGCTGAGCCTCAATTGGGTCGACACATTTAAGGTAGGGCCCGGAGTAGGACCGCTTGTAAAGTTGACCTTCTATTATGGAGAATCTGGCAGCCTTTATCATGACTCTTCGTGCTTCTACCTTGTCAGATGAGAGGGTGTCGTTCATTAGATAGTCGTAGATCGAAGTGATCCAAGTTGGTTCGTCCGAAATTGGTTCGACTTCAAACTTCGTTGGCTTCCACACAGCTGGCCATTGGGTAAACACCATGGGGATGGTCCGCTCAACTGTGGTATCTAGTGCGGAACTAGGTTGGTAGGATCCTTGCAATTGTCTCACAATTAATTGGGAGTCACTATGTACTTTTATCCGTTCGACGCGTAAATCCTTTGCCAAGGTGAGCCCGGCTATGAGAGCCTCATACTCGACTTCGTTGTTAATGGTTTTGAATCCATATCGGATGGATCGTTCGATGACATGTCCCTCGAGTGAGGTAAGTACTACCCCTAGTCCGCTACCCCTGGCATTACTTGATCCGTCGACTGTCAAGGTCCAATCCTCCTTTAAGGCGTCACACAATATAGTACAAAGCTCTTCTTTTGCTTGTTGTAGAATTCCAGGTGTGAAGTCCGCTATGAAGTCTACCAATGCCTGCGACTTGATCGCTGTACTTGGCTGATAGCTGATGTCGTGTTCGCTTAACTCCACTGCTCATTTTAATAGTCGTCCGGAATGTTCGGGCTTGTGTACGACGTTCTTCAAGGGAAAGGTAATGAGTACGCTGATGGTGTGGCATTGGAAGTACGGCCTCAATTTCCTTGCGGTTGTAACTAGCGCAAGGGCCAATTTCTCAAGTTGAGTGTACCTTGTTTCTGCGTTGAGTAGGGTAGCTGCTTGAGTATGTTGAGCAACTTGATCAAGTTTAGCTTCCAGCTTCTTCAGGGCCTCATCTTGGGAATCCATTCTTTCATCCAGCTTTATCATGAATTTAATAATCATGTCTTCCAAAGCTGCATCTTTTTCCTGCTGTTCCTGGATTTCCATCTTTGTCACATAATCGACAAGCATGTCTTCCAGTCTTGACCCATTTTCTTGTTGGTTGCTCCATGAATAGCTAGCATGATTGCTATACCCAGGATTGTACGAACTCATGTAGGGGTTGTTCTGCTGATAATGTACATAGCCCTCGTACTGCATTTGCTCAGAACGACTCTCAGCAAACGGATTGCCCACCTGACAATCAGTACTCACATGTGGCCCCCACATAAGAAACAACCCAAAGGTGCTTCGTAGTCTCTAGCCGCCACTTCCTCTATAAGCTCCTGCGCCTCATACCAAGAATACATTTTCTGCACAGAAAAAGAAAAACAAAACTAATAAAAATAAAATATATACAAATCCAAAGTAGCTATAGACCTAATCGGTATTAATATCAACACAACTAAAATATCCCCAGCAACGGCGCCAAAAACTTGACAAGACTTTTTGTACCCGCAAGTATACGGGGTCGGCACAAGTAATAAAATGATGAGTAAATTATCGTCTCCACAGGGATATTTAGGCGTTGAGTGCTAAAATTAACAAGCCTATTTCTATTTGGATAATCGAAAGATTTTAATAGATCGAATTGAAAGATAAAAATATAAAAACGTAAAAGTAAAGCAAACAACCAATATGAGAGATTAGTTAGGGTATTTGAATTCACTTATTCCATCCAATTGAATTTCATGAGAGCACATTGTTGTAGTTTAATTATTCATGTTGAAGACCGTGTTTATCTAAATTATCCAAAGTCCCCTCTCGAGGTAAATCGGACCTATTCCACATACACTAATATCCTATCTCTCGATGGTATATACAAGTGCATGAGAATGCATTATTCACAATAAACACCCTATGTGATCATACAAGCAAATTAGTATATCTCTATCCAATTATACTTGTGGTGGACATTATATCGAGCACGTGGTGGGCGTCTCCTCTCGGTACATAACACAACCAATTTATCATCTAAATGTAGGCCTTCACATTCAAAAGCATTAAGCATAATAATACCACTCAACAACATAATAATCAACCACAACAAATTAAACAATCAATTCATTCAATCATCATAGAATAAGATCCATCAAAACCCTAACTTACAAATTTAGTTCATAATCAAAGATTTACAACTAAACATGTTTTCCAATTAACAAAGAGAGTTACAAGCATGAAAATAAAGAAGGAAAGGGATAGAAAAACTCTAGGTGTGATGAACTTTCGTCCTCCTCCTCATTGGGAATTTGTCTAGCTTCCACTTTCTCCAAATCCAAGCTTGATGGTGAGATTTTGGCTCAAGGATTGAATCCAATCCCTCTTGGTTTCAAGGTGATCTTCTTCTCCCCTCTTTGCCTCTTCTCTTCTCTCTTGGTCTCCTCTTGGTCCTCTCCTTAGAGGCCTAGCTGAATCCCCTCTCTTTTGAGCCCTTTTTCTACTTATAGACATTGGAAATAAGGTTTCTCGCGTCGCCATCGCGACCGTGGGTCGCTACCGCTGGTCACGGCACTGTGCTCGCGGTGCTCACAGCCAAAAAATTGATGTTTCATCGCGACCAGTGTATCGCCACCTACGGTCGCGGTACTAGGTCGCGGTGCTCACTGGTCCAAATTTCAGGATTGCGTACTGTTACGAAAATGATCATATCTTCCTCTTGAAAACTCTAAATCATGAACTGTAAAATGTATTGGAAAGTAGACATCTATATCTTTCCATACATGTAAAGTTCAAAACCCAGTTCATTCTCTGGAATTTATGACGGCCTCCGAAACGTGACTCATCACTTAACTCTCGACATGAAAGTCGTGAGTCTAGCGCACTATTGTGAAAATGAGCATAACTTTCTCTAGACAACTCGGAATCATGAACCGTAAAATTTGCCGGAAAGCAGACATCGTGACCTTTCCAGAAATATAAGGCGCTCAACCCAATTCATCTTGTAGAATTTATGGCAGCCTCCAAACGATGACAGCTGTGCACTCCCAAATCTTCAATTTAATCCACCAAAACTCTTCAATTACACACAAAACCTTATTACCTGTACACTAGAGGAAAACACGTCAAAAGCACCAAAAATACTCAAGAATACAATTAAAAGATATGGTTTAAAGGTTGTAAATATATGAAAATAAATGACCGATCAAATACCCCAAAACTTATCTTTTGCTTGTCCTCAAGCAAATCGGAACACACTACGATTAAAAACAAAGACAAAAATAACTAAAACTAAAATAAAAAAACGAACTAAGCTATATCCATTTTTCGTAGGATGCAACGATGGCACTTAGCACGTGCCACAAGCCTTTAAACCCCTAGGTGGCCCTAGTGGACAAGTTATAGTCTCGTGAGGGTTTACCAACTACGATACCCACAAACGTCCTAAGCTAACCACATACATAGCTTAACATCAAATTAAATATATACACAAATGCAAAGGTATAAGAATAGCACAAAATCAGAAATCTAAAATGCTGTCAAATTGTCTAATACATCATATACCATACAGGACACTGACATACAATGCATTTATAATCGTGACACCTTCCATATCAATAAACCGCTGATATAATTCGCCTTGACTCTAGTCTCACCAGTTTTCACTCAATAGCACTCAGAACCTAGGCAATCACACTTTCAACTGCATACAACTGGAATTTATGAGCAAATAATTTCGAAATGAGTCGTATGCATCAATAATTAGAAAGAAAGCACAAATTTAACAAAAGATCTCATGAAAGATATCAAATGCTAAGAACAGAAAAATTCGTGTATATACATGTCAAATATTACAATTGAGTTTCCTCAGGAGATCAACAGGTCTTTATATGGTTGTAATGGGGCTTAGGGTGATTGGCTTAACAAGAACGGAAATCGGGTTCAACTCACTTGGAAACCTATTAAGAGACTTCATAAAATTTTCAATATGTGCATTTTCTCTCACGACCACCAAATTCATTCAACTTGTATTCCCAATCTTTTTCTCACATTTCTCCTTCAACCTCTTTCCAACTCTTTCTCAATTTTTACTTTGTGCATTTCACTCCTTTTTCTCATTTTAGCCAACTCTTCTTATTTTATTCATTATTTTTAATGTTGGCTATTCTCTTTTTCTGCACATTTCTCCCATCCTTTTCATATTTTTAGCTCCACTCCTCTTTCTCACTCAACACGTACACATTTTTCTTTTAATTGTCTCTAGTTTCCAAGCGTCAAAGGTAACGTCTTACAATTTCGGTTAGGATTTTTGGACATGTAGGTCATACAATAAAAGGCTAATATGCGAGTGTTTGGCCGCGAATGGGATAAGGAGCACGCAATTACGGATAAGAAATCAAGCTATTTAGGAATTCAAACACAATGCCTGGATCATATCTCCAAAATCTACTCAATTGAACATTCAAAACATATATACAAGATTTTCCTAATGCAATTCATTAACATCCAATGCAAACCTATAGAGATCAATCTAATAATAATAAAGCTCAAGAAAGTGTTTAAGAGTAGAAACAAACATTCCCTCAGAATAAATACGCAATAATCTCAAAATCTCACTAAGGGTAGTCTCCACTATTAATCAGAGCTATTAATTGAAAGTTGTCACATATTACAATGCAAAGACGTCAGACCTATATGTTTAGATGCAAAGACACTACTGGCATTATTCCAATTAACAACTTTGTACACTCAAATGACCTAAGTATTTACATATTATTACTCAATTATCTGTAAAGCATGCATATGGTTTCGCTATCCTAATACAAACACAACAAAACACGAAAATACAATAAAAGACTCGAAAATTGGTGTATGTGGCATTGTTATACCTAAGTCTTCCAAACGCATTGCGTATGAGGAAAGTCTAGGTTTCCAGCCTATATACACCAACAAGACACAAACACACACTAACAGACACAAACACAAATACACACAAACACAAATACCCCCAAACTTAAAATAAACATTGTCCTCAATGTTTTACACCTTACGTACGAAGAAAAGGGGCTTATAAAGAAATAAAAACAAAAAAAAACTAGAAATAAAAACTAAAAACAATCAAACTAGACACAAAAACAAAAACGCACAAAACAAATGAACACATAACAACAGTCCTAATATCCACAACTAACAACCCTAGATATCCACAACTAACAAATCTAAATAGACACACAAAAACAAACAAAAACAAAATCAAAGAAATCAAACACTACAATAATATGTACATACAACCAAACTTCCCCCGAACTTTAAAATTTTCAACACAAGGCACAACACTTCAAAATGTTTATGGGAAATAGATACGAAACACTAGAAAATTTAAACTAAAAAATCAAAATAAAATAAAAGAAAATAATATACAGATTTTACCTCATCGCTTGAGCTTTCGCCCATCTCCCCCATGATTGGTATCTCCTCATTAGCTTACCGCACCATCCTAACCAAATGACTGGAAGAGAGGATGACTCTCCAAGCACTGCATACCTCGAATGCGAAGGTATCTCTTTACGGCCCCAGTGCGGTGGCTTCTCAAAAGGCGGAGGCGGTTTGGGCTTCCCTTTTCCGAGGTCTACAGAAACATATGTATCTTGGTGGCTTTCTTCTTTCGCAGTGGCGCTGTGGACTAGACATAACTCAAGTGGATCTGGAAGGATAGATGCCTCATCTAAATAAAACACGTTCTTGCTCCTTTCCGTCTCTACTTGATCAACCCAAATCTGGTGCTCAATTTGCTCTTCAATTTCCACGGCCGTTTCATTGTATTGCACCATAGGATATGGTTCGTGCTCTTGCCATTGGATCTCTGTAGCTAATTGGCCGATTTGAATCTCCAAGCATTGGGTAGCTGCTTGAGTATGTTGAGCAACTTGATCAAGTTTAGCTTCCAGCTTCTTCAAGGCCTCATCTTGGGAATCCATTCTTTTATCCAGCTTTATCATGAATTTAATAATCATGTCTTCCAAAGCTGCATCTTTTTCCTGCTATTCCTGGATTTCCATCTTTGTCACGTAATCGACAAGCATGTCTTCCAGTCTTGACCCATTTTCTTGTTGGTTGCTCCATGAATAGCTAGCATGATTGCTACACCCAGGATTGTACGAACTCATGTAGGGGTTGTTTTGCTGATAATGTACATAGCCTTCGTACTGCATTTGCTCAGAACGGCTCTCAGCAAACGGATTGCCCACCTGACAATCAGTACTCACATGTGGCCCCCCACATAAGAAACAACCCAAAGGTGCTTCGTAGTCTCTAGCCGCCACTTCCTCTATAAGCTCCTGCGCTTCATACCAAGAATACATTTTCTGCACAGAAAAAGAAAAACAAAACTAATAAAAATAAAATATATACAAATCCAAAGTAGCTATAGACCTAATCGGTATTAATATCAACACAACTAAAATATCCCCAGCAACGGCGCCAAAAACTTGACACGACTTTTTGTACCCGCAAGTATACGGGGTCGGCACAAGTAATAAAATGATGAGTAAATTATCGTCTCCACAGGGATATTTAGGCGTTGAGTACTAAAATTAACTAAGCCTATTTCTATTTGGATAATCGAAAGATTTTAATAGATCGAATTGAAAGATAAAAATATAAAAACGTAAAAGTAAAGCAAACAACCAATATGAGAGATTAGTTAGGGTATTTGAATTCACTTATTCCATCCAATTGAATTTCATGAGAGCACATTGTTGTAGTTTAATTATTCATGTTGATGACCGTGTTTATCTAAATTATCCAAAGTCCCCTCTCGAGGTAAATCGGACCTATTCCACATACACTAATATCCTATCTCTCGATGGTATATCCAAGTGCATGATAATGCATTAGTCACAATAAACACCCTATGTGATCACACAAGCAAATTAGTATATCTCTATCCAATTCTACTTGAGGTGGACATTATATCGAGCACGTGGTGGGCGTCTCCTCTCGGTACATAACACACAATCAATTTATCATCTAAATGTAGGCCTTCACATTCAAAAGCATTAAGCACAATAATACCACTCAACAACATAATAATCAACCACAACAAATTAAACAATCAATTCATTCAATCATCATAGAATAAGATCCATCAAAACCCTAACTTACAAATTTAGTTCATAATCAAAGATTTACAACTAAACATGTTTTCCAATTAATAAAGAGAGTTACAAGCATGAAAATAAAGAAGGAAAGGGATAGAAAAACTCTAGGTATGATGAACTTTTGTCCTCCTCCTCATTGGGAATTTGTCTAGCTTCCACTTTCTCCAAATCCAAGCTTGATGGTGAGATTTTGGCTCAAGGATTGAATCCAATCCCTCTTGGTTTCAAGGTGATCTTCTTCTTCCCTCTTTGCCTCTTCTCTTCTCTCTTAGTCTCCTCTTGGTCCTCTTCTTAGAGCCCTAGCTGAATCCCCTCTCTTTTGAGCCCTTTTTCTACTTATAGACATTGGAAATAAGGTTTCTCGCGTCGCCATCGCGACCGTGTGTCGCTACTGCTGGTCGCGGTGCTCACTGCCAAAAAATTGATGTTTCATCGCGACCTATGGTCGCGGTACTAGGTCGCGGTGCTCACTGGTCCAAATTTCAGGATTGCGAACTGTTACGAAAATGATCATATCTTCCTCTTGAAAACTCCAAATCACGAACCGTAAAATGTATTGGAAAGTTCAAAACCTAGTTCATTCTCTGGAATTTATGACGGCCTCCGAAACATGACTCATGACTTAACTCTCGACATGAAAGTCGTGAGTCTGCGCACTATTGTGAAAATGAGCATAACTTTCTCTAGACAACTCGGAATCATGAACCGTAAAATTTGCCGGAAAGCAGCCATCGTGACCTTTCCAGAAATATAAGACGCTCAACCCAGTTCATCTTGTAGAATTTATGGCAGCCTCCAAACAATGACAGTTGTGCACTCCCAAATCTTCAATTTAATCCACCAAAACTCTTCAATTACGCACAAAACCTTATTACCTGTACACTAGAGGAAAACACGTCAAAAGCACCAAAAATACTCAAGAATACAATTAAAAGATATGGTTTAAGGGTCGTAAGTATATGAAAATAAATGACCGATCAGTAGGGTCTTGCTGATGTAGTATACAGGGAGTTATTTGCCATCCTCTTTCCTCACTAGTACTGCGCTAACGGCTATTTCGGATACAGCGAGGTAGAGTAGAAGTGTTTCTTCTTCCTTAGGTTTGGATAAGAGGTGAGGGTCTGCTAGGTACCGCTTTATGTTTTGGAATGCATCTTCGCTTATTTAATTCCAATCAAATGATTTACTCTTCCTTAGAGCATCAAAGAAAGGCTTGTATTTTTCGGATGACTTTAAGATAAACCAGTTGAGGGCCACGAGTCATCCATTCAATTTTGGTACGTCTTTGATGCTTTTGGGGGACCTCAAACCCATGATGGATTGGATTTGATATGGGTTGGCCTCGATGCCCCTCTTGGTTACCAAATAGCCAAGGAACTTTCCTGATGAAACTCCAAAGGAACACTTGGTTGGATTAAGTTTCATCCCGTACTTATCAATAATATCGAACAACTGTCGACCTATAATCTGGGTAATCTTCATTTTTGCTTTACGGGAGGGTAATCTGGGTCGACCTGTAGTTTATGCACTAGGACTTTTGGGTTAATGCCAGTCATGTCAGCGTGTGACTATGCGAAGCTGTCGTGTCAGGCTGTCAAGAAGTTGATTAACTTTGTTCTGATATTTTGTGGCAGGCGGGAGCCGATACTAACTTTGTGGTCTAGGAAGGTCGGATGTATGGATATCTCGTCAAGCTCTTCCATTTTTAGACTGTCTTTATTGGTGGCGACGCTTGCGTTCTGTAATTGCTATAAATCAGACGGCCTGGTTTTTAGAGTGTTCTGGTAACAGTCTCGCGAGGTCTTATGCTGCCCTCGGATCTTATGGACTCCCCATTTGGTAGGAAAATAGATGACCTGGTGATATGTTGAAGGGACAGCCCTTATCTCATGAATCCACGGGCGACCCATGATTATGAGGAAGCGTTTGTTCAGATTGACTCCTTCCGCGTAGACAGGAAGTACGATCTCCCTTATGGTGTTCTTATGTTCTCCACTAAATCCTACCAAGATGGTCGAGCGGCGTACGATATTACACTCGTCAATGTGCATCTCTCTTAGCGCGCCAAGGAAGAGTACATTTGTTGAGCTCCCATTTTCCACTAGGATCCGCTTGATCAAACAGTTGGCCACTGTTAATGAGATGACCAGCGCATCGTGGTGGGGGTTGAGCAGGTTTGTGTGCTCATCGCTGCTAAAGCTGATAGGATAATTGTATGTTGGGTCCACCGTACGAGTTTGTCAGACTTCCGTGTGTCCTGTTTGCAGTGAGTGGCGCTTCGCTTCAGAGTAAGTGACTCCATTTACTTCGAATCCACCAGAGATGATGTTCACAGTTCTCTCGTGTTTGGGGGGTTCGGGTGGTGGAATTGAAGCAATGTCGCGCGATCTATCCTTGCCCAAAAAAATATTCTTACCTTTTTCGGTCAGGAATTCTTTGAGGTGGCCCTTCTTGAGTAGCTCTGCCACTTCCAATCATAATGCTACGCAGTACTCTGTGTGATAGCCGTGGTCGCCATGAAATTCGCACCACTTGAAGTTGTCCCTCTGATCCGGAGGACTTATCATCTTGTCAGGCCACCTAACTGATCTACCAATTCCTTTGAGGACGGCAATTACCTCTGCTGGTCTGATGCTCAAATTATATTCTGGCAATTTGTTCTTTTGCCGGTCGAATGGTCCTTGGTGTCTGTCGTCGCGTCAACGCTCATACCTTACTTGACTGTTTCTTCGGAGTATTGTTAGGTATGGTTCGACATGTCTGTCGTTTATTCGCTGTTCGACCCTTCTACTCGACCTGTCTTCCCTGTTGTTCGCTCTATAAGGTTTATAGTTAACTTCGTCTTCTTCCCACTTTATTTGTGCCCATGCCTTGGCTAGAACGTCTTCCATCATTTTGCAAGGGTACTTGGTGAGCTCCTTATATAGGTCGGAATCATAGAATAGGCCTTTGCGGAAGGCTGATATAGCTGTCGCTTGGTTGCAATGATGGATGGAAACCTTTTCATTGTTAGAGCGGCCTACAAAGTCACGTAGGCGTTCACCCCTCCTTTGGCTAATAGTGTAGAGGTCATCGGATTATTCTCTAACTTCCGGCTGCTAGTGAACTGCTCTATAAAAGTGTCCGTGAGTTGGGCGAAAGAGTTGATGGAAACATTGAGGAGGTTGGTGTACCATTGTAGAGCTGGCCTTACTAGGCTTGAGCCGAAGCCTTTGCACATGCATGCTTCCCTTAAATCTCGTGAGATGGCAGCAGTGAACATTCGTTGCCGATACTGCGCAATATGATCATCGGGATCCATCGTCCTGTCGTACTGCTTCATACCTGGGAAGTTGAACTTTCTTAGCATCTCCAATATTGTTATTGCGTCGACGAAGGGAGAGTCGGCAAAGCTATTGGCCGCGCTTTTCTTTATAGGAGCGGGCATCCCGGAATGCGTTAGATGAGTGCTTCCATCTCCGTGAACCTTCACGCCAAGTCGGGGTTAGCCAATGTTGACTCAGGATTTACTAGGTTTGAGTTCGACGAGGCTAAACGCGAAGGACCGGATGGTGTTCCCGTTAACGGGACGGTTTGTTGGGTTGAACCAACGTTGCCATTGGAGGTGGAGGTAGGTGGCATCTCTTGCACCGCCCTCACCATGCCCGCCGATCGATGCCTATCTATCCCTTTCAATGGACTGACTGCCGGATGTCGTGCGACAGTGTGTGCTCTGTCTGCGGCTCGAGTGTTAGGCTCCACACCTGCAAGGATTGGATTGAGGTCACCAGCCGTAGTACCTTGTTCGTCTGGGTGAACTGGCATGTAGTAAGTAGTGTGGGTGGCTTGATTGAATGGCGCGGGCTGGGATGTTGAGGCGTCTCCAAATGGTCGGACGATGGTGAGGGAATTGATCATATTTTGCAACTCTTGGTTCTCTGTCAACACTCGATGGTTCTCTTGTTCGAGCGCTTGCAGCCTTTGAGTGTTCTCTTGCATCTGGGATATGAGGAGTTGTACCCTAACTTCCATTGCGTCGTGATGAAAATCGTCGGACGACATAGTCGGAGTTGCTGCGCTCTACCTTCGCTGGTTCAGAGATTGTCGTGCCCCAAGGTGGGCGCCAAATTGTAATCCTCAAAAAATCGCTCGTGGACATGAGGCACTACAACCTGCAAAGATGGAACGCACGTGACCCGCAGGACGTCTAGAACACCGAGATGGTGCCGGCCAAAGTCCCTCCGACGGTCAAGTTAGCGAGTGATAATAAGTATATAATGACTATGAGTTGAGATAAGTGAGTAATACTTCCTGTTATCTTGGCGATTGAGGTCTCCTTGGTCGAAGGAGATGTAAGATCGGCTAATCGGAGTACAATCGGAAGGTGATCAGAGATTATGAATAATGGCCGGAGAGTGTTGTCTGAATGTAGATAGCTCTAAGATCTAAGTTTTTCGGTCCCCCTCTCTTTGGAGAATTATCCTTCATTTATAGGGGGATGATGCTTCTACCCATTGAGGGACTTCATCATTACCTCTCTTTGTTGTCTCCAATTAAGGAGTTTTGTGGATGCTACCTTTGATTTAGCCGTTTTAAATTGTAATTATGGTTTTGTAGGACCTTCTTTAAAGTAAATCATGATTTGGTCTCCCACATAACAAAAGAGATTCTATGTCATACGACATGTGGTTTTGACAATTGTACAGATAATCACGATCATATGTCGTGCGACATGTTGATTGGACGTCGACCCAAAATAAGAATGATAGTATGTCGTGCGACGTAGGAGCTTCCCCAAGCGTGGACCCTGAGTTATTTCCCTTGTTATTACTTGGATGGATGTGTGAGTGTATGTCGTACTACATGAAGGTTCTTTTAGATGTGTCAATCATGGTTTCACATGACTGTCTTTATTTGGATCACCGCGTAGTGATCCTAGTTGGGTCGTCGTGCGACCAAGTTAATAAGTTCATGACCATTCTTTGACTCTAGGTCTGGTCTTGTGATATATTTTTGGGCTTCTGGGTTAGATCCTCGCTTATATTTTGGGCCTGACAGATTTTGGCTATATATATATATGCAAAACGTGTGTTATCGTTAAAAAAAATAACATATTATCGTTATAAAAATTCACTAACCTTTTCACCCCAGCTACTACTGTACTCATAGGCAGAACCAACAACTTGGTGTGCCGCATCAAGAGAGTTTGACGAGCTCATTGAAAAACCTGTCTTTCCTTTCAAAGCATTAGCAGCTGATTTGATTAATTTCATTGAATTTCCAAATTCTTTTAGTAATATTTCATCATCATCTACCTTTCCTGCATTGGAAGGACAGTAAACTACTCATCAAAGACATTGGAGAAAATTTCAAAGGGTATAATGGAAGGAGAATCGGGTATATATACTAGAAAAATGTAATATAATATTATTTTATTTAATGACAATGGAAGTACCATTCATCACCGAATTATAATATCTTCCACTATCATTTTTTGTGTCTTCTGGCCACGGACCTATATAACTTTTTGTCTATGGAAGCATCCTGAGCCAATATAGAAAGGACCTTGAATTCCCATTATTCCTTTGCTCATATGCTAATTAACATAAACATGGAAAACATAAACACATTAGTTAGTAGACCTAGTTAGAACTAATTAATCTTCTAATCAGCAATTGTAAGTAATTAATTAATTAAAAATGAAGATAGCACTGTCTAAATTTTATATCTTAAATAATGGTAATTGATCTGTAACTGTTAGTAAATGTCATGAAATTACAAATCCTCTTTCACATTATTTGAGACAAAATTTAGAAATAAAATAAAATAAAATTCAACCAAATACCATTACTTGAGAATGAAACGTGACTCAATTCATGAGTAACTACTAGGCCAATATTGGGGTTGTTGTAGTATAATTGAGGGCATTGAACAAAAGCACAATCTTTTTCCTTGGAACCGAGAAGCAGACACATTGCATGACAAACAATCTGTGGATTGTTAGCAAACATGTCGCAGTCCACATTTAGCATGAATGGAGCATTTGTCATCATCCCAGAGACCCTTGTATGTTAATGATCATATATACACAAAAATTAGACAGAATATGTTACTATACAAGAGTTAATTTACAAAGGGATGATTTCCTTAACAGTACTTCTACAATTCATATATACAGAGTTTATTTGAATTCAAGTATGCCTTATAAACTCTTTACATGATGTGTTTATACAAATAGTTTACAGATTATGATTATAGTTTACAGATTATTTTGATAAAATTATTATTTTATCAAAACTATTTATAGTAATTTATAGAGAATTGCTCCTAAATGATGTGGATGTCTTGACTGCTTCTCTCTCAATATGTAAATTAAATGCGGTATCTCGTCTGAGAGAGCTTTCTTATTTTCCCATATGATCTAAAATAAATAAATAATCATATAAATGAATATCAAAGTGAGTTAATTAATATATATATATATATATATATATATTGAGAGTAAATAAAGTACCAAAATTACCTTCACTATTGCTGAGTGGTTTCGGGATTCTTTATTGAAAAAAACAGCAAACTCGCCAGCTAGATCAAAGCCAAATGCAGCAAAATTTTTGGCTGCATCTTCTATATTTCGTCTAAGTCGCTCGTATTCTTCCTACAAAATACCAAACAAAATACATAATAATGATAATAGATGTTCTGGACAGATTAGAAGATGATGAATCTTACTACCTTCATCTTTTTCCAATCTTCATGGAACTCCCATGAATCATGAGATCCAGTACTGGACATCACAGACTCATCTGAGAAGTACTTGAATGGAGCTCTAACTTTAACATTATATTTCTTACAAAATGGAACCCAAAGCATAGCCAACTTTGATGCTTCAACTAGAGCGTAGAAGTTGAGAGGAGAGCAGCCATCGTCCGACACATAGCAAGCTAGTTTGTTCGCCGGATAATCAAGTGCCATCAAAGACAGTACAGTGTTTATAGTGATGATGGGCGGTTCCAGCACCGGATCCGCAGTTGTCACAAATTAACATGTCCACCGCTGGAAGCTCCTGTACCCTGTATTGAAGTTTCAAGAACACTTATAAAAGAATATTTATAACGACCATATTTATTATTTAAATGTCTAGATTTCACTTTATAGGCAGGAATCAAATTGGATTTAATTGGAGTGTTGGTTCCTTTATATAATACAGGTCACATTTTCTTACTATATATGCACAAGAGTGGATTGGATTAAAATGGACTATTGGTTAGCATATTTATAGTTAAATCTAATGTTCACTACATATGTCCAATCCATTAAAATTGCATATCAATGACAAAGAAATCAAAGTTATAAATATTACCGTTGCTAAAAGTTCTGGGTATGTTTTGTATACGAGAGGAGTCCATTTGATGGTGACGATGAAAACCCAGTTAAAGGTGAACCAGGACTCGCACAGGAGAGCGAAAAACCATGGAAATCCATGGTCTTGTAGAGACAAAAGACGATAGATGAGATGAGGAGAGAAAAGAGAAGGAACAAGACAGTGACATCTACAACTCTTTGAGTTGTGTTTTTTGGATAATTTTTTTTCGAATAGAGGGAGAGAGAGGGGGTTGGCGGCCATGACCTAGGAGAAGATGGAAGAAATTTGATTGTTTTCTTGTATATGTTTTTACAAAAGTGTTTAATTAGCTAGCTAGAAGGCCTCCATGAGTGTGGTGGAGTTGGATTATTACTGCACTTGCATTGCATGACTGACCAGTGATTGCATATATAGGTGATGACGAAATTGCATAATTTCTTGGCTTTATTTGGTATTGTTCGTGGATTAAAAGTGATTATGGAAATTGACAACCTCCAAAATAATTGAAAAATTAAATAAATGGAAATAAATGGAATTTATAATCCAAATATAAAAGGTAATCTATAAAATCTTTTATTTATTGTAAGTATATCAAATCTTTTATCTGATGGTGACTTATTAATGGCATGTCTATAAATAGTCTCCTATTGTAATAGAATTAGAATTACCATTTGTGCCGCTATTTTTAGCACCTTATAAATGAACCTAAAAAAATACTTGTTTAGTCCACCATTCTCATTTTCTTCCTTATGTCTCTGACTCTCACCATTATTGTTCACATTTTCTGATCATATTATCCATCTCGCATAGGGGTGGGCGTTTTCGGATTGGGTTGGGTTGGGTTGGAGATCAACCAAATCCAATCCAATAAAAATCGGATTAAGAAAAATTCAACCTAACCCAACTCAATATAAATTTCAACCCAATCCAACCCAATCCAATATTGATCGGATTAGGTTGATCGGGTTGACTTTAAACCAAAAATAAAAATAAAAAGTCGTACAACTTATATTAAAATATAAATATTACATCGAATCTCAAATTCTACCTCAAATATGAATTATAGTTTTACATAATCTCATAACATATTAAAACCTTTCATGTTCTATACAATTTTTGAAGTCTAGAGGGTGAAAATCTTACATATTGCACCGCATTGCGAATACAAGCAACATAATCATTTATATCTTTCAATCCCTCAAACATAATTACATTAATAATATGAGCACAACATCTCACATGTAAAAAATTCTCATCTAAATTAATTAAATTCTCGTCTAGATGCATTCCAATTTTTCAACTTTCTTCTGACATAATCTATAGCCACTTTATTGGCAGAGGCATTATCCACAATTATTGTATACACTTTCTCAATACCCCAATCCAATAAACATGACTCAACAAGTTTTCCAATAGTCTCCCATTTATGGTCAGGAATCATACCAAACTTAATATTCTTTTATGTAACTTCCATTCACAATCAATGAAATGGCTTGTAATAACCATATAGTTGATATTTTGAATGGAAGTCCATATGTCGGTGGTCAAGCAAACTCTTGGTGATTTTTCAATGAAATGTTTTTTGAGTTTAGACTTTTCACTTAAATAAAGTTGGTAGATATCCCTAGTAAGTGTTCTTCTAGAGGGAGGAGTGAATCTTGGACAAACAGCACTACAAAATTCCCTAAACCCATCTTTCTCTACAAAAGAAAAGGGCAACGCATCCACAATAATCATCTTCGTACAAGCTTCTCTACAAAATTCCTTATCAAACCTCACAGCTACAAGATTAGAAGTGACAAGTTTAGAATCATCATCAAACGTTGTAGAATTGTTTGATGCATGGGTGCTTAATACTTTTTGGTTATTATCCTCCGCTGCTAGTGCACACATATATTTTGTACATTGCAAATGCACATGATTCCATAGAGTTTTAGTGCCATTTTTTAAAGTACAACCATAATCTTTACCGCAATAATTACACTTACATCTAGTGTGATCGCCATACTTTGTGAATTTTGTACATACATCTGACGAACCCTTCCCTAATCTTCCCCTCTTAGTCTTAGTGATGCCACCATGCATCTACAAGAGTAACAAAAAAATATAGATTAGCAAACATATTCATATAAAATTAAAATCTGAAAATAATAAGTAGAAATAATACGAGTGGAAAAGAGACAATACCGTAAGTAAATCATTTCCTTCTAATGATTCTCTTAATTCACCACCTGGTAAACTTCTCATCCTTTTTTCCATTTCTCAATAATCAATGATTCAATATGAACGAATCTAAGTTTAAAACACAAAATAAAAAAAATAAAAAAAAAACCCTCAAAGTTATTCCAACAACCAACAAATAAAAAATACTTCCAAAAATACAATCAGCAATAAAACACTATTTCATTTGTTTTGCAATTCAGACAAAGAGTGGTTTAATATTGTCTGTGCATAATGATAAGACAAAAATACCACATGTTACAGACTTACACAGCAGCTTGCTTCTTGTGGAGCTGATAATTGTGTAAGAGTGTTCGAGTTTAGTGTTTGATTAATCAGATAATTCTTATGTATCCATAAACAAAATTTTGAAATCAATACATAATAGCTAACTCTCTTCTATTCCAACATAGAAATGTCAGATAACAATCTCTTTCATGGACCCCATTTTTTATAATAAATGTAAGCTTTTACAAGTCAAATGTAAGCTTTCATGGTCCAATCATGTTGTGCCTTGCAATTTTAAAATTTCTATAACACGCTGGCACAACAAATAGAAAAACGAGGTCATAGTCATATAACAGGACAAGCTTAAAAATTACCAGATCAAGTTTAGAACAAGCTCATAACAAAAATTACCAGATCAAGTTGAGTACCAAATCAGACAAAATAACAAAAATAATCCAAGAACAAGCTCATAACAAGTTTAGAAATTACCAGAAGCCGTGGTGACAGGGTGCGGCCGAGTAGAAGACAATGAAGCAAGGGCAGGGTAAGGCAAAGCAGTAGGACTGGCCGATTGGGGAGCGGTAGGGCGCGAGGGTGGGTGACTGGTGAGACTTGAGGAAGAGGAACAAATGAAGTTGAGAAATTCTTAGGATGCGGCGGCCGTGAGAGTGATTGAGTGAGTGTTGAGACTTGAGGAATTTTTAGGGTTAGGTAGAGAAAGTTATGTTACTTTTGGTTTTGTAGAGTTAGCCAGAAATTTTTTATTTTTTTATATATATGATAACAAAATCGAGTTGGGTTCGTGGGTTCATCATATAACCCAACCCAACCCGATTTTATTTCGGGTTGTTAAAAAATAACCCGATATAGTTGTTTTTAACAAAGTAATCCGATCCAACCCGACTATTTTCGGGTTGGGTCGGATCTGGTTCACGGATTGGGTTAAAAATGCCCACCCCTAATTTCGCATATAGAAAGGTAACTATATAATAAACAGAACCTCCAAGTTCCAAAGCATCTCTTATTCCAAAGAGTTCTCTTAACCATAGCCATCTCATCATACCATGATGATCTCGAAGTAAAGCACCAACACCAACATGATGGTTACACAGGTCGATCACCCCATACACATTTAATTTAAGAAGGCCACTGGAAGGACACTGCCACTTTACCGATGAAGAAGGAAGAAAGCAGCCAAACACTTGGCCATTTATTAATTATAATTTTTTTTTTATTGTAATATCCTAGATCTTTAAATAAACTTTTATTATTAGGGTTGACCGTGGTTCGGTTCGAACCAAGCGATTCAAACCGAACCGCTGGTTTTGAACACGGACCGGCGGTCTCGATTCAAAACCGGTTAGTAACCAGTTAACCAGAATCCGGATCCACGGTCCCAGTTCCGATTAGCTCAAGAAATGAACTGAAACCGCCGGTTAAGAATCGGTGGTTCCACCGGTTCCAGTTCGGTTCACGTTTTTTTTCTCTTTAAAAAAAAAAAAAAAAAAAAGGAGGCCGCAGTTCCAGTTCCCAAAACTGGAGGAGGAACCGCATAGGGAAATCGAAACCGGGGGTTCCGGAACCACGCCCAACCCAATCTATTATAATATTACATATGAGGACGAACAACAAAAGCATATGAGGAACGCAAAATCATCTCACATATTATTACATAATAAAATCTTTAATTTATATAAAAAAAAAAACTAATTTCATTCCATCAATAGTAAAATGATAACCATCCATAAAAAAAAAATTACATGTACATCTTTTTTTCTTAAATGAATCTCAAACAATGTAACTTTTTTTACTCAAATACACAAAAAGTGATGCCAAAGCAGTTGATTTGCATATGGTTGACAATGGAATCCCATATTTTCCTTTCCTGAACAGTCCTTCCACAAAAGGCAAGAACCAAAGCACTACAAGTACACTGCAGAAAACCTCACCTAGCCCCGAGCCCTGCTCATCACCTGGTGGCTGCAACCCTAGCATTCCCGTGGACAACGCAATCAACTGCACAAAGAGAACAGTCGTGCCTACCACGAAAGCTGGAGACTCATCGAAGGTAAATTTACCATCATTTTCTTCTTCTTCACCACCAGAAGTAGACTTCTGATCATCTACTACTTTCTTTGTAATTTCAAATACTGTCTCTAATAAGCCCAAGTGCTTGAGTACTACATTTGAAACTCCAAATATCCATGCACTCATTGTGATAACTCTTGTCATGCTTTGGTTAATCCACCATGAACGAATTGAGAAGCCAGTTCTAATGTATTCGGATAGAGTATACATGTTATAAGTTACAAAAACGCAAATAGGTATGAATATTCCTGGTTCCTGGAACTGCATGTGGACACATTCTAAATTAGTATGCTTTAGATTATATCAGGAACTAGTGAAATAAACTTAATTTAATATTTTAGTGATCTGTGCATGTATAATCTGTAATTGGTTGTTAAAAAAAAAAAACCATACTTCTAAAAGCTCCATATATAAGAAGACCAATAGAGAATCTAAAACTTGCACTAACCTTGGGCAAAAAATTAGAGTTTGTGATGATGCAATAAGCTGGTAAAGCAGCGTAGCAGAGATCAGGAATGGGTTGTAAGCCCCAACAAGTGAACCACAGATAGGCCACGCTCATCCGAAATTGGAGATTGGCTGTGAGGGTAGCAGAGATGGGGTTATTTTTGCTGAAGAGAATTTCAAGCAATCCTGTGGACCACCTTTTCTGTTGGGTCATGACTGTTGTCGAACTAGATGGTCCAAAACCTAGAAATGCTGGTGGGTTCGGGTTGCAATAGCCTGATTTCCAGCCTTTTTTATGAATCATCAACCCTGTTAGAATATCTTCTACCGTGGATCCATATA
This sequence comes from Xanthoceras sorbifolium, assembly GCA_003430845.1. Classification (NCBI taxonomy): domain Eukaryota; kingdom Viridiplantae; phylum Streptophyta; class Magnoliopsida; order Sapindales; family Sapindaceae; genus Xanthoceras; species Xanthoceras sorbifolium. Next base: position 23,661,643 of record CM010608.1, on the reverse strand, counting down.
TCCACCCAACCTGAAACAATAACGTATATACCAACCACAATAATTTTATTCTCTCAAGACGTAGATGCAATGAGAGTTTATGCAAGACTAATAGTATTGCGTGTCTTAACATAATCCAATTAATATTGTCGTTACAAATTCACTAACCTTTTCACCCCAGCTACTTCCATACTCAAAGGCAGAACCAGCAACTTGGTGTGCATCATCAAGAGTGTTTGATAGGTCCATTGGAAAACCTGTGTCTCCTTTCAAAGCATGAGCAGCTGATTTGATGAATTCCTTTGAATTTCCAAACTCTTTTAGTAATTCATCATCTACTTTTCCTATAGAGAAATGACAAAAAAACTCTACCTTGGAGAAAATTTAAAGGGTAAAAGATAAATGGAAAGAAAATTGGGTATATATGCGCTTGAAAAAATAATATATAATAACATTTGAAGTACCATTCACTGCATTATAATATCTTCCACTTTCATCTTCTATGCCATCTGGGCATAGACCATATATAACTTTTCGTCTATGGAAGCATCCTGTCCCTCCATAGAAAGGACCTTGAATTCCTGATATTCCTTTGCCCACATACTAATTAATATAAACATGGAAACATGCACACATTATTAGTTAGTTAATTAATTAACCTAGTTAGAAATAATTTTCCCAACAACATTTGTAAGTTAATTAATTAATTTTTTTTAAGGGTAAATTTATAAGATTAACAACTATTGGGACTTGCTGAGATCAAATACTAAGGGGAAAAAACTATCCACACATGTTGGTAATGTACATAGTGGAATTTAAACCCTTATCACTGAGATAAGAGGGAACTGCACTAACCATTTTAACTATGAGTGAATGTACTTATAATTTTATATCTTTAATTTAATATTAAATAATGGTAAGTGATGTGTAACTACTGGTAAATGTTATGATAATTATATATCAAATAATGACAAAATTTAGAAATAAATAAATAAAACTATTACTCGAGAATAAAATGTGACTCACTTCATGGAAAAGCACTAGGCTATTATTGGGGTCGTTGTAGTATAATTGAGGGAATTGAACAAAAGCGCAATCTCTTTCCTTGGAACCAAGAAGAAGACACATCGCTTGATGAACAAGTTGTGGATTGTTGGCAAACATGTCGCAATCCACATTTAGCATGAATGGAGCATTTGTCATCAACCCAGAGACCCTTGTCTATTAATGATCACATATATATACACTAAAATTAGACATAATATGTTTCTATATAGAAAATTAATTTATGTAAAGATTTTATCTTGTTATTAATGTATGCCTTGAAACTCTTTATAGAAAGTTTTTCAGATGAAAAGAATAGTTCTAGAGAATTTTATTGTATTTCATATATACAAGATCTTGAAAAAACTAAAAATTTAGTCTTTTTCGGAGATATAATAGACGACCATTTAAGTAAAATATTTCAATAGAGTTTTATAGTATTATCATTTATAACAATATTTACTAAGTTGATAACTTACAAGTGTATTCATGGCTCCAGCTTTGTAATGATGTGGATGCTTTGGCCTCTTCTCTCTTGATATGTAAACTAAATGCGGTATTCCATCTGAGAGAGCCTCCTTGTTTTCCCATATAATCTACAAAATAAATAAATAATACAAATGAATATTAAAGTAAGTTGCTATGTTATAAGAGAATTTCTCTCTCACAATATATATATACACACACACAATATAATATTATCCAATGAGGATGTTTCTGTTTTTTTTTTTTTTTTTTTTTGAAACTAAAGAAAAACTTCAAGCTAAAGCAAAGAAAATACACAGTTAGGAACAACACCAAGCCAAACTTGCTCCTTTACAGAAAAGAAAGCCAAAGTAGCCAGAGTGCGTGCCACACCATTTCCAAACCTAGGAATGGCCTGACATTTTAACACACCAACTTCTTCACAGAGGCTTTTAATATCATTAACAACAGCACCTGCTAGCCCCACAGAAGAGCCACCAGCATACACAACAGACACAACATTCTTAGCATCCACTTCAACCCACTGCACCTTCAAGTGATACTGTTTAGCAAACAGCAGCTCAACTCTTAAAGCCAAGAGCTCCCCCAATTCAGGATCAAATGAGCCTTCAAAGGGTCTAGAAAAGGCAGCAACAAACCTGCTAGAATCATCTCTAAACACCGCACCAGCTCTCATATGAGGATGTTGCAAACTCACAGCAGCATCTGTATTCAGCTTAATACATCTTTGGGTGGAGCAATCCACCTCACCTGGGAGCAAAGCCTGCAGGGACTGTAAACCAAGGAAACAGCCCTACAAGTGTTTTGGAACTCCAGACGGTAGTTTATAGCCCAATCAAAAACCTCATTCGCAGATTTGATCTTATTAGAATGAAGATAACAGTTCCTCTCTCTCTCCAAATAGACCATAACACCATACAAAACAGCCCTAGCTTCTCTCTCTTGATCCTACAACTGCAAGACATCAGCACAAGAGAGCTCAAAGCAATCACACAACAAACCCCAAAAAACAGAATTAGACCAAACTCCATAGCTTTTTCACACCACAAAAGAGCATGGGTTGTAGACTCCACAACCGAGTTACATCTCTTATAAAAAGGATCCAACCCAACCCCCCTATTACAAAGATTGTGCAAAGTAGGAATAGCATTTAAGCAAACTTTCCAAATAAAATTTTTTACCTTCTCAAGGATATTAAGGTTCCACAAAGCAACCCACTAACGATTATCTGGGGACAAACAAGAACCAACTGTAGTGCATTTTCTCTCAGCCCTACCCTATAACCAATCTTCACTGTATAAACTCATTTCTTGTCATAGTGCCACAACAAACAATCAAGGCTCTTCTTCATGCTAATACAGATGCTAAGAATTACCTCAACATCAGCTTTAACAAAAAGGCTTTCCAGCTACACTTTATCCCAACACTACCCTGAAGCATCCAGCAATTGACACACTCTCAAATCTTCCGCATGAGCCTTGGAGACAAGCTTAAAGAAGACTGATCTGGGCAGTTAAAGATCTGAAAAAACCCGAATCTTTTCACCATTTCCCACATGCCACCTCACCCCTTTCAGTAAAAGATTCCTTTCTCATAAGAAACTCCTCTAAATATGTGAACTACTCGGTTTAAGAGATATAAAAAAAAATCACCATTCCTAAAATACTTAGCTTAGAGCACATGACCAGCCAAAGAAACAGGCCTCACAATCAGCCTCCAAGCTTGTTTGGTGAGTAAAGCTTGGTTACAAATGGTAAGGTCCCGAAAACCCAGTCCCCCCTAACACCTTAGGCAAATAGAGCTTATCGCAACTCGCCCAACTCATTTTTTTTTCCCTCAGCCGAGCCACACTAGAATTTAGCAATAAGATAGCATAATTCCTTACACAAATATAAAGACAATTAGAATATACTCATCACATAAGTGGGCAGCACTTGGGCCACCGCTTTGATGAGCACTTCCTTACATTCTATAGAGAACATATGACCCTTCTGACTACTCACTCTTTTCCAAACCCTTTCCCTAATCTCATTAAAAGTCTTACGTTTATTTCTCCCAACAAAAGTTGGAAGGCCAAGGTACTTATCATAAGATTGAACCTCGGACAGCCTCAAAATCTGCTAAATATCACTCCTAAATCTGAGCTCTACATTAGGATTAAACGTAATACGAGACTTCTAAAAGTTCACCTACTGCCCATAGCCTTTCTCATATACCTAAAGGACATTTTTAATGGCTTCACAATTATCCACCGAAGCTTTACAAAAGACAATGCTATCATCTGTGAAGAACAAATCACTAACCAAGAGGCTGCCCCTATAACAACGAAAGCTCAATAACCTACCATTATATTCTGATCCTCGGATAAGGGCTAAGAAAGCTTCATCACAAAGCAAGAAGAGGTGTAGAGAAAGCAGGCACCCCTGGCGAATCCCTCTAGAAGGTAGAACCTTCCCAACCACATTACCATTAATAAGAAACGACAATCTCGAAGTGGAAACACAATCTTGTACTAAAAAAATCTATTTAGGGGGGAACCCCATCTTACTCATCACATACCTCAAAAACCCCCCACTCCACTCTGTCGTAGGTTTTACTCATATCAAGTTTTAAAGCCGTAAAGCCTTGCTTGCCTTTCTTCCTCCGATTAATAGAATGAAGAAGCTCAAAAGCAACCATGACATTATCGAAGATCACCCTTCCTGGAAACGTTTTGGTTGCTAGAAATAATTGAGGGCAGCAGTAACTTAAGTCTATTGGCCAGCGCCTTCGTAACTATTTTATACACAACACTACACAAACTTATAGGATGAAAATCTTTCATACAATCCGAGCGCTTTTTCTTAGGAATCAACACTACGTTAATGGCATTAAATTCCTTAATAGAACACTCCCTCCTCAAAAATTTCAAACACACCATAGCTACATCCAAACCCACAACGGACCAAAACTTTTGAAAGAAAAGGATATGAAACCCATCCAGACCCAAGGCTTTCGTTAGGCCCATATCAAACACTACATTTCTAATGTCATCTTTATGGAAAGGTCTACTCAACACATCCAGCATATCACTATCAAGCCTATTACTAATACAAGCAGTAGCACAGTTCAAATCATACTTTGAAGGATTAGCATAACAGAGTAGTGCAGAAAAATAATTGCACACAGTTTGTGAAATACCTCTCTCACTGCTTTGTCGATTTCCATTATCATTAATCAGGCTGGCAATCGAATTTTTCTGCCTTCTCGCAGATGTCTTCACATGGAAGAACTTAGAGTTGTGATCCCCTGCCATCAACCAGCCAACCCTAGCCTTTTGCTTCCACTACAATTCTTCCCTAGGAAAGAGCTGTTCCAGCTCCATTTCCAGCCCTTTAATCAAAGCCACCCTTCTTCCTGGCAGTTACTGTGCAAAATATTCAATTCCTTCTGTTTGCTCTCAATATTCTTCTTTAAAGAGCCAAACTTCTCCTGACTCCACCATTTTAATTTTGCAGCACATTAAGCCAATTTGATCCTAAGATCATTAACAAAACTGCTTAACCCCCCTTTCTTCCTAGGCTGATTTCACCACCAACGAACACTTTTCCTCTTTGAGCCAAAATGGCTCAAATTTGAACCCAGCACCCTTACATCTCTGGAGCCTCCCATTTTTCTCCTCCAAGTGCGCAAAATAGGACGGTGATCAAAAAATGAATAATCAAGATTCTGAGCACCTATATTAGGAAACATATCCAGCCACCTGTAATCCACCACGAACCTGTCAAGTCTCTCCTAGATATTTCGAACCTCATCCCGCTTGTTATTCCAAGTCAAAAAGGACACAGAATACCCAATATCTCGCAGCTCACAATTGTCCACCACTTGATGAAAATCCCTAAGACCCGAGAAACCCTTTTTAAACCCTCTAATTTTTTTCATTCACATGAAGAAGCTCGTTGAAGTCTCCACCGCAAATCCAAGGTAAATTGTTTACCATCTTCAACCTGCACAACAGAGCCCAAGAATTACTTCTCTGACTTGGATTAGGGTTGCTCTAAAGCCTGTGAACCTCCAAAGTCTCTCGTTTTCCCCCTTTACATTGGCATCAATGTGCCCAGCTGACATAGGCAACACAGTAACCTCCACTTCTTTTTTCCAAAGTAGAATCAACCCATCACTCTTCCCTTCACAATCAACATTAATTCCGCCATAAAACTTATTTGCTCTCTAACTTTCGCAGCCCAAACACCTTTCAACCTTGTCTCACTCTGGAACTGTAACATCCCTAATTTCGCATAAATATGAAAAGTATATTCTAATTCATATGGAGTATCTGAATGTGATAATTATGATTTGAGGGGTGGAAAGTATATTATTTTCATGGTGCATTTGGAGAATAATGGGTCTAATTGAATATTGGTGAAGTTAATTTGGTAATTGGATAAGTATGGAATATTTTTGGAATAATTATTGAGATGGAATGTAATTAAATTTATATTGGTGGTCACTTTATAATTTTGATAAATCAAGAGGCAGAATGACAATTATTAAAAAATTAGAGCAAAATGGTAATTATTAAAAATTTATATGGTGACAAGTGTTGGAGTTTGAATGAATGCGGAAGTCAAACAAAATTTTTTTTTGAATAAAAGTGAGGAGGTGAGGCGGTCCAGAGAAGAAAGAAAAGAAGAAGAAAAAAAAAAGAGAAAAAGAAAGAGGAGCAGCAGGAGAGAAGAGAGAAGAGGAGAGAGAAAGAAAAAAGAGAAAGGAAAGAAAAGAAGAAAGAGAAGAAGAGTAGGAAAGAGAAATTGTCCAAAAATTGTCTAGGTTCAGTGTACACTAGTTTTCGAATTTTAATTTTTCCAGAATATTTTAAATTTATCGAATTTTATTGATTTCGAATTTTTTGAATTATTTTTATTATAATTCACAGTTTAGAATATAATTTACGTCTAATTTACGTATGATTCGTATTTGAAATTGATTTTGAATATATATATATATATATATATATATATATGTATATAAGTTGTGAAAAATATCGAAAAATGATTTTAGGGCATCTTGATTTAATATTGGTTTGTGAAATATATTCAAATATGATTTTGAATTAATTCGATGTGAATATTGGTTTCAGAAATATATTTGAATATATTGTCAGATTGATTTGATGTGATTATTGATTTGAGAAATATATTCGTATATGATTTTGTATATTTATTTTATATGATTATTAATGAAATTTGGATTTCAAAAATATGTTTATTGATTTGAAATATTCGAAAGTTAAATTTGAATATAAGAAAGTGATTTGTAAAATTATACTTCGAAATCGAAATTTCAATATCGAATTTCAATGATTTGAAAACAGAGTGGATATTGGATTTGAGAAAACGTTTTGTGAAATGGCTCTGATGTGTATAAACATACATATGGATATAGGAGGTTGACATGTCAATTGGGTTTCTGTCTGAACAGTACTGTGCCGATATACCACCCTTTGAATAGTACAGGCCCAAAGTGCCGGTCCTAGGATTCTGAAATTTGTTATGGGACATTTACAGCTGATAATTCTATTGGTGTTCCATTTTGATCTGATGTTCGGCGGGTAACCCCGTTTGTGTGTCCGCTGCCGAACAACTCGTAATCCAGTCTGATAACTTATGTTATGTATGTTAGGAGCCTAGTCTGAAAACTGATTTGTTATATGAAAACATTTAAGAAATTATGAAGAATTTGCCTGTTGATTGATTTTAGATATTATACTTGTTGAATTTATGATTTGATTTTATATGAGCCTCATATATATTGTTTATATATTTGTTATTTATATTTTCAATAAACAGATAGAATTATTTGATATAGTATATTTATAAATGCAATTATGTGTACATCCACTAAGCAATATGCTTAGCGTGTTGAGCTTTCTCACACGTAGGTAACAGAGGTTCCAAGGGAGACAAAGACAAAGAAGAGTAGAGACTGCAGAAAAAGAAGCCAGAGTCACATCGGTTCTACATATATTTTGGTAGTCGTTTTGTAATAAGTATATATGTTTTGATACAGCATGCATATACAGAAAATGTTTGTGTGTATTTGAAGAACTTCCGCTGTGTAAATATTTTATTATATGTTTATGTTATTTGAATATTTATAAATTAAATTGTGATAAATTGATGGGTAAGTCGCACTATATTGGAAAGGGTGCACAAAATTGATTTGAGAATTTAGAAGTTGATTTTTATGAATTTTAATTGTAAACGGGATTTGGAAAGTCAGAAAAATAGAGAAAACTATGGCAAGATTTTCAGAAATTTATTTGAATCACTTTCAAAATATTTTTAATATAGATATAAATTATGGTTATATAAAAGTAAAAGTTAGATTTTAGTATATATTAGCGCTCCCTGATTCGGTCCGAGCGATTTGAGTCAAGGGATGTTACAGGAACACAAGGTTGGGGGAATACTGTCGCTGCACTTTCCGCAAGGCTGCCAACGCACGGGGACTCCTCAATCCCCGTACGTTCCAACACATCGCACTTATGGCTCCAAGCGGACCTATTCAACTAGCTCTGCAGATCCATTCGAAGGGAGGACAACCTCAACCTTCAGTCTTTTGCCAACTCTATCCACATCCAGCACCTCAATTCCTTATCGCTTGCCCCCATTGTCCTCCAACGACTTCGGAGATAGCCTTCGCTTAGTTTTACCTGGAGAAATTTGGGAAGGAGATTTGTTCCCTTTTCAAGAATTTTGACGAAGGACATGCAATTTCTGAACAGGACTTGGAAATTTTTGAACAAGCCGGGCCACTTTTCCATCTCCTAACTTTAGGCCTGCTTGGGCTTTCAACACATCCCAGACTATCTCCCAAATTATCACCAAAATTCTCGCCCAGCCCATTCGCATGGTTACAACCAGTTTGGCCTAAATCTTCACCCAACTCAATCTTCTTAGTAGGCCCATCATTAGAGACATTATGAACATCAGCCTTTGAAACACTACAAATGGACATTACCTAGGGCTCCACCAAAACCGTTTATGTATCAGCAACATTCTCCTCCCCACACATGCTCTCTGACACCATCCTAACATATTCAGGCCCTACCTCATATTCCCCTGCCATAGTTGCACGCTTTTGTAACTGTAAATTCTCCTGTTAATTCATAACAACTTCCAACTGCAAATTACTCGCCATCTTCATGGCACCACTGTCCACACCAACTATGCTACCCCAAACATCCTTACATTCCCACCCCTTTGTTTTCCTGCGAAACACCTCATCATCCAAACCTAGTCCAGCAGTTCCCCTTCTCTGTTTTCCACTAAAAACCTCTCAGGTTGAGGAGCTCGTAACCAGTTCCCATACTTTGGAGCAGAACTTTGCAATGCCTCATGCTTGGCCTCAACATTAATACATTCTCTAAAAGAATGACCAATTAAACCACAAGCAAAACAGTAATCTGGTAATCTCTCATATCGCATTGGTGTAACAACTAACAACCCAAATTCCTCTAATCAGACTCTAACTCCTCTCTTTAAAGGTTTAGATATATCAATGGCAACTTTGACTCTCAAGAACTTGCCCCAACACTCTTTAGATTCCAAAGGAATTTCAATTACCTCTCTAACACCCATACTATCATTAACGCGATACATCAATTCATACACTCGAGAGGGATGTTATATATCTGTACCCAAAATTTTGCTCTATCAAATTTCATTTTAGAAATACCCCCTGGACCAGATGGTTTCTCCAACACCGACAGACACCTATCGAAGTGCCAAGGACCTCTTGCCCACACAATAGCTCTGTCTTCCACTGAAGCAAAATGGAAAACAAACGTGTTATACCCTACCATCTCAATCTCCACTCTCCCTACGAGATTCCAGATTTGCTCAATTGTTCCTCTAAAAGCATCCCTATTGTTGAAAAATTGGCAAAATTGTGAAAGCAAATGAGAAGGCAATGAAGGGATATGAATCCCACATTGGAAAAATAAGGATATGTCAAGGCTTCTCAAGGCTATATAAGGAGATCAAGTCCTTAGTTTCTAATTGCACCAATTAAATACACTTAAAGCATTGTATTTAATTCTAATTAAATTCCTTTCTTGTTTCTCTTATTTTAGAGTGTAGAGAGGTGTGAATTATTTTATGTTTTGAGAGAGTGTGAGTGTATTGGTGTGGTAGTCTTGAGAGAATAGTCTATGTGATTGTAATAATTTATCACATAGTGAATTTCTTTCTGAGGGTCGTGGTTTTTCTCCTGGTTTTGGAGTTTTCCACGTAAATTATTGTGTTGTGGTGATTGTTATTATTTTCTATTTCATTTCTCTGTAATTTCTGATATTTAGCATATTTCTAGGGAGATTTTGGGGAGGTTAATTTTCCCAACAAGTGGTATCAGAGCCTAGGTTGGTTGCTAAGGTGTCAGAGGTTTTAGAAAATTCTTAGTATGCTTTGTGGTTGCAGCATTGTTTGATCTTCCACATCAGAAAAGAATTGTTCTTGGTCTAAATTGTTCTTGGTTGCTGGAGTTAAGTGTGGAAGTGCTTGTCTAAGGAAGGTTCTGGCTAGGAAAGACTTGGTATTTAAGTGTGTCCACTGTGACCCACCTCTCTTTCCTGGGAACTTACCTGGAGTGCTGTTCACGGACTACGGGCACTATTTCAGTATACGGTTAGAATGTCTAAATTTTCAAGTTCTTTGAAGTTTGGTGTAGAGAAATTTGATGGAAAGATTAATTTTGGCTTGTGGCAAGTGCAAGTCAAGGATGTGTTAATACAATCTGGTTTACACAAGGTATTAAAGGAGAAATCAGGCCCTGTTTTAAAAGATTCCAGCAAAGGTGAGTCTAGTATGAGCAATGAAGATTGGGAAGAAATGGATTTGAGAGCTGCAAGTGTGATTCGTCTGTGTTTGGCCAAGAATGTTCTTGCAAATGTGCATGGAATACATTCAGCCAAGAAACTCTGGGAAAAGCTTGAAGGGTTGTATCAGGCAAAAGGCATCTCAAATCGATTGTACCTGAAGGAACAGTTTCATACTCTGCGTATGGAGGAAGGTGCAAAAATCTCAGATCATCTGAGTATTCTCAATGGTATTGTTTCTGAACTGGAGTCTATTGGAGTTGAAATTGAAGACGAAGATAAAGCATTAAGGCTTATATTGTCTCTTCCATCTTCCTATGAATATATGAAACCTATTTTGGTATATGGGAAGAAAACTCTAAATTTTGCAGAAGTTACTGGTAAACTCCTTTCTGAGGAGAGAAGGCTGAAGGGTGGAGGTCGTACTTCATCAGAAGACACAGCATTGGTAGCTAGCAATGGGAGCAATTGGAAGAAGAATAACTCCAGGAAGAAAATATTTTGCTGGGCGTGTGGGCAATCTCAGCCCGTTAAGAAAAATTGTCAAAACGGTGGAGCAGGTTCGGCAGGTAGCTCCAACAATCAAGCTAATAGTGTGTCTTGTGAAGACACTGAATTTATCCTTTGAGAAGGATATGTACATCCTTATAGCATATCACCAGGTGCTATGAAAAAGGATGTGACACTACTAATGGGTCTATAAGTTTGCACACGGGCATTGGTTGGCGGCATTGATGCAAGGTGTGTGGTAGAATTATGTCGATGGCTGAAGAACTTCCGGGGAAAGCCAACATGGGAGTTGCACCATAAATTTCAGCAAGTTTGTTAGACATGTGCCGAGGTGGAAATCTTAGAATTGGTGATTAATTCTAAGTGGTATACTTTTATGGTAGAGTATAATAGTTCTCTGGGTTGAGAATTATGATTGTCGGTATAGACAATGGTTGCATGAAAGTTGCGGCGGAAGGGCGAAGGTTTCCTGTATTTTGCCAAGGTGGAGATTTGTTGAAAAATTGGCAAAATTGTGAAAGCAAATGAGAAGGCAATAAAGGGATATGAATCCCACATTGGAAAAATAAGGATATGTCAAGGCTTCTCAAGGCTATATAAGGAGATCAAGTCCTTAGTTTCTAATTGCACCAATTAAATACACTTAAAGCATTATATTTAATTCTAATTAAATTCCTTTCTTGTTTCTCTTATTTTAGAGTGTAGAGAGGTGTGAATTATTTTATGCTTTGAGAGAGTGTGAGTGTATTGGTGTGGTAGTCTTGAGAGAATAGTCTGTATGATTGTAATAATTTATCACATAGTGAATTTCTTTCTGAGGGCCGTGGTTTTTCTCCTGGTTTTGGAGTTTTCCACGTAAATTATTGTGTTGTGGTGATTGTTATTATTTTCTATTTCATTTCGCTGTAATTTCTGATATTTAGCATATTTCTAGGGAGGTTTTGGGGAGGTTAATTTTCCCAACACCTATTAATCTTCTTTCTAGATAAAACTTTCCCCACCAAACACCTAGAAACCTCTCGAGTTCCCTCTGTTTGAGCATCACCAGAGATTTGGAGGATAGGCCATCCTCATCAGACAACGACAACTCTGCCCATAATCTCGCGATCTCATCCGCATCCATCATAGATCGAACACCTAAGAACGTCGAAAACACAAAATCCATCCTCCACAGACACCACAGCTACTACAAGACCCACACAAAAACAACCACAACCACAGAACCCGCAGAACAACTACCACAAGAAAGGAAGGAAGGGAGAAGAAGAGATAAAGGAGCAAGGAAAAGGAAAAGGAAAAGGAAACTCTACCTCCACCGCGGGAAGAAATCTACCAAAAGGAGTTCTACTTCTACACTAAGTTTTCTCCAGAGAGAAAACAAGAGAGGGATGACTTCTAATCAGGATATTTTTGTTGTTATTTTGTGGTTTTGATACATGATTATTTTTTTCTTCTTCTGAATTCGAATTGCTTCAAATTCACTAGAAAACAAAAATCACATAAAAGTATCCGCACTATATAAATACATTTTGAGAGTAAATAAAGTATCAAAATTGACTAGACAAAGGCAAGTTGGTGAATTTTGCTAGTTTACCTTAACTATTGCTGTGTGGTTTCGGGGTTCTATGTTGGAAAAAACAGCCAATTCTCCAGCTAGATCAAATCCAAAAGCAGCAGACCTTGTAGCTGCATCTTCTATGTTACGTCTAAGTCCCTCGTATTCTTCCTATAAAATACCAAACAAATTATACATACATACAAAGGCACTTATGTCAAACAGTCAAATAACACTGACAAAATCAAAAGAATATTTATTGACCTCTCTTGAAATGTAGAATTAATTACTAAAATAATAATAATAATAATAATAATAATAATAGATGTTCTGGACAGATTAGAAGATGATGAATCTCACTACCTTCATCTTTTTCCAATCTTGATGGAACTCCCATGAATCATGAGCTCCAGTACTGGACAGCACAGACTCGTTTGGGAAGTACTTGAATGGAGCTCTAACTTTAACATTATATTTCTTACAAAATGGAACCCAAAGCTTAGCCAACTTTGATGCTTCAACTAGAGCGTAGAAGTTGAGAGGAGAGCAGCCATCGTCCGACACATAGCAAGCTAGTTTGTTCGCCGGATAATCAAGTGCCATCAAAGACAGTACAGTGTTTACAGTGATGATGGGTGGTTCCAGCACCGGATCCGCAGTTGTCACGAACATGTCCACAGGTGGAAGCTCCTGTTCCCTGTTTAGTTTGTACATATGTTGAAATTTTAAGAACACTTCAAATACCAATAATGATCATAAACTTGTCACATATTTGATACATAGGATTGAATAGGATTAAATTGGATTACTTTTTACTATGTTTATAGTTAGAGATATCTGATGTCACGTCATATCTAATCCAGTCATATGCATCCTTTAATGTTACTAATAACAAACGAGCATCTAGTATAAATGATCAAGACAGAAAAGTAACAAAGAAATTAAAGTCATATGTTACCGTTGTTCTAGAAGTTCTGGGTATGTTTTGTTAAAGAGAGGAGTCCATCTAGTAGTGATGAGGAGAACCCATTTAAAGGTGAACCAGGACTCGCACAGGAGAGCGAGAAACCATGGAGACCCATGGTGTTGGAGAGACAAAAGACGATAGATGAGGAGAGAAAAGAGAAGGAACAGTACGGTGACATCTAGAAATCTTTGGGTTGTGTTTTTCTGATAAATCTTTTCATATAAATATTGGAGAGAGGAAGGGTTGGCGGCCATGGCCGAGGAAGATGGGCAGAAATTTGATTGTGCTGATCTTGTATATATGTTTTAACAGAAGTGTATAGCATATTAGCATGAGTGTGATTATATATTATACGGTGGAGTTGGCTCATTATTGTATTGACCTGGTTGTTGGATAAGTGATGACGAAATTGCACATCCACACAACATTGAAAGGTCTCTAATTTCTCGGCTTTATTAGGTATTTTTCATCTGCAGTATTTTTTTTTTTTTTGAAATATTCATCTGCAGTATTGACAACCACAAAAAGAACAAAGAATAAGCAAAAGATTATACATACGGCAACAGTAATTAACGTGGTTTAACTGTACAGTGTAGATTATCATTAGATAATGCGATATTATAAAATTACATGTATAGTTTGGTATATTCGTTAAAATTCTCCCTCTAATTTTATGTATAGCTAAAATTACCCTATAGTTTAATGTATTCATCAAAACTCCCCCTACCATCAGTTTTAATTACCAAAATACTATTGGCCGTTAACTTTTCAATTAAAAATATTATTAAAATCACCCTCTAATTTGTTGTATTAGTCAAAATCTCCTCCTAGTTTTATTTATGATCAAAATTCCTCTTCTAGTATTATTTTATAGTCAATTTCTCATATATCGTTAGTTTTATTACCAAAATACCTTTAACTGTTAATATTTTTGTTAAAAATTTTAAGGCACCAAGAATATAAAGGTATATATATATTAAATTAAATTAAAATATTTTAATTAATACTATCAATAAATCTCTATCATTCATATCATATGATGGACAGTAGAGATTAAATATAAAATATTAAAAAATGTAAAAATTTAAAATCAATGGATATGGATGATGAAGATCCATTTTTTCATTTTTTTTAATTTTATATGTATTTTTAAGAAAATATTTTGTATTTATGATCTCTACTATTCATCTATGGAGATGGACGGTAGAGATCCATCTTTTTATTTTAATTTTTTTAAAAAAAAAATTTGTGTTTATGATCTCCACAGTCCATCTATGGACGGTGGAGATCCAACTTTTTTTTAAAATTTTAAAATTTTTGATTTTTTTAATATATTAGAGTATCTCCAATGCTATTATATATTTAGAGAAAATTGAGTGCCACATATGATCTATATTGAAAAAGTTAAAAAAAAACTCTCTCCAATACAATTATCTAACTTTAATATTAATATGATATGGCAAAAAAAAAAAAGTTAGAGAATATCAAGTAGAGTTTCTAATGGTAAATATCCTCCTCGATATGCTGATTAGGATTTCTAACTTTTTCCACCAAAATAATTTTAACATTTTTTCAGTACAGTTAATTGTCATATTAAATTTGAGAGAGAATGTGACAAATGGCTTGTGGTTATTGGTTCAAAATTACTATTAGGTACTTACATTGGAGAAGCAAATATACATTTCTATAATTTTTTTGATAAGATAGCTCCATATTATTTAGAAATACTAATGTGGCACTAATTAGATACTCAAAAATACATATTTACATTGGAGATGCTCTTATATTTGATCTCTAATGTCCTGATAATATGGAAATGGACAGTAGAGATCCATCTTTTTATTTTTAATGTTTTTAATTTTTTTGTAATTTTTTTAAAAAAATATTTTATGTTTAGAATCTCTATCGTCCATCTATGAAAAGTGGATATCCAACTTTTTCTTAAATTTGAAGTTTTTAATTTTTTAATATTTTATATTTTTCTAATTTCATCATATTATAAATGGTAGAGATTCATTAATATTATAAATTAAAATATTTTAATTTAATAGATATATTTACCTTTATACCCTTAGTGCCCTAAAGTTTTTAACAGAAAGTTAATTGTTAAATGTATTTTGATCATTAAAACTGACGTAGGAGAAAATTTGATTATAAAATGAAATTATGTGGTGATTTTGACTATAAATGAAACTATAGGGAGATTTTGACTAATATATTAAATTAGAGGGAGATTTTAATAATATTTATAACTAAAAAGTTAACGGTTAATAGTATTTTAGTAATTAAAATTGACAGTAAGAGAGATTTTCATAGTTAAACTAAATTATAGAAAGAATTTTAGTTACAAACGAAATTAATAGAAAATTTTAATAAATATATTAAACTGTAGAAAAATTTTAATAATATCCCTTAATAATGGTTCCATCTTTTGTTGTTTTTCTTTCTATGCAAAAGATTCTTAACACGTGCGACCATTGGAATAGAAAAATACAACTCAACACATAAATAGCATCGATGAATTTTTTCCAAAAAATACAACATTTAAAAATGCCCTTCAACAATGAAATTATATATTTCTTCTCTCAACTTTGAAATTTAAAATGATAAAGAAATGAACAGTGTACCAAGAAGAATCTCACTTGCGAGTACATGGCCATGTCCCATGGGCTATTACAGCTAAGCATTTTTTTTTTTTTTTGAAAGCTGACATCTGAAGGGTCAGAGGACTACCGGAACTAACCGAGATTAAATCATACAAGTACGACCCGGATTTATATGTAATTGTTTTCAATTTATATGTAATTGTAGTTAGGTATTTCAGTTACTGTGTAACCAGATTTAGTTAAGCATATTAGTTAAATTAACTATAGTTTATTAACCTCAGGTTATTGTTAACCATTCATATAAATAGAAAAGTAGTTACTGTTAGAAATTAGATTATTAAAATCTGATTTCTCTCTTCCTTAATTTCTCTCTCGAAACTTCATCTTCTTCTAGAGTTAAATCTTTATCTGATTTCACCATTGTTTCATGGTATCAGAGCCTCGATCAAAGGCAAAATGGAGTCACCAGCTTCTCTACCTTAAGTACCAGCTTCTCCACCGATGCATAATCCCTCTAGAACCTTCAATCGAACACCGAAGCTCACTCGAAAGCAAAGAAAGAATCAATCTCAACTGATCTCCAAAAATCTCAACTTCAATCTTCCAATCAAGCTGGATGACAACAATTTCATCTACTGGAAGACACAGATCCTACCAGTAGTCAGAGCCTTTGACCTTAAAGACTTCATATTTGGAGCTACAACCTGTCCTCCAAAGTTCGTTAATTCTGTTGATGAAGAATCAAGGGAACAGATCCAGTGCTACAATGATGATTATCTGATCTGGAAGAAGATTGATCAACTTCTCGCTAGCTGGTTGATGTCAACGCTCAGTGAGTCCGTACTTGGAAGAATGACACAGTGTATCACTTCATGTGAAGTCTGGATCACAATGACAAACATGTTTTCACAACAGTCCATGGCAAGGATCATGCATCTTCGATCTCAACTTCAGACATTGAAGAAAGGTTCTATGAAGATAAGTGAGTATATTGTTAAGATAAAAGGAGTAGCTGATGCTTTGATAGTTGTAGGACAGATAATAACAGAGCAGGATTTGGTAGCTTACATCTTGGGAGGTTTAGGGCTAGAATTCGATCATGTCATCTGTAATATTGCTTCGAAGAAGGAAGATATCACTCTTCAAGATGCTCAATTCCTACTGATGGGATACGAATCAAGATTATAACAATATCATGCTTCTACCACCATTGATATCAGTCAAGCTTCAACCAACTTATCTGCAAAATCAGCAAACTTTGCAAGAGAAGGAAATCAATTTCAGAACAACACCAGAGGCAGATCACGAGGCAGAAGAGGAAGCAGAGGTGGTCGTTATTTCAATCAAAGACTTGTATGTCAACTGTGTAGCAAGCCTGGACATTTCTCTAGCATCTGTTATCATAGGTTTGATCAGACTTTTGCTGGAACTTTTGGCAAGCTAAATTAGCAAAGTTCCCAATCTGTTTCCGCGAATTATCATATGCAAGGGACTTTTGCACAACAACAGCAACTGGAGCATCCTATCAACTATAGCTATACACATCATCCTGGAATGTCTGCTTATATTGCTAATCCTACAATAGTTGGAGATCCTAGCTGGTATGTGGACAGTGGTGCCACAAATCACATTACCCCAGACTTCAACAATCTCAGCATCAATAGTAAGTATAAAGGCACTGATCAACTTGTAGTAGGTAATGGCTATCAACTCCCTATTTCTCACATAGGCAGTTCCTTGATTAAAACTCACACTGATCCTACTACATAATTGACTATGAATAAGATATTGTATGTGCCTCAAATTAAAAAGAATTTACTGAGCATATCTCAACTCACACATGATAACAACACTATTGTGTTATTTGATGCTGCATCCTGTTTTGTCAAGGACAAAACTACGGGGAGAATACTGCTCCAAGGTGTTCTGAAGGATGGCCTTTACAAACTCACCCTTCAAAGGGCTGAGCTCAAAAGTTCAGTTCAGCTTCTTTTACTCATACTGTTGTTTCTGCTTCTCATGATAACACCGCTATACATGCTGATTCTTGTAATTCACATACATATTGTGTACAGCCTTATTTTTCTGCATTTAGGGCACCTCAATGTAATAACTTTAGTGTTACAAAAGGTTTATTACCTGCTTCTGTAAATGTTCTTACTACTTGTTAGCATTAGAAGTTGGGTCACCCCTCTTCTCAGATTCTTGCTCGAGTTTTTCAACTGTTAAATGTTAGAATTAAAGATGGTGCTCTTATTGATAGATGTGATGCTTGTAAGGTTGGCAAACTACATAGGTTACCTTTTGAACCCTCTAGTTTTAAGGCCAATGCTCCTCTGGACCTCATTTGTTGTGATTTATGGGGCCCATCACCCATAGTCTCTTCTCAAGGATATCGTTACTATGTAAGTTTTGTTGATTCCTTCACTAGATATTGCTGGATATATCCTTTAGCTAATAAGTCTCAGGTTAGGAACATATTTCCTATATTTCATAGACTTGTTGAAAGGATGTTTAACACCAAACTTAGAATCCTTCAAAATGATAATGAAAGGGAATTTAAAGCCTTAATTCCATATCTCTTACAACATGGCATTAGTCCTAGATACTCATGTCTATATGTTCATCAACAAAATAGACTTGTTGAGAGAAAACATAGGAGCATAGTTAAGATGGGCTTGACTTTCCTTGCTCAGGCTGGTATGCCTTTAAATTTTTGGTGGGAAGCTTTTCAAACTGCTGTCTTTACCATTAATTGACTCCCTATAGCTATTCTATACATTTCCGTCCCCATATTCTGTGGCTTTTCATAAAATCCTTATTACACAGATCTGAAAACATTTGGAACTGCATGCTTTCCTTGGCTTAGGTCCTACAACAAGCACAAATTCAATTTTCACTCTTCAAAATGCTTGTTTATTGGCTATAGTGATAGTCACAAATGTTATAAGTGTCTTCATTCATCTAGGAGAATATACATCACAAGACATGTCTTATTTCATGAAGGAGAATTTCCTTATTCTCAGTTATTTCCCTCTCAAACTAGCTCATATATTCCATTACTGTCCCAGTGTTCACAGCCAACAGGGTAGTCCTCCACTGCTCCTATATGTTCTTCTAGGTTGCAACAGGGCAGTGTTCAATCTTCTGCATCTCTTTTATCTCCAAATTCTGCCACTAGAACAGGCTCTTCATACCCAATGATCACCTAGTCTCGCAATGGGATTTTTAAGCCTAAGTCCCTTAACATTGCAGTTTCGGTTAAACCTACCTCTCACTGTTTGACAGCTTCTATTTTTGATATTGATATTCTTAAGTCTGTTGCAGCAGCCCTTAGTGACCCTCACTGGAATGCAGTAATGCAATCCGAATATGATGCTCTTAAAAGAAATAAAACTTGGAGCTTAATTCCTTTTTCTCCTGACTTAAATATAGTTGGGTGCAAATGGATATTTCGTGTCAAGTATAAGTCTGATGGCAGTATTGAGAGGTACAAGTCAAAGGTTTCCATCAAACTCCTGGATTGGATTTTAAGGAGACATTCGGTCCGGTTGTGAAGTCCTCCACCATCAGGATAATCCTAGCCTTGGCAGTTTCTTCTGCTTGGGATATTCAACATATTGATGTAAATAATGTATTTCTGAATGGTGATCTTCATAAAGCTGTCTACATGAGTCAACCTAAAGGTTTTGTTCACCCCTCGCAGCCCTCTATGGTCTACAAACTTCACAAGTCCCTCTATGGTCTTAAGCAAGCTCCTCGGGCTAGGTATGATAAACTGAAGGGTGCTCTCTTACAGTGGGGGTTCTCTAATTCTAAGGCTGATTGTTCCCTATTTTTCTTTAAATCTACTGCAGCTATATTGTTGATTCTAATCTATGTTGATGATATTTTGGTGATTGGTGACAGTCCTCAGCTTATAGCTCAAGTGATTCATGATTTGAATACTCAATTCTCTCTCTCAAGTCCTTGGGTTCCCTTTAATATTTTTTGGGTTTTGAGGCTCATCGCACAGCTGCTGGCATTTCTCTTACACAGTCCAAATATGCATGGGATCTCTTGGTCAAGACTAAGATGACGGACTCAAAAGCTTGCCTCACTCCTCTACCACTAGCTTGCAAACTTTCAGCATCTGATGGAGAAAATTTTGCTGATCCTACTTTGTATAGAAGCACTGTGGGTTCTTTGCAGTATTTTACTCTTACTAGACCAGATTTATCTTATGCTGTCAATCAATTAAGTCAGTTTCTTGCTTCACCAACTCAGATTCATTGGCAAGCAGTGAAACGTGTGCTTCGTTATATTCGGGGTACTCTTTCATATGCTCTGTATTTTACTCCTTCTAAGTCAATTACTTTGGAAGGATTTACTTATGCGGATTGGGCAAGTAATCCCGATGATTGTAAATCTACTGGGGGTCACTGTCTTTATTTAGGTGGCAATCTAATCTGCTGGCCCTCTAAGAAACAATGGGTTGTAGCTCGTTCGAGCACGGAGGCTGAATACAGATCCTTAGCTTCTGCTGCCACAAATTTTGTGTGGGTTCAGTCACTTCTCAATGAGATTCAGCTTCCTTTGGTTGGGGTTCCACTTCTTTGGTGTGATAATGCAAGTGCCAACTCCTTAGCTCATAATCCGGTGTTCCATGCTTGCACCAAACATATCGAGATAGATGTTCATTTTCTTCGTGATCTTATCTCCACGAATCAGCTGGAAATCCGCTATATCCCCACAGCTGCACAAACAACTGATATTTTTACTAAATCCTTGTCTATTTCCAGGTTTCAGCTACTGTGCTCCAAACCTATTTTTGATAGAACTCAGCTTCATTTGAGGGGGAGTAAACCTGTCACATCAATTACACCAAATGCTGTTGATGATCCAAATGCTCATGTTTCAAAACTTAGATTCAGCCTTGCTGATTTAAAGTAAGTTGCATTTGAGGGGGAGTATTACAGCTAAGCATTTGATGTAATTTTTTCAGTTTATATGTAATTGTAGTTAGGTATTTCAGTTACTGTGTAACCAGATTTAGTTAAGCATATTAGTTAAATTAACTATAGTTTATTAACCTCAGGTTATTGTAAACCATTCATATAAATAGAAAAGTAGTTATTGTTAGAAATTAGATTATTAAAATCTGATTTCTCTCTTCCTCAATTTCTCTCTCAAAACTTCATCTTCTTCTAGGGTTAAATCTTTATCTGATTTCACCACTATTTCATAGGTGACAGAGATGTACTGTTAGTAGTATTATATTATTATAAGAGCTAATTGCATCGACTTTTTATAAGGTTTTACCAACTACAAGCGGAGTCAACTTTATCATTTATTGACAAACAATTCTCCTGCCTTTAGTAAAATTTGGACAAACATCTCCTCTATCCTGAGAAGGTCTTTGTCAAAAAATCCAAAAGTTAAGTAACGGGAGGAGAAGTATTTATCAATAAATCCAAAAGTTAACTTCGCCTGTAATTGAATAGACCTAAGAGGAAATAGATATTATTTACTCTTATTATAAAGGTAAAATAGTTTTTTACCTTGTAAGGTAATATTTGGGTTAATACATATTCTTTATGTTTTTCCTATTAATTAGAAACCAGCCTCCCTTTTCTCTTTTCTCTCTTCTCTTTAATTATTTGATTATTTAATTTTGCATCGAGTATTAGATGGGAAGAATTATTCATATTGAAGTTCCCTACAAGGTAAATGACTATTTTACCTTTATAATAATATAATGCTACCAACCAATTAAGAAAAGAATACAACAAAACTTTTATGAGTCCAAGTTCAACACGTGATATGTCAGTTTGAAGAAATCAGCAGAGAAAATAGATTAGGTTCTTTTATTCCCTAAAGAAATTTCCATATTTCATATCATACTTTTCCATGCTTCAACTAATTAACTTAAAAATACTTTCCATACATATATAACCGAAGAATATATGGTTAGGTAAAGGTTACTTCAATTTAACGAAATCTTTTAACATTGGTGGATGATAGTGTTTGATCTCTAGAATTTCGCACTGAATGTTCGTTAACGTTGTGATTAGTTGTTAATAGAAAAATAATTAGAAAAGTAAATCCTGCCTCATGGTCATCATTAACAACTTCGATAGATTACAAAATATTTAACAGAACAACTTCGATAGATTATATCGTTAGAGCATCCACAATGGATGCAAAATCAACTTTAAATAAGTAGACTCAATTCAATCATTGGGCACAATAACTTACTTATATATATATATATATATATATATATAAAATTATTGTGCCCAATGATTTATTATTATATTTATATTAAAAAAAATATAATATAAAATATATATATAATATAAAATATAAAAATATTATTTATTATTTTAATGAAATTAAAATAATGAAAACATTAATTTTTTTTATAAATTTAACTTTTTATAATATATATAGTTATATATAATTATAAATTTAAATGATATTGAAATTTTAAAATTAATTATATATATAATTGAATTAAAATGTAAAAATTTATAAAAATTAATATTCTGAACGGTATGTGTTAGTTTATAATATTATTATTAAAGAGTGCTTGAGCATTATAAAATAAATATTGTTGAAAATTAATAGACTTGTCACATTATAAAATAACATTTTATTTAAAAAAAATTAAACATGTTACATTAATATATGTATTATGGCTCATTACCATAATTTCTCCAAACATGCTCCAAACGATCTAATTGTAATGTATTATTTATCTCTCTATTGCATATTCTACCAAGACGACCCTCTAACAATGTAGGGTCACGTGCATATGCAGGAAGTTCGATATTTTCTTCTTGTAATGGCGCTCATTGTTCAAGGTTAGTCTGTCATTCGTCTTCAATTATCATGTTATGCAATATAATTCACGTCTTGATTATCTTACAGAAATCATTTTTCTTCCAAAATCTAATGGGACCGTGAGTGATCGCCCATCTGCTTTGCAATACACCAAATGCACGTTCCACGTCCTTATGAGTAGCCTCATGCTTCATTACAAACAATCTTTCTTTACCACTAGTAGGGTGTGAGATTAACTAGACAAGGGTTGCCCACCTAGAGTAAATTCCATTGGTTAGAAAATACTCAATTGTATATTGGTGTCCGTTTACCTCGTAATTGACTAATGTGTGTCTACCGTGGATGATATTGTCAAATAATAGCGAATGCTTAAGGACATTCAAATCATTATGTGAACCGGCCATACCAAAGAAAGCATACCAAATCCACAAGCCTTTTGATGCAACCGTCTCTAATATTAGAGTAGGCTTATTATGATGACCTATGTGCGTGCCATGCCAAGCAATAGGACAATTCTTTCATTCCCAATGCAAACAATCTAACGATCCGAGCATTCCAAGAAATCCTCTTGCATCTTCTTCTTGTAACAATCGTGCAACATCTTCCATGTTTGGTGCCCGCATATATTGTGACTCGTACAATACAATTACAACGTCACAAAAATGTTTTATACTCTCAATGATCATCGTCTCTCCAATTTGTAAATATTCATCACAACAATCTGTCGAGTAGCCATACGATAGTAAACGAATTGCAGCTGTCATCTTTTGTAATACGGACAATCCCTGACGACCAATAGCATCATTCCTTTGCGTGAAGTAAACATCGCGAGCTTCAACATCTGATAAGATTTACAGAAATAACTAACGCCTCATACAAAACCGTCTACGAAAATATTTTGATGGATATTTACAATCATCTGTAAAGTGGTCATTCCAAATCCAATCATGGCTTCCCGCTCGGTCTCGATTAATATATTGTCTAGACCCGTTTCATCTCTCATTAATACAGCTTGTGTATATAGAGGTTGAAACTCTCGTCATTGACAGAGCACAATCGACTCTTCTTCATCGGAAGAGTCCATCCTGTACCCATACTCATACCTATTTAATCCAATTGAAAACAAGATGAAAATTGAAAATAACAACAAGATGATTGTCTTGTGTTAATGAAGTGAAGTGTGAATGATGGATGATTGTGTTGATGAATGACTGTTTATCAATACCTGAATGAATAGTATCAACACTTTAATAATTTTACTACCATTCTTTCACTGAACTTCTGATAAAGTAAAGTTTTAATAATTTCAGCACTTTAATAATTTTACTACAATTCTTTTACGTAAACTTCTGATAAAGTAAAGCTTTAATAATTTCAATACTTTAATAATTTTACTACAATTCTTTCACGTGAACTTCTGATACAGCAAAACTTCAATAATTTCACTTGTCTTATTATCAACACATTGCAAGGTATCAGACAAATAATGACTTTGAACCAAAATTTTAAATATTCATGTGAACTTCTCTACAATAATCAATTGACTAGCATCAAAATATGACTACACCTAAATGGATAGTATCAACACTTTAATAATTTCACTACAATTCTTTCACATGAACTTCTGATACAGCAAAACTTCAATAATTTCACTTATCTTATTATAAACACATTGCAAGGTATCAGACAAATAATGACTTTGAACCAAAATTTTAAATATTCATGTGAGCTTCTCTATAATAATCAATTGACTAGCATCAAGATGTGACTATACCTAAATGGATTGTATCAACACTTTAATAATTTCACTACAATTCTTTCACGTGAACTTCTGATACAACAAAATTTTAATAATTTCACTTGTCTTATTATTAACACATTGCAAAGTATCAATTGACTAGCATCAAGATGTGACTATACCTAAATAGATAGTATCAACACTTTAATAATTTCACTACAATTCTTTCACGTGAACTTCTGATACAGTAAAGCTTTAATAAATTTACTTGTCTTATTATCAACACATTGTAAGGTATCAGACAAATAATGACTTGAACTTAAATTTTAAATATTCACGTGAACTTCTCTATAATAATCAATTGACTGTCATCAAGATGTAACTACACCTAAATGAATAGTATACTTTAATAATTTCACTACAATTCTTTCACGTGAACTTCTGATACAGCAAAACTTTAATAATTTCACTACAATTCTTTCACGTGAACTTCTGATACAACAATACTTTAACAATTTCACTATAATTCTCCCTTATATAAACATGAAAGAGTTATATATTCGATTCAAAATTCAATTATTGTAAGTACCCTTCAATGGATCCATTATTTTTTTTTCTCACAACAACAAGGAAAATAACAACAACAACTATAACTAAGGGTATGAAAGCTCTCATGGCTACACCCATGATGCATCCTTTTCGCCATATGGTTACACACCAACTAATGGGTTACTAAACTCATTCAATCCGACACCTCCATTCACTACAAATGAACAAACTCCCACTTCAGAAGAAACTACATCGGTACAAAAAACATTTGTCAACAGAAGGACAAAGAATAACAAGGGAAAAATGTAAGAACTGGCAACCACAAGAGGATGAAGCATTATGCAAGGCATGGTTGCACGTATCTAAGGATGCAATTACTGGCACTAATAAAAAACGAGATTCATTATGATCGAACATCAAATACATTTTTGAAGAAATGTTGTGTTACAAAACTACTCGTACATCAACTGCTTTGCATAGTCGCTTCAAAACGATTCAGTGGGATCTAAATAAATATTCTACTTGCTTACCGCGTGTTCAAACGGCTCCTACTAGTGGTTTCAATGCAGCAGATAATGTAAGTTACATTTTAAAATTTTGCAATATAATATACTATTTTACATAAATTTGTAATACATCTTCACAATTCTTCTGATTTTGCTATTGGCAGGAAATCATAGCGAACACATCTTCCAAGAAACTCACGGTAAATTGTTTAGATTGAAAGTATGTTGGGCAATTGTCAAGGACACTGCAAAGTGGTATCATTATGTAGGAAGTGTGAAAGGACGATAACATAGTGGTGATACTAACAACTATCGGTTTGACCTGAACTCAGAAAATTCAGGTGCCAATGAATGTATGAGATCACCCCATGGACATCCATCACCGAGTGCGATCAACCTTAGTGCTAATGGTTCACTGTTTAGTCAATTTGTAGGATTTGAACGTCCCCCTAAGCGTAAAGCGTCAAAAGTTAGAAAACAAAAGGCAAAGACTGATAACGTAAATTTGTTATCTGAGGATATTATCGGATACGAGACTAGGAGTAACGAATTATATGAACGTGATGTAGAGTTCAGGGCGACCACAGAAGAAAGAAAAAGAAATTTTGTTCGTAAGATGGAAAGAAAAAAAATGGAATTTGCAGCAAAAGACCTTATAGAGAGGGAAAAACAACGAATAATCGAATAAAAAATTTTGAATCAATTGCGATCCAAACTCGTTGCCCTCAGATGAAGCAAGAATTTAGCGATTACAGTAAAAAATGGAGATAATGAGACAAAATGGTAATGGTAGTTGTAGTGATAGTTGATCTTAGACCATTGTTTTTAAATGTTGGATTATTATATTTATTTTTATTGTTGTAATTCAGTTGTGATAATTTTTAATTAATATTATTGTTTTGTTTTAAATTAATTATAATTTGTTAAATAATTATTGATAGTATTGATATTTAAAATATATTATATAATTTATAATATATATATATATATATTATATTTTAATGAAGAGTAATGATTGTTTGGAAAAAAGTAAAAAAAGTGGATCCAATTAATTTTTTTCAATTTAGTTACATTGTGGGAAAAAAAGACCTATTGTAATAGGATCCAAATGGGAAAACCCATTTTTTTACAAATGAGACCTATAAATAGTAATGTGGCACTAAATGGGTCTTGTGTTTGGGTCTCATGCATTGTAGATGCTCTTATAGGTGATTTTTCAGTTTAGGTTTGTCGTATTATGAGTCCAATGCTGAGACCCAAATGTATGGTTTGGGTCCAGGACATCCGAAAAGGGCCCATATAAATCTTTCTTAGGGCTGAGGGAGTTCTCGGTAATGGCGAATAATTGGTATACTGATTGGTATTCAGACAGTTCTGCAACTCCGATCACAGCACCATCTCGTCTAGGACTGCACGCATTTAATGCACCTGACGACATTAAATACGCATATTTTTAAAGCTAAACAAGCCTGTAGACTGGCATTAATGGCGATGCGACCCGAGCCACTCAACCAGTCATTTCCTTCGAATACAGCTTTAAAGATATCATGATTGAAAAGAGAAAATGGGCGACCGACCATTGGGGCACCCAACCAACCACACGTAGACGGGGATTATGCCAGAAGAACGTTGGTTTTCTATAAATAGCTCTAAAAAAAGAGAAACAAGGTAACATTTTTCCCATGCCAAAAACCTAATACTCTGTAATTTCATTACAATGTCTTTTATTCTACTTAAAACTAACTTGATCGTTGGAATATAATAGCTAGCATAAGTCTGGTACTCTTTGACAATCTTTCTTTGGTTGCAGATATCATTGTCCGATAACTCCATCTTCAAGCTTTTATTGTAGCCGAGCACCTTAACACAACAGCCGACCGTTTCATCATTTTATTCGTTGTGTTTGACAATCGTTGACATTTTGATCTAATTTCCAATGTCAACATATATATCATGAGAGGATAATAATATGATCACTGAACTATATATAATGACTCTGCATTAATTAAGTCATTCCCAAAAGTTCGAATGTTCTTGTCAATCCTAGTGTCAAGTTTCTGTTACTATGTAGAAGTCTACATAAACTTGCTTGTAGAAAAATAAATTCTAAACAAATGTAAGTTGTTGAATGCATATATACTGAGAATTCAGATCTAGATAATACTAAAGGAATATCCATATCACAAAATTCCTCAGTGTAAATCAATTATTGTAGGCCGACTGTCTAGGATAATGATCCGGAGAGAATCTTCTGGTGTTTCATTTTCAGGTCAAGGACACCGTGCTTCAGGACCTCACTAACGACAAACAAGACATTGGCACACCATGCGCACCTGCTATGAGAAAGAGATTGATTGTGTAATCTTTTTTACTTTTCAATTCCCTAGAGCTTTTCCTTTTCCTTTGTATTTTTATATGTGTTAGAATAATATCTTATATGATTCATGCATTGCCACATCATGAGGTTCAACCAAGCTTGCTATACCTTTCTTTTCTTTTCTTTAATTTTCTGGGACAAGTGTAAAGAATTGACATAAGCGCTGACGCCTCAGGCTTCTGCT
Organism: Xanthoceras sorbifolium; assembly: GCA_003430845.1. NCBI lineage: Eukaryota > Viridiplantae > Streptophyta > Magnoliopsida > Sapindales > Sapindaceae > Xanthoceras > Xanthoceras sorbifolium. The sequence goes on along the minus strand of CM010608.1, from coordinate 23,633,460 downwards.
TGAGACATGATCATTTGATATATATATATATATATATATATATATATAGAGAGAGAGAGAGAGAGAGAGAGAGAGAGAGAGAGAGAGAGAGAGAGAGAGAGAGAGAGAGAGAGAGAGAGAGAGAGAGCAGTTTTGAGAATGCTAAGCTCTGATTGTCATATACTCTATCAAGGCATGGAATAATAAGGCTTAATTAATTAACTAGAGATGAGCAATGAATATGAGCCACATTTTCAGTACTGCCGTGACGACCCAGCATGCATGTCTTGAATATGTGTGGATAATTTAGGAAAAAAAACTGGAGTTTTCTAGTCAAAGAAGATAATATATTTAATGCCATGGATGCACCAGAAGTCCTTTACATTTTCTCCACAAATTTCTGCTTGCTTACTTATCAACCAAATTTGAAGTGCATTCCAGGATGTATTAAACTAATTAATTAGGCTGGTCATTCAAATTATCATGAGTTAATTACCAGATCAACCGTCAAGTCTAAACTTTCTTGAACTAAACACACACACACACACACACACACACACACACACACACACACACACACACACACACACACACACACTATATATATATATATATATATATATATATATTTGCTTTATGATTTGATACTTTAGATAACATTCAGAATTGAATGTCCAAGCTTGTGCCAACTGCCAAGTTTTAATATTCAAAGGATCGTATACAACACACAATTTTTATTTAGAAAAACTTTAATTTAGTCCCTACATTTTAATAAAATATTAATTTTTTACTTACGTTTTTTTTTAATTCACGTAGTCCCTGACGTTTCATAAATAGATCAAATTAGTTATTTAACCAACTATTTGACAGTAAACCATTACTATTTAACAGTTTTGCCCTTGAAAAATTAATAGAATTATAATTTGATCTAACAATTAAAATATAATAAAAATAAATAAATAGAAAAAATGAATAAAATAATATTAAATTAAATTATAAAAACTTAAAAATAGAAAACTTATTAAAAAATAATCAAATTAAATTATGTTATTAGAAAAAATTAATATTAAAAAAATAAAGAATAAAAAAGGTTAAAAATTGTTTAAAAAAATAAAATTGAGAATTAAATTTTGTTTTTTTAATTTTTTAAATGTTAATTTTTCTAATAAAATAACTTAATTTGAATATTTTTTTATTTTTTTAATTCTCCATTTTTTTAAATTTTACTCTTTAATATGTAAATGTTAATTTTTCCTAATAAAATAACTTAATTTGAATGTTTTTTAATAAGTTTCATATTTTTAAATTTTTATAATTTAGTTTAATATTATTATATTAATTTTTTTCTATTTAATTTTTTTATTATATTTTAATTATAAGGCAAAATTTTAATTATATTAATTGAATTCTTTAAGGATAAAATTATCATTTAAAAAATTTTGTGATGGTTGACCATCAAAAAGTTTGTCAAAATGACCAATTTGATCTATTTAGGAAATATCAGGGTCCACGCGAACTAAAAAAGGAAACATAAGTAAAAAAGTGATGTTTCATCAAAAAGTAGAGACTAAATTGAAGTTACCTTTTTTATTTAATTAAAAGGACGAATTGTAATGGAGTACCTTGACGTTTGGCCATATTACAATAAAATCGTAAGTTTAGCCTTAATTACAAATTAGTACCCTGTCATTAGTTAACTCAGTCAAAAGCAACTGTTGACCAAAAACTTTACCTTCAAATGATAAAAATATCTCTAGTTCAAAAAAATAAAAAAAATAATATTAATTATTAAAATTAAAAAAATAATTTAAATGTGTAACACCCCCTGACCCGACGCGCCTGGATCGAACCAAGGAGCATTACCCGATTTCAAAACTTAATTTATATTTTGAAAACTTTTGTAAAACCAACAAATATTGTTATATTTAAAATAATTTACAGTGAGCCCATCACTATAAAAAAAAATTTGTCAGAGTTTCCTCTATTTTTCTGACTTTCCAAAAATCCTGTTTTTCACAAAATCTCAAACAATATAATATCAAACACTTCAAAAGTCATTTCTCAATCATTTGTGCACTTTTCCATATAATGCAACTTCCTCAAACATTTTCAATAAAACAAAACATAATTACTAGTTACAAAACTTTGAAAACATAAACTATTATATAAATATTTACAAAACTCATATATTACAACTTTACAAACTTTTGTATATACATGCTGGAATAAATAATTATACGAACAAGGTTTAAATAAAACTATCCAAGTAATGTGACTCTGAATCTTCTTCAGCAGCTATCACTCCTTCAGTCTTTTTCTCCACTGGTATCTCTACTACCTACGCGTAATCAAATCAACGCGCTAAGCAATAATGCTTAGTGGGTGTACACTAAAATATGTTCAAGATGATATAAAACAATAGAACTAAATTTCATAAATACATATAAAACAAACATAATATTTCAAATACTATCTATGTTAATTAAAACATTTTCAAATATTTCTGGATTGAAGTCTCAATAAAATTTCTTTATTTCAAAATCGTTTCATAGTTTTCAGTAATTAATTGGGCCTCTGATACACGTAACAGGGTTTTACAGGACTGGATTACGGGTTTATACAGTCAGGTTTCCCATTTCAAAATGAAATAGTATCCCTATATACACAGTCGGTTTCCCACTTCATAATAAAATGGTATCCATATTTACATAGTCGGGTTTCCCACTTCAAAATGAAATGGTATCCTTATTTACATAGCAGGTTGCCCACTTCAAAATGAAATGGTATCACTATATAGTCATCATAATCATCACGAATCTCAATGCAATACTGCTAAGTGCACCCAATTGACATGTCAACCTCCTATATCCATATTCCCTTATACATATATCAGGACCATTATTCAGGGAATCCAGATATTGAAATCATCAAAATACTCAATATTCAACAATCCAAGATATTCAAAACATACAAAGTAACAAAAAACTGAACATAACAATATATTTCGGAAATTAAAGTCATTAAACTCAATATAAATTACATTTCTGTAACTCAAAATCATTTTCAAAGATTATTCATAAATAAGTTCAATCAAAACTTACGAATAACATGTGTACACCAACCTGTATATCGTTTTTACGAAATTTTCTTTTCTGAATTTCTTTTTTCTCTTCTTCTTTCTTTCTCATCTTTTTCCTTTCTTCTTCTTCTTCTTCTTCTTCTTCTCTTCTTTCTCTTTCCCTCTTTCTCTCTCTTCTTTCTCTTCTTCTTTTTCATTTTCCTTTCTTCTTCTTTTTCTTTCTTTCTCCCTGTCTCTCTCTTTGTTTTTTGCTTCTTCGTGAAGCGTCCACCGTCTTATTATTTTTTATAAAATTTTGACCGTCGCGACCGCGTATTGTGACCTGTGGTCGTGTCGCTTGGTCGTAGTACTCACTGAAGAGTTTTTACTGCCTTCATCGCGATCAGCCATCGCGGTATCGGGTTGCGATGTTGGTCGCGATACTCACTGGTCGATTTCACCATTTTTTTTATCGCAAGCACCCTATCGCAATCACTGGTCACGGTCTTGAGTCGCGATGCTCACTACCCAAAATCCTCATTTTCACCGCGAGCTGCACATCGCAATCTCTGGTCGCGGTAGTTGGTCGAGATACACACTGCCAGCATTTTTCTTTTCCTTTCAAGCACTATTTTTGGACCGCTCCACCTGGTCCACTTATATACCTAAAAATTAATCCAAGTAAGCACATTACATCATTTTCACATAATTAACAACAAATAAGGGTACTTTTCATAATTAATAAAAATTAAGAATGTTACAAAATGGATCTGTCCATTTAAAAAAATTATTTTTTTAATTTTTTTAATTTTTTAATTTTAATAATTAATATTTTTTTACTTTTCAACAAGGGGTATTTTTGTCATTTTAGTTAACAATTTTGGTCAAATCGTTACTTTTGACTAAGTCAACTAACAGTAGGGTACTAATGTATAATTAAGTCTAAACTCATGATTTTATTGTAATATGACCAAATATCAGAGTACTCCATTGCAATTCACCCGAATTAAAAAGGGTTTTAGCTTTGTTCTTATTCACCGAGCTTTAAATTAGGGACCACTCGGTTTTCTTCAAGCAATTATCAATTTGGTCCCTAACTTTTAAGGAATCATCAATTTTTTAACACAGTTTTGTTTATTAATATTTCTGGACCTTAAATTTTCGTAAATGTATCAATTTGGTCCCTCCGTTAGTCAACCGTTAGTCATATTTAACGGTCTCAGAGGTATTTAAGTCTTTAAACCAAATACATCCACGTGTCAACACCCAAAAAAATTAAAAATAAATTAATTAATAATAAAATAATATCAAATTTATTTAATAAAAACTTAAAAAAGAAAAATAAAAGCGTAGATTTTTGACAGAGATCAATCTAAGAACTAAAGAATCAGAACTTAGGGTTTTAGTTTCTCGCCAAAGAAAAAAATGGCGGTCAAAGCCGTAAATGACGCCATTCACAGGCTTTAACTGTCGCTTCTAAAAGGCGTTGGAGACGAGAAGCATTTATTGGCAGCGGGGTTGCTGATGTCTCGGAGCGACTACGAGGACATCGTTACGGTGCGCTCAATCGCGAATCTCTACGGCTACCCTCTCTGCTCAAACTCTCTGCCACCGTCTGATTCGCTGCCGCGGAAGGGCTGTTACCGAATTTCATTGAAGGAGCACAAGTTGTATAACGTGCAAGAGATGTATTTGTACTGTTCCACGGAGTGTCTCATGAACAACAAGGCATTTTGTGGGAGCTTAAAGGAGGAGAGGTGTTTGGTTTGGAATCTATGTAAGATTGATGAGGTTTTAAGGCTGTTTGATGAGTTGAAGATCGATGTTTGGGTCTCTATCGCAGATCGATGTTTGGGTCTCCATCGCAGATCGACGAAGAGGGTTAATGCTTGGGTTGTTATTTGATGTTAAAAGATGGGTTGTTGTTTGATGTTTATGGGTTGATGCTTTGGTTGTTGTTTGATGTTCGAAGAGGGGTTGTTATTTAATGTTTGAGGGTTGACGCTTAGGTTGTTGTTTGATATTCGAAGAGGGGTTGTTGTTTGATGTTTGAGGGTTGATGCTTGGGTTATTGTTTGATGTTCGAATAGAGATTGTTGTTTGATGTTTAACGGTTGATGTTTGGGTTGTTGTTTGATGTTCGAAGAGGAGTTGTTGTTAGTTGTTTGAGGGTTGATGCTTGGGTTGTTATTTGATGTTCGAATAGGGTTGTTTGATCTTTGATGCCTGGGTTGTATGGGTTGTTTGATGATGCCAGATTGATGCTTGGGTTGGGTTGCTTGTTTAAACCGATTGGAACAGATCTGTAAATTGAAGCTTTCCAATTTTTTTATGTCGTCCATCATTGTGATAGACGGTGGAGATCCAATCTGAATCTGCATACCAAGTAGAAAAAAAAATTGTAAATTGATTTTCTTTTTGTTCTTGGTGGACTAAATTTTTTTTTAATGCCCTATTCACAATATTGTTTTTTTAAAAAAAAAAAATTCAACATGATCTCTAGTGTCCATTAAAATTTATGGACAATGGAGATCTATTTTAAAACAATTTTTAAAATTTTCAATTTTTAAAAATTTAATATAAAATGGCCCCATTACCTTTTTTTATTATTAATAATCTTTTTTAAAAATTTGAGGGTAAAATTGTAATTTTAACTTATTTAAATAGAATCAAGGGCAAAACTGTCTTTTTATTATTTTCTGTGAGGTTGACTGTTAAAAAATTGGCAGAGGGCCAAATTGATACATTTACGAAAACTTAAAGCCCAAAGATACTAACAAACGAAACTACGTTAAAAAATTGATGATTCTCCAAAAGTTAGGAATGAAATTGATAATTGCCCGTTTTCTTCTATATATATATATATATATATATATATATATATATATATATAAACTAAGGACCACTGAGCCTGTGTGGTGAACAAAACCCTAATTACTCTGTTAAAAATTTAAAAAAAATTAAAAAAACCTGTAAGTAACCTTAGAGAGAGATTTTTTTTAAGCTAAAAACAACCAGAATAAAACACTAAAATTGGAAACCAAAACTAGTGGGGCAAACATCTTGCCACAAAACCTCTTCACCAGAAGAGACCACCATAGAAGCGAGGTTATGGGCCATCTCATTCCCCAACCTGAAAATGGAACAACACTTCTGAACCCCAACATCCTTGCAAAGACTTTGAATATCATTGATCACAAAAGCATCTACTCCATTAAAAGTCATCACATTATCAATTCCAGCCACAACATTAGTATAACATCAACCTCAGCCAAGAATCACTGAAAGCTCTATCTGTTTTGCAAGAGAGAGTCCTTCTATGAGAGCCAAAAACTCCCCAATCTCAGCAGAAAAATAACCCTTAACTGGTTTAGCAAAGGCTGCCACAATCCATCCCTCACAATTTCTGATAGTCTCTCCTAACCCGTTCAGATCACCACACCTCTTAACCGAAGTATCAGTGATATGTTTCAAACAACCAGCTAGAGGAGGAACCCAAATAGCCTTGTCAACAGAAACTTTGGCCTCACAATAAATACTATTCACAGACAAATGGGTACTCTGAAATTATCCCAAATAACTAACCAACCAGTCCAGAAAATCACCCTCCTTCTTAAACTTCTTACCAAGGTTAAAAGCATTACAATTATACCAAATCCCCCACAACATCATACAGAAAAAAGTTAAATCATCCTTGCTAATCTTAACATAAATACATCTTATAATATCATAGTAGGAAAGACCTTTGAAATCACAAAAAAGGCTCCAAAAAACTGACCTTATCCAAATGGATTTTGCATTTTTACACCACAGTAAAGCATGACAGAAAGATTTAGCTTCTTCCTTGCAAAGGGGACAAAAAGATCAGCACTAATCTTTCCGAACAAAGATTAACAAGAGAAAGAATAACATTGTTACAAATTCTCTAAACAAAAACTTCAACCTTTGGAGGAATGTTAAGATTCCACAGAGATTGCCACCATTTAAAATCAGCTGAAAAGTTAGAACAGCCATCCCCCGTCCTCTCATTCATGCCCAACTTATACCCACTCTTAACCTTATAGATACCACTTTTATCAAAATGCCACATAATTCTATCAGGTTTCTCTTGGATGCTTAAAAGGATTGACAAGATTTCATCTCTATCAATATCCAATAGCACCTCTTCCAACTTAAGTACATCCCACCAATGACTAATTTTATCAATAAAAGCAACCATCTTCAGCTCATCGTCACAACTAGAAGAAACAAGTTTGATGGAGGAAGGTCTTGGAATCCATGGATCCTTGAAGACTAATTCTCTCACAATTTTCCACTCTTAATCTTAACCCTTTTTCAAGAAGAGATCGCCCCTACAGAATACTCCTCTAGGTGTGTGAACTGTCCAATTTCAAAAGAAGCTTACATAAAGTCAACTTCCTTAAAATACTTAGGCTTTAAAACTCTATAACCAACGAGTTCTCATGTAACATCCCTAATTTTGAAAAATTAATTTTGAACATGTGGATATAATATTTGTGAGTTGAGGGGTATAAAATGTAATTAGAAAGATTGCATGAAGTGAAGGAAAAAGTGGACAGGGAGTACCGCGACCTGAGATCGCGATGAGCTGCTCGCGGCGAAAAATGGTGATTTCTAACAGTGAGCACCGCGACCAGTCACCGCGACCACAGCTCGCGATGAAAAATGTCAAATTCTGGCAGTGAGCAATGCGACCACCAGCGCGACCATGGTACCGCGATAGGTGATCGTGATGAAGGCGGTGGAACTTATCCAGTGAGTACCGCGACCAGGTGGCGCGACCACAGGTCGCGATGATGGTCGCGACGACTGAAATTTTATAAAAAAAATAAGATACGTGAGAAGTCTCCAGAAAACAGAAAAGAGAGAAACCAAAAGAGAAAGAGAGACCGAGAGAGAAAGAAAAGAAAGAAAAGAAAAAGGAAGAAGAAGAAGAAGAGGAAGAAGAGAAGAGAAGAGGAAGAAGAAGAAAAGAAGAAAGAAAAGGAAAAGAAAAAAAGGAAAGAGAAAGGAAAAAGAAAATCCAGAAGAAAAACTGTGCGAAAAACGGAAACCAGGTTGGTGTACACTTCTTTTCGAAACCTTTGTGTTTTTGATTTGAATCTACGTTTATTTGAAATATTTTGATGAATATTTGTTTATATAATTCTTGATTTGAATATTCTGAATATTCTGATTTAATTCGATTCGATTTTTGATTTACAACGGTTATTTTCAAATAAATTGTTTGAGAGTATAATTGTTGATTTTGAAAGAAATGGAAAGTTTTGATATGAAATGTACGGATTAGGTATTACGAATATTGTTTGAAAATGTTGATTCTTGACTTTTATTTTGATGTGTGAAAAATTTGATTTGTGAAACTGTTGATTAATTGAAAAAAGAATATAATGAGTTGATGACTGTTCCATCTCGCGGGGCAAACCTGGCATGGTCCAGTTTAGGCGAATCCCGGAAATAACTATTGCACTGACATTGATGATTGTGGCATCTCACGGGGCAAACCTGGCATAGTCCAGTTTAGGCGAATCCCGGAGATAACTATTGCACTGATATTGATGACTGTTGTATCTCGCGGGGCAAACCTGGCATGGTCCAGTTTAGGCGAATCCCGGAGATAACTATTGCACTTACATTGATGATTGTGGCATCTCGCGGGGCAAACCTGGCATGGTCCAGTTTAGGCGAATCCCGGAGATAACTATTGCACTGACATTGATGATTGTGGCATCTCGTGGGACAAACCTGGCATAGTCCAGTTTAGGCGAATCCCGGAGATAACTATTGCACTGATATTGATGACTGTTGTATCTCGCGGGGCAAACCTGGCAAGTCCAGTTTAGGCAAATCCCAGAGATAGACATTGCATTGTATCCATGGTTGCTGCATCTCGCGGGGCAAACCTGGTCTAGTCCAGTTTAGGCGAATCCCGAAGATAGATATTGTACTGATATTCATGACAGTTACATCTCTCGGGGCAAACCTGGCATAGTCCAGTTTAGGCGAATCCCGAAGGTGAACGTTACATCGATGTTATAGATATAGAAATGTATGATGAGTGTATGGTCAGAATTGAGAATGAATTGAATGAAATGATTATACAAGAATTGAGAATGTGATTTTGTATGAATTAATGATTTAATTTAATTTAGTGCCTTTTATTCTTATATGATGGATTTCAGTGATTGAATTGATTAATAACATGTTTTTATACGAAAGGATTATGATATTTTATTGTGAAATTTATTTTGTGATTTTGATAAATAAGTTTAGTGTACACCCACTAAGCATTATTGCTTAGCGGGTTGATTTTATCACACGTAGGTATCAGAGACATAGAGGGAAACAAAGAAATAAGAGGAAGAAGCAGCAGATTGAAGGTCTAGAGTCATAAGAGGAAGAAGCAGCAGATTGAAGGTCTAGAGTCACAATTATTTTGAGTAGTTACAATTGAATTGAATTGTATATTGTATTTAGTTAAGCATGCATATACAGAAATCTGTAATTCGACATGTATATATATGTTTTGTAAATAAATGCTTTATGATTTATATTCTTTTCAAATGTTTGTAAATATTAATTATGTTTTATTTGAAACTGTTTGGAAGTCGCACTAAACGGCAGAGTGCGCATTGATTTGAAAATTTGGATATAGAAGTGTTGGAATTATATTGTATTATATTTGTTTTAGTGAAAACAGGTTTTTAAAAAATCAGAAAAATAGAGAAAACTCTGTCGAAATTTTTGAAAATAAAATTTGATGGGCTCACTAGAAACACATTTTTAAAATACAAGTTATATGATTTTCACTGGTTTGTAATTTATATGGTTTGTAATTTATAAAGTGAATTAAGTAAAGTTTTGAAAACCCGGTAGCGCTCCCTGGGTCAATCCAGTCGGTTCGGGTCAGAGGGTGTTACATCTCATCATCAATTAACTTTCAAGCTTGCTTAGCAAGTAAAGCTTGGTTAAACAAACTCAAATCCTTGAAACCTAAACCTCCAGTGATTTTGGCAAACAAATCGTCTCCCCGTTAATCTAACTAATTTTCCTTTTCCCTTGAGTAGACCCCTACCAAAACTTTAAAATCATTGCATTATCTCTTTATACAAAGTGATAGAATTTTTTTATAACACTCATTATATATGTGGGAATGGCTTGAGCAACAGCCTTAATTAACACTTCTTTACCTCCAGCCCAAAAAAGACCCCCCTTCCAACTACGAATCCTCTTACAAACATTTTCCTTAATTTCATTAAAAGTTCTCTTTTTGTTTCTACCCACCACAATTGGTATCCTTAAGTACCTATCATGAGAAAGAACATCTTGAATCCCAAACACATCATGGATCTCTCTTCTAACCACATCAGACACATTAAAGTTAAAAGTAATACTAGACTTCATAATATTTACAAGCTGCCCAGACCCCTTCTCATACACCTCCAAAATCCTCTGAATTTCTTTATAATTTTGAGCAGAAGCCTTACAAAATAGTAAGCTGTCATCTGCAAAAAAACATATGACTTACCAAAGGCCCCCGCCCCCCCCCCCCCCCCCCCCCCCCCCCCCCCTCTCTACAGCCCTTTATACCAAGAATCTCACCATTACGTTCAACAGACTTTAACAGAGTAGAAAAGCTTCAGCACATAACAGAAACAAGTACGGGGACAATGGGCACCCCTGCCTAATACTCTAGAAGGCACAACTTTCCTCGCAATATACCATTGATAACAAAAGAAAAGGAGGGAGTAGAAACACAATACATAATCAGATTTATAATCTTCAAAAGAAACCCCAACTTCACCATATTACTATTCAAAAAAGCCCACTACACTGTATTATAAGTCTTGCTCATATCAAACTTAATGGCAACTAAACATTTTTTCTCCCTTTTCCTACGTCCATTGGAATGTAAAAGTTCAAAAGAAACTAATATCAAATATCACCTCCTTGGAACAAAAGCACTTTGGCTATTCGAGAGAACACCTGGCAGTGCATTCTTAATTATATTAGCAATGGTTTTTGATACTAGTTTATAAATAACACTACATAGTTTTATTAGTCTAAAATCCTTCATATTATCAGGATTCTTCTTCTTAGGGATCAACAAAACATTAGTAGCATGGATTCCCTAATAGAAGACTCACCATTCAGCACCCTTAAGCACATTCTAACCACATCAAACCCAACAATTACCTAAAACTTCTGGAAAAAATTGCAAGAAACTCATCTGGCCCGGGAGCTTTTGTAGGCCTCAACTCAAACATAGCAACCCTAACCTCGTCCAACACAAACACCCCTCCAAAAACATCCACCATCTGATCATCTAATCTCCTCTCAATCCCATTAGTAACCTCATCAATCATAGCTTGAGAATGATTAGAATATTTGAACAAATCCTCAAAATAATCACACACAACCCTTAAAATCCCACCCTTACTCTCCTGGCATCTGCCATTCTCATCCGCTGGCCCAGAAATAGTATTTTTCATTTTCCTAGCTGAAGCTGTGGCATGAAAAAATTTAGAATTCCTATCCCTTGCAAACAACCAATCCCCCATAGATCTCTACCTCCAACAAATTTCTTCCTTAGCCAACAGCCCTTCAATATCCCTTTCTAGAGTTTTAACATTTCCCAACAGACCACCAAACTTAATTCTACCTATTAAAGAATTCAACTCCTTTTGCTTATTCTTAATAGATTTCCTTAAAGAAATAATTTTTTTCTTACTCCAACTACCCAACTGAACTGCACAATGCTTCAATTTCCTACTCAAATCCTCTAAGGAACTAACTCTATTATCCATCTTTCAAGCCTCCCTAACCACCTTACTACACTCATCTTCCTTAAGCCAACAAGGCACAAATTTTAACCCTGTCTTCTATATAGAGATTGAGATTTTAGCTCTACCAACAATATTCAAAAGAATAGGTCTGTGGTCAGAAAAATCAAAACTAAGGTGAAAAAAACTAGCCCTCGAGAACAAATCTTGCCACTTTCTATTCACAAAAAAAAAATGATATAACAATTCTTGAATTTTACTATCTCATTCCCTCTTATTATTCCAAGTAATTTTAGGACCAATGAACCCCAAATCAATTAAATCATAATTATCTACAGCCTGTCCAAATTGACACATACCTAAAGTTATTTATCAGACCCCCCTCCTTCTAATTAACCCTTAAAACCAGTTAAAAGTCCCCCTACAAATCCAATGGAGCCTATCCACCCTACTAAGCCTTCAAAGTAATTCTCAAAAATCCCTTCTAAAGCAATGATTAGGATTCCCGTAAAAATCAATAAACCTCCACATATCTCCCTCATCCCATTTCACTCTAGTATCAATATGACCCTTAAAAAACGATTGAACTACTACCTCAAAATCCTCCTTCCACAATAACAATAACCCACTATTCTTTTCTACATAGTCCACCTGCAAACAACCTACAAAACCTAACCAAAATTTCAATTGACTTGCCTAAACACCTTTCAGCTTGGCTTTAGAGAGGAAAACCAAATTAAGGGAATGAATTTTCAAAACTTTTTTAAGCACAGTCAATGTACAAGGGTTCCCCATCCCCGCCACATTCCAACATAATATTTTCATAATTCTCAGCGGGCCTAATCAACAAGCTCCCCCGATTCTGATTGAAAATCTATCTCACCCTCTCTACGTTGTTTCTTCCATTTACCAAACACATCACCACTATTCTTACTCTTTGTCTTACAACCAACCTCATCAACACAAATAGGAAAACGTTTTAAATGAATCTCACAGTTAGGAGATTTCCTTGCAAAAGAATTATTGTCATTTATGTTTGATCTCCTTAAATTTTATCAAGCTGCAAGAGTACCTTGAATAGGACTTGGAAACCCCAAAAGAACACTTGAACTGGACCGATTTCTTGCTGCTTTGTTCCACTTCCGAATATTAGGCTTATTTGGGCTCAAAATAATGCCATAACCTTTAGGGTTATTTTAATTCAAATTCACTAAAATTTCCCCAGTAAACCCATGCTGATATGGCTCTTCAAAAGTATCTTTCAGACCTTCCATATCAGTAACCAGTACATCATCTCCCATCTTAACTCCACATAAATCTCCAGCTCTATCCTCTTTCTTTAGAATTTTGCCTGTAGCTATCCCCAAAGACTCATGATTGCCCATCACAGATTTCCCACAAGATAAAACTCATTTTACCTCAATCAAAGCCAGCTTCTCCACCTCTTGTAATTTTGTAATCACACCTCGATTTTGAACCATCCTCCATATTAACTTGGGGAGACTTCTGCTTCTTCCTCTAATTAACTTTGTTACATCGTGGAACATCCTTCCTTTATCTGAAATTTTTAACCCTTATAAAAAGAGACGCCTTAAGCCATGACCTAAATTTAACCTAACCCCCCTCCATGACATTCTTCTTCTCATCGCATGCCCTATCATTCCATAAACATGACAATATTCTGGTAGCCGCTCATACTTAATCGAAGTAACCTTAGAGAGATATACTATTAATAAAAGAAAAAAAAATATTGACAAAGTAATAAGAGTTTTGACCATTTGGTGTATGACCTGTTATAAATGTCACAACTGATAAACTTATTTGGTTTCTTTAGTTATCAAATTAAATTCTGAGATGACAAAACATTTTCCTATAAACAACAAGATGAAATTAGAAATTTTAGTCATGGCAGTCTGACCATGCTTAAATTAGATTTTAAAGAAAAAAAATTACATGTACCTTATTCTTCCATGAATCTCAAATAATGTAGCTTTTTTCATACAAACACACAAAACGTAATGTCAAAACAGTTGATTTGGATATGGTTGACAATGGAATCCCATATTTTCCTTTCCTGAACAACCCTTCCACAAATGGCCTGAACCATAGCACTACAAGCAAACTACAGACAACCTCACTTAGCCCTGAGCCCAGCCCACCTGGTGGTTGCTACAATCTTAGTAATCCCGTGGCCAAGGCAGCTAGCTACATCAGTAGAATCGTCGTGCCTAACACAAAAAATGCGGACTTATCGAAGATAAATTTATCGGCATTTACATAAATGTTATCATCGTTACTGGAAGTACTACACTGATGATCATCTAAGTCTTTCTTTATAATTTCAAAGATGGTCTCTGAAAAGCCTAAAAACTTGAGTACTGCATTTAAAACTCCAAATATCCATGAAGTCACTGTGATAATTCTTGTCATGTTTTGGTTATTCCACCATGAACTAATTGATAAGCTCATTCGATTAATTGATTTGCTTCATATAGTTGCAAAAGATGTGTCAAACTCTAGTGAGCAAAGATTTCAATCAAAATATTTACTAGAGTTTATATCCTCATTCGATTTTATGTTTAGCTTGCATTTGATGAAAGAAATACTTGGGTTGACAAATGAATTATCGCAAGCACTACAAAAAAAAGATCAAGATATTGTGAATGCAATAAAATTAGTTGAGGTGTGTAAACAAAACTTGCAGTTGGTAAGGGATAGCATATGAGATTATTTATTTGATCAAGTCTCTGATTTTTGTGATAATAATCATATCGATGTTCTAAACATGGATAACATGTTTCTTCCATGGGGTCATTCACAACGTAAAGCTCCTAAGGCCACAACATGTATCACTATCGAGTTGAGCAATTTAACACTGTTTTAGATATGTAACTTCAAGAATTGAACAATTGTTTCAATGAGGTTAGCAGTGAATTGCTACTTTATTTGGCATGTTTAAGTCCAAGTGACTCATTTTTTTTTTCTTTTGATAAACAAAAGCTTGTGAAGCTTGCTAAATTTTATCCGAAAGAATTTTCTCCAATTGAAATTTTAGCACTTGAAGTTCAACTTTAGACTTATATTACAGATATGCGCTCTACAGTGAGTTTACAGAGTTGAAAGGAATTGGCGACCTTGTTGTAAGAACGGTTAAGACTAGAAAGAATAAAGTGTATCCATTAGTTTATTTATTGTTAACACTAGCATTGATTCTACCAGTTGCCACTGTTACAGTAGAAAGAGCATTTTCAGTAATGAATATTTTGAAGACTCGTTTGCGTAATAGGATGGGAGATCAATGGTTGAATGATAGTTTAGCTGTGTACATTGAAAAAATGTGTTTAAAAGTATTGATAATGAAGCTATTGTGCAACGGTTTCCAAATATGAAACCGCGTCGTGGGCAATTGTAAATTTATCAATAATTATGAATGATATGAAAGTTTTTTTATATATAATTACACTATTATTATTGTTTTTATTATTACTATTATTGTTATTTATATTTTATAATATAATATATTTGAACTAAGCCCCCATTGGAAGCACTTTCTGACTCTGCCACTGACTAGCATACTCATAGGCAGAACCAGCAACTTGGTGTGCCACATCAAAAGAGTTTGACAGGTCCAATATTGGAAACCTTTGTCTCCTTTCAAAGCATGAGCAGCTAATTTGATGTATTTCTTTGAATTTCCAAACTCTTTTAGTAATTCATCATCTACTTTTCCTACAGAGAAATGACAGATAACTCCTGATGTTGAAGAAAATTCAAAGAGTAAAAAAGAGATGAGTAAGTGGAAAGAGAATTAAGAAAAGAAAAAAAAAAAGGTAATTATTGAATTACCATTCAATACCAAATTAAAATATCTTCCACCTAGTCATGTGACCATACACCTTATATAATTTTTTGTCTGTAAATATATCCTGACCCTTGATAGAAAGGACCTTAAATTTTCACTATTCCTCTGCCCAAATACTAATTAACATAAACATTGAAATCAAACTCACATTAGATAGTAGACCCAATTAGAATTAAGAGCTAATTATATGGACCTCCCCTGAGGTTTTTCCAACTACAAACGGAGTCAAGTTTATCGTTTATTAACAAACACCTCTTTTTCCTTTAGTAAAATTTGGTCAAATGTAACAGTTGACCAGGAAAGGTCTTTGTCAAAAAACTGAAGAGTTGGCTAAAAATTGACTCCGCCAGTAATTGAGTAAACCCAAAAGAGGGGAAGTCTTTGTCAATAAATTCAAAAGTTAACTCCGCCTATAATTGAACAAACCTCAAGGGTGATAGGCATTATTTACTCTAGAATTAATCTTCACAACACCACTTGTAAGTTATAAATTAACTAGTTAGTTGACCCAAACTTTTATTTCAAATTCCAGTCAAAATTTCCTTAGAATTGAGAAGCAGACACATTGCTTGACGAACAAGTTGTGGATTGTTGGTAAACATGTCGCAGTCCACATTTAACATGAATGGAGCGTTTGTCATCAACCCAGAGACCCTTGTCTGTTAATCATACACACAAAAAATGGGCATAATATGTTACTGTATAAACGCAAATTATTGTTGTATCTAAATGTGTTGAAAGAATAAATTATTATGTTTAGCAAAACTATTAACAGGAAAGAGAATGTTAAGAGAAAGAGGATCATTCAAGTAATTAATATTTTATTATTTATAAAATATGTATTGAGTTCATAGCTCTTGCTTTGTAATGATGTGGATGTTTTGGCCGTTTCTTTCTTGATATGTAAATTAAATATGGTATACTATCTGAAAGCCTCTCCTTGTTTTTCCATATAATCTATAAAAAAAAAGGATTGATGTAAACTTTTGATTTTTTAGAGTAAATAAAGTGAGCCGAAAATTAATTAAATAGCAAAATAATCAAAGAAAGAAAGATAAATTTTATGTGATTAACAAAACAATAATACTTATAATGTATCAATTTATAAATTGATACACATTAATAATTACATATCTCACTTGATACTGTCACATAAATTAGATTGAATTGCCACATTAAAAATTAAAATAGAAAGTGTGATATGAATTAGAAAGTGGCAAAGGGCAAGTCGATAAATTTGGTTAGCTTCTGCATACCTTGACAATTGTTGGATGGTTCTGTGGTTCTATATTGGAAAAAACAGACAACTCGCCAGCTATTTTAAAGCCAAAAGCAGCAGACTTTTGGTCTGCATCTTCTATGCTTCGGCTAAGTGGTTCATATTCTTTCTACAAAATACCAAATAAATTACTCATTCATTTGTACCTATATATGTCAAAAAGTCAAAAAATTTATTCTCTCTAGCTAACAGTCCATATCATGTTATCAACACTGACAAAATCAAAATAATATCTTAGATTTGAACTCTTCAGAAATACACTACTTGCACTGCAGATATACTTGAATTAATACTTATCCAAAACTATTTACTCACAAACTAAAATAATAATATTATAATAGATGTTCTTGACAAATTAAAAGAGAGAATTTTACTACCTTCATCTTTTTCCAATTTTGATGTAACTGCCATGAATTATGAGCTCCACTAGTCAGCAAAGACTCGTCAGAGAAGTACTTGAATGGGGCTCTAACTTTAACATTATATTTCTTACAAAATGGAACCCAAAGCTTAGCCAACTTTGATGCTTCAAATAGAGCGTGGAGGTAGAGAGGAGAGCAGCTATCGTCCGATACATAGCATGCTAGTTTATTAGCCGGATAATCAAGTGCCATTAAAGACAACACAGTGACGATGGGCGGTTCCAGCATTGGATCTGCAGTTGTCACGAACATTTCTACCGCTGGAAGTTCATATACCCTGTTTAATTTGTACATGTATTAAAGTTTCAAGAACACTTTTTAAAAAAATATCAATATAATTATTATATGTTGTGGTATTTTGATACATTGAACAAGGTTGAATTAAATGGGACTATCGATTAATATATTTATAGTCAAATCTAGTGTTCAATACATGTGTACAATCCAGTAGTACACGTCAATTTTGTTAAGTTTGCGCAATTAGTACTTGATTCCATTTTATATTTTTATGAGAAGTGAATAATCTTATAATCCAAAAGACTAGCATTTTGAATTATGGCACCATTTATATATCCTTCTATTGCTTTATATTTTTTTAATGTGGGATTTATTTCATCTTCTATTAGTTTCACATGTGGATTCTCTAACATTCTCCATTACATGTGAGCCCGATTGAGTTGTCATTCGGCATAGCTTGGGTGCTTGATTATATTTTTTTATATTTTTATATTGTTGATAATCTTATAATTCAAAAGACTAGCCTTTTGAGTTATAGCGCCACTTAATATAATATTGTTTTATATTTTTCTAATATGAGATTCATCGCATCATCTATTAACTTCATAATTGAGTTCTCTAATAAATTTATGTTAGTAAGTAATAAATGATAAAGATAGAGGAATGACAAAGAATTCAAAGTTATAAATGTTACAGATTTGTTGGCTCTTTTTCGTGAGTGAAAATGATGAATCGACAACCACAAGGATATTTAGATACGTATGTGGAAGAAACTAGTTTGACAAAATGGTTCTATTTAAATGGTCCGCATTAAGTTGGCAACTTAGTCTTGCGCGCCCAATTGCCCGTCTTGTCACTATTTTGATATGGATAAACATAGGATATTTATATTTAACCAACCCATAAAGTGATTAATTTAGGTCAGTTTTGTAGAATTCTAATTTACTCTAAATCAACTTAGAAAAAATACATAGAAAATCTGTGCTTATAATTGAAAAAAGAAATAAAAATACGAGACATGTTATAATATAAAATAAATAGGATAAGAACGAAAATGGAAGAAGAGAAACTTACAAAGCACAAGTACAAGCACACAGCAGATTTTTCTCTTTACTATTGATGGGAATTGATCGTATGTTATTTACAAGGAAGAGCTTGTTTATACGGACTTTCTAGCCACCCCATTCAGTCAATTAAATAGTTAGCCACCCAAATCAACTAATCGGGATTGCCATACCATCAACCAATTAGAAGTTAACATATTAAAATATTAATATGATGGAAATTCATCCACTTTTATAACACTCCCTCTTGGATATACACCATATTAAAGTAATTATTTTAATAAGTTAGGAAATAATCTAAAATTTGGACAAAATAAATACAATAATCTTCTGGATCATAAATGGTATTTGATGTGCCCAAACTGCCTTATTAAAAACCTTGCCGGTAAAATTCAGTGGAACAAAATCCGGTCAAGGAAAACAAGCACAGTGCACATACATTGTTTTCTTCAAAAATTAGCTTCCCCTGATTGTATGCGCCCCCTGATAAAAATTATTTTATATTAATTCTGTAGTTTGCAAAGCCAACACATGCCAATACCATATACTAATTTCTCAAACGTTGACGTTGGCAATGTTTTAGTAAACATATATGCAAGTTTATTTGTATAATGTATCTGTTTGACATCATGTCGACTTTGTTGAAGTTCATGAGTATAGAAGAATTTTGGATAAATATGTTTGATTCTATCTCTTTTTATATATCATCCTCTAATCTGAGCAATATAAGCCGCATTATCTTCAAATATTGGTATCTGCATTTCTGTGGATGATGGAAATCAGCACGTATTTCGAATATTATGAATAACAGAATTTAGTCAGACACATTCTCGACTTGTTTCATGAAGTGTAAGGATCTCAAAACGATTAGAGGATGTAGCAACAAAAGTCTGCTTTGTGGATCGCCATGAGATTGTTGTGTCATTCTAGGTAGCAACATTTTCCGTTTGCGAACGAGATTTATGGGGAATAGATAAATATCCAGCATCAGCATAACCAATTAAACCTAAAAAATTGTTAGATATATAAAATAATCTCAAATATATTATACCATGAAAGTAACGAAAAATATGTTTAATTTCATTCCAATGTCATTGAGTTGGTGTTAAACGGAATCTTGCCAATAAATTTACTGAAAATGCAATATCAGGTTTAGTACATTGTTGCAAGATATAATATAGCACCAATCGCATTAAGATATGGTACTTCAGGACCAAATATCTTTTCATCATCTTCTTTAGGCTGGAATGGATCCTTTTAAGGATCAAGAGATCTAGCAACCATAGGAGTACTTAACAGATGGGCATTGTCCATATTAAATCTTTTCCGAATCTTTTCAACATACGATGATTGATAGACAAGTATTCCGCTTGGTTTATGCTCGATCTCCAGACCGAGACAATATCTTATTTTTCCTAAGTCTTTCATTTTAAATTCCCTTTTCAAATGTTTAGCACTTTTCATAAGCTCTCCAGGAGTTTCAATTAAATTCATATCATCAATATATACTGCTACAATAGCAAATTCAGATTCATATTTCTTTATAAAAACATATGGGAATACCAGATCATTAATATACCCTTCTTTGATCATGTATTCACTAAGACGATAATACCACATCCGTCCAAATTGTTTTAATCTATACAGAGATCTTTACAACTTTATCGAATACAAATTACGATATCTCGGTTTATATGCTTCTGCCATTTTAAATCCTTAAGGGATTTTCATATAAATATCTTAATCGAGTGAACCATATAGATAAGCGGTCACTACATCCATTAGATGCATTTCAAGCTTTTCTGAAACAACCAAACTTAATAAAAATCGAAACGCAATTGTATCCATCACTGGTGCATACGTCTCATCAAAGTCAATATCAGGTCTCTGCGAGAAACCTTGTGCTACGAATCTTACCTTATATCTCACGACTTCATTTTTCTCATTACGTTTCCATATAAAAATCCATTTATATCCAACAAGTTTGACATCTTCAGGTGTCTGGACTACATGTCCAAATACTTTATGTTTGGCTAATGAATTCAATTCTATTTGAATTGTCTCTTCCCATTTAAGCCAATCATGTCTTTGTCTACAATCATCCATACTATGAAGTTCACAATAATCATCAATAATTTCAGTACTACTATGTATGAAAATATATTATCAATAATTGTTTCTTCATGATTCCACATTTCTCTCGTATAATTTATGGATATTTCTTCATTTCTAGTTTCTTGTATCTCTTCAGGGATTTCTGCCACATCAGGGGCTCTTGTCACTTGAGGGACTTATGTCTCTTAAGGGATATCTAACTCTACTAAAGTTGATTCAGAGAAATTGTATTTATTTGGAACTCGAGTTTTATTTATATCAGAATCCTGATAATTTACTTTCCTCTTCTGAGGAACCGTATCTTTTAATCCAAGTGGTCTGCCACACTTCTGGTGTGCAACAGATGATTTAGTTATGGTCAATTGTTTAGATCGTTCTTCTGGAACAATCACCTTGGCTAGTTCATTAGCAATTGTATATATGACTTTGTTACTCTATTAGCATCTGTAAATGCATCTGGTAACTGATTAGAAATTATTTAAAAGTGCATCATCTTGCACACTTCATTCTCACACTGAGATGTGTATGGATCTAAATGAATCAAACTTAGAACCTTCCAAAAACAAATTTGTGCTTCTCTTCAGGCGAAGTTTTTCTTTCCCCTAGAGATGAGAAATTTGTTTCATCAAAATGACAATCCGCAAATCTTACGGTGAAAAGATCACCCGTCAAATGTTCTAAATATCTAATAATTGACGGTGAATCAAAAACAACATATATCCCTAAATGTCTTTGGGGTTGAGTATGGGCAATTGGGACATATACAGTACAACTAAAAGTACGTAAATGAGATATATTAGGTTAATGATCAAACACAAGTTGTAATGGTGAATATTGATAATAAGCAGTAGAACGGAGACGAATTAATGCAGCAGCATGTAAAATAGCATGTCCCCATATAAAAATTGATAATTGTGTTCGTAATAATAAAGTTTTCGCAATTACTTGGAGACGTTTGATAAATGATTCTGCTAATCCATTCTGGGTATGAACATGTCTAACTAGTTGTTCAATATCAATCCCAATTGCTTTGTAATATGCATCAAATGTCTTGGAAGTAAATTCACCAGCATTATCAAGGCGTATTGACTTAATTGGATAATCTGAAAATTGTGCTTGAAGTCTGATAATCTGTGCAAGTAATCTAGCAAAAATAATATTACGAGTAGATAATAAACAGACATGTAACCATCTTACATATACATCAATTAGAACCATAAAATAGTGGAATGGTCTGTTTGGTGGATAAATAGATCCATATATATCCCCTTAAATTCTTTGTAAGAATGATGAGGATTCAAAACCAACTTTAGAATAATATGGTTTGATTACTAACTTCCCTTGTGAACATGCATTGCATATATTTTCATACAATAAAAAGAATCTTCTAGTTCTTTAATGAATGTCTATGAGAATTTTCGATGATCTTACGCATCATTGTAGGTCCTGAGTGACCAAGACGGTCATGCCAAAGCATAAATATTTTTGGATCTGAGGACTTCTGATTCATAACTGTATAAATCTCAACTGATTCCATATGAGAAGGCACTAATCTTTTCTAAAATAAGTTTTTGTCCTGATACAATAGCAGTAATATAGAGATATTCTATATTATTCTCACTTACTCTCTCAATATGACATCCATTACAACGTATATCTTTAAAGCTAAGTAAGTTTCTTTTGGAACTGGTTGAATATAAAGCATCTTGGATACATATTTTAGTTTCGTTTGCCAATAAGATTATAGCTCTTCCAAAGTCCTCAATTAGGTCTGCAGAACCTGATATGGTATTCACCTTAACTTTAAGTGATGTCAAATTTGAGAAATACTTTTTATCACGAAGAATAGAATGTGTTGTTGCACTATCAATCAAATATATACTTTCACCTTCTTTACTGAAAACAGATGGTTTATCCATATCCTTGATTTCATTAAACAAAAATAAATATTAGTCATCAAAGAAATCAGGGGCACAAAAATACATCTGACTTGATTGCAAAAAAGAGAAAAACAAGAAAAACACAGAAGAAAAAAACGCACACACAAAACAAGTTAATGATTGACATATCCTGGTTGGCATAGTCATCCCCATTGCCACCTACACAAAATAGGATGCATAAATATAGTGATTAACTGATTATTAAGCCCTAACTGGTGTAGCCAGAGTCGACCTTTCCATTTTCATCCCCAAAAAAATTTGGAATGTCAAGATGAGTAATATTTTCTGGATCTGAGAAATTTGCAAGATTTGTCTCAATTTCCTTTTTTTTTTTTTTCCTTTTATAAATGCTTGGTATAGATCTACTAAATGTTTAGGCGTACGATAGGTACGCGACCAATAACCTGCTACATAGATGTTCCACTTCTAGGGTATATCATTGGTGTTACAGTGTCATGAGGATTTGTAATTTCCACAACTATGAGAACCATACCCACGATCATACCCTTGTCCACGTCGTCGCCTACGGCCCCGACCATGTCCATGGCTTTTATATTTGTTGGCATTTACTTTTGGAAATGTTAATGAACCAGTTGGACGTAATTCATGATTTTTCATTAGCAATTCATTGTTTTGTTCAGCAACCAATAAACACGAGATTAATTCTGAATATTTTGGAATCGACATTCCATGTATTGCTGCTGCAGGAGCACATTTGAAGCATGAAAAGTGGAGAATGTTTTCTCTAACATAACTTGTTCAGTCACTGTTTCACCACATAATTTTAGTTGTGAAGTGATCTTGAATAAAGCATAATTATATTCAGCAATTGTCTTGTATTCTTGTAATTTTAGGTGGATCCAATCATATCTTGCCTTTAGGAGAAATACATCCCTCTAATGATCATATCGGTCTTTTAGATTGTTCAATAATATTACGAGTCTTTCACGTTGAGATATTGGGATTTAGACTCTCATGCAGATGATGTCGGAGAAAAATTATAGCTTTGGCCTTATCCTGCAGGGATGTCTCATTTCCTTCCTTAATTATATCTTACAAATGCATAGCTTGCAAATACATTTCAGCATCCAGAGTTCAAGAAAGGTAATTATTTCCAAAAATATCAAGTGCAAAGAACTGTAGGTTCTTAAGGTTCGATATTTTCAGTAGCTATATTCACAAAATAATAATAATTATAACAATTAGTTTGAGCAAAAATATTAAGAATAATGCATTAATAAGTATTAGTCATACCTGATGATTAAATAGATATATTAATGCATATAAATTGAGGTGGCAGAGCCGCACATATAGAAATAGTTATAAATAAATAAATTTTGGTTATACCGTATATATAAAAATAGTTATAGATAAATAAATATCGAATCGACCGTATATACAAAATAGTTATAGATAAATAAATGTCGAATCGACCGTATATACAAAATAGTTATAGATAAATAAATATTGGCTCGGGCCATATATATATAAACAGTTTTCATAAAAAAATATATATATAGTTATATGTATTTATATGTGTTGATGTGCGAATTCGGTCAACGTGGTAAATCGGTGAATATAGAAAAACTAAAGGATTAAAACTCATAGAAAGATTGACACAAGAAATTTTAAAGTGGTTCGGCTTAAGGGAATGCCTACATCCACTGTTTTTGATATTCAAGTCGAGCACGCTGGGTGTATTGCGGAGCTCACTTATGTAAGTGTTTTCTGCAAAAAATTGGTAACCTTTGTAACAGTGGTATCCTACTCCTTTTATAGTGTGAAGGGGCGGAAGTCATCCTGTTTTACATGGAATCTTTTTTTTTTTTTTTGAAACAATATTTTACATTGAATCTGATTACATGATTTAATGGCGAAATTCTATCTCTTAATGGATGTGGTTTAATCTAAATGCAATAGCTGATTGTGAGAAATTTGAGATTGATTATGAGTCTGCTTAGTTGACCGAATGCAATCCCTGTATTCTTGGGATTCTTCCTTTAATTGAGGCTCCGAGCTACGTCATCTACGAGCTGTGGGCTTCATGGCTAGCGAACTGTGGGCTATCTCATCTGCGAGCAGTTAGCTTAGCGAGGTGCAACACTCATACTCCTTTGTTGTTTCTTTAGAGCTTCTTCCTTTGTTATACGTCGGGTCAAGGCCCATTTCGATTTGTAGCGATTCTTTAGCCCTTTACTTGTGTTGAGCTTTCGATTGTGGTTTCAGCATTTTGGGCCTGTTTGGGCCTGGTGTAATTTAACACACAACATTAACCCCTCATCTTCTAGCTTGATATCCTCGAAGTGGAAGCTGAAAAGTTTTTCTCCCTGCAGGCTGTGTCTTTAGCAGACTGTTGTAGCCTTTTTTGCAAAAGTCTACTAGTCGTCTTTCGAGGTTGCTGGTTCCGAGCTTCGAAGGCGGTTACTCTTCTAGTGAGTGGGACAAGTCGTGCCAACTGCCACGTTTGTTCAACACATTAAATGCATGTGTTAAATAAGTGACCTTTCTAGTATCCCGCCATATCCCAAGGTTGAATAGCGGCCGTAGATCTTCTTCCAAGTTATTATTGCTTTGATCCAACGGTTCAAGTTCTTCGTCTATATATATGGTTGTTCATGCTCTTTTCTTCATTCTTCGCAAACTTCTTGGAAATTCTTCGTTTCTTTCTGCTGATCATTCTTGGAAAAAATAACAAGGTTGTGCTTCATCTTCTGTTAGTCTTGGTCTCTAGAGGACGGGTCCGCTGCTTTTCATTATTTGATGCGCTTATCATCTTCTGCTTTCTTTCGCAGTAAGTCTTCCATTCTTCTCTTCTGTTTTTCGTTGTAAGCCTTGCGTTGTTGTTGTCTTATTTTTTTAATCTGAACTTGCGTGCCTGGGTTTTCTATAGATGCCTAAAAACTATAAAGCTCTCTCCTTTTTTTTAGGTAATTATGAACCTCTGGTGCCTCTGGCTAGAGCCTTTAGACTGCAGTAGACACCTAGGTTTCCTTCTTTGTTATCTGATTTTAATCCTTTTTCTGTTGTAAATGTCTGGCTCAAGTGCTCAGAGGTCTCGTAAGGATAGAGGGGTAAAGGCTTCTGCCTCTGGTTGCTAGAGGGTCATACTGCCTTAAAGAGGTGCCCTGGGGGCAATCGTACTCAACCAGTCAATAATCTTGACCATCCTGGAAAGGTGGAGGTGGTAAACGGTGTGGAAATACTAGACAATATCCCTCGAGCCACTTACAAGGGATTGCATCAAAAGAAGGATATTTTTGCGTCGTCCCCCTCTAGGATAACTCTTTATTCTTATAATATCCAACCATCGCTTTGGTTTAGTCAGGACATTTAATTAACATCTTAATTAAGTCCTTTGTGAGTGTGACTCATCATTTCAGAATTCATAAACTTAACTTGAGAGTGCCTAGGTAGGCTAGGTCAGTCCCAAAATACATTCTGAAAACCTATCCGTTAGGAAGTCAACCTTGGTATTGACTCTTATGGACACCCTCCATATGGAGGACGAAAGCAAAGTCGTCACGAGGCGCCACTCGAGTCTCACGGTGTTGAACTAACAATGGAGACTGCGGGATATAATGTCATATATCAATTTCCCACTCACTATTGGTAGTTAGGGTTTTCTACAAACTAAGAGTTTCTAAAACTCTATGTTTCTAGTCTTTACTTAGATTCTACGGCTAATATAAAATCTAAGTTTACTAGTTTTAATAAATTATTCAATTTTAACACTTAAAATATAATTTATTATTCAATTTCTAATTTACATAAACTATTTAAATAAATTATAAATTATATGTGAAATTACCAAGTTTTAACTATTAAAACTAAATCAATTTATTTGGTCCAATTATATGTTTGGTGTTTAATCAAATTAAACCTAACATTTAAATTGACCTAACTAATCTAATTAAATACTTTAATATGTAGATTAGTTATTAATGAGATTTACCAAGTTTTTATTGCTAAAAACTAATCTTATTATTTGGTTCTTTTTAACTAAGTAATTAATCTAATTAATCTTAATTAATGATAAGAATCTAACTAATTTTTTAATTAAGCTCTTTAATCTGTAGATTAGTTATAATGAGATTTACCAAATTTTTACTCCTAAAACCTAATCTCATTATTTGATTCTTTTTAATTAAGTAGTTAATCTAATAAATCTTAATTAATTCAAAAAATCTAACTAATCATTTTAATTAAATTTTTTAATATATTGATTAATTATTTAATAGACATTACCAAGTTTTTACATTTAAAAACTAATTTCATTATTTAATTGTCATTTATTAAATTGTTTCCTATTTTAATCACATTAAAATAGAATAATATATTATGACAATTATATATGACATATTATTTATGCATGTGTAGGCACACCTAATCTAGATAACATTCAAATATATGACAAAACTTTAACATTCATATAATCATTACATGAAAATAAATAAAGCATACAAAATTGACCGAGTGACATGGGTTATCTAACTTAAACAACTATAATTACAATTGTATTCCCAAGGCATTCCCTTGGTCTTCAAGAGTTCTTCTCCGAGTTGAATTATTCTTGTCTTCGTTTTCAAATCAAGTCAAACTTGATTTTTATAAAAAAAAGTCAACATCTTTTCCAGAGGTTCACGTGTTACCTTAACATGCACCCTAGGTCAAAACGAAACCCTAAACAACCCTAACGTATGCGAAAGTGCGGTTTCCAGCAGCAGAGCCGCGCACACACAAGGTGCTTACGGTACTTGTGTAAGCTGCACTTTCGCTCGCGTTCGTGGGTCGTTTTGCCCACAATTTTTCGCTCCAATTATCTGCACTTTTTCTAGAAAATATTCGACAATATTTTTCTAAAAAATTGTCCACAAAAAAAAAAATTGGGAAACAGCCCTAAAATAGGGGCAGCAGCAGCCCGCGCAGTGGTGCTCGTGGCCACTGGGTGCTGCCCCTACGAGCGGTCACAGGGGCTCTGGTGCGCACAACAGCCCACGCACTGGAGCACGCGGCTATCCGCAAGGGTGTCAAACAGCCTTCTTTTTTTTTTTTTTGTTTCTTCTTCGCATCATCAGCTTCTTCAACCCTTCGTAGTACAGATCGATTATAAAATTAACAAAACAAAAATAGCAGAAAAAAAAAAACTTTGCCATAAATAATTGGCCCAAAAACAATCATATAACTCAGTCACCATATAATTAACGACCAATTATGCTTTTAAAATTATACAATCAAATTATATAACAATAAAAACAAATCATAAAATCTAGATTTGTGCCTACACAATAATATATCATAGATCAATAATCAAAAAAGAAAAATAAAAAACAAGAAAAATGTAGTTTTTCTTTTTTTTCTTTTGCGTATATACAGAAACTTAGAACCAAAGGTTCTGATACCAATTGAAGGGAGTTTTAGAAAACGTTTGATTATCGTATCACGTGCGGAATGGGGTTTCAAAAATTTTCTTTATTGAAAAACTATTTTTCAATCAGGAACGAGTTCATGTATCTACGTAAAAAAAAACTTGTTTACTACATATTTTTTTCTTGATTTTTACTTTACTGATTCCTCGATCTACTACCAGATCTTCCTAGCTATAACCTACAGTTTGACAACGTATATGTGGGCACGTTGCGGCAAGAGATGGAGGTCACGTGAAATACGAACGGAGAACTTCTTCTCCTTATGGCCGGCCGCACCCTGCCAGGAAAGAAAGAGTTAGAAAAAACTTTTTTTCTTTTCTTCTCTCTTTTGGTGGTCGAACCCTCTTGTGTTTGTCACTTGTGATTAGGTTAATTTTTCTAGCTATATAACTCTTATATACTAGCTCTTTAGGGTTTTAGTTTGACCAAAGCAAAATAGGATTCCTAATCCCTTTTTATTTTTAGTTTTCTACAAACTTTAACCTTTGACTTTTTGAACTATTAAAATAATTTAATTATTTTAATTCTTTGTCCTCGTCATTGTTTAATTACGTAACCTCATATTTAATAAATAGAATTCATAATTATTAATTTCTTTTATTTTATTAAATATTTAATTAATTAAATAATCACATTATTTAATTATTCTTTTTTAATTAAATCGCATTACTTTCGTAATACTATTAATTGAACCATCCAATTAATCTACCGTAACCCTCGTTACTAACAAACATAAAGGCTAGCAAGGGGACCTAATGGACCCACAGTTTTGAGCTCCAATAGTACTTAGTAATATTAATTAAAAATTTTAATTAATATTTCACAATTATTAACCTTGGAGTTATTCCACTAAAATCTCAAAGCTGCACTCTCAGAATTGTAGACGTGTTTATACAATCTGAAGTCTCAGCGTCCATTGATATAACTATTTACATATAGTGTGATCCTCCATAATTAGTTCATAACTAGAGCTGGATCATAAAGTCTGTCATACCCCTCTAGAAATATATTTTCCTTTAAGTACTACTGATTCTCTAATGAACAATTAAATTCTGTCTTCCTCACGGAAACAGTAGAGATCTCATAATTGTTCAAACCTCGAATCAAGCCTTAAGGGAACTACCCATCTACTTCAATCAAGAAGGAGTGGATTCCATTATTGTGTTCAAACCTTCCCAGCCACAAGCCAAACCGCAACTCCAAGATACAGAGGTATTGGTCGAGATTCATATCGACCTCACTTATGGTAAATCAAAAGCCACGATCCAACCTGAAGGAGTCGATAAGACACTCAAGATTAAGATCACCTATAAATAGCTATCGTTTATTGATATATATGAATATTATCTACTAACGGATCTTGGTGAGAGATTCATATAAATCGTGGCCTAGTCCTATATGATCTCATCATATAAGGTGCCTCTATTCTCATGTCAACTATACAAGCAATCTAAGATAAAACCACCGTATTTTACAGAATAGACCGCAGCAGTAGATCAATTACAAACAAAGTACCCAGCTTTATTCGCTCTCTACGAACTCTTTAGATTGCATGTCTCAAAATGAATCCTCTTTGTATATGACCTTCATATACCCATTCTGAGATTACATCTTACAATCTAGGATGTTCTTGCACAACATGAATGTATTACTGAATATAAAAACACTTATAAACTGGAATGATAAACTGAATAATTCTTATTAAGTCTTTAACCGTTTACATTTACAAGCTTTATAGCATAAATTCCAACACCATCTAGTGGTGCGGGCTAGTGAGTATAGGGAGCTATTACAGGCAAACTCCGGTTCGGACACCGGGGACTATAAAGTGAACTATTTCTTATTAAGGGCCCCAAAATCGAGCTCCTGAAAAATAGGAGCTTCGTGCTGAAGCCTAGTGAGTTGGTTCTGTATATTATTTTTCTTATCTGTGCCACATACTTATCTTTTACCATTTTGTTTACAGACGGAACAGGCTCAAACCCTTTTCCTTTTGACGAAGAGAGAGAAACACTTGGTGCCTTAATCCCGAGGGAGCTCGCTATATATAAGTATGTCACTAAGGAGTTCCTGGTGGACTTCAAGCTTGCTCCTAATCGCAGAGGGGCGTTGTAGCGACTTGCAGAGCAGGGTGCTAAGGTATCCTCTGCTGAACAAATTTGGGAGATGATCCTTGCTCGCCCTCGAAGCGAAGCTCAAGTGGGCGCCGAGCAACAACAACAACAATGCCCGCAGCGGGGTCTGATGAAGAGCATGAATATAAAGAAGTCTCACTTGACCAAGAGGGGTGCTGGAACCCCTCTCCTTGCTACTCCTAAAAGGACCAAATTGGGGAAGTCCAATAAGAGCGACCTGCCCTTGGAAGGTTCTGCTCGTAAGCTCTCGCCTTCTTCCGCAGCTGTTGGGGGTGCTCATGACAAGGAGAAGGGGATTGATTTTAATGCCTCCGCAGAGCAACCTTTTTAGAGGTAGATGCCTGGCCATTCTACAGTGGTAGGCCCGACTGTTTTCCCATCCTCGAGCTGGGGCCTTGGTATGGTCACGTAGAAGTACCTCAAGCGAGCTTCGATGCTCTATAAGGAGTTCCTTACTAGGAACTGAGCTAGCACATTGAGGAGGATGAGGGTCCAGACCTTTGCCACTCACTAGTTCGTCATGCTCTCTTGGTAAGTTGCGTGCTTGTATGCTTTTCTTGTAGTTATTACTTCCTGCGACCTGCTCACCTTTGTTTCTTCTTTCCCTCAGACCGCCTATTTGCTATATAAAAACATGCTCAAATCTGAGGATAATGAAGTAGAAATAAGGGTTCTTCGTGATGAGTTTGTGAAGACGGAGCAGAAGCTTGCTGTTATGGGAGGCCGTGGGGAGGAGCTAGCGGCGGAACTTGGGAAATTATACGCCCGTGAGAGATCCCTAGAGATGGAGCTTAAAGAATCAGCTGCCGCATTAAATGAAAAGCAGGCTGAAGCTGAGCGGAACCGTGGTGAAGTGGCTCAAGTCCAAAGATAATTCGAGAAATTAAAAGAGGACTTGGCCAAAAGTAAGGAAAAGCTCTCCCTGAGGAAGAGATGTTGGGAGGAGGAAAAAGTGGGTGTGATTGATGAAACCCAGCACGATCTTCTTTACAGTATTTAGTTTCATCATCCGTAATTGCCACTTAGACTTCCTTGGCCCACCGTTGAGGAGCTGATTTAGGAGTTTGAGGAGCTGTGAGCGGCCGGGGCTATCGAAGCACCTGAAAAGGGTCAGGGCGCTCAGGATGGGAGTGATAGTCAAGCTTAAGAGTCTTCCCCTTGTTGGGTCCAACGAACCTCTTTCTCATTTTCATATATTGCGACCTCCTCATCTTCTTTTTGATATGGCTATAGTGAGGTTGCCACCCTATTACGACCTCCCCACCTTTTTGATGCGGCTACTACGACTTTCTTACCTTCACCACAATTCTTCCTTCTTGATCGAGCTCGTTCCTCTTCATCAGTGTGGACTTCACACATATCAATCTCTCCATCCTCTGTTCCTTCCTCCATGTGACTGTCGTACGCTATCATAAACTCAAACTTGTTCTGAGGCAGAAGGCCTACAGAAGATGACCTACTCTCCGCACCGTAAGCGAGCTTATCTGCGCGACTCCTTAAGCACGATAGTGAACTTTAGATATGTAAGCCTTTATACACGACTCCTCGAGTACGATAGTGAACTCGAGCTATGCGGGCTTGTTAATATGACACTTCAATCAGGGCAGTGAACTCGAGCTTGTTCTGTGGTGGAATTTCAACAAGAAGAAAACTTTTCTCCCCATTGTATGGAAGCTTCTTATTATCAAGTTCAAATGATTAGGTTTGATGTGGTTTTGTTAGACAGTTTCCTTTTGCTTTCAATGGCTCCGTTATCATCGCCAGAAATGGAAAATGTACTGGTAGAGTGCTACGACTTGGGTTCAGAGAGATACTTCAAAGCGACTTGTCAGCAAACTGAGACACCGGCCATTGCTGCTTCTTAGTAGCTCTTAACTTATCCTTGAAAGAATCGCGCTTGTATTCGAGCTACCCTTTTACTAATTATATTGTTGTAATTTCCTGATTGCAATGATTCTCTGTATCTGACTTTATTGTAATCTCAGCCCGTTTTATGGCTTTAATAATAAATTCTATTTTTGCTAAATGTTATGCTATACTTATGTTTTTTCTTTACCAGCTCTATAAATATGTGCTCAAAAGCTTTTAGCAAAGTACACTCAAAACGTATATATGTATGAGGATAGAACCTGATAAGCGACCTTCTTTGGGGGAGTCGTAGCAGGCTTTTAGCTCGGGTAATCCTTCCACTGGGTGTAAGCAAGCGACCTTAGTCATTTTAAGGTCTTACAAGCTTATTCTTTCGTTGATGTTTCCTGAGCTCTGCCTAGCTTTTTCGGGAGTTGACTTCGCAAGTTGGAGAGCTGAAGAGCTTCTCGTGTTGGCGAGTCTTGTCAACCTTTAGCGCGGCTCCTAGGGGAGCCGGCTATTGTAGGTGCTAGTTGTGCTAGTTTGGGGGCATGTGGTCCCTTGGTAAAATTTTGCTAATTTATACAGCTCCTCGGGGAGGCTGTTTGCCGTGAGTATTAACTTCGCTGCTTCTGGGGCTCTTTGACGGCCCAGGTCGGCGAGTCTCTGTCAATACTTAGGCAAGCAAGGAGGGATTCCACCTTCAATGTTTATATTAGATCAGCTGGTTTAAGAGCTCGCCAGCCCTCAGGTAGGCGGGTACGACCAATGTCACCTCGAGCATGTCTATTAATCCCGCTTGTTAGAGAGCCCGTGGAATGTCAGGTTGGCGAGTTTTGCAATGTATATGCTCAGTTTTTCGGTGAGTTTGTAGGTTTAAAAGTATGATACTTTCTCAGTTAATGAGCCTGTGGTAAGCTCATAGGCTCAAAAGTAGGAGACTTTCTCGTTAATAAGCCTGTGAGAGGCAATTCGTCGTTACCGGGGCAGGAGATGTAAAATTTTTTTTTTTTATTTGCTAATCCCCCTCACCCCCCAAGGTTGAGCGGACAATATTGATGCGAGAACTTTATGATAGAAAAAATGCCTCTTTATTGATCGAGATAAATTTTACAGAAGAATTTTTAGGCTTTTCTGTGTTATCTCGTGATGTCCGGACCTTGCTGACTTTTGGTGGAGTGATGAGCCTTTTCCTCACAGTTATTGTTACTGGACGAGGCCAGCAAGTGCGTCATTATCATTGGAGGGGGGTTACGGTTGCAACTTTGGCTTTGGCTACCTTCTCTCTGGTGCCAAATCTGATCGTCTTCTCATAACACGACCTGGCCACCTTCCTCTCCATATACATGTCTCACACCTGTTAGGGTTGGGAATTTCAGGGTCAGGTATTTTATAGAGGATATCACCTTTAGATTGTTGAGAATGGGCCTCTCCAGGATGGCGTTGTAAGCCGTGGGGCAGTTGATGATCAGAAAATCGGTCATATTGATCACTTGGCGACCTTGCTCTCCCAGGGCAAGGGGTAGGATGATCAGTCCCAGGGGGATGATCGAATCGCCCATAAAACCGTATAATGGTTCGTTCGAGGGACGTAAATGCCTTCACTTTAACCCCATCATCTTGAAGGCAGCCTTATACAGGACATTCACCGAGCTTCTGTTGTCAATCATCGTCTTGTAGATGGCCACTCCCCCTATCGTTGACATAATAACGATCGCATCATTGTGTGGCATTGCACTCCCTGTATGTCAGCGTCTATGAAAGTTACCCCTTTAGCCATGGTTCTGCACTGCTTCGTGGGCCGCTCATCTACGCTCATCATCCTCAGAGTGGGCTGGCTAGCCTCTTTCACGTGTCGCGCCAACGACCTATTATTTGTTCCCACGAG
Organism: Xanthoceras sorbifolium; assembly: GCA_003430845.1. Taxonomy (NCBI): domain Eukaryota; kingdom Viridiplantae; phylum Streptophyta; class Magnoliopsida; order Sapindales; family Sapindaceae; genus Xanthoceras; species Xanthoceras sorbifolium. Next base: position 23,599,403 of record CM010608.1, on the reverse strand, counting down.
GTGAGACCCACCATGAATGGTGTGGATAGCTCTCACCGCGGGCTCATTTAGCATTGGCTCCGGGTGAATAGGCTTAATCATCTGCTACTGCTATTGTAGTGGTTATGGTTGTTAAGGAAGTTGTTGGTTCCTAGGACGCACCACGTAGTCTCCTAGGCGGCCTCGCCTGATCAAGCTCTCTATCACGTCTCTGAGCTCGTAGCATTCAGACGTGTTGTGGCCCGCCTCGTTATGATAGTTACAGAATTTACTGAGATTGCGGGTCCTCGTGGGTGTCTTCATGGGAGGTGGCCTCCTAAACTCTTTCTTGTTCCTCTCCGCGCTGAAGATCTTGTCCCAAGAGTCGGATAGCTGTGCGTAGGTCTGGTAGCGGCCTCCACCTCGTCGTGCATCCTCGTTGCTCCTAGCCTTATTTGCTACCTGGTTTGTTGGGACGTTATCCCTACGCGAGTCCCTGTTCCGGTTGCAGTTATCTCCTTGCTTGCCTTCCTTCCTCTTGCTCTTGTCCCACGGCTCCTGTTCCTGTCATTCTTGGGGTGCTTCTTGGGTCCAAAGGCCTCCTCCATGCGAATATGGGTATTGGACCGCTTGTAGAAATCCCTGACCGTCTTCACCGGCTTCTTGTATATACTCCGATAGAGTTCGTCGTCTTTTCGTAGGCCAACGGTTATGGCAGTGAACACCCTATCATCCATGGGGCTCTCCACGCAGCTAACTTCTTTCTAGAAGCGGGCTATGTAATTCTTTAAAGGCTCGTCCGCCTTCTGAAAGACTGTCGTCAGGTGGTAGAAGGAAACGAGCTGTTTCTTCAAAGCCTGGTACTAACTTAGAAAAAGCTCCTAACATTGGTTCCAACTGGTTATGCTGCCTGTAGGTAGTCCTCTCAGCCATTTTCTCGGGATCTCGCCCAAAGTGGCCGGGAAGCATCAGCATTTGACCATATTATAGGTCGTGAGTAGGCTTATCTGCACATTATAGGCATCCAAATGGTCGAAAGGGTCGCTAGAGGCCTAGTAGATAAGGATGCTAGGCATCTTAAAATGCTCGGGCAGTGGCTCGTTGTCGATCTCCCAGTTGAATAGGCTTCTCTCGACATACCTGTCAGTAGGCTCAGCGCCTCCTCGCTGTTATTCCTATACATCTAGTTATCGCAGCAGAGCTTGGTATCCTGGAATTGGAGGGGTCTGATGCTCTAGAGGTGGTGCTATTTTCCCTGTGGGGTTGGTTTGGGGGGATTCTGCCGGAGCCTGAAGGATGGGGTGATTTGTGCCATCTCTCACAGGACACGGTAGAGAGGTGATTTCCACGATCTGCTCCCGGGGAGGGTGATTCTGTTGTAAGAGATGGTATCAATGGAACATCTCCGCCACTATTCTTTCTAGCTCTGCCTGCCTCTCCACCATATTTTTAAGGTCGAAGGGACCGGACGAGCCAGCCTCATCTTGGCTACGGGGCTGCACCTAAGGATGAAGGTGATCCATTGGCAGGTTCGTGGTGGGCGGCTGAACCGCCAGTGCAATGGGCACTACGTTTGTCATAACTAACACGCTTAGTGCCATCGGCGCATTTGATATGATCAATGCGTTTGATATGATCGTGGGATCGGAGGTTGATGGGATGCCTCCGAAGGTCCTCCGACGGAGGGTACGTCTCTACTTTGCAGTGTTCCGGAACGAGTGCCTACGCCTCTTGCCATTGATATGGAGACTTTCTTTTTGCCTGAAATAACAATTGTTAGGAAATTAAAATGGTTGTTTCTTACTGAGAAACGAAGGTTTAAATCCTCAAACGGACCCCTCCTTCTAGCACCAAACTGTTGACGTGCAAATTCAGTCAACATGGTAAATCGGTAAATATAGAAAAACTAAGGATTAAAGCTCATAAAAAGATTTATACAAGAGATTTTAAAGTGGTTCAGCTTAAAGGAATGCCTACATCCACTGTTCTTGATATTCAAGTCGAGCTCGCCGGGTGTATTGTGGAGCTCACTTATGTAAGTATTTTCTGAAAAAATTGATAACCTTTGTAACAGTGGTATCCCGCTCCTTTTATAATGTAAAGGGGCAGGAGTCATCATGTTTTATATGGAATCTGATTACATGATTTAAGGGAGAAATTTTATCCCTTAATGGACGTGGTTTAATCTAAATGCAATAGCTAATTGTGAGGAATTTGAGATTGACTGGGAATCTGCTTAGTCCGAATGCAATCCCTGTATTCTCGAGATTCTTCCTTTAACTGAGGCTCCAAGCTGCGTCATCTGCGAGCTGTGGGCTTCGTGGCTAGCGAACTGCGGGCTATCTCATCTACGAGCAATTAGCTTAGCAAGGTGCGACACTCAAACTCCTTTGCTATTTCTTTAGAGCTTCTTCCTTCGTTGTACGTCGAGTCAGGGCCCATTTCGATTTGTAGCGATTCTTTAGCCATTTACGTGTGTTGGGCTTTCGTAATTTAACATACAACAATATGCAAATCTAATTAAAAGAAAAGGTATTGAAATAAAATGTATTAACCATAAATAAAATGTATAAATAGTATATAATGCTGGCATAGCCAACTCGAGAAGCGAAACCATAAATAAATTGTATAAATAATAAATATGGTCGACATAACCTACTGGAGATGCATAACAATAAATAAATTGCATAAATTATAAATATGATTGGCATAGTCGACTTGGGATGAATAATAATAAATAAATTGCATAAATAATAAATCTATGATTAGACTTCTTTTTTTATATGAAGGATATAGTGCTGATAACGTATTATAATATAAAATAAATAGGATAAGAAAGAAAATGCGAGAAGAGAAACTTACAAAACACTAGTACACAGTAGATTTTTCTCATTACTATTGATGGAAATTGATAATATGTTATTTAGAAGGAACAGCTTGTTTATATAGACTTTCTAGCCACCCGATTCAGCCAATCAAATAGTTAGCATTCAAATCAACCAATCAAAATTGTCACACCATCAACTAATTAGAAATTAGTATATTAAAATATTAATACAGGTGGGAATCCACCCACTTTTACAACAAGACAAATATTCAAACTAATATAAGCAGGTCAAAGAGACAATATTCCAATTATTGTACGTGAAGAATTTGAAAACTATTTACGTGTGCAAGGTTAGAAAAGAGTTTTTAGGGCGAATTGCAATTAAGTATTCTGACTTATAATGTAATTTTATTATAATTACACTCAAGTATCCTTTAATCAGTTGACCGCCGTTAAAATAACGGTTGACCAAACGGATTCAGGGACAAATTGGTCTTTTATGTTTAAATTTATTTTTAAAAAATTATCCAATCAATAAGAACATGTCACGTCATATTAAAAATATTTTTAAAAAAAATTAAAAAAACTCCACATCAAAAAAAAAAATTAAAAAAAATTTGATCTGGGTTCGCGATCGAACCCAGCAGCTGACTTTTCAATTATTTTTTTTTTGTTTTTTACTTTGTAGGGGCAGTCTCGTCATTTTACCTGAATCTGTTTGGTCAACCGTTACTTTAACGGTGGTCAACGGATTACAGGGTATTCGAGTGTAATTATAGCAAAACTGGCATTAAATGTGCAATTATAATAAACGTCAGCGTACTTAAGTGCAATTCACCCAAGTTTTATCAATAGTCAATACAAAATTAAATTTTGTTAAAATCAAGACAAATTGAGGTGATAAAAAAAAATTGTATCAATATAATCAATAATCAAGAGTAATTCGTAAAATATATCCTAATTAAATTTAAAGTTTACAACGGAATACGATTAATTTGGCAATTTTAACGTTGGTTACATTTGAAATGTTTCGATACAGGGAGTTGTTTTGCGAGTCATGGTTATAGTTGTTGTTCTCATTAGGTCGTGACTCCTAACCCGGCCAGTGTTAGTGTTTAAGAAGAAAATAATAATAGCTGTGGCAGTATGGCTATATTTAAATTAGATTTGAAAGAAACAATTACATGTATATATATTTTTTTTATTTTTTGAAAGCTGACACCTGAAGGGTCAGAGGACTACCGGGACCAACCAAGATTAAATCATACAAGCAATGCCCGGACAACTACTGGGACCACAGGCCCGGACAACTACTCCCAGTAACGGAAGAGGTTTACTCCCACACGGGGGAGAATAATAATACATGTATATTATTCTTATGAATCTCAAACAATGTAGCTTTGTTTACATAAACACACAAAAAGTAATGCCAAAGTAGCTGATTTGCATATAGTTGACAATGGAATCCCATATTTTCCTTTCCTGAACAGCCCTTCCACAAAAGGCCTGAACCATAGCACTACAAGCACACTATAGAAAATCTCACCTAGCCCTGAGCCCTGCCCACCTGGTGATTGCAACCCTAGCAAACCGGTGGCCAACGCGGCCAGCTGCACCAGTAGAATTGTCGTGCCTAACACAAAAAATGCGGACTCATCGAAGATAAATTTACTGGCATTTTCATCAATGTTGTCGTCGTCACTGGAAGTACTAGACTGATGATCAACTAAGTCTTTCTTTGTAATTTCAAAGTCTATCTCTAATAAGCCCACAAGCTTGAGTACTGCATTTAAAACTCCAAATATCCATGAAGTCATCGTGATAATTCTTGTCATGCTTTGGTTATTCCACCATGAACTAATTGAGAAGCCCATTCGAAGGTATTCGGATAGAGTATACAAGTTGTACACCACAAACACCGTGACAGGTATATATATTCCTGGTTCCTGGAAGTGCATGCATATATGGCCATACCCAGGTTCTCAAATTAGCATGATTTATATTGAAATTTTGGGTCATCAAATGGAATCTAGTTCGATTGAAAATTTGTACTCACCTTGGGCAAGAAATTCGAGTCAGTGATGATGCAATAAGCTGGTAAAGCAGCGTAGCAGAGCTCAGGAATGGAGCGTAAGCCCCAAAATTGAACGTACAGATAGGCCAGGCACTGCCTAAATTGGAGGTTGGCTACGAGGGTACCAGAGATTGGGTTATTTTTGCTGAAGAGAATTTCAATCAGTCCCGTGCACCACCTTTTCTGTTGAATCATGGCTGCGATGGAAGTAGATGTTGCACAACCTAGAAAGCCTGGTGGGTCCGAATTGCAATAGCCTGACTTCCAGCCTCTTGTATGTATCATCAACCCTGTTAGAACATCTTCTGTTGCAGATCCATACATCCAACCAACCTGAAATTAAACAAGGATAACCACAATTTTACACGACTATTAAGGTGTCTTTTCTCCATATGTGACGTTGTCTTTGAAATAAAAACAAAAAACAAATATTCTTTCGAGACATAAATACAATAAGAGAATTTATATGTTTAATCAATTTTTAGTTTCTTCGAATAGGGTATCGGTAGAATTTCACTAACCTTTTCACCCCAACTACTACCATGCTCATAGGCAGAACCAGCAACTTGGTGTGCCGCATCAAGTGAGTTTGACAGGTCCATCGGAAAACCTGTGTCTCCTTTCAAAGCATGAGCAGCTGATTTGATGAATTCCTTTGAATTTCCAAACTCTTTTAGTAATTCATCATCTACTTTTCCTGCAGAGAAATCACAGAAAACTAGTGACATTGGAGAAAATTTCAAAGGGTAAAAGAGATGAGAATAAATGGAAAGACAACTAGGGAAAAAAAGAAGAAGTGATAATTGAATTACCGTTCAATACTGAATTAAAATACCTTCCACCTTCATCTTCCGAGTCATGTGGCCACAGACCATATATAACTTTTCGTCTATGGACACATCCTGACCCTTGATAGAAAGGACCCTGAAGTCCTACTAATCCTTTACCTATATACTAATTAACATAAACACATTAGTTAGAACTAATCTTCCCAACAGCGCATTGGTAAGTTAATTAATTAAAAATGAGGACTATGGTAACTACATAACATTTGTCACATCATTCCGGATAAAATTTATATAAGAAAAGAAATAAAATTAAACTGAATGAAATGTGACTCACTTCATGTATTAGCACTAAGGTATCAGTGGGGTTGTTGTAGAATAATTGAGGAAATTGAACAAAAGCGCAATCTCTTTCCTTGGAACCGAGAAGCAGACACATTGCTTGACGAACAAGCTGTGAATTGCTGGCAAACATGTCGCAATCCACATTTAGCATGAATGGAGCATTTGTCATCAACCCAGAGACCCTAGTCTGTTAATCACACACAAAAAATTGGACATAATATGTTACTGTATCTAATTTCTTAAAAGAATAAAACCGTTATCTTTAACGAAACTATTAACAGTAAAGAGAATGTTAAGAGGATAATTCAAGTAATATTTTAATAGAATATATGATTATTTATAAAATATATATTGAGTTTGATAACTTACAAGCACATTCATGGCTCCTGCTTTGTAATGATGTGGATGCTTTCTTTGTTTTTCTCTCGATATGTAAATTAAATGCGGTATGCCATCGGAGAGACACTCCTTATTTTCCCATATAATCTAAAAAAATAAAATAAAATAAAAATAGATGTAAATGAATCTTCGAATTGGTTCTTTTGAATCTTCGTTATCATACTAGTTTCGGAAGTGAAGCAATTATTATTATTTTTTTTATGAAAGTAAATAAAGTGAGCCAAGAATTAACTAAATACAAAAGTAACTAATCAAAGAAAGAAAGATAAATATTGTATGATTAACAAAACAATAATGCTCGAGAACCTAATTAATACTAAATAATGTATCTCAATTTGGTGATGTGTTAATTGGTAAATTGATATACATTAACAATTATATATTTCACTTAACACATCATGTTGATACATATCTCACTTAAAATTGTCATATGAGAAATATAAATACAAATTAAAATATGAATTAGGACATCTAAAATTTATTATAATTAATAATATTGTCTAGGCAAAGGCAAGTCGGTAAATTTAGTTAGCTTATGCGTACCTTAACTATTGTCGAATGGTTTCGGGATTCTGTATTGGAAAAAACAGCCAACTCTCCTGATAGATCAAAGCCAAAAGCAGCAGATTTTTTGGCTGCATCTTCTATGTTTCGGCTGAGTCTATCGTATTCTTCCTACAAAATACCATACAAATTACTCATTTGTACATACCAAGGCATTTCTTAGACATTCAATCAATTTCTTCGTGTCATGTTATCAACACTGACAAAATCAAAAGAATATCTTATAATTCACCTCTCAAGAAATACACTACTTGCACTGCAGATATGCTTGAGTTAATAACTATCCAAAACTATTAACTCACAAAATAAAATAAAAATAGTAATAATAATAATAATATACTTGACAAATTAGAAGATAAATTTTACTACCTTCATATTTTTCCATTCTTGATGGAACTCCCATGAATGAGTTCCACTGGACAGCACAGACTCGTCTGAGAAGTACTTGAATGGAGCTCTAAATTTAACTTTATATTTCTTGCAAAATGGAACCCAAAGCTTAGCCAACTTTGATGCTTCAACTAAAGCATGGAAGTAGAAAGGAGAGCAGCTATCGTCCGATACATAGCATGCCAGTTTATTAGCCGGATAATCAAGTGCCATTAAAGACAGCACAGTGTTCACAATGATGATCGGCGGTTCCAGCACCGGATCCGCAGTTGTCACGAACATGTCTACCGGTGGAAGTTCTTGTACCCTGTTTAGTTTGTACATCAGTACATGTATTGAAGTTTCAAGAACGCTTTAGAAAAAAATATTTATTAATTTACATTTTGATACGTGTGTCCAATCTAATAGTGCACATCAATTTAATGTTACTAGTAATAAATGAGCTAACAGTGGTAAATGAAAAAGACAGAGACATGACAAAGAAATCAAAATTATATATTACCGTTGTTCTAAAAGTTCTGGGTATGTTTTGTACACGAGAGGAGTCCATCTGATGGTGATGATGATAACCCAATTAAGGGTGAACCAGGACTCGCACAGGAAAGCGAGAAACCATGGAAATTCATGGTGTTGGAGAGACAAAACACGATAGATGAGGAGAGAAAAGAGAAGGAACAAGACGGTGACATCTGCAACTCTTTGGCCTGTGTTTTTTGGATAAATCTTTTTGAACAGAGGGAGAGAAAGAGGGTTGGCGGCCATGGCCCACGAAGATATGGAAGAGATTTTATTGTTTTCTTGTATATGTTTTAACAAAAGTGTTTAGCTAGCTAGATAGACGAGTGTGGTGGATATAAATAGTGGTGGAGTTGGATTATTATTGCACTTGCATTGCATTTGCACGGCTGAACAGTAGTGGTTGCATCTGTGGTGATGAAAGAAGATTTAATTTTCTCCCGCAAAAAGTATTTTATTTTAGTTTTTTTGTGTGGAAGCGTCGGTTTAGTAGTGACAAATTGACGGCAACTCAAACAGTAGAGAAATAATAAATAAATAATAGACACAAGGTATTTACGTGGTTCGGGCTTGAAACCTACATCCACGGACGAAGACAGGAGAATAAGTTTTACTAACAAAACAAAGTATACAAATTTAAGTGAAAACTCTCAAACACCCAAAGCCCCAATACACCCAATAGATACTCTCACACTAGAGTAACTCCTAATAGCTCTCAAGATCACAAGCTCACTTTTCTCTCAAATGAATTCTTTCAAATTGAATAATTCTCAAATTGTTTGGATTGATTACAAATGAAGGGAAGGGGGGTTTATATAGGAAATTTTTTGTTACTATTCACGGGGGATACTGTTCACGTGTACACGGTACTTTTTACGGCACTGTTGATGTCACTACGCATACGGTATTGTGACGTCACTGTTCACGTGTGGGACCCACAGTCGGTGCCCACCAAGCACTGTTCCTGCCGCCATTTTACTGTTTATTCACATATACATATTTGTTTCGGTATACGTACTATTCACGTATACGGTACTATTCATATTTTGAGCCTAATACTATTCGAGCCACAAAATCCAACAAATTTGACCCATAAAAAGCCGCTCGTAGATTTTCTCCCATAAAATCTTTGCATTTGTGGTGATGAAACGCGATAGTCATTGCATTTGCATGGTTCAATTATTATTGCACTTGCATATTGCATTTAAGAGCCTCTTGGACTAATTGAAATTTCCTGACGTGAACGTCTTGTGTTGTGTTTTGTTTCTTGGCCTGGTTAGCTCTTTTTTTGTGGCTGAAAATAATTGTGCAACGGTAAGAATCGACAACCACAAAAGATTTAAAATAAAAAATCAAAGACATCATGGTGCGGACCACAGCAATTTACGAGGAGTTGCTGTAAAACATGATAAATGTAAAAAAAAAAAAAAATCATCTTTTAACACATGCAAAAACATCCTATACATCAGAATACAAGAATATTCTTCGACTACCGTTTAATAAGATTTGGTAAAAAGGACCATCAAATACTAGTGGAAGAATTATTTAAAAACCAAAATTTTAAATATTAATAAAAATATTTCTCAAAAATACAAGTAAATTGCTGAAATTTTTTTATCTCTCCCTATGGTTTCTCTCTAAAACCCTAAGCGTGGGAGTAACCGTTGGGTCTTCGGATCTATATCGTCTCCTAGTAGACGTAGTTTGGTTTTCTTTTAACTGATAGTTGGTCTCTGATTGTTTGATTATTTCCCTATGGATCCGGACGAAGTAACCAGGCTATGTGAAGCTCTATCGTTGCAAGAAACAAAGGAGCCGCTTGCTCACATGGAGGCAACTGTTCGAGAGGTAAGTAGCAGAAAATTGGCCCTCACCTTAGTGGGGCGTATTATGGCTAGTAGACAAGTGAATCCAGAAGCTTTTCGTGCAATTATTCCCCGTATTTTGTGTACTATGCAGGCAGTCGAAGTAGAGCTAATTCAAGATAATATTTTTGCTTTCACGTTTAAGAATCAAATTGATCGTCGTCAAGCTCTCACTGGGGGTCCATGGAGTTTTGATAACTCGTTTTTTATTCTCAAAGAGCCAAGGGGAGTTGGCTCGTTGAATGGCCTAAAGTTTGATAAAACTAAATTTTGGGTGCAAATCCATAACGTGCCTCTGCTTTGTATGAACCAAGAGGCAGGGAATTTTTTAGGGTCGTTAATTGGCAAGGTTACGGAGATCGATGTTGGGGCGATAGGGGACTGTCTGGGCCGTTATTTGCGTGTTAGCGTTATAGTCGATATCTTGAAACAGTTGAAGCGCTATCTACGTGTTAATTTATCTGGTTCGGGGGAGGAGACAATAATGTTAATGCATTACGAACGCCTACCTGAGTACTGTTTTGGTTGTGGTAAAATTGGACATACTGTTCGTATCTGCCCCTTGGTATTGGATGTAGATGCTGGTCGTCCAAAATAGGAAGAATATGATGCATGGCTTCGCGCCTCAAGCCCTACATGTAGGAACACTTCGGCGCCCATGAAAGACAAACGCCCTGGTAGTCCAAGCACTGATAGTGGGGCACCGCAGCTACCTCATGTGGCGCCTATGAAGGAACATCGGTCTAGTGATTCTGAAATTGAAAGTAGGAAGCTGCAACAACCTCACATGTCTCCCATAATGGAACATCGATCTGGTAGGGAGAACAGGGATGGTGGGGAACAACAGCAACGCCACTTGGCTCCCTCAGTTTCGACAACTCTATACCAACCTGAACCAGTGCCCTTGGCTCGTCAGACTGCCACTGGTATCCCTCCTATTTCGCCCAGCATGACTCAGCATCGTGAATCTGCCTATGGACCTGAACAAGGCTTGAGCAGTATGCTGGAACCACTTGAGATGTACGACAAGGTGGCCTCTCCAAATAGTCCGGTTGCGCAATATGTTGAAGTGGGTATTATTGGGACAGTAGGCAGGGGAAAAATAGAAGAGGCAGACTATGTTCTGAACCCGATAATGCCTCCAATCGCTCCTGTGTTGGTGGAATCTTCATTGGTGGTGGATACAGTAACAGTTGTGTCTGCAAAGAGAGGTAAATGGAAGAGATAGGCACGAGATAATATGAAAATAGAAAGAAACATGGGGCCTCCATCAGTTAGCGGGAAACGTATCGCTAGTCGTGTAACATCCCAAATTTTGAATAATTACTTTTGAAAATAAGGATGTAAAAAGTTATGATTAGAGGAGTATAAAACGTAATTAAAAGTATGTTTATTTTTATGGTTTCCAGGTGGACCAGATGGAACGGTCCAAAAATGGTGAATGAAGAAAAAGTAGTAAAAAATTGAGGCAGTATTTACCGCGACCCCTCACCGCGACCATAGGTCGCGATGAGCTGCTCGCGGCGAGAAAAATGGCATTTTCGGGCAGTGAGCAACGCGACCACAGATCGCGCTGACTGGCTCGCGATGAAAAAGTAAAAATTCTGGCAGTGAGCATCGCGACCAGGGTACCGCGATGGGTGATCGCGATGAAGGCGGTGGAGTTGCTCCAGTGAGCAACGCGACCTGGTGGCGCGACCACAGGTCGCGACGACGGTCGCGATGACCGAAAGATTATAAAAAAAAATAAGTCATCGCAGAAATCCCTAGAAAACAGAAAGGGAGAAAAAGAGAGAGACCGAGGGAGCAAGAGAGAAAAAGAAAGAAAAGAAAAAGAAGAAGAAGAGAAGAAGAAGAAGAGAGAGAAGAAGAAGAAGAAGAAGAAGAAGAGGAAGAGAAAAAGAAAAGAGAAAGAAGAAGAAAAGAAAAAAGAAGAAGAAAAAGAAAAAGGGAAATCCAGAAGGAAAAAGGCGTAAAAACGAAATTCAGGTAGGTGTACACTGATTTCTGAATTTATTATAATTTTTGTTATAAATTTTCAATTGAATTTCTATATTTTGTCAAATCGAGTTCGAAACTTTATTTATGGATTTTGTATCATTGTGTTTCATTTACGAATATTATTAGAAATTGTTTGAAAATAATTAGGGAATATGATAGTATAATGGAATTTCTATGATTTCAAATAAATTGTTTTGCGAGTAATGTTTGGAAATGATTTTGGAAAAAAAAATCGTATATAATTATTGTTTCGTAAATACTATTTGAAAATAATTTGAGAATATATTGATATGAGAATTGTTGATTTTTGAACGTTTGATTCGTGAATAACTATTGATTAATTGGAAAACGAATATAAAGTGATAATTACTGCATCTCGCGGGGCAAACCTGGTATGGTCCAGTTTAAGCGAATCCCGAAGATAACTATTGCACTAATATTGATGACTATTGCATCTCGTGGGGCAAACCTGGCATAGTCCAGTTTAGGCGAATCCTGGAGATAAATATTGCACTGAGATTGATGACTATTGTATCTCGCGGGGCAAACCTGGCAAGGTCCAGTTTAGGCGAATCCCGGAGATAGCTATTTCACTGTATCCATGACTGCTGCATCTCACGGGGCAAACCTGGCATAGTCCAGTTTAGGCGAATCCCGGAGATAGATGTTGCACTGAGATTGATGACTATTGTATCTCGCGGGGCAAACTTGGCAAGGTCCAGTTTAGGCGAATCCCGGAGATAGCTATTTCACTGTATCCATGACTGCTGCATCTCGCGGGACAAACCTGGTATAGTCCAGTTTAGGCGAATCCCGGAGATAGATATTGTATTGATACTCCTGACAGTTACATCTTGCGGGGCAAACCTGGTATAGTCCAGTTTAGGCGAATTCCGGAGGTGGACGTTACATCGATGTCACAGATATCGAATTGTAGGATGAGTGTACGGTCAGAATGGAGAATGAAAGTGAACAAAATGTGTGTATGAATAAAATGTTATAGAATTAATAAAATGATTAGAAAAGAACTGAAAAATAAATGTTTGTATGTTTTATTGATTGAATTTAGATACTTTTATTAAACTGTTGTTATATGATTTCTTTCAGTGAGAAAGTTAAAATTGAAATGTTTTTATACGATCGTATTGGAATCTTTTTATTATGAAATGATTCTTGATTTTGATACTTGAGTTTAGTGTACACCCACTAGGCATTATTGCTTAGCGCGTCGATTTTATCACCCGCAGGTATCAGAGATACAGGGGGAAATAAAGAATAGAGAGGAAGTAGCAGCAGATTGAAGGTCCAGAGTCACAATTCTTTTGAGTAGTTACAATTGAATTTTAATTGTATATTGTATTTTGTGAAACATGCATATACAGAAATCTGTAATTTGACATGTATAGATATGTTTTGTAATAAGTGTTTTATGATTTATATTCTGTTTAAATGTTTGTAAATATTAATTATAGATATGTTTTATTTGAAAATGTTTGGAAGTCGTACTAAACGGCAAAGTGCGCATTGATTTGAAAATTTGGATATAGAAGTGTTGGAATTATATTGTATTATATTTGTTTTATTGAAAACAGGTATTGGGAAATCAGAAAAATAGAGGAAACTCTGCCGAAATTTTTGAAAATAAAAGTTGATGGGCTCACTAGAAACATATTTTTAAAATATAAATTATATGAAATTTATAAAGTGAATTAAGTAAAGTTTTGAAAACCCGGTAGCGCTCCCTGGGTCGATCCAGTCGGGTCGAGTCAGGGGGTGTTACAAGTCGTCTTGGTTTAGAGGAACAGGTTTCTGGTAAGCGATGTCGTCCGGAGAAGGATAATGATGGTGCAACAAATACTGTGTCAATTTCATCGGCGGGTCTGGATATTCTAACCTGCCGGTCGCCATGAAAACCTTCTGTTGGAACGTCCATGGGCTGGGGAATCCCCGGACGTTCAGGGTCCTGCATTCTTATATGTGGGAACATAAGCCTGAGATGGTATTCCTCATGGAAACACTTTTGGATCATGCGTATATGGAGGTGTTACAAGTTCGTTTAGGGTTCGTGGGTAAATTGGTGGTTAATCAGATTGGAAGGAGAGGGGGTCTATATCTTTTCTGGACGGATAAAGTTAGTGTGGATCTTTTGTCTTTCTCGGAACATCATATTGATACCCGAGTTAGTTCTCATGATGGTCTTGTTTGGCGGTTTACAGGTTTGTATGGTCATCCTGAGACTGGGCAGCGCATTCACTCTTGGTCCCTCATTCGTCGTCTAAATGGTCTCTTTAATCTTCCATGGTTGATTGATGGCGACTTTAATGAGATATTGTGTGATTCTGATAAGGTAGGTGGTGGGGTACGATCCCGGTTTGAAATAAATAATTTCAGAAGTGTTGTTGAGGATTATTGTTTGCTAGACTTGGGTTATTCGGGGTCAGTCTTCACTTGGAGTAATTGTAAAGTTGGTGCCGATCTGCTGCAAGAGAGATTAGATAAGTGGTGTGCAACCTTGGAGTGGCAGGAGTTGTTCATCTCACACACGGCTGTTCATCTTCCTTTTTGGGGATCTGATCACCGGGCTTTACTGTTGGAATTTGGGGTCACAGGTGAGTTCTATAATGTGCAGCGTCGTCGGTTTTATTATGATTCTTGCTGGTCGGTTAAGGAGGGATGTGGTGAGATCGTGCATGAGGCGTGGGTGGACAGATTGGTTAATAGTAATATGGAGTCTTTGCATGGCTTGCTACATGGCTGTGCAACTATGTAACATCCCCAATTTCGTATAAATATAAAAATGTAGTTTAATTAATATGGAATATAGGAATGTGAAATTTATGATTAGGGGTGGAAAATGTAATTAAATATATGTATATTTTTAAGGTTTTCAGGTGGACCAGGTGGAACGGTCCAGAAAGAATACATGAAAGAGAAGGAAAATATTGGCAGTGAGTACCGCGACCACTCATCGCAACCAGGGATCGCGATGAGCAGCTCGCGATGAAAAATGATGATTTGAGGCAGTGAGCACCGCGACCACTCACCACGACCAGGGATCGCGATAAGCAGCTCGCGGTGAAAATACTGATATCGTATGTTTTCAAATACAACTATTTTTACGAATATTGTTTGAAATAAATGTTGAAATTGATTGAGATTTACAAATTTAAGCTGTTGATTTCGAAATGAATAAAAGGATTTGATATGAAATATGTAAGATTGTGCATTGTAAAACGGCCCTAGAATACTTGAACATAGAAAACGGATATAGAAAGTTGGTATACCAGCTAGGTTATTTCAGAAGTACTGCACCGATACTAGTGATTGTTGGCGGGTGTCTCTAAAGCAGCCCCGGACATCACACCGATACTAGTGATTGTTGGTGGGTGTTTCTAAAGCAGCCCCGGACATCACACCGATACTAGTGACTGTTGGCGGGTGTCTCTAAAGCAACCCCGGACGTCACACCGATGTTACAGATATTAGACCCATATTCCAGTCCTGAAATTATGTTAAGTATACCAAAGGGCCAGGATTAAAAAGAAATAGATGAAGTTTATAGAAAAGAATTTTGAATACTTTTATAAGATTGATGAATAAGATTTACTAAAATTAGTTGAATATTATTGGATTTTGATATATAGTTTATCTGAAATTTTACCTATGAAAATATATATTGATTCCTGTGGATTTTTAAATTTGAACAGTTAATTTATTGTTCTTAGTATTTGATATTTATAACTTATTACTTGATTGATAAGTTATCATTGTGATATTTTGTTTATTTGTCTTTTCTACTAGTTGATATATATACATATAATAATTTGGATATAGTATTACTGACTTTATATGAGAAAGGTTTTGTTTAATTAAACGTTTTGTTAATATGATTATTCGATTTGCTTTGAAAGGCGTATTTGATATAATATGATTTGTATTTGTTTTATAAACGTTATAAATGAGATTATGTTAAATTTGTAAACTTGATTTGTGTACACCCACTAAGCGATATGCTTAGCGCGTTGATTTTTATCACGCGTAGGTAGAAGAGGTTCCAGTGAATAAAGGACTGAAGAGTTGAGAGCTGCAGAAGAAGATTCAGAGTCACATTACTTGGGTAGTGTTATTTAAACTTTGTTTGTAAAATAGTTATTTAAGCATGTATATACAGAAGTTTGTAACATGGGAATATATGAGTTTTGTAAATATTCGTATAATAGTTTATGTTTTATAATGTTTGTAAATATATAAATTATGTATGGTTTTATTGAAAATGTTTGGGAAAGTCGCACTATATGGAAGAGTGCGCACATGGTTGAGAATTTGATTTTGAAGTGTTTGTTATTATAATATTTGAGTTTTTGTTAAAACAAGATTTTGGAAAATCAAAAAAACAGAGGAAACTCTGGCAAAATTTTTCAAAACAGATAAAGATGGGCTCACTATGAAAAGGGATTTTAAAATATAATTTATTTGATTTTCAATAGTTTTCAAATTATAAAGTGAGTTAAGAAAAGTTTTAAAATCCGGTAGCGTTCTCTAGGTCGATCCAGACGGGTCAGATCAGGGGGTGTTACAAACTAGGCTGCAAAAGTGGAATAATGAGAATAGAATGGAGCTGTTCGCAGCTATTAAAAAGAAGAAAAATGACTTAGCTTTTGAGGGCATGCATGTTGGTCCAGACTCTTGGCGTTGTATCCGGCGTATTGAGCAGGAGTTGGATGAGCTTTTGGGCACGGAGGAAAGATATTGGAAGGATAGATCTCGTGTTAATTGGCTACGTCATGGCGATCGAAATACGAGGTTTTTTCACATGACAACTTCGGGTAGGAGAGCTCAAAACATGATCAAGGGTCTATTTGATTCGAATGGAGTTTGGTGCGCGAACAAATTGGGTATTGCTCGAATAATTTCATATTACTTTTCGGATATTTTTATGACCTCTAATCCTCAAGTTCCTGATTTTGAAGCTGTACTTAGTACTGTAGAGCGACGGCTTCCAACTGCTATGAGTATTTCTTTAGATAGGGATTTTACTTCTGAAGAGGTCCGTCTCGCTTTGTTCTAGATGCACTCTTCGAAGGCTCTCGGGATTGATGGTTTTTCAGCTGGTTTTTTTCATAAATTCTGGCCGATTGTGGGAGATAAGGTCACTAAAGCTTGTTTAGGGTGTCTTAATGGTGGTGCGTCTTTAGATTGTGTTAATCGCACTCTCATTACCTTAATCCCAAAAGTGAGCAATGTGGAGCGTATCATGGATCTGCGGCCTATTAGTTTTTGTAATGTGATCTCTAAAATTGTTTCGAAGGCTTTGGCAAATAGGCTGCGGACTGTCCTTGATGTTATTATCTCAGAGAATCAGAGTACTTTTATTCCAGGTAGATTTATCTCGAATAATGTGATGGTGGGTTTTGAATGCCTGCATGCCCTGAGGAGAAAGGTAAATGGTTCAAATGGTTTTCTGGGTTTGAAGCTTGATTTATCTAAGGCTTATGACTGAGTGGAGTGGACTTTTTTGGAGGGTATGATGTGGAAACTAGGTTTTTCTGATAAGTGGATTGCTCGGATTAGGCAATGTGTGTCTTCGGTGGTCTATTCTTTCCATATCAATGGGGAGATCACAGGAGAGGTGGTCCCAACGAGGGGTCTACGACAAGAGGATCTGCTTTCACCTTACTTGTTTTTTATTTGTGCTGAGGGTCTCTCCAGTCTAATTCATAAATATGAGCAGATGGGGTTGTTTTCAGGTTTTCAATGCAACCATTATGGTCCAAAAATTACCTACTTATTTTTTGCAAATGACAGTTTAAGGCGGAATGCAATAACATTAAGTTTATTTTGGATCAGTATTCCAGGGCTTCCGGTCAGGTAGTAAATTTTGGCAGATCTCAGGGGACTCTGGGCGGGCTATGGTTAAGATTTTGGGGGTCACTGTTATTGGTTGTCACACTAAATATTTGGGTCTTCCCAGCTTTGTGAGTAGAAATAGAAGGCAGCTGTTCCGTAGCATTATCGACAAAGTGTGGCATAAATTAAGTGGTTGGTGTGGCAAGGTTTTTTCAGTTGGTGGGAAAGAAGTGCTCTTAAAGGCTATTATTCAAGTTATTCCCGCGTATGCAATGTCCCTCTTCAAGCTCCCTCGGACTCTAATCGATGAGCTCCACCGCCTTTGTGCGCGTTTTTGGTGGGGTGGTGTGGATGGTTCACGGAAGCTTCATTGGTGTTCCTGGGATAGACTCTGCTTGCCAAAATGTGAGGGTGGTCTTGGTTTTCGAAATTTCTCGACGTTCAATAAAGCCCTTTTGGCTAAACAAGGTTGGCACCTCCTTCAAAAGCCGAATTCTCTAGCGGCGCGGGTTCTAAAAGGTTGTTACTTCCCTCATACTGGGTTTCTGCAAGCGAGGTCCTTGAGCTCAGGTTCCTTTATGTGGAAAAGTTTGATCTAGGGTAGAGGGCTGCTTAGAGAAGGCCTGTGTTGGCGTGTAGGCAACGGCACATCAATTTTGGTTTACAAGGATAGATGGCTTCCTCGTCCGAATTCTTTTCAGGTGATATCCCCTCCTGTTCTTGGATCCTCTTGTCTAGTTAGCAGCCTTTGGTCTGCGTTGGGCTCTTGGAATTCAAATTTAATTCGGCGTTCTTTCTTCGCTGTTGATGCGGATCTCATCCTTAGCTTACCCACTTCCTCGTTGGGGCTGGATGATCTGATCATTTGGCATTATGAGAATGATGGGTTATATTCGGTAAAGAGTGGTTATCGATTAGGTTGACAGACTCCCTCTTTGCCTAGCAGCTCTGATTCGAGGTGGGGTGTCTTTTGGTGGAATTTCTTATGGAAACTGCAGCTGCCTTCAAAGATTAAATTATTTATTTGGAAAGTGTGTGATGGTTGGCTGCCAACCAAGAGAAACCTTATTGATCATAGAGTGCCTAATAACCCGCTTTGCTCTCGGTGTCAACTTAGTGATGAAACAACCATGCATGCTTTGTGGTCGTGTCCATCGCTGGGTTCGATGCGTGATGAATGTGCTCAGGTACTTAGGGTCCAGCTGCCTCCCCATTTGGACGATCGAGTGCGTTTCTTTGATATTCTTGTTTGGTTCAAACAGCAGGTATCTATTTCTGTTTTCATCACGCTGTGTGTGTCTTGGTGGCGGGTGTGGTCGGCTAGGAATTTGTTTGTCCACTCGGGTAAAGACCTTAATCTGGCGAATGTGGTTGCTTGGGCTTCGGCTTATGTTAAGGAGACCGGTGCTGCCTTGTCCTCTTTGGGTGCTTCTTCTCTTGTTCGTCACAAGGATGTGAAATGGCATCCCCCTAATTCAGATTGCTATAAGATCAATACTGATGCTAGTATTGATGATCACAAGAATCGTACAGGTCTTGGAGTGATTAGAGATTCTAGGGGTCTTGCCATGGCTTCCTGTGTTAAAGGGTTCGATTCGTTGTACTCCCCTCCCATTGCAGAAGCTTTAGCGATTCTGCGTGGCATTACCTTGGCTGTTGAGACTGGTCTTCTTCCAGTTTGCGTGGAATCGGATGCCGAGTTTGTTGTTAATTTGATCACGAGCAAGGCTACGCCAATCTCAGAGATTGGAGTGGTGATTGAAGAAATTCTTCTTTTGATAACGATGCATCCTGTGTATTATGTTCGTTTTATTTCTAGAGTAGCTAATCAGGTAGCTCTTCGGCTTGCGAAATTTGGTCTTTCTATTGTTGGCTAATTTGTTTGGTTGGAAGATCATCCTCTTTGTGTGGAGAATTTGGTCCTGACTGATTGTTAGAGTTAGTGTTTTTGTTTGTTGCTTTGGACCCTTTTGGGCGTGTTTTAATGCAAGTTCTTTTTCTATATATATATATATATATATATATATATATATATATATATATATATATATATATATATATATATTTCTCATCCAAGAAATGTGAAGTGACAGATTGATTCCTTTGCTACAGGGCGACAGATATGTACCTACCAGTATTTAGTATTTACACAAAAAAAAAAAAAAAAAACACACGAAAAATATTTTAACCGTGCATGCAGCGTAAATTTTTCTGAGACCAAGTTCTACTCCACGTGATATGTTTGTAGAACTCCGCAACAAAAAAACTCTTGATAGTCTGGTCCAATTATTATGCCCTAAAAAATTTCCATACATCATACCACAGTACTTTTGCATAAATGCTTGATGCTTCAACTAATTAGGATAAAAGACATGCATATTATATATAAACACTTTAATCAAGTACACTAGAGTTTCACAACTTCAATCATCAGTCTTCTGATTTATTGCAAATATTTTTATCGAGGCTGATTTATTACTACTATATAAATTATAATAATACAAATCATCTTATATAAATTTTGAGATTTTATTCGTTATTACACATACACGTAGACATGGCCCCGGTTCGGTTCGAACCGGCGGTTTTGAACCGAACCTTAGGTTCCGGTTCAAAACCGGTTCCGGAACCGGGACAATCGGTCCCGGTTCCGGTTTCCTAAAAAAAATAACCGGAACCGCCGGTTCACGGAACCGCCCGGTTCGGGAGGTTCTGGTTCGGTTCCGGTTTTTTTTTTTTTTTAAATTAATTTTTTACTAATATATATATATATATAAACAAATATATATATATATATATAAACATATATGTATATATATGTATACTAATATATATCCCAACATATATGTATATATATATCCTAATATATATATGTATACTAATATATATATATATGTAGGAACTTTTTAATTTTTTACTAATATATATATATATCCCAACACTGTTGGGCCATATAATAATTTATAATAAATATGAGTAAATGGCCCAATACTATTGTTGGGCCACATATCACTTAAATCATAACCCAACAAATACTCATCCCTTTTATAAGCACTCAACTTCCTACACTTCTCTTTTTTTTTCAATGTAGGACTACTTATAAGTACTCAACTTCCTACACTACAATTTTCTTTTCAATGTGGGACTACTTACTATCATTTTATATAAAACTTCATCTCCTACACTTCTCTTTTACTTTCAATGTGGGACTAGTGTAGACCATTTTTTACTATATTCTCAAATCCCACATTGAAAGTGTACAAGACTTGAACCATCTTTACTTATCTATATATATAACCAATCCCACATTGAAAGTGAATATATTTTGAAACTACCTTTGCATATATATATATATATATATATATATATATATATATATATATATATATGTATATGTACACACTTCTAAAGTTTTAATTATCCATCCACAATGATTTATTACCTTTGGTTTATTCATTAGTTTAATTTTTTTAACTTTTTATTAAATTTTTTTCATTTTTTAATTTGAAAAAAAAAATTCAAAATTTTTTTTTATTTTGGCTGGTTCCGGCGGTTGAACCGCCGGTTCCAAAAAAACCGGGGAGGAATCGAACCGAGCGGTTCCTCCCGGTTCCAACCGGGACCTCCCCGATCCCGGTTTTGGTTGATGAAAATTTGAAATCGGAACCGCCGGTCCGGTTCCTTTGGCCATGTCTATATACACGGTACATGAAAGTCAGCTGTCACTTGTCAGTCTGTATCAAACCACTCTCAAAATAGCGACATAAATCCGAAATATATATGTGGAAGAAACTAGTTTGAAAACAAAATGGTCCTGATCAAATGGTCCTTATTGAGTTGGAAATTAACTTGAGTTTGTGTGCCCAATTGGCTTGCCTGCCGTGACGATCAAAGACTCAAAGTTTCTTCAATTGGATTGTCACTATTTGGAAATATATGGACAAACATATATATACAGCTAGAGTAGACAGTATTCATATTATTTTGAAATAATTGTAATAAAATATCCTGATATTTAATTATATTACAATAAAATCGTGAGTTTAACTTTAATTGCATATTAGTACCCTTGACTAAGTTGACCAGTCAAATATGACGGGTTGACTTTGACTTTTTGTGTAAAAAGGCATAATTGTCCCTGGTTTAAAAAAAATAAATTAAATAAAAATTAAGTAAATTAAAATTTTTAAAAATGGATCTCCACCGTCCATCAATGTTAATGGACGGTAGAGATACATTTAAAAAAAAATTAAAATCAAATAATTTTAAAAATTTTAAAAAAATATTTAAAAAAAAAATTTTGGTGTTCTTAGTGGAGATCCAATCCAGATTGGATCTCTACCGTCCATCAATGTTGATGGACGGTGGAGATCCAATCTGGATTGGATCTCCACCAAGAACATCAAAACAAAAAAAAAAAAAATTTGTTCGAACCCAGATCTGGGTTCGAACAAAAATTTTTTTTTTTTTTTTTATGTTCTTGATGTTCTTGGTAGAGATCCAATCTGGATTCGATCTCCATCAAGAACACCAAAAAAAATTTTTAAATTTTTTTTTAATTGTTTAATTTAAAATTTTTTTTTTTAAATGTATCTCCACCGTCCATCAACATTGATGGACGGTGGAGATCCATTTTTAAAAATTTTAATTTTTTTAATTTTTATTTAATTTATTTTTTTTAAACCAGGGGCAATTATGTATTTTTACACAAAAAGTCAAAGTCAACCCGTTATATTTGACCGGTCAACTTAGTCAAAGGTACTAATATGCAATTAAAGCTAAACTCACGATTTCATTGCAACATAGCCAAACGTCAGGGTATTTTATTGTAATTATCCCTATTATTTTGCGTGAAGAAAAAGAATACCATACCAAATTGTTTTTTCTTGCTACAACATACGTTTCTTGTTCAATCATCTCTCTCTTAGCAATTGTTAGCCAATAAACAATAAAGTTAACTCTGCTTGTAGTTAATAAAATTTCAGAAAAGGTCGATGCAATTAGCTCTTTTTTAATATAAGATTTATTTCATCTTCTATTAGCATCATATATGTATTCTCTAACAGAATCTGTAGGAACACAATATCCTTTAACTAGAATCGACATAATAGATAAGATAATGATTGGATTCATAATATCTATCCTAATTAAAATTTACAACCTAATACGATTAATTTGACTATTTAAAAGCTGGTTACATTTGGAACGTGTTGATAGAGGTATTAATCAAAGAATTATTAGGAAGACGTTGTCTGTTAAGATATTTCAATAATAGTTTTCTCAAAGTTTAGAGTTTGATAATGAACATTAGAATACGCCAATACTGCAATCTTAATTTTTTTTTATTGTGCCATTATCTGTCGGTACTACTAGTAATAGTTGTGATTTCCACTCAGTTTGGTACACAGTAGATATGAAAATGACCATTATGGGCCCTTTGGCAGAAATTGTATTGTCCAGTGACAAGCCCATTTATGGCATCAACAACATGGATTCAATTGCCCATTAATGAAAAACAAATATGGCAGCTGAGCTTTTCCATTAACAAGTTTTAGAAAATTGTTATTTCGTATTCGTGTATATTTGGAAGAGTCTATCTACTGGCTAAAAGAGCTTATTTAATCCCAAAAGCTCTTTTCAATTTTTTTTTATGTCATTTGGTTGTCACCCCAGTAAAGTTTTTGGGCGATTAAATAAGCTGTTTTATGTCTACTTGGAGAAACTCAAATTTTAAACTTTTCCAAATAAAGCTTTTTGAGCTTTTGTTTTAAATATTAAAATATTTTATATAACCCTAATATATTTTATAATTTTTTAATACCTTTTTAAATTAAAAATTCTAATAACTTAGTTTTAAATTAAAAATTCTAATAACTTAGTTTTTTAATATGTAAAAGGGCGAATTGCACTAAGCTACCCTGAGTTTATGCATAATTACACGCATAATGTCAGTTTATCATTTATTACACTCAAATACCCTTGACCATGTTAACTTCGTTAAAATTAACTGTTGACCAACTATTTTTTAAAAATGACATAAATACCCTTATTGATAAATATTAAAATATAACATTAAAAATAATTAAAAAAATACGTAGATTTTTTTTTTCTAAAAACAAATTAAAAAAAACTTAGATCTGGAAATGGAAAAAATTTTCAGATCTGAATTCCTTTTAACAGTTAAAAAAAAAACAACAAACTAAATTCCATCATAGATGAAGGAGAAGACAGATCTATCGCAAATGGAGAAAACTCCATCTACGATGGAACGCCGCCTATCGCGGCAATGGAGCGGCCGCTCCATCGCTTGTGGAGCGACCACTTCCATCGCAGATGGAGTTTCTCCATATGCGATGAAGAAGACAAATCCATCCCAGATGGAGAAAACTCCATCGCACCATCTGCGATGGAACGACGCACCATCGCTTGTTGAGCGGTCGCTTCCATAGCAGATGGAGTTTCTCCATCTGCGATGGAGAAGACAGATCCATCGCAGATGGAGAAACTCTATCTGCGATGGAACGCCGCCCATCGCGGCGATGGAGCACCGCTCCACCTGCACATGGAGCGTCGCTCCAGCTGTACTTTCCATTTTGTTTTTTTTTTTTTTTTTTTTGTGATGTGGTGTTTGATTTTTGGGTGGATGGTTGATGGATTAATTGTTGAAGTTGGATGGGTGGTGATGATGAATATGAAAAATTGAATGAAGGAGATGGTGAATTTTGAGGAAGATAATGATAGTGAGATGGATTGGTGATGATGGTGGAGATGGTGCAAATGGTGAATGAAGATTTTTTTTTTAATTATTATTTTATTATTATTATTATTTTATTAATTACTATTTTTAATATTTATCAATAAGGGTATTTGTGTCATTTTAAAAAAAATGGTTGGTCAACAGTTAATTTTAACAAAGTCAACATGGTCAAAGGTATTTGAGTATAATAAACGGTAAACTGACATTATGCGTGTAATTATGCATAAACTCAGGGTAGCTTAGTGCAATTCGCCCTATATAAAACATAACTTCACTTCTCGCAACGCATATATATGTGTATGTCAGTATGTATGCATATTTGTATATTGCCATGTGTTTTTTTTTTATAATTGTATATGAATTTGTATGTGTATATATATTTATATATTATGTTATGAGTTTTTTTACTATGCATTGAGTTTTTTTTTTTTTTTTTATAATTCGCAATAATAACAATATCAATTGTAGAAGTTTCAATTTATTATTCAGTATAATTTATTATTGATATTTTATTTATTTCGTTTAGAAAATTGTATTTTCATACTTTTTATAATATTTTATAATTATTTTTTTAATTATAATGAAATATATTTTCTCATTTTTTTAATTATGTTTAAAAAAAATTTATGTCATTTTTAGTAATTCTATCATTTAAAAGAGCTTTTAAAATTAATAAAACCAAACAATTTACAGCTTAAAATAGCTTTTTTAATTAGCAATCAAACGGCCAACTACTTTTCCTTAAAAGTTCTACTTGCAAAAACTTTACTTTTAAAAGATCTACTCTTAAAAACTCTACTCGGGGAAGCTCTTCCAAACGGACCATTCATCATTAACCTCCAAACTTTACAAAACTATGGAATCTCAGTGCAACATTGGAACTTCTGTCACTTGGGATCTGTTTTTTCCCAGCACAAAATCAGTTTAGACAAAAATTATGTTCTGGTTCGAAGACCAAGTTTCTTCACATTGAATCAATCAAACTATACGCTGGAATTTTCCTAATTCCAGCACCTACCATAGTTTTTCTCATATCAGCAGCGAGACTCCATCTCTCCACCCCGGCAAGAATGTTCGATAACACCACGTATCGCCCACAATGCTGTGGTTGCAATTGAAGAAGTCTCCTCCCCACTTCATGACCCAACTCGACAGCACCGTGAATCTTACAAGCACCTAAAAGAGCGCCTAGAACCGAAGCATCAGGCTCAAAGGGCATACTCCTTATAAACTCATCGGCTTCACTCAAATGCCCCGCTCTTCCTAGGAGATCCACGACACATCCATAGTGTTCCATTATTGGTACGACCCCAAATTCACTCGACATTGAGTGAAACAATTGCAAGCCTAACTCCACAAGTTTAGCACGAGCGCAAGCTGTAAGAATAGCAACAAAAGTGATCCCATTAACACACACTCCTTGTTTTCTCATCTCCTCAAACATGTGCAAAGCTTCCCTCTCTCGACTATTGCTTGCAAGCGAAGCTATCACTGCATTCCAAGTGCAAACCTCTTTAAAAGCCATTCGATTGAAAACCCTCAACGCGCTCTCTAAACAACCGGCCTTTCCATACAAATCAATCAACGACGTCCCTATAAAAACACTCAAAACAGTCTCATTCCTCATAATGTACCCGTGAACTTGCTTGCCTAGAGAAAGACCCCCACCTTGAACCAAACCAGCACACGAACAGAGCACACTAACATACGTGGCCTCATTTGGTCTCACCAAATCTTCATGCACCATCATGTTCCCAAAAACACGAATCGCTTACACAAAACAACCATTCCTCGCAAACCCACTAACAACACTAGTCCACGAAACGACATCTCTTTTCAACATCCTCTTAAAGAGCAAGACAGCAGAACCCATGTCCCCATTCTTCGCACAAGCATCGACCATCGCATTACAAGCGACAACGCACGGACTCGAAATTTCGTCAAACACTAAACGCGCATCACGCAAATCAGCTATCTGTCCGTAGAGACCTACCAACGCTGTCCTCACAAAGGGGTCGACCAAAACGCCGCGTTTAAGCGCTTGCGAGTGGAGAGCAAGCGAAGACAGGGAAGGTGAAAAGGAGGCGACGGCGGCGGCGGCTTTGATCAAGGAAGGGAATGTGTGGGTGTTGGGAGGGGCTCGGTGGGCGAGCATGTGAGTGAACACGAGGAGGGTCTTGTGAGGGTGGTTGATGTTGAGGTAGGCTCTTATTAGAGTGTTGTAGAGGAGAGCTGGTTTGTGTTTTGAGATTGGTGAGGTCTGTAGTTGATTGTTGGTGATTAGAAGGCCATGGATTTGCTTGATTTGGTTTTGGTTTTTGATGAAACGTTGGAGAAGTTGAAGTAGAGACTCAGGTGACTGTGTCATAAGAACAAGTCGATTGTTTTGTTGACTTCAATTCAATGGTTTAGAGCATGGCCAATCTAGCCCTGTATTGATCAGAAAACACTAAAATGGTGTAATTTGGTGTTTTAATGGAGCACTAAATTTCACTTTTTATAAAAAAGTTCTGGTGTGATAATCAGTGTCACACTAAATTTAATACAATACTATTTATCATATTAAATTTTTTTAATTTTTATAAATTTTTTATTTTATCTTATTTTAGTTAGTTTAATAAATTTTATTAATTTTATATTTTTTTATTAATTTAATATATTTATAAAATTTATAAATTAAAATATTATAAAAATATATCACCGAAAAAATTCTCTCAAAATTTTTAAAATGAATCTAATATTATATATATAATTTATTTAATTTATTTAATCTATTTTTTATCTTATATCTATTTTTTAGTTTTAAATTAAATTTTTAATAATTATAATGTAAAAATATAGTAATATAATAAAAATAATAATATTAAAATTAATAAAAATTAAATACATATTTAAAATTAAAATACAAAATAAAGTAAATTAAAATATAATTTAATAATAAAATATACTATAACAAAAATTAAATAAAATGTAATTTAGAGAATTAGATATAAAAATATTTATGAGTTTTAGTGAAAAATTGAATAAAATATATTTATTAACTTAAAAGTTTATGTGTTAAAATATGTTTAAGTTAAAGTATATTTCGATTAACTATTAAAAAAAATATGTGATTCATTTTGTGAATAATTATTTTTTAATATTATATTATTAATTATTTAAATATATTGTATAAATTAATTAATTTTATATAAATTATTAAATAAAAATTAATAATATTATATAAATAATATTCTTTAACAAGGTACTTTATACTAATTTAATGTTAATAATATTAAAATTAAAAAAAAATTAGTATAAATATATTATTTTTTTAATATTCAAATAATATAATATCTGGTGTGATACGGCTTTGGCCTTGAGTCTGATTTGTAAGAAAATTTTTGGAGGAAGACGATGTGAGTTTATGATTATGTTGCAAGAAGTAAAAAAAAATATTTTTAAAAAAGGTACAAAAAATAATGAAAATAAAGTACCATTTGAAACACCAATGGACGACGCCGTCTAGGATTATGAAGCAGCTTCAGGCTTTTAAACGGGGTCGTACTAGCAGCTTCGAGAATACGACGTCGTTTAAGTCCTTCTGGACGACATTGTCTTTGTGGGGTCTATATCCACTATCCAGTCCTGTCAATTTGTTCGCTTGTGATCGCAGCGAAAAATGCTAGCAGCAGCTTCCGGAATCTTTTCAAGCAGAACTCCTCTCCTCAAGCCTTCCCTTGTACGGACGCACCTCCCCTCCTTGGGTTACCGCTTCACAGTTCGTTCAATGGCTGACTCCGCAGCAGCTTCTGCTTCTCCCTTCAACAAAATCCAGATTCAGAGAGATGATACTGTGAGTCTTATCTTATAATCCCCCTCCGGTTACTTCTATCCGAATTTTGTTAATCTTTTCCTATTAAGATACAAGTAGAAATGTTCTAAATTTGTCTTCTTGTTTCTCGATTAAAATTTTAAAGTAGAAATATATTTGCGAATTCATCAGTATTTATTTGATCCTTTTTTGTGTTTGTAATTTAAATTTATTAGACATTTGACGCGTATGTGGTTGGCAAAGAAGACGCACCTGGTATTGTTGTGCTTCAGGAGTGGTGGGGTGTGGATTATGAAATCAAGAACCATGCTGTCAAAATCTCCCAACTGAATCCTGGATTCAAGGCGCTTATACCTGAGTAAGTATATATAGGGGCGATGTTACAGTAATTGGTTGCTGAATTTTTGAGTGATTGTAGCATTTCTCTTTTTGTGTGTGTTGCAGTTTGTATCGAGGAAAGGTTGGTTTGGATGTTGCGGAAGCACAGCACCTGATGGATGGACTTGACTGGCAGGGTGCTGTCAAGGACATCCGCGCTTCGGTTAATTGGCTCAAGGCAAATGGCTCTAAGAAGGTTTGCATAGTCCACTCGGTCTAACGTTGAACAACTGATTAACGTCTCTTTGGATTACCTAAGATTAGTATTTCTATGTTGTAGTTCGAAAGCCTTTTGAGGGTTATAATTGCATCGGTAGCTAGTCCCAAGTTCTGCTGTAAATAACATATTGTGTGTACGATATATACCACATTCCTTTGAAGTTATGTTGACTTTGATATTTATGCTTTTGATGAGATGGGTTAGTAGGCTTGACCACATAAGTGATGCTTAGCTCTATTCAATTTTTTGTGTTAGTTCGAATGAGAGTGTTTAATAACATAATGCATTGTATACTGATGTTTCTTATCAATTATGCTTAAGCTCTATGAAACATTGTTGATTGAATTTAGACCATCGTTTTTTAATTTGTAGTTCACCTGCTCAAATGTTGCTTTCATTCAGTAACAAACTTGTGGCGTTGCAATAGGTTGGCGTGACTGGATTTTGCATGGGGGGTGCTCTCTCTATTGCAACCTCTGTTTTAGTTCCTGAGGTTGATGCTGTTGTTGCTTTTTATGGGGTTCCTTCGTCAGAGCTTGCAGACCCAGCCCAGGCTAAGGCTCCTGTTCAAGCTCATTTTGGGGAGCTCGACAGTTTTGTTGGTTTTTCAGATGTTACGGTATGTCAATTTCTTTCAACTCTCTCGATTCTGATTCATGGTTGTTTCATATGATATAAGTAGTTTCCATGTTCCCAGTTGAGTTGCCAGTAAACAGACACACGACACATAGAGTTATGGTCCTTATGGAATGGAATAAGGATGGGCACAATGGGTTTTGTGTGAAATTTCATTTGATGTATTCTTTTTGTTTCTTTGACGAGGTGATTTTCATTTGTGGATGCCTTTAATGATGAGAACTAACTCAAAAGATTTAGTTTTACTTTTCTGTAGACAATCCAGGATAAAGCACCTGCCTCAGGGCTTCATCTTATTGTGGGAAGGAAAAATCTTAGGGTTTCTTTGTTTTGTAGGGAGAATAGAAAAATATGGTGGCTTCTTTAAATTCTGTTGGCCCCATGCTAACTTCAAAACCCACTACTAAGTCTCTGTCAACTTTAATATTCAGTTAAATCAGTAAATAATGAATGTCAGAAAAAAAAAATTTCTTAGTAGCCTAGATATCATGAGTGAGGCAAAAAAAAAATATTTACCAAATTTTAAAAATATAATAGAACTGCTTGAAGTCTGATGATGAATTGAATTTTGAATAAATTTTGTAGGGCTAAAATGGTTCGATGAAGATTCGTACTAACTGAGGAATTGAGTTTAATTATGTAGTTTATCTATAACTTAAAGGTATAATGTCATATGACTTTTAAAGCTGCTGTTAAAAACTGAAATAAGGGGGTGAAAATCATATTGTGTAGAAAAGATATCCAGGCATAGCATTAACTTGCTCACTCTTTTTCTGTTTAGGACAAGGCCCGTGTGCACACACATCCTAAAATGCTTCTTGCAGGAGATAACTTTATCAAGTTATGCACTATGCTTAATTAATAAATTCTCCATTTTGGTTTGGCTTCTGGCTTTTATATTTGTGAATTTGCATGCAGAAAATCGTCACCTGCCCTTCATAGATTGACTGCATTATGAGTATTTAATATATCAAAATTCATAATTTGCTTGTTCTTAAAGTGGCAATCTCTATTATCTTTTCAATAAGTATTATCTCAAGTGTCCTAAAATCAGAAAAGAAAAAGTTCCAAAGAATTCATGTTGATTAAATTTTTTTTTTTTTCTCATATGAATGTTTCTTTGAATTCTTTTGTCACTCTGGGTGATATATGTTTATTGTTTATCTTTCTGCTACAGTTATGTAATTGTTGGATACCTTCCGCCACCAAGAAAGGAATAGAAAAAGAACTCATTTTTTATCCCTTCTGTTTTGCAGGCTGCTAAAGCTTTGGAGGAAAAGCTGAAAGTGTCTGGCGTTCCATATGAGGTGCACATGTATCCTGGCATTTCACATGCTTTCATGAACAGATCTCCTGAAGGAGTGAATAGAAGGAAGAGTATGGGATTGCCTGATGAAGATGCCACTGCAGTGGAGCTCGCATGGTCTCGCTTCCAGTCATGGATGAGTCGCTTCTTGTCAGCTTAAAGTAATTCACTAGTTGTATGCATTTGTTATGTGCTACTTGCTTGTTTTGTTAGATTTGGCCCAGTTATTATCTAAGACATAATGGAAGGCTGGAAGGCTTAGAATATGCTTTCAATCCTAAGAGCGTGTTTAATGACTTGAAGTTCTCCATATGTGAATATATAAAATGAGTGTAGTTTTCTTCTAAATATTTATTCAACGGCCTTCAAATTTTCAACTGTAGATATCCCATCTTTTTATCTACATTGGATTTGCTCAGATTGCGGTCTCCATTGCTTGAGATTTTCAAATTCATAATATTGGACAGTTCTGATGCAACCTGCCTTTGTTAGACTTGCTAGGTAATTGTACAT
Organism: Xanthoceras sorbifolium; assembly: GCA_003430845.1. NCBI lineage: Eukaryota > Viridiplantae > Streptophyta > Magnoliopsida > Sapindales > Sapindaceae > Xanthoceras > Xanthoceras sorbifolium. Next base: position 23,568,208 of record CM010608.1, on the reverse strand, counting down.
TTGCTGATATCTTGCATGTCAAAACTTCACAACTTGTGTGAATGGGGACCTTGCTTGCCGTCTGGCTTAATCAAGCTTTGACAGAGATGGCTTCTTTTTCATGATCAAAATTTCTGATCATGCAAGGCTGTAATTTGTTTCCAAGTCGAGGATAGCTGACTAACTTGGAACCATGATACTATTTTTATTTTTTTTAGAAGAGTAGAAATTTGACCGAATCAGGATATTAAGGGGCGATTTTGGAAAAATATATATAGCATCCCCAACCAAATTGCAACGTTGTGAACAATTTAACAAGGACTTTTGTGGTGAAAGCATGATTCATGGATGAGCAAGCGTTTCAAGTGGGGTGGTCTCTATTTTATAAAATTTGTGATTCAAAAGGAGAATGGAATATAGCCCTCTCTTTTTTGGCTTGTTTTCAATTGGAGTTATCTGTATATTCTTGCATGACACAGATTTTTCTTCTTTGATTCCTTGGTCATCAAAATACAGCTTCACTTCTATGGAAATTTCTTTTGTTTGAAAATGAAAACTTGCACTAGAAATTATCAGAGAGTAGTTGCATTAATGCTTTAAGAAGAAAAACACTAGATAGCACTTTTTTCACTATTTTATTAATCTCAGTACACACTAGTAGTTATATATGAATGTGGGATTTTTTTACACGTAAATTTAATTAGTAAAAATTAATTCTACGAGATGAACTATTTGGATTCAATAGGATGTGTTTGACTACGGTTCCATAAGAATCTATTCCCGTGTAAAATTTAACGTTAAACTTGAGATATAATTTGGATAATTTGAACCCTAATCGTTTATGGAATATGATCGTCCGTGATTAAAAAAACACCTTCAAAAATAAAGGATTCAATTTTTTTTTTTTTTTGTGCGGACAAATATAATTTAAATTCGAAGTAAAATCGTGAGGCACTATGTTAATGTCTTCAGAGTTGGTAGAGTTAGCTGGAATTTATTGAGCCCATGTTTGATTGTGAATCTCAGTCAATGTAGTGCAGTTTTGAGAATATCATAAAGGTCGGGGTAAAGTCTTTGTAATGTACCGTCCATTTTCGTTATATATATATATATAAATGGTTAATCATATCACAGATAATTCATTTTAAAAATTTTCAGAAAGGCGAAAACATGTACAACTTTTGACACCGCAAAATTAAATTCAAAGGTTAATTTTGATTAACTTTCAATGAATTTTATAGCCATAAATGCAGAGTCATTTTTTCTGGTCAAAACTGAGAAAACAAAGTGTAAACATGAACCCTACTTGATTCTGTTAGGTCTAAGTATGCAATTAATTTAATTTCTTTTAACAAATAATGTGGGAACTTTTCATAAATTTGGGATGAATTTTAGATACTTTTATTACCCTTTTTTTCTTTAACGAAGACATCCTAATTTTAATTCCGTTGAGATCAGATTAAAAAATAAGTTCTTCAAATTGTGAAACCGATTGTTCAAGTTACAAAATCAGTCAGTTACGTCACAAGATCGAATCAAAATCATACGGTTATTCCTGACCTATAAATTACCTATTATGATATCTAAAATTATATATACACCAAATTAATATATGCAGTTGTTTCTCCAATAAGACCTGATTCATCAATATTTGTCACCGAATTTATAATATTTTCTATATCTTATTCTTCTTAAAATTAGCATTTAGAAGGTAATGTGAAAGCATAAATGCTACAGTAATAAAATCCAAAGAAATTTTGAGAATTAAGACTGTTTAACAAATTCTATATAATCATTCTGTATAGAGAGCATCCATTATTCAACAATATCCCGTGTTCACATTACGCCACCATAGATGATATAAAAAATAAATAAATATCTTAGAAAATAAAATGAATTGTAATGACTTATCTGATGTTTGGTTATATTAAAATGAAATCGTGAGTTTAGTCTTAATTATACATTAGTACCCCTTTTAATTTACGTGGTCAAAAATAAAAGTTTGACCAAAATTTTTATTTAAAAAGATAAAAATATTCCTGGTTAAAAAATAAAAAATAATAATAATTATTAAAATTAAAACAATTAAATAATTAAAAAAATAATTTAAATATATTCATCCATATTAAAATTTTAAATTTTTTTAAATTTTAAATTTTATAATTTTAATAATTAATATTATTTATTTTAACTATAGATATTTTTGTCATTTTAAGTAAAAATTTTGGTCAAACTTTTATTTTTAACTAAGTCAACTAAAGGAGGGTACTAATGTATAATTAAGGCTAAATCTATAATTTTATTGTAATATAATCAAATATTATGATACTCTATTATAATTCGACCTTTACAACTTTTTGAAGCTGCAGTCCAATTTCTCAGCAAATTCAAATAAAAATCAAATGGGCCACATCCTTTAAATAATTTTGCAGGTTTTCAACGCTCATTTTATCCACTTTATAAGCACATGTTTTTAATTTACATATCATAAAATAGCTAGGTCAGTTGTTGAATGTGAACTCCATCACTTCTATGGACTATAATTAATATAGCCTGCACAATATATATATATATATATATATATATATATATATATATATATATATATATATATATATATGCTGGTCCTCAGTTTGCATTCACACTTCAATTTCTTTTTTTTCTTTTTTATTATTTATATATATATAATTTGTCAAAGTAACAACATTATTCTTGAAAGTGATTTTTACACTTAACGTGTGGCAAGATTCTCTTTTATTTATTTATTTTTTTAAAAAAAATTATAGGTGAAAAATTTTATAATTATAAAAGTAGATATCTGTACCTCATATTTTTAATAGCAGACCTCTGATCCGTAAAAATAAGTACTCTTTCAAGTTATATTTATCATTTAAATTTAAAAAATAAGTATTTTTATTATTTATATAATTCAAATTTTAAATCTTGTTTTATATTCATCTTTTATTACTGAATCGGAGTTTAATTCAAACTAATAATAAGATTGTGTTCTATTGAATTAATTTTATTAAAAAAAATTGCAGAATTTTCTCTAATAAACAGACAAAATCATGTAAAAAATATTTGACAAATGAGTGATCACTCAATATTCCATGCTTAATTTTCTATTAAAAAATTCATTGAATGAAAACTGAGGCAATTTTGATGCATGAACATGCATGCTTTTATTGCTTGCCTTCAAATATAAATAAATAAATATGTTAATAATAAAAACACATGCTAACAAATCAATACAAAGAAAGTAGAAATTTGCTGCCATCACAAGAAGATTATAAGAATGTGTTTGGTGTAGACTTTTTTGTACATGACAAACTGGTTTATATTTATTTTAATTATATCACTACTGATTACAAGACCAAACAAAGCATGCAGTTTCGTTTCAATTTAATTTGGCCTCTTCACATTTGTTTTATTCAATTAATATATTTTTTTTCTATCTTCCTACTATTCTGTGCCTGCTCGATCCTTGTGATTATGTGTCGGCTACAAGATCCAAATCTTCTTTAAAAAAAATAAAAAAATCTATGATTACATATGTATGATAAAACTCAAAATTTCATGACAGTATAATTCGTTATTTAATTTTTTAAAATTTAAAATATATATAGTGATTAATTTCAACAGATCTCGATAATTATTGATATTATAATTATATTTTTTTTTAAAAATAATATTAATTTTAAATATTAATTAAAAAAATAAAAATTTTATTCTTCTTTAGATTTTAATTCCTGTATAATTTTACTTTATCTAATTTTTTTTATTTATTGTTAGACACGAATATATATACTCACAGAAAAATATATAATATTATTATCAGATTGCTTTGGTATTGAATATTCGTATTATAATTTAACTAATTTAATCATGACCAAAAACGCAAACCGCAGTGTTCTTTGACCAACTATAATTGCAATTGATACTTCACAATCTCCGAATATGATGAGTAAGGTTTTTTTTTTTTTTCCATATAATTAATTGCCAATAAAACATATTTGGTTATGATGGTTTTGAAGAACTTGTCGTGATACTTTATATAATAATTAACTTTCATATAATTATAAAAAAATTATGATCCTAATTTATACCAGTTATAAATAAGAATAAATTTCATATTGTAATAAATTATATTTTTTCTAAATCTCATATTAAGAAAATTTACCTTCACATAGTAATAATTATTTGTATATTATAAAAAATATGTACTATATTATGTTAAAGATTTAAGATGGAATAAATATTTTTCTAAAGTTGTTTGGGACAATTATTTATTCTTTAGAATCGTTACCATATATATTTAAACTTGCGGGTACATAATAATTTATCAATATGGACACCTTCTTGTTGAAACCAAAATATTTGTAGCTTTTCAAATATATTTAGAGCTTCTTGGCACATAAATTTTTGTATTTTCGTACTATTATCCTGAGGATTATCTCATTCCTCTTCTTGTCTAAATGCAACAATGATTTTTGTAGTACATATTTTACCTATATACCACTTGCATTAAGGATAACAAAACCAAAACAATAATTTTTATAATTACACCTCTATTGAGTTATAATCTCCTTAAAGTAATAAAATTAGTTTGGTCATAATATTATAACTATATAGAGGTTTTACTCTATCTATATATATATATATATATATATATATATATATATATATATGTAAATTACTATACTTTTAATTGGAAGAATTATATCCATACAATTTAATTGTCCCAAAAACTAGTTAAAAAAGAATTATCTCAAAAGCTCTTATATTTTAAGTTTTGTATATCTAATAATTAACAGTGACTTTATATATTATTATTATAAGTGGTCACGTATATACCACCAAAAAAAAAAAAAAGAGAGAAAACTTTTAATAATCAACAGTCGGTCTATATATTATTATTATAAGTGGTCACGTATATGGAAACTGCAATCTATCTCATGCACGTTTTTGCATGCCTAACTTTTCATTAAATGAATTGTTAGGTTTGCAAAGGACACAATCAAATCATGAAGTGTAGCGGTGGTGGTGGATTTATTTAATTATATAAACACACACGATATGATCCATCCATGAAAAGCACATACTTCTTACTTATTAATTAGATCGATTGTGACTTTATTTGCGTTTGTAGTGTCGCACAACTTGAGGCCCCATCAATTAATTATCATATATATGTAGTCTCTTTTTTTTTTAACTAAAATTTAATTGAATTCAACATTTATATTGAAAGATATATAATGGTAAGATGGAGATGAATATATTGTATTACCAACTTTTAAAAATTTTATGATATATTAATATTATTAATAATAAATAATTATAATATCATCCAATGTTGTTCGGTAGTAAAGAAATTCATTCATTCTGATAATCTCTCAGATTCAGCGATTTTATTTACTTTTTATTCTCTATTTTGTTACCTCTATTAAATGTGTAACATCAATATTACTATATGGGTAAAAGCTTGGATCGTGATTAGAAGAAGATTCAATTTTTTGTTTTCCAAAAAATATATGTTTGTTTGTTATATATAGTATATAATAGTAGGCTCTACCATCAATGAACAACATTTGTGGAAGAAAATAAGGGACTAGTTTGCAGTTGGGTTGACAATGAATGATGGGTCATTTCTTTCTTTAAATTCATTAACCATATAAAAAAGGAAATTGCAAGAACAGAGAAATATATAGAAGCATATCATAGGAGTAGAGAGCTAGTCTATATATATATAAAAGAAAAACTAAAAAAAAGTAATTTTTTGGAAACAGATTTCAATAATTTGTTTATTAACTTTCTCCAGCATACATACATAAATTAAATTGTATATATACACTCATGAAAAGTTGCTTTCATTCTGCAGAGAAATCCAATTGAAGTTTGACAAAAGTTATTTTAATTATATGTATTAATTAGTTAATTAATAAAATGTATCATAATTGTCCTCTCTTTGTATGAACAAAAACTAATGTTAATTTCTGGCTGCTTTTATTAAAAAAATATAATAAATAAAATCCAAGTGTTGAAAACAATGCCTTGAGTTCATGAAACCCTAGCTAGCTACTACAATATTCAAAATCTGTGTGAAAAGCATCTTTTTTATTATTTAAAACTATTTAAATATTCAGTTTCTCTATTTTTCAAAATGCTTCAGATTTGGTGGTCCAATCAATTTTTTTTTTTTTTTTTATGTTACCTAATAATTTCAATTTGTTTAATTTTTTTTTTTGTTAAAAATTTGTTAGGTATAAATTAACATATCATGATTCATGATCATCATATCTCTGTGCATCTTTGATTAATTTTCTTTTATATTTATTTGTGTTTGTAGACATATATTAATTGATAGTGATACTGCTACCAACCTTTTTTCTTTTTGAAAAAATAATTTTATGCATCTAATTAATTTATATTATTATCTAACTTGTAGAATATAAATTACAACTACTTTCTGACTAATCACCTATATTATTATCTCTTAATTAAAAAATTCCAAATTGAACTCTGAAAATCACATATTATTTAATTATCATTAATATTGTTATTGGATCCAGAATTTGTGTTAGAAAAGCCTAACGTTACGAAATTAATCATGATTGTCATCAGTGGTACATTGGTAAGGCAACTGATTTTCCAATTTATAATTATAAAAATCCAAAAATCTTATTTTAAAATATAATGGTTTCCATATTTATTGAGTATTCATGGCTCTTGCAGTAAAATAAGAGATTTTTCCCAAAACAAATAAAATAAAATAGAGGTTTAGGGCATTAGGCATCGATTGATCTGCTCGCATTAATTTTACAAAAATAGTAATAATAATAATATATCGTTGTAATTTTTTTTTTTTCTATGTGAAAATAGCTTTTTAGTTTAATATCACACGTTTCACATATGAAAAATATTGAAATAAAATCTATAATTTTAGTATACGAGTGATCTAAATTTTAGAACTAATTTGGGATTCATGTGATTTTTTTATTTATACGAAAGAAATGCGTTCTCACTACTCCTTCAAAAAATTTGACTAATTTTTATTGACCAAATCATCAACAAATTGTCCTTTTATGCCATTGCATACATACGTGCTTGAAATTCCGAGAACTTTTAACACCAAGTCAATTTCAATGAGAACTAATTACCACCACCTTCCTTAAAATTAATTGTATCTTCTCCACCATAAGTTTAGTGGTTATTTATCAGAGTAGATATTGTTGTTGTTTAAGCATGCAATTAACATGATATATATATGTATATACGAAAATTCCCAAATGCAAGAGCTTTGTAAGAATACAAAACTGAATTGTAAAAATTATATATAAAAATGCTCAAATGAGAGTCTTGTAATGTCGGCTGTGTTATGAAACGTGATGAAGAGACGTGAACAAAAATATTAGTATCTTAATCATGATAAAGTAAAAGAAGGAAGATTATAGTCATTTTTCAGATTGTTTCAACACTTGGGTGACTACAATTGAACCACGTTTTACTTCTGTTGTTTTTCCATATTCAAAAACTACTTTTTACCACAACAATATCTTTTCTTTTTTGAAAGGAAACAGTATCTTTTCACTTGTGTACAGATTCAATGGTTTTGTCGACATTTTTGTTGGGTCCTACTTGTTTCTTTGAACAATGCATAGATGGTATAGATTTGATATAAACATATAACAATTAACAAGAATATGCTAAAAAGAAGTAGAATGATATGTGGCTTTTCACATGTATTTTGTTGGGGCAAGCCTTGAAAGGGGTCAAAAGAAAATAATAATAAAGTGGGTGTTTTTTGAACAATGCCCCCCATAATGCCAACTATATTCTTTGACTATTATTTTTCAAACTTTGGTAGATTTTTAGAAACTAATTTAAATAAAAAAAACAAACTAGTAAATTATAGAGGCTACTAGTATTGAAAAAGGAGTTTGCTTTTCTTTTTTTGCTTTCGAAATTCACGTGAGACTACCGTTCTTGTGTTTAATAAAAGCAACTTCTTCAATACAAAGAAGCTTGTTGTTGGGAAGAGATTCTGAATTTTTTTTTTCTTTCTCTTTTTTGACTGTACTTTTTAAATATTGCGGCCCAGCTCAGTAATTATTCTCGTTCATTCATTTTTTGAGTTATTTTTGTAAATATTTTTTTATTAATATATATATATATTTTTTTTCTTTAGGAAAATGAATTATTTATTGTAAGTAGTTGAGCTAATTAAAATAACTTGAAAAAAAGGAAAAATTAAAAGATCGTGCCACAAAAAATGTAAAGGAGATGATAAAGTTAGGTGTGCTATATAAACAACGACAATTTTATGAGTTCTGTGAGTAATACGGTGCATGCACCAAAACATAGAAAAATAAATATATAACCAAAAATAATTTAAAATTTTTTTCAGATAAAAATATGTATTTTCTCATAATTAAATATATTTAATTGTAATAAAAATGAGAATAAGCTCAGGAGATTAAATTTTTTTTTTTTTAAGAAAAAGAGAATTTTTTTGGGATAAAAAGTTGATTTTTTTTTTTTAAAAAAAAAATGAAATTAGTGACAAGGAGGAGTAGACAATGTGGAGTTTTACAGGGCAAGGGATTCGGTCTTGAAGAGGTGACGGAGTCAACCCGTTTTAGTAGGTCCGAACAGAACCGATCCTACGTGTCAAAAAGTCAAAGTTTTCCAGGTGAGAAGGGGAGGAGTGGTGGCCCCACCACTCAGTGGTCACTAAGTGGGACCACAAGGTCCCAGTAATACCGTTGACTCAGACTGCTCTTTTTCAATCTCAGCCTCAGGCGCCGGGCCAATTGGGGCGGTGAATTTTTGGAACGCGTCATTCTCCACGCTCCTCTTTTATTTTTAATTTTTATTTATTTATTTCATGACGTACGAGTTTGGCCTCGTTGGACTTCATTTTCTCTCTCCCTCTCCAGAGTTGGGTCCACTCTGGATGGTCCCACCCTCACCTTTCTCTCTTTTTATGATCCCTATAATGTCAGCTACTTGTGTTTGTGAGAGAGAGTTGTATTAAATGTCATGCCTAATTATGGTAATGTTAATTGTCATGCAAGAAAGTAAACAAATTTTGTTGAACACTTTATATTTAAAATAAGGAAAACTTCAATTTAAACCCTAGTTTTTAATAAAATATTAATTTTTTACTTATATTTATTCGTATGGTCCCTAACATTTTATAAATAAATCAAATTGGTCCTTTAACCAACTATTTGACAGTATATTTAATAGTCAATCATCACTATTTAACAATTTTACCCTTAAAAAATTAATAAAATTACAGTTTGACATTCCAATTAAAATATAATATAAATAAATAAAATAATATTAAATTAAATTATGTTATTAAAAAAAGTAATATTTAAAAAAATAAATAATAAAAAAGGTTAAAAATTGCTAAAAAAATAAAAATAAATAAAATTGAGAATTAAATTTTATTCTTTAATTTTTTTAAATGTTAATTTTTATAATAAAATAACTTAATTTAGATTTTTTTAATTCTCCATTTTTTAATTTTATAAATGTTAATTTTTCCTAATAAAATAACTTAATTTGAATATTTTTTAATAAGTTTTATATTTTTAAGCTTTTATAATTTAGTTTACTATTATTTTATTAATTTTTTCTATTTAATTATTTTTATTATATTTTAATTAGAAGATAAAATTATAATTCTATTAATTGAATTCTTTAAGGGCAAAATTATTTTTTAAAAAATTTTGTGATGGTTGACCATCAAAAAGTTGGTCAGAAGGACCAACTTGATCTATTTAGGAAACGTCAGATCACGCTAACCAAATAGAAAACGTAAGTAAAAAAATGATGTTTCATCAAAAAATAGGAACTAAATTGAAGTTATCCCTTAAAATAATAATAATTTTAAAAGTTATATATTCAATCTAAATCAAATTTATATTAACTAATTGATAAATTTGAGGATCGAATTTAAATTGTATATTTTTAGTCTTGATAAATTAAAAATTAATTTTAATTCTCTATAAAATCAATAATCTAATTCAATTAATTTTATTTAAATTTGAATTGAAATAGATCACTTAAAGATAAATTAACAAACTTACAAATCAATATATTATTAAAACTAATTGAATTTTTACTGTTTATAACATATAAGAGCTTGAGGTTTTAAAAATAAAAATAAAAATAAAATGAGTGTAAAATGAGTAAATTTTTAATGTATCGAGTTACATGACAATTATGTATTATATTTTCAATTATAGAATAAACCACTAATTACTAATTAGTGTACCCGATGCCTGTAAGGCTGGAAGACTTACTCGGGTAAAATAAGCCAATTGGAGTGTGGGGAGTGTGTGGTGTGTGTGCATGTAATGATATTCATTTTCCTAGTCCCCGTACAAAATCCCTCCATTTTCCTCTCCGATCCAAATCTAATATAAAAAAGAAAAGAAAAGAAAAAAAAAAGAGTAATTACTAGTAGTACTGTTTGGTCTTCTTCTAAAGTCTCAACCTCCCACCCTTTATTATTGCCGAGTCCATTGCACCGTCTAAAAGACTTCACTCTCCCTCCATCTCTCTCTCTCTCTTCTTCTTCTTATTCTTCTTCTTCATTTATGGCCAAAGGAAGTGGACTTTCCATTGATAATAATTCAGATCATCACCACTTCTTTCCTCTTCACAACCCAACTGTCCTCAATTCTTTTCCTGAAGATCACCCCATCAACAACAACAAGTGGATCAAACTCGGTGCTGCTGCGGTGAAAATGGATTCCAAGGCTCCACCACCCACTATCCAGTTCCCTGTTTATAACTTCAACCACCGTTCTTCTCATGACGATCGTCAGGATTCTCCCCGGCCGTCTCATGATGACGATGATGATAAGCGGACGGTCGTTGATGAGATGGACTTTTTCGCAGACAAAAACGATGATGTCAAGCCCCCCGGCACGGCCACCGCCAACAACTTTAACGCCGATTTTAAAAATAACGACTCCGGTGAACCCACCACTGGTTTGGAGTTCAACGTCAACGTAAGTCCAGTTGTCCGATCGTTTCGATCATTTATTTTTATTGATCATTCATTGAATTTTGTTTTTTTATTTGTCTTGGGGTTTGAATTTTATAGACTGGATTGAATCTTCTCACCACAAACACTAGTAGTGATCAGTCCATGGTTGATGATGGAATATCAACGAACATGGAAGATAGAAAAACTAAAAATGAGGTAAAAAAATGATTTTTTGTTTGTTTGTTTTAATTATCATGTTTGATTCATTTTTGAGTTGGTAACTGATTTTAGATTGCTGTGTTGTGTTTTTATTAGTTCGCAGTTCTTCGAGCTGAGCTTGATCGAATGAATGCAGAAAATCAAAGATTGAGACAAAAGTTAAACGACCTTACAAACAATTACAATATTCTGCAGATGCATTTGGTGACACTTAGACAGGATCAAAAAGTCGAAAACAATGAAGAACAAGTGGAAGACAAGAAACCAATTGGAGGAATTGTGGCGCCAAGACAGTTTATAGATCTTGGATTGGCTGCTAACAGTATTAATAATACAGCTGATGTTTCGGACGAGCCTTCGCTTTCTTCATCAGAAGGAAGAAGCAGCCATGACCGTACAGGATCACCGATGAATAATGGAAATAATGATGAGAGTGTCTTGTTTGATCAAGATAAGAAGGAGTTTGTCAGGAGAGAGGACAGCCCAGATCAAGGTTATGGGGCAAATAAGGTTCCCAAATTCAATTCTTCACCGAAAAATACTGATCAAACGGAGGCCACGATGAGGAAGGCACGTGTATCAGTCAGGGCTCGGTCAGAGGCACCTATGGTACGTAATTGGATTGAATTAGAAAGGATTTGTTGATTCTTAAAGTTGATTAGAATTTTTGTTGTGTTTTGATCAATGAATTAGATCGGATTTAATTATTCTGAATTCGTTAAAGTTGATTAGAATTTTGTTTATCTTTAGATCAATGATGGATGTCAATGGAGAAAATATGGACAAAAAATGGCCAAGGGAAATCCATGTCCTCGGGCATACTATCGATGTACCATGGCTGCTGGTTGCCCAGTTAGAAAACAAGTATGTTTTTCACTTATCTCTTAATTTTCTATAGTTGGAATCAATTCCATAAGCTAGTTTTCCAAAAAAATTACTTTAGAGGTGTTTGATAAAAGTACTATTTTTGTTCTTTTTAAGGCATTAATAAACTTTAATATTCTAAACAGGTACAAAGATGTGCAGAAGATAAAACAATTCTAATCACAACATATGAAGGCAACCACAACCACCCTTTGCCTCCGGCAGCTATGGCAATGGCATCCACCACGTCATCCGCGGCTAGGCTGCTGCTATCTGGTTCAATGTCGAGCGCTGACGGACTAATGAACCCGAATTTCCTAGCAAGAACTCTGCTTCCATGCTCCTCTAGCATGGCCACTATATCAGCCTCAGCCCCATTCCCTACTGTTACATTAGACCTCACACAGACCCCAAATCCCTTGCAACTCCAAAGGTCACCAAACCAATTCCATGTCCCATTTGGTACAAACCCACCACACAATTTTGGCAATGCCCCGGCCACTGCTTCATTGCTGCCTCAGATTTTTGGGCAGGCACTTTATAACCAGTCAAAGTTTTCTGGCCTACAAATGTCTCAAGACATGGACCCTGCTCAATTGGGTCACCACCACCAGTCCCAAGCAATGCACCAGAACAACTCATTGGCTGATAGTGTGAGTGCCGCCACCGCTGCCATTGCGGCCGATCCCAACTTCACCGCCGCCCTAGCCGCAGCAATCACTTCTATCATGGGTGGTGCTCATCCTAATAGCATTGCCAATAATAACACCAACCTTCCAACAACCACCACCACCACCAACACAAATAGCAATGCCAATTTTACTACAAGTAACAGCAATAGCAATGGCAAGTTTTCCGGTGAATTAAACTGAAGTTGCTATTGAAATTTTCTTTTCTTTTCTTTAAATTTTTTATTTTTTATTTTTATTTTTTGGATAAAAGAAACTATAGTCATACATGTTCAAGTTCTTTCTGTTTTTTAGAATAGGATTAAGTATAGTTTCTTTATTCGTGTTTTCTTTGAATAATACCAAATTGTTAGTCAATACAAAGTCCAAAAAAATGTGAACAAGAATTGGAAAAAAAAAAAAAAATTATAATGCATATCAGATTATTATTATTATTACAATTGTATGATCGAAAATGGAAGAATTGTTGCATCATTTCTATATTTTAATAGTAAATATTATATGTATAATAGCGCGATATGCTAAATATGAAATCAAATAAGAAAGAAAATAATAAATGAAAAGATAAAATGGAAGATCACTATACGAATTTATGGTTGGATATGTCAAACAAGATAATAAGAGTCAAAAAAAGCGGTTAAAAGAAAGGATGAGATTTATTTAGACACGTAATAAAATATAGTAAAATTAGTTAAAAGAAAGGATGGGATTTATTTAGACACGTAATGAGATATAATAAGATTAGTTTAATAGATGTTGTATTAACTAATCCAAAGAATAATATGAAATATCATCAAATAAGGAATTTTATAAAAAAAAATACAATCTGATCCAATACAATGTAGCAAACGAGTCCTAAAGAATAATGGAAGCAGAGGTAGAGAAAAAGGTAGACTTTACTTTTTTTTTTTTTTTTTTTTGGCAAAAAAGGTAGACTTTACTCGCAAGACAGTGTACATTTATTTTCAATAACATATCCAAACTTCTGATTTTTTTTTTCTCTGTATATCAATTCAATGCATTGTAATCGCGTGTTAATATTCACCTTTTAAAATTAAATATTTATCTTTTTCTCTAAAAAGTTGTTTTTCTTAATGTGTTTCTAACCAAAAAAAAAAAAGAAAAAAAACTTTATGAATAATATCTAGATCAGTTCGTATTGAAAAACACAAGAATTATATATAAAAATTATATTGAAATAGATAATATTAGTGTTTTCTCTAATAAGTTCTTCGCTGTTTTTTCTTCTTGTTTCTTTTTTGCTGGTCTCTCTATCTTGGCTTGACTTCATTTTCTGGTCAAGATTACTGGGTCTATAGTGCTTATTTGTTTGTGCATATTTTTTTAAAAAATATTTAAGAGAATTTTAATATTATAGTAAAATAAAGTCACAATAGAACAAAATTTGGAGTTATTGAGATAATGTTTTGTAGCAATAAATTGTAAAGGCAAGTTGTGTGCATGGTGCCAAAGCTGAGTCCAAAAGATGGCATGGAGAAAATGAACTTAGTTAGGCAGTTTTGGACCCATCATTAATAGCCCAATATGCCCACAAAAGTTTAGTTTTTCTTGTAGAGTAACCACTGACCACCGACCTAGACCTATAGAATATTAGCCTCGTGACCTTTATTCATATTTATTTTTATGTATAAAATTATTACTGTCCAGTATACTTGACGGTAAATGGTTCGTTTTCACCCTAGTAATATTTTAGGTTCAAATCGTTTCATTACAGGTATTATTATATATAATAAAAATTTATATATAAAAAGAAATGGGTTTTTGATGCAATATATTAAACAACTAGAATATGAAAGAAAAGCATTAGTTTCAGTTTTTTTTTTTTCCTTTCTATAAAGTCAAATTTAAATTTCATGTGATAATTCTTTCAGAAATTTTTTTTTCTATCATGATTTTGAAATTTTTGCTTGTAAATGTAAATAAATATTTTTTTTCATTTTTTGTAAATATTAGTAACAAACAAATTGAGGTCTAGATGGATTGTAGAGACTATATTATTAACAAAATCCATATGTTCAAAAATAAATTTCATTTTTTTTTATTGCATAAATTTCATTTTCATGTTCTGCTATTTATAGTAGGCAAAATTCATTTTGATTTTTACAGTTTTTTCCAAATATTACTTTTTAACCGATATTTTTTTTTTACTCGCGTAGTTGTAACTTTTTAAAATCCATCATTTTAGTCATTCTAACCAAATTTTTAACAGTTAAATATGATAAAATATACACATTGACCATTTTACCCTTAATTTTAAATAATTAAGTTAAAAATATGAATTTACTTTTTAACCAATATTTTTTTTTAACTCGCGTAGTCTCTCTTTTTAAACTTTATCATTTTAGTCATTCTAATCAAATTTTTGACAGTCAAATATAACAGAATATATTTATTGACTATTTTACCCTTAACTTTAAATAATTAAGTTAAAAATATAAATTTACCCTTTATTTTTTAAAATTTAACAAATTAACCTTAACTTATACATTTAATAAGAATGTAACATGTGATAAAAAAAAATTATAAAATACATAAAAATTATAAGAAAAGTCTTTAAATATTAAAAATAAAAAATTAATTAATTAACAATAAAATTTAAAAAATTTAATAAGTAAATAAATCAGTACAATAATAACTAATTTATGAAAATTCAATAATTCAAAATAACACTTCAAATAATATTAAAAAATAAAAAATAAATTTTATATATGAAAATAAATTATAATTAATTTAAAATTTAAAATAAAATAAATTATTAAAGTAATAAAAATTTAAGAATTTTAAAAATATCAGGAAAGGAGATATTATTATTTTTAAAAATTATAAAGTTTTCTATTTTTAAAAATTATTTTTTTCTATTTTTTATTTTTCATTTGTTATTATTTTATTTTAGTATTTAATTTTTATTTAATAATCTTTATTTATTTTTTACCTTAATTTTTATTTTTGTATCCAAAGACTAAAATACTTCTAACACCATTAAATTTGATTAACTATTAATTAATAAAAAAATTAAAATAATAAATTTTTAAAAAGTTAGGAACCGCACAAACTTAAAAAAGGAAATATCAATAAAAAAAATAATTTTAAAAAAATTAGGGCTAAAATAATTTTTGCCCATTTATAATCTATTCACATGTCTATTTTTCTATTTTATAAAATTGACAACAACCTCTCGTTAATTTTACAAAAAATTATAAGGTTCTTTTAACATTTATAAAACGTTATAAATTCACAATCATCTATCAAAAAAAAAAAATAACAATAATGGCATTTTCTATGATTTATTAAACTTACTTCTAATTTTTTTTTAAAAAAATATACATTAAAACCACCTCTTAACTCGGGCTGTTTTGCTAAACCAAAATGTGGGTATTTATAAATTTAAATTATTAAAATTATTGTACTCATAAACTAATTAAATATGACTAATGTCATAATATTATATGAAGAAGATCTATTATTTATGTAAAACTGGCCTGTGCACACTCTTTCATGTTGTTATTATTTTAGGAATCAACCTAAACATATGATCCTTCTATATATCATTATCACCCCTCTCCCTATTAGTCGAGTTTATTTATTTCTATTTAGTACTACTTTTGTGTTAGAAATCAAGAAAGTTGTATAAAATCCAACAAGTCACCTTTATATGTGTACTCTACCTCTTTATAAATATTATCTTTATCTTGTTTGCTTTAAAAAGGAGAATGTGAGAAAAAAATGAGGAGACTTGATATATTTTGATTCAATATTTTATAGTGTTTTAATAGAAATTAGAGTTTTAAAAGGGTATTTTTTTAAAAAATATTTTGGAAAACAAAAAGAGACAGGTTATTATTTTTATGAAAAATGTGTACCTAAATAAGGGTTGGTACGATTTAAAAAATAATAATAAGATTTGATGCTACTTGTAATTTCAATGGGTCTGTTCTGGACATATGTGGTTTACGAAAAAGCCCACTAAGTTGTTTGATCATCACTACAATCCAAAGCAAAATCCAACGGCTCAAATTAAAGTCTCCATCAACTTCCTTTTTAAAAAAGTTGACTTGTAGTTGGGCAACAGAATGGTAGGAAAACATATTACCCTATTACCACTGACGACGTGTCACTCATGCAACACGCCACATCATCGAACACCGTAGGATACAAAAAGCTTAAAAATCCTATCAACGGTCAAAACTGTTAGCGAACACGGAACATCTACTCCCGAAACGTATCAACAGTCTCTCTCTTTCTCTCTCTTCGTTTTGTACTCTTCGAATCCGCTTTCTCGGTTCCGTCAATTCAACTTCTCTGCTCGCTCGATCAAACACTACTCAGGTAGGGAGTCTCATAGCTCTTTTTTTTTTTTTTTTAATCAAAATAATAATAATAATAATAATAAAATGAAATATATTATGCTAATAATTGTTCGTGTAATTTTGTAGTGGTATTTAAAAATCTTCTATTGATCAGTTCTGTTGCTAAAAAAGAAGAAGAAGGTGATCTGTTAAATTTCGTTTATGTTAGAAGTTAGGATATTTGAAACTTTTTTAAACTGTGATGTTGTTAGATTTTAGTTAAACTTATATTTGTGGTTTGTTGTCAAATGTTTTAAGTGGAAAATGTTGAGAGTCGTTTAAGATGATTATAGAAATATTAGGCTGCTTTTAGCAATTTTAATTTTACATGTGGTTTCATGTGTCGATGTTAGATTATAGGTTCCTGCTGATTTTTTGTTTGTGTTGATGACCTTGCCGCGTAGCGTGTGCTAAATTCATGCTTGGTGGTTATGTAGTTTGTTTGTTTTGGTGGTGGATGAGAATGTAGAAGAAAATGAAAAGAATGTGCTTTGAATCTAATTTGTTATGTTGTGTGTTTAGTTTAAATATGAAAAAGAATGTTCATGATCAAATCAAGCTGTGTAACTGTATTGATTCGTACTAATTTAAGATTAAAGTCCGTAGAGAACTATGTCATGATAACAGATGGAATTTTAAGCGCTTCTTCTTTGTTTCAACATGTCGTTTACATACATACACAGTTTATGATTTCGCTTTATCATGAATTTTCTCAAGGTTGGGTGCCTCTTATGAATGATTTCGCAGTTGTCAACATGGGGACAAAATTCAGGGCCATCTGGGTAGCTCTTTTCCTCTCGTTCCTTTTGTCCCCTACGGCCTTTTCTTTACCCAAGGATGGGTTGGTAAGAATAGGGCTGAAAAAGAAGAAGTTGGATCAAATCAACCGGCTTAGTGGACAGATTAACTCTAACGAAGGCGAAGCAATAAGAGCACCTATCAGAAAGTATCATCTCCGTGGCAATCTGGGAGATTCTGACACTGATATTGTTTCACTGAAGAACTATATGGATGCACAGTATTTTGGTGAGATTGGTATTGGCACACCTTCCCAAACATTCACTGTGATATTTGACACAGGAAGTTCTAACCTTTGGGTACCCTCTTCAAAGTGTTATTTCTCAGTAAGCCTCCTTAACCTTCACTTGAGTTATTTAGGAATCTCTGCTTGGGAGATTTTTACTGCTAGTTGGTTGGAAAGAAAAGAATATATAATCTTCCATTGGGTGCAGGTTGCTTGCTACTTCCACTCCAAGTACAAGTCCACCCATTCAAGTACCTACAATAAGAACGGTATGATCCTTTTCTCTGATTAACAAAGTTTGCTTTCTATTAGATTGTCATTCACTCATTCACTCATTCCATTTTACTCTTTCTCTAACCCAGTCTGTTCACTTTTATCAGTCAGAACCTTTTAGACAATTTGGATGTATTATTATGACCGTGCCCAGACTGAAGATGGATGTTATACACCCATCTCATAGTAGAATGCTAAATCAGTGTCTACTGACTGTCTGTTTTTATCAAATAAATGGTTTATATGCTAATTATAACATAGTTTATAGTTTTTATACCTTAAAATTTCTTATTTATCATAGTTCTTAAGTTGTGTGTTTTGATGTATTCTTTCTTGCAACCAGAAATACATGCATAGGTACATGTATACATGTGAAGATCTACACATATATTTGTTGATATGATCGAATCTATAAGGCATTGATATATGTATTGGTGACAACTGTGTGAAATAACCATTAACTATTTTCATCACTATTTTTCCTTCTATCATATGATATGAACATGAGGGGCAATGAAAGGAAAAAAGAAGATTAGGGGTGCATGCATTCCTGAAACCTTCAATAGGTTCTTTGCTATTATTGGTTGAATTGTCTTGAGGTGAGTCATGGTCTCAATATTGATGCAGGGACATCTGCTGCGATCCAATATGGAACTGGAGCAATTTCTGGTTTCTTCAGCGAGGACAATGTCAAAGTTGGTGATCTTGTTGTTAAGAATCAGGTTAACACAGCAAGATGTCCTCTTTTGTGGTCTTCAATTCAGTATTGTTGTTTGAAATTTACATATGCTATTTACCATTAGGATTTCATTGAGGCAACCAAAGAGGGTAGCATCACATTTTTAGCAGCAAAGTTTGATGGTATACTTGGGCTTGGATATCAAGAGATCTCAGTTGGAAATGCTGTGCCTGTGTGGTGAGTAATGTATCACAGTTTTTGACATCCCGGCAACTTCATGTTTGAAACATAAATTTTCTTGATTAAGTGTGTGCTTTGTTTACTACTTTAAATGACTCAAAGAAATTTCTGTTTTTGGCTAAATTATTTTTTTAATTGAATATATTTGTGCATTCCTACAGGTATAATATGGTTAATCAAGGCCTTGTTAAAGAACCAGTGTTTTCATTTTGGTTAAACCGTAATACTGAAGGGGAAGAAGGGGGAGAAATTGTGTTTGGTGGGGTCGACTCTGATCATTTTAAGGGTGAACACACATATGTTCCCGTAACTCATAAAGGCTATTGGCAGGTTGGTTATCAAAACTTTTTATCTTAGGTAACCGGGCTTTATAATATACATTATCTAGTTTCTCTTTTAATTTGGTTCTTTTTTTTTGTGGCAGTTTGAAATGGGTGATGTCATGATCGATGGTGAAACTACTGGTAGTTATACAGAACTTGTTCTTGTAACCCTTTCATATGCTTAATCTTTTTCCCTTTTTGTTTTCAGTTGTGCTTGAAATTATCTAAGAGAGAATACTATTTCAGGATATTGTTCTGATGGTTGTAAAGCAATTGCTGATTCTGGAACCTCATTGTTGGCGGGCCCAACAGTATGTATTGTTAACAGTAAAGATGTTAATTTTCCCTTTTTAGTTGGGGCTGTGCAGGATTAGAAATATATTTTGAATTTTGAAAGGTTCCTACCAAATACAGATATAATTGTGAACTACACATCCCTCCCTCGTTCTCCTACATTTGTGTGTATGATTGGATTGAAATATAAAACACAAAAGTCTGTCATCTTTCATTCTAGCTTCATCATTTGTTGCAGCTGCTTATGATTGACATCACTCTCTTTTTTCAAAATTTCAGACTGTCATTGCTCAAATTAATCATGCCATTGGAGCCTCTGGTGTTATAAGCCAAGAATGCAAGACAGTGGTTGAACAATATGGAAAAACCATATTGGAAATGCTGGTAGCTGAGGTATATTGTAGATGCTTATATTTTCTTTTTGCATCTTGTTTAACAATTAATTATCTTCCATAGGAGTTAATAGATGTGATTAAGAGTCAATGCTACTGGTAACTTTTGTTCTTGGCCAAACCTAATCTTGGAATTCCATATGATGAATTGAGAGGTGCTTTGTTGCTATTTTCATAGACACAACCACAGAAGATATGCTCTCAAGTTGGTCTGTGCACTTTCGATGGCACCCGCGGTGTTAGGTCAGTCTCAACCTACCTTTATTTAGGCATTATAATTAGTAGGTCTTGTTTTGTTAGGGTTGTTATCAACTGCTAAACATCAGTTAGCAACATGAATAAATTCGACTATGTCTTTACAGTATGGGCATTGAGAGCGTGGTAGACAAGTCATCTGATGGTCTGCATGACGCTACGTGTTCTGTTTGTGAGATGGCAGTAATATGGATGCAGAACCGACTCAGAAAAAATCAGACAGAAGCTCAAATCTTGAATTACGTGAATCAGGTGAATTAGCCTCTTGTTCAAATTCATAGGGAAAGTGGCCTTGCAGCAAGCTCATGCACTTAATTGTATTGCAGCTCTGTGACCGCCTGCCCAGTCCAAATGGAGAATCAGCAGTTGAATGTGGCAGTCTATCGTCCATGCCCAATGTTTCCTTCAGCATTGGTGGTAAAGTATTTGATCTTGCACCAGAGCAGGTATGGTCTTATAATCTATTTAGGGCACAAGTTACAGAGTAAAAAAAACAATTAATGCTTTTGTTGCCACCTATAAAGTTTACTATCCACCAATTGCACATGTTTAATTGCACTTGAAGATCTTCCTGATAGGTTTTATAGATTATTGACTGTGTTCATTGAAGCTTCAGTTGATCAAATTTTAAATATCTCTCAACAAAATCAATCATATGTATGTGAACTATTTGCTGATATTTACACTGATACAACAAAATCAACAAAATACTGGAACTGGTTTCATAAAGCCACCTCCAAGTATTTGGGACTAAGGCTTTGACTAGTTTAGTTTACATCATTGAGTTTGTCCATCAAATTTTGTCCCTAAGGATTTTTCTCATTGCTGTAGACATCTATAAGTTGTTAAAGACATCTATAAGTTGTTAAAAGTTTTGAGGCTATGTTGTTAAATTTTTACTGTGTTAATGATTTCTTCTTCGAATTTCCTGGATGGTGGCATCATGATTCAGTATGTTCTTAAAGTGGGAGAGGGAGTTGCAGCACAATGCATTAGTGGATTTATTGCCTTAGATGTGGCCGCTCCTCGTGGTCCCCTCTGGTATTTTTCACTTTCCTATTGTTGCTTATAGCATATTCTTTCTTTTATTTTCTTATTCTTGACAGTATGTGGGTACGGTAATTGGAAATAACTGTGGCTGATGAATTCCTAGCTAGGACTTTAAACTGAACATGTGCAACACACAAGGTTAATGGTGAAAGTTTTGACAGATAAATGGACTCCAAATGCATAAATTAGGAATGCTGATGATTGAATGGTTTTAAACCATGACTATTGGCATTTCAAAATCATTAGAATTTTGTGCAAAATCATACGAAATATGTATATATAGATTATAGCGTTATAATAGCAATTTGTTATTGGCTACCTAGTTTCACTTAGTGGCACATTAAAAAAAATAACATTCAACCTGCTGTTTTGATGAGGAGATTATAAATGCAGTAATCATGATTATTCAATCTATTAAAGTTATTATTAAGTGGTTTTTCAACCTACTTTTACCCGGTCCTGGATGAGGCATTCTAGATACGGTTCTATCTCTCCTCAACTTTTGCATGAAGAGAAACCAAGGGTTATGTGCTTGTCAGCACGAGACTCGCACCATTACACACTAGACAAGAACCTTTGTATTAACGTGGAGGATTCATTTTCCGCTGGGTTTTACTTTCACTTCGCTAGCAACTTTACATAGACATGAGATGCTTTTTAATATTTTAGCTACTCCAATAAGGGCATTAAACCATCTAACATTATTCATGTGATGCAGGATCTTGGGAGATATTTTCATGGGTCGTTACCACACTGTGTTCGACTATGGAAACAACCAGCTTGGATTTGCAGTAGCGGCTTAAATAAAATCCATGTCTAGTTCCAAGTAAACCTCTTATATTTCATTACCAGTGTGTAATATATATCATACGTTAATGTTGTGGTGTTATAAGGGAACAGTGCGGTTGAACTCAGCTTGTAAACTTATATTTGTGAATATATAACATCATGTGCACTCATAAAACATCTGTGTCTAATTGCCAACATAAACTATTTTAACTTTAGCTGTTTAAATCTAATTGCAGACTATTTGGATTTAGTTTGAAATGAAATGCAGTTATTTTGCATAAGTAGTCAGTAGTCTAATATTGTTATTGGGATTTATATTTCCATGCCATTCAAGCTAAATTCATAATATCTAAGCTTACAATTAAATTTCTTAAACAAAAACATCAATTTTCAAACTCTTATTTCTACCAATATCAAATCAAATTGTTAGCAGAGAAAAAAAGGAGCAAAACATTGAAAAAGAAAACTTGGACTATCTTGCTTCAAGTCTGGCATGGTTTTGTGCCCATTAGAAAGCCTGCTGCTAACTAGGTAACAAAGTAACAACAACAATGTTATCATTAAACAAAGCAACAGTCTCTCATTTGTTTGACTAGCAACATTATCCTTGCAAATAAAGCAACGCCCTCTCATTTGCTTGACTAACAACATTACCCATTGCATACAAAGCAACACTCTCTCATTTGTTTGACTAACAACATTACCATTGAAAACAAAGCAACACTCTCTCATTTGTTTGATTTCTTCTCTTTCTTCCCCCAAAAAAGAGCCACTACAAATCAATACCAACCCCCAATAAGTTTCTTTGGACCACCACAATATAAAAATGTGCTACCTCAAACTACCTTCAATACAATTCATATCAATTAACCGGTCATTTTCTTCCTTTTCTTTTTAGGATTCATCTTCTCGAACCATTTACTGTTATATCATCTACTCTTTGTTTAATTTATACTTTTTATACTTAACTGATTTTAAAAACCTAAGAAGATTCGTAGGAGATAATTTATGAGAAATTAATAAACAAATTATTTCTAAATTCAAGTTAATTTTTCCCACTAAAAAAAATTATACATTCAAGTAATATTTGAAATACTATTATACTAAAAGGGTAGGATCGGCAACTCCTAAAATTATATAAATTATTACACAATTAATTAACCTTTAAATTTAATAAATTGAATGGTTGAAATATATTCCTATATTTAATTGCAATCATTTTAATACATTTTAAATATATCTATTTTTTTCCTCTTCCTTTACTTTATTCTCTCTCATTTCTCATAATTAATAAAATATTTAATAATTATTTCTCTTTCTTGTCTCCCACCTTTTATATTTCTATCATATTTTTATACTCTCCTCGCATTTTCTTACAAAAACTTTTAATTTGGTTAAATAAAGTAAAACTATAAATTTACCATTTTAATTAAAATTAGGGCTAAGTTAATCCTATTTTTTAAATTTAAAAAGCAAGAACTTTCATAATTATTTCACTTTTTTGTTTCCCACTTTTTACATTTCTCTCATATTTTTATACACTCCTCACATTTCCTTACCAACTTTTAATTTGGTTAAATAAAGTAAAACCATAAAAGCACTATTTTAATTAAAATCAGGACTAAGTTAGTAATGAATTTTTCTCTTTCAAAAAAGAAAAAAAAAATATTTTATCCATTTTTATTTCTGTAAATTTATAATTTAAATTTTAAAAAGAAAATATTGTATAATTTTATTAAGGTATGATGATTGCTCTTATAACAAGTTAGGATGAGTATCTGAATAAAGAAAGAGTTACCTGAATTAAAATTGTATTTATGGGGATGAACTTTCTCTAAATAGGAGTAAGAAAGATAAGAATGAAAAAAAAAAAAAAAGAAGTAAAACTACTACCCGGAGAGAAAAGAAAGAAAAATAAATTTATAAATAGAAATTCATACAAGATGATAAGTATGAGAAAGAATAGTAAACATAGGGTTCGTTTGGCAGACATGACTTGCTTGGACTGGACTAAATCCTGATAATAGACTGGTCTGTACTAGCTTGGTCTGGACTGGGACCTAAGTTCTAACCCGTGTTTAATGTTATTTTGGACTATTTTTTATTTTATTTTATAAAATTGTAAATATAAAATATCATTGATAGATTTTTTATATGACATTAGTTCAAAATGAAATAACAATCAATTATGACGCTTCAGTTGATTACGTAACTTTCTCCTTAACTTTTAAATACCACTTTGTTCATATTATTTAATATTCGAATATGAAATACAAGGTGCAAACTTACTTGTTGGAGACTCACTTATTATAACATCGCGTGACATAACAAGCACGAGAGGAGCACCCACATTATTGATGTTCAACAATGAGAATGGGTTTTCACCTTCTAACATCAACTCCATTTGCAATGTTGAAAAATTAAAAAAAGAAAAAAAAAAACTGTTCTTGGTTGGCTGGAAATCCAATATTTTGATGGACGGTGGAGATTCAATTTGGAAATTGGACTCTATCAACCAAGAACCAAAAAATAAAAAATAAAAAATAATCTTAGAAGCATATATGCTCCTATGGAACCATAGTTTTTATTATTATTATTAATTTTTTTTTAATATTACCTCTACCGTCCATTAACATTGTTTTAAAAAAATTAATTTTTTTAATTGTATTATTCAATATTCCAACATGAGGAAAAAATGATTGCACAGCTCGGACTCTTTGTGGCATGTGTGAGGAGATAATTAGGGAGGACTGATTAGAGAGAGGACAAAATAAGCTCCATGTATAGTGAAGCACAACCCCCTATTTTTTTGTGGGTCTAAGACTGTTTTGTCTCACTTAAATTAGTCCAATGACACACCAAACATGGGTCTAAGATTCAGTGCAGTCCAGTCCAAGCCAGTCCCATGTATTAAACGAGCCCATAGAGAGAAAAGAGAGAGAAATAATTATTAAATGATTTATTAATTACAAGAGATGGGAGATAATACCGAAAAGAAAAAAAAGGAGAGAGAACACATTTATTTGAAGTGCAATAATGTGATTGCAATTAAATGTATGTGCATCTCAACCATTCAAATTATTGTAATCTAAGAATCAATAAATTTTATAACAATTTGTGTAATTTTTAAGGGCTGATCATGCCCCTATATTAAAAGTCATAAATGTCCACACTATACACTCCACTTCATTCAACACATCATATGTATATCATTTGCTCTCTCTCCCCCCCCCCCCCTCTCTCACTTAGTTTAAAAATAAAAGTTTTCCATCATTTATAGTTAACTTTTACAATTTACACACAAGGTCCTTGTCTTGGTAGTTGGAGGCCTCAAACTCCTACAAGCTACCAAGATTCAACACCTTAATTGTTTTTTTTTTAGTGATGGATGGACCAACCAACTAACTTTACAAAACCTCTTCTTAAGATTAAAGTTTAGTCAAGCTGTTTTGAGTAATTGTAGTACTGATTCGTTCTAATTTAATATTAAAGCTTGTAGAGATCTGTCTCATAATGAGAGACGGGCTTCTTCTTTGTTTTTAACATCTCATTTGTAGATATATATATATATATTTACATGGTTTAGTTTATGAATGATTTCACTGATATCAACATGAGAACAAAATTGATAACCATTTGGGTAGCTGTTTTCGTCTCGCTCGCTTTGTCCCCTAAGGCCTTTTCTTTGCCAAAGGATGGGTTGGTTAGAATAGGTTTGAAAAAGAAGAAGTTGGATCAATTCAGACAGATTAACTATATCAAAAAGTATAATCTGGGAGATTCAGACATTGATATTGTTTCACTGAAGAAGTATATGGATGCACAGTATTATGGTGAGATTGGTATTGGCACACCTTTCCAAACACTGTGATATTTGACACTGGAAGTTCTAAACTTTAGGTACCCTCTTCCAAGTGTTATTTCTCAGTAAACCTCCTTTAAACTTCACTTGAGTTATTTATATAAGAGTCTTTGCTGCTACTAGTTAATTTGTTGGAAAGAAAATAATATACACTACAAAAAAAAAATATTATATTTGCCACGACTTTTTTTACTGCAGATGCTAATCTGTGGTAAATATTAAAATTTTGAATATATTACTGCAGATTTTAAGCCATGTGTCTCATATGTTCCGTGGAAAAAAAGTTTTTGCAACAATTCTCACATGCGGTAAAACTTTTTGCCATGACAGTATTTGCAGCATCTTTAGCCATGGATTATAGCATATTTTCTCCGCGGTAAAAGATCACTTTGTTTGTAGTGATATAATCTTCCAATTGGGTGCAGCTTGCTTGCTACTTCCACTCCAAGTATAAGTCCACCCATTCAAGTTAACAACGGTATCATCTTTTTCTCTTATTAACAAAGTTTGTGTTCCATTAGCTACATTGTCATCTCATTCACTCATTCCATTTTACTCTTTTGTTCACTTTTATATGATCAATAAGAACTTATCAGACATTTGGAAGTATTATTATTAATATTATAACTGATGCCCAGACTGTCGATGGATGGTATGCATCATACTTCCATCTCATAGTAGAATGCTAACTCACTCAGTGTCTACTGATCATTGTCTGTTTTTACCAAATAAATGGTTTATATGAAGGGATATAACTAGAAACTTTATGTTGAGTGCGTTAATATAAATTTTATGTTTATGTTTAAAATTATTTTCTATTTTGTACTAAACAAAAATTTTCTTTGTTTAATGAGCCTAGTTAGGAGGACATAATGAGCCTTACCTCAAATACATACTATATGAAAGAGAAAAAAGAAGAAGTAAAAATAACATACATGTAATGAAAATACAACAAATATTACCGTAGTGGTGCATTACGAAATTTCAAAACATAAAAAATATCTATTAGTGATTATGAATCAATAATATCAGCAAGTTCCCTCTCAATGTAGATGACTATACAATTTGTAAGAAAGTCGTCATCCATCTTATTTTAAAGAGATGATTTGACAAGTTTCATAACTAAAAATGCACATTCTGTACTTGTAACATCCCAAATTTCGAGTAATTATATATATGAGATCAGTAATACAGATACAGTAAATTTTGAACATGTGAGATAAGTTACATAGGAAAATGAAGAGATTATAAGGCAGTAATCTTTACAGTTGTTTAAATACGGTAAATTTCGAGGACGAAATTTCTTAAGAGGGGAAGAATTGTAACATCCCAAATTTCGAGTAATTAATTTTGAATATGTGAAAATAAATTTTGAGAATTGAGGGGTGTAAATGTAATTAAAAGTATGTTTATTTTATGGTTTCCAAGTGGACCAAATTGAACGGTCGAAAACGATGCACGAAGAGAGAGTGAAAAACTGAGACAGTGAGCATCGCGACCTGGCCATCGCGACCACAGATCGCGATGAGCTGCTCGTGATGAAGAATGTTGATTCTTGGCAGTGAGCACCGCGACCAGTCACCGCGACCACAGATCGTGATGACTGGCTCGCGATGAAAAAGTGAAAATCCTGGCAGTGAGCATCGCGACCACTAGCGCGACCAAAGCACCGCGAGGTGTGCTCGCGATGAAGGCGGTGGAGTTGCTCCAGAGAGCAACGCGACCAGGTCACAGCGACCACAGGTTGCGACGACCGAAATTTTATAAAAAAAATAAGTTATCGCAGAAATCTCCAGAAAACAGAAAACAGAGAAAGCAGAGAGAAAAGAGACCGAGAAAGAAAAAGAAAAGAGAGAGAAGAAGAAGAAGAAGAGAGAGAAGAAAAAGGCCGAAGAAGAAGAAGAGGAGAAAAGAGAAAAGATAAAAGAAAGAAAAAGAAAAGGAAAAAGAAAAGAGAAAAAGGAAAGAGAAAGGGAAAAGGAAATCCAGAAGAAAAACTGTGCGAAAAACGGAAACCAGGTTGGTGTACACTTCTTTTCGAAAATCCTTTTGTGTTTTTGATTTGAATCTAAGTTTATTTGAATATTTTGATGAATATTTGTTTACATGTATTTTTGATTTGAATATTCTGAATATTCTGATTAAATCGATTTTTGATTTACAACGGGTATTTGAAAAGAAATTGTTTGAGAGTTATAATTGTTGATTTCGAAAGAAACGGACAGTTTTGATATGACATGTTATGAAATGTGTGGATTATGTATTTCGAATATTGTTTGAAAATGTGGATTCTTGATTTTTAATTTGAATTGTGAAACTGTTGTTTAATTGGAAAAAAAAAAATAAAAATATATATATATATATATATATATATATATATATATATATATATATATATATATATATATAACGAATGGATGACTGTTATATCTCGCGGGGCAAACCTGGCAAGTCCAGTTTAGGCGAATCCCGGAGATAGCCATTTCACTATATTTATGATTGTTGCATCTCGCGGGGCAAACCTGGCAAGTCCAGTTTAGGCGAATCCCGGAGATAGCCAGTGTACTGATAGTGATGACTGCTGCATCTCGCGGGGCAAACCTGGCTGAATCCAGTTTAGGCGAATCCTGGAGATAGCCAGTGCACTGTATCCCTGACTGTTATATCTCGCGGGGCAAACCTGGTTGAGTCCAGTTTAGCCGAATCCCGGAGATAGATATTGTATTGATATTCCTAACAGTTACATCTCGCGGGGCAAACCTGGCTTAGCCAGTTTAGGCGAATCCCGGAGGTGAACGTTACACTGATGATACAGATATTGAAATGTATGCTGAGGAAATGTTTATATAAATAAAATGTTACAGAATTAAATAAATGCTTATAACAGAATTGAAAACGGAATGTTGTATGCTTTATTGATTGAATTTAGATGTTTTTATAAAACTGTTTGTATATGACTTATTTCAGTAAGAAAGTTAAAGATTAAAATGTTTTTATATGATCGTATTGGAATATTATGCAATGATGAAAATTGAAATGTTTTTATTATGAAATGATATTTGATTTTGATACTTGAGTTAAATGTACACCCACTAGGCATTATTGCTTAGCGCGTCGATGTTATCACGCGTAGGTATCAGAGACACAGGGAGAAATAAAGGATAGAGAAGAAGTAACAGCAGATTGAAGGTCCAGAGTCACAGTTTCTTTTGAGTAGTTACAATTGAATATTATTTGTATATTGTATTTAGTGCAGCATGCATGTACAGAAATCTGTAATGTGACATGTATTTATATGTTTTGTAATATGTGTTTTATGATTTATATTATTTGCAAATGTTTGTAAATTCCAATTATATATGTTTTGTTTGAAAAATGATTGGAAGTCGTACTAATCGGCAGAGTGCGCAGTTATTTGAAATGTGGATATAGAAGTGTTGAAAGTATATTGTTTTATATTTGTTTTATTGAAAACAAGTTTTTGGGAAATCTGAAAAATAGAGGAACCTCTGCCGAAATTTTTAAAAATAATGATTTGATGGGCTCACTAGAAACATATTTTAAATTATAAATTGACACGATTTTCAATGGTTTGAAATATATAAAGTGAATTTAGAAAGTTTTCAAAACCCGGTAGCGCTCCCTGGGTCGATCCAGTCGGGTCGGGTCAGGTGGTGTTACAGTACTGGCGGTGAAAATAGGAAGAGTCAAAATTAAACGAATCAGTTCAAATAATATTATATACTTGTTTTATATAATATAATGATATTTTTATATGTAAAATGTAATTTAAATATAATTTATTATTATATTGGGTTACATAGTAGATACAAATATAAGTTTTAGTAAAATTGATTATTTTATTTTCAACTTCTATAAAATAAAAATGTATAATTCTTAATATATTATAATTTACAAAGTATATAATATTTTAAACAATAAGACAAGAAAAATAGTTAAAGTTCTATTTATTACGGTACAAATAATATTTTATTTTATTTAGGCTTTAGTTTAATTTTGGCCTTAATAGGTTCCACTAAAACTATGTTTATTTATTAAACTTTTGTAAAAGTGAATGTAAAATTTTTTATGGGCTAAATCAGTTGGACTCTTATTAAAATTGTTTTTTTTTTACAAAATATAAATACTAAAACCAGAAATACATGCATAGGTACATGTATACATATGAAGATCTATACATACATTTGTTGATATATATGATAGAGTCTATATGTATCGGTGACAACTGCGTGAAATAATTATTAACTGTTTTTATCACTATTTTTCCTTGTATCATATTATATGAACATGAGGGGCAATGAAAGGAAAAAAAAAAAATTAAGGGTGCATGCATTTGTGAAACCTTCAATACATTCTGATAAATGAATTTTCTAATTCTGAAAAGAGTTAGAAAAAAGAAGAAGTAAGGAAGATAATTTGTTTGATTCAATATAATTTATTCTCAAACTCCTCTGGTTATTTAACAGCCAACTAATTACAAGAAATAAGAAGTGAATAATTCCTACGACACCACTAACAGAAACAATTGGAAAATGCAAGCTATTATCAAGTAACTTTAACCACTACTCCTACTTTCAAGGCCACTCTTATTTTCCTACAACTTGGACTTGGACTTGGTAACTTGGTCATGTAAGTGCTATCAAGTGCCACAACCGTATTATTCCTCCCCCCTCAAAACATCCCTGTCCGCAAGGATAAAGTTAGGATAGGCACGCGAGAACCGTCACAAGTTCTCCCACGTGGCATCTTCAGCTAAAGCCCCAAACCACTTGACTAATATCTCCGTTTTGGGGCGATACATACTCTTGGTAATGACACGACGATCGAGCACAGCTTCCGGCATTGGCATGATGGTAGACTCATCTGATACCAGGGCCGGCCCTAACCTTATGGAGGCCCAGGGCGTAGCTGAACAGTGTTAAAAAATATTGTAAAAATCTAAATCTAAATCACTAAAAAGTACGTACTATAGCATTTAATGTCAAAAATCTAAATCACTAAAAACGCTTCCTAAAATAAAAGGACAGAAATATTAGATTGTAAAAATCGTTTTTTCGAAAAAAGAAAAAATAATCAGTATAATTTTTATTTCATATATATAAAATAATTTATTTAAAAAATAAAAATAAAATTCACAAGTTACATGTAAACAACACTTGCTATACAATTCCAGAAAATCAAACACTAAAAAATATAAATAAATTCAAATAAAAAAATATAAAGTTAAAAAAAACAAGCTTAAATAAATTTCAATAAAATTATCTTATGTAGTTTGCAAAGCCATCTTTTAAAAAAAAAATGAAAATTACTTTATGAAACCATCGAGAATGCTCCCCGCCACCCCAAATTTGCATGAATAAATAACAAAAAAAAATTGCTCAAATTAAGGTAAAATTAGGTGTACTAAAATGTGGATAATGGACTAATAAATTTAAAAGGAAATATGAATTTGATAAAATTGGGCCTTGGGCTTGCTAAGATATTAAAATAATAAACATAAAAAAATAATAAGAAATTAAATTGAGCCTAATATCTAATGGGTTTATTTTTTTTTTAATATAATCAAAATAATTGGGCCCAAACCCATATTTTTTAATATAAACAAAATAATTAGGCCCCCTAGGCTTGGGGCCTTGGGCCGTCGCCCCTTGCGCCCCGACTCAGGACCGACCCTGTCTGATACTGGTGGAAGAGATGGTAGAGCAACAGGTCTGTCACCAAGATGCTTTTGTAGGAGGCTCACATGTACCACATCGTGAATTAGGACCCTTGGAAGCAAGGCAATACGATAGGCCATCTTCCTGATTTTTTCCAGAACTTCAAATGGTCTAAAACATCTCGGGGTCAGTTTGATCGAACTATGGAAAGCAACTGAAGTTTGCCTATAAGGATGTAACTTTAAGTACACAAAATCACCCATCTGAAATTGGACCTCACGTCGATCCCGATTGACTTGTTTCTTCATACGCTCCTGAGCCAAACTCAAGTTCCTTTTCAAGTCTCGTAAAATAGTGGTACAATCACGAAGGAGGTCATCAACAGCTTGTACCCGAGTAGTTATAGGAATATAAGGTAGCAAGACATAAGGTGGAACACCATAAACGGCTTCAAAAGGGGTGGTGTTTATGGCAGAGTGCAAGATAGTGTTGTAGCTATATTCAGCCCAAGGCAACCAATCCATCCATTTTTGTGGTTGATCGCCAGCAAAACACCGCAAGTATTACTCCATGGTACGGTTGGTAACTTGTGTCTGACCATCAGTTTGAGGGTGATAACTAGAACTCATCTTGAGCTCGGTCCCCTGCAATTGGAAAAGCATGCGCCAGAAAGAACTTACAAATATTTTACCCCTGTCATTGACTATGGAATTAGGTACTTCATGTAGCTTAACAATGTTGGTCATGAAAGCCTTGGCCACAGTCGCCGCTGTGTATAGATGGCGTAATGGAATGAAGTGGCTGTATTTCGAAAGTCTGTCCACCACTACATGATGACCGTGTAGCCTTGTGAAGGTGGCAATCCCTCTACAAAATATATAGATAAATTTTTCCAAATCGTAGTTAGAATTGAAAGAGGTTGCAAGAGTCTGGCCGGCCTCAAAGTGTTTATCTTGAATCGTTGACATGTACTACAATCTCGCAAAAATTTCTTAACTGACTTATGCAAACCTGGCCATCTAAAACTTTGCTGTATATGTGCTAATGTTTTGTGGTATCCAAAATGGCCACCAGTTGGGGAGGAATGATTGTCAACGAAGATGGCTAGTAGTAGTGAGCAATTGGGACTCAAATAGACTTTATTTTTGCAGTACCACACACCATCACGAATGTAACACCCCCTGACCCAATCCGCTCAGACCGAATCAGGGAGCGCTACCATATACTGAAATCCTTACTTTACTTTTATAAAACCACAACTTAAAATTTATTAAACCTTTTGAAAATGGTCCGAATAAATTTCTAAAAATTTCGCCAGAGTTTCCTCTGTTTTTCTGACTTTCCAAAACCCGTTTTCAATAAAATCATAAAATTAACACTTCGAATTTATCATATCACTTTTGCGCACTCTTCCAACTTCAGTGCAACTTTCCAAACATTTCATACAACTATTTAATCAAAATCAATTCAAAAGTGATAAAATTCATAGTTCTGCAAAACATAAACATTTTTAGAAAATATGTAAAAACAATACAACTTTTACAAATATTTACAAAATTCTTCTGTATATGCATGCTAATAAAAAACATATAAATGGAACATAAAAACTACCCAAAAACTCAGGAATGATGTGACGCTGGTCTCTGTTCCTGCAGATTCACCTCTTCACTTCTTTTTCAACCCTGGAATTTTCTTTATCTACGCGCGATAAAAATCAACGCGCTAAGCATATTGCTTAGTGGGTGTACACAAAACTTGACAAATATACTATAATAACATTATTAATCGAATAATCAGAAATATAGATAACAATTAAATGGTCAAATATGGGGCTCAATTCAAATCAAATACTTTTAAATAACATATCAATTTCATAATTTCACTAATAATCTCAAATCACTTTTCAAATTAAATCACGTTTCAATTCAAATCACATTTCTATTTTCATATCGGGCTCCTGACATACATAACATAATTTCAGGACTGGATTACGGGTTGTTCAGCACTGGAACCCAATGGGGACTGCTCGCTGAATTATATACTGAAATGGTATCCCTATACAGGTATCATTTCTGACATCGGTCCCTACGGGGACTGCCTGACGGAAATGTCTTCACTCTAGGACCGTCCACAATGGTGGCTACACATAATCCAAAGAGTAGTATCATAATCATCAAAATCTCAGAAATCTCAATGCAGTACTGCTAAGTGAACCCAATTGACATGTCAATCTCCTATATCCATATCTATGTTCATATATATCAGAGCCATTTCATAATATGATTTCTCAAATTCAGTATCAACTTTCAATTAATCCAAATCAATATACATATTTACGAAATCCAAATTTCATCAATATTCATATATACAAAATCATATTCAAATATATTTCTAAAACCACTAATTGCATCAAATCAATTCAAAATCGTATTCGAATATATTTTGAAAAACCATATTAAATCTCATATCAATTCAAAACCGTATTTGAATATATTTCGTAAATCCATATTAAATCTCAAATCAATTCAAAATTATATTCGAATATATTTCATAAATCCATATTAAATCAAAATGCCCCAAAATCATTTTTCGATACATTTCACAAACATTATATAATCAAAATCACCTTCAACTATATTTCTCATAACAATATTAAAATCAAAATGTATTAAAATCAACTCATAATATTATTCACAATCAATATTTCAGATATAAATTATATTTTAAGAATACGTAAGTCAAATCATTCCAAAATCAATTTCAAATTATAAACTATAATCAATATAATTCAACATTAATAAAATTCAATCAATCCGAAATATTCTGAAAAACTGAAAATTTGAAAACTAGTGTACATCAAACTTGGATAATTTCCCAACACTTTTTTTTTTCCTACTCTTCTTCCCCTTCCTTCTTCTTCTTCTTCTTCCTTTCTTTTTCTTCTCTTCTTCTTCCTTCTCTCTCGGCTTTCACTCCTCTGATATGTTTTTTTTGTTTTGTTTGTTTTGCTGGTGTATTTTTTTGTTTGACTTGCTTTTGTTTCTTGCTTTTGTTTTTTTTTTTTTTATTTGGACAAGTGAAATGCCACATTCCACTTGTCATGTTTTTCTATATAAATATATAAATATCTCAACAATTGCAATTTGCTCCCTTGCACTTCTTAAAATCCTAAAATGGCAATAACTTCACAATTATTCACATGTGATTTACCAATCATCCTTGAATTATCAAACTGACCCACCAATCACATTCCATCTCAATAATGTTCCAAAAATATTCCACATTTATCCAATCACCAAATTGACTTCATCAATATTCAATTGGACCCATTATAATCCAAATGCACACGAAAATAATATTTCTAATAGGAGTTAAATCGGTTAAAAATCACTATTTATTTATACACCATATACCAAATATATACTTTCCACCAAGTTAAATCACATACTTAACTGTTGCATGCTTAATAATGATTAATAATAATATTTTTCATAATTACGGAAAATTAGGGGCGTTACAACGAAGTTTATAGAGTGGTTTAGTTCTAGTGGAATTCTTTGTGATCAAACTTGTATAAAAAGTGTCATTTTTTACCTTGTTTTGAAGGACTTCTACCAATCTGCATTAGGGAAAGATATAGCTAGCAAATTAATCTCAACTTGATGAGATAAAACATCAGCGTCACTGTTCTCTTACTTTTGTCTATACTCAATTTTATAGTCAAAACTGAGCAGTTTGGAAAGCCATCGTGCCTGGGTAGGGGTCGTAATGCGCTGTTCGAGAAGGAACTTCAAACTCTTTTGATCAGTTTTCACAAAGAAAGGTCGCCCAACAAATATGGACGCCATTTTCGAATTGCCTTCACTATCGCAAGCATCTCTTTTTCATATGTGGACAAGGTTAAAGCCGTACCTTTCAAGGCCTCGCTAAAGAATGCAATCGGTCTTCCTTGTTATGATAAAATAGCTCCAATACCCAACCCACATGCATTGCACTCTACAATAAACTGTTGAGAAAAATAAGGTAATCTTAGAACTGATGGAAATGATATGGCTTCCTTCAATTTTATGAAAGCCTTTTCGGCCTCAATTGTCCAGAGGAACCCTTCTTTAGTCAATAGGCGGGTTAAGGGAGCTGCCATAATGTCAAAACCACTGATGAATTTTCGGTAGTACCTTGCTAATCCCAAAAATCTGCAAACGCCTTTTGTGGTAATAGGCACAGGCCAATCCATGGCAGCCTGAATTTTGGTCGGATCCACCGCGATCCAATTTTCTAAAATAATGTGTCCCAGGTAGTCCACTTGAACTACTCCAAAACGACACTGAAATTCCTTGGCAAACAATTGATGATCTCTCAGAATTGTCAATACTGTTTGTAGATGTGTTAAATGTTTCTGCCAAGATTTACTGTACACCAAAATATCATTAAAAAATAATAGAATGAACTTACAAAGGAAAGGTCTGAAATATCGTTCATTAGGCTTTGGAAAGTGGCATGAGCATTAATGAGTCCAAATGGCATAACCATAAATTCGTAATGTCCCTTATGTGTACAAAATGCTGTTTTTGGAATGTCACCTTCTTGAACTCGAATTTGGTGATACCTAGAAAGTAAATTGAGCTTTGAAAAATACCTCGAGCCATGGAGTTCATCAAGTTGTTCATCAATCACATGAATATGGTACTTATCTTCTACTGTAATCTCGTTCAAGGATCTATAATCCACATAGAATTGCCAACTACCATCTGATTTTTTAATCATTTACACCTTAGTTTAATGGCCCTAATAGTGTAGGAAATTTACAAGTTAATCGAGGATAGCTGAATGCTATGACTGCACAAATGGCTGCCATTACTGCCTCTCTTCACTGTGTTGCTGATCTTGCTTGGTACCCGGACAATGGTGCAATAAATCATTACACCCCTGATGCCAGCAACTTGCAGAATAGTATGCCCTATCACGGTACTGACAGGATTTATGTGGGAAATAGTAAGGGACTTCCTATATTATCCATTGGCCACATCACATTTGTGCACAATAGTCATATTTTTCAATTAAGAAATATTCTACACATTCCACAAATAACAAAAAATATCCTAAGTGTTTCTAAGTTTGTAAGACAAAACAATGTCTTTATTGAATTTCATCCTCATGTTTGTCTTGTAAAGGATCAAGCTACGAAGAAGGTTTTTCTTCAAGGGGTTCTTAAGCATGGTCTTTATGCTTTTGACTTACCTTTCACTTCTTATCCTACAAAATTTACTCACACTTCCTTGAAACCCTCACAAACATGTCTCGGTGCTGTCAAGAACTGCTTTCTTTCTGCTAGTAATAAGTCTACTGTTGTAGCTTCTAATTCTCATGTAATTACACTACAAATTTGGCATATGAGGTTAGGACATCCCACCTCTTAAGTAAGGAAGCACGGATACTTCAAATCCTCGCATATCGTATTCGTATCCGTATCGGATACTCCGATACGCGTATCCAATATAGGATACGTTTATCCATTGACTTCTGGAGACGTTTGACCAGAGGATACGGGGCGGATAAAGGGGAAATGGGGAGGATACGGGGGGATACAAAAGAATATGAAAGGGATACATTTCTATTACGGTTGGGGTCGTTTTGCAATTATTTTTTAAAAACAGGGTTAGTTTATAAATTTAAAAATATGGGGTCAAAAATAAAATTTTAAAACTTTGTCTGAGTGGCTGTCGAATTAGGTTTTCAATTAGGTTTTTAGTTCTTTTGTTCTAATATTTTCAGTCCACCGTAAAAAAAAATAGAAGAGAAGAAAAGGGAAGAAGAGAAAAGAAAAAAGAAAAAAAAGAAGAAAAAGGAGAGGTAGAACTTAGAAGACATACCTCTCGACCTGCTGCTGAAGAAGAGAAGAGGAAGAAGAAGAGAAGAGAAAGAAGAAGGAAAAAGAAGAAAAGGAAAGCCAAAGGCCTTTTTTTCCCAAGACCGATTAGATGTGCTATTTCTTCTCTTCTGCTATGCTTTTGCTTTTTCTTTTTTTTTCTCTTCTGCAGCAGACCCATTGTTGTTCTTGGTCTCTGGTTTGATGAGCATTTTTGTTTTTGGGGAGAGTTGTTCATGAGTTAGTAGGTGCTATTTAGAGGAATGGTTTTGTGTTGAAGTGGATTGACATTTTTGAAGGTTCATTTATAGTGTGTTAGATGGGAGAAAAATTTCTTTTAGTTGAATTATGGTAATATAATGTCCAATAAATAATAATTAATTAATTTTGATGCATATATATCATAGTATATATGTTATAAAGTTATCTATTATTAATGTATAAGAAGAACAACGATGACTTTATTTTCGAATATGTTATAAAGTTATCCTAGAATGTGTTTTATGACTTTATTTTTTATTGCAATGATATTTTATGAATTATATTTTATAAATTTACTAGTTTTCGATAATGTTTTATTAATTGACTAGTTTAATTATGAATGAATGAATGAAATTATTTATGTTTTAAATATAAATATAAAATATATATTATTTTAATTGCCGAATCCGTATTCTAATTTTTTTAGATTTGTCATATCCCCGTATCATTCTGTATCGTATCCCCATCATATCCGTATCTACGATTCCTAGCTCTCAAGTTGTAAAACAAATTCTAAATAATTGCAAAGTTTCATTTTCAAATTCCTCTACTTTGTTATGCCATGCCCATGCATGTCAACTAAGCAAATCTCACAAATAGCCATTTAAACCATCTAAAACTGTATACAAACAGCCCATTGAACTTGTTGTTGCTGATGTTTGGGGATCAGCTCCTATGTTGTCCTCAAAAGGATTCAAATACTATGTGAGTTTCCTAGATATTTTCACTAAGTATACTTGAGTTTTTCTTCTTAAAGTCAAGAGTGATGCCCATAGAGTTTTCATAGACTTCAAAACACAAGTTCAATTATTTTTCTCTTATAAAATCAAAACACTACAAACGGATTGTTGAAATGAATTTCTTGTATTGAGTAAATATTTGACTAATTGTGGGATAGCTTTGAGGCATAGTTGCCCTTATGTTCATGAACAAAATGGGCTAGTGGAGAGGAAACATCGACATCTAGTGGAAACGGGGTTAAGCCTTCTTGCTCAAGCTTCAATGCCTCTAAAGTTTTGGGATGAAGGTTTTTATCCATACCTAAGACCTTACAATAAACACAAGTTGCAGTTACGAAGCTCTCCTTGTACTTTTATTGGTTATAGTTCTCAATTCAAAAGGTACAAGTGTTTGAGCTCAATAGGTAGGGTGTATGTTACTAGGCATGCTGTTTTTGATGAACACGGCTTTCCTTTTGCACAATTGCAGCATTCCTCTCTTGCTTCAACAAGCCTATGTCTATTAGCTCCTTTTTTTCCTCCACTGGTTCAGTCTACATCTTATGTTCCCAGCAGTACTACTACCAGTTCTTGTGCAGCTGTCTCTCATATTTTTTCTAATTGTGTTGCTGCCTCACCTATAGCTGCACCTCCTATTGTGTCTGCTGCTGACTTGGAGCTGGTTTCATCTACTACGGGTTCTGTTTCTTTACCTACTACTTCTCCAGTTCCTATTGCTCTTGGTTCAGCTGCTTCTCTCAATACTCACCCTATGGTTACTAGGTCTAAAGTGAGTATTTTTAAACCTAAAGTTCTCTTAGCTGAGGGGTTTGCTGTTGAACCTCATACTATTTCTCAAACTCTCAAATATCCTAAATGAGTTGCAGCCATGAATGAAGAATTTAGGTTCTTAGTAGAAATCACACATGATCTCTTGTTTCTCCTCCTAATGACAGAAAGGTTATAGGGTGTAAGTGGGTGTTTGAATCAAAAGGAACCCCGATGGCTCCATTTTGAAGTACAAGGCCCGCATTGTTGCCAGGGGCTTTCATCAAATGGCTGAGTTTGATTTCCATAAGACTTTTAGCCCCGTAGTAAAACCAACAACCATTACGGTAGTTGTGACCCTTGCCTTGGCTTAAAGGTTGTCCTTAAGACAACTTGATATAAATAATGTCTTCTTAAATGGTGTAGTGGCTGAAGATATGTTTATGGAACAACCTTCGAACTTTGTTGATTCTAATTCTACTCTTGTGTGCAAATTGCACAAGACTCTTTATAGTCTTAAACAGGCCCCTAGGGCATGGTTTGACAAGCTAGACCTTGGTGTGCTTTGGTTTTCACTCCTCTAAGGCTGATCACTCTCTTTTTTACAGATTTACTGCTCAACATTGCGCCTATATTCTCATCTATGTTAATGATATCATTGTTACTGGCAGCTTCTATTTTGTTATTGATCAACTTGTGCTGCTAATTAATAAGGAGTTTGCTCTCAAAGACTTGAGTGCCTTGCATTACTTTCTGGGTGTTGAAGTGCAGCCTACTGCCACTGGCTTACATATTTCACAATACAAATATATTCAGGATTTGCTGCACAAAACAGGGATGAGTACTGCTAGGCTTTTTTCTTCCCCTATAGTGACTACTACGGGTCATTCTTTGTCTGGTTACAGAGGTTCTCCCTTTGCTAATGCTACGGAGTACAGGTCTGTGGTTGGGGCGCTGCAGTATGCCACCATTACCAGACCTGATATTACGTACTCGGTGAATAGGATTTGTCAATTTATGCAGCAACCCTTGGATGAGCACTGGAAGACGGTTAAATAGATTTTAAGGCATCTTCAAGGGACTTCTACTGCTGGTTTACAGTTTACCAGGCCATCATCCTTAGCATCTCAGTTCCTCAATTTGGTTGCTTTTTCTAATGCTGATTGGGCATCTAATCCCGATGATCACAAGTCTACAAGTAGGTTTTGTGTCTTTTTTGGCCCTAATCTAGTTACATAGAGTGCCAAAAAGCAACACACCATATCTCGTTCCTTAACTGAGGCTGAGTATCGTAGCCTTGCTTCAGCTGTTGCTGAGCTTAGTTGGCTTAAATCCCTTCTTCATAGGTTGCGGGTTCCTCAACCAATGATGCCTATTGTGTGGTGTGACAACTTGTCTACCATAACTATGTCTAACAATCCTGTTTTGCATGCAAGGACAAAACACATTCAGCTATACCTCTATTTTGTACGTGACAAAGCTGCACAGAAGGAGCTTCAGATTAACCATGTTCCTTCCTTGGATCAGGTTATTGATATCTTAACTAAGGCCCTGTCTACACTGCGTTTTCAGTATTTGCGAGACAAACTCATGGTCGTTGCCTCTCCCTTGAGTTTGAAGGGGGATATTAGTGATATAGCTGGTTCAGCTAACTTAGCTGTAACTGAGCACAATTTATGTAACACTCCCTGACCCGACCCGTCTGGATCGACCCAGAGAGCGCTACTCAGGTTTTCAAAACTTTGTTCATTCACTTTATAAATTTGCAAATCAAATAGTTTATAATTTAAAAACTTTTCTAGTGAGCCCATCACAATTTATTTTCAAAATTTCGGCAGAGTTTCCTCTGTTTTTCTAATTTCCCAAAACATGTTTTCAACAAAACAAATCCAATATATATAACAATTTCAACACTTCTAAATCAATTATCAAATCAACGCACACTCTGCCGTTTAGTGCGACTTCCAAACAGTTTTCAAAATAAAACAGTTCATAATTAATTCTTTACAGTCCTTGGGAAATGAAAAATAGAAATCATAAAACAATTTAATTACAAAACACAAATATATACCACAATTACAAATCTCTGTATATGCATGCAATCTAAACATATTATACAACAATATATTTATATATCTACCCAAATGTAGTAACTCTGGGTTTCTGTCAGCAACTCTCTCTTCAATTTTTTGCCTCCTCAGTATCCCTATTACCTACGCGCGATAAAAATCGACGTGCTAAGCATATAGCTTAGTGGGTGTACACTAAACTTACTTATCGAAAATCATAAATAACTTTTCATAGAAAATATATCACAATATTAACATATATAAACATGTTATTATGCAAATTATACACGGAAATAAATCATAAGAAATTAATTCAATAGAAACAACTATATACAATTAATAATCCATACAAAACCGAATCATAAATTCTTGTATAACCATTTCTTTTCAAATCATTCTCAATTCTGGCCCTCTGGAATACTTAATATAATATAGGACTGGAATATGGATCGTTCGACCTCAGTGGCTGTCAATCGAACATAACTCCCAACCTTAGGGCGAATCCTGAAGGTGGTACGTATATCCCTACTCTAGGACCGAGTGTTCGGAACCTAGAAAGGTACACATCTCCCTATCCTAGGAACGAATCCTTAGGAAGGTACGTGTCTCCTTACTCCAGGACGAATCCTTGGAGAGGTACGTATCTCCCTACCCCTGGACGAATCCATGGGGAGATACATTAAATATCACATCAATAGCAACATCGGTGCAGTACTGCCAAATGAACCCAGCTGGTATACCAACCTCCTATATCCATTTCTATGTCCAAGTATCCTAGGGCCGTTTTAATACAATATTTTCACATAACAACTGTAATTCACAAATCGATTTTAAACTTAACTAATATAAAACTTCAATCAATATTCGGAAAACATATATACATAATTTCATGGAAACTCAATGATTTGTTTATTCAATATTCTGAAACAATTTATTTCAACATTTTCAGCAAATCAAAATACGATTAAAACATAATACTCAACATACAATCAAATCGAATTTATTCAAATAGGAAAAACAATATAAATATATATTTACTAAATCACTCAAAAATCTCAAATTTAAGTAAAAACACATAAAGACTTCAAAAATATGTGTACACCAACCTGGATACCGTTTTTACGCCTTTTTTCTTATGGGTTTTCCCTTTTTTCTTTCTCTTTCTCTTTTCCTTTTCTTTTTCTTTCTCCTTTTCTTTTCCTTTTTCCTTCCTTTTCTTCTTCTTCCTCTTCTCTTCTTCTCTTTCTCTTCTTCTTCTTCTTCTTCTCTCTCTTCCTCTTCTTCCTCTCTTCTTCTTCTTTTTCTTTTCGCCTCTCTCGTTGTCTCTCTTTCTCTCTTTCTGTTTTCTAGAGAATTCTCACCGCCTCTTATTTT
Organism: Xanthoceras sorbifolium; assembly: GCA_003430845.1. Taxonomy (NCBI): domain Eukaryota; kingdom Viridiplantae; phylum Streptophyta; class Magnoliopsida; order Sapindales; family Sapindaceae; genus Xanthoceras; species Xanthoceras sorbifolium. The sequence goes on along the minus strand of CM010608.1, from coordinate 23,525,169 downwards.
TTTATATAAATTCGGTCATCGCGACCATCGTCGCGACCTGTGGTCGCGCTACCAGGTCACGTTGCTCACTGGAGCAATTCCACCGCCTTCATCGCGATCACTCATCGCAGTACCATGGTCGCACTGGTGGTCGCTATGCTCACTGCCAGAATTTGACATTTTCACCGCGAGCTAGTCAGCGCGATCTGTGGTCGCGGTGCTCACTGTCAAAAATACCATTTTTCACCGCGAGCGACTCATCGCGATCTCTGGTCGCGGTGAGTGGTCGCGGTACTCACTGTCCAATTTTTTTACCCTTTTCTTCATGCATCATTTCTGGACCGTTCCATCTGGTCCACCTGAAAACCATAAAAATATACATACTTTTAATTACGTTTTACCCCCTCAAATCACAAATTTTTATATTCACATATTCAAAATTAATTATTCGAAATTAGGGATGTTACAGTTTAAGTAAGGGTTTAGTGAAGACTGTTGATGTGAGTTCAAGCCAGACAATCGGTCGAATAGTTGGTGGCAGTTTTACTCAGGCATTTTATCAAACACCTGATGGGCATCTATTTGTTCCTAAAACATTAGAGCTGGAATCCAGTGTTAAACCCAACAAGAAGAAAGAAGAAGATGATCATGATGATCATGGATAGCTGACTCCAAATCCGTTAGAAAGTAGTTAGATTTGGAGGGAAAAGTTGTTAGGTTATAACAACGTTTTCCGCTTATTAGTAAATCAGTTAGGAATTGATTATTGCCCTGATTTGTAAGCTATATATACAGATCTGTTATTGCTTGTAATTCATTAAGCAAAGAAGAAATAAAAGAGTACAGAGAAATTTTTTCTTACCTGTTTGTTTGCCAAGAAAATTTCTTGCAAAGAAGAAATAGAAGAACACAAAGAAATTTTCTCTTACCTGTTTGTTTGCCGAGAAAATTTCTTTCTTCTTTTTCTGGTTTGACCACTAATACAAAAAAACAAGAGAGTTTGTAGTTATCTACTACTAAAATATCAGTTAGCAACATGAATAAATTGGACTATACCTTTTACAATATGGGCATTGAGAGCGTGGTAGACAAGTCATCCGATGGTCTGCGTAACACTACGTGTTCTGTTTGTGAGATGGCAGTGGCAGTATTATGGATGCAGAACCAACTCAGAAAAACTCAAACAGAAGATCAAATCTTGAATAATGTGAATCAAGTGAATTAGCCTCTTGTTCAAATTCATAGGAAAAGTGGCCTTGGAGCAAGCTCATGCCCTTAATTGTATTGCAGCTCTGTGACCGACTGCCCAGTCCAAATGGAGAATCACTAATTGAATGTGGTAAACTATCGTCCCTGCCCAATGTCTCCTTCAGCATTGGTGGTAAAGTATTTGATCTTACACCAGAGCAGGTACGGTGTTATGATCTATTTAGCCCACAAGTTACGGAGTCGAAAAAAAGAATTCATGCTTTTGTTGCTACCTATAAAGTTTACTATCTACCAATTGATTTTTCCTTAGCAAGCTTGATAGAACATCTTTTATTACAGTTGAAGATCTTCCTGATGGGTTTTATAGATTATTGTCACTTTGTTCATTGAAGCTTCAGTTGATCTAATTTTAAATATACTCTCAACAAAATCAATCACATGTATGTGAACTATAACACTGATACAACAAAATCAACAAAATATTGGAACTGGTTTCGTAAAGCCACCTCCAAGTATTTGGGACTTAGGCTTTGGCAACTTGAATTTACATCATTGAGTTTACCCATTAAATTTTTGCCCTAAGATTTGTTCTCATTGTTGTGACAGAGAAAATATAAGCTAAGTGTTTGATAGAAGTCTGAGAGAACTCAAGATAGAGCTGCCTTTAGTTCTTCTTAAAACTGCCTAAGCTAACATTAGTTCTTCTTAAAACTGAATCATGATCATGATTAGATCTTTCATGATAATGTCTGATCAATGGCAGCTGGTCACATCTGTTAATAAGAGATTTAACTGTATGCACACCAACTGCAGATTTCACTTGAGCTGACACTTGTGGCACTGCTGTTTCAGTTGCTCAAGCTGATTTCTGTTGCTGATGTGTCTGTGTTGAAGCTAACATTGCTTCAGCTGATTGCTGATGATCAGTTACCTTCACATAGACATCTATAAGTTGTTAAATTTTTACTGTGTTAATGATTTCTTCTTCGAATTTTCTGGATGGCGGCGTCATGATCCAGTATGTTCTTGCAGCCCAATGCATTAGTGGATTTGTTGCCTTAGACGTGGCCCCTCCTGGCGGTCCCCTGTGGTATGTTTCAATCTCCCATTGTTGCTTATAGCATATTCTTTCTTTTATTTTCTTATTCTTGAGAGTATGTGGGTACGCTAATTGGAAATAACTATGGCTGATGAATTCCTAACTAGGACTTTACGTGGAGGATTCATTTTCTGCTGGGTTTTACTTTCACTTAGCTAGCAAATTTACATAGAAATGAGATGCTTTTTTAATATTATTAGCTACTCGAGTAAGGGTATTAAACCATCTTATAATGTTACTAGTGTGATGCAGGATCTTGGGAGATATTTTCATGAGTCGTTACCACACTGTGTTCGACTATGGAAACAACCGAGTTGGATTCGCGAAGCAGCTTAAGTAAAAATCCATGTCTAATTCTAAGTAAAACCTACCAAGTTGGATTCGCATGTATGCAGAAGCTGCTTAAATAAAATCCATGTCTAATTGTAATCAGGTTTCATTACCAGAGTGTAATATTATATCCTATGTTGTGGTGTTACAAGGGAACAGTAATGTGGTTGAACTTATATAACATCATGTGCACTAATAAAACCACCTTTGTCTAATTGCCAAACAAACTATTTTAACTTTCCTGTATCATATATAATTGGTTTCATTTCATGAGTATATGGAAGTATCATGAAGTATCCAATTTTCATTTACACTATATACTAATAAAGGTATAAATAAGTAATAAAAATGGGAAGCTATCTTCAGTTATTGGATTTGGATAAAACCATAAATTCGAGAGCCTTAATGCAAAAATGTTTATAAAGGAAAGTTTGGAGTTTGGACATGGTTCATTTGTCTTTGAAAAGAATGTTTATAAATTGAAAGATTTGAATTTGGAAATGATATATGAATTTGGTGGCCAATTGTGAAATGATTAAGTACCTAATCAAGTAGAGATATGACAAGACAATTTCATCATATTTATATTAAACCTAATATATATAAGAAAATCTGTTGTGAATTGATTAGCTACCAAAATCTTCTATACCATCTTGATTTCTAGAAACAAATAAAATAAGAATTAATAACACTCAATCTACCTGATATTTGTTAATAAACTGATGCTGACCTCTCCTTCCATTAAATTTGACCGTTAAAAATAATGGTTGATCGTCTAAAAACAGTAAAACGAAAAAAATCTCTAGTTAAAAAATTTAAAATATAAAAAATTAAAAAATTAAAAAATAATAAATGAAAATTTGTAAAAAAAAATATTCATATCCAATCTAGACCGTCCATCAGGTCAAGATGAAATTTGGGTCAATTTTTTTAAAAAAAAATTAAAAATTAAACTAAAGTTTAAAATTTTTAAAAAAAGTCCAGATCAAACCTGAACCGTCTAATGGACGGTCCAGATTTGATTTGGACCGCTTCAACCATGGAGAGATCTCAAAAAATTAAAAAATAACAATTTTTTTTAGATAATTGTTTTAGATAAAATTTGTTTTATTTTTTATTTATATAATTGTTATTTTTATAAAAAAATTATTTTTTTAAATTTTTTTAACTATGAGTATTTTGATCTTTTTAATATTTTTAGACGATTAACCATTATATTTAACAGTCAAACATAACGGGAGGGAAGGTCATATAAACTTTAATTTTGTGTGTTATTTTTAGTAAACTTTAGATTGATTGAGTGCTATTAATTTAATAATATATATATATATATATATATATATATATATATTAAATCTGTGGCGGCAAACACGTGGGTAAGCAAATCAATAATTAAAGGCTCAAAATTTTTATTTTTTTTTTGTTGCTCTTTTTCTTTGTGTTTGTAACGGAGCGTCAAAGCAAGCACGAAACATCTGTCCATTAAAAAGCCTAACAAGTAACAACAACAACCTTATCATTGCAAAACAAAGCAACACACCTTTTTTTTTTTTTTTTTTTTTTACCCCAAAAAGAGTTTAATTGGACCACCACAAAAATAAAAACGCAGTCGATGAATAAAAAATGTGCTATACCTTGTACTACCTTCAATGCATTCATGCCAATTAACCCGTCATCCTTTTAAAAAAAAAATTAACCCGTTATTTTTTTTTTAGGGGTTTTTTTTTTTGTTTTTCTCTAACTATCTACTGTTAAGTTATTTATTCTTACTTAATCAATACTTTTATGTTTAAGAAACTTCTTCCACCTTTTAAAATTTTAAAAAGATTCTCAGGAGATAAGGTAAAAATTATTTTAGTACGTAACTTTTTTTGAATTATTAATTTTTGATCGATATTTCTATTTTTAGTTTATGTAGTTTCTAATTTTTTAAAAATCTATCAATTTAGTCTTTTTATTAATTAACTGTTAGTCAAATTTAATAGTATTAGAAGTATTTCAGTCTTTAAGTACAAAAATAAAAATTAAAGTTAAAAAATAAATTATAAATTATAAAATAAAAATTAAATTAAAAAAAGAATAATAATAATAATAATTAAAAAAATAAAAATAGAAAAAAAATAGTTTTTAAAAATAATTAAAAATTACTTTAATAATTACTTTAATCATTTATTTTATTTTTAAATAATAATACCTTATTTTTTAATATTTTTAAAAAATATTTTTATTTTATTACTTTAATAATGTATTTTATTTTTAATTTTTAATCTATTATAATTTATTTCATGCATAAAATTTATTTTTTATATTTTAATATTAATTTGAAGTGTTATTTTAAATTATTGAATTTTTATAAATTAATTATTATTGTACAGATTTTTTTTTTTAAATTTTTAATTTTAGTGTTAATTAATTAATTTAATTATTTTTAATATTTAATAACTTTTTATTTTTATAAATCTTGGTGTATTTTGTAATTTTAATTTTTTTTTATTGACGCATATTAGATTTTTATTGGATGTCAAGTTAAAGTTAATTTGTTCAATTTTAAAAAATAAAGAGTAAAATTGTATTTTTAATTTAAATATTTAAAATTAAGGGATAAAATGATTAATGTCATGTTCTGCTATGTTTGACTATTAAAAATTTGGTTAGAAGAATTAAAATAATATATTTTTAAAAAGTTAGGGATTAGCCAAAAAAAAAATATCAGTGTCAAAGAGTAATATTTTAATAAAAGATAGGAATTAAAATAAATTTCATCTTTGGAGATAATTTATGAGAAATTATTTAACAAATTATTTATGAATTCAAGTTAATTTTCCACAAAAAAAATTATACATTTGAAGTAATATTGAAATACTATTATACTAAAATACATTTAATGGCAAAAGTAAGTCTTTCCATATGAGATTATAATTAATTAAAACATAAATTTACATAAAATGTTTTTTAATCTACGGCCTATTTCAAATCAGACCGCGAATCTATTTTACTAGAACATATCATTTCTGTTCAAAAGAAGTTTATATGTCTTGTTTTTTAAATGAAGAACTTATGATATAAAAAAAAAAAAAAAAGGTTATCGAGAATAATAAAATCACATTCACTTTTATTTATTCCCTCTGAATTGTTATTGGACCGTGCTTATTGTAGCGGTTAATCAAGTCTCGACAAACTATGATCCAATTAGTGTTAAAAAAATTTTATTTGAAAAAAAAAATGTGTTAAAGAGCATTAAAATAAAAAAGGACCACCAAACTCTCTTAACTCTTCTCAAGCTTTCACTTGCACTAAACGCACGTAAACGTCACCGTAAACGCATGGAAACGTCACCGTTCTCGTGTCCACGACACACTCCACACACATCACACGTACAACACGTGCTCTCTCTCCCTCCTCTCACAGTATAAAAATACACGTGTTCCCTCATGTATAGTTTAACTATTACATGGACCCCACTATACCACCACAACTACTACTACTTTACAAACTTTGAAAGATGTCATGAATACGCACGCAAAGAGCCAAAGGGCTGGCGGGCTCGCTCAATACACACACGTGAGTTGCGTGTGACTGAAGTCTCAAGCTCCCTTATAATATTGAAAAAGCTATCTTACAAGCCACGCATGAAATCATATGTACAAATATCTCAAGCTAAATTGGAAGCTTTTTTTTTTCGGGTGATGGATGGACCAACTAACTTAACAAAAAACAAAAAAAAATATCACCCAGAAACGGATAGAGAAAAGCACTTCTGATGGACAGTTATAATCAGATAAATAAAAAAGAAAGAAAGTCTTCCCAGATGAGATTCTTTTTTTATTTATTAGGGTTGCTGAAACTGCCTCCTCTGCTGCTCCTGCTAGCTTTTGGCTTTTGGCTTTTAGCTTTTACTTTCTAACAAACAATAACAATAACAACAACAAACAACAACTACTACTAAACCTCCCAGCTTCACCTCCTTAATTAAGTGTGAATGTGGTTGCAACTTTGCTTGCTTCTAGGCATTATTGGTTACACCTTCTATGCTACTATTTTTTTTTTCAATTACTTTTGGTTTGCTGTGATTCTGTGAATGTGGTTAAGGTCTGCCCAGGATGCGCATGGTGAAAGTCAGATTCCCACCACAATTATGGACGGAGAGAGAGCATCCCATTTGAATTAAGAGGGGATGTCGCGATTTAGTTTTAATTAATTTATCAAAATATTTATGATATTTTTTTTAATTATATTTAGAAGTTATAAAAGTCCTTATTAAGCAAAACAAGTACTTTTCCAACCTCAAAAACAATATTATTTATTTCAACCAAATATTTTTAAGTTAGACTGAAGATCACTCATAATTAATATAAAGGCATTTATATATATATATATATATATAATATTTCTAAAATATTGAATGTCAAAAAAAGATGTTTTACCCACCTTAGTAATATATATATATTATTCCCACCATTGTCCATAAAAGTGCACTTGTGTGGGTAAACCTCTCCCCGTATTGGGAGTAAACCCCTCCCGTTATTCAAAGTAAACGGTTTCTGAAATAGAAGTAGATGTCTGGGTCTTACTTGTATAATTTAATTTTCGTAAGTCCTGATATTCCTTTGACCCGTAAAGTGTCAAATTTAAAAAATATATATATATTTTACCACTTTACCTGAATAAATAATATGAGAAAATTTTGTTTCTTTATAAGAAAATAATAATAATAATAAAATAAAAAACTTTATAATTACTAGATTATAACTCGAGATCAGTTATCTTTGATAACGTACCTCAAGCATAATTATGTTGTTTTCATCTACAATCAAGGTTCAAGATAATATATCTTACACATGTTTACCATGATTTCAAGCATGCATGGTTTGCAAGCAACAAATTAACCCAAATTGTAACACATCACAAATGGCTTTGTGTAATTAACTTAACTTTGTCAATTTTATATTATTACATAATTTTTATGGGATTTGTTTAAAGTGCACCTTTTAATAATCATTGATAGTATATCAATCCCCTTATAATTCAAATGGTCACACTTTCTATTTCACATTTGTGGTTAGGGAATTAAATTTCACTATACATATTTATCAGTATATATGAAAAAATTTATTTTTAATACTATGAAAATATATCTCTCTTAATTATGAGATTAAATATTCATATCGTATGTGTAATTTATACTTTCACATTGTATAGAAAGTCGATAGATTTACAAGAATAAAATTGTGTGACATGTGTGGGGAATTTTAAGTGGGTCAATATCATTCCTTTGCATGCATCACTCAGTTGTAAGCAATTAGTATATTGAGAACTTACGTCCAAGATTTATCATGATTGCTTTGCTTGGAGTACACAATTCCTCTAATATACGTTTTTGAGTAATTAAGAAATAATTAGTGTGAAAATTATCCACATCTCCCCTTCCATTCAAAGCTTCTAGAAAAAGTAAGATTACTAGAACTATAGTGATTAGAAAATTCTTAATTCCAAGTTTTGGGCAACAGATAGCTATATTTTAACAAATTAATATCATATTAGGTAATAGATTATAAACTAACGTGACACATGTTAAATTCATGTAAAGTAAATGTTGAAAGTGGATCCTTTTCTTTTCTGAAAAATTATAAAGCAATAAAATTTAAATAATAAACAAAATACGATTCGGGTTTCCATCCAAAGACCTTCTACAAAGAATGATACCCTGTTAAATTAACTAGTACCCATATATAATTAGAGTTTAATTTCAATAAAATATATTTATATATATATTTTATATTAACTTATTATAATTTAAAGTTAAAAAGAGAATAATATGGCTTGAATTTATCATTTCATTTAATTATTATATGAATGTGAACTGTGAGAGACTCCTATTTTTTTTTTTTAAGTACTCCAAGTATATTAATGTTTAAAACTTTATAAATAGCTGTAAAAACCCAAATTTATTGCATGGAATTAGTAAAAAAATTTAAATTAAAGCTCTCAACTATTAAAAAATCATGTAAGGTGCACAGTTTTGGAATTAATTGGTCAACCGAGCCCTCTTATTTTTTTATAAAATAAATAAAATATCTAGTATTCCCATTTCCGACTTGTATTTTGACTTTGACAAAATACCCCGATTGCCCATTTTACACAGGGTTTTGTATTTTGTCGTCCTCATAGTCATCCATAAAAAAGACTGCAATCTTGACAAATCCACCAATTCAACCCACTACAAGCTCCAAAATTGATACTAAAATTCAACCATATTTGGTAGTTCAACCCACCCCCCACAACTCTCTTCACCAAAAAACCCCTAATTTTATCTTCAAAGTCTCCTCTTATTCAAATACAAAACAAAGCATCTATTTTATATAAAGAGTTTGTATTTATCCATACAAAAATCTACCAATCCATATGTTGTATTACCACCAAACCAAACAAAAGAAATATATATAAATACCAAATTCATTACACGTGCCCACGTGCCGTGTTGCCATGTTGCCGCCGACTAGACGTCCAAACCTGTCAACACCAACAAAAATACGACACGTTGTGTACCCACGTTAAAGGAATTGTCAACTACATATTGTGAGAAAGGGAAAGAGCCGAGTCACCCAATCAACGAAATAAAACTACCTCTTTTTAAAAATCCAAACCTTATAAGACCCCCTATATAAATCCCACTTTGTAATAACAAACTTTTATTAGTAGGTAGACCCAACCAAAACTCTCCTCTCATTTTTCAAAAACAAAAATGGATTGGACTAGACGCTGTGCCATAGGCCACGGCTCCTCCGCCACCGTCTCCCTCGCCACTTCCCTCTCTGGCGACATCTTTGCCGCCAAGTCCGCCGAGCTCCCCGAATCCGAATTGTTGCAAAGGGAGCAAAAGATTCTCTCTTCTCTGAATTCTCCTCGCATAATCACCTACAAGGGGTGTGACATTACTAGCGAGAACAACAGGCTCATGTACAATCTCTTCATGGAGTACGCAGCCGGAGGCACCCTCACCGATGCAATCCGCCGACATAACGGTGGTGGCGGCCGCCTCAACGAGCTCTTGATCGTGTACTACACGCGCCAAATATTGCAAGGCCTAGAGTACCTACACTCGAACGGGTTGGTACATTGTGACATTAAAGCTAGGAACATTTTGATCACCGAAAGTGGCGCCAAAATTGCCGATTTCGGGTGTGCCAAGTTGCAGTCCGAGGAGGTCGGCGTTGGTGGCACGCCGATGTTCATGGCGCCGGAGGTGGCGCGTGGGGAACAGCAGGGGTTCGCTAGTGATGTATGGGCAGTTGGGTGCACAGTTATTGAGATGGCCAGTGGTGGTGGTGCACCTTGGTCGAACGTAACGGACCCCGTCACGGTCCTTTACAGGATAGCATATTCCAGTGAAATGCCAGAGCTTCCTGGTTGTCTATCAAACCAAGCAAAGGATTTCTTGTCAAAGTGTCTAAGAAGAGATCCCAAAGAGAGATGGACCGCTACTCAGCTACTCAACCACCCATTTCTTGAAGAATTCAATTCGTGTACAAAAAAACCAATTCAGGAATCTTCAACTTCAAATTCTCCTACAAGCATTCTTGATCAAGACATCTGGAACTCGTCATCATCATCATCGGTAGAGGTGGAGATGATCCGTTCAAGTTCACAAAACTCGTCGGTTAGTGAGAGGATCAGACGGTTGTCGGTCACTGATCAGGAGGGGCCCAGTTGGAGCTGGGATGATGAGAGTTGGATCACAATTAGAGGAATTAGTAGTATTACAACAACAACAACAACAACAACAATTATGGATGAGATTGACGGCAGCAAAGATGATATGATTTGTGGGTCAGTGTTGGATTCGATTAGTGGTGGGTTACAGAGACAAGAAAGCCATTATTATAGTGAGAAGTTGGTGTTGGATTTCTTAGATAATAATATTACTATCAGTAACAGTAATAGTAGGATTAGTTGTGAGAATTTTTGTGGGCTCTGTACATATAACAAGAACATTGTTGTAATTAGAGATAGGTTGTTACCTCCTTTGATCTCAATTTCTTCAATATCATAATTCATTTTTTTTTTTTTACCTCTCTATCTCAATTACAGACATTGGAGTAATGGCACTTTTGGGAAGTCAAAGGTGCCCATAACCTAATCCTATCTTCTGCTTTCTGTGTGTGCACTGATTGTAGTGCTTATTAGGCTGCCAAAATGCCCATCTAGCCAACTTTTCTATAATTATTTTCCTCACTACTAGTATATTGATATTATAAACTCCAGTGGCTCGAGGGTATGAACTCAGACATATCGTTCATTAAGTATAACGGCTGTAACGCTTGCAATTCAAAATAAATCCTCACACCAAAAGTCATGCCCTTTGTTTCATTTACATATGGTCAGAGAAGTTTTGGTTAATTGCCATGACTCAGACTGGTGCAAATTTGGTAAACTCCAATTAAAAGCAAGCCACATCTTCTCTCTGTTTTCTCTACAAGTTGGTAAAGTAATTGAGATTTAAACTTGCATGTTCCTGAGGAAATGAACCCACCTACAAATCTTTACTCACTTGTACTACACACACGCATACACAGAGCTAATTAGAAAACTAACAGCTGCTCAATAAGTTAGGTGGGTTTTTGCCAACTCATGCAAGGAGTTAAAAAAAAGGTTTGCATTGCACAGGTTGGGTTTCTTTGAAGTCAATTGTTTTTATAGCCAACCTTTTTGACACGTGTTGATAGGCAAACTTGTACAAGTTGAAAAAGAAAACCAGAAATTGTTATATATGTACCGTCACTAAAAGCAAAAAAGAAAGTTTCATAAATAAATAAATAAATAAAACTCTTGGGTGGATTGAAATTGGCCAAGTGGATGGGCTGAAGCTGAAGCTGAAACTTCACAAGCACTTTCTAAGTTGTTTTGTTTTTGGTTCTATAAGCACTTTCGGGCAAGTACTAAAGTGTTTTTTTTCTGAAGAATCTTCTTTGCTGTTCTTAGAAATGAAGTTTTCCTGCACTTTCTAGGAAGCTTGTACTTTATAAAAGTCATTTTATCTTAAAGGTTCCTCGTAATCCAAAATCATTTAACAAAAAAAAAAAAGTCGTATTTGTTCTTTTTCATGTATCGAAAAGTTATGCATGAATTTTCTTATTTAGTTTTCTTATTTGTAGGACGGTGCTTAAAAAAAAAAAATAGTTATAATGATTGCAGAAAAGCAAAAATAATGGAATTTGAAGATTTTGAAGTATAGATTTGTACAAGTATAACTCTTTGTTGGGTAGGGTTTTGAACAACCCGTTTCAATTTTCTAGGCCCAAATATACTGGGCCGAAATAGCATTAAATAGCGGGTCCAAAATCTGGATAAGACCCATTATCTGTGGAGCCCAAGAAACAAAAAAGAAAAAAGAAAAAAGAGCGGTGACTGGTAATATTGTTATTGTTGCCCCTGATTACTATTTTGTTTCTTGAATCCTGAACGCACCCAACGACAGAAAACAGAGTCCAATCCTTTTTTTTTTAATACAAATAACAAGGCGCCAATCTAAATATTCGTTATTTTCCACGTCCACCCGTTTCTTGGAACACTCGAGCTCACACAGAGAAGCTAAAATATCAGACCAAAATCGGAAAAAAAGAAAAATATTTAAAAAAATTGCAGGAGCTTCACATCCAAACAATGCTCACTCAAGCCCTAGCTTTGAACCCATTTCCCAAATCTCTCAAACTTTTTCACCGCCAAAACTCTTTATCTTTCTCGCCTTTCGGTTCTTTCAACGGTGAGTGTTAGTTTCTGATATGATAATTCTCATTTTACCTGTTTGTTCGGTTCTTTTCGAGGAATTTAGTTTTTATAGGATTCTGCATATTGATTTATTTTCTCTTGTTTGGTTGTTTTTATAGTATCGAGACTGAATGAAGCTATGAAAATGCGCTTGTCACGTGGGAGGAATTGTAGAATGACCTTTTCGGCTTCTAAGGAGCAGAGCTCTGGTGTCAATATGGAGAAAAAGAGGTTCCTTTCTTTTAAATTTTGTCTCTTTTTTATGTTCTTGAGTGTGCTTAATTGAATTCTTTTGTGGTTATAGTTAGTTAAATATTAATTTTTGATTATAGGAAAGTGGTGGAACACATATGTCTGCTCAAAGCAAAGAAAGATTTATCTGAAGAGGAAGAGAAGGATATGCTGGATTATCTATATACATCTCAGTACCAAATGAGTGGCATTGTTGCTATATCTCTGGGTGAGTTCCTGCTTTCAAGTAACGAGAATCAATATTTAAGTACCTGGATTGTGTTGATTGTTTGCATCTCGTAGTAACGTCTTTATAGCAATATATGTCCTAGGCAGTTCTTGGGGTTATAATTGGCAATTTGCGGGATTGAAGAAGTCATTAGTTACCTTGTCACTTGAATAATTGAATTAGCTTAAGAGCTCTCGTTTCTTTGGAGGTGTTATAATTATTATATGCTCAACGACATATGGACCTTAGGCTCAACTAACTGACTGTGCCTGGGCACGTGCGTATATATGTTTTGAATCGTCTTGTGTGATGTGGATGTCTTATATACTTTTATAGGACGCATCTCTAATCGAAATATTGAAGGTTATACCCACGCTGTCTTCATGCGTTTCCAAAGAAAGGAAGATCTTGCAAAGTTCTACGAGAATCCTTTCTACTTGAGAGTTCTGAAGGAGAACGTGACGCCTTACTGCCATGTATGCCCTGACATGTAAACACCAATACTCAATAGCCCTGAAATTGCATTCTTTTTAATTTTCTACTGATATAATTCATTATGCATGTTTAAATTAGGAACTGCTCATTGGATTCGATTTCCTGCATAATTACAGGGATTAATGAATGTGGACTATGAATCAGAAGTTGAGGACGATATTCTTCCTATATTTCGTAAAGGAGAGGTCAGAAGCTATGTAGTCAAAAGATTTTTGTCGTTCTCACTGTTTTATAAGTTTCTTTTTTCAATGAAATAGAAATCCTTTGACTCCTTTAGATGTTCTAAATTGTATACTTAGGATATTCTTTGAATAAGTGCAAGTGAAGCAAGCAGAGAGTAACATCAGATGTTTCGAAATGAAATTGTAGTTACTCTCTGTCTATTGACATTTAAGTTCAATCTTATATTTATGGCCATTTGTAACCCATATGATATGCTATATGTCTCTTTTGTCTAGTTGCTGATGCTTCTGGTAATTTTTGAAAATAAATATTTTGGTGACAGGAGTTCAACTTTGGTGTAGAGTTTGTCCTTCTGATTGCATTTGTTGAGAGTGCAGTTGGTGGACCCATAGAAGATGCATTGGCATCTCTCAATAAGCTGACTGCTGAGTTCCCATCGTTAATTGTTCAATCTACTCACGGTGAGTATGAATTAGAAAGTGCACAATTTAATATTCAAGTCACAAATTTAGCATGCTATCCGGCTATCCTCCCTGTATTTTCCACTTGTGAATTAGGAATCACATTCAAGCTTAAATTAAGCTTTCACTATGAACACTTATGCTTTGATCAAGTCAAAAGTTTCTTCATCATGTGGCAGAGTACTACTTATTTGAGTGGAGTTGTAATCATATATCTTTTCTCTCCAATGAATGGTTGTCAGGTTCAAATTTTAATCTCAGCAGCAAGGAATATACACATACAGCGGTGATACGATTTCGATCATGTGAGTTCTCTTTTGTGTTTCTTCTTATCTTTGTACTTTCTGTTGACTGCTTTTTGCTGGTGTGTTATGCAGCTGAGGCCTTTGAGATATTCATGGGCAGTTCAGAATACAAAGATGTAAGGGGACTTATTCATTTGGCATATTTCATATTTGAGAAATTTCTTTATCTTTTAGATATGAACCTTTAGGTTTTCATGCTCATGTATGTGTTTCTTTTTAGTTGTTCAATCTTGGTGCAATTTTAACTTTCTAAACATAGTAACAGACTTGGAATAGAAAATATTGTTTTCTGTTATTTTCACATATGGTCAAGTATAGTTCCAATATGAGAAGCAAGCATTCTTTGGAAAGTCCATTTCTTACTACTTTGTGTCGACAATTACTTGTTACTGCTAGGTTCCATTGTAAATTCTTTTAGATTGATACCTGGGAGACGGGATGGGGTTTATTTGGAAATATGGAGATTCGACTGGGACAAACCATAGAATTACACAAAGGACTGAAATCGAAAGGAATATATCATTTTTCTAATTATTGAATTGTAGTTTTTCTTTCATTCATTGCATTTGTAGTTGCACCTTTGGTTTGATGGCAAAAAGACTAAATTATATGCGAATTCGAAATGACAGATGTGGAGCACCAAGTTGCAGCCGATCACCAGGAAAATGCTTCACTTTCATTTTTCTGTTGATCCAGTGGGCACTGAAATTATGTAAATAACATTGTCCGTTGGTTTTGTTTGCGGTTGGTTTTCCTATTCCTATAATCTGAGGTTGTACATGAAAGGAGACATACGTGTTAAATTATCCATGGAATGCTTGAAATGTATGAAGAGCATTCCACAAGTGACAGATAGGTTTTCGTTTTTCCAGAAAATCTCACGTAACCAGCACGTCATATTTTTCCGTCTGTGAAACTTGTCTTATGTATGTTCTCAATTTTATTGTTAGATGACTTAGATCTATCATTAAAACTTGATTTTAAGTGCAAGTCTCTTCACCAATGGAGGACGTATTGTTGTTTGCTTCTTTATATACTTTTACATCAATGCTGCATTATATCTTCCTTGCAGGATCTTGAAAAGAGTTCACTTTCTTGAAGAAATAAAATGGCAATTGGCAATATTTTTTCCAAGATCAGAACATAATAAGAATAAATGGAAGTCCATCTATATAATTTAATTTGACTGGTGTACATATTTCTATACAAATTTTTAGCAACACTAAACCAAAATTTATCAGTATCATGCCTGATTCTAACTGTGGTTCGCTTTCGTTTACTCTGTTTTTTTCTCCAAGAATATGAATCTACACTGCAAACTTCATCTTAGACAAAGCCAGTGAAAAGCTTTTATGCTAACTAGAAACTGAAGACGACATGCTATCTAATTCACCAGCTTGTCCACCACCATCACTGCTAGGTTTTAGATCAGGGACACTGTCCAGAAGGAGCACGTTTGTGTTGAGTGCCGTGAATGCCATTAACGCGAGAGCCACCAGAACTGAGAAAGCCGATAATACAAGCATCATCGCATGCGCAACTCCACCCTTCACTTCCTGTGCGTACTCAGCTGAAGCCAGTGCCAGCACTGTTAGAGGAAAAGAGTATGCCCACCACGCCAAACTAAACTTCCTCATTGCTTTTCTAAACAAGGTAGGCCTAGACACCTGTTTTATTTTCACGTCCAAAAACAAAAATTAGCAACAATTTTAGACCGTTTGGTAAAACTAATCAATCAAAAACCCTTTTGACATAGAAACTCCTTTACTTTTATGACCACAAATGACCACGATTAACGGTTGTAATTAAAGGTCTAATTGGATGAGGTATGAACTCATTCATAATCAACCTCAATAGCTGGTTCACCGAGTCTTTTTTTTTTCTTTTAAGAAATTGACTTGAAATGTGACTCATTGGCAGTTGTTTCAAGATTTTCGTGGACCCTACATGATTTTTTTTTATGAGACAAAGAAAATGTTGATCAACTCAATTTTCAATTCAAAGTTACTTATTCAAATTTTATTCTTCTTCTTAGTTTACTCAATATTACTCACCAATGACATGAAGAGGAACAGCGAGAGGAAGAAGAGCATCTTCGCTGCGTTATCAAAAGTCCCTGCGATGGCGTCCCATGCCAAGCTCGCCATGCTGGGGGCTGCAATGAAGAGGAAAAACACCGGCCTCAGCATCGCCGGCAAGTTGTTGCTGGCGCTCCCAGCTAATCTTTGATATAGCGTGACAAACAGGACCAGATAGTGCGCCATTCCAAAAGAGAACATGCAAACAGCGGTCTCTCTCCACCCCATTTGCGCAGCCGCACGCGCTGCCACCAGGTTGCCTATCACAGATATCTGGCTGGTCGGGTTCGCCACAGCCGACACGAACCGCTTCCCTTTGGTGAACCACTGGCCGTAGATTTTGACGTCGAGGATAATCACAGGAACAACAAAAACCCACCAGAGTACCGAGTAGTAGGCGGATTTTGGGGCGATAAAAGGTGAGGATTGGAGCAAGAGAAGCCAAGAAATGAACGGAGCGAACAAGTAGTTGACTCCAACATGGTGCAAGAACTCGGATTTCACTCTCTGGAAGTAGAGATAACACCTGAGAATGTAGAGAAGAGAGAGTATAGCTAGCGTGAACAGCGCTATCGACCATAGAAGAGCGAAAGCCGTGGAGGGCAGCAACGAAAAGAAACGTCGAAAGGCGTGTGCGTCGCTCGGTGGAGGCTCGCCGAGTGTTTTCCACAGTAGAGCTTGGCTGCACAAGGAGAGACTTATCCTGAAGTAACCTGCATGCAGCCTGGTCAATATTGGCGTTAATGAGAAAGACAACAACGATCGTTTGATGACAATCGGAGAGCTAAGATGTGATTGTGATTGTGGTTTTGTTGTGTCATTTACGAGTGGCTCGACGATCACAAGCTCAATATGGGGTTGGGGTTTGATCTGATCATCAGAATTATCATCACCCATAATAGCATATAGTACGTGATGAGTTTTCAGTAGTAATAAGGTGCAAGTGTGTGAGAGATGTATTGGTGATTATATATATAGATCATGTAGTGATAGGATATAAAGAAGTAAAAGTTGTGAAGTCGAAGAGAGTGTACTTTGTTTGGAAATGGAGGCGATGGGGGCGGCTGACTCGGCTGGCCGTTTTGGACTTTGTATTGTCATGGACCATGAGTCGTTTCACACTCTTTACAGCTAGAACCCATGCAAGTAGGGCCGGCACATCTCTACCCTCCTAAATTATTTTTCTCTAGCTAATTTTTCAAGCTTTGATTCAAGATCAGTCTTTTTCCATGGACTAGTCTGAGTCCTCTCCATGTGTATTGAGTTGATCGGTGAAACAAAAGTTAATCCTCATTTTTTCTCATGTGGGTCCATAGAAAACAGTCTTATTTGTACCATGCATATATTTAATTATATAATTTAAATCTATCTAGAATTTTTAGTTTTTTGTGAACGGGTGTGTTGATGAATTGATCTCTACTTTGCGACACTGACCCCAAGTCATAATCTTAACTACAAGTTGTACGGAGAGGTCATGCTTGGCTGTATTCGAAAGTTCGAAGTTGCTTCCATTTTATAGTACCAAACCTGCCCTACCTGCAAGGTTGTCAACTCGGTTATCAGCATCGATCCACCATTTTTGTCTCATACATAGCTCCTTCTGCATACCATCATTTTGTTAATTTTAATTTCGAAATAGCACAACTGTATATCCATTATCTACCTAAAAGTAAAAAAAAAAAAAAAATGACTGGTCCAGATGATATATAAAGAGTGAATATAGATGGCTTTTATATATATAAAATTAGGCTTGATGTTGGATTAATTCATCACTAGATAATGGTGCTTGTTATATATAACAATGTGGTATGGATCGAGACAGAATCCTAACACGCACGCCAGTGCTTGCATTTGTAAGCAATGATTCAATATATATTATTGCAAGTCGAACACTTGGTGACTACTGCGATTCAAACTGTTCTTTTTAAAGCAAATTAAGCAATAATATGGCTCTCCAATATTCTCCCTATATTTTTGAAATCAAGCCATTTCCTATATATAATATATAACACATTTCCATTTATTTTCAAAAAAGAAGAAGAAAAGATTAATACAGGGGCATTATATAATGAGGTGGTGGCTATTATGATGGCAAGCTAGGTCTATCATTGCTATATATATATATATATAGAGGTGTGGATGGTATCTGAATTTGAGAAGGCAGTGCTTTTTTTTTCTGGCACTATGTACCTTTCACATAACCTATGAAGAGAAAAAGGAAGAAAAACAAGAGCTAACTTACAAGTTGTGGATTCCACTCATTTCTAACTCCAGATTCTAACACGTTGAAGAATGTTGAAACAAGTTGGTACTTGAAAAACATTCATGAGAGGATATACTGTACATCCACCCAATGACATCCACAACTTGCACGACAAGTAGTTATCCATATATATTCAGGAGTCAACCTCCTGTATTATCATGCGTTTTAGGTGCAATGTCGACTCCAGGCTCGCGCACTCCCATACCACCGTGCCTCGTTGCGAGACTCCTAAAAGATTCGTATGTCTTTTTCTTCTTTCTTTTTTCGTTTAAACTCTAGAGCGTAATTTTCAAGCATACGCTAACAACTCTTTCCATTATTTTAGGAAATGTTTAGTTGTATCATGTAGTTTGAGACGTGTTAAAATAATATTGATGATGATATATGATAATA
This sequence comes from Xanthoceras sorbifolium, assembly GCA_003430845.1. Classification (NCBI taxonomy): domain Eukaryota; kingdom Viridiplantae; phylum Streptophyta; class Magnoliopsida; order Sapindales; family Sapindaceae; genus Xanthoceras; species Xanthoceras sorbifolium. Next base: position 23,506,149 of record CM010608.1, on the reverse strand, counting down.
ATCGTGATATTGAATAGGGATTTTTATCGTGTCATGCATTGTGGAGGTAGAATTATAACTTTCAATAGTCTACTATGCTATGGCTATTATTACTATATGCTTGTCATGAAATCTAACTTGTACAATACAACTGTTCGTTGGTCAAATTTATAAAGTAGAAATAAGTAACTAAATACAATGGGTCAAAGTTGGCATGATATAGAACTATACTCTTTGTTTCATTTTCTTTATTGGCCTTGTAATCTTGTCCAGTTTTGCCTATAAAATTTAGTGTCCCTTGTCAGTGAGACAATGTTGATTCTGATAATTTATTACTATAGTTTCTGCGTCTTGAATCTTGAGCATGGAACGATCAAACCAAGTCATCAAATATAGAAGGAGAGCTGGTTTATGAGGCAAATTAAACAAATGGGTATCTGAAAAATGGGAAAAAAGAAGAAGAAGAAGAATTGATTTTGCAAATTCAAAAGTTGTTAGCTAGCATAATGCTTAAATAATTTACCAGATTTCACACAGGAGAATGGGAGCTGGTGGCTTGACCAGACTACATCGTCTAATATTAATATATATGGTCTGTCCATTTTTGTTTCTTCAAAAAAAAAAAATATTGATGTACATTGGTATTCAATATTAAACCAAATTCAATTTTAAATTCCTGGATCTGTTCCTGATCTAATGGTGATCTTTATTTTACTGTGAAGAAGATCATTGTTCATATACATGATGTATGTTTACATTAGTTATCATAGCTTCTAATTACCCCACCATGAGTTTCACAACCTCACCGGTTACATGGCCTGCAATTAAACAGAAACAATTGAGCGTCATCGTGCCATGCTTCCATGCACACACGTACAAGGTTCACAATTTGATTTTTGATGGATATTTGGCTATGTCATCCAGTCAATTAAAGTGTAAAATGTGTTTTCCTTATATCAATTGGGTCATAGATCTACCAAGATACAGCGAGATTAAATGTTACAAGTTCGGTCCAGAGTGACAACTCTCACTATAGGGGAGGGGTCTCCTCACATTTTACGATTTAGTGGGTAAATATGAGACTTAAACTCTAATTACATAAGTTGAGGAAAAGTGTTCAATCACTTTACTACTTGTGAATGTGTGTTTTCTCCATTGTTAATATCCTTCAATTAACAATGATAAGTACTGCACATGCACACTAATTAATTTCTTGAACACCACATTCACTAAATTACATAAACAGATACAATAATTTCGAGAAAATCAACATTAATTGTTATTTTTTTTCTCCTTGTAATGAAGTAAAGAAATGCTGCATCGAATGATTGTGTATGAGTGAAACAATTATAGAAGGATTATGCTACACTGTCCAGAATTCTCTTTAATATTCTTCTATATAATTTTTAAATCAAGCCATTTCCGTAGATAATATAACAAATTTCCTTCTTTTTCTAAAAAAAAAAATTACAGGGGCATTATATTAGGTGGCGGCTGTTGTGGTGGCAAGAAATTACTATTTATATAGATATTAAATCGAATTTGGAAGCCAGTCACTGTCTTTTGTGAAAATTCCTTGGGCTAAATTTACAGTTTAAAATTTTATTGTAAACAAGCAAAGAATTGTTGTACTTCAAAGAAATGATTCATATGATGAGATTGTTGGGTTTTGGCTCGTATTCCTGAAATATGCACCCGTAATTAACTGATGCGAAAGTATAACAAACAATGTCCGGCGATTTAAAAACCGGTGGAAAGAAGAAATCAAGATGAAGACAACGGAGCAAACATCGATGGAATAGGTGGCTGGACGTGCCCGCACGCGTGATCAGAAGCAGCCGGTTCTGCAGGCTTGAAACACGGCAGTGAGTGGCGCAACCTTTGGATCGCGTGACTTGTAGGTCGCACGGTGACATTTTTTGGAAGTTTCTTATTCGGGATTTCTTAGGTTTATGAGGTCTGTTATTTTAGGAAGTGTCTTATTTTAAAATTTTCTATTCCAAGTAGGTTTATGATAATCTGGTTGGTTTAAGAAATGTATTGTTTAAGATCTTTCCTATTCCTAGTATGATTCTGATTAATATGGGACTAAGCTTGTAAATTGGAGGGTTATTCTTTATTGAAAGAGAACTAGAGACACCTGGAAAACACCAAAGAAAGAGCTCGGTTATGTGACTCAGGTGAGACCCGAGGGATACCGGGGGATATGCGAGGGATACTGGAAGGACAATTTTAAGGCTTCGCGGGCTAGTTGTCACAGCAAGTTTTATGGATTTAACCCTCCATGAAAAGTAAGAAATTCTACATATTTTGACCAATTCAAGGTAAAAAAAATGGGCATATCTCAAGTCTTGAGGGATACTGGGCGGGAGACCCGAAGGCCAGGGGTTATTTGTGAGATACTGAGAAAGCCGTGAGCTTGGACATAATTGTAATAATTTTCTATATAGTGATATTTTAATTTTTTATATAGTGATATTTTTCTCTTACCATTCTGACAGCCATAGTTTTTATTTTTTTTTTACCTATTTAGAGTTTTCACGTAAATATTATATTTGTGAAATTGGATTGTACTTCTTTCGTATGACAGAGAAGCCATGACAACTATTAGCATAATATTTTCTTCTCTTGGTGCATTATTCCAAGGAGTTAATTGCACCAACACTCCCTGAGGTTTTGCCAACTACAAGTAGAATTAACTTTATCGTTTATTGATAATGACCTCTCCTGCCGTTAGTTGACTTCCGTTAGACTTAACCGTTGACCAACTTTAACCGTTAAAATGACCAAAATACCCCTAAAATAATATTTTCTTTTTATTAAATAAAAAAAAGATTAGATCTCTATCGTCCATCTCAGGTGAGATGGACGGTAGAAATTGTTCTCAGGTGAGATGGACGGTAGAAATTGTTTTTTCTTAAAAAAAATTATTATAAATTTTTTAATTTTTTTTTAAAAAAATAAAGTTTGAAAGGTGGAGATCCAATCTCTATTAATTATAATAAATTTTTTATTTTAATTAATTTTATTATTATTTTTTTTAAAAAAAATTTTTAAATAAATCATAACTATTCGTTATTTTAAAGATGGATGGATGAAATTTTTTTAATTTTTATTTAATAAAATAAAATTTAAAAAGATAAAAATACTTCTGACCCTGTTAAGTTTAACTAAAATCAATTAACGGAAAGGGAGGTCATTCTAGTTGATAAAATCTTAAATGATTGCAATTAGCTCTATTCCAACTTTCCAAGTCATTTTGTATATATATTATTATATGTCAATCAATATTCAACGTCTAGTGTCAGCAGGTATTTCAATTAAATTTGTACCCGAAAATCAAGAAATGAAGATAAATTAACAACAAACTCTTAAATAAATAGTTGCTTCCGCACTTGTTATATACACTAGTGTCAGTTTCCAAATATGTGCCACGGCAGCTGAGGATTGGTCCCTTAAAATCTAATCCATAAATGGGTATCTCTGGAAAATAATTTTTTATTTACAAATTCCGGAGCATTCCCTACTCTACCATCAGATCCAACATAGGTAATTGTAAAGTCAAAATTTGTGGCGGAGCATAATCCTCCTGACATTTAGAGCCCGTCTGTTAATCATAAATTTTAATAATAAAAAGGGAATTTAAGATCTGATTGTGACAACACTATCACTAATTATACGAATATAGTTTTGGTAATTGGCAAAAGCAGGATGCACCAATTAAGCTTTTGGTCAACACAATTGAGAACAACAGGTGGAAACCAGTACCGTTCACATCTGTACAGGGCTGGTCCGTATAAAGTGCGACCGTTCAGGACTTTAAATATAAGAGGTGCAATAATATTATGTTCTGATTCACATGGATACCTTGAGCCCTCCCTCCCTATCTGGGTCAAGTTTCGATTAGATGTTATGTCACTGCTAACTTGTCATAAATTGCGAGGGATTGGAAGAATGTCTCAGTCGAGGACAAACCAATTGCTTTTTCCGGCTACCGAAATTGTGGTCACATTAAGGCCGTTTTGATCGTCATGCGTGTAAAGAACGGCGGTGGTTTTATGCTTCTGAGACCGCAGCTAGAGCTAGGAGAAATAGCGAGTTACCAAGCCCTTTGCCCTTGAAATTTTGTGATACTTACCATCCTGTTTGTTTGGGTTCTACTAACAGTTTTTGTACAGAAGTACAACAAATATGTACTGTTATTATTATTTTTTAAACTATTATAATTAATTCAATAATTCAAAATTTAGGGGAAGATAACGACTCGAACTCACAACTTATAAGTGTATAAGCCATACCACTACACCAACCTCATCTCGTCTATATATACTGTTCTTTGTACAATAAAAGCACAAGCAGGACGTAAAAAAGAAGCTCTGTCTAGGCTTGAATGTAACAGGAAAAAATATATATATCGAAAGGGTAACAAGTTTAGTTATATATTGACTGATTCAAGCAGTTTACATATTCTATAACTACCCGATTTACTGCGATACATAGGGATGATATAACCACTCATTTTTTTTTTTACATCTATTAAGAGAAATTGTTCACTGCAGGGCATTTGTTGATTCACATGTTTTTCTTTCCGTCAGATTGTGACAAACCTTGGTCAATTGACTGCAACTGGTTCCGAATGTCTTGATTTTCTGCCAGCAAGCGATCATACTCTAAAAGGAACCCTTCAGATTGCTTCTTTAGAGCCTCTGCTTCAGTTACTGCAGCCTTGGCCTCCTCCGCTTTTGTCTTACATTCAGATTCTAACTTCTTGATCTTTGTCTTGAGGGTAGCAATTTCGTTCCCCAAGCTTTTAAGCTCATCTGCATTAGCATTTTTCCCATCCTCAAAACTTCGGTTTTGCTTTTTTGCAGCTTCCATGGTTTTCCGGAGTAATCGAAGTTCTCTTATGTAATGGTGTAGTCTATCTATCATCAGTGAGAGGAATAACACGAATCCTGAAAATAACCATTTACTTTGAAGTCAAACAGAACAAGTGGCAATGGTGACAACTAGATAAATAAATTATATGTGTGACAATAAAAATCTGTTCTTCACTCAAGCTAAACATGCAACAGTAATAGTTACATCACTTTTTATATAATGTTGTTTTAAATAACCATTTCAAAAAAACATATCAGGAAATCTTCATGTACTCGTGTATAATCATATTATCTAAAGTGACAATTTTTTTTTTATGTAGAATTACTAGATATATAACATCAAACAAGAAAAAAAAAATGTATGAAGTAATTTAGACAACAGCATCTTTCAGCCTTTAGGCATGCGGATTCATTCACTTGTAAGTCTTAGAAACTGCAATAACATGAAGACAAGAGACTGAATTTAACATGAGTAAATTTCAACCGGTGCTTTACTACACCTGACACTAATTGACAATCAAATGGTTATTCATCATTATCATTCGATTTCTTCCTTTTTCTCTTGGTTGATTAAAATTCGGTAGTCAATTTCATAAGCCAGTAAAGGTATAGGTAATCATAAAATTGTTCAAAACACAAACTTCTAAAATATATTCATAAAGTCAAATCAAAGATAAAGATAGAATATTTTGATAAAACTACTCGAGCCAACAAAATGAACTATAAGGGACAAATTAAGAAGACTAGTAGACTACCATATAAGTTTGCTACGAACTCTCCCTTCAATCAATAAATTACCATCATGTATCCCAATACATGTGCTCAAACAATTGACATGGAGCCACAAGTACAACAGTGTCACATTACCAAACTTGAGCATCAATGCATTTGATTTCCTGCCGTAAATTGGCATTGGGAAAACTAGTCTGGAACACATGCATACGGTACCACGAGGCATGACATACCAGTTAAAGTTAGTTTTCTAAAGTTTTCTCTAGAAGTAAAAATCATCTTTTGAGATACCAAGAAGACAAGACAGTCACTAAACCAAATGTGACACAAGATTCACACAAAATTACTGTGGCTCTTCAAAATTTGGAATGTCCGTTCAATATTAAACACAAACATCATGTTTTCAAAGTTTTCTCAAAGACAAATCCACTATAAAACAACCTTTCAAGACACTATGGTACTCAAATCTCATCGATTTTGACACGGTTCCATTATGCAATCAGCCATTCCATATGTGCCGATTGCATCACTAAATCACATTGCATTGGCTATCCCCGAACATCATAACCAGTTGGTACTTAATTGGCAGCACAGCGAGACACAACTTTCATTTTCGAACATATAATTCGAAAACTGTATAGAAGCAACATGCCAAAAACAGTAGCAAGTCAAGTGAAAATCTCATATCAATCATACATCACAAATCCGAGATAAAAAATTTCTAAACAACCAGATGCAGAATAAAGCAAACTCTTATCAAATGAAGTCCAGAAGCACAAAATTATTCAACAAAATCAATCAATCAAAGACTATGGAAATATTTACCCATAAGAGAGGCTTCGAGCATGTGCTTGGACATGAGAATCTGGTCGGTGGGATTGAGAGCGCCGGACTCGATCGTGCGCTGCTGGATGTTGACCATGCTGTAGACGCTGGACATGAGCACCACCAACATGGTCGCGCCGACCGTCTTGACCACGATGGGGCCCCGTCCCCGCTTGACCCGATCCAGGCTCAATATTACGAGCTTCCTCAGAGGGGTCTTGAACAGCAGCGTCAAAATCAGCGCCATTTCGCCGAAGATCACGGTGAAGAGTATCTGTATCATTGTTTTCTTTCTTGTTTCTTCAAAGTATCAGTAAAAAAAAAACAAACAAAAACCCTAGATTGGACTGGTGATTGCAGTAGAGTACAAAAACTAGAGAAAGACTTTATAGAGGAGGGAGTGAGACTGGTGGGTTTGATTTTTGAATTTAAAGAGTCGTCTCTTCCTGTGTGCTAGTGCTAGGCTGTCTCGTTTAAATGGTGTTCTTCTGGTGTGGATTTTTTTTTTACTGTTAAGTTAATATCAACCCTCTCCTGAGTGCTGATCCGCGTTCATGAGAAAGCTCGAAGAAGAGAGATATTTATTTTAATCTGACGGTAAAGATTTGTTGTCGATTTTTAGTATTTAATCATTTATTAGTCTTAAAATTAAATTTTAAAACAAAAAAAAATGTGTTTTTTTTTATTGATATCCAAATTAAATAGTATATTTCGCGTAATTACCGTGTAAACTTTATTGCCTATGCTTTTGAAAAGGACAGAAGGACGAAATCATGAGGTTATTTATATTCATCAACCAAAGATTTTTCATGCCGACATCAATAGGTCCATCCCTATATTAATGTCGCAATCTAGAAGAAACCATATCCATAACTATTACCTACCTCGACCATTATTATATTAATGTCGCATTTAATTAAGAAGAGTTTTCAACCGTTCGATTCCTATTAAAAGACCGTTGGATTTGGTGGTTAGAGCATCACAATTTTCTTAGAACATATGCAATGTACATGCAACATTCACACCAAAAGTTTTTTTTATCTTCAATGTATAACTCTAAATCTAACTCTCAAAGTTATATTTCCTTTTTAGGTATTATCGTTTTTCCCCTGAGTTATGAGAATACATTATTTTCCCCTTTGATTTGAAACTATTCTCTAAAATCCCCCCTACCATTACTATTTTGTCTAAAAAGACCATTCTACCCTTACCATTTTATTTTATTTCTATTTTATTCATTAAATTATTATCTTTATTAATTATATAAATATTTAATTATATAAAAATAATTTATATAATTAAAAAATAAAAAATAATGGACCAGATGAGATCTAGTCCATTAGATAGGATAAAAATATCTTCATCCAATGGACCAGATCATCTGATCCATTTCTTAAAAAAAAAACAAAATTTAAAAAAAAAAAATTCATTTTCGTTTTTTTCCGTTTCTTCTTTCTTCTTCTTCATTTTTTTTCTCCTCCACAGAATCGCTCCACCACCTCCCACCACGTAATCTCTCACCATCTTCTCTCCCTCTGATTCTACTTTCGCTTCATCTGGCCAGCCCTCGCTTTCCCTCCTTCGATTCCACTTCTCCCCCCTCCCATTCTTTTCCCAGACCCTCAAATTTCTCCCCTTCAACTCCATCGCAGATCTGGATTGGAGTCCATCTCAGATCCGTCGCAGATGGATGCGATGGTCTCTATCGTATATGGATCTCCATCGCAGATGAGAGATCCATCTACGATAGAGACCATCGTAGATGAGAGATCCATCTGCGATGATGGCTCTCCAATAGAGACCATCGCATATGGATTTGCTATGGTCTCCATCGCAGAGGTTTTCTGGGCCAAAAAAATGAGAAGAAGAAGAAGGAAAAGAAGAAGATGAGAGATCCATCTGCGATGGTGGCTCTCCAATAGAGACCATCGCAGATGGATTTGCTATGGTCTCCATCGCAGAGGTTTTCTGGGCCAAAAAAATGAATCTGGGTAAAAAAAATTCTAGGTTTGGTTGATGATGAAAAAAATGTTGGATGGTAATTTGGTTGATGATGAATGTGTGATGTAGTTGTTTAGTTGATGATGATTCTGGGCTAAAAAAAATCTACAATTGAACTACTTTAGTTTATGATGAATTTGGGTTAAAAAAATTTAGGATTGAAGTGATTTGATTGATGATGAATCTGGGTAAAAAAAAAAAAAAATCTGGAATTGAAGATGAGGGTGGTGATTTAATTGATGAATTGATTATAGATTATTTTTTATTTTTTAATTATATAATTAAATATTTATATAATTAATAAAGATAATAATTTAATAAATAAAATAGAAATAAAATAAAATGGTAAGGGTAGAATGGTCTTTTTTAACAGAATAGTAATGGTAAGGAGGATTTTGGGGAATAGTTTGAAACTAGGGAGGAAAATGATGTATTTTCATATCTCAGGGGGGAAAACGATAATATCCCTTCCTTTCTTTTCTTTTTTTATTATTTATCAATAATTCACATTTCACCCCTTAATTAACATAATATTATAAGGGATATTATCAAAAACACTCCCAACGAATTCAAATACATTGTTTTACCCCCATAGTTTTTGTATTCATCAATAACACTCCCACCGTTAATTTTCCATCCAAAAAGTCAACTTTAAATGTTTGATCGTTAATTCCAAGGGTATTAAGTTAATTCAGCAAATAAAAAAAATTAAAAATTAAAATAATTAATATTTATTTATATTGATCCATATATTTATTGTCTTGTATGGTTTTTAATGTGGCCATGTCACCATTGGTTTTATTTTTCTCTCACCTACCCATTCTCTCTCTTTTTTTCCTCACTCTACTCTCTCTCTCTCTCTTCCTCTTTCACTTTCTTCACATTTGTATCTCTCTCTAACTCTCCAACTCTCCAACTCTTCCCTTTCTCTATCTTTTATTCTTCTCACGTCTCTTTTATTTCTCTTCATCTCTTTCTTCTTGTTTGAATAGTGATTTAGGGTGATGTTAAGCGTTTAAGGCCGGCACTGTGAAGGAAATCGATCGGTGGTGGTTGGGTATTGGTTTGGATGGTGTTTAGGTGGTGGTTGAGTGGATTTTTGGTATTGTTTGGGTGTTTTGAGTGGTTGATAAAAACAAATTCAAGAAAAAAAATTCAATTTGGTGGTGGTGGGTTTGTTTGGGTATTGGTTTGACTGGTGAGTTTGTGTTTGTATTTGAGTGGTTGCTGAAAAAAATTGAAGGAAAAAAAATAAAGGTTCGTGCTGGGATTTGTTTGGGTGGTGGAATTTGTGTTTTGAGTGGTTGATGAAAAATATTTTGAAGAAAAATAATAAAAATTCAGGTGCTGGAGTTTACTTGGGCGTGTTTAAGTTGCGAAATTTAGGCTGTGTTTAAGTTGATGACAAATAAAAAAAATTGGAAAGAAAAAGATCTAGCGGTGATTGTGTTTGAGTTGTTGACTTTTTGTAGATGATGATGATAATGTTGGAGAAAATAGATTTTTGTGGTAAAGAAGATGATGGATAAAAAATTTTTAAGAGTAGGGAGAGAGTTTTTTTTTTTTTTTCAAAAAATATTTTAATAAAAATTTTGTTTATTTTTCTAATTGCTTTGAAAATATTAATTATTATTTAAAACAATTGAGGGTAAAACAATCTTTTTAAGGGCTTTTAGGTCATTTTAATATTTTAAGCAGTTACAAATGATGCTCTGGATTATTCACAAGGGCATTGTTGTTATTTTACCTTATAATATTGTCAGAAGTTAACTTTTTGGATGGAAAAGTTAAAATGTGAGTGTTTTTGATAATTACAAAAACTATGAGAGGTAAAACGATGTATTTGAATTGGTTAGGAGTGTTTTAATTATATCTCATATTACAAATTTACAATAATATATTACATTTAGATAACTTAAAATAGTCTCTACAAAAATTTACGCGAGTTTGACCGTTAATTCCAAGGGTATTAAGGTAATTCAGCAATTAAAATAAATTAAAAAATTAAAAAAATTAATATTTAATTATATTGATCCAGATATTTATAGTCTTGTGTGGTTTTTAATGTGGCCACGTCACCATTGGTTTTATTTTTCTCTTATCCACCCATTCTCTCTCTTTTTTTCCTCACTCTCTTCTCTCTCTCTATCTTTCTTTTTCCATCTCCTTCTTTTTTTTGTCTCTCTCTCTCTCTCTCTCTCTCTCTCTCTTCCTCTTTCACTTTCTTCACATTTTTATCTCTTTCTAACTCTCCAACTCTTCCCTCTCTCTCTATCTTTTATTCTTCTCCCTGTCTCTTTTATTTCTCCCTTTCTCTCTCTTCTTGTTTGGATAGTGGTTTGGGGTGATGTTGGGTGCATGTGGCCAGCGCCGTGGAGGAGATCGATCGATGGTGGTTGGGTGTTGATTTGGACTTTGGATGGTGTTTGAGAGATGGTTGAATAAATTTTGAGTGCTGTTTGGGTGCATTGAGTGGCTGATAAAACAAAATTGAAGAAAATAATTCAATTCGAATTAGTGGTGAGTTTGTTTGGGTGATGGTTTGGCTGGTGAAGTTTGTGTTTGTATTTGAGTGGTTGCTGAAAAAAAATTGAAAAAAAAAATAAAATATAGGTTCAGTACTGGGGTTTGTTTGGGTGGTGGAGTTTGTATTTTGAGCGGTTGATAAAAAACATTTTGAAGAAAAATAATAAAAATTCGGGTGCGGAGTTTGCTTGGGTGGTGTTTAAGTTGTGAATTTGGGTTGTGTTTGAGTTGATGATGAATAAAAAAATTGAATAGAAAAAGATTTGGCGGTGATTGTGTTTGAGTTGTTGACTTTTTATCAATGATGATGATGATGGAGAAGAGAGATTTTTATAGTAAAGATGATAATGGATAATAAATTTTTAAGAGTGGGGAGAGAGTTTTTTTTTCAAAACATATTTTAATAAAGCTTTTGTTTATTTTTTTTAATTGTTTTGAAATATTAATTTTTATTTAAAACAACTGAGGGTAAAACAGTCTTTTAAGGGCTTTTAGGTCATTTTAATATTTTAAACAGTTACAAGTGATGCTCTGGATTATTCACTAGGGCATTGTTGTCATTTTACCTTATAATGTTGTCAGAAGTTAACTTTTTAAATGGAAAAGTTAAAGTGAGAGTGTTTTTGACAATTACAGAAACTATGAGAGGTAAAACGATGTATCTGAATTGGTTGGAAGTGTTTTTTATAATATCTCATATTATAATAATATATTACATTTAGGTAAGTTAAAATAGTATTTACAAAAATCTACGCGAGTTTATTCGTGGGGAACAATTAAGAATTATGGGGAAAAAAAAAAGAACTCAACAACAAGGCCTCGCATTTCAAAATACCTCTGCTTCTTTTGGCCAATATTTTAATGAGTTTAGAGGATTTAGAAATGATCTCGTGCACTACTAAATCGTTCTTGTAATTTATATTCTATTTTTTTCTTAATTTTAGTGTTTTAGTGGTATTTTATTTTATTACTATGAAATTTGTATGAAGTTTTTTTAAGTGTTTATTAATATTATATTTTGCTTTAATGTATCTTTTTTTTTAAATTAGTGTTTTTTTAAATAAATAAATAATTTTAGTTTATTATAAATGTTAAAATAAATAATAATTATTTTAAAATAAATATGAATTAAATAATAAAAAGGGATACAATTGGAAAAAAATTGATTGAATAAGGGTATAAACAAAATTTATTAAATATAAAAGAGATATAATTGATATAAAGTTTATTGGATAGGGTAAAGTGATAATTAATTAAAACTTTTAGATTGTTTAAAAAAGTAAAAAATATTATGACGTTTTTAGAGTTTTGTGAATAGAATTGCACCAAATATGAAGTTGCACTATTCACAACTTTATATTTTTGAAGTTTTAGAGTTTTTATTTGAAGTTACATTAGAGCAAAAATTTACTCCATTTTAAAGTTTTGAAGTTTCATTGGAGATGGTCTTAACTGTTTAGTTTATTCTCCTATGATTAGTTCATTCTCCCATGAATATACCAACCGTTTGGTTTATTCTAAAATTAATGGCTGGGGACCTTTCAATGCCATGCCTTTATTAACAAAATCTTTTGGAGATAAAACATTTTGTCTCTTCTGCAGAAAGTTGTTTTCTTTGGATTCAAAGAACTTCCCAGCTTCAAAACCAGTAGCAAGCATTCTTTGACTTCTATTACCCTCGGCCTGAGTTCTTCTTCTCAGCTTTCTTGGTGAGTTTCCTCTATCCATGTTTTTTTTTATTTCAAAATATGGACTACGCTCGAATAATGTGCTTCAAATGAAGATCCTTCAATGAACCCAAGTTGAAGATCCCCTGCCACTTCATGGATTCTGGTGAGTGTTGTCTTTATACATTTTTATAAATCTATTGTGGCTGTGCCTTTGCTTATTTTCACTTTGACAGTTTTATGGAACGAGAGACCAACACTGACTCGGGAAGAGGTAGAAAGGGAGCACCAAGCAGTTACTACCTTGAAGGAAGATTGCGCTTCTTCTCTCCTGTACTGTGATTGGGCGCTGGTGGGAAGTGCATTTGATACCTTTAGAACTTCCTTGGACGCTTGTACTACTGGCCATCCTCGTAGTAAGTTTTTTCTGGCAACTTAATTTCTGTTACTCATACATTTCATTATCTCTTTCTAATTCTTGTTCGGTTTACATTTAGTTCAAGAAAATGACCCTGTGTGCTGCTGGAAAATGCGAGAGGTCAAAAGTTCTGTCGCGACTTCGCAGACTAGAGTTGTAAAGGGCGCTGATGAGGGGGCCAAATCGTCTGATGACGAGAAAAAGGCTGGTCGATCTAATCAAATGGAGAGAGACGTGGCTAAAACAACTCTGAGGCGATATAAGACCTTAGGGCATAAACCGAGAAGTCCCTCTGGTGGTTTTGTCGCCAATAGATAGCTCGTCGAGAGGGTCATCACCGTCCCTGCCAAAGTGGAGGTGTGTTTAGGTGTCTCTGTCCCTAATCATGGCCACGGTTTCGGAAAAGGCTGTTCCGGTTCCCTAAAGAGGGGAATCTAATCCATGGGTAAAAGGTTCTGGTTCGGATTCGAAACCGACAGTTCTACACCGATTCTGGTTCCTCCTCCGATTCTTGGAACCAGTGGTTCCATGCCGGTTCCAAAAAAAGTTTATTTTTTTTAAAAAAATTAACTGAAAATTAAAATAATCTAAAAAAAAATTTAAAAGTGGGTAACCCTAAGCTACAATAAAATTTAAATAAAATTAAAAAAGTAAAATAAAATTTAAAGAAATAAATACAAAATTTGGGCTTGCACTTAATTTTGCCTCAATTAAGCTGCCTACATATCCTCTAGGAGGAATCAAAACCCATGTAGTTCTCTTACCTTTTATTTATCTGATCATCAATTTTTACTCGTTCCTTCGGTGGCCGTGGTATCATTGTCGACGGATGATTGGTCCATTTCCTGTTACCTGTATTGCGCATTGGTCCAATTGTCAACATATACCTGAATCTAAATTGAGTATGGACTCAATAACGATCGTCTCTCGTCGAGAATATTTCCACCGTTGCTAAATTTTTATACGTGGAGTTCCAACGAGTTGGAACATTAAGGGAAAATCTAATTGGGTGCTTCCTATGATATTAGCAAAATCTAGCCCATTGTTTCATGGTACTAGGATGTTTCCATAAATAATAGAGAGCATCTCTAATTGGTTTAATATATTGTTGAAGTGTTTGTAAACCAGTTTGTACACATAAATTTAAATTATGGCAAACACATCTTTAATGAAAAAATCTACCATCAAAATAAGAGTTACATAAATCATATAATTGTGGAATAGCGGCAATATTGTTTGCAGTAATATCAAATACAATTGTAAAAATTTTGTTTTCAATCGGATATTCTTCAAAAATAATTTTCATCATTTTATGTATGTGATCAGCAGTATGAGATTCATCAAATACTCTAAATGCAAAAATTCTTTTATGTAACTCCCATGCATCATCAATATAATGACAGGTGACACCTAAATATGAATGTTTTTACTAATGATCACTCAAAATATCAGCACAAACGGAAACACGACCTACATAATTTTTAAAATATTTAACTAAAGCTTTCTTTTCTTTTTTATAAATTTCACACATTCTACGTTTAAGAGTATTTCTAGGTACCCTACATTTATGACAATATTATAACAAAACTCACTTTTTCATCAAAACTAAAAGGTAAATGTTCTACAGCTATCATCTTAGCTAATTTTTTCCTATTACATGCATAACTATATTTAAATAATTGATGGTTAGGAGATACGTACTTGCCAATTTGTTGTTGTCCACATGTTTGGGTTGCTTCGACTGGATGACTGTTGTTGATGTGTTTCCAGTATAAGCTGTATCCTCCACATTTGTTCCGCTTAAACTCTTTGGAACAGTAGTTGTAACTTACCACCAATTTTTCAATTTCTTTTTCCACCTTCTTCATATGAACTTTAAATAGTTCACATTTAAACTTCCGCAAATCAGCATCACCAAAATCGGGCATATTTTAGGATTGGGATTGGCTAGTTGTATGGTTAAAAGGGTTTTTGGGGCCTTGAGGAGTGAAACGGGGTTTCGAAATATTTAGAGGGGGATCAGGAGTTTCATTACCAAATATTTCTTCCTCAAATGCTTGCTGCTGTAGAAAGTCGTGATAATTTGCTTCATTGAAGAAAGCATCACGCGACTTTATTATTTCTTGAACATTCATAGAAGCCTTTCCTCTGGCGGAAACTAATTTTCTGGAAGGATTATAAATTGTCACTGAGAATTGATAATTATGATATATTTGAAAGAATTGAGAATTTGAGAGAGTAAGAATAAGAGAGAAATGTGAATTGTGTAAAAAATGAAGTGAGGAAGGAGGGTTTATATAGATTTTAGGTGATGAGATGTTTGAAATTTATGGGGGGGGGGGGGGGGGGGGGGGGGGGGAAGGATGCTCCTCGATTTGTCCCTCTAACGACTGACACTATCTTGAAGAGTGCAACATCGGGGGAGGTTTCTTTGAATAATCGCATCGACGCCGATAGGGTCCTTTTTGGACCGTTGGAGCGCCAAATCCGTTCATACATGGATTTTTCCATTGCGGTGAGTGCGTGTTTTATGTTCAAGTAGCATTCTTATTAGCATACGTATTAATAAAATTCTAACCACTCTTTTCTTATAGTTCTTGGCAAACATAGACGCTGCTACCAAGGAGAGGGATGCTGCCATTTGCGAGAAGGATGTTGTGGCTAAGGGTATGGATGCTCTTCGTAAGCATGTGGTTGCCTTAAAGGCCGAGAAAGCTACAATCTCCGCCAAGAAGGATGAAACTGTATCTTTAGGGAAAAAAGAAAACGCGCAGCGGAGGTTGGCGGGGTTTTAAAATTTTTCTTTTTACTTTGGAAACACTTTTCAAGAAGATCGTTTTGTATATATGCGAAGATGAACAAATAATTACCTTTGTATTCCCTCATCAGGATTCGAACCTGGTACTTGTCCATAAGTACCAAGCCTTATCAAGTTGAGTACCAATTGAGCTAGTAGCTCAATTGGTACTCAACTTGATAAGGCTTGGTACTTATGGACAAGTACCAGGTTCGAATCCTGATGAGGGAGGCGAAAGAAAGCCGTGAGGGCCGACGCCGTAGAGCACCCAAAGCGGACAGTACCTGTGAGTAACGGGGTCGGGCAAGAGCCGTAGAGCGTCCCGGGCCGTTACAATAAAAGGCGCCTTTTATTGTAACATCCCAGGTTTGACCCTATCGTCTACCCCCAGCCAATGTCACTCATAGGTACTGTCCGCTTTGGGCAATACCCTCACGGTTTTCTTTCGCCTCCCTCATCAGGATTTGAACTTGGTACTTGTCCATAAGTACCAATTCTTATCAAGTTGAGTACCAATTGAGCTAGTAGCTCAAACTAGCTCAATTGGTACTCAACTTGATAAGAATTGGTACTTATGGACAAGTACCAAGTTCAAATCCTGATGAGGGAGGCGAAAGAAAGCCGTGAGGGCCGACGCCGTAGAGCACCCAAAGCGGACAGTACCTGTGAGTAACGGGGTCGGGCAAGAGCCGTAGAGCGTCCCGGGTCGTTACAATAAAAGGCGCCTTTTATTGTAACGACCCGGGACGCTCTACGGCTCTTGCCCGACCCCGTTACTCACAGGTACTGTCCGCTTTGGGTGCTCTACGGCGTCGGCCCTCACGGCTTTCTTTCGCCTCCCTCATCAGGATTCGAACCTGGTACTTGTCCATAAGTACCAAGCCTTATCAAGTTGAGTACCAATTGAGCTAGTTATTAGTGAACTTCTTTCTTGGATTTTTTGATTCCTTTGACACCACCAAGTCTTTTGAGCTATGACCTGCGATCTGACAAATACATGTGTAGACATGTGACAGATATAGAGATGGAGGAGATTAACAAGCGAGGAAGAAGACAATACCTTGCTTCTTACTATGGCCGGCCACACCCCCCTGCAAGAAAACAAAAAATCTTTTTTTTTTCTTTTTCTTTTGTGTGTGGCCGAACTTTCTAGGATTTGTGCCTAGGGTTTGCTTTTTGTCACTTGTTTGCCTTTTATGATATAAAGACCCTTTTTATATCAGTCTCTAGGGTTTAGGTTTTGACCAGGTCAAAATAAAATTCTAAATGCTATTTAATTTGGTCACCACTAGAATTTGAACTCTTGACCTCTAGGAAAATAATCTTATTATTTAATCTTTTTTTTTATTAGTCAAGGTTCGAACTTGCAACCTCCTATTTAATAAATTAAAATAATTACTAATTTCAAATTATTAATATTTATTCAATTATTAAATTATTAATTAAATAATCATATTATTTAATTAATTCTCTTTAATTAAACTGTGTCACTTTCGTAACACAATTAATTGGATTATCCAATTAATTTACCGTGAACCTCGTTAAATACTTAATGGACACATAAAGGCTAGTAAGGGGATTTAATGGACCTACAGTTTTGAGTTCCAATAATACTTAGAAATATTAATTAAAACACTTTAATTAATATTCCATAATTATTAACCTCGGAGTTATTCCATTAAAAACCCAAGGCTGAACTCTCGAAACTGCATATATTTTATACAATCTGAAATATCAGTATCCATCGATATAATTATTTACATATGGTGTGACCCTCTACAAGTAGTTTATAACTGGAGGTGGGTCATAATGTCCGTTATACCCCTCTAGTTATATCTTTTCCTTTAAGCACCGTTCATTTTCTAATGAACAATTAAATCATGTCTTTCTTATGGAAAAATGAGAGGCCTCATAATTGTCCAAACTCTAAATCAACCCTTAAGGGAACTACCATATACTTTGTTTAAGAAGGAAATGATTCCATTATTATGTTCAAACTTTCCTAGCCATAAGCCAAACCGTAACTCCAAAATACAGAGGTATTGATCGAGAAAACAACTTCGGTCTCTCTCATAGTAAATCAAAAGCCACGATTTAACTTGAAGGAGTTGATAAGACACTCAGGATTAAGATCACTCATAAATAGCCATCATTTGTCGATATATATATAAATCTCATCTACTAACGGATCTTGGTGAGAGATTTATATAAATCGTGGCTCAGTCTTATATGATCTCCTCATATAAGGTGCCTCCATTCTCATGTCAATTATATGAGCAGTCTAGGATAAGATTACCGTACAATTATATAATGGACCGTAACAGTAGATCAACCATAAACAAAGTACCCAGCTTTGTTTGTTCCCTACAGACTCTTTAGATTGCAAGTCTCAATATGAATCATCCTCAATATGACTATCATATACTCAGATTAAGATTACATTTTACAATTCTGGATGTTACGCCCACATTATATAAATGTACATACATAAATAAACATTTTTATTAGAATGAATTACAACTACTTTTATTTATGTTTAATTTATGTATACAATTACAAGTTTTAGGGCATAAATCCCAACAGTATCATCTTTGAACGATCGGCTCTATGAATCCATCAAAGGTCAATATGAATTTAAGTGTCATTTGGCTTTGGTAGAGGCGCTGAGGCGAGAATTGCTAGATAAGATCGAAGCCTATAAGGTGACCATGGAAGTGGCTAGGACAAAATTGGAAATCCGAGCAGTGGATCGGTATAAGAGGTCCCCTACTTTCGATGGTTTCATGCATCAAGAGTATATGAATGGGATGAGAGAAAGTTATACTTTCTTCAAAGATGATGTGGTTCCAGAACTCTTGGAGTACCTTGATATAACCATCATTCTGAATGAAAATAAAGGTAAGGAGACCTTGGCCAGGAAAAGGAAACTATGGTGGGCATATTGTCGGATGATGAAGCTCTCTCTTCTTGATATGTATACAGAAGCTCCTCCAAAAGATGGGAAGCCTACTTATTTTACTGCTGGCAAGGAGGGAACTTTGATCATGGGGGCGTGTCTAGATGAGGGTCCCGTGTGCAACTTTGATTATTCCTTATTTGTATCCGACGATGATGAAGAAGAAGAAGAAGAGGAAGAAATCGATCTTACTTCTAATAAGGAAGACATCGATGAGGATAAATCCATTATCAGCACGCTTATGAAGAAATAGAAGGGTGTTCCCTCGTCTAGGAAGGACGTTGGCCAGAGCTCTTGCGCGGCTACCAAGGATGCTCAGAGAGATTCAGGCTCTTTAGCGCTCTGATTGTGATTATGTTGTTGTTATTATTATTATTATTATTTTTATACTTTTTGAACTTGGTTTACTGTACATATTTTTGTGCAAATTTTGTTTTGTTTAGCAATTATTATCCTCTAATCTCAATTGAGATTTTAAATTCTTTAGATAGTGGGAGTTGTATTTTGTGTTATATTGCAATTTATAGTAATACTTTAAACGCAAGTTGGAAATTGTAAGAGAATTCATATCCTCTTTACCTCCAAGCCATTGAAAGTGGTCGGATAAACAACTTTGAGGCAGTGTTTGAATTAAACTAATTGCAGTTTGCTCACGGTTTCATTTTAAGTTCTAGATTCTTAACTGAATGATATTCTTGTCATCAAGTTATAAGAGATGGTTTTAGAATCTATATCTAAACTGGTTTAAATCTGATGGCGTGTTTGCTACCAGGTTTTAATAGAGAGTTTAAGAACTCGTCTCGAACTAGATTTTAATAGAGGATGTGGTCACCACCTGGTTTTAAGAGAGAGTTTAAGAACTCAACTCGAATATGATTTTAATGGAGGGCGTGGTCGCCACCAAGTTTTAAGAACTCATCTCGAACCTGATTTTAATGGAGGGCATGGTCACCACTGGGTTTTAAGAGAGAGTTTAAGAACCCGTCTCGAACATGATTTTAAAGGAGGGCGAGGTCACCACCTGGTTTTAAGAGAGAGTTTAAGAACTTGTCTTGAATATAATTTTAATGGAGGGCGTAGTCGTCACTAAGTTTTAAGAGAGAGTTTAAGAACTTGTCTAGAACCTGATTTTAATGGAAGGTGTGGTCGCCACTAGGTTTTAAGAGAGAGTTTAAAAACTTATCTCGAACCCGATTTTAATGGAGGGTATGGTCACCACAAGGTTTTAAGAGAGAGTTTAAGAACTAATCTCGAACCTAATTTTAATAGAGGGCGTGGTCGTCACCAGGTTTTAAAAGAGAGTTTAAGAACTCATCTCGAACCTGATTTTAATGAAGGGCGTGATTGCCACCAGGTTTTAAAAGAGAGTTTAAGAACTCATCTCGAACATGATTTTAATGGAGGGCGTGATTGCCACCAGGTTTTAAAAGAGAGTTTAAGAACTCATCTCGAACTTGATTTTAATGGAGGGCATTATCGCCACCAGGTTTTAAGAGATAGTTTAAGAACTTATCTCGAACCTGATTTAATGGAGGGCGTGGATTCTTCTTGTTGAATAAGCTTTCATTGCTCAAGATCGAACAAGAGTTACATTGTGTTTTTTGATCTAATCCTACTCCTCCTATATACAATGCAAAATTTGTATTACGGCGATAACGCTCTCTCCTAGACGGGTAGTCTATCCAGTAGTTGATTTTGTTTGGGTAATGCTTGTATAGTCGTTCTCTTCCCCCTGCTAGAGAACTTATCTTTAATCTTTTCCTTCAACCTGGGTAACCTCTGTGACCCCCTTGTCTTTAAAGGCGGATAAATTGGTCTGTCAAGCAGTTTTTCAGCAACCCTTTATCTCTCAAACTCTATTTTCTGTAGGAAACCTCACTTTGAGGCTGGATGTGGCTATTACAGCCCTGATTTTGTTGAGAAAAGGCCTCCCTAGCATGGCGTTATAAGGCCAATTGGGTATGTATACCATCACAAACTCTACTAACACTATTTTTTTGCACGGCTTAATCCCTATACTCACAGGAAGTATTACAGTACTCTGGCCCACTAAACGCTCGGAGAGGGGTGTTGAACTATTCCAAATCTTTAGGTTCAAAACCTAATTGGGCGAATATCGAGATGTGCAAGATGTCGGTGGAGTTTCCATTGTCTATCATTATGCGTCGAATATCCCTATGGGCAATTTGAAGCTGTACAACGTTTGCATCGTTCGGCTTAGCGTCAGTTCCCATTCCATCTTCTGCTGTAAATAATATTGGGTCCCAACTCTCTTTCTGTCTTTTGGTGTTTCTGTGGATCAAGTTTACGCCTGAGGCTCTCTCTTGGTCAAATACTTCTCTTATTTCTGCTTTCATTTCTCTGTTGTTGGTGCCAGTTCCTGGACCACCATAAATGGTGTTGATAGGATTGGCCTTTGGACTTTCTAATCGCCTATCATATCTTTTAGGACTTCAATAGCTAGTTGACTTCGTGGATTCTCGCGAATGATCCTTCCTTTTCTCTGACAATGACCTGGCTTGAGAGGTACACTCGCTTTTATCCTTCTTTTAAATGAATTCTTTCAAATAGCCATCCCTAACTAAGTTCTCTATGTGGGCTTCGGTTGGTAACATTTTGATGTATCATGGCCATGGTCGGGTTGGAAACGATAGTATTTATCTTTGTCAGGGCACCGACATCATCCTCCCTGGCCATGTTACGATTCCTTGGTCTTGGGTGATTGATAGTATCTCTTTACACCCTCTCGTCAATGATGTGTACCCGTCAAATCAATTTTCATTTTGCCTGCCTTCTTTCAATAGATTAAAAGATTCTCGTCAGTCGTCTGGGCACGTTCCATGCACGAGATTTCCTCCTTGAGCTATCTTCTCCTCTTCTGCATGAGCATAGTTGGTGGCTACCTCCACTATTTTTAGATAGGACTTAGGTCATTGCTTTCTCAACTGAAAAGACAAAGTTCTGCTTTGCAGACCATTTGTGAATACATTGATTGAGGCTGCATCGTCAAAGTCCTCCACTTGAACTGCTTCCTTGTTAAAACGTGATAGGTAGTTCCGAATTGATTCTCCACTGCCCTGCTTCACTAAGGATATGCGAGATAAAGATTTCTTTCTTTGCACGCTTCCTATAAATTATTGAGAAAATGTTCGGTTGAACTGGTCAAAGTTGTCGATGCTTTGTAGGGGTAGTTTTTTGAACTAACTTCCTACTAAATCTTCAAAGGTGATTAGGAAAGCTTGGCAGAGCAGTCTATCGTTTCGAGTCTGAGTTCCCGTAAGAGTGGTGAAACGATAAACGTTTTCCACGGGATCCCTGTTCTTGGAAAACCCCTTTGCTAGCAATTTATTTGTGAACTTGCTTGTTGTATCAGCATGTTGAGTCGTATTGTTTGGGGGTGGAGGGGGTGGGTCGGTTCCCGCGCTAGACTTGCTCTAATCCTTCTCTCAATCATTGGATTTATCATCTCATGAGATTTTTGTCCTAGGTAGAGTTGTTGGTGTAACTAGATGCTTGACTTTCATTAGATTATGCTTGCCTTTGGCTAGAATCACTTTCGTAGCTGTAATGTCCCTAATTTTCCTTAATTGTCAAAATGCCTATAAATATTGTTGTTTGTGTGGAAAGTATATATATTCGATATATAGTGTATAAACGAATAGTAATTTTAACTGATTTAAATCCCATGAGAGATATTATTTTCATTGTGCAATTGGAGAATAATAAGTCCAATTGAATATTGGTGAAGTCAATTTAGTAATTGGATAAGTGTGGAATATTTTTGGAATAATTATTGAGATGAAATGTGATTGGTGGGTTAGTTGGATAATTAAATGATAATTGGTAAATCACATGTGATTAATAGTAAATTTATGCCATTGTAGGATTTTAAGAAGCTCAAGGGAGCAATTTGCTATTAAGGAGATATTTATAATATAATATAGGGGGATTATCATTTTGGTCCCTAAGTTTTGGAGAATTATCAGTTTTTTAAATGAGTTATAGTTAATGGTACATTTGGTCCTTAACTTTTAGAAAATGTATCAATTTGGTCCCTCTGACTAAATTTCTATTAGTCAAACTTAACAAAATTGGTAAAAAGACAGTTTTGCCCTTAATACTATTTAAATAAGTTAAATGACAATTTTAACCTCGAAATTTTAAAATGATTATTAATAAATAGAAGAGTAATATGGTCATTTTATTTAAATATTTAAAAAAAATATTTTTTAATGGATCTCCACCGTCCATCAGTTTTGATGAACGGTGAAGATTATATTGAATTTTTTTTAAAAAAAATTAAAGTGAAAATATAATTTTTTTTAAAAAAAAATTAAAAATGAAAATGGTGGAGATCCAGATCGCCCATCCAGATGGATGGTCGGTGGAGATCCAATCTAGATCTCCACCAACTAAAAAAAAATAAAAAAAATTCAAAGTTTGAATAAGATGGATGAACGAACCCAGAAACTGGGTTCGTTGAAGATCCTTCAACGAACCCAGTTTCTGGGTTCGTTGAACCTCCACGAACCCAGATCTGGGTTCGTCGAGGTTCAACGAACCCAGAGGTTAGTTGAAGGAAGATCCTTCAACGAACTTAGACTGGGTTCGTTGAAGGATCTTCAACGAACCCAGTAACCTTCACGAACCCATTCATCCTCAACGAACCCAGATCTGGGTTCGTTGAGGATGAACAAACCCAGTTTCTGGTTAGTTCATCGTCTTCAGTTTGAATTTTTTTTTTTTTTGGGTTAGTGGAGATCCAGATTGGATCTCTACCATCTTCAATTTCAATTTTTTTTTTTTAAAAAAATAAAAAAATAAAAAAATATTTAATTTTATTTTTTAAAAAATAAAATATAATCTTTACCGTTCATCAAGATTGATGGACTGTGGATATCTATAAAAGATCATTTTAAAATTTTTAATTTTTTTAATTTAATTTATTTTAAATTTTTTAACCAGGGATAGATATGTCATTTTACTAAAAAATTTACTGTTGAGATATTGATAGGTTTAAAGACGAAAATACCCTTGGAACCGTTAAGTTTGACTAACGGTTGACTAATAGAGGGACAAAACACAAAACCAGAAAACAAGTAGAGGAAGAATCGGCCAAAAGGGAGGAAGAATCGACCAAAAGGGCGGAAGAGAATCGGCCAAAAGGGAGGAAGAAAGAAGAAGAAGAAGAAGAAAAAGAAGAAGAAGAAGAAGAAGAAGAAGAAGAATCTAAAAGTCAATGTGAGAAAACCAAAATAAAACAAAACACAAAACCAGACAAAATGGAGGAAGAAAGAAGACAAGCAGAGAAAGAATCGGCCAAAAGGGCGGACCAGACAAAAGGGAGGAAGAAAGAAGACAAGCAGAGGAAGAATCGGCCAAAAGGGCGGAAGAGAATCGGCCAAAAGGGAGGAAGAAAGAAGAAGAAGAAGAAGAAGAAGAAGAACAAGAAGAATCTAAAAGTCAATATGAGAAAACCAAAATAAAACAAAACACAAAACCGGACAAAAGGTAGGAAGAAAGAAGACAAGCAGAGGAAGAATCGGTTCAAAAGGGCGGACCAGACAAAAGGGAGGAAGAAAGAAGACAAGCAGAGGAAGAATCGGCCAAAAGGGCGGAAGAGAATCGGCCAAAAGGGAGGAAGAAAACGGTATCCAGGTTGGTATACACGTATTTTCTGAAAAAATATTATGTGATTAATGTTTTTATTTATGTTTTATTTTGAATTTCCATGATTTCGATAAAAGAATATTGAAGAAGAAAAAAACGGTATCCAGGTTGGTGTACACGTATTTTCTGAAAAAATATTATGTGATTAATGTTTTTATTTATGTTTTATTTTGAATTTCCATGATTTCGATAAAAGAATATTGAATGATTTAGTGGATTATATTGTTTTATTGAATATGTTTTATAATTATTGTTTGAAAAATATATTTCTGAGTATTCTGGAAAGATTGTGAGTTTCCAACGAATAATTATGGAAAATATTGTTTGAATAGTTTTCGTAAACTATGTTGTTATAATGATTTCAATTTGAAAATAATGTTTGAAAGTTTATTTTTGAATAAATATGGAAAATATGGAATCTTTAGTAATTAACGTATTGATTTCAGTATATATATATATATATATATATATATATATATATATATATATATTGTGGAAACGAAAGGTTTGAACAATTGTTTTCAATGATTTTATATTGTGATAATTTAGAGAAATCGTATGACTGAGTATGTGATTTCAGAAATGATATTAGAATACAGTTTGTGAATTATGAAAAGTTGTCAAATTGAGAAAATTATGGAATATCTATATATATATATATATATAGGGAAACGGATATATGAAATTAACATGTTAATTGGGTTCACTTAGCAGTATTGCATTGAGATTTCTGATGATTATGATACTACTCTTTGGATTATATGTAGCCACCGTTGTGGACGGTTCTAGAGTGAAGACGTTTCAGTCAGGTAGTCCCCGTAGGGTCCGATGTCGGAAATGATACCTGTATAGGGATACTATTTCATGCTGA
This sequence comes from Xanthoceras sorbifolium, assembly GCA_003430845.1. NCBI lineage: Eukaryota > Viridiplantae > Streptophyta > Magnoliopsida > Sapindales > Sapindaceae > Xanthoceras > Xanthoceras sorbifolium. The sequence goes on along the minus strand of CM010608.1, from coordinate 23,480,827 downwards.
AATGGAAAATCCGACTGTATATAATTCAGCGAGCAGTCCTTGTTGGGTTTCAGTGCTGAACAACCCTTAATCCAGTCTAGTAAACCTATGATGTGTATCAGAGGCCTAAAGTGAGATGTATGAAAAATTATGAAATTAAAGGAAACTTATTGTTGGATTTTTCATATATGTTTATCAAAAGAATTATATATTCGATAATGATTCACGTTTATATTTTGATATTTGTTAAATAAACAAGTTTATGGAAATATGTTTATTACTGCTTTTATTATTATTTTTTTATTATTGAATGATTAGTTGGATTTATATTGAGTTCTGCTCATATTTTAATACTTATTCAATAGCATATTCAATACTATTACATGATTTTTATATATAATCTTAGTGTACACCCACTAAGCGAAACGCTTAGATCATTAAATTTAATGCGTAGGTGAAAAGAATCAGAAGGAAGAACATGACTGAGGAGTAGAGTTCTGCAGAGCAGGATACCTGAGTCACCTCCAGCATTATTTTTGGGTAGTTATTTTGTTTACCGTTTTACTTATGTCAAGCATGCATATACAGTCCAATGTAAAAGTTGAATTTATCGAGTCTTGTAATTATTTGTTATCAGTTTTATATATGGATTTTAAAAATGTAAATTAAGTGATTTGTAAATATTTGTTAGTTTTGATGTGATTTTCAAATATGAGGTTATATGTTTTCTGAAAAACTGTTTGCTGATTGATTGATTGAAAATGTTTGGAAAGTCGCATTGTTGGCAGGATGCGCATATGATTGGACTTTAGAAGTGTTTGAGTTGTGACTTTGAAATTTTATTTAAACAGGTATTCTTTTGGAAAGTTAGAAAAATAAAGGGAATTCTGTTAAAATTTTTATAAATATTGTAGGCCCAATTTGAAAGGTTTTTGGAAATATTATATATTTTCAAGTATTTTCGAATATTAAGAAAAGTTCATAAAGGTTTGTAAACTGGTAACGCTCTCGTATTTGTTCCGTACGGGTCGGGTTAGGGGGTGTTACAGTAGCGTAGTCGCAGTCCTTTTAGGTGTTCTTCATCTTGTGCTGGAGCAGGATTTTTAGCTGCCTCCTCGGCGGTGTTTACATTTATTTTGGGCTGGGCTCTTCTTGGTTTGTGAGCTACTGGTTGAATAAGGGGAGGATTTGCTAGGGAAAAGCTCCTGAGGTTGTAACGCTCCATTCCCTTTGTCCGTGCGTGTCCTGTGGGAAGGAGTTCCTTTATTGAGACCTGCACCTCCTTTTTCTCTTCTTTTAGGGGAAGTAGTGACTTTATTGCCCATGATTTCCATGAGCTTTTAGAAGTGATATTCAGCTTGGTCCTTATCTTGAGAGGACATTTCTGTTTGCAGGGTGATCAAAGGAAGTGGAAGTGAAGTGGTTGCTATACCATCTGGTATAGTAAACCTCGGGGGGGGGGGGGGGGGGGGGGGGGGGGGGGGGGGGGGGGGGGGGCCGGGGTGGGTGGGTTTGTATGATTGGAGAAAGCAAATTCTCCATTGGTGTTTTTTGTTGGGGGTTGTGCTCTTTATTTTGGTCACGTGGGTCCATCGTTTCAAGGTATCCTCAGAGGAAATAAACACAGCCTTCCTTCTAGCGCCAAATTGTTAACAGTGAAAACTGGATCACATAGTCAACGATGGTCAAACACAACATACGAGATAGCGAAGTGGTCGGCTGAGATGTCGTAGTGCTCGATTGCAGTAAAGGCTTGCAAATTATGTCGTCGGACGATAAAATCTAAATAAAAGAAAGATTTTTAAGGAGTGCCGGACTTATGCCAACGATTAAACTCCGACAATCAAGTCAGATTCAGTAGGGAATTAAGTCTCGTAATCAAAGTACAAAGCTTTTAGGGTTTAGAATATATATATATATATATATATATATATATAATGTTACCTTATGTCCTTATTTTTGGAACTATTTATAGGAAACTAACATTCTTCTGATGCTGTCTCTATCAGGGTGTCGTCAACCATAAGCTCCAAAGGTTGGTTGCTTATTTCTTTCCTTAATCATGGTTTTCTTAAAGCTGTATTCGAGGGAGAAGATTGGCTGAATCACTCGGGTTGTATCGTCATTAATGATGCAGTGTAAACATGCTTTAGCATTAAATGTAGGTGCATTTAATGCTGTCAGACGCATTAAATACGTGCAGTCATAGTCAAGAAAATGCCTTAATTGCCGTTGTAGTTGCTTGATTTGACAAGTGATAGGGGCCTGCAGAAGCATTAATGGTGGTTGGTGGCTTGAAGCTTCCTTGATACGCTTTGTCCGAGCAGTACCTCGGGCAGATACTTGATACCTTGTTTTCTCCATTGCTACTGCGAGCTTTCTCTACTTTTATAAATTCACATTGACCCATTTGAAATCTTGGGCCCAATACTGTTTTCATGGGTTTCTGAGATGGGTTTATAATACGGCAAACACAACTTAAAAATCACCCACAACAAATATATATATATATATATATATATATATATATATATATATATATATATATATAAACCTATTTTTATTGATTGGAAATAAAGACATTAAAAACATTGATAAAATTAATTTAGTTTATAGTATAGAGTTTTTACATGAATAAATTACCCTATCAAACGTCTTAATATAGATATCACTAGTACTCACATTATATTGAGATGAAAATCATTTATTCGTCCGGTTGAAGTATTTAGGGATATTATTAAAATTCCCCCTGTAATTTGGTATATTAGTCAAAATCTCCCATCTAGTTCCATTTATGACCAAAATTTCCCCCATAATTTCATTTTAAAGCCAATTTTCCCCATTCCATTAGTTTTAATTATAAACATACATTTGACCGTTAAATTTTCTTTTAGGAATATTATTAAAATCTCATTCTAATTTGGTGTATTAGTTAAAATCTCCCACTAATTTCATTTATGGCCAAATTCCTTCCGTAATTTTATTTTATAGTCAATTTTCCCTCTAGAGATCAAATATAAAATATTAAAATATTAAAAAAATAAAATAAAAAAATGGATCTCCACCGTCCATCCCTATAGATGGACGGTGGAGATCATAAATGCAAAAAAAATAATTCAAAAAATCACATAAATTTTTTTTAAAAAAATTAAGAAATAAATAAAAAAACTAAAAATAAAAAAGATAGATTTCTATTGTCTATCTCCTAGATAGATGGTGGAAATCATAAATAGAATTTGTTTTTTTTTTTAAAAAAATTAAGATATAAATAAAAATTTAAAAATAAAAAATGGACCTCCACCGTCCATCTCCGTATATTTTAAATTTTTTAATTGTCTAATATTTTATATTTGATCTTTACCGTCCATCATATGATGGACGGTAGAGATTCATTGATATTATAAATTAAATGTTTTAATTTAATATATATATATATATATATAGATATATAGATATTTACCTTTATACCCTTAGTGCCCTTAAGTATGAAGGGAGTTTTAGAAAAAATTTTGATTATCGTATAACATACGGAATTGGGTTTCAAAATTTTTTCTCATATTGAAAACCTTTTTTCAATCAGGAACGAGTTCCTGTATATACGCAGAAAAAGACTTTAGAAACTACATACCTTTTTTTGATTCTTCGATCTACCACTAGATCTTCCGAGCTATAACCCGCGGTCTGACAACATGTGTGTAGGCACGTCACGGCAAGAGATGGAGGTCACGTGAAAAGAATGCTGACCGAATCCTGCAAACGAGGGGAGAGTCAGAAACAACTTTTTTTTTTTCTTTTCTCTCTTTGGTGGCCGAACTCTCTTGCTTTTTCACTTGTGTGTTAGGTTAGGTTTTTCCTAACTATATAACACTTATATAGTAGTCCTTTAGGGTTTTAATTTGACCAAGTCAAAATAGGATTCTAAATCCTATTTATTTTTAGTCTTCCTAAAGACTTGAACATGTGACATTTTGGACTATTAAAATAATCTAATTATTTTAATTCTTTTGTCCTAGTCATTATTTAATCACATGACCTCATATTTAATAAATAGAATTAATAATTCATAATTATTAATTTCTATTATTTTATTAAATATTTAATTAATTAAATAATCACATTATTTAATTATTCTCTTTCATTTAAATTGCATTACTTTCGTAACACTATTAATTGGACCATCCAATTAATCTACCGTGACCCTCGTTACCAACAACCATAAGGGCTAGCAAGGGGACCTAATGGACCCACAGTTTTGAGCTCCAATAATACTTAGTAATATTAATTAAAACTCTTTAATTAATATTTCACGATTATTAACCTCGGAGTTATTCCACTAAAAACCCGAGGCTGCACTCTCAAAACTGTAGACGTGTTTATACAATCTGAAGTCTCAGTGTTCATTGATATAGCTAATTGCATATAGTGTGATCCTCCACAAATAGTTCATAACTAGAGCTGGGTCATAAAGTCCGTTATACCCCTCTAGAAATATCTGTTCTTTTAAGTACCATTGATTCTCTAATGAACAATTAAATCCTGTCTTCCTCACGGAAGAAGGAAAGCGCTCATAATCGTTCAAGCCCCGAATCAACCCTTAAGGGAACTACTCATCTACTTCAATCAAGAAGGAGTGGATTCCACTATTGTGTTCAAACCTTCTCAGCCACAAGCCAAATCGCAGCTCCAAGATACGGAGGTATTGGTTGAGATTCTCATCAACCTCACTCATGGTAAATCAAAAGTCACGATCTAACCTGAAGGAGTCGATAAGACGCCTCAGGATTAAGATCACCTATAAATAGCTATCGTTTATCGATTATATATGAATTTCATCTACTAACAGATCTTGGTGAGAGATTCATATAAATCGTGGCCCAGTCCTATATGATCTCATCATATAAGGTGCCTCCATTCTCATGTCAACTACATGAGCGGTCTAGAATAAGACTACCGTACTTTACAGAATGGACTGCAGCAGTAGATCAATCACAAACAAAGTACCCAGCTTTGTTCGCTCTCTACGGACTCTTTAGATTGCACGTCTCAAAATGAATCCTTTTTGTATATGACCATCATATACTCATTATGAGATTACATCGCCTCAAAAACGTCGGTAGAGCTCGAGCTCCATAAGCTAGTGGCGCGAAACAAGTGAGGGATTTTACCTGTAACGATTGTCTTAGTTTTCCAAATTAATAAAGCTATCCCTTTTTCTACAACATCTCGTGTCAAAAATTATTACCCTCGACCTTAGGGGGCTAGGGGGATCAGCATACTACTGTTAATGAAAAACCAACTCACGAACTAACGCCCCTAATTTTCCGTAATTATGAAAAGTATTATTAAGCATGCAATAGTTAAGTATGTGATTTAAATTGGTGGAAAATATATATATTTGATGTATAGTGTATAAACGAATAGTGATTTTAACCGATTTAACTCCCAGTTGAGATATTATTTTCATGGTGCATTTGGATCATAATGGGTCCAATTGAATATTGGTAAAGTCAATTTGATGATTGGATAAGTGTAGAATATTTTTAGAATATTATTGAGATGAAATGTGATTGGTGGGTTAGTTTGATAATTTAAGGATGATTGGTAAATCACATGTAATTAATTATGAAGTTGTTGCTATTTTAGGATTTGCAAAAGTCAAGGGAGCAAGTTGCAATTAAAGAATTTTTTTTAAGCATGACAAGTGGCCAATTCCATAACAAGTGGCCAATTCTCATCTATAAATCAAGTCAAACAACAAAACCACATTATATAACAAATGAAATAAGGTGGCCGGCCAAACCAAAGCAAAAGAAGAAAAAAAAAATAGAAGAAGAGAAAGAAGGGCCATTCGGCCGAAGAAGAAAAAGAAAAGAGAAGAAAGAAAAGAGAAGAAGAAGGATAGAGAAGAAGAAGGAGAAGAAGAGTAGGAAGAAAGTATTGGAAAATTATCCAGGTTCGGTGTACACTAGTTTTTGAATTTTCAGTTTTTCAGAATATTTCGGATTGATTGAATTTTATTAATGTTGAGTTATTTGCATTGTATTGATTATAGTTTATAGTTTGAAATTGATTTTGGAATGATTTGAATTACGTATTCTTAAAATATAGTTTATATCTGAAATATTGATTGTGAATAATATTATGAGTTGATTTTAATACGTTTTGATTTTAATATTATTTTGAGAAATATAGTTGAAGGTGATTTTGATTATATAATGTTTATGAAATGTATTGAAAAATGATTTTGGGGCATTTTGATTTAATATGGATTTACGAAATATATTCGAATACGATTTTGAATTGATTTGAGATTTAATATGGATTTACGAAATATATTCGAATACGATTTTGAATTGATATGAGATTTAATATGGATTTACGAAATATATTCGAATACGATTTTGAATTGATTTGATGCAATTAGTGGTTTCAGAAATATATTTGAATATTGAAGAAATTTGGATTTCGTAAATATGTATATCGATTTGGATTAATTGAAAGTTGATATTGAATTTGAGAAATCATATTATGAAATGGCTTTGATAAATATGAACATAGATATGGATATAGGAGATTGACATGTCAATTGGGTTCACTTAACAGTACTGCATTGAGATTTCTGAGATTTTGATGATTATGATACCACTCTTTGGATTATGTGTAGCCACTGTTGTGGACGGTCCTAGAGTGAAGACATTTCCGTCAAGCAGTCCCTGTAGGGTTCGTTGTCGGAAATGATACTTGTATAGGGATACCATTTCATGCTAAAATGGGAAACCCGACTGTATAGAATTCAGTGAGCACTCCTCGTTGGGTTCCAGTGCTGAACAACCCGTAATCCAGTCCTGTAATATATGTTATGTGTATCAGGAGCCGAAATAGAAATTGAAATATGATATGAAAACATTTGAGATGGATATGATTTTTATTTTGGTATGATTTGAATTGAGCCCTATATTTGAACATTTAATTGTTATCTATATTTCTAAATATTCGATTAATAATGTTATTATAGTATATTTGTCAAGTTTTGTGTACAGCCACTAAGCAATATGCTTAGCGTGTTGATTTTTATCGCGTGTAGGTAAAGAAGATTCCAGGGTTGAAAAAGAAGTGAGGAGATGAATCTGCAAAAACAGAGACTACCGTCACATCATTCTTGAGCTTTTGGGTAGTTTTTATGTTTCATTTATATGTTTTTTTATTAGCATGCATATACAGAAGAATTTTATAAATATTTGTAAAAGTTGTGTTGTTTTTACATATTTTCTATAAATGTTTATGTTTTGCGGAACTATGGATTTTATCACTTTTGAATTGATTTTGATTAAATAGTTTGTATGAAATTTTGGAAAGTCGCACTGAATTTGGAAGAGTGCGCAAAAGTAATATGATAAATTCGAAGTGTTCATTTTATGATTTTATTGAAAACAAGTTTTGGAAAGTCAGAAAACAGAGGAAATTCTGGCAAATTTTCAGAAATTTATTCGGACCATTTTCAAAAGGTTTAATAAAATTTTAAGTTGTGGTTTTATAAAAGTAAAGCAGAGATTTCAATATATGGTAGCGCTCCTTGATTCGGTCTAAGCGGATTGGGTCAGAGGGTGTTACAAACACACTACAAGATGGTACTGGAAAATGAAGAAATTTCTCAAGTATTGGCAACACTCGCAAACGAGAAGATTTCCCACCTCCACACCAGCGAGGTCGGCTAAACAAGCTTGTTAACGAGAAAGTCATCTACTTTTAAAACTATGAGCTCGTAATAAAACTGAGTAAAACAATTGGTGGAACTTACCAACCTGATAGCCTACAGGCCGTCTAACTAACGAGGTCAATAGAAATACTCGAAGGAACAGACTTAGAGTTGTAGAAATTGACAAAAAAAACCTGCCAACCTGAGGGCTGACGAGCTTATTTAACTAGCAGGGTCAATATAAACACTCAAGGTGGAATCCTTCACAAAATACCTAAGTACAAAATTGATAAAAACTCGACAACCTGAGAAGCTCACGAGCTCTCAAACTAGCGAAGTCAATGCTTATGGTAGCAGCCTCCTCGAGGAGCTGTGCGAAGTCAACAAAACTTGCCAACTTGAGATACTCACGAGCTTTCAAACTAGCAAGGTCAACACCTATGATAGTAGGCCTTCCCGAGGAGCTGTACAGAATTGACAAGACTTGCCAGCTTGAGAAGCTCACGAGTTCTCAAACTAGCAAGGTCAATGCCTACCATAGCTAGCCTCATCGACGAGATAGACAAAAGTTGGTGGAACCAGCAAAGTAGCAAGCTTATAAAACCTCTGAAAAACGAGGTCACTAAGGGCGCTCAAAAGGAAAGTATCCTCGAGCAGAGCTCACTTCCCTTCGAGGAGGTCGCGCTTATCAGGTTTTAGTATTTTATTTATATAAGTACTTAAACTTCATATGGCAATTTACATTAAATAGTTATTTATTTAGAGCAGGAAGATAACAAAATACATACATATATATATATATGACATATGATATTTAGCAAAAAGAGAGGGATTTCATTAATGGAAGCCATAAACGAGCTAAAGTTACGGTGAAGTCCTGAGTGAATTGAAAAACACATTAAAGTCTTAAAGCCTAGAATGTCTACAATAATCTACTATACAGCGAGGCCAATAGAGATAATGACTCAGGGTTCCATATGTCGCAGAGTATTATCGACCAGGAAGATAATTACATAAGGTGGAGGTCGAATCATGTGATATTGTCAAAGAAGACGCCTGATCCGAGTGTGAAGACTTACGCAGATGTGATTAGGCAGCAAATGTTGGAGAAGGAAGAAGAGAAGACGCATGATCCGAGTGTGAGGACTTACGCGAATGTGATGAGGCAGCAACCGTTGGAGAAAAAGGAAGATGAGACATTGAAAGAAATTGCTCAAGCCTAACCAGCTGGAGGGTTCTTACCTCCCAGAGCGACCTGACAATCATTTTCGTCCTCCTCCCCATGACCTCTCTCGAGAATACTAATGGCACCAGCAACTTGCATTTCCTTAAAACTCTCAATCAACACTCCAACAGCTGGACCAAGGAAGTGAAAGTTAAAGTCTAGATACTGGAGCCAGATGCTGTAAAGGAGATCATTTTGGGCATCATCTTGTAGCGCCACTTTCTCCTTCGCCAAGATTTTATCCTTATGGGCAAGTTTTTTACCTTTCTTGGCCAATTCATCTTTTTGCTTCTTAAAGAGCTTCCGAGAACGATCTAGCTCGCCTTTAGTCCACTTAAGATTGGTCTGTAACTCATTGATCTTGGCAGTAGACTCCTTCACCTCCAGCTCTAAGGCCTTCCTAAGGGCTTGAGATTCTCAAACCTTTGCTGCCGGCTGCTTTTCACACCCTGCCTCAATAGCAAGCTCCTTCCTTGCCTTCATGAGCTCGTCACGTAGCTCCTTCCTCTTTGTAGCATTTCTCTCAGCCTCAAGCATATCTTTATAAGCAAGACTAGCGGACTAAAAAAAAAAAAGAGGGAGTAAGCAATCAAAATATAGGTGGAAGGAAGAAAGGAATATATAAACCAATACTGACCATGAGAGCATGGCGGAGCAAAGTATGGCTAAGGTCCATTCATTTGTCATCCTCGATGCGCTGATTTAGATCACCAGTGAGGAACTCCTCATAAAGGGTCGGAGCTCATTCGAGATACTCCCTTACAACGAGACTAAGGCCCCGGCTCAAAGAAGGAAAGACAACCTGGCCCACCTCGGAGGAGTAAGCAGGTGACCCCCTTCTAATAGGCTGCTCCGCTGTAACATAAAAAATAACCTTCTTCTCTTTTTTGCGATTGTCCGCAGGTAACGCATGAGGAGGTGATGAGAGAGATAAGAGAGGTCCCCTCGAAAGTAGGGGCTGACCACCCTAGTTAGGCTCCCCCACCTTGGATTTCTTCGGAAGAGCAGCAAAGGGAGAGGCATTGGTGCCTTTCTTGTTCATGGGGCACTTCGTCATGTTTAGCCTCCTCATTTAATGCAGTTGTTGTTGTGGTTGTAGGGGTTGTTGTTGCTTTTTTTACTGTTACTGTCGGCGAGATCGCGTGCGAGCTGGCTCTGGAACCTGCTCAATAAACACAGTGACTTCTGAGTTTAGAGTATATAGTTCAGCGACCTCCTGAATATCGCGCTCTGAGTCAAGCCATGGCACCTTCCCTACGATCGAGAGCAAGCTTGAAACTAACTAGAAGCTCTTCTGGGATCCGCTTATATTCAATGAGCTCCCTCGACTCCCTCAAGATCAATGCCTTGAGAACGTCAAGCACTTCCCTTTCCTCCTTGTAGATCACAGGATCTTGACTCGTGCCCCCTATAAACAAAGAAGAAAAAAAAAATGAGTACTAAATAGTTAACACAAGTAGAACTTGCTGACACCTGCGAGCTAGACTTACTGGGCGTTAACATGAAGGTCGCTCTCTAGGCCTCTAATAAAGAAATAGGTCGTCTTATAACTCCTTATGTTAAGCCTAGAATCCCCTTGCAACAGATCCTTATACTCCTCCACTCACACACTGAGATAGTGTATCCCATTATGCATATATCCCTCAGGCAAACCCTTCTCTAGAGGACACTTCTTCAAAAGGTAGCAAAATCGAATGACATTATCACTTGGAGAAGCGACCTCGTGCCTCTTAAACAAAAGGTATAGAGTAAGAAGCTGGGTATAGGACCTTTGGGTAAGCTGCATCGGGGCGAGCTTAAGAAGATTAAGATGTCTATGAGAAACCCTAAAAAAGGGAGCTTCAGCCCAGCGAGCAGATGATACCGACTAGTCGCAATATAGTAGGAGAAGGATAGGCAGACCTATCCGTCATAGCGGGGGCCAACACTTGGTCCCCGGGGAAGATGGAAGGACTCCATGATAAACTTCAAGTCCCCTTGAAAATCCTAGAGAGAGTTAACATAAAAGCTTATACTCTTCGCCGCGAGCCCCTATAGACGGCCCATGGAGGATTAGTTGATATCTTCATGCCACTTACTATCACCACATCCTCTAACAACCAGAGATAGAAACCTCTGCCCCTCTATTCTCACGATGTCTCTGATTGCTCGAACTAGACATCTACAATAAGGAAAAACCTAGGGTCAACTAGTTAGCAAAAAAGGGGCCTAGACATCTACATCAACCTAAAAGCTCGAACCAGAAGCGCCAGAGAGTCATAGTTACTTGACTTGACTTAACAAAGGAGAAAAACAAAAACTCTACAACTTCTAGGCACCCGAGATGATTCAAACACACTAGGGGGCTCAGACGAATGACTCAGGAAACCAGAAAAGTGAAGAATAATAAACGCAAGAATAGAGCAAGAAAAGAGAAAACGCACCACAAGAAAACGAAGCTTAGCAGTTACAAAGGACGAGTCACGGACAAATCCTCGTCACGCCAAGAATAAGGCTCTGGTACGTTTTTAACGACTGGCAACAACGAATGGAGTCAAGAACTAGTTTCTTCAAAGACTATCTTCGAAAGAAAAAAAAGGAGAAAAATTTTGCAAGAAAGTTTTGAAACGATGAGAAAATGGGAAGAAAATAATAAAGAATGCGATATATAGCCAAGAGTCCAAGCCATTAGATCAAGGCAATGATGGCCTGAGAGAAATATACAGTTGAGATTGAATATGAGGATCTGGCGAGATACTCGAAGAGCTGCTGATTTAATATACGCATTTAATGCGATTGACAACGTGGCAGTTGATACGACAGTTCCCACTCACCAGAAGAGTAACCACTTTCGTGACATAACACTAGCGACTTGAATGGACGACCCATGGCCTCTTCCAAAAGTGACCTAGAAACTACTCTTCGAAACCCATAGCTTGCTAAAATGAGCTATTTCAGTTTCTACCGTGAGATCATCGAGCTAGAAGCTGGAGGACTAATGTTATGTGCCAAATTTCATTAGGCCCAAAGACTTTAAAAAAGCCGACAAGTCCATATAAGTTAGAGAAAGTCAACGAAGCCTAACAGGTCCTGATAAGCCAATAAAGCATAGTATGACAGACAGGACCACTCCAACAAATGTAAAGAGAAAAGCTCTACGCGAGCTGCCACTCTAAAACCACATGAAAGAGTTGAGCACCACCTCTCAATCGACAGCTTATCCCAGCTTGCATGACAACCAGCTCAAAGCACCGGTTAAAGAAGGAATCCCAAGAATAAAAGGATTCGATTCGATCAACTAGCAAAGTCCCAATCAGACTTAGTCTTCTTAATTTCAGCAATCCCGTTTAAATATAGGAGATGATTCTTAGAGATACAATTTAATCCATAATTTCTTGAAACAGAATAACTTCACCCTTTCACACTATAAAAAGGGCGGATCATCACTGTTACAAAGGTTACCAATTTTTTCAGAAAACACATACAGCGAGCTTTGCATACCTGCTTGGCGAGCTCGACTTAAATATAAATAACAGTGGATGTAGGCATTCCTTTAAGCCGAACTACTTTAAAAATCTCTTGTGTCAATTTTGTTTTCATATTTTTGTTATTCAATTCGTTGTTATTTACGTTGACTAAATTCACACATCAACATATATATTTTTTTGTGAGTTCAAAAATTTTTAAAACTGGGGGAGAATAATATAACTTTTTTTTTAGAAGAGAATAATATAACTTTTTTTTTAAAGATGAAATATTCATAAGCCAACGAGATCAATTACAGATTACAGGGGGATTCAAAATCAACAAAACTCCCAACATAGGAGGGATAATCCTCCATGCAAACAACCTGTTGATCTACAGAAAGAGCAAGCTTCGCTAACTAATGAGCTACTCTGTTGGCTGAGTGACGAACATCCATGAACGAAGAAATGAGAGACCGGTCGCCAACGAAGGATTGAATATCTTGAATAATATATCTTAAAACTATAATATTATTGACATGTACATAAGCGATTTATCATTTTATCATTGATTACCTCAACTTCCATTAACTTCTATCAGTCATACGATATATTAAAGGATAAAAATTGTATTATAGGATCCATTGAGGGTTATATTATCAAATCTCAATCAAAATTGAATATTATTGATTCCATCACAGGATATTGATATTTATTTGTATTCACGTTGTAGTTATAACTTATAATTAGTAATAATAAAATATTATAATACATCCACTTATAGTAAAGTGATTAGTATACCTCATTCCCATTTCAATTGTGAGGGTTCAATTCTCACCATTTACATTTACCAGCATGTGTGGATAGTTTTCTCCCTTATTATGAGAGTAGATGTCTCCCGTTATGAGAATAGATATACAGGCCGTGCGTTTAGTGATTGATCTCGGCAGGTTCCGACAGTTATTAATGTTATAATTGTACTCCCTTTAAAGAAAAAAACAATAAAATATTATAAAATTTAATTATATAATTTAATAAAAATGAAGTATTATGATATAAGGCCAAGTTAGATTAGGATTTAAATTCACAACATATAATAAAATAGAATCCAAAATCACGCGTCTAAGGATCCGTTTAAAAGTGCTTATTAAAATAGATTTTTTACAAGTAAATCCATTAAAAGTAAAGATTCAATATAACCTCTATAAATTAATAGCCTTGGGACAATGAAAATTATTAATTAATCGATAAATTAATAATTTATTAATTTATATATTAATTAATAACATGTTAATTCATCAATGTATTTTTTTTTAAACATTAAACTTAATGTATTGTGTATTGTAATTATACTAATATTACCTAATTATCAAATTGCGAATTATCATTATTCTGTGTATTTGTTTAACCAAAACAAGTTCATGAATGTAATTAGTCTTATTAAATGGAAGTATACTTAATTAGTCTTATTTGTAATTAGTCTTATTTGTCTATCCATTTTTACAACAAACTAAATTACATTCGATGTATACTTAATTAATATATTTCATGAACATTAAGTCAAGCAAAAACATCTATATTTAAGTAGTAAAAAGAACATATAGTATCACAAACGGTAAAACTAAACACAACGGCTTCTCATCTCAAAGATGTAAAGAAATCAACAATGACGAATGAAATGCGTAAAGCATTGTGTGAGTACAACATAGAAAATCCAACATGCACCCAAAAGTAATTGCAACAGTGAGTGTCAAAAAAGTTTAACTTGCAAGTGAGCTAAGCAACAATATCAAATACGATAAGAGGTCGTCAGAGTATCTATCAGTCAATATAGAAAAAGGTGTAGTCAAACGACACAAAACCACAAAATTCTCGGAGCTAGAAAAGGTTCTCTATGAGTGATTTGTTCAATACCAAGAACGTATGAATATAACTAGAGAACTAATCACGGAAAAGGTAAAGGAGTTTCTGAAAAAGATGTACCCTATAGATACGCCAGAATTCTATTTTTCTCAAGATTGGCTTGAGCCATTCAAATCAAGACATGACATTAAGACGTATCGTCGTTTCAGAGAAAGCGGATCAGTTAATATGGAGCACCTAGAGAGCAATTTGCAGTCTAAAAGAGAGAAACTATATCAATTTCCCATGAAAGATGTTTTCAATATGGATCGAACATAATTATTTTATGAGTACAACTAGATCATTCTCTTGCAATAAAGCAACTTGAAGTTAAGAAGCAAGACAAGGAAAGACTTACAATTGTTATTTGTTGTAACAACTGATGGTTCTGAGAAAATTCCTTTATGGTTCATTGACAAGTACACTAAACCACGGTATTTTAAGAATGTGAATTTGAGCAGTATGAATTGAGAGTATCATGCCAACAAATGAGTATGGATGACTGGAGTTTTATTCCAAAAATATGTTCTACAAATTGATAGAAAAATAGATGGTAAAAAAGTTCTATTGCTTGTTGATAATTGTCCCGCTCATCAAAAACTATTGAAGATTTGAAAAATATTGAATTGTTTTTCTTACCACCCAACACAACATCAAATATTCAGCCTTGTGATTCGGGGATCATACGAGCTTTTAAGATGCATTATTGTCGTCGATTTTATCAAAATTTTTTAGAGAGTTATGAAATTGGTATCCCAAATCCAGAGAAGATAAATGTTTTAGATGCAAAGAAGCTTGCAATCTCGGCTTGGACAACAGATGTTCAAGCAAGTACAATTGCAAATTGTTTTCAACATTGTAAAATTAGGTCTATGGAAAGCGTGATTTCAGAGAGTTTGGATCAACACTCAGATGACGGATGCATTCAACAATTGCATGTTCTAATCGAAGAGTTGAAGTATCGTGATACAATGGATGTTGAGTACTTTTTGAACTACCCAGAAGAAAACGAGGCAACCTTAAGTTGTTGAGTGACGGGCAAATTATTGAGAATGTCATGGGAAATGACAAAGAAGATGAAGTTGAAGACAATAGTTCTGTACTGGAGCTTGTCTCGTGTAAAGATGCACTCAAAGCAACACTCACATTGCATAATTATCTCTTACAATACGAGAACACTATACTAGAGCTTCTTAATGTATTAAGGAAAGTTAGATAGGAGGCCAATGAAATATTAATTTCAAGAGGAAACAAGTAATGGAGTTATATTTTATAAAGGTCTCCTAATTGAGTCTCATATATATATATATATATATATATATGTATATATATATATATAGTTTTGATGTATGAGGAGATTATCAATTTATATATTAAGTGGGACCTATGTGTTTTTTTTTTATAAATATATTATCTAATAAATTTAGCGAAATATTAATTTACCACATTAGTCCTAAGTTGGAATCGACTAAAAATATTATTTAATTAAAATTATTAATTTATCGAGTATTAATTTACCTTTGGTTCGTACTCACACGGCCTTCTATCAATCTAGATTTTTTTTTTATCTCCCGTCTCTTTTTCGTTTTTTCGAGGTTATACTGTATAAAGTCTTTTAAAAAATATATTAAAATCTCTTTAAATATTAAGTTTAAGAAGTAAATTGATAATTTCCCTAAAAAAAATTAAAAACTTGCCGGAACGTCCGCTTAATAATTCGCCACCACACACGACCTCTATAAGGTCAACATTTAAAAAGGGCAATTTAGCAAAATTGCCCAAACATAAGTCAAAAATTATAAAACTACCCAGCCTCCACTAATAAACTGCAAGCTCTACCCAAAATTTTTTGTTGTACAAAATTGCCCTTAGTTTTATATTTGACCCACTGTATTCACGTTTTTCACTTTACCATTTGACCAAATTGATTTTACTGTTGTTCATTTTAACTACTGTTCACTGCCGGATCTGTTCGTCTTCTTCGTTTGTGTTCTGTTCTTCTGTTTGTCCGTCACATCTTTGTTCGCACCGAAGCAGCTTCCGCCGTAGTCGCATTCTTCTTCATCTACAGCAAGAAAATCGTCTTCTTCTTCACGCGCAACATTCCAGAGCGATTCAAAGTAAGGAAAAAATTTCTTCTTCTGATTTTTTTGTTTAGAAATTATTGTTTTGGGCATCGGGCCACGTCTGGCCGATGATTTTGTTTCATCAAGCCACCGTGTCTCAGTGGCCCGATGAAATAAAACCATCTGCCAGTGGAGACTCGATGATTTTTTTCATAGGGTCACAGCAACGAAATCGTCCTCTTCTTTCGTGGTAACATTCCAGAGTGATTGAAAGTAAAGAAAAAAGTTTCTTCATTGATTTTTCTTCTGATTTTTTGTTTAGAAATTTGTGTTTTGGGCATCGGGCCACGGCTGGCCGATGGTTTTGTTTCATCGTGTCACTGTGTCTCAGTGACCCGATGAAACTAAACTATCGATTAGATGTGACCCGATGAAAAACTCATCGGGTCTCGGCTGGCCTATGATTTTGTTTCATCGGGCCACTGAGACATAATGGCCAGACGAAACTAAACCATCGGCCAGCGTGACTCGATGAAAAACTCATCGGGTCTCGGCTGGCCGATGGTTTTGTTTTATTGGACCACTGTGTCTCAGTGGCCCGATGAAACTAAACCATCGACAAGTTGTGACCCGATGAAAAACTCATCGGGTCTCCGCTGGCCGATGGTTTTGTTTCGTCGGATCTCAGTAGCCCAATGAAACTAAACCATCAGCCAGCCTGCAACCATCACCATGAAACAAAACCAGATGAAATCAAATCATCAGGCCACTGCGACCCGATGAAATGAAATCATCGGGCCAACGTCGTTTGATGAAATAAAATTGAAATACTGTCTTCAATTCGACCATTTTTCCTTGTATCTTTTTTTATAACTATTAATATTTATGTTATGTATTTGTAGATATTGGTATGTAGATTACGATTGAATTGTTTATGTTACTTGGTTAATCTCAAGGTTGTAATCTATATTTGTAAGCGTTATATTTTTAATTTGTTGATGAATTTGAAATTTTTTTTATTGCATGCTAATAATCAATGGCAAGTGATAAGTTGATTGATTCAATGAAAATTAAGGAAAAAAAAATTTTTCCATGCCAAAATGACGACGTATTGTAAATGGAAAAGCATCGGATTGATTAAGAGTAAGCTGACGGAACGACAACAACAAAAACTAAGAGGAATGTGCTTTGTGTATTTTTTTTAGATGTTAATGAAATTTCCTTCACGGGTCAATTTTGTCATCACATTTTATTGCGGGAGTACCATGTGGAAGATGCTGAAAATGAAATGTGGTTTTTGATTAGTGGGGAAAAAATACGGTTCAGTGCAAACAAGTTTTGTCTCGTGAGCGGTCTATGTCTTGGGGATATAGTCGTCCCTACTACAAACCCAGAGAAAGATGATGCTGATAGAATTCACCAGAAATATTTTAAGGAAGCCAAAAAAGTTACTGGAATCAAATTGCAAAGTTTTTTCGAACATGGTCTGGAGGAAGAAAATGATGATGATGATGATGTGATTAAATTAGCTTTGTTGCTGATCTTAGAGATGACATTACTTGGACAGGAGTTGAGGACTAAGGTTGAATATTGGGCAATGAAGTTAGTAGATAATTTAGAAGAATTCAATCAGTTCCTATGGGGTTCCTATGTATAGTCAAGGACATTCAATTCATTATCGACCTGTTGCAAAGGTAGAGATCAGAGGTTTATGGAGAAGATTAAAAAGGATCCGAGCCATACAGCAGAGAAGATCAACTTGTATGGATTTGTCTATGCTTTTCAAGTAATATTATGTGTTCAACATTTTTTACCCTTAAATTCTTTAAAACTCTTATTGAAACATGTTTTTATTTTATTTGCTAGGTGTGGGCTATTGAAGTGATTCCGCTGCACTCAAAGCTGAATTATGCTAGCAGGGTGTCTCGTACAGCCCCTTGTATTCTGAACTGGAAAGTCAAAACGACTCCTGGATATAAGGTTTTGAGAACTGAGATTTTCATAAGGCGAAATGTATGAATTAAATTAACAGAGTTCTCTTAGGTATATAAAATTTATTATAATTCTATGTTGTTTGTTTTTCTTTTTTGTTGGTTAGATTTCAACGTTTGAAATTTTGAAACCCACAGATGAAGAATTGAACTTGTCATATTTGACGGGGTTGGAGAAGGCTAGCATCTCAAATGATCCGTTTGCCCCAGATATAGAGATTGGTGATAAGGAAGATGATGAGTATTGTGATGACAATCAGAGTGATGATATTAATGAAGAAGAGCAACGACAATCGAAAGATAAGCAAGCTGAAATACAAGAAGAGCGGCCTATTGGATGGAGTCGATCGGTATGTAGCCAATATTGTCCCTTAATTGTATTGTTCAGTAAATAATATGTAAATGTTAATTTAACTTCCCACTACATTATGCTAGGACTCACAAGATCTGCATAGAAAAATGGATGGCCTGCACACTGAAGTAAAGTGTCTACAGACTTCTATGACCGCACTGACTGAGAAAGTTGACAAAGGGTTTGCAACTCTACAAACAGAACTGGATAAGTTGCGTAAAGGAGTTGAAAAATTGATAGAAGTTGTTTGCAAGACCGCAAGCAGTAATGAACAATTTGAAGCTGAAAATAAGGTGCCAGAGGTAATATTTGTTTTATTTAATCATGTCGAACTTTGTTATTTCCTTTTTTACATTGTATTAACCGTATAATGTTGTATTCACTGCATCAGAGTGACGACTTCTTTGATACAACCTACAACGTGGACGATACAACTGATGTTAAAAATAATTTTGCAAAGGTGGAGGCAAAGAAACCTTACTATTTACTCTCCCTTGCCGAATATTGTCAGTGCCACAAGTAATCAGAGTGTCGTTGCTCTTGAAAAAAAAAAGCATTCGGCGTAAGATATGGTATGAGGACGCGTAAGCGTTCTGCATTCGTATCTAGCCTGTACGTGGACCCCACTAGGCCAAAAAAGTAAAGGACACGGATTGCAAATCCTGATAAGTTCGAGCCTTTAAAACTGGTTCACTTGGAAGTACAGTCGGAGTACGAGGCTTTCAAAAAGAATAACAAAGCTAGGTAAGCATACATAATTTAAGTTCACCCCCTAATTTCAGACTTCGTTAACTCTTGTCATTTACTCTTAATATTATACCGTATATGCAGGTGCTACATTGGGCAACCAATGGATGCGACTCCTAATTTTTTCAAAACGTTTGAGAGTGTGACCGACTAGTTGGATGGCTGGGTAAGTAAATAAATTGAAATTATTTTGTTAATTTCATGGTAATGTCATTAATTTGCACTGTTACTTATGATGAGTTTTCAATGGCAATATTTTGTTCATGATCTAACCAAAAAACAGCACATTGAGGCTTATCTGGCAGTACTATGGAGGCGACAGCTTTCGCATCCGACAATTTTTTCGCAAAATTACAACTTGATTGATCCATCATTCTTTATAAGTTGTGATTGAAATCAAAATTATTTAAATGTTTTTCACGAATTACTTATAAATAACATACTGATATTTTAAATTTTTATAGACAACCTTTCAACACATATGGAAAAAACTTCCGCAAGACCCAGATGGAACCATATCGAAGGAGGCCTACGATTCCCTTACCTTCAAATGGGAAGATTATTACCTTGGGTATGTTCGTGGAGAACGACCCAAAAGGTCTCGTCCATGGTGGGAGATCGATAATGTAAGTGTAATCATACAGCTATTTAACAATTCAATATCTATATAAGTTAAATGACAATTATGTGTTCAATGTAGTTATTGATGCCTGTGAATGTGGATAGTTATCACTGAGTCTTGGAGGCTGTTAATCTTATTGAAAGAAAAGTACAGGTCTATGATTCTCTATGTCAGGACACTGATCCGTCTTTTCGGGAGCAATATGTCTCCCCACTAGCATATCTTTTGCCGTCCCTTATGTATAACGGAGGCTATTTTGAACATAAGGGAAGACAAGTACAGGTCACTCCATTTGCTTGTAAAAGACTAGGTCCTGATACTGTTCCACAACAACGCAGGGCGTAAATCAAATTGAACTCTATATTTTTATATTGATTGTTATTTTAATTGATTCAATAATTGACTGTGTTATTATATTGAAATTATTGCAGTGGTCACTGTGGTGCATTTACCTTTGTGTTTGCTGAATACATCGTTGCACACAAACAGAAGTTTGATTTCAATGCAAAACAAATGAAAGCTCTCAGGAAGAAAATGTCCATTGAAATATTTGCAAACTCTACACAACTAGATGATGAAGAATGACCTGTACTTTTTTCCAAATTGTGATTTATGTGAATATTATTGATTATTAAGAATGTAAAGATTATTAAATAATAACATTGACATTATTCAGAAAATGATTGTAAATTTTGGAAACGTTAATTTTTTTACTTTGATAAAATGATTAGAAAAGTAGCATCGAACGGAAGGATGCGCAAATGATTCAGAAATGTGATTTGAAGTGTATACATATGTTGTTAAATGCCTAGATTTCGTAAATCAGGTTTTGGATAGTTAGAAAAATAGAGGAAACTCTGACAAAATTTTCATAAGTTAATTGATTAAAATGTCTTCCAAAAACCAAATAAAAATATTAATTATATACAACAAAACAACAATTTCAAATAATACAATAATGTCTTCTAAATTGTACAATAATGTTAATTATATTGTCCTTCTCCTGCAATGATTAAAATAAAAATGCAATTACATACAACAAAACAGAAAATCATAAATAAAACAACATCATATCTTGCATATCCTCATCACCCAGATGGTTCAGCTACTTTAGGATTCTTGCATGTTTGGCTGTTGTGGCCGTGGCGCCAACAATTTTTACACCTTCTGCGTGCAACCTCTTCTCCAATAGAAGGTATACGTTGTTTCTTTGGTCGACCTAGTGGGCGTCGGGCAACTGGTGGAAGAACAATTGTATTTGCAACCTCAGCTGGGACCAACCAGTCACCTTGATGGCCTACTGGATGAATCTCACCACTGTATGCTGAAAGCAGATAAGCAGTCGAGTAGTAGAGTGAGGTGAATGTTGTGTAATGTAATCCTCTATATTTTATGGCAGCTAAAGCATGTGCACATGGAATCTGATCAAGATCGAATTCTCTACAACTGCATGTACGGTTTTCTAAATCAACTATTCCATTCTGTTTTCCATCGTGCACCTCAAACTGGTATAATGTAATTGAGGACACCTTCATATGTTGCGCATATTCATCACTAACCCCAATAAGTGCCTCAACCCTTTCTGTCAACTGTGTATCATAAGAAGCAGCCACTGTACATCGATCATGAAATCAACGTTGCATCATATCTCGAATACGGTCAATCATAGTAACAATGGGTAACTCTCGAAAATCTTTCACTGCATTATTCATCGACTCAGCAATATTAGTAGTCATAATGTTGTACTTTTTTCTCAAACAAAAGGCTCAGGACCACCTCTCTTCTCCAACATCAATAACATACTGATGAGCTCCAACACTAATGCTGGACAACTGTAGCATGTAAAATGAGTGGTCATTAACTCTGTAGGCCTTGGTTGCCTTCCGAAATGGTATGGAAAAATCTTTGTTCTTATAAATGGAAATCATATTTCGTTTTAAATGCATGAAACAAGCACCGTGGTGTGCATTTGGAAAAACCGTTGCAATAACTTTGACAATACTGTTTTTCCTATCAGATACAAAAACAAGATCTTCAACATCTCCAATGGTATCTTGCAGACAAGATAGAAACCAACTCCATGCAGCATCATTCTCGGAATCCGCAACACTAAATGCCAAAGGAAATATTTGGTCGTTCTTGTCCTGACATACAACGACAAACAAGATGCCACCATATGACCCCTTCAAAAACGTGGCATCAATTGAAATAACTAGTCTAATGGCAGCATTAAAACCATCTATGCATGCTTTCATGGAGAAGAACATATACATGAACCTATTTTCATCATCAGTCTTAATGTTCGTCATTGTCCCTCGGTTTGTTTCCTCTAACATGTGATAATAATAAGGTAACATACTAAAATAAACTTCAGCTGATGCATGTACCTCTTCCATAGCAATATGTTTAGCCCGATATCCTTTGGGGTAATTTACTATAATATCCAATTCATTTTGGATATCTCTTATGATTTGCTTTGGTTTGTAGATACGACCATTATGAAGTTTCTCCTTGATATGTTGTCTAATAAGCTGTGCACTAGTCTTTCTATTCTATGAAAACCTTTTCTCCATTGAGCAACTGTGTTTGTCATTAAATCTTGTAATTCGAAAAAAATCAGTGTTTGTAACCTTGAATGCATGTAGCCGCCATTTGCATTCTCCAACAGCACAACGTACCTCAAAACGTGAAGTATTCGACTTCCACATTTTCAAATTGAAACGATTTGCAGCAGCGTACCTTCTTAATTGGGAATGCAACTCTTTTTTACTATCAAAGACTTCCCCATTTGCAATCAGAATCGGCATAGCTCTCGAAGCTACTTCAACATCATTAATTGAACACATTACAGACGTGGCTCAAACTAACTCTTCATTACTGTTTCCAACACCCTGAACATCTTGGGACTTCTCACTATCTCTGGCTTTGTTACTGAAATCATCAACAAATTGAACTTCATCATCAACCGTAACATCATTTAAATTTGGTGTGTAGCCCTCCCGAATATAGTTACTTCCCTTCAATGAAAGAAACTGAAAATTGATGGGATGGTATTGTTGATTAGATGACTCTGGAAAACATTCCTGCTTCAATTATCAATCACTATGCTCAATCTCAAACACGGTTATACAAACTAAAGGGTCAACATTCTTTTGACGTAATAATATTACAATATCATCATCATCACTTATCTCTACAGGCATACTTGGGCGGATGGTATGAGCAACCGTCTTTATAATGACTCGAAAGCAGTTTCTGTCAATCTCAGTGACGGCATACACTTTATCTAATAGTTGAGCAAAAGTTGCATCTCTTGGAAATAATACCCATTTTGATCTCTTGCTATCATACCAATAAACCTCAACTGCATATCATCCATGCTCATTCCTGCATAAAAAAAAAAAATTAAATTAAACTTAAATTTAATTAAAGTATCAAAACTGTCGGGCTGGTATGATGAAAAACCATCGGGCCAAAAACTATCGGGACAAAAACCATCGGGCCAAAACCATCGGGCCAAAAATCATTGTGTCAACAACCATCGGGCCGGCATTATGAAAAAACATGATGAATGCATCGGGCTAAAAACCATCGGGCCAAAACCATCGGGCCGCCATGATGAAAATACATGATGAAAACCATCGGGACAAAAATCATCGAGAGAAAACCATTGGGACAAAAACTATCGGGCCAAAAACCATCGGGCCGCCATGATGAAAATACATGATGAAAACCATCGGGACAAAAACCATCGGGCCAAAACCATCGGGACAAAAACCATCGGGCCGCCATGATGAAAATACATGATGAAAACCATCGGGACAAAAACTATCGGGCCAAAACCATCGGGCCAAAAATCATCGGGCCAAAAATCATCGAGCCAAAAACCATCGGGCCGCTATGATGAAAATACATGATGAAAACCATCAGGACAAAAACCATCGGGCCAAAAACCATCAGGCCGCCATGATGAAAACCATCGGGCCAAAACCATCGGGACAAAAATCATCGGGCCAAAAATGATGAAAAAACATGAAGAAAAACCATCAGGCCAAAACCATCGGGCTGGCATGATATTTATAAAAATCTGTTCTTCATTTTTTTTTTATGGAGGATTAACAAATGTAAAATGCCTACAACTGATTCAAAACGCATAAAAGTGTGCATTGACTAAAAAAAAAGTTTAACACTAACCTTGGAATTTTTTAAGAGAGAATTTTGTGAGATGGATCTTCTTTTATTTGCAAGAGATAATTTGAGATTTTCTTGGCTTAGGTTGGGTAAGAGATTTATGGAGAAGAAAACCGAGTAAAAAAAAAAAAACAAAATGTAAAGAAGAAAAGAGAAGAAGAGAAGAACCGGGTGAAGAAGAAAGTGAAGAAAATGAAGAAGAAGATAGTGAAATAGAGTCAAATGTAAATGAGATTTTCTTGACTTAGTTTGGGTAAGAGATTTCTGGAGAAGAGAAGAGATAAAAATAAGAAAATGTGAAGAAGAGAAAAGAAGAAGAGAAGAAGAGAGAACTAGGTGAAGAAATCTTGACTAGATGAAGAAGAAGAAGAAGACAGTGATGAGTGGGCAATGTAAAGTAAGGGCAATTTTGTCCAAAAAAAAGGCTTTGGGTAGAGGTTGCAAAAGTTAGTGATTGGTGGGTAGTTTTACAATTTGGGAGTTATTTTTGGACAATTTTACTAAATTCTCTTTAAAAAGTTGACATTTGAAATATCCCACACGGCGGACTCGGTTGGCATCCGACGTGTCTTACCCTAATTCAACCAACAAAACCAAAAACCAAGTGAAAAATAGAAAAAAATTGAGGAAAAAAAAAAAAAATTCGAAATCGCACGTTCGATGGTCTGACGCGAAAGTTCTTTTCTTCTTCTCTGAGTCGTCACGCATCTCTCTCTGTCTCTATCTCTCTCTATCTCTCTCTCTCTCTCTCTCGCTGTGTACTATCTCATATTTGTTCTTGCTTGGATCATATTCGTTTGATTTCATAGTCAAAATTTCAGATTCAGGTCTGCCAGAGCTATCGAAGAAATGTTTTTGGGGATTGTTCGACGCAAAATCACTTCGGTATTATTATTATTATTTCAATTTATTATATATATATATATGTATATTTCGATTGTAGAAGTTGTAATACGTTTGAATCTATTTTAGCTAAAATTGTACTGTTGTTGATGGATTGTAATTAACAGGCTCAAGTGATTGGTCAGTCACTCTCTAAGATTAGGCCAAGATGTTACGTGACTGCACAAAAAGAGGTGATATTGATGAACTGTTTTTTTTTAATATTTATTTTACAATTAAATCTTGAATTTGAATAATTATTTTTGGTATCAAAATTTGTATAGGCTATACTCGCTTGCCGAGGTTTTGAACATGTTCAGAGCTCTAGCTTCCACTGTTTTTCAGGTATTTATACTAATAAGAAAGGTTTTAATATATATAGCTCTGATTTATTTAATTTATTTATCACAATTTGTTCAAATTTATTTTCTTTGTAGGCGGTTATTTGGGTGCAAATCCAAAGAGGTTAGTGATATGATTTGTTCTGTAATTTACTTCTTACTCGTGTGATTTTATTTCATTAGAGACTCAGAATTGAATTGGAACACCAATTTAGAGAGTGTAAAGCAATGGTTTTTGATGATTTGAATTAGAAATTACGTCGAATTGTAAATTTGACTGTTGAAAACACTTTATTGTTGCTTGTAAAACTCTTTGTAGAACTTGATGTGTTGCTAGTAAGCGTTGGAAATTTATGTTTGGCTCTGAGCTCTGACATACATAATGTGAGAAGAGCAATTAAAAGCTTTATTGTGGTTTGAGCTAACAATCATTTGAAGAAACCATAAAAATAAAATAAACATTTTAATGCCTTTTTTTTTACTCTTGGTTTCTCTCCGTCTTTCTTTTTCCCTTTTGGAAATTTATGTTTCCATATGGTTGCAGGGAAGTTACACAACTGATTCGGACAGAATCATTTATTCAACAGAGGATTAGATCATTTTCTTCAGAAAGTGGTAATGGTTCCATGCTTGTTGGGATGACATTACATGTTTTTTTAATTTTTGAATGCGGTAATGTTAACTGTATTATTATGGATTTGTAGGAGACCTGGTCGATGCTGTTGTTCCTTTCATGGGCGAATCCATTACAGATGGAACTTTAGCAAAATTTTTAAAGCGTAAGTTATTCAAATAAATAAATTATGATGCTTTTACTTGTTAACAGTCTTCAAGTGTGCTTGTATGCTGGAAAATTTGCTGCTAGCAGGCATACATAACTGATGCTTTCTGAAACTTATGGTTGTGATGTAATGAGCAGAACCTGGTGAAAGAGTTGAAGCTGATGAGCCCATAGCTCAAATTGAAACCGACAAGGTAATTTCTGTCGAAGAATATACAGATAAAGCTTTTAACTATCTATCACTGCTAAACGTGGCTGGTAATATAAAGTGCTGTCGACATGACTGATTTGTTTATTTTTCCACTAGGTGACTATCGATGTAGCTAGTCCAGAATCTGGCGTTATTCAGCAGGTGATATTTTTAGTAACAAGCCAATATTAAATTATCGAAAGACCATGGCACCTTTTACTTCTTGCTCTTTGAAAATGCATTGAATTGTAATAATGACCAAGTTTCTAATTATTCAACATATTTGTTGTAGCTTATAGCCAAGGAAGGTGAAACAGTGGAACCAGGTACAAAGATTGCTGTCATTTCAAAATCAGGTGAAGCTGCAACACAAGCTGCTTCAGCAGAGAAGGCTGCCCCTCATTCATCACCTGCTGAGAAAAAGGAGACTTCAGAAAAGCAAATTCCTAAAGCAGAACCTCCCTCTCAGCCTCCACCACAACCTACAGCTAAAAAACCTTCTACACCATCTCCGAAACACATGGCTTCAGAACCCCAGCTTCCTCCCAAGGACAGGGAGAGACGGGTAAGTTTTAGATTTTTGTTGGATAGGGAAAAGCATGAGTTTATTATATGCACTCCCTTAATGGCACGCTAAAACTAAATTATGTTGTAATTTCCTTGTTTATAGATTCCTATGACAAGACTCAGGAAAAGAGTGGCTAATCGCTTGAAAGATTCTCAGAACACATTTGCAATGCTTACCACATTTAATGAGATTGATATGTAAGTTTCATGTTCACTTTTCCTGTTTACTTTTAGATGTGATTTAACTTGATTGTGTTTCTGTGCTCTCTAACTGCTGTTATAATAGATATTTAAGGCTTTGTTGTGAATGTAATAATAATGGATGCTATGTCATCATTAACTTCTCATGTCCATTAAATGAACCTCTTGCCTATTGCTAATATGATGAAATGATGCAAATATTTCATCACTATCTTGGTTTCGCCTTGCATGTAATAATATTTATTGCTACTCTAATCAATATATTTTCCATCTCCATCAAATGAATGCCTAACCTAGAGAGAAGCAGAGATCAATATCTTAGTCCTTTGCATTGTTTCTTCGTAGTTCTTTGTTGACATCGTTAAACATCTCTCTTGCTTCTCTGACTGATATGCTCTTGTGCAGGACTAACTTGATGAAGCTCCGTTCAGATTATAAAGATGCTTTTGTTGAAAAGCATGGAGTGAAATTGGGATTTATGTCAGGATTTGTGAAAGTAAGTTTTATGTGTAGAATTATTATTTGATTTTTTAATATACTTTGCTGTGTGATGATTTTGCGCTCTGTAATGCATTTGTACGTGCATCATTTTATATCTATATTTACTTATTTGTTTTTTGTTTTGTCGCATGGTGGTTTGCTTTAGGCTGCTATTAGTGCGCTTCAGTACCAGCCAGTTGTTAATGCTGTCATTGATGGGGACGATATCATATATAGAGACTACATTGATATCAGCATTGCTGTTGGCACTCCAAAGGTAAATCAGTACTTGATTTAACTAGTTGCTCTCAGCATCAAGTAGAGAATAAACTGCTTAAATTGTAAAAAATTGTTGAATGGGCATAACATTCAGCATGAACTGCTACAATTGTTTAAATGCAATCAGTACAAATATACTGACTTGGAGTATAAATTTTAACATGGCTTCTGAGTATTGGATCTAGCGATGGCGGTTAATCAGGATTTGGGGACATGAAATATACAAGAATTTTTCAAAGATAAGTTTTAATTGCTGGATTTTTCAGCTTTTAGGAACCAAAATCCTTGGGTCACCACGCCTTACCTTAATGGCTGTTCTTGTTAGAGTGAGCTAAAACTGAGATTTTTGGCATTTCTGCTTAAAAAATTGTGATAGCCATTGTTGTCAAGGTACCTCATGAGCTAGATAAATTAAACAATCTATCTAGTGATTTGCCTCAAAGTCCAGTGGACAATAAGAAATGCAAGAATCAATTTGCATTTAATTAATAATTGTAATGAAAAGTGTAGGGTGTTAATATAGTGACTGGTTTTTTTTTCCTTGACTAGACATGTAGAATCCTTGTTGAAGGCTTAGTTCACCTGCCAAGCGCCTCCTACAATTGTATAAGAGGTCTTTTATTTAAATTCCACTCACATCAATGCTTGAGGAGTTTGGTCTAAAATTTAAAGGAGGTTGGGATGGGAGAAGATAAATTGTAGTTTTACATCACATCTATCTTGTATTTTCACTAACCAACACGATAACTTTTTCTTATCTAAGGGTCTTGTTGTTCCTGTTGTCCGCAATGCTGAGAGAATGAACTTTGCGGAGATAGAGAAGGAAATCAACTCTTTAGCTAAGAAGGCATCTGACGGTTCTATTTCAATTGATGAAATGGCTGGAGGTACATTCACAATATCTAATGGTGGTGTTTATGGAAGTCTTTTGAGTACACCAATTATCAACCCTCCACAGGTATGACTGTCGACAATCACCCCTTTTGTTTTGCCTGATTATCTTGTGTCTTAATTTTTTTGTCTCTGATATTTTATATCCTAAAAATTCAATAGCATCTTTACTGATGCTCTTTTTACTGTGAAAAGGAAACAGTTTATTAGTTATTATTTGTTTTGTAATTCTATGATGAACATGACAGTATCTCATAATCAATTTTTTTTGGCAGTCCGCAATATTGGGTATGCACTCAATTGTGAACCGTCCAATGGTTGTTGGAGGTAATGTCGTCTCGAGGCCAATGATGTATATTGCATTAACGTATGATCATCGGCTGATTGATGGAAGGGAGGCAGTTTTCTTCTTACGCCGTATCAAAGATGTTGTGGAGGACCCTCGTAGGCTTCTCCTTGATGTATGAAGAAGTCTGCTGATTTCGAAGTCCCTGGGCACGTGAGATTCAGTATACTTTTCCCTTTTTTCAATCTACTCGACCATAATAAGCCTCTGAAGGATGAAATTTTTTGTAGAGATGTTTATATTGATTTTGCCAGCGCAGCTTTCAGAGGATACCAATAGTTCCTTGTTAAATGCTCCTGGTTGTTATGGATATGATGTGATTCACTGAGTTTCAGCTTCGATGTGGTTTTAAATCCACGTCCTCTGGCCATTTTCTTGGTATCCCTGATGTACTTCCAAATTTTTAAGACATCTCTTCTGATCCTGAGTTGGGGAAGCATAAACATATTAATTTTCTATTTGTTAGATGTTCATGGTTTTTAATGGATAGTGAATTTTAATTAATGGGCGTAAAGATATTCTTTTTCATGGATCAACACATCACTTATTTTGTTGCTGTGCCAATTATGTTACAAAACACGGTCGGATTTGAAGCTAACATCTCAATCGGCGATGTTGGTGCAAAATCCAAAATAGATTTGGATGCTTCAAGACTTGAGATCTAATAACAACGACAAAACATACCCTCTCTCTCTAAGCAGCATGCAGCATGCAGCATGCAGCACACACCACTTAATTGGGTTTTAAACCTATATCAATTACATTATAAGTATCACATGATTTTCACACGGTAAATTGGAGGCTGAACAAAAACTTGCTTCCGTCTTAGAACAGCAACTGACTTAGGTAAGAAAAAGAAATTTTAAGTCTGCCTCTGTCAATTTCCCCAGAGCATCTGAACTTCCGCCGACAGTCCTATGAAAGAAAAGGCACAAAAAAATGTTAGATCAAAATCGCTCAAAGGTTCAAACCCATCATTTGAAATGTGCATAAAGCTGGTAAATGAATAAGGCTTTACCCTTCAAACACTAATTCCTTCTTCTCTTGCAGCTTCAAAATCCTTTCCTCGATTGTGTTCTCAATAACAAATCTCACAATCCTACAAAGTGCAGAAGACAATGTCAGCGCCCTCAAAGAAAGAAGTAAACGGCTTATGTTTTTATAGAGCTTCCGGTCAGGGCAGTGAGCAAAAATCACCACCTGATTGGTTTATACTGTCCTATTCGGTGAATTCTGTCCTGAGCTTGTCGTTCCACAGCTGGGTTCCACCAAGGATCCATCAGAAAGACCTACAGAGAAACAAACATGAAGCCATTGATCAAAAGAAGAGTAAATAGAACATGGCAACTTTAAGAAAGTGAGAAAATGAAGGCAAGTATGTGTATAAATAAAATATGGTAGAATTTCCCAAGGAATGGCAGTTACAGCCAATAGTACCACCACATCAATTAGTTATGGGCACAGATGATAGGTATCAACAATGGATTTTGCAATCCTGTGTGAAGCTATAAAAATTCAGTCACGGATTCTTAGTTGGTATCCTCATTCATGGCATGCATAGATTTATTAAACCATAAGAGACAAGATTGCTTACATGTGATGCAACCGTAAGATTGAGCGCAACACCTCCAGCTTTCAGGCTGATGAGGAAAATCTTGCAATCTGGATCCTCGGTAAATCTCTTAATAGCAGCATCTCTCGCAGTTATGGACATACTTCCCACTAATTGAACACAATTTATGCCAGACTGCAAACAACTTTTCATCATATTAGCATGATAACTTTTTTCGATGGGCAGAAAAGACATCTTAGATGCCCTACTTCTTACCTTGTGAAGGGAGTAATTTATGAGATCCAAGAATGATGTGAACTGGCTGAAAACAATTCCTTTAGCAGAACCATCTCTTTCAACCATGAATCTAATTTCTTCTCTCTACAGAAAAAAGTCACTTAGCATTAGTGAAAAGACAGATAATTGTGAACAAGTGAAATTGCAGAACAAATCAAAAGAACATTTGTAGCATCAGTTTTTCCTTTTTTAACCATAGCATAAATTTTTTTCATCTCAACCACAGTTTTCTTTTGTTGTTATTAGTGTGTAGGCACTTGGGTCTGTAGATGGTCTATAAAAGATCCTAGATAACTTGAACCAATAATACCAATTCCAGGGTGCATCATCTGTATTATTATGACCAATGTACCATGTTAAACTATGTTCGCATATGCCATTAGCATATTGCTGTCATCTGCACTTTTTGTTCTCCAAATTCAGATGTCAGAAGATAGTTGTCGAACACATCTAACCATTATAAAGGAAATGGATATTGATTAAGAAATCACAAGGATTTCATTCTGTAAGCACCAGTGATTTGTATATAATGAGGTAAAATCCCATAACTTCAACAAAACTGATTAATTTTGGTTTGTTGAGCACATTAACAAGGACAAACTCTCTCCCATTATCATATCAAATACTCCCATCCAGAACAAACCATTTCAACTTGGGGTTTCACCATTATGATAATTGTAACTTAATCTTGTTCTCTAATTGCACTTACTCAGTTTGCATATGCCAATCTACATGGAATTAATTTCATTCATCAGGCAATGAGATGGATGCTCATTTACAATGCTCAGTGTTTGTTTCATACCGTATCTGTAAGAAGTAACGGAACATCTGAAAAAAGAAAAAAGAATTCCAGTTGAATAGCACTTACCAGAGCCTCTATCTTTGTGCTTGTCTGAAAATCATCCAGCTGTATCCTGTTTAGAATACTCGAGGATTTGAACCCCTTAATGGTTGTTTTACTAGTGAGATCTCCAGCACCCGCATTGGTAGTAAAATCTACCGTAAGTGGAACTGAACATGTAGGGCAATTGGTTTTGCATTCTGAAGCAGAGGCATCAAACAAACACGACTTACAAAAGGCATGTGCACAATTTGTAACCTGTGACAATAAGAAAAACATTATAGGAGAAATCAATTAAATCTTGGGCTCAAAATTACAAGAAACAAAGTCACGGGCTCCCCAAAAGCAAGCAACAGTTATAAACTTCCTCCCTTGCAATTGAAACTAGAGGGCATTATTATGATTGTATCGTAAATTAGACATTATGGCACTAAGTCAATGTCAAACTTCTGACCTTACCGGCATAATGAACTTATCAAAACTATTGGAGTCAATTCAACTTCCAAAAGGGTAATACAAAAAGAATATTGGTGATGACTATCTGTTACTCAACAAAAGGGAAAAGGAAAAAGAGAAGTGCATAGTAAAGTAACCTATAAACAAAACTGATAACTCACCACAGGATCATCAGCCAAGTCATCACAAACACCACATACTTGTTGAACATCTTCGGTTTCAGCATCAATCGCACCTCTTAAAGCAGCAGTCCTAGAATATACTACAAGATAAGGATGATCAACTGCCTGCAATTTACAAAAAAATTATATAAGAAGCATCAAGAAAAAAATGCCTAAGATAATAAAATTTTTGAGATCTTCTGTTCATAAAAAATAAAATTCCCCCTGCTGACTGAAATATGGAAGCTGGGGCACAAAACAACAGGCAGAAGCACAAATACGAGTAAATAAAAAATCATTCCAAGTCAAACTTCACAAAATCTTCACAGCATTTAAGCTAGAACTACATCTACAAGTATTTAAAAAATCAAAAAAGGACAAAATTGTTGAAAAGAAACTCTTATTACAGTCAAAATAGGAAAAGCTATCAAAAATAAATTACCACAATACTGCAATCAATGCCTTAACAATTTTACAGTTGGATTAAATATATTCACCTGCCGCAATCGCGTGAGGAGGTCAAATATATGAGCATAGTTATTCATTATAGTTCCTGATTGGACATATCTGCAAACAGAAAAAAAAAAAAAAACATAGAAGTACAACAACTATAATCACAATCTCTCAAGAAATATTTTTTTATAATAAAATAGTAAATATTTACAGTTAATTCAAAAGTTTACAGGTCGCTTAAACTTAATTAACAAAGCACAATTTGAACAGGAAGCAAAGCAAGGGACATAAAGGGTTGCGTACGTATTAAATTGAGACTGACTTTCACTGTACAGCGAGAAATAATAGTCTGCTTCCCTAATATCCAAGCTATCCTGCCTCAATGAAACCTGCAGAAAGAGAGCATAGCGGGCAGATAGAATGTCTGAAAGTTTAGAACGGGCTAACAAATATGAAATCTTGTAACCTTGAGGCAAAGGAACTTACAATTCTAGGAGGAAGGGCGAGATCAGCAGCCCTGCCTTTTTTAGTGCGTCTTAGAACTATGTTTTTCAGAAGTTTGTGCTTTAGCAATATCATAGCTCTTTTTCCTTCATTAGCATTTCCCCTTGTTTGTATTGGAGTAGCCACGTACTGACAATTACAATAAATTGAAAAATACTTCCACCATAAAAAATATTCTGAAGACAACAAAAACTCATCACAGATTAATGACAAAACAAAAGGTAGAGAAGTTGCAAAACTCACTCTATTCCACCAGCAAAAATGCCTCACAGATTTATGAGGGCAGTTCGGGCATTCTGTTGAACTGCACAAGTCATCAAGAAGAAAAAATGTAAATAACAGAAGAAATTATTGAACCTTCCAGCCAAAAGGTAATTCCAAACAAATTGCAAAGATAAGTGGCGTGAAAGGGGAGAGAACCCAGAAGGATAGAAGTAACAAAAGAGTGGGTTACAATTAGAACAAAATGACTTGTTACAGGCAACAAACTTAAGACCCACTACTTCTTAACAGAAATTACCCTGTATAAAACACAGTAAAGATGAAGAGACATTGTGAAGGAAGAGAAAAAGGGAGGGAACAAAAACAACAAATTAAACAAAGAACCAATTGGGATAAATAAACAAAGAATAAACTGTATTGTATGGAAAAAGCTTTTTATTAATCTATCCAATTTTCCTAGCAGAAAAAAGCGTTTCACTCACAAACTATGTATATAACCATTGAGATTATGCACATGGGTATTAACAATCTTGAAAATGAAACCATACCTATAATCAAGAATTCTGCAGTCACAATCCTTACAGAAGTAATATGAGTATGGAGTTATTTGAAGGAAGCGAACCTGTAAAAACACCATTGTAACTACATAAGCTTGAGAACATGAGTTGATATATTATATTAAATTTCTTTGGCATACAGTAATCTTACCAGCGAGTAGAGCTCCCCAACACGGTTCTGCAGAGGAGTACCACTTAAAGCCCATTTGTATGAGGATTCTAAGGCAAGGACAGCTTTTGCAGTATTACTACGTCTATCTTTTATAGAATGCGCCTAAAGGTGGGAAGATGAAACTATATATGTTAATAAGAAAATTAATGAAGTGCCACAGTTTGACAAAATAATGTGACATAAGAAAATAAAAATACTGAACGTTGAAAAAGCATAGAGAAAGTGGAATAATATGACACTCCATTTATGATCTTGAGAAAGGGCATCCATAATCAACTTTCTACTCATGAAGTACCAAAATTTAATCCAAACAATCAAGTTAGTTTTTCACTCTTTTTGTCTAACATAATTGTTGTCCTTGCAATAAGAAAACACAGATGGAGCCAGATTCTCACCACAGAGAGAGAGAGAGTCAATATGTCATATAGAACAATAATGCATCCAATATAGCAAGTTCAGATGAAAGATAAGGAGAAAAGGCACAAGCAACGCCACCTCATCCAAAATGATTCGTTCCCACTTCACAGAGTGTGACACTGATTTGCCTCTGGACGAGTTCTTTACACCACCCAATGAAGAATCCATTTCAATTGATGTTTCCTCCCCATCTCTCATTCCCATATACCAGCTGTTTCCTTCTTTACCTGATTCCATATCCTGATCCAACGTAAATGGTGATGCTTTCATCTTTTTCTTCTCTTGTTTAGATTGCTTTGCAGTTCTAACAGCGGTAGGTCCACAAAAGTATTTCAGATGAATTGTGAGCTGCTTCTTATGAAAGGGCTTTCCACAATATGGGCACTTCTGCTTGGGAGGCATCATGTATCTCCTGTATTCAGACTCAATAGTACTATATGTTGTTATGACAAAATCATATTCCAAAAATTGCTTACTACTCTTCTCTCTGTTGGACCCATGATAAACCAGCACTTTAATGCTTCCTTTTGAAGTAAACCGATCGATCTCAGAGACCCATTGAGTCACAGCAGCCACAGGACAAATTACAAGGGTGCTCTTGATTCCAGGCAAGACTGTTGATGAACTTGAGGGTTCATTAGGTTCACCGATTGTCCGGTGAATTTCCCGCTTGGCAAGGACAAGGGCAATTGCCTGAATGGTCTTCCCCATTCCCATCTCATCTGCAAGGATTCCACCATTGATTTCAGATCCTTCCTGTTTCAAAGCCCAGGCCAACCATTCTTTTTGGTATCTTAACAAAGGCACCATCAAATCCAGTGGCTCATCAGCCGTTTCAGTTATTGTTCCATTTTGCTGATCTAAATTAACATCATCTGTTAAATGCTCATCAATCCATCTCTCATTCTCTTCCTCCCAAATTTCCCACAACAATGGTGGATCCTCTTTTCTTTTCCTCTTTCCTCGACCTTTCTTCCTCCTACTTGACCAAGAAATGCTATTTTCATTCCCTTTTAACTGAACTGATAGTTGCTCATTATTGACTTGCTCGGCACGTTCCAATTTCCCCCTTTTTGCAGAAGGCTCGGCATAATCATCAAGGGTAACAACACTACCACCAATTTCCCTACTATTGGCACTCAACTTAAATTTCACTCTAGGATTTGCGTCCACCACCTCTTTCTCTTCATATAACTTACCTGTGTAAATATCACATGGTAAGTACAGTATACTCTGCCAATAAAATCAACTATAACATCTCATTACCCATGAGTCATTTGTTTCAATGGAACCCAAAATCTTTTAACCCTTCCCAATCCCCCCACCACAACAAAAGAAAAACATTCAATTTATCTCAGTGGATGTAACATTTACCATCAAGATAAAAGATGTTCTAGTCTGAATCTATCATTTAATTTAGTCCAAATTAACTATAACAGTAAAAATCTATTTTGAAGGCAAGAAAATATAAATAGAAAGAAGAAATAGAATACATTCATGGCCGGAGCTGCTAAGATCAGAATCCGAGGAGGGCAAATAAATTTCGTCATCAGGAAAATCACCATCATGTTGCTTACTGTCTGCTTCACGAGAGTTATCTTTCTGGTCTTGCTCGTTGCCTCCTACATTATTACAAGTCAGTATTAACAATTACCGAAATACAAGCTCTGGCTTCAGTATGAAACAGACCCAAACAAGAAATTCCTACGAACTTCTGTCAAAAGAATCACACAGAATTCAACCAAAATAATCCTTATCAATTTAAAAAAAAAAGTAAAAACAAAGTCTCAATTTTTATTCTTTTTTAGGTCCAAATCAAAGACCTAAGTTCAGAATTTAACATTAACCACACTAAGATTACTGAAAATAAAATTTTGATTTCTAATATGCCAAACAATTGACAATCTAACATATTAGCAACCAAACAGAGCTTACTCTCTCAACTTTATCCACAGAATCAAAAATTTTTTAAAAAAAACGAAAAAAAAAAAAAGAAGCAGAACGATTGAAACGATTGTTCTCCAAAGAATATCAAACGCAAGGTCCAACTTTCAAAAATTCTCTCGAGAGCCAAACAGATAAAGCCGAAACGAAAACGAAAACTAAAACAAAAAGAATAGAAACGAAAAGATTGAATCATTACCGCTGTCAGAGGACTTCCCAATGTTTCTACGCGAGCGAAGCTCCATTGCTCTTCGTTTAGGGTTTTGATTTGGGGATTTAAGTTTTCAATTAGAGGAACTGTATTTTTGGGATGAGTGAGGGAAAGCACCAACAATGTGTGAAAGTGCTGAGTGTGCATTGTGTGTTTTTAAGAAGTGACGATTGGGGCGGCGGGAAAATGCCGTTACCAAACACTCTCTCACTCCCTCCAGTACTTTTTTTACTGTTGCGTCTTTTTCCGGTAAATTTTCTTTATTTTTTTATAATTATAATTAATTCAAAAAGTAAAAAACGCTTACCTTTTTTAAAGTTTATACAATAGGAGTCAACTTTTAAATATATTGATAAAAATTTTCTCTATTTTAGGTTTGTTCAATTACAAACAGAGTTACCTTTTAGTCAACTCTTCAGCTTTTTGATAAAAATATTTCCTGATCAACTGTTATATTTGACTAAATTTTACTAAGAGTAGAGAAACTGTTTGTCAATAAACGATAAAGTTGACTCCGCTTATAATTGATAAAGTTTTAAGGAAGGTCCATACAATTAGTTTTAATTTAAAATTAAAGGAGAGCATAATATACATTTCACTATGTAAATTTAATATCATCTTATATTTTATAAATTTCCAAACACTCTTTCATTCCCTGTACTACTTATTTTACTGTTTCATCTTTTTTGATAAATTTTCTTTATTTTTTAATAATTATAATTAATTTAAAATTAAGGAAAAGCATAAAATACATATCACTACATAAATTTAATATCATCCTATATTTTTTAAACTTTTTAACTCGGTTATTTCCACGGTAAACTTTTTGTTTTAATCTTTATTAATATATATTAATAAATGCCACAGGTAAAATAAAAACGAAAAGAAAAGAAGATTGCAGTGAAAGCTTTTCTCGCAAATGGCTTGCGCTAGAAGAATCATTTTAAGATAATAATTAACTAACTAGTCAATCCAGCGTTCAATGACAATTATAATATAATATAATTTTCTCATAACCTAAGCAGGAGTGGAATAAATACATATCTTCGGAGGGTTCGGCTGCAATATCGAGATAAAAAAGTATAGATATCATGCCAGTATTTTTTTGTCCAACTATAATCGTTGGATGAGCTTTTTTCTCATCTAATGATTAAAAAAAAACAGCAAATAAAAAATAAATAAAACAGGCAACTGAATACATCGATTACTTGATCAAACCAAATAAACCCAATGAAAAAAAAAAATTTCTCTCATTTTCTCTCCTCAAACTTTTTGCGAACTCACCTCCTCTCTTCACCAAAACATCGGCCGTGCCGCTTTTCACCGATAACATCCACCAACCAACAATATCGGCCTACCGCTCCTTTACTAGCGACACCCACCGGCGTGAGATCTGACGCCGACGAAGTCAAAGAGAACGAGAATAAGATTTTGACGATATTTTCGGCCGATTCGATCTAGTTTGAAAGTTGGGTTTTGATTTTCTTTAGTGTTTTTTTTTTTATTTGTTTTTGAATGAGTTTTGTTTGATTTGTATGAGTTTTAAACAAAAGTTGTTTGATTTGTTTGTTTGATGAGAAAATGAGTTTTGTAGTGAATTTATTTTTTATTGGGTTTGATTTTGTTAAGTGGCCACAACAAGGTACACTAGATCTGACTCAACCCATTAATCACACGAAGCAAACTCATATAAAGACTCATTCTTGTATTTCTTTTTGCTTATAACATTGTTCCATTCTTTTTGTAATACCGTATCTAATGTGGGTTTTGATTTCTTTTCTTTTTTCTTTTTTATTTTTTTTAGGATTTCTTCTTGTTTCAAATTGTGAAGGAAGAGAGAGAAAAAAGACTGTAAACTTAAAGAGAATGTAATCAGTTCATGAGTTTCGCGAATCAATCTGTTCAGCGAACTCTACGTAGACTCTTGTATGTTGTTTTTTCTTCTTCTCTTCCTTTTTGATGTATTGACGCTTTGCAAATCCGTCAAAAGCCACACACACCACACAAAACTCAAAATATCACCAGTTTTTAACATATCAAACTGATTATTATTGGAATCAAGATCCATGAATATTGTAATATTTTATGTTCTGAGTCTTGTGATTTTATTTATCGATGCATCCATGACCATGAGAGAGAGAGAGAGGGATATACTTTTTCAACTTCTAAAGGCATAATATTTTCAACATTTAGTGGGATATGTAATATTTGGATTTTTCATTTAATAAGC
Organism: Xanthoceras sorbifolium; assembly: GCA_003430845.1. Classification (NCBI taxonomy): domain Eukaryota; kingdom Viridiplantae; phylum Streptophyta; class Magnoliopsida; order Sapindales; family Sapindaceae; genus Xanthoceras; species Xanthoceras sorbifolium. Next base: position 23,441,638 of record CM010608.1, on the reverse strand, counting down.
CATTAATAATATTATATCAAATAAGTTATTTTTAATAATAAAAGACTAAATTAACATAAGTATTTGATATTCACAACTCATGGAATCAAATATAATTACCTAACCAAACAAAATAATTAAAATGGAAAGTCTTTGATTACTATATTATATGATTAGTTCGCGAGAGACCATCTCTTGCGAACTGATTTGTTAGTGGGAGGCCACCTCTCGCGAACTGATTAGTTCGCAGGAAAACAACTAGAGCGAACTGATTTATTAGTGGGAGGCCACCTCTCACGAACTGATTAGTTCGCAGGAGAACAACTAACGCGCACTGATTAGTTCGTGGGATGCCACCTCTCGCGAATTGATTAGTTTGCAGGAAAACAACTAGCGCAAACTGAATAGTTACGGAGAGCACTTACTGTCGCGAACTGATTAGTTCGTGAGAGACCATCTCTCACGAACTAATTAGTTCGCATCATTAAGTAATATTTTGAGAAAAAAATAAAATAAGTGTTATTTTAAGAAAAAACAAAATAAGTTTATAACGTGACAAATCACATACATATATAAGCAGACAAAAAATCATATAACATTTTATTATATAATTACAATTTGTTTTAAACAAATTAAAATTTTTTATTACTAAACGTATTTCTTTTATTTATATCATATATTGAAAACAATAATGTTATTATTGTGTTTATATTTATAATAAAAATTTCAAGTTATGTAGCTAGAGTATACAGTATTATCAAATTTAAGTTTTTCTTTTCATTGTAGTTTTTTTTTTTGAAAAATATCTTTATAAAATAATATTGAACATATTATAGTTAATTACAATAAGACCAAAACATATGGATTTGGATTTCACATTAGTCTCACTTTTTTTTTCGTGATTTGTTACATTTTTAAATGTTTATATTTTATTAGACTAAAATCGTATTTTCTCATATTTTTAAATATTCTTACTTTATTAGCATTTTTAGTCCTTATTTTTGTTATATCAAATAAGTTATTTTTTTTTCTAATAAAAGACTAAATTAATATAAGTATTTAAAGTTCGGGAGGAACTTTAACGTTTTCTCCCAACGTCCAAGTTCGTTGAGGAACTTTAACGTTAACTTCAACCCGAAAGAACTTTGACGTTGATGGGGAACATTAAAGTTCCCCTACCTAACGTTAACTTCAACCCGAAAGAACTTTGATGTTGGTGAGGAACATTAAAGTTCCCCCACCAACGTCAAAGTTCCTTGAGGAACTTTAACGTTTTCTCCCAACGTCCAAATTCCTTACCAAGTCAAACTTCCTCCAACGGTAACATTAACTTCAACCTGAAGGAATTTTGACGTTGGTGGGGAACGCTGAAGTTCCCTCACCAACGTCAAAGTTCCTTGAGGAACTTTAACATTTTCTCCTAACGTCCAAGTTCTTTGCCAAGTTAAACTTCCTCTAACGGTAACGTTAACTTTAACCAAAAGGAACTTTGACGTTGGTGAGGAACGTTGAAGTTCCCCCACGAACGTCAAAGTTCCCTGAGAAACTTTAACGTTTACTCCTAATGTCCAAGTTCTTTGTCAAGTCAAACTTCCTCCAACGGTAACGTTAACTTCAACCTGAAGGAACTTTGACGTTGGTGGGAACGTTGAAGTTCCCCCACCAAGGTCAAAGTTCCTTGAGCTATAACGTTTTCTCCCAACGTCCAAGTTCCTTGTCAAGTCAAACTTCCTCCAACGGTATCGAAATTTATTATCACAAACTCATATAGAGGCACGAACAAATTAAAATGAAGTCGTGATATGTTTTTAAAACTGTTTATGAATTTATTAAATAATTTGTTTGCAAAAAATAATAATAATGTATTCCTATTTAAAAAATTACATTTATATTTATTAAATAAACAAGATTTGTTGTTATTTTTATTTTTTCTTTATTTACTAAAAGTTTTTGTGTTTTAATAATTTCATTATTTATTAACTTTTTAAAATTGTTCGCGAACAAATTGAAATGAAGTCACGATATGTTTTTAAAACTGTTCGCGAACTTATTAAATAATTCGTTTGTAAAAAATAATAAAAATGTATTCCTATTTAAAAAAATTACACGTATATTTATTAAATAAATAAGATTTGTTGTTATTTTTATTTTTTCTTTATTTACTAAAAGTTTTTGTATTTTAATAATTTCATTATTTATTAATTTTTTAAAACTGTTCGCGATCTTATTAAATAATTCGTTTGTAAAAAATAATAAAAATATATTCCTATTTAAACAAATTACTCTTATATTTATTAAATAAACAAGATTTGTTGTTATTTTTATTTTTTATTTATTTACTAAAAGTTTTTATGTTTTAATAATTTTATTATTTATTAACTTTTTTAGTATTATTAGCAATTTTCCTTATTTATTCAATTTTTATATATTTTAGTATTTTTATTTTCGCCATTTATTATTAAATTAGTAAATAAATTAAAAAACTTTGCAGCAACTGAAGATACCAATTACTGCCGGTTACTGTGGAAAAAAAAGTACTGGTATGATACCGACATTTTTTGTCCCGGCATTGTAGCCAAACCCATCTTGAGATGAATTTCTTTTTTTTTAAGTTATTACAATTGCTGAGGGTAATTTATGATACATAAATCCATGTCACCACGGGACGTGTATAAGGTTAATCATAAGGTCAAAATGTAGTCGTTTCACCCTCATACAACGAGAACTTGCTCGGCTCGATTTCTCTCTAGTGATAAGAGGTCCCTCGACATCACTTCCTTTATATCTCTCTGAGAGAACGATCAGTCATAGAAAGAGACCTTCGAGTACAATAAATGCTTTCGCAGATAATTTATTACTTGTCAGACCAACATTAATGACGAATTGTACGACCTTTCTCAGAAAAAGCCTGCACACATTTAATACACTTGACAAGATTGATAAGCAGGTATAACTAGACGCATTAATTGTCCAACGTTGCAGGCCACCTACCAACCACTCATACAGTCACATCCCTGAGAACATGCTCCGAGAAGACAATTATTCACTATTAATATAATGGTAGGGTGTCCAACAACTTCTGTGATAGTGTAACACCCCCTGACCCGACCGGCATGGATCGAACCAAGGAGCGTTACCGGGTTTTCAAAACTTTTCTTCACTCACTTTATAATTGGAAAACCAAATGAATTATATATAAAAATTTCTTTTAAAGTGAGCCCATCCAAAAACTTGTTTTGAAAAATTTTTACCAGAGTTTCCTCTGTTTTTCTGATTTTCCAAAAATCTTGTTTTCAACAATAATTCAAACAATATAATTTCAACATTTCAAAATCAAATTCTCAAACATGTGCGCACTCTGCCGTATAGTGCGACTTCCCAAACATTTTCAAATAAAACAATTCATAATTAATATTTACAACCCTTGAAACGTAAATCATTAAACAAATATTTACAAAACATGTCTTATAACAAATTTACAAACTCCTGTGTATGCATGCATAACTGAATTATATATAAATAACCAAAATACATGTATATATAGCTACCCAAAAAGTATGGTGACTCTGAATCTTCAATCTGCAGCTATCTCTTCTCTAGTCTTTTTCTCCCTCGGTATCTCTGTTACCTACGCATGATGAAATCAACGCGCTAAGCATATAGCTTAGTGGGTGTACACTAAACTTATATAGCGAAATCACAAAATAAATTTGAAAATAAAAATATAATCATGATATAATATAAAAATAAATCACTATTTAACTCAATTAGTAGATTAAACTATACAAAATCAATTTTCTAAATTCGTTTATAAACAGTTTATCCAATTTCATTTTAATACTGACCCTTTGGTATACTCAACATAATTTCCTGGACTGGAATATGAGCTGAAATAACTCCCTACCCTAGGACCGGTACTGGGGCCTGAATCATCCTTAGGGAGGTACATACTATCAATATCGGTGTGACGTCCACCTCCGGGATTCGCCTAAACTGGTCTATACCAGGTTTGCCCCGCGAAGTCCGACAGTCACTAATAATAACGATGCAGTAATACTGAAATAACTCAGCTGGTATACCAACCTCCTATATCCGTTTTCTATGTTCAAGTATCCTAGGGCCGTATCAATACAAAATTCTCCAATTTTTCCTATTCAATTCATTTTATTCATTTCAAAATCAACAAACTTTCATTCGAAATTCTAGTTAAATTCAACAATAAAATTTTCAAACGATATTCGTAAGTCAAACAATGTTTTCAAACAATTTATTCTAGCATAATCGTTATAAATCAAAAATCGAATTAACTCAAAATGTTCAAAAAAAGAACGATATAAACATATATTCATAAAAATATTCAAAAATCTCAAATTCGAATTAAAACCCATATTAAACTCGTAAAGATTTCAAAAATGTGTGCACACCAACCTGAATACCCTTTTTACGACTTTTCTCTTCTGAATTTTTTCTTTTTTCTCTTCCTTTTTTCTTTCTCTTTCTCCCTCCTCTTTTCCTTTTCTTTTTCCTTTCTTCTTCCTTTCTTCTTCTTTCTCTTCTTTCTTCTTCTTCTCTTCTTCCTCTTCTTCTTCTTCTTCTTTCTTTCTTTTCCTTTCTCTCTCTTCTTCTTTTTCTTTTTCTTTCTTTCTCCCGGCCTCTCTCTTTCTCTTTTTTTGTTTTGCTTCTTCGTGAAGCTTCTCACCGCCATATATTTTTTTTTTATAAAATTTCGGTCATCACGACCGCTCCTCGCGACCTGTGGTCGCACCACCTGATCGTGTTGCTCACTGGAATGTTTTCACTGCTTTCATCGCGATCAACCATCGCGGTGTCTGGTCGTGATCCCTGGTCATCGCGCGCTGCTCATCGCGATCCCTGGTCGCGGTGACTGGTCGCGGTGTTCACTGTTAACATTTTCCTTTTCTTTCATGCATTCTTTCTGGACTGCTCCACCTAGTCCACCTGGAAACCTTAAAAATATACATACATTTAATTACATTTTCCACCCCTCAAATCATAAATATAATATTCACATGCTCAAAATTAATTCAACCATACTTTTCATATTTATTTAAAATTAGGGATGTTACAGATAGTCTGACCATACCCAAACTAAGGGAGCACAAGAGGAATGTTGAACGCCTATAAATAAGAGCAATAAAGAAGAACAAAGGTATGATTTATTACAACTCACCAACCTTAAAACTCTTTCAACTTGATCATTTATTTATCCATAATACTAGAATTGACATGATCATTTGAGCTTAACCGCCGGCACAAGTTCGGCACTCCTTATTGATCTTTCTTTATTTTCAGCTAACTCTTCAAGTGCTCATAATTTCCAGGTTCTCACTATCGCCGAGAACCCTTTTACAAGCCTTAAAGAACGAACTATCAAATCAATAGCTCAATTAACCATTAAACCATTATAGGTGGCATCATTGATGATTGTTGACCATCTAATCCATTTTTGATAGTCAACAATTTTGCTCTAGAAAGAGGGTTGTGTTCTATTCCTCTAAGGATACCTTGAAACCATAGATCCACACGGTCAAAACAAAGAGCATAGTCCCTATCAAACATTCCCAGCAGAGATTCCTCTATCTCCGATCAGGCAAACCCCTCTAGGTTTTACCATAGCGGATAGCACGTTGGTTGTCTTACCTCAACCTCCCCCGGCTACCCCACAAATAGAAATGTCTGCCCAAGACGTGTACCAAGCGGGATACCATTTCCAAAAACTTATGGAGATCATGGGTGGTAAGGTCACGGCCCCCTCAGAGAAAGGACAAGAAAAAGGTGCAGGACCCAGCGAAAGGACTCCTTCCTACGAGAGACGTGTTAGTAAGGGAAAGGAAGCTTTACCACTTCCAGAACCTTTCTCGAGCGACTCATCCTTTTGTTCAACTGATAGCTCTCGGTCACAAGAGAGCCCAATTAAAAGCAAACGAAAGTACGACGAGCAAATTCACAGACTGAGTGTTAACAAAGAGATTTTTCAGGAATTTCAAAATGCCGACCATGAGTGAGTATAGAGAGGACAAGGATTCCGTCAAGCTCGTGTCCCATTTCACTACTCTTATGGGTACCCAAACACAAGACGATCGGTTATTCTGTCAAACTTTCCCCATCACCTTCGAACACCTGACGGGAAGCTGGTTCCGACAACTCCCTCTTACAACATCGACAACTTCGACCAGTTCAGCCTTGCATTTTCTTAACAGTTCATAGGAAGCGTACAAAGGAAAAAATTATTGTCCCACCTATCCTCAATTAAACAGGGAAAGGATAACCTATCAGGATATACATCTCTCGCTTTAATAAAGAAGTAGTTCAAGTAGAGGACTTCAATGACGTGGCTGCAATCAACATATTCACCAATGGTTTGTAAAGCGAAGCATTCTCTTTCCATCTAAGAAAGTAACAACCTAAATTCTACTCGAAAATGGTAGAAGTAACTGCAGACTACGCACGCGCAGAAGAGGAGGAAATAGCGTAAGGCGAAAATCATGTGCATGGGATGCGCCCAAACGAGTCAGATTGTCAAATGGGTCATCTCAGCAAAGAAGGGGTCGACATATTCAAAAGGAAAGGTCCCTACCATAGTCGTCGAGAGGTCAAGAATCAGTTAAGGGAAGTTAGGCGAGCTAAAAGCTGATTTGATCGATACACTCCTTTAACACGAGGACGTGGGGATATACTGTCAATTGCTCAACACAAAGAAATTATGATATGGCCGGGAAAGATGACAACTGCATCTCAAAAGTGCGACAAAAATAATATTATCGTTTCACTGAGATCATAGTCACAATACCTCAAAATGTTTCCAACACAAAGATCACATAGAAAATCTGATTAAAGACGACCATCTAAAAGAATTTATACAAAAGAGAGACAACGGCAAGAACCCTCCCCAAACCAGGGGACCACTGGAGAAGAAAGCAAAATGACCCAGAGGGCCTACAAGACCTACTCGCCCTTGGAGTCCCAAAAAGCCCAGCGAGCTGTCGAAGAGCCTGAAGGTTAGTCTCATCAACATCATCCATGGAGGTCCAAGAACATGAATCAACAATAGAGAGAGAAAAGCATAAATCCGAGAAGTATCTTATCATGGGCGAACGTCAGACATAAACTTGGTTCACTAAAGTGCCAAGAGATAGAATGAAGGTGAACCAAGTTTATGTCTGAGGTTGATTCATTCACAGCAGAGGATGCAATGGAAATCGATGTAAAATCCAATAATGTGATAGTGATGGAACTCCAAATTGCTCACAAGGACGTGCGCCACATAATGATCGACAATGGCAGCTCCGCCAACATCTTACATATTTTAGTGTTTAATCAGTTGGGACTTCAGCCGAAGGATTTGGAACCATTTAGTACCCCTCTCCAGGCATTCAGCAGTTCAAAAATAAGGCCATAAGGTATTATAATGCTCCTTATGAAGGTAGGAGTCGAACCATGCAGGAAGACAGTGTTAGTGGAATTTGTGGTAATAGATATACCCAACTGGCCCAACAACGCTTTACTAGGAATACCTTTTCTCAACAAAATTTCAACAGTAACAGCCACATATTGCCTCAAAGTGAAATTCTCCATCAAAGATGGGGTCGAAGAGATGAGGGGCTGCCAAGAGACTGCTTGGCAAACTAACCTATCACTTTTAGAGACAAGGAGGTCGTGAAGGTCTGCCAAATTAAAGAAAAGAGTCGAAGGAAGAAGAAAAAAGAAAGTCAGGAAAAATGGCAATCCAAGAAAATGGAAGATGAAGAAACCACGGAAGTCCCCAAGGAATTTACCTTAAATCCAAGGGAACCTACAGGAAGAGAGAAAGATAGAGAAATAGAACCAACGAAAGATGTGATACTCGGTAAAGATTCACTAGAGAAAACCGTGAAGATATGAGCAAAACTGAGCACCACAGTCAAAGAAGACTTGACAAAACTGCTTCAAGAGTTTAGAGACATATTCGCCTGGAGCCATACCGATATGCCCGGCATCAATCCATCCGTCATATCTCATAGGCAGATGATATGCCGAGACGCAAAACCTGTAGTCCAAAAGAGAAGATACTTCAATGTCGAGAGGAATTCAGCAATCAAAGAGGAGGTCGAGAAGCTCTGTACCATCCGTAATTTTTATTAATTATGAAAAGTGTCCAAAAGTGTTGCTAATTATGTAAAAATAATGTAATGTATTTATTTGGATTAATTTTTAGGTATATAAGTGGACCAGGCGGAGTGGTCCAGAAAGAGTGCATGAAGGAAAAGAAAAATGTTGGTAGTGAGCACCGCGACCACAGATCGCGATGAGCAGCTCGCGATGAAAATGATGATTCCAGGCAGTGAACACTACGACCAGTCACTGCGACTAGGGATCGCAATGAGCAGCTCGCGGTAAAAATGTTGATTTTGGGTAGTGAGCAACGCGACCAACATCGCGACCAGATACCGCGATGGCTGATCGCGATGAAAGCGATAAAAATATTTCAGTGAGCAACGAGACTAGGTGGCGCGACCACAGGTCGCGAGGAGCAGTCGCGATGATCAAAATTTTATAAAACAATATATGGCGGTGGGAAGCCTTACGAAGAAGCAAAATAGAAAAATAGAGAGAGAGAGAGACCGAAAGAAGAGAAAGAGAAAGAAAAAGAAAGAGAAAGAAAGAAGAAGAGAGAGAAAGGAAGAAGAAAGAAGAAAGGAAGAAGAAAAAGGGAAGAAGAAGAAAAAGAAGAAGAAGAAGAAAGGAAGAAGAAAGGAGAAAGAAAAGGAAAAGAGGAGAAAGAAAGAGAAGGAGAAAGAAAAAGGAAGAAAAAGAGAAATCCAGAAAAGAAACTGTTGTAGAAACGGTATACAGGTTGGTGTACACATATTTCTGAAAACCTTATGAATTTCTTTATATGATTTGATTTGAATTTCTATATTTTGACTAAATGAATTGAGAATTTATTATTGATTTGGAAAATTTATTATGGATTTGTGATATCGTATATTTTCGAATATGTTTTACGAATATTGTTTTATGAATATTACTGTTGTTGAAATTAATGGATCTTTGTGAATTAAAATTGTTGATTCGAAATGAATGAATTAGTTGATATGAAAATTTTGAATTTTGTGTATTGGAAACGGCCCAAGTATACTTGAACATAGAAGACGAATATAGGAGGTTGGTATACCAGTTGGGTTATTTCAACAGTACTGCACCGTTATTATTAGTGACTGTTGGACTTCGCAGGGCAAACCTGGCATAGACCAGTTTAGGTGAATTTCGGAGGTGGACGTCACACCGATATTGATATTATGTACCTCCCTAGGATGGTTCAGGCCCCCAATGCCGATCATAGGGTAGGGAGTTATTTCAACCCATATTATAGTTCAGAAAATTATGTTGAGTATACCAAAGGGCCATGATTGAAATGAATGGAATAAAATATTTATAAAAGAATTGAAAAGTTGAATTCTCATGATTTATTAATTTAATTGAGTTGTTTTAATAAGTTGCTTATTGATAATATGATTGAATTTAATGTGACATTTTACTTGAAAGGCTATTTTATGAATTTTGAAATTATTTATTTAGTGTACACCCACTAAGCTATATGCTTAGCACGTTGATTTCATCATGCGTAGATAACAGAGATACAGAGGGAGAAAAAGACTAGAGAGGAGGTCGCTGCATATTGAAGACTCAGAGTCACCATACTTTTTGGGTAGCTATATATACATGTATTTTGGTTATATATATCATGTAGTTATGCATGCATGCACAGAAATTTGTAAATTTGTTATAAAATATGTTTTGTAAATATTTGTTTAATGGTTTACGTTTCAAAGAATGTAAATATTAATTATAAATTATTTTATTAGAAAATGTTTGGAAAGTCGTATTATACGGCAAAGTGCGCATATGATTGAGAATTTGAATTTTGAAGTGTTGAAATTATATTGTTTGAATTTTTGTTGAAAACAGGATTTTTGGAAAGTCAGAAAAACAGAGGAAACTCTGGCAAAATTTTTCAAACAAGTTTTGATGGGCTCACTATGAAAAGGGATTTTAAAATATCAATTATTTGGTTTTTAATGGTTTTCAAATTATAAAGGGAGTTTAGAAATGTCTTGAAAACCCGGTAGCACTCCTTGGTTCAATCCATGGGGGTCAGGTCAGGAGGTGTTACATTTAAGTGGTATCAGAGCGCGGTTTAGGCGTTTCTGAACCAAAAGAGTACTATTCTGTATATGTATGCATTGAATAAAGATACCTATAGAAGTATGTGACTCTAATCTGCAGACCTCTCTTCTGTCTTATATAGGATAAAAAGAAATGGAAGGAAGTGGAGATAGACCTAAAAGTTCCGCTAGCATGGCTATGGGAGTATCCAGAGAATCAGTAGGCCCAAGGGCAGCTGGACCAGAAATTCAAAGTCAGCCAGCATTTATGCAGCAAATGGCTGAATTCTTTCAGAACGTGGCCAGAACATTTAAGCGCCACGAAGGTCAGCAATTGAACGTTTGGCCAAGTACAGACCGACTGATTTCCATGGTAGAAAAGATAAGGATGCATCTGCCGCAAAATATTGGTTTGAACGGACAGAAAGAATTTTGGAACAGATACATTGTACACCTGAAGAAAAACTAGAGTGTGCAGTATCCTTATTGTAGGAGGATGTCTACCAATGGTGGACCTCCGTTATACAGTCAGTGCGGCCGGAAGACAGAACTTGGGAGTTGTTTCAGAAGGAATTTCGAAGAAAATATGTCGGTCGCATTTATCTGGATAATATGAAGAGAAAATTTACTAACCTGAAGCAGAGACAAATGACAGTGACAAAGTACGAAAAAGAATTTGTCAGGTTAAGTAAATATGCTCGAGACATGGTGGCCATCGAGGCGGACAGGTGTAGGAGATTTGAAGATAGACTGAATGATTATATCCGCCTACAGGTTGCCGCATTTGAATTTGAAGATTTTACCAGACTTATCTCAGCAGCCTTGAATGTTGAAAGAATTAAGAAAGAAAAACAGGCCAGACGAGACAGAGGTCAACAGAGAAGGGGAGCAGGGCCATCAAGTTCATATCAACCACTGGGTAAGAAGTTTAAGGGACCGCAGTTTAGTGGTCCGACGCCATCACAGAGGCCCATACCCACAGCTCGGCCGGGTCAGTCTGCAACATCAATAGCTAGTACCTCTGGGAATGCGGCTAGGGGACCAGCCCCGGCACTGTATGAGCATTGCGGAAGAAGATATCCTGTGGAATGTTGGAGGATCATAGGAGCCCGTTTGAGATGTGAATCCCGTGATCATTTTTAGAGGGATTGCCCATAGGTTAGAGCTATCCCTGTTCAACAATCAGAGAGACCAGCTCCTACAACTTCCAGAGGTAGGAGGCTCAGACAGGCAGGAATTGAAGGTGGTAGCCATAGAGGGGTGTCAAAATTAGTGGCAAAACCAGATAGTCGTACCCCTGCACCAGCCTATGGTATTAGGGCTCAGGAAGACAAGGATGCGCCAGACGTGATTGCTGGTACTATTTTTATCTTTGACACCACAACTATTGTATTGATAGATCCAGATTCTACTCATTCCTATATATATGATGCATTGCTGAAACAACGAAATTTGAAAACTGAACCTACTGAGTATGAAGTATTAGTCAGCAATCTGATAGGCCAAAGTGTAATTGTGAACCGTGTGTACAGAAATTGTCCAGATCCAGGAATATGAATTTCCAGGTGATTTGATGGAACTGTCATTCCATGAGTTTGATGTTATTCTAGGCATGGATTGGTTGTCCAGACATAAGGTAGTGATTGAATGCAATTTGAAAAGACTAATTCTCAGAACAGCCGATAGTGCAGAAATCACGATGGGGGGTGAAAGGAGGGATTTTTTCTCTAATGTTATTTCAGCCACTACAGCCTGTAAACTGATCAGAAAGGGTTGTGAAGCATATTTGGCTTAAGTGGTTGATTCCAAAAAGGTTGATTCTACGATTCAGAATATACCCACTGTGTGTGATTTCACAGATGTATTTCCAGAGGAGCTTCCTAGTCTACCACCTCAGAGAGAAGTAGAGTTTGTGATCGACGTGGTATCAGCTACTTCGCCAGTATCGATAGCTCCTTACAGAATGGCACTAGCATAGCTGAAAGAACTGAAGATACAGTTACAGGAATTGCTGGATAAAGGATTCATTAGACCCAGTGTATCTCCGTGAGGAGCTTCAATGTTGTTTGTGAAAAAGAAAGATGGGTCACTGAGATTGTGCATCGACTATAGGCAACTGAATAAACTTACTGTCAAGAATAAATATTCGTTGCCTAGAATCGATGACTTGTTTGATCAGTTGAGATGAGCCTGTGTCTTCTCAAAGATAGATCTCAGATCGGGGTATCATCAGTTGAGGATAAAAGATTCTGATATTCCGAAAACCGCATTCAGAACAAGGTATGGACATTATGAACTTGTAGTGATGTCATTTGGGCTGACAAATGCACCTGTAGCCTTCATGGATTTGATGAACCGGATATTTCGACCATACCTGGATCAGTTTGTGGTTGTATTCATTGATGATATCCTGGTATATTCACAGACGATAGAGGACCATAACAGGCACTTCAGAGTAGTATTGCAGATTCTGAGGGAGAAACAGTTGTATGGTAAATTGAGTAAATATGAGTTTTGGTTGTTGGAGATTGCATTTTTGGGCCACATTGTGTCAGCGGAAGGTATTAAGGCAGATCCTAAAAAGATTGAAGCAATTGTGGAATGGAAGCCTCTTAGGAATGTTGTAGAAGTCAGAAGTTTCTTAGGCTTGGCAGGTTATTATCGACAGTTTGTAAAGGGATTCTCATCCATAGCAAGTCTGTTGACCAAGCTACTACACAAAAATGTCAGATTTGACTGGACTAACAGATGCTAGGCAGCTTTTGACAAATTGAAGACGATGCTAGTTGAGGCCCCAATCCTGATTCAACATGTTTCAGGTAAGATTTTATGATCTATAGTAATGCCTCACACCAGGATTTAGGTTGTGTATTAATGCAGGAAGGCAAGGTGGTTGCATATGCGTCCAGACAGCTGAAAACTCATAAACAGAACTATCCGATACATGATATGGAACTTGCAGCCATTGTATTTGCCTTAAAAATATGGAGGCATTACTTGTATAATGAGAAGTGCTATATATACACAGATCACAAGAGTCTGAAATATCTGCCTACTTAGAAAAAGCTCAATCTGAGACAGAGATGATGGATTGAGTTGATCAAAGACTATGATTGTGTGATTGATTACCATCTAGGAAAGACGAACGTGGTAGCAGATGCTCTGAGCAGAAAAGCACTATTCGCTCTAAAAGCTATGAATGTTCAATTACAGTTGACTTCAGACAATGTATTGGTAGCTGAATTGTGATACGTACCAAGTTTGATTCAACAAATTGTAGAGAAATAGAGGCAGGATGATAGAATTCAGATGATATGTAGACAGATCCCAGAAGGGAAGCATCCGGATTTCACAATCAGAAATGATGGTATTGTGTGTTTCAGAGACAGGATTTGTATTCCAGATGATGAAGAATTAAAAAAGATGATTCTAACAGAAGCACACAGTAGTCCGTATTCGATGCACCCAGGTAGTACAAAGATGTATAGAGATTTAAAGACTCAGTATTGGTGGTCTGGGATGAAGAGAGATATGGTGGATTTTGTGAATAAGTGCATGACCTGTCAACAAGTGAAAGCTGAACACCAGGTTCCATCAAAATTGTTACAACCAATATTCATACCTGAATGGAAATGGGATCGTATCACGATGGATTTTGTCACTGAATTACCGCTCACCCGGTGTAAACATGATGCAATATGGGTGATAGTGGATCGACTTACGAAGTCAGCTCATTTTCTACCTGTCAGAACTGACTATTCACTGGATCGACTGGCAAAATTGTATATAAAAGAAATAGTTAGATTGCATGGAGTACCTTCATCAATAATATCCGATCGAGACCCGAGGTTTACATCCAGATTTTGGAAGAGGTTTCAAGAAGTTTTGGGTACTCATTGAGTTTCAGTGCAGCTTTCCATCCGCAGACAGACGGACAATCAGAAAGAGTAATTCAGGTGCTAGAAGATATGCTCAGGAGTTGTGTAATTGATTTCGAAGGGAGTTGGTTTGATCACCTCCCATTGATTGAGTTTGCATACAATAACAGTTATCAATCGAGCATAGCTATGGCACCATATGAAGCACTGTACGGAAGAAAATGCAGGACACCAGTATGTTAGACAGAGTTGGGTGAAGACAGGTTAGTAGGCCCAGATTTGATCAGACAAACTAAGGAAAAGGTGAAGATTATTAAGGAAAGACTGAAAGTTGCATTTAATCGACAGAAATCATATGCAGACCTGAAAAGAAAGGAGATAGAATATGACGTCGGTAAAAAAGTTTTCCTTAAAGTATCTGCATGGAAGAAAGTGCTCAGATTTGGCAGAAAAGGAAAGTTAAGTCCTAGGTTTATTGGCCCATATGAAATCATTGAACGTGTGGGATCAGTAGCCTATAGACTTTCTTTACCTCCTGAACTAGAAAAGATTCATAATGTGTTTCATGTATCGATGCTGAGGAGATACAGATCTGATCCTTCTCACAGAGTCCAGGCTGAAAGTATTGAAATACGACCAGACCTGACATATGAAGAGGACGAACCAGTGCAAATTCTTGATCGGGAGATTAAAGAACTACGAAATAAAAGAGTTCCACTGGTGAAAATCTTATGGAGGAACCACAATGTAGAAGAGGCTACCTGGGAAAGCGAAGAAACAATGAGACAGCAATATCCTCAATTGTTCGACTAAGGTAAAATTTCAAGGATGAAATTTCTTAAGAGGGGAAGAATTGTAATATCTGTAATTTTCATTAATTATGAAAAGTGCCCAAAAGTGTTGCTAATTATGTGAAAATAATGTAATGTGTTTATTTAGATTAATTTTTAGGTATACAAGTGTAACACCCCCTGACCCGACCCGGCTGGATCGACCCAGGGAGCGTTACCGGGTTTTCAAAACTTTTCTTTATTTTGTTTATAATCTGAAAACCATATAGTTTATAATTTAAAAACCCTTTTTGAGCGAGCCCATCAAATCAGTTTTAAAAATTTCGACAGAGTTTCCTCTGTTTTTCTGATTTCCCAAAACCTGTTTTCAACAAATGTCCAAAACAATATAATTTCAACACTTCTATATCAAACTTTCAAACCAATGCGCACTCTGCCGTTTAGTGTGACTTCCAAACAGTTTAAAAATAAAACAATTCATAATTCATTATTTACAATCCTTTGAAAATGAAAAACAGAAATCATAAAACAATTAATTACAAAACACAAATATATAACACAATTACAAATCTCTATATATGCATGCGTATCAACCATAATAGACAACAATATATATATATATATATATATATATATATATCTACCCGAGAAATGTGACTCTGCTCCTCTATCTGCAGCTAACTCCTCTTCAGTCTTTTCCTTCCTCGGTATCTCTATTACCTACGCGCGATAAAAACTGACGCGCTAAGCATATAGCTTAGTGGGTGTACACTAAACTCAATTATCAAAATCATATAATAATCTCATAGTAAAGTATTACAATGCTAACGTATAATAACATTATAAAATTCAATTCGATCACTTAAAGAAAACATATGAAGTCAAGTTAATAAAAGCAGACAAATTCGATCAATATTTCATATGAAATTCAGTTTCAATTCTTTTATAATCATTTTACTCAATTCATTCTCAATTCTGGCCCTTTGATATACTTAACATACTTCAGGACTGGAATATAGGTCGTTCGACCTCCGTGTCCGTCTGTCGAACATAACTCTCAACCCGAGGACCGGCTCTTGGGGCTCGTACTATCCAGGGATGGTACGTATAACTCCCTACCCTAGGACCGAATGTTCAGAACCTAGAGAGGTACATGTCTCCCTATCCCAGGACGAATCCTTAGGAAGGTACGTGTCTCCCTACTCCATGACGAATCCTTGGAGAGGTACGTGTCTCCCTACCCCAGGACGAATCCTTGGGGAGGTACATAATATCACATCAATGTCAATAGCGATGCAGTACTGCTAAATGAACCCAGCTGGTATACCAACCTCCTATATCCGTATATATGTTCAAGTATCCTAGGGCTGTTTCAATACAACAATTTCACATAATAACTGTAATTCATAAATCGAATTTAAACTCAACAAATATCAAAATTCAATCGATATTAGTAAAACATATATACATGATATTATGAAAATTCAACGAGTTGTTCATACGATATTTTGAAACAATTTATTTCAACATTTTCAACAAATAAGAATACGATTAAAACTTAATACTCAATATACGATTAAATCGAAATTATTCAAAAAGAAAAACAATATAAATATATAGTTACTAAATTATCCAAAAATTTCAAATTCCAACCAAAACACATAAAGATTTCAAAAATGTGTGTACACCAACCTGGATACCGTTTTACGACAGTTTTCTTTCTGGATTTTCCTTTTTTATTTTTTCTTTCTTCCTCCTCTTTTCCTTTCTCCTTCTCTTTTCTTCATTTTCCCTTCTTCTTCTTCTTCTCTTCTTCTTCTTCTTCTTCTTCTTCTTCTTCTTCTTCTCCTTCTTCTTCTTTCTCTTTCTCTCTCTTTTCTTTCTTTTCTTCTCTCCTGTTTTCTCTCTTTCTTTTCTAGTTTGCTTCTTTGAGAAGCTTCACCGCCTCTCTTTTTTTTTATAAAATTTCGATCATCGCGACCTGTAGTCGCGCTACCT
Source organism: Xanthoceras sorbifolium (assembly GCA_003430845.1). Taxonomy (NCBI): domain Eukaryota; kingdom Viridiplantae; phylum Streptophyta; class Magnoliopsida; order Sapindales; family Sapindaceae; genus Xanthoceras; species Xanthoceras sorbifolium. The sequence continues at coordinate 23,424,826 of CM010608.1, read as the reverse complement.
GGTCGCATTACTCACTGGAGTAATTTCACCACTTTCATCGCGATCAATCATCGCGGTACCTGGTCGCACTAGTGGTCGCGTTGCTCACTATCCCGAAATCCACATTTTCATCGAGAGCTAGTCATCGCTATCTCTGGTCGCGGTGACTGGTCGCGGTGCTCACTGCCAAAAATCACCATTTTTCACCGCGAGCGACTCATCGCGATCTCTGGTCGCGGTACTCACTGTCCAGTTTTCACCCTTCTCTTCATGTGTTATTTCTGGACCGCTCCATCTGGTCCACCTGAAAACCATAAAAAAATATACATACATTTAATTACGTTTTTCACCCCTCAAATCATAAATTTTATATCCATATATTCAAAATCAATTTTTTGAAATTAGGGATGTTACAACAAGTGGACCAGGCGGAGTGGTCCAGAAATAGTGCATAAAGGAAAAGGAAAATATTGGCAATGAGCACCGCGCCCAGTCACCGCGACCACAGATCGCGATGAGCAGCTCGCGGTGAAAATGATGATTCTAGGCAGTGAATACCGCGATCAGTCACCGCGACCAGGGATCGAGATGAGTAGCTCGCGGTGAAAATATTGATTTTGGGCAGTGAGCAACACGACCAACATCGCGACCAGATACAGCGATGGCTGATCGCGATGAAAGCGGTAAAAATATTCCAGTGAGCAATGTAACCCGGTGGAGTGACTACAGGTCGCGAGGAGCGGTCGCGATGATCAAAATTTTATAAAAAATATATGGCGGTAAGAAGCTTCACGAAGAAGCAAAACAGAAAAATAGAGAGATAGACCAGGAGAAGAGAAAGAGAAAGAAAGAAGAAGAGAGAGAAAGGAAGAAGAAGAAAAGAAAAAGAAAAGGAAAAGAGGAGAAAGAAAGAAGAATGAAGAAAAAGAGAAACTCAGAAAAGAAACTGTTGTAGAAACGGTATCCAGGTTGGTGTACACGTATTTCTGAAAACCTTATGAATTTCTTTAATGATTTGATTTGAATTTCTATATTTTGACTAAATGAATTGAGAATTTATTATTGATTTGGAAAATTTATTATGAATTTGTGATATCGTATGTTTTCGAATATGTTTTACGAATATTGTTTTATGAATATTACTGTTGTTGAAATTAATAGATCTTTGTGAATTAAAATTGTTGATTCGAAATGAATGAATTAGTTGATATGAAAATTTTGAATTTTGTGTATTGGAAAAAGGCCCAAGTATACTTGAACATAGAAGACGGATGTAGGAGGTTGGTATACCAGCTGGGTTATTTCAGCAGTACTGCACCGTTATTATTAGTGACTGTTGGACTTCGCGGGGCAAACCTGGCATAGACCAGTTGAGGCGAATACCGGAGGTGGACGTCACACCGATATTGATATTATGTACCTCCCTAGGATGGTTCAGGCCCCCAGTGCCGGTCATAGGGTAGGAAGTTATTTCAACCCATATTATAGTCCAGAAAATTATGTTGAGTATACCAAAGGGCCAGGATTGAAATGAATGGAATAAAATGTTTATAAAGGAATTAAAAAGCTGAATTATCATGATTTATTAATTTAATTGAGTTGTTTTAATAAGTTGTTTATTGATAATATGATTGAATTTAATATGACATTTTACTTGAAAGGCTATTTTATGAATTTTGAAATTATTTATTTAGTATACACCCACTAAACTATATGCTTAGCGCGTTGATTTCATCACGCGTAGGTAACAGAGATATAGAGGGAGAAAAAGACTAGAGAGAAGGTAGCTGCATATTGAAGACCCAGAGTCACCATACTTTTTGGGTAGCTATATATATATGTATTTTGGTTATATATATCATGTAGTTATGCATGCATACACAGGAGTTTGTAAATTTGTTATAAAATATGTTTTGTAAATATTTGTTTAATGGTTTACGTTTCAAAGGTTGTGAATATTAATTATGAATTGTTTTATTTAAAAATATTTGGAAAGTCGCACTATACGGCAGAGTGCGCATATGATTCAGAATTTGAATTTTGAAGTGTTGAAATTATATTGTTTGAATTTTTGTTGAAAACAGGATTTTTGGAAAGTCAGAAAAACAGAGGAAACTCTGGTAAAAATTTTCAAACAAGTTTTGATGGGCTCACTATGAAAAGGGATTTTAAAATATCAATTATTTGGTTTTTAATGGTTTTCAAATTATAAAGGGAGTTTAGAAATGTCTTGAAAACCCGGTAGCACTCCTTGGTTCGATCCATGGGGGTCAGGTCAGGAGTGTTACAAGCTCCTCATAGCGAGTTCTATCCGAGAATCACATTACCCTTCCTGGATCGCCAATATTGTTCTAGTGAAAAATAAAAACGAGGAGTAGAGAATGTGCGTAGATTTCATGGATATTAACAAAGCGTGCCCAAATGACGATTTTCTTCCCCCAAAGATCGACCAATTAGTGGATGCCACAGCCGGCCACGAACTCTTCAGTTTTATGGATGCATATTTTGTATACAATCAGATAAAGATGCATAAACCAGACAAGGAAAATATAACTTTCACTACTTACTAGGGATTATACTGCTATACAGTAATGTCTTTTGATTTGAAGAATGCCAGAGCGACATATCAGCGACTAGTCAACCGAACGTTTGCCAAGTAGATAGGAAAAATGATGGAGGTATATGTCAACGACATGCTAACAATAAATTTGAGGCAAATGAGCATGCTCACAACCTGAGGGAGACTTTCGAGATCCTATAATAGTATGAGACGAAACTCAATCTTAAAAAATGCGTGTTCGGCGTAGCCTCGGGCAAATTCTTGGGTTTTCTAGTCCACCAGAGAGATTAAAGCAAACCCTGAGAAAATAGATGCTCTTATCAAAATAAATCCACCTCGAACGCTTAAAGAATTCCAACGCCTCCCAAGATGTCTCGCAACGCTGAGCATATTCATAGCAAAATCCACTGAAAAATGCCTCTCATTCTTTAAAGCAATCAAGAAAGGTAAAGGTGTGGAATGGAACGAAGAATGCGACCAATTTTTTCCACCAATTGAAATCCTATCTCAGAACTACATCAGTACTATTGAAATTTCTCGCTAGTGAAACTTTATGTTTATGTCTTTTAGCAAATGCAACTGCAACAAGTTCTGTCCTTGTCCGAAAAGAAGGAGAGGTACAAAAGCCAGTTTATTATGTGAGCAAAGCCCTGATTGCTGCAAAAACCAGATATCTGGATACATAAAAACTGGCCTCAGCACTAATCGTGGCTGCGAGGAAGCTGCGACCATACTTCTAAGCGCACAGCATAAAAGTACTCATTAATTGTCCCTTGAAGCAGATATTGCAAAAACTGGAAGTATCGGAAAGGCTAACGAAATGGGTAATAGAGCTGAGCGAATTTGGCATAAGCTTTAAACTAAGAACAGCCATTAAGGCCCAAGTGGTCGCCGACTTCATCGCAGAATTCACAGAACCTCTGGTCGACACAATCGCTCTCGCAGCCGACAGCCCCAAAGCAGGAATGTACCTATGAAAAATCCATTTAGACGGATCCTTTAATTCCCACGGCAGCAGAGCCGGGGTAGTACTGACAACGTTGGAGCAAGACGAGGTGGAATGCGCACTGAGGTTCGATTTTAAAGCCACCAATAATGAAGCAGAGTATAAAGCCCTTCTCGTAGGATTAACGGTAGCCATAGCCCTAGGCGCCGACAAGATTGACAACTTTAGTAACTCGCAGTTTGTAGTAAGTCAAATCTGTAATGAATATCAAGCTAATGAGGAAGGGATGATAGCTTACCTTGAGAGAACCCAGTGAGCACTCAGCAGATTCACAAACTTCAGAATCACGCAAATCCCCTGAGCAGAGAATCTGAAAGCCTCTGCCACTAATGTTATTTTGTCAAAAACTATCCTAGTGGCTCATCTAAAGAAACCAAGCATTACTGACAATGACACGGAAGAAGTTAGAGAAATAAGTCTCGTGGAGACTACATGCACAACATCTCTTCGAGCGTATCTAGAGCTGGGAATCCTTCCAGAAGATAAGAACGAAGAAAAATGCCTAATATATCGGTCGACACACTACACCATGATCGACTGCGAATTGTATCGCATGGGGTTCTCTAGCACCATACAAAGATGTATGAATCCACAAGAGGCCGCGAGGATCTTAAAGGACATCTACGGAAGAGTATGTGGAAATCATGCAGAAGGCAACGACTTAGCACACAAAGCGCTGCGATAAGGCTTCTACAAGCCAGAAATGTTCGATGACGCTAAAAAAGTGGCATCGAGTTGTGATAAATACCAAAGAATCGCCGACAACATCAAGCAGCCACTTGAGAAACTCAAAACCTCACTTCCCCTTGACCTTTTGCCCAATGGAGAATCGACCTGATAGGACGGATGTCGGTGACCGCAGGGCAATCTAAATACTCAATTGTCGCAGTCGACTATTTCACCAAATGGGTTAAGGCAGAACCCTTGGTAAGAATTACAGAGCAAAATACTACAAACTCTATCAAAAAAATTCATTATCTACAGGTTCAGAATCTCGGACACCATCGTCTCTGATAACGGTATACAGTTTAACAATTTAAACTTCCTAGAGTTTTGCATAAAGTGGAGAATTAAGAACTACTGCGCATCACTAGCTCACCCCCAGACGAACGAGCAGGTCGAAGCCGTGAACAAAATCATCAAACACATCATCAAAGCAAAACTAGACTAAAAAAATGGGGAAAAAACTTTCTGAAGTCCTAAGGGCATATAGAACCACTGTGAGGACCTCCACAAGAAAGACATCATTCGATATGGTCTTTGGAGTGGAAGCAGTCATCCCCATCGAGATGAGGATCCAATCGCCTAGAGTACGCCTGTACAATATTGAAAAAAAAAGGTCTTTGCTTTGGACTTGAGTCTCGATGAATTAGAAAGCCGATGCAACAAGGCTCAGATAAGGAATACAATGTGCCAACAAAGGGTCGCTAGGTATTACAATTCCAAAGTAAGGGAAATAAGTTTCTAACTCAACAACTTAATATTAAGGAGGGTTTTGCTAAACTCGAATGACAACTCGGTGAGATCTTTAGCAGACAAATGGGAATGAACATACAAAATCGTTGGTCAGGCTGGCAACGGAGTGTACAGGATTGCCCGACCAAAAGGAGGTACCATCGGCAACCCGTGGAATGCACAATACTTGAAGTTGTACTACCCTTAAGGAGGAAGAGTCAGCTCAAAAGCATAATGTAATTTTATTATCGAAGCAATGGAAACTCAGTTGACACAAAAAAGTCTTACGCCGTCAACTTAAAAATTAAGTTTGAGATAAAGTTACTAAACTATCTCTTTGAAAAACTTGGTGGCAAGCACGCCCTTAACTTAAAAATCAAGTTTGAAATAAAGTTATTGAATTATCTATTTGAAAAACTTGGTGCCGAGCACGCTGTCAACTTAAAAATCAAGTTTGAGATGAGTTCTTAAACTATCTCTTTGAAAAACTTGATGGCGAGGATGCCCTTCAGCTAAAAATCAAGCTTGAGATGAATTATCCAACTATCCCTTCACTCGAAGACCCAATTCTAAGCAAAGTCAGCTAGTTCCAAAAATCATTCAGACGGCCACTTTTGTAACTCGGGGGTGAAAGGTGACACAAAACTTTACTTAGAAAACAAAGTGATTATTACTTAGGTGATTTAATTTTGTTATGCTTGATTTCAATCTTAAATTATAAACAATTTGGCTCGAAGATCTGTCCAAATTCACGAGTCGCCCAAAAAGCGACCCTTACAGTTATTATTTACGTAGTTATAATTCAATATGGTCATAGCCAACCGAGAAGTCGGTCAAAACTAGAAGTATAAAAGAAATGCTTTAAAAATAAGAAATGTATCAAAAGAGGCTCAAAATGTTTTCACCCATAAAAGAAATATTATATTCATCACAAAAAGAATATTACAAAAAGTACTAAGACAATGGAGGATTATGAGCCTTTGAAATGCCTTCAACCGCCAGACTAGAGCTCTCTCCGATGTCTGCCCCTAATGAAGAAATGCCTGTTTTTAGGAGCTGTGAGAAAGGAAACTCATCCTCGTCAGTTTCATCTACTGACCCCTCTTTTTAGTAAGGAAGAAATCTTCCTCACCCTAGACAACAAAGAGGAATAGTCGTAACCCTTTATGAGACCATCATCCATAGGGCCCCGAGAATTTGGGATCCTCCCTTATCATTGGCATAAATCTTAGGGTTCCCCTCTTTCAAAGGAAGCTTCAAATGCATATCCAGGATGGGCAGCCGTTTCATCCGACAATGGGCTCGCCACTCGTTCCTCGACTTCCTCAAAGTCTGCTCTCCCATCTTTTAATTATTCTGGATAGTGGCATCGAGCTCTACCAACGTTTCTTTATCAGCTACCCCTTGGAGAAAAGATTGGCATTCCTTCAAGTCGTTCCTGAATTCCCGATGGATGAAACCATCGAAAGTATGAGACTTCTTGTAGCGATCCACCTTCTTAATCTCCATTTACACCTTCGCTCCTTCCATCAAGACCTCGAAGGCATCCACCTTATTGGATAGCTCTTTGTTGTTTGCCTCAGAGCAAGCCAACCGCTCTTCCATCTCAACTTAAGCGGCAACTGAGGCATCAAGCAAATTATTAAGTGAGGCCATTGCCTCGACCTTCTCAGCTGCCAACGCGACTTTCTCTGCCTCGAGAGCTGTAACCTTTTTTTTGTAGGGCGTCTCTCTACCTAACAGCAACATCGAATTTGGTCAAAAACTGTACGAAAGACAACAGTTAAGAAACACGACCATAAGAACCTACATAAATCCTACCCACATAGAAAATAAATCTTACCAAGGCAGAAAAAACAAAAAAGGATTGAAGCTGCTGCCCCTCCCGAGAATCTCCTAGGAAACCCTCAACCTTAGACTGATCTTTAAAAATTATCTCCCCCACCAAGATCTGTCCTAGGACATCCTCGGAAGAGAAGGGGACCATTGGAAAAGCTTCAGTCCCCCGAGAACGCTTGGCTTTATCAACAGCGGGAATAGGCAAATCAGCAACAGCCGCATCAGCTGGACTTGTTAAATCCCTAGAATCTGCGACCAAGGGATCATTATTCTTTCGCGTCGATTGCTGTATGAGCCCCTCTCCATTATCAGCATCAAAATCATCCTCTGCGAGTAGCGGAGCCTTTAGCTTAGAAGGAATCATCGACGACAACTTCGAAACATCTTCGGGGGGAGGACGAATGAAGTTGAATGGGGAAACAACTTTAGGAGCCCTCTCTAACATACGAGCCATCCTAGGCCGCCTAACTTCGCAACTCTCGGCTCGGGCTTTACGCTTCTCTTTTGAGATCTTGCCAAGATCATTAGGCCCACCAACCAACTTCTTTCTCAGAGAAGACGACTCAGGGATGGAGTCAAAATGTGCCTTAGAGGAAGACATAGGGGTGACTTGGAAGAACCGAGAGTTTCCTTGGCAATAGACACGAGAACTGACCTCGGAACGTGTGTAGGAGGTCATGAAGTCACATTATTCTCATCCTTGTCAGGGGAAGCAATCCCCTTCTCAACACATTTGCCGGCTTCTTTACGAGAAGCCGCCGAGAGGTTCTTCAGATCCCTCACTCTCTGACCGCATATAGGGTCATTCTCTTGGACTGCAAAAACAAGAGAAAAATTATGAGATGGACGACAACAAAGACAAAAAAGAAACAAATAGGAAATAACTTACTATAGGGTCTGCTGTTGGGAAAAAAAAAATCGCGAAATGGAGGTTTAGGCGAGGTTTTAAAATTTTTATTTTTGACTTTTGAAAACTGTTTTTCAATTCAACCGATTTGTACATATACGAATAATAAAACACAAAAGACTACCTTTGTTTGTTTCTTGATTGATATGATCTCTTTTGTTGCCACTAAATCTTTCGAGCTATGACCCACGATCTGACAACGCGTGTTTAGGCACGTCACGGATACAAAGATGGAGGAGGAAAGGCAAGTAAAGAAGACAACTCTTTTCTTCTTCTTTGGCCGGCCGAACTTGAAAGGAAAAGAGAAAACGTTTTCTTTTCTTTTTCTTTGTGTTTGTCGCACCCTTCTAATAATTGCTTAAGGTTTCCTTTCTTTCTTTTACTGATAACATAACACTTATATATCAGTCTCAAGGATTTGGGTTTGAGCAGATCAAATAGGATTTTAAATCCTATTTAATTTGGTCTCCACTAAAGTATGAACTCTTGACCTCTAGGGATTATTAAATAATCTTATTATTTAATCACTCCCTTTTATTTTATCAAGGTTCGATATTGCAACCTCCTATTTAATAATTAAAAGTAATAATTCTGAATTATTAATATTTATTTAATTATTAAATCATTAATTAAATAATCATATTATTTAATCAATTATCTTTATTAAAACGCATTACTTTCGTAATACTATTAATTGGACAATCCAATTAATTTACCGTGAACCTCGTTACTAACAACCTTAAGGGCTAGTAAGGTGACCTAATGAACCTACTGTTTTGATCTCCAATAATACTTAGAAATATTAATTAAAACTCTTTAATTAATATTTCATGATTATTAACCTCGGAGTTATTCCACTAAGAACCCAAAATTGAACTCTCAAAACTGCAGATGTTTTATACAGTCTTAAATCTCAGTGTCCATCGATATAGCTAATTGTATATAGTGTCATCCTTCACAAGTAATTCATAGCTAGAGCTGGGTCATAATATCCATTATACCTCTCTAGATATATCTTTTCCTTTAAACAACATTGATTCTCTAATGAACAATTAAATCATGTCTTCTACTTTAATAAAGAAAGAGTGGATTCTGATATTGTGTTCAGACCTTCCCAGCTACATGCCAAACTGTAACTCCAAAATACGAAGGTATTGATCGAGAAAACTACATTCGATCTCACTCATGGTAATCAAAAGCCATGATCTAACCTGAAAGAGTCGATAAGATACTCAGAATTAAGATCACCCATAAACAGCCATCATATGTAGATATATATGAATCTCATCTACTAACGAATCTTGGTGAGAGATTCATATAAATCGTAACCCAGTCCTATATGATCTCATCATTTAAGTTGTCTCCATTCTCAGTCTAGGAAAAGACCATTGTACATTACATAATGGACTGCGGCAGTAAATCAACCACAAACAAAGTACACAGCTTTGTTTGCTATCTACGGACTCTTTAGATTGCAAGTCTCAAAATGAATCCTCTTATATATGACTTTCATATACTTAGATTGAGATTATATTTTACAATCTTGGATGTTACGCGTATAATATATAAACATATAAACTAAAATAAACTACTTTTATTTTGAATGAATAACAACTATTTTTATTAATGTTTAATCACATTTACTATTACAAGTCTTTAGGGTATAAACCCCAACACAGTCAGCAGGATACTGTTTGGTGAAATATCTAAAGATGTCAAAGGCTCAGCCTACCAGTTACTTGTCGCAGTAGAGTAGAGAGGAGGCACGAGAATCCACGCGAGATGTAACTAATCGATGCACCCGTTTAATTTCCTCGTTGTTCAAGGAAAGCCGTTCACTCCATGAATCTTCTAGGAAACCAAAAAATATATTATTCTCGGCAACATCGTCAAAAAGACATGCACATACATACCATCAAGAGAAAACTGTTAGGTACTTGACTTGATAAAGTTGCGAGGAACATAGGCTTCGCCAAAACCGTTGGCCTTATCAGCCGGGACACGCCGGCCCCAATCGCTTTGGGCGATAAACCGTGCCCCCTTCCAAAATTTTTTAGAAAGGGGCAATCCCTAAATAACCTCTTTCTTCCGCTCGTCAGAAATATCCAACTTGCCGGATACCCTCTCGCCATCTTAACCGATAGGAAGCCGCTTATGCACTGGGAAGGATGCCAGATAATACGAGCCGGGCTCCTAAGGCAACGGCCGCAAATATTAGTAATGTCGAATGTCGTTCGGCAAAGGGTCTGAGAAACCTAGTGAACGCCACAAAGCGCACAATCCTATTAGCACCCGATAACCGTTAGGTGTCAATTGCGCTGGTGCCAAACTGACATCGCTGAAGAATGCACGATAAAGGGTTGGAGTGGTAGAGTCACTCCACAGCTAAGCATTACCCCGTAAATAGCAACCGCTTCGCTCGGAGGATTCCACGCGGCCTTCCTATCTAGAAGTATGAGCTTTACCATGTTTGGAATCTCATAATACCGTTTATACCCGACCAAGTCAGACCGCTCCACCATATTCACTTCGCAATCCAGAAAGTTAAGATTTGTCAGCATGAACATTACCTGTCACCGAGAGTGCAACTTGCTGTCGAAGTGGTCAGTAGTCTGAGCGTCGTAAAGCGAATGACCCTTTTCCTATTGACACGTCCGAAAAAGTTAAAGGATTCTTCGGCAAAGACTCAGGGGTAGGCTCGGCGTCAACGTCGATAACCTGTACATACGAGTAATCAATACTTAAAGGTACAGGTTAAGGAGCTCTTCGAGCCGCAAAAAGCTCAAAACTGTCCCTATCAATTTCTACTACTAGACGTTTACCACGAAGAAAAGAAGGGACGTCCATATTCGAAAGAAGAAATAGAGAGAAATCGAAGAAAAGAACTAGGAGACTCACCAGGTAAGCTATAGAGACGAATGCGAGAGACAAGAACTACGCAACCGAGCATTACATACCCATTTTTGCTCAAAAAACTCAAAGGTTTTTTCTCTTTATCACTTTACTGAAGCAGTTCTAAAGAGGATAAAGAGCCTAACAGACCTGTGAGAATGGATATATATGGGCCTTCCAAGAAAATTCCCCAGCCGTTGATCTCGGGGAAATCGTACGAGCATAAAAGCTCCTCATTAGTCGAGCTAATGATAAGACGTATGTGTCTTGAGAATGCATTGCCAGGAACAAGTAGGGAAGTGCCACGTGTAAATCATAATAAGCAAGCCGACTACTCATTTAAGGTGAACCGTTTGAGATTCAAAATTAAATGATTACAGGTGACAGCATGCTCGGGAGAAGGAAACGACTCACTTAGAATTTAAGTGAGCCAACCTTTCATTCAAAACAAACCGTTTCACTCAAAATGAACTGTTTTGTGTTGAAAATGAACTATTTCAATTCAAAAATGAACCGTTTTAATCCAAGACAAACCATTTTTGAAAGAAAAATAAATTCATCAAGTTCCTTTACCCTTTGGGATGAATCCCTTCATATTTTATATTTCAAGAATTTTAGGGGGTATTGTTGAGGGTAATTTCTGATATACAAAACCACGTCACCACATTACGTGGATAAGGTTTATCATAGGGTTGAAACGTGGTCGTTTCACCCTCATACAACGAGAACTTGCTCGACTCAATATCACTTCCTTTATGTCTCGCAGAGAGACCGGTCAGTCATAGAAAGAGACCTCCGAGTATAATAAATGCCCTTGCAGAACATTTATTACCTGTCAGACCAGCATTAATAACGAATTGTAAGACCTTTCTCAGAGAAAGCCTGCATATATTTAATACACCTGATAATGTTGTTAAGCAGGTATGACAAGACGCATCAATTGTCTAACGTTGCAGGTCGCCTACCAACCACTGATGATGTCACATCCCTAAAAACGTGCTCTGAGAAGACAATTATTCACGATTAAAGTAATGGTAAAGTGTCCAGCAACTACTATGACAGTCTGACCATACTTGAATTAAAGGAGTACAAGAGGAATGTTGAACTCCTATAAATAAGAGCAATAAAGAAGAACAAGGTATGATTTATTACAACTCACCAACTCTAAAACTCTTTCAACATGATCATTTATTTATCCATAATACTCGAATTGACTTGATCGTCGGAGCTTAACGGGGGGTACAAGTTAGGCACTCCTCACTGATCTTTCTTTATTTTCAGCTATCTCTTCAAGTGATCGTAATTGCCAGGTTCTCACTATTGCCGAGAACCCTCTTGCAAGCCTTGAAGACCGAACTATCAAATTAACAGCTCAATTAACCATTAAACCATTTTACGTGACATCATTGACGATTGTTGACCATCTGATCCATTTTTTACAGTCAACAACAATTAATTCTGAATTTGAAGAAGGGGACACAACTCGAACTCACAACTTAAATATAAGTGTGAGAAGTATACTATTGAACCAAGCTCAACTTGTCAAATGGATACTGTTTATTTGTAAGTATTTAAAAAATTAAAATAATCTATATTTAATTATCTAGGAATAAGATTGGATTTGGTATACAAAAAGAATAGTGGTCAATGGGTTAATGATATGGACCTGCTTCTCATATGGTGTTTGTATTAATGGTGACCCCATGTAGTTATTGACTTGTCGAATTGATATCATATCTTCTTAAGTGAGAGTTGGATTGTATTAAAAGAAAATGAAATCATTCTATTTTACGTTCCATGGGCCATGGCATTTGAAAAGTGCGAAATTAACTTTTATTATGTGGCCGCAAACTGCAATAACACATACATTGGCGTATTAATAATAAGAAACTCAATTACAAAGATTTTTGTCACGCGACTAAATTGAAGCTACTAGTTTTTTAAGTCTTTGAAATAGAGTAATAAATTTCGATTATCTGCCGCCGCCGCCACCACTACCGCTGCCAGAACCGCTGCCCACTCCGTGGCCTGCACCAGCGCCAACTCCAATGCCTATTCCAATTCCGATGCCGATTCCTCCTCCATGGCCACCACCAGCACCACCTCCTGCACCGCCACCTAGACCTCCACCAGCACCACCACCTACGCCTCCGCCAGCACCAAACCCACCACCATGACCTGAGCCTCCCCCTAATCCACCTCCACCACCACCTCCTGCGCCTCCTCCTCCACCTATGCCCCCACCTGCTCCACTTCCTACGCCACCACCAGCACCAAATCCGCCCCCGTGGCCTGATCCTCCGCCTGCACCACCTCCTCCTCCTCCACCACCACCACCTCCTCCGCCTCCTCCGGCTCCACCACCAAGACCACCACCCACTCCTCCTCCTGCACCAAAACCTCCCCCATGGCCCGAACCGCCTCCAATTCCTCCGCCGCCGCCTCCTCCTCCTCCTCCACCACCACCACCAATACCTCCTGCAGCTCCACCACCTACTCCTCCACCAGCTCCAAAACCTCCACCATGACCTGACCCACCTCCAACACCACCTCCACCACCACCACCACCACCAAGGCCACCACCTCCACCAATACCTCCTCCAGCCCCACCGCCAAGACCTCCACCAGCCCCAAATCCTCCACCATGACCTGCACCGCCTCCAACACCACCACCTCCACCACCGCCAAGACCTCCTCCTCCACCAGCTCCACCACCAATGCCACCTCCTCTACCACCACCACGACCTCCTCCCGCACCAAAGCCACCACCACGTCCTACTCCGCCACGACCACCACAACGTCGTCGACTCCATCTACAATCATCATCATCGCGCCATCTAGTTTTGTCCACCTTGCCGTCATCACCAAGAGTGATTGCACTCAAATGGAGGACAATGCAGAGGAAAAGAAGAATCAAAGAAAGCCATTTTTGAGAGAAAGCCATGGCTTCTAATTAATTAAAGAAACAAATAAATCAAATGCTCTTGCTCTTAATTGTTTGATGAAAGAACAGTCCTTTATATAGGGGCTTCATCGACTGGCAAAAAATATAGTTCAGTGCTCCACTGAAGCAGCAATTAATTGGTGCATGTTCATGGCGACGCGTTGGAACCGTTGGGGGATTGGCGGGAACATTTAATGAAAAATACGAAAGTCAAAGTAGTGCATATAGATATAGTTGCATGGACGACATCGCGTAACCATAAAATTGTCAATGAATTATATTCTCATAAACTTTATTAAAATTATAAGTTTTTTTTTTTTCCTTGCATGAAAATTTTGGTGCTCAAATATGTGAATTTTTGCCTAGTTTGATTATGTTAACATCTGAGTACACAATAAGGAAAGCTACTTTTGAGGTTACAGGATCTTGAAGAAAATTATTAGTGTCTTCCTTTATTATTTGTTTTAGCTTAGAGGTTAATTAACATAATTCAATGGTATGGGAATTGTTTTAAAATTAATATTCGAATAAAATCTTAGTATATATGTATTATCCTTTACAAAATAGAAAATATACATATTTTTTTATGATAGTTTAGAATTTTAATTTAATATTTATTAGATGGAGAATTTAACAAGCTGTTTAAATAGTGTCGGTGAAACTGTATACCAGATTACAAGGCGCCCATCATACAAGTCAAAGCCATGCTCATGCATTAGATATAAGAGAATTATGCAGTCAACTCCGCCAACACTTGAAGTCTCGAACTAACTGCATTTAATCATCCCTTTGAAAGTTTGTCATCTGTCTGCATATAGATCATTAATTCATTATCAATCTGCACAAGGGTGTTACCACTTTTTAACCCAATTTTTCTCAAACCCAGAGTTAGTTTTGAGCTTAGCCTGCATTTAAAATTTCTTTACATTTTCATGTTTTAATGATAACTCCACAACTGACATAAAAAATAAATAAATAAATAACTCAATAACTCATTGAATTAAGAAATGTTGTTGTTCTGTGTTTTTAAATATTTGAATGTCCCCACATTTTTATTATATATATATATATATATATATAGTAATTATGTTTCAACGATAACTTTATGAGTTAAGTTTAAGAATTGATTTGATTAAACTAACAATATTGTCATCACACCCACATCAATGAGATTGTAAATTTAAGTATGTTCTTTAATTCTCAAGTCTGTAGTTTAAATATATATGAATAGAGAAAGAGAAGACTCAAAAGCCATGCAATATAATATGATGTTTTTGTTTGATTAATTACTTCAGTATTCACCTTGTTGCCTCATTTCATTTAAACAAACACAAATTAAATTAAATCACATCCAAAATTAATATGATAGAACTGTAATATTTTCATCCCTATATCTCTTGCTTTCTCTCACTTAAGGAGTTACATAGTTTTCCTTGTAGTCAAACACTTCGACCAGAACCAAAGAAACTAACACACACATATATATATATATATATATATATATATATATATATATATATGTATGTATGTATATTCATATATATAGTGTTTTACATGCATGAATGGCAAAATGGCCTAAACATGACCACAATCCGCCATTGGTGGTAGCCAGAAAAGGCAGTGATCTACCCTGGAAAATTCGGGACAATTTCCGCCATGGATGACAAGTTAACCGTGACATATTATATATATATATGTTGTGTCTGGAACTGGGAAATTCTCGGTTGGCTAGAGTGCTATACTACTATTGAGTCACTCAGTTCCATTACTGAGTTGTGTGTGTTTTGCTTCAACCTAAAATCTCCCATAGAGAGCGTGTTTGTGTTGAAGAAAACAAAAATAAGTTTAAAAATTACTTTTTATATAACGAAAACTGAGGTAGTTTAGTTGTAAGAATTTCACACTCATATCAATAAGATTATTGATTATAGGCTCAAATTATGCCCCTTCCATTCAACATTTAAATATATAAATCTTATTTTTTTTATCCAAAAAATATGAGAATATTACTATAAACGAAACCTTATTTATTTGCAATGCCCATTTCCTTGCTATTAATAAATATAGAGGGGTTATGTCAAAAATAAATAAATATACAATGATACAATTGTGAGTTCGAATCATATTTGATATTCCCCTCCTATAAACTTTCAATTCATATTAATTAAAAAATACTAAATAAATAAATATACATGCTAAGTTTATATTTGGAAAAACTTATCTACTGGTCAAAAGAACTTATTTAATCGCAAAAGCTTTTTTCAGTTTTTTTTTGGATTTTTTGGACGATTAAAAAAGCTGTTTTACGGCACATCCACTTGTAGTACAGTGGTTAGTGCACCTCTCTCCCACCTCAGTGGTGAGGGGTTCAATTCCCATCATGGATATACCAGCATGTGTGGGTAGTTTTCTCCCCTTATTGTGGGAGTAGATGTCTCCCATTATGGGAGTAGATAACCGGGCCGCGCATTTAGTGATTAATCTCGATAAGTCCTGACAGTTATTATTGTTGTACTTGTACCCCTTTTAAAAAAAAAAGTTATTTTACGCAAATTTTGGATTTTTCAAAATATTAAATGTCTAATATAATCCTATTAAAGTTTGTTAATTTTACAATGTCTTTTTAACTTAAAATCATGCTTTTTTTTTTGTAATTCTATCATTTTAAAGAAGTTTTTTAATTGACAATCAAACGACCAAAGATTTTTTCTTAACAACTCTACTTGTAAAAGCACTACTTTAAGGGTCCGTTTGGAAGAGTTTCTCCGAATAGAGCTTTTAGGAGTAGATCTTTTTGAAGTAGAGCTTTTACAAGTAGAGCTTCTAAGGAAAAGTTGTTGGTCGTTTGGTTGTCAATTAAAAAAGCTATTTTAAGCTGTAGATTGTTTGGTTGTATTAAATTTAAAAAACTCTTTTAAATAATAGAATTACCAAAAATGACATTAAAGAATTTTAAACATAATAAAGAAAATATAAAAAAAATAAATAAATAACACCATATATGTGCAGCATGCATGCAACATATATTGTAAAAGAAAAAATAAATAAATAAATCATAACATCATATACAATCATGCACAGTACAACAAAATTTAAACAAGCAGAACGCATAAAACTATGTATGTGCGGGAAGTGCGGCAACATAGACAGTAAAAAAAAAAAAGCAGAGCAAAACATATATGTGTAGACAACATATATTGTAAAATAAAAAAATAAAAAAAGGTATAACAAACACATTGCGGCAAAGCAACGTAAAAAAAAAAAAAAAGCAGGCAACACATACTGTAAAGAAAAAAAATAAAAAAAACAGAACAAACATATATGTGCAGCAACTGTAAAGAAAAAATAAAAAAAGCAAAACAAATATATATGTGATTAGAAAAATATAAGATAGAAGAAACTCACAGGTTAAAGATGAATTTTCAAAAATTCAATGCGTTGAGAAATGTGAAATTATGTTTTATATGTTAAAAAATTAAGTTATTAGAGTTTATAATTTAAAAGGTTATTGTGAAATTATAAAATATACTAAGGTTATATAAGATATTTTAATATTTTTTAAAAAAGCTCAAAAAAATCTACTTAGAAAAGCTCAAAATTTGAGCTTCTCCGAGTAGACGTAAAACAACTTATTTAATCGCCAAAAACTCTACTGGGGTGGCAACCAAACGACCAAAAAAAAAAATGAAAAGAGCTTTTGGGATTAAATAAGCTCTTTTGGCCAGTAACTAAGCTCTTCCAAACGTACACTTAAAAGATCTACCTCTAAAAACTCCATTCGGATAAGCTCTTTGAAATGTGATCAACCCCTATTCTTTTTAATTTATAGTAAATACTATTGAAATGGAAAAAACCATGCTGCTTCCACCTACCATATTTTTGTAATTAATTTAGTGAATCATTATAAGCATCCAAATAATGCCAGCGTTATAAAGAAAAAAAGTGATAAATCCATAAAAATATCTGACATTTCCAACCACCTTATCCAAAAAAAAAAAAAAATAGCTGTTCTTTGGACACAGAAAAAAAATAAATATTGTCAAATAGGCAAACCAGTTTTATAAAAATTGGATCATGGGGACTGAGGAGCTTTAATTAGTCACATCAAAAGAAAAAAGAAAAAAAGAAAAAAAAAGGATGGCACAAATTGCGGAGATCAAATGTGCCTCTGCCTCACTATTCTTGTTCTTCTACTTCTTCTAGCTGTGTTATCTGATGCAGCCTATCACTTGGACTAGAACCAAAAGCTTTGTGTTTTACATGCATGACTGGCAAAATGGCCTAAAGCAACCGCGATCGCGTTTGGTGGCAGCCAGAAAAGGCAGTGGTCGGCGGTCGAATTCGGGACAATATTCACCATTGATAACAAGTCAACGGTGACATCTGAACCGAACTCGGCTCAAGTAAGGAGGGCTAAAGGCATCTACGTGAACTCAGCACAGGACATTAATGTTGCTGCTGCCAATTTGGTATCCTCAATTGTGTTTGTTAACAATATAAAGAAATTAATATGAATAATTGTGAGAGAATTAATAGGTTTTCATTAACATTGAAGCAGTGAATAGGTTACAAAAGAAAGAAATATATATACTTCCTAATGAAAAGACTAAATTAACCCTATATAAATAATAAATTACATAAATAATATATCACTCTAATATCCCTTCACAAACTCACGATGCGGCAACAGAAAGCAGCGAGAATTTGCCGATGAGAAAATGAAAACGTGAAATAATATGCGACTTAGTTAAGAAATCTGCAAGTTGCAAGAAAGAAGGAACAAAAGGCAATGTAATAGTGCCATACTTAAGATGGTGGCAAATAAAATGACAATCAATCTCAATATGCTTGGTCCGTTCATGGAAAATGGAGTGATGAGCAATCTAAATAGAACTCTGGTTGTCACAATACATAGGAGTGGGATGAGAAAGAGAAACACCCATATCAGCAAGTAATCAGCGTAACCAAACAATCTATGTGGTAGTAGATGTCATAGCACGATACTTGCTTCGATAGAAGATTTAGAAACAATAGTTTGTTTTTTACTCTTCCAAGAGATAAGAGAATCACCCAAAAAGATACAGAAACCAGTAATAGACTTGCAATTAGTGGAATTATGGCCCCAATCAGCATCAGAATAGGCACGCAGCTCTAAGGACGAGGTGGACAGAAGCAAAAGACTCTGAAAAATAGTACCTCGAAGATACCGTAAAATACGAAGGACCACTGCCCAGTGAATGGTAGTATGAACATCATAGGCAATATCCGGACGAGTAATAGTGAGGTAGACCAGACTATTGACAATGGTACTATACAATGTAGGATCTGTCAAGGGAGCACCATCAGAAGGAGAGTACCGAACATTGAGCTCAGAATGAGTATCAGCAGTCCTAGTATCAGTGAAATGAGCTTGCTCAAGGATATCAGTGGTGTACTTGGACTGAGAGAGAAGATAACCTTTTGGAGAAACTGCAACTTCAATACCCAGAAAGTACCGCAGAGAACCCAAATTCCTTTTTCAAATTGACGGGCTAATTCTGACTTCAGCACTGCAATCCTATCAATATCATCACCAGTTATAATCATATCATCCACATACAGAGAGAGCAAAATACGACCTGCATTGGTACTTTTGATAAAAAGAGCCGAGTCATGATTACTAGAAGAACACCCAAAAGAATTGATCACAGTAGAAAACTTCTCATACCAAGCCTGAGGAGCTTGTATGAGACTATATAAAATTTTTTTAAGCTTGTAAACTTCTTCATGCAAATCACCATTCAAGAAAGCATTTTTTACATCCATCTGAGAGATATGCCACTGACGGATAGATGCAAATGCAATAAGAGTACGAACAGTAGTCACTTTTACAACATGAGCAAAAGTCTCCTCATAGTCCATAACATACTGTTGAGAGAACCCATTTGCAACCAATCTAGCTTTGTAACGCTTATGACCCATCAGACTTCATCTTGATCTTATCTACCCAACGAGAACCAACTGTACTTTTACCAAGCGGTAAAGAAACCAAATCCTAAGTATCTATTTTATGCAAAGCAGAAAGTTCCCCATTCATAGCTTGCTGCCAAAGTGGATCAAAAACTGCCTCTTTATAGGATAAGGGCTTAGAGAGAGGGTGAATTGATGCTAAAAAGGAAGAGAATGAATTCAAATAACAAGAGTAAACAAAATCTGGGGGTTGAGTAGACTGACGAGTATGCGGAGGATAATGAGGAGAAAGATCCACAATCTCAGGAGGTGTTGGGACGACTATGGGTGGAGAGGGATTAGAAGTGTCAGACAGTAAAGTACCAGTATCTGCAGAACCAACTGTGCGAGCCTTGCGAGAATAATGGAGTGGAAAAGAAACTATAGGAATAATAGAGGAATCAGAATCTGTGATATCAATATGATCAGAAAAAGGATCAATATGAATAAGATCAGATTTGGTGACATTGTGAGCAGCAGCATGAATAGAAAAGAAAAGTATATGTTCAAAAAACACAACATGAAGAGACACATATAGCTTTTTCAAAATAGGGTCAAAACAATGATATCCATTTTGTCCCTCACTATAACCAAGGAACACACAAATGGCAGAGTGAGACGATAATTTTGTTCACTCTACACGAGGGCGAATGACAAAACAAGTAGAGCTAAAAACTCGCAAGAGAGAATAATCAGGAACATGCCTATATAATTTTTTAAATGGAGAAACACCTGAAATGTGAGACGATGGGATTTTATTGATGACATGGACTACAGTAAGAACTACTTCTCCCTATAACTCACTAGGAACAGAAGAAGACAACAAAAGAGAACGAACAGTTTCAACAATGTGTCTGTGCTTTCTTTTAGCAATACCATTTTGTTCAAGAGTGTCTGTACAAGAAGTTTGGTAAACAGTTCCATCCAAAGCAAGTAATTCACAAAACTTATTGGAGGCATATTCACCACCTAAGTCATATCTAAAACACTTAATAACAGTCGAGTGTTGGGTTTTTACAAGAGCTCGAAAGTTACTGTAAATGTTAAAAAAGTCAGAACGATGTTTCATAAGATAAACCCAATAAAAACGAGTGCAATCATTAATAAACGAAACATAATATCGAGACCTCCCTTTTGTAGTAATTGGAGAAGATCCCCATACATCAGAGTAAATTAAGTCAAAAGGTGCAAGAGAATAAGAAGTATTTCGATTAAAAGGCAAAGTAGAAAATTTTGCAAGTTTACAACTACTACAATCTGAAATATCATGAGTTTGCAAATTTTCTAAGGTTCCTGTTGAAGCTAAGAATCTCAAATGGGAAGCCGAAACATGACCAAGACAAGAATGCCATAAATAAAAACTAGAAGACGAAGGACACAAGCGAAATAAAGACAAGTCAACATTAGGAGCTGCAAATACTGGTAATCTCAGCTCGTCCAAGACATATAATCCCCCACTTCTACGGCCTATCCCAATCAGCTTCTAAGATTGTAGATCATGCACATGACAAGAAGTAGAAGTAAGGACACTGAGTAACCAGAATCACACAGCTGACTAACATAAACAAGATTCATTGTAGGTTTAGGAATGTGATAGACATTAGAAAGAGATAAATGAGATGTAACAACAAAACCAACTCATATTAATGGCATAGGAGTGCCATCAGCAGTCATAGCAGAAGTAGATGATACAGGACACAAAGAAACAAAAAATGTCGAATCAGGAGACATATGATGTAAGGCTCCAGAATCTAAAACTCATATGGAGGAAGACATACCTGAAGAACTATAAGGCTACTCCCCTATCAGAGAGAAGGCAGACATAGCATGGGATATGCAGCAATAAGCTTCTGAAGTTGTTCAAAAAGGGATGCAAGTGTGGGAGTTGAGGATCTAAATCCATTGGAGTCTGATGTTGGCACAATTACTGCAGTGTTAAATAGTTGAGGTCGATATGGTCGTAGTTGTGATTGGTTGACAAACTGTGGAGTCTTGAACTGATATTTTTGCTGTTGCAGATGCGGTGCTCTATTGACCAATTTAGGATATTGAGATTTCTAGTGACCCTTCTGCCTACAAAAACTGCATTCATCAATCCCAATTATGTACGGTTTGTTATCATAGGAAGCATAAAGTCTTGATGGAACTGCTAAAACTGACTGGTTCGGTATCGGAAGAATTCCTTTTCTTGTCTGAAACTTGAGGCATATCTCATCAGCCAAGAGCTCACTCACTACAACATCAACTGAAGGAAGCGGACTACGATGCAGAATTGAATCACGAAGGCCCTCAAAATCATCATGAAGTGCTATCAAGAACTGAACCAAGTGTTGCTCATCTCTATTGGCAATATAAGGTGTACACGCTCGCAGTTCTGCAGATTCTGTAAGAGTTAATTGATCCCAAAGATCTGACATTACAAAATAGAACTCTTGAATGCTCATATCATTTTGCTGAAAAGCTCGAATATCATATTCTAACTAGTATTTCTTTGTAAAGTTAGACTGCGTATACAGTCCGGACAAGTGTTCTCAAACCTACTTAGCAATGTCATACTTTACCGATTGTGTACCTATAGAGTGCTCAACATAATTGTTTATCCATGTGATAATTTTCGAATTATCAACCTGCCAATTTTCTACAAGCAGTGCGTAATTCTCTACCTTATCATTGATAGGTTTAACAGATACGCCAGAAATATAACTCCACTTCTTTTTTCCTATCAAAACATTTTTCATAATATAACTCTAATAGAAGTAATTTCATCCATCCAACTTTACACTAATATACTGAAGCGAATCATCTTTATTACCGTCCATTGCAAAATCACAACAATCCAATGAAAATTCCAAAGATACAGAATATAATAAACCCTCCAATTGCAAAATCCGTCACACCCTAGGTTCACACAAAATCCAAAAAATATTAAAATCAAAGAGAAACAGAAAGAATACCAGTACTATGCGATGTAACGATGCGATGCAAAGAAAAAAAAAAACTTCCCCATTCCGATTTTGCGAAAAAGCGCCAGAAAAAATTTTGGATCCGCGAAAGCTATGGATGAGATGAAACTAACTTCCAACGCTTTGATATCATGTTAACAATCTAAAAAAATTAAGATGAACAATTGAGAGAGAATGAATAGGTTTTCATTAACATTGAAGCAGTGAATAAGTTACAAAAGAAAGAAATATATATACTTCCTAATGAAAAGGTTAAACTAATCCTACATAAATAATATATAACTCTAATAGTGTTCACCAACAAGGAGTTGAGTGGCAGCACAATCCAAAAGCAAGGGGCTGACAAATTGTTCCAAACAAAAAGAGAGGTTTCTGTTGTGCCTCGAACTGGAAAATTTCGGTTGGCTAGAGGCTATGCTATTATTGAAACTGCTAGCATTGATGTAGTCAATGGAAATGCCATCCTCAAAGTCACTACTTATGTCTTCCACAATTGAATACTAGTCCACTGGATTGTGTGATATCTATAAATATATATCAGTCCGTAGCATGATGATATTTTCCTTATTTTTATGTTTACGAAAAGTGGTATATATATTGTGAATATATACTTACAATTCAAGACACTAATCTATTTAGTTGTAACGTCCATGATATATATAATGCCGTTTAACTGCATCTTATGTTTTTAACAAGGAATTCATTCCATCTTCTTTAGCTTCGCACGTGAGCTCTCTATCACGCTCAACTATTGTGTATTTGCCTTGAAGGGAAGGAAGATATGTATAATATAAGGTGACTGTATTACCATAAAGCATCATTCTCTAGTTCAGCATCGAAGTTATCAAGATGATTAAGATAACTAAAAAGAATGTCAAGTTCTGCCAATTGCATCCAATCAATTTGATCTAATTTAGATTAATTAGACAACTGAGGAAAATTCATTGTAGCTACAAGAGCAATCTAGTAACAATTAACAAAGAACTCAATTAAAATGGCTCGAGTCAAGCCACGTAATATCTCCTGCAGAAATCTGCGTTCCTAGTTTAAAATCCGAGACTCTCTGTCACCCGCTTGTGACATTTTAGTGATCCATGCTTTACAGAGGTCGAGTTCGGCGCCCCAATGCTCGTCCACATAGAAGAGCATTCTTCGGGATCGGGTATTCATCCCTCCATGAATTTGCAGAGGAATAGACACGAAGATAAAATTGCTGGCCTAAGTACTGACGAGCCCAATTCTCGGACCTTATATTCCACATTCCCACATTGTCCAAAGGCACGTAAACTGCAGTCCATGAGTTGGGATACACCTGCATTCATATCAAACACAACCATGTAACTGAAGTGCACATTTTAAATCAAAATCAGAATGTTATGTTGGTGTGCAAGTGCAAGTTCTGTGTCCTACACCGCTTAGTAACTAACAACCGGTTATTTGTTATATACTTCTAGTTGGCCCAATAATTTATTTGCTCCAAGTTTTGTACTTGAGATGATACCAACCATGTATATTAAGATGATAACCGATTTTTGAAGGTTAATGATATACATTAGTGGGTGTACCTGAACAGTGCAACGGGAAACTGTGTCTCTTAAATTGTAAGTTAACTTGCTTGCGGGTGTCCACTGCCCTCCATCCATCCTGTTCATATAAAAAAATGTTAAGAAATTTAGAATCTAGATGATTGAATATTTTTCTGTTTCCGGCAGCAAATATAAACAATGGCTAATCCAGATATGTTTTTCTGCTTCAATCAGAATTGCGACAAATTATCTGACTAACACATCTACAATTAGTGAGAAAGATAAGACTTACCCCACAACAAAGAAGTTGTGGCCATCAATGTGCCATGACTGCACAGTGTCTTCCGGATTCTCAAAAACAATCTCAGCAAAACCTCGGAAATCTGCATTCATGACAGAAGTCTGGAGATAAGCACCAGAACCAGTGGGGCTATCAGGGATGCTTCCAAGGCTGAATACTCCGGAAATCTTGAAGTAGTCGGCGAGTTTAAGAGGCGTGTCTGCTGGGATGAATGAAACACTATTGACAGCATACCTCTGCTTGCCATTGATAACAGGTGCAGAGTTTTGGAGTCTGATAGTACGGGTAGTGTTGATTAATCCGTAGTGGTATGAACCTTGGGGATTAGGTCTTGGTCCACTTGCTGTCAGATTCCGCCTGGTTCATTTTATGGCATCACAAAAATAATTAAAGAATCTCATGGTAGTTGCAAACAGGTTTTGAGATCTGCGACAATGAAATATACGTTGACTAGACCAAATCAATGGAGATGTTATCTAATATATATTGAACATGTAGCAGCAGCAGAACACAGCATTGAAACAAATTTATAGCATACAGAGAGAGCAATTTAATTAAGTTGATTTTATTTTGCTACTCTTGACTACTCCAAACTGTTCAAGAGGTTACGATACTTCATCTATCTCACAATTCTCAAACATTAAGAAATTATATTACATCAACTTTTCACAATTGCTAAGGATGAACCAAATAATTGAAAAGGTAATGAGATGATTCTGCTCTGCTGTTCAAGTGGTTGAAGTTTGAGGCAGAAACTAATATAAAACACGATAATTACAAACAATAAAGCACACATAAACAGGCAAATAGAAACTTTACAGGGGATTTGGCAAATACCTGACAGACCGGGACTGTTCAAGAGACCAATCAATCTGAGTTGTTGGTCCACCAGGGGGTGGACCAGAAACACTACCCGCTGAGTTACTGTAATGAAGAATGGAGGTTGCAGTAAGCACTTGGGAGGTGAAACGTGAGGACACAACAATGTAGTAGTCTTGTCCTGGTTGATCAGCTGTAACCAACACAGAATAGGACTGTCCCAAATGGATGTCAAGAGAATCATAAGTGTTCTGTAGCGTGTGGGTTCCTTCAACCTCTACCAGCAGCATTTTGTGACCCTGGATTCTGAAATTGATGGAAGTGCTAAGTCCCACATTCGATATCCGGAACCTATAAGTCTTGCCTGCATAGCAAGTAAAACACACATTCATATCATACAAGTACCATAACAATGTGCACAAACAAGACTTCTTATCATAAATCACTAACCTTGATCAACTGTGAAAGTGTACCCATTGGATCCACGGCCATTAATAAGTAGCCCATCAGGGAAGGGAAGGTCACTTCCACCATCTACAATTGCTTTCAAATCCTGTAAGGTCCAAGCAAAGTTAATCAGTTTACTTTTGACATGTCTGATGCTACAAACCAATGTACAATGTGCACTTGCACATAGCACCAAATTTGATGCTTACAGTGTGATTTTTGTTGTACCAGTCCCCAGCCAATATAGTGAAATCTCCGGCAGGAGGAGCAAAAGGGACAGGAATAACAGAGCGGCTCGCAATTTTGAAGCCACCAAAGCCACCTGCAGCCTTGTGGAAAGCAAGGGAGGGGAAATAAAAGTAGCTACCAATTTGATCCTTGACTTGGAGAGCATATGTGAAGTTCTGGCCTGGTGGGATTGGGCAGTTGGTGCCGTAAACTCCATCTTGCCAAGAGTTCCTTCTCTGCTGAACTCCATTCCTACACAAAAATTACAGGACATCATGGTAAGTCTTAACAGTCATTTCTGTTACAAGTTTCATATCATCAAAATCCTAAGTTCATAGGTCACATGACATACCATCTTATTACATGAAAACTAACCCTATCTTGCACTTGAAGCATAGACTGCGTGACCACACGAGTCACGTTGCTATGAGGAGGTGGAAAATGGGTCGGACCAGCCTTTGTCTGGTCTACAAGTGGGTGAGGCCGGGCTTGTGCAACAGATTGGATTAGATCTAATCTTGTCAATAAGGTCTTTCGAGCATGACCTACCCATTTGACACCCACACCTTCACCGTTCCCATTTTATTGTACTTTAGTTTCTTCATGACAAACCCATGTGCGATTAAATCTGCTTCAATTCATGTGCCTAATTTACAACAAAAAATTCATTTTCACTGTCAATAATGACAACCATGAAATTTCACTAGCTCTCTTCTTTAATAATGTTTCTCTTCTTCTGTGGATCTGACACTACTAATTTAATATTCTAGACAAAAGACTCTCCTGATGAGATTAGTAAAAATTAAGCAAATGACAGATTTTACAGGTCCCAATCTATTATTTATTAAAAGAATACTAAAAGTTAAATAATCTATTATCTATTATTTAATGCAAAAAGTTAAATCATAGATAGATGGGGAACAAACAACAAAAACAGGTTACTAACCAAGAGAGGAGAAATGGTTCATCCAAGCTATTGAAAACACTGATAATCAAGTTATCATTGGTCACAGACTCAATTTGAGGCCCTGGAAATTGTCCATTAATCAGAATCCCCTGTCATTTTGTATCAGAATTTTTCACATCAGCCCACCATATATTTTCATCAAACAAATCACAAAAATGATAATATATAACAAAAACAAACTTCAAAAAAAGAAAAGAAAAGTACCTGTTGTTTGACACCAAGAGGGTAGATATCACCATAGGTGATATTCCATGTATAGAACCTGTAAGGGTCCTCTCCACTAGTGCAAGTCACTAGTAATATCACCAAGAAAACAGAACAAAAACCTCTGCAACCTCCCATCTCTCACAAAACTTGGAGAAGAATGAATAAATGAATGGAATGAATAAAATGAGACTTGAAAACAAACTAAAAAGAAAGAAGAAAGAAGAAAACTTGCTATAGAGAACCAATCAGTCACCCTATCTCTCTCTGCCTGTAAAGTTTCTCTCAGTCTCTCTGCTTTTTCTTTTTCTTTTCTGCTTTGGAGGCTTTTTGCCTCTTAATAGCTAAGGCACCTAGAAATGATGTGTCGGTGAAGAGAAGAATTGAGGAGAAGAAGAATCAGAGAGGATTCTCACTTCTCAGAGGTAAAAACAGTTGGTGGGTTTGTGTATTGAAGCGGTGTTGTGTGGATTTATGGGCATTTTTATTGTGTTGTGAGAGAAGAGCAGAGAAACCAATGGTGTATTGTATATGAGCTGTCCTGGGTGCAGTTATTTTTGGAAAGAGAGTGGCCTGTTACTCTGTTTCAAGTCCAAACTCCAAACCGCGTTCCTTGAGAGAAGTGAAGTGATTGAGATTCTGTCCTGCCATGAATTTGCCATAAAAGCATCTAATAATTTCCTCATTTCGCTGGCATTAGCCGCATTACAAATATAGATTCTTCTTCCTAATTTTTTTTTTAATATTTTAATTAAAAAAAATCAAACCTTCCATAAATCCATTTTAGATTCTTATACAAAACCATACAATATAGGATGGCCCTATTGCCAGCCAACAAATTAAAGTTACTAATTTAAATTCTAAATAACTTTTTTCTTTTTTTTTATATACTATTTATAACGATAATGTTTCGAATTTAAATTATTATTAAGTTGAATGAACACTTTTATTATTGAGATATAATAAATGATGATCTAAATAACTTATTTTCTTTGGAATATTATAATTTATAAAAATAATTATCTAAATATCTTAAATAAAATTTACATTATAATCGATATTATTAAAGTAACTAATTTAAAAGTTTAGAAGTATTGTATTAGTTGAAGGAGACCATATTTGACCGTGAGAAGGTTCATGGTAACTTAGTACTGATCACCAATCCCAAGTTATTTTAAAAAAAAAAATAGATCAATTTTAAATTTCAACATGTATTAATCAACTTGTCTGTGATGAGTCGACATTAAGATTTAAGTGATCTCGTATGTTTTGTCATTTTTATTTGACTTAAATCACAATTGGACAAAGAACGCGGGGCTTCTCTATAATACCACGTGACAAATCTCACTCACGAATACTATAGTCCAAATTTTGTTATCATAAGTTGCTGCAACCAAATTATTCTTCTCGTCGACCTTTTTCTTCATTTGATGCGACACATATACTTAATTTAGATACCCATGTTGCGGTAATGTTGAAGTGGGTTTCGGGTATATTTTATTGTGTAAATAACATAGAACTCTGAGAGTTGTTATCTATAAACAGAATTAATTTTAGGTTTATTGATAAATACTTTTATTACCTTTAGGTAAATTCTATCTAATTTGACAATTGACTAAATTTAAATATTAAAAAATTAAAATATTCTTAAATAATATATAAAATTACTAATATTTGTTAAATAAAAAACCTATAAAAATAGTTAAAAAAATAAGGTGGACGGTAAAAATTTTAACTTGTTTTTTAAAATTTTTTTATTTATTAAATATTAATAATTATATATATTATTTGGGATTATTTTGATCTATTTAACAATAAAAAATAGTCAACTATTAATTTGGATACAGTTTGACTAATGATAGAGAAGGTCTTTACTAATAAATTTAAAGGTTGATTTTGCTTGTAGATAAATAAGTCTTTATTAATAAATTTAAAGATTGATTTTGTTTATAGATGAACAAATATTAAGGAGTCTAAGTGTTATTTATTCTATCTTAATATATAATTCTAATATTGATAAAAAAATATATATTTATTAATATATTAATTTTAAATAAATAGAATATTAACAATGGACTGATTTTAATTTTACCTAATTCGTAAAAATATAAATAAGAAAAAAATTTCTTTGTTTGCAGGAATCGAAATTGACCAATTGGACGTGATGGTGGATGTCGTAAGCCATGAATAATTTTAAATTATATAATTATAAATTTATCGATAATCATTAACTTACAACATAGGTATTTACTCTTATAATAAGAAATATCTATTCTTACTGTAAAAAGAAAAAACTATCTACATATATCGATAAAATGCATATAATGTGACTTAACCCTCACCATTAACATAAAATAAGATACATTAACTACTTAAACTATAAGTAGATGTGCAATATTATATAAAGGTTAATCTTAAATTTTGATATGATTTGTATTTTACATTTTTACCCTTTATAGAGTCTTTTTGATCCCACGTGATTTGATTTAGCTTTTGCCCTTTTGGGTGCGAGTACTTGGACGGAAGAATCTCCCTTTGTCCATATTTTTTGCATGAATTAACTTGAGAGAGTTTTGTTTATGCATGGGTTAGCCGGTTAGGTGGGATTCGCCTAATTAACATTTGTATGTTTTGATTGTCTGTGGACAGTAATAATCATCGTGCATTTGTGACCGTTTGATACCATTAATCATATTCTTTAAATCACGATCTAACACACACACCATCAATCATATTCTTTAAATCACGATCTAACACAGACAAACTTATCTTTTATAATTCGATGCTTGATAAACAGGATCTGTAATTAATCTCTATTTTTATTTGTTTTCAATCCTTGTCGAATTAGACTAATTTTTAAATTTTAAAAAGATTTTTTTTTTATAAAATTAATAATTATTGTGATATGTTGAAATCAATCATTAAATATCTAGTCCAATAAATATATATATTAAAAATTGTGAGTGAATGTGTGATCTTAAAAAGATTTGAAACTCTCTAAATAATTAAAAAAACAGAAGCCAAAAAGTCAATGCTGAAATAAATTGGCAGCAAATTTTAAGGGCTAATTTATATCGTAAATTAAATGGGAGGAAATATAGTAAATGCCATTGTCAGTCTGCCACATGACATTCTCATAATTTTTTTATGACTAGATTCAAAATGTTATAGCTAAAACCAGTTTAATTTCTGCCCTATCTGCTGTCAGCTGCATTTACTGGATGATTGATGGGTCAATTTCTGAATTTTGGTTATGGGCCTTATTGAGTTGGGCCACAGCGGGCTTAATAAGCCCAGTCCACCTATTTTCTTCACCGTTATGCACTCAAAGGAGTCGGTGAACATGTTTCTTATACAATATGATATAACAAAGAATGAGTGACAGTAAACTAAGGGCATATATATTTAAAGTTTTTAGTTATATATTTAAAGTTTTTCTAACTAAAAAAGGCAAATTCTCTCTCTTCCTTTCTCTAGAACTTTCTCTGAAAGTTCATGGGAATGGCTGTAGGAGTCGACTCCACGACTAGTGCATGTTTTCTCCACCGTTGATGGTGATTTTCCGAGGACTTTTTCCCTTTTCTTGATCTGATCCTCTTCTTTGTTCCTTTTCTTCTTTTTGTTGTTGATCCTCTTCTTCTTGTTTTTTCTTCGGTGTGTTTTTTTAGTTTTCTTCATGGATTCGGATGAGATTGCTCGACTTTGTGAGAAACTTTCTTTAGCTGAGGCGGATGTTCCTGAGGTTCGTATTGACCCTGTTCTTCATGAAATAGGGATACGAAGTGTGTCAAATAGTCTGATGGGCAAAATCATTTCTAATAAGGAGGAAAATAAAGAAGCCTTCAAAGCCACAATTGCACGGATCTAGAGAACCAAGAAGGAGGTGGGAGTCGAATCTATAGCTGTGAACTCTTACATTTTCATATTTAAGTGTGCTTGGGACAGAAAAATGGTATTAGAAGGGGGTCCTTGGAGCTTTGACAAGCAGCTGATTATCCTTCAGGAGGCTGATGGAATGGGTAAGTGTTCAGATTCTGATTTCAAATTGTTTCCTATATGGATTCACTTATACAATCTCCCTTTTGCATTGTTAAATAAAGAGGTTGGAGTTCATCTTGGGAGTATGGTGGGTACGGTTAAGGAAATAGACACTGGGGAAAATGGACAATGTTTTGGAAGTTTTCTTAGAATAAGGGTGATGATTGATGTGACCAAACCTTTAATGAGAGGTTTTAGAGCTAGATCGGGGGATGGAGAAGAGGTTAATTCTGTTGTTATTTGCTATAAGAGATTGC
The DNA here is from genome assembly GCA_003430845.1 of Xanthoceras sorbifolium. Taxonomy (NCBI): domain Eukaryota; kingdom Viridiplantae; phylum Streptophyta; class Magnoliopsida; order Sapindales; family Sapindaceae; genus Xanthoceras; species Xanthoceras sorbifolium. Next base: position 23,393,506 of record CM010608.1, on the reverse strand, counting down.
CAAATTTTTGTTACTTCTGTGGTAAGATTGGTCATCTTCTAAGGGAGTGTCATTCTAATGCTAGGGGTATTCTGGATGGTCCTGATCTGTTGTTTGGGTCTTGGCTTAAGGCCCCTGCTATGGCCCGAATTAGGGGACGAGGTGATAAGTTTGAAAAGTCTGATGTTAAGAAAGATGTAGAGAAAAAGGGAGATAATCAAGACTCTAAGGTTTCGGATAGTGATAAATCTGAGAATTTAGAGAGTAATTCTGATAAGAAGGCTGCTGAGACTGATATTGCAACTGGGTTAGATAATTGTGTGCTGAGACTGATATTGCTAAGGAAGTGCAACAGGAGGTTGGTGATAAAACATAAATGAAAGTGTTTGGGGATGCTGGTACTTCTTCCTATGATTGTAATTCAGATAGAGGTGATGTCAGTTTCATCTTAGGCTGTGAGACAGTGATTGATAGTAACTCAATTGGGGGCAGTTTGGTTGATAAAATTCTGGATACAGGGCAGTCGAGTTTGGATGATTGTTTAGGGGAATTATCAACAGTACGAAATAAGGGTAAATTGGAGGACAATGGTGAGGTTTGTAGTCCAAAACATCGGAGATGGAAGCGTTTGGCTAGAGAGAAAGCAAGTAAGGATGTGGTGATGGTCTCAATTGGGGGTAATAAAAGAGAGCTGTCTTTTGATCAGGTAGAGGAGGGCAAGGGGTCTAAGAAGAGTAAGATTGAGTCCCAAAACATTGATATATCGGTGGTGGCTGGTTCCCAACACCGTCGACAGCCATAAAACTCCTATGTTGGAATGTTCGGGGGTTGGGGAACCCTCGAACATTCAGAGCCTTGCATAACCTTTTATGTAAGGAATACCCGGATGTGATTTTTTTGTCTGAGACTCGTTTAGATGTTAGTAGAGTTAACAATATTCGGTTAAAGCTTGATTTTGATTGTGGTTTTGGTGTTGATAGAGATGGGTTGGAAGGAGGTTTGATGCTTCTGTGGAAGAGTAGTTTAGATATCTCAATTCAATCTTTTTCAAAGGGTCATATTGATTCCTTTGTTAAGGATGAGGAGGGGTCTCATTAGAGATTCACGGGTTTTTATGGTGATCTGAGACATGTTTCTAGAGTTCATTCGTGGTCGTTGCTTAGGAGATTGAGAGGGTTTAGTTCTCTTCCTTGGATTGTGGGAGGAGACTTTAATAAAGTTCTTAGTTTTGATGAAAAGATGGGAGGTCGGGTTAGAAGCGTTGCTGCGATGGAGGCTTTTAGACGAGCTATTGATGATTGCCTTCTGTTGGATATGGGTTTTCAGGGATACTTGTTCACTTGGAGTAATAGGCAAGGTGAGGAGAATTTGATTCAGGAGAGGCTTGATAGGGGTCTTTGTTGTATGATGTGGAGGCATCTTTTCCCTAATGCAACTGTGGTGCATTTAGATAGTTTGGGGTCAGATCATAAACCTTTGTTGATTAAAGATATTTGTAAAAGAGGCAGGGACAGTGATGTTCTAGGTGGGGTTCCAGATTTCACTTTGAGGAGGCGTGGGCTCATGATGCAGATTGTAGAGGGATGGTGGATAAGGCTTGGAACAGCAGCCCTTCTGCTCCAGGAGTCATTTCTAGTCTTTTGAGTAGTGTTGTTTCAGTCTCTTATTCTTTGCAGGTGTGGAATCTTAAAAAAAAAAAAGACAGCTTAACCGAGAGCTTAATGATCTTCAGTATCAGTTGAAAATTGAGCATCAATCGAACAGCCTGGACTGGGCTCGTGTGAAAGAAATTGAGTGGAAGATTGACAAGGCCTTAAAAAAGAAGGAAGAGTATTGGAGACAACGTTCAAGGGCATTATGGCTTCAAGGAGGTGATAAAAACACCAGATTTTTTCACTCGAAGGCATCGTTGAGGAGGAAGAAGAACAGAATTATTAGCCTTATTGATGAGAGGGGAGTTTGGAGAGAAGACAATGATGATGTGGCGTTGGTGGTTCAGAATTTCTACAGCAGTTTGTTTGCCTCTTCTGATCCTACAAGGGCTGTTATAGAGGAGGTTTTGAACTCCATTGCGCCAGTGGTTACTGGAGACATGAACAGATTGTTGAGTGTTAAATTTTCGATGTAAGATGTTCAGATTGCTTTGAAGAGTCTAGCTCCTTTGAAGGCTCCCGGACCCGATGGGCTCCCTACAGTTTTTTATCAAAGATTTTGGGACATTGTTGGCAAAAAAGTTAGCAGTTCTATGCTGACAGTTCTGAATGAGGGGGCTTCAATGGAGAGTATAGGAGAGGGATTAGTGGTTTTAATTCCAAAAGTAAAATTTCCAGTTCGAGTGAAGGAATTCAGGCCAATCAGTTTATGTAACATTACTTATAAATTGATTGCAAAAATGCTGGCTACTAAATTAACAGGTATTTTAAATCGAATTATTTCACTATCTCAAAGTACCTTTGTCCTTGGGTGTTTGATTACAGATAATGTGTTAGTGGGTTTCGAATGTTTGAATTCTTTGAGAAATAGAAGATTGGGTAAATTTGGTCAAATAGCCCTTAAGCTTGATGTGCATAAAACATACGATCGGGTAGAGTGGGGCTTCTTAAGGGGAGTTATGAGTAAGTTGGGCTTCGATTTTAGTTGGATAGACAAAGTTATGAAGTGTGTTCAGTCAGCCTCGTATTCTTTTTTGATTAATGGAGAGGTGAAGGGGAAGGTAATTCCTAAGAGGGGGTTAAGACATGATTGTCCCCTTTCCCCTTTTCTATTCTTATTTTGCGCAGAAGGCCTGACTGCCTTGATATCTTGGGCTGAGAGGGAGGGCTGTGTTCACAGGGTCAAAGTAGCTAGGGCTGCTCCTTTTATTTCTCATATTCTATTTGCAGATGACAGTTTAATTTTCGCAAAAGCTTCTGTTGATGAGTGCAGGAAAATTAAAGAGACTCTGAAGAGCTATGAGGAAGTTTCAGGGCAATAAGTTATTTTTGAGAAATTAGCTCTTACTTTTAGTCCTAATACTCCAGCAGGTATTAGAGGAGATATCAATGAATTGTTTAATGTTGATGTTGTATCGTGTCATGACAGGTACCTTGGGCTTCCCTCGATCATTAGCAGGAACAAGAGACATCTATTTGGGTCCATCAAGGATAAGGTTTGGCAGAAGTTACAAGGGTAAAAATACAAATTGTTTTCAGCTGGTGGGAGAGAGGTATTGATTAAGGCCGTAGCACAGGCGGTGCCTACTTATGCCATGTCCTGTTTCAAGCTTCCAGTTTCTTTATCAGAGGAGATTCAGAAGATGTTGATCGGTCATTTATTGTTATATATTTACGACCCTTGGATCATTTCTTTTGATTGTATTTTTGAGTATTTTTGGTTCGTTTAATGTATTTTGTGAGTATGTGCAGATATTAGGTGAGCCCCGTGAATTAATGCGAATACACGATGAGTCGAGGCAAAACCGGGCAATTCGGGACATGTATTCTTGGTATGAGGCATAGGAGCTTATCGAGGAAGTTTTGGTGGATTAAATTGAAGATGTACCGTACACGTGAACAATGCCGTACACGTGAATAGTATATGGTGAACAGTAATGCCGCCATGAACAGTAAAAACACGGGCGCCACAGTCAACAGTCAATGAACAGTACCGTGTACGCGTGAACAACACTTATGAACAATACTGTGTACGCGTGAACAGTCATGAACAGTACTGACATCTTCTATAAGTAGCCCCCATTTGTGAATCAAAAGGGATATCAAAAAGAAAGGAGAAGAAAGGATCCAAGACAGAGAGTTCAGCTGAGTTCGTTCCAGCAGCTTTTAGCTGCGACCTAGGGCCAATTTTCACCATTCTTCACTCTCCAAAACACCAACCATCATCATCAAACACCAACACAAGATTAGTTTTACGAATTACATCGATTGTTCATCAAGGGAAGACGAAGATTTGCAGAAGAGAGTCTCAGCCGAACCAAAGCAGATTTCGACTCTATACGTCTCCGAATGGGTTGTATCACATCCCTTTTCCTATCTTCTTGTTATTTCGATTATATGAGCAGCTAGTTTTGTTGTTAGGTGGTTTTCAGAATCATGAACGAATTTGAATTTTATTGATTATGAATATATTTTGTATATTATTTCATGATATTGATTTTGAGCGTATTTTATATTATTACTTTGTGTTCAATTATTGTGTTTTGCAATTGCGAAAGTAGATTGCATGCTCTTTGATGAGAACCGATTTGATATTTATTGTAATACATGATATTGATTTTGAGCGTATTTTATATTATTACTTTCTGTTCAATTTTTGTGTTTGGCAATTGCGAAAGTAGATTGCATGCTCTTTGATGAAAACTGATTTAATATTTATTATAATATTATATGAGAAATCATTGAAATTGCAATAGGGCTTAATTGACTCAAAAATCAATACTAGGTTAGTTTCGATAAGAAATTACTTAATTAACCTTTGTATTAGATTAACTATGGTTTTCAATTAATTGCACTCTAGGACCAATAGGTGTATTTGATTGAATTCACATACCATACCATTGCGGGAGCAATACAATGTGGTGTGGCCTTAGTTGAAGATGTCTTATCATATTAATAACGTGCTTCATAATAGTCAATATATTTCCTTATTCGGAATTGGAACCGTGTGACCACCTAGCATTATCTTCCATTTAACTCGTCTCACTTTATTTTATCGTTTTTGTAAAACCCGATTCATAATTTCGATAGAATATATATATTCGGTATATAATGTAAAAACGAATCGAAATTTTAATCGGTTTACCCCGATTAGAAATATTATTTCTATGGTACAATTGGATGATAATAGGTCCAATTGAATATTAGTGAAGTCAATTTGGTAATTGGAGAAGCGTGGAATATTTTTGGAATTTAATTTCATGGGAATGACATGAGTATATGTGATTAATTGTAAATTTGTTATCATGTTATGATTTGTAAAATGATCAAGGGAGCAAATTGCAATTGAGTGATATAATATACATATATTATGTTAGTGGAGGTTTACACATTGTCCACTCACCAAACTCCACTCACAAACCCAAATATACAAGTCAACGGGTGAAGAAACACAAACCATTAACAATTGCAATGTGAGACAAAACACAGAGCAAGAAAACAAAACACAGAGCAAGAAAACAACACAGAGCACTCGACCGAAAGAAAGAAAAGAAGAGAAAGGAGAGGTGAGTGGCGGCTGGAGAAGAAAGGGAAAGAAAGGAAGAAGAAGAAGATTTTCGGTCAGTAAGAGGGAGAAGAGGAAAGAGAAGGAAAAATCTTTGATCCTCAATCGGTGACTTCAAAATCAGGTTGGTGTGATGATATTTATGGTGTTTTAGAGCTATCAAATCGTATTTGAACAAATTGAGATTGTGATTGTGCTCCAAAAATGTTGTTAGTATATATATTGTTATGGTCTTCACTAATGAAGAAATTTTATGGTTGAGATAAATTGGGACAGCACATAAATTATGGGTAATTAATTGATTTAAGGTTTGATGTGTTCTTATTCCTAAATTGAGTAAAAGACTGTGTTTGATTTATTTTAGGGACTCGGTTATAGAGAAATATAATTATTGGAGTTGTTATAAACCTAGAATAAATATGTATAATTGTTGAAAATATTGTTAGAGTATATTCGATTTGATTTGAGTAAGGTATCCGAAATTGGAGTTAGAAATTAATATATGCGGATACAGAACTTTGAGATGAATGTCAAATTAGAAATTAATGTGGTTATGGGACTGTCCATAATTGCCACGTTACTTGGTATTTGGGATTTTATATTGAGTTGGTTTTGAATTAGGAATTTAATTGTGTAGGAAAAGCTAAATCAAGTGTGGGAGGAGAAGAAAAATAGTAGGAAGGAGCTTTGCTGTCGCGGAACGCGGAATTATGAGTGCAAAAAAAAAAATTATCTTTTTAGTTAAAATCTACCATAGTATATTTTCCAGATCGATTTAATTATTTACGAATTTATAAAAATACGTTTGTTTATTTATATGTGTTTTATATTCAAAATAGAATCGATTGTCTCAAGTGTACTTAAATTAAAGTATATTTATAATTCAGAATTTTAGAGTTTATATTCAGTTGAGATTTGAAAATATTTATGTATGAAATTTAGTTAAAGAAATATATATATATATATATATATATATATATATGTATATATATTTCAAGCCTTTAACTAGTTTTCAAACCCATGGACTACCCATCATATCAGACACAGAGATACAGTTAGACCCGGCCGGTACACCCCATTTGTGTAGGGCAAGTTAAGGGGGGAACAGCCTGCTAACTTCGGGGGGATTGAGTCTGTCAGTCGCCCACACACTTATGGGGTGTTGTTTCGCTATATGTATGCGACGCAACATTCCGCACATAGACAGTGAGATATCCTATTTCAGATGTCACGTTGAGCGGCGTCAGTTAGTCACCTCGTGACCTTTATTTCAGATGTCACAATGGACGGCGTCAGTTAGTCGCCCTGTGACCCACTCATATGGTACGACGCCAGTTAGTCGTCCTATGAGTCAGCTTTACGGGTTCCATTGGGAGTTTTCAGATACATAAGCCAAGGCAGAAATAGTTTACAGATTTTCAATGCAGAAAGATAATTGAATATATATTTTGCTTATGCTTTAGTATTAAAGAATTATTTGAAAATAATGCTTGGCTAGATTTCAGAAAACAGATTTCAGAACAGTTTTTATGAAAAAGATTTCAGCATAGTTTTCAATGAATAGAAATAGTTTTATTACTATGCTTTAGTACAGTATTCAGAAAATAGAAAAGGTTTTGCTATTATGCTATGCTTTTCAGTATAGACTTCAGAATAGTTTTTATGAAACAGATTTATTGTTTTCAGAATTAGTTAAGAAATTGAAATTTAAGAGTATTTTAGAAGGTATTTTGAAATAAGTGATTTCCAGCAGAAAAACTTACGCACTCACTGAGCTCCTTTAGCTCACTCTTTGTTTTTATATTTTCTTTAAAAATCCTCCAGGTGTAGGTACTGTTGCTAAGGCAGCCAGATCTCTTGCGACAGATTGATTGGGTGGTGATCGACGATCGTTTTTGATTTTGCTTGATTTTCTATGTAATTATCTTTTGCTTAAAGCCTTGGTCATGTATATAAATTTAATAACATTTCTATTTTGATTCAATATCGATGCATGGATTTAAAGTTAAGTTTGGAAAGTAGATTATAAGAAAATACATATGCTTAAAGTTCAACAGTTTTAATCAAATTACATGGTTGTGGTTGATTTGAGACGGACCATAGGTCCTGTGGTAGTTGAGATTTGAATTAAATTAGAAGTGTACATTTTTATGCAGGTCTCCTGATTTTGGTAAACTTTAGAAAAACAGGGGAGACTATACCGAAATTTTGATAAAATTATTTTTGTATATAAAAAAAAAATCCACAACCATTTTCCGCCTGAATGAATAAGAATTACAGTTTTATAAAAAAGGTTCGCTTTGTGGAATCTCTTAGTTTCGTCAGTTAGATTCTAGGAGACTTCCATTGGAGTGCCCGGCGGGGCCACTGGAGTCTATAGTAGAGGATTCTGGGGTGGGTCTTGTCAATTTTAGTTAGTTAATTTAGTTTAATTTAGTTTATAAAACAAAAACCCAAAACAATTTGATTTATTTTACCACTTTAGTATAATCTTTAGTTTTAGAATTAGTTCCACCACTTCCTTGTGGATTCGACTCCGTACTCACAGAAATATTATTACTTCAACACATCCTACACTTGAGATTTATTCCCACGCGTTTGAGCGTGTCAAGTTTTTGATGCCATTGTCGGGGAAGTGTTTCGATAGCTAGTTCTTAGATTAGAGATTTTAGGATTTTATTTTTCTTTTTAGATTTTCATTATTTTTATTTCAGTTTCTTTTGTTTCGATTTTACTTTTAATTTTTCTTTTGATTTGTTTTTTGTTTGTCAGGTGCTCGAGCCATTAGCCATGCAATCGAAAGAATTGACTAGACAGATGCAGATATTGGCCGCTGAGACTAGGCAAAACCGCATAGGGGTTGCTTGCTATATATGTGGAGTCGGTGGACACGATTCTTCTGTGTGTCCATCTAGGGAGACCTTCCCGGAGTATGAGTATGAACAAGCACAAACACTTAATTATTATCCTCCGTGGTCAGGGAATGATCCATACTCCAACAGCTATAATCTAGGATGGAGTAATTATCCAGACTTTTCCTGGAGAGATAGTCAGCAGCAGCCATGGTAGTATTAGGAGTGCCAACAACAGAGTTGGTTTGAGCCACTGCATTAATACCAGTACCAGCCCAATGCACAAAGTTATTTTGATCAACCGGCTGATCAATCATCTCAGCAGGTCCTAACATCACAAAATGGCAAGCTTGACGAACTTATGCAAATGATACAGCGGAACAATCAGATAACTGCAAGATAGAGGCACAACTCGGCCAACTGGTCGAGGCATTGCAAAATAAAGTGCCCAAAGAGTTCCCCAACCAGCTAGAGCAAGCAGAGGAGATTACCATTCCTCTGAGTGGTACGACAATTACTGATAGGGTTGAGGATAAACTTTCTGAATCTGTTAATTTTGCTGCAGGTATAGGTACTCAGCTGGTGAGAGTAGAGGCGAAAATAGGTTTAGGGGTTAAAACGGAAATCAAACCTAAAGAGAAGCCCAAACTCATTTCGACTAAACCACCTAATAACGGGACTAAATATGGAGATGATGGAGATTACTTTAAGTTGAAAAAGCTGTTCTCCTTATTATTTCAGGTCCATGGAGAGCGTGTACGATCGTGCAAGCATGAGCTGATTGCAGGTTATGCAGGAAACAGAGTCTGGGATGTATTTTGAAAGATAGCTCGAGTACGACGTCTTGCCTAGACGTTAAATAAAGCACTAGGAGAGAGGTAACCCTTTATTTTCGATTCTTTTTGTTTTTGTTTTTTATTGTGTTTCTATCATTTTCATTCGATTTTGCTTTTCCAATAGAAGTGATATGCCTTGTGTTGAGAAAATGAAGTACGGGAGAGTGAGGTTGGATGAAGTGATAGTTGTTGATATTTAGGATTGTTAGTGGTGGTTACTAGGACTATTGTTCTGTGTTCATATTTTTTGTGTTTTGTTGTTTCCCTTGAATCCAGGATTTTAAACATTGAGGACAATATTTATCTTAGGTTTGAGGGTATTTTTGTCTTTTGTGTGCTTTTATGTTTTGTTGGTGTATATAGGCTGGAAATCTAGACTTTCCTCATACACATTGCGTTTGGAAGACTTAGGTATAACAATGCCACATACACCAGTTTTTTAGTCTTTTATTGTATTTTTCGTGTTTTATTTTATTTGTTTTAGGATAGCAAATCATATGCATGCTTTACAGATAATTGAGTAATAATATATAAATGCTTAGGTCATTTGAGTGTACAAAGTTGTTAGCTAGAATAATGCCGGTAGTTTCTTTCCATCTAAACATATAAGTCTGACATCTTTGCATTGTAGTATGTGAAAACTTCCAATTAGTAGCCCTGATTAATAGTGGAGACTACCCTTAGTGAGATTTTGAGCTTATTGCGTATTCATTCTGAGGGAATTTTTGGTTTCTACTCTTAAACACTTTCTTGAGCTTTATTGTCAGTAGATTGATCTCTATAGGTTTGTATTGGATGTTAATGAACTGCATTATAAAAATCTTGTATGTATGTTTTGAATGTTCAGTTGAGTAGATTTTGGAGATATGATTCAGGCATTGTGTGTGAACTTCTAAATAGCTTGATTTCCTGTCCTTAAATTGTATGCTTCCTATCCCATTTGAGGCCAAACACTCGCATATTAGCCTTTTATTGTATGAACTACATGTCCAAAAATCTTAGCCGAAATTGTAAGACGTTACCCTTGACGCCTGGAAACTAGAGACAATTAAAAGAAAAATGTGTAAGTGTTGAGTGAGAAAAAGGAGTGGAGTAGAGAATATGAAATGGATGTGGAAATGTGCAGAAAAATAAAAAAAATAATAGCCAACAGAAAATAATATATATATATATATATATGAAAAGAGTTGGTTAAAATAAGAAAAAGGAGTGAAGTGCACAAAGAAAAAAATTGAAGAAGGTTGAAAAAGAGGTTGAAGGAGAAAGGTGTAGAAGAGGAAGGGAAGAAAAGTTGAACAAATTTGGTAGTCGTGAGAGAAATTGCACGAATTGAAAATTTTATGAAGTCTCTCAATAGGTTTCCAAGTGAGTTGAACCCGATTTTCGTTCTTTTTGAGCCAATCACCCTAAGCCCCATTACAACCATATGAAGACCTGTTGATCTCCTTAGGAAACTTAATTGTAATATTTGACATGTATGTATATTGATTTTTCCGTTCTTAACATTTGATATCTTTCATGAGGTGCTTTGCTTAATCTGTGCGTTCTTTCTAATTATTGATGCATACGACACATTTTGAAATTCTTTGCTCATAAATTTCAGTCGTATGCAGTTGAAAGTGTGATAGCTTAGGTTCTGAGTGTCATTGAGTGAAAACTTGTGAGACTAGAGTCGAGGCGAATTACATCAGTGGTCTGTTAATATGGAAGGTGTCACGATTATAAATGCATTACATGTCAGTGTCTTGTGTGATATAGAGTGTTTAGACTTATATGCAGTGTTTTAGATTTCTAATTTTTGTGATGTTCTTATGCCTTTGTATTTGTATATATACTTGATTTGATGTGTAGCTATGTATGTAGTTAGCTTAGGACGTTTGTGGGTATCGTAGCTGGTAAACCCTTACGAGACTATAACTCGTCCACTAGGGCCACCTAGGGGTTTAAAGACTTGTGGCACGTGCTAAGTGCCATCGTTTCATCCTACGAAAATAGATATAGCTTAGTTTATTTATTTATTTTTTTTATTATGGTTAATTTTAGTTGCTTTTATTTTTGTTTTTGTTGTGGTGTGTGCTAATTTGCTTGAGGACAAGCAAAAGATAGGTTTGGGGGTATTTGATCGGTCATTTATTGTTATATATTTACGACCCTTGGATCGTTTCTTTTTATTGTATTTTTGAGTATTTTTGGTACGTTTGATGTATTTTGTGAGTATGTGCAGATATTAGGTGAGTCCCGTGAATTAATGCGAATACACGATGAGTCGAGGCAAAACCGGGCAATTCGGGACATGTGTTATTGGTATGAGGCATAGGAGCTTATCAATGAAGCTTTGGTGGGTTAAATTGAAGATGTACCATACACGTGAACAGTGCAGTACACGTGAATAGTACATGATGAACAGTAATGCCGCCATGAACAGTAATCTTGAACAGTAAAAACGCGGTGCCACAGTCAACAGTCAAATGAACAGTGCCGTGCACGCATGAACAGCACCGTATACGCGTGAACAGTTCCATGAACAGTACTGACATCTTCTATAAGTAGCCCCCATTTGTGAATCAAAAGGGATATCAAAAAGAAAGGAGAAGAAATGATCCAAGACAGAGAGTTCAGCTGGGTTCGTTCCAGCAGCTCTTAGCTGCGACCTAGGGCCAATTTTCACCATTCTTCACTCTCCAAAACACTAACCATCATCATCAAACACCAACACAAGATTAGTTTTACGAATTACATTGATTGTTCATCAAGGGAAGACGAAGATTTGCAGAAGAGAGTCTCAGCCGAACCAAAGCAGATTTCGACTCTATACGTCTCCGAATGGGTTGTATCACATCCCTTTTCCTATCTTCTTATTATTTCGATTATATGAGCAGCTAGTTTTGTTGTTAGGTGGTTTTCAGAACCATGAACGAATTTGGATTTTATTGATTATGAATATATTTTGTATATTATTTCATAATATTGATTTTGAGCGTATTTTATATTATTACTTTGTGTTCAATTATTGTGTTTTGCAATTGCGAAAGTAGATTGCATGCTCTTTGATGAGAACCGATTTGATATTTACTGTAATACATGATATTGATTTTGAGCGTATTTTATATTATTACTTTCTGTTCAATTCTTGTGTTTTGCAATTGCGAAAGTAGATTGCATGCTCTTTGATGAAAACGGATTTAATATTTATTATAATATTATATGAGAAATCATTGAAATTGCAATAGGGCTTAATTGACTCAAAAATCAATACTAGGTTAGTTTCGATAAGAAATTACTTAATTAACCTTTGTATTAGATTAACTATGGTTTTCAATTAATTGCACTCTAGGACCAATAGGTGTATTTGATTGAATTCACATACCATACCATTGCGGGAGCAATACAATGTGGTGTGGCCTTAGTTGAAGATGTCTTATCATATTAATAACGTGCTTCATAATAGTCAATATATTTCCTTATTCGGAATTGGAACCGTGTGACCACCTAGCATTATCTTCCATTTAACTCGTCTCACTTTATTTTATCGTTTTTGTAAAACCCGATTCATAATTTCGATAGAATATATATATTCGGTATATAATGTAAAAACGAATCGAAATTTTAATCGGTTTACCCCGATTAAAAATATTATTTCTATGGTACAATTGGATGATAATAGGTCCAATTGAATATTAGTGAAGTCAATTTGGTAATTGGAGAAGCGTGGAATATTTTTGGAATTTAATTTCATGGGAATGACATGAGTATATGTGATTAATTGTAAATTTGTTATCATGTTATGATTTGTAAAATGATCAAGGGAGCAAATTGCAATTGAGTGATATAATATACATATATTATGTTACTGGAGGTTTACACATTGTCCACTCACCAAACTCCACTCACAAACCCAAATATACAAGTCAACGGGTGAAGAAACACAAACCATTAACAATTGCAATGTGAGATAAAACACAGAGCAAGAAAACAAAACACAGAGCAAGAAAACAACACAGAGCACTCGACCGAAAGAAAGAAAAGAAGAGAAAGGAGAGGTGAGTGGCGGCTGGAGAAGAAAGGGAAAGAAAGGAAGAAGAAGAAGATTTTCGGTCAGTAAGAGGGAGAAGAGGAAAGAGAAGGAAAAATCTTTGATCCTCAATCGGTGACTTCAAAATCAGGTTGGTGTGATGATATTTATGGTGTTTTAGAGCTATCAAATCGTATTTGAACAAATTGAGATTGTGATTGTGCTCCAAAAATGTTGTTAGTATATATATTGTTATGGTCTTCACTAATGAAGAAATTTTATGGTTGAGATAAATTGGGACAGCACATAAATTATGGGTAATTAATTGATTTAAGGTTTGATGTGTTCTTGTAATATTATATGAGAAATCATTAAAATTGCAATAGGGCTTAATTGACTCAAAAATCAATACTAGGTTAGTTTCGATAAGAAATTACTTAATTAACCTTTGTATTAGATTAACTATGGTTTTCAATTAATTGCACTCTAGGACCAATAGGTGTATTTGATTGAATTTACATACCATACCATTGCGGGAGCAATACAATGTGGTGTGGCCTTAGTTGAAGATGTCTTATCATATTAATAACGTGCTTCATAATAGTCAATATATTTCCTTATTCAGAATTGGAACCGTGTGACCACCTAGTATTATCTTCCATTTAACCCGTCTCGCTTTATTTTATCGTTTTAGTTAGTTAATTTAGTTTATAAAACAAAAACCTAAAACAACTTGATTTATTTTACCGCTTTAGTATAATCTCTAGTTTTAGAATTAGTTCCACCACTTCCTTGTGGATTCGACTCCGTACTTACGAAAATATTATTACTTCGACACATCCTACACTTGGGATTTGTTCCCACGCATTTGAGCGTGTTAGATGGTTGCAGACTTCTGGTGGGGTTTTAACGATAAAAAAAAAGGCTCATTGGATTGCTTAGTCTAAGATGTGCAGCCCCAAAGAAGATGGAGGTATGGGTTTCAGAGTAGTTGACGCTTTCAACCAAACTTTACTAACAAAGCAAGGATAAAGGCTGCTGACTAATCCTCAGTCTCTCATGGCTCGAGTTTTTAAAGCCAGGTATTTCCCTCACTCTTCCTTCCTTAATTCCCAGCCCCTCTTTGGAAGTCCCTATGGTGTTTAAATTTGCCAAATAATATTAGAATTTTTTATTGGAAAGCTTGCAAAGGGATTCTCCCCTCTATGGCCTTCTTGCATAAAAGAGGGATTGCTAGGTCCTCTATCTGGCCTTTGTGTTTGAAGGCTCCTGAAACTGTTGATCATATGCTTTGGGGCTGTAAAAGAATCCGAGCTTGGTGGATGGACTGCCCTCTTTTTCAGCAAATATCAGGACTGCTGGTGTTGGACTTTTATGATAGAGTGGCTTGGGCTTTATCTTTGGGTAAGGAAGACTTCCTCCTTCAGTTTATTATTATGTGTTGGATGATTTGGAACTGCAAAAACATGGTTGTTTTCTTGTTCTGGAGCTGGTGGTTTTTGGCAGAGAGCTGGTTTGCATCTCCAAGATTTCAAGGTTGCTGGTGTTAGGAAGGTCTCTGGTGATTTGCCCCCGAAGTTGAACAGATCTTCTAGGTGGTCTCCACATTCCGAAGGGATCTTTAAACTAAATGTTGATGCAGCCTTAGATGTAGCTGGTGGCAGGTTTGGGAGTGGAGTGATTGTTAGAAACTCAGCTGGTGATCCATGTCTTGCTGCTGTTATTTTAAATCCTGGTTCCTTTGGTGTTGAGTTAGCTGAAGCCAAAGCCCTGAAGGATGGTATTAATCTTGCTGTTACTCATGGCCTGCTGCCTTTAGTAATTGAATCTGATTCTTCTATTGTGGTTTCTTTGTGTAACAATTTAATTTCTTCTAGGGCTGAGATTGACAATATTGTCTAGGATATTAGGCAGTTGTGTGCTGGTTTTGGCATAGGTCCTATTTCCTTTGCTCGTTGTTGTAACAAGGTGGCTCATTCGCTGGCCAGGAAAGCCTTGTCTATTGGTTCAGTTGTTTGGGAGTTTTCATTCCCTTCCTGGCTCTCTGAGTTAGTGTTGGGTGATGTCCCTTTTGTTTCCGGTGTTTCAGTTGGCCCTTAGTGGTCTTTATAATAGCTTCTTTTTTTCAACAAAAAAAAAAAAAAAAAAAAGAAAGAATGAGTGACCGTTATAACTCACTAGTCACATAATTTATTATTGATTTTGGATAAAACATTCGAACCAAAATGTGTTAATGTTTTATCATTTCTATAATCATGACCATTGTTTTGGTGATTGATTATAAGCTTTATCAGCAATATTTCAATCCTGCTACAGTGGCCTGATACTATGCTGCAGACCTTAAACCGTTAAACGCATCCGTGGCGGTGTGATCTCCTGCACAGGCAGCTGGTGGTGTTTTTTGGTGCCAAAACAATCATAAAAGTGATGATGCCAACAAGTTACAAGCATATATGCTCAATAGGGACCTTCTTTGACAGTAGGCTTGCATATATACTGGTGGAGCTAGAGTTGAGGAAGGGATACCAAGTCCCATAGCAGGACAAATCTTCACTGCTTTGAACTTTTCGGTTTCTCTTTCAAAGATTCAATAAACCAGAAAAAAATCTGATGAGGCATTTGCTTAATGTATAGATGTTTCAATCACGAATTGAATAAGCATTATCATCTGAATTCAAATAACAGTAGCAGAAGTACAGATTACAAAATCAACAGACTTTAAAACTTTGAAGTATTAAGAGGGAACTCTTTTCAAGATGAGTCAAAACTCAAAAAGGAACTTTACAATGTCAAAGAAACATAAAATTCCTATCAGGCACATGCTTCTGCTTCTCTTAGGCTTTCTGTATTCCTACTTCTTTGATAACAAAACATAGAAAAACTGACCGCGGTAACCAAAGAGAAACAACTGAAGTTTTTAAAGGGGAACTCTTCTCTTTCTCACCTTAAATGCAAGAAAGTAGAGAGTATAATTACCATGAGAACAATGGTAGGGAGGAAATAAACCTCACCAACAACTCACTGCTCCCTGAATTTGCTTAGTTCTGTGCAAGCAAGGCATAGCTTTGCTCATGAATACCATTATCAAAGGCATCAATGATCGCCAATGACAAATCAACATCTCTCTTCTTCGAAAGGCATTCGATGGCTCCAGAGGAATGCCTAGGAAAAAAATTATATAGTGGGGAACCCCCCCAGCTGCAACATCTGCTTTGCAAAACCAAGTGCTGGGAGTTGAAAATTCCTGTGACACTTGAGTTTCCATTAAAGCCAGTAACTCCATTTATGTGCAAATTGAGTTGAGGTGCCACTTTCCCTTTGATAATTCCTTCATGGAGTCAACACTCAGCCTTGGTAACCAGCTCCCACCAGCAACTCCCTTTCGTCTTTTGCTGCTAAGGTAAGTCTGCCTTGATGCATGGTTTGCAAGCAATCAATATGGATTCCAGTGAATAATGCAAACTATTAACAGGAACATTCATGTTCTTGAAGGAAGTTCCATGTTTCATGGCTGTCCAAATATTGCCACTGAGTGCCAAATCAACAGGCTAATGGTTTCACCATCATTCTTCAAGTGAAAGGTCTACTTGAACAACCAGAATTTCAGCTTAGGTGACTGGAGACTGATCCTTTGATTGGCGATTTATCCAATCCTGTCAAGAGAGGCATCACTATTCTGACTCAAAAAGCATTCTTGGTGTCAATCTTCATAAACAAGCCCTTGTTTCTCGCCCGTGCTCATACCTCAACTGCATTTATAAATATGCATACTCAAGCAAGAATACTACAATGAAGTTTCTTCAAGCAACAAAAAACTTAGATGTCTCTGAGTTCAACTTCTTGGTATCCAGGCTAAAAACCCAGAAGAGGCCACCAATCAAATCCACATTATCAGCTCACTACAACAAACAAGTGTAAATCCTTGTTCAGAATATGGTAACAAAAACATTTTCACAAAATTCTTTAAAACATTCTAGAGCTACACACCATAAGCTCATCATTTTGGTACTTGCAAATCCATTTTTTAAATGGTAGTTGACCTATCCACAACTAGTTAATAATTAATTGAAGTGTCAAATATGTCTACCGTCCTTGCTTGCATTTTAAAAATGTTTCTCAGACATATTGTAATAACATTATTTAACAGTATTTACTTTTGATTTGAGAGCTACCTTGACAACCATTGACCCATTTTTTCCTGATCTTCTCCTTGAAAAATCCGTTCAAGAGTCAAACCTCTAATAGTTTATATAGAAAAATTCTAAAATGATAGCAATAGCAGTTGTTAGAGATGATGTGGTAGTTTTCATATAATAATATGATTAACTATTAAAAAAATATAAGCTATGCTGTCTTTCCCTTTAAACAAAATCCATTTTTTCTTTTATTTTTAACTTCTCTTTCAAAGACATTCCACACACACAACACACTTGTTCTCCAACCATTATTGGTTCAGATAGTTCTAATTCAGATAAAACCAAATCTCAACTATTTGCAGATAAAAATGTCTACTTGAAAGAAAATTAAAAAAAAAAAAAAAAAAGGTACCTGAAAGCAAAAGCAATATCATTTCAAACAACTGTAGGGCTCGATATATCAGTGACTTCTAGAGGAGGAGAAGCATGTTTTGAGGTACTTTGCCAACTTATCAAAATCCTCTCTTGTTCAATATAATTTTAATTCAACTTCAAAATATCATAATAACCAGAACCCACAACTGGGATAATCAGTTTCAAAGCCCCTGGATTCTGATTCTTAGACTTTAAAGCAGACAATAAAAATCATGCAACCTGCATCATTCAATATCATAGAAATAAATGTTCATGAATCATGAGTACTGTTAAAAAAAATAGAGAAAAAAGTATGGTTTAAAAATGCACCCAACTCCAATAAGGGGTTGGCCGGTGGTAGTACGTACTATTTGGTCAAACAGTTGACGTTGCAAGACCTCCACATAGTCCTCTCTGTGAATTCACAATCCACTTCTCTCCAAACAAAAACACACTCTCCTTTCTTTCATGGCTCTTTCTCATTTTTGATGCTCAAAAACCCAAACCATGATCAACCCACAATCTAATTTTGAAGAAAATATAACATAAAAAAGAAAAGAAAAGAAAGAAAAAAAAGAGAGAACCATTGAGATAATATAAAGAATAGAAAATAGTTACCTTGGCTTACATGGGAAGGATGACAATCACTTGCTAAAACACATATAATACTCTCTGATGAACTGAATCATCTGGTTTTCTGAGAACTATAATCTGTCAAACACACTAATGAAGTTGATGTTATATAATCACCTAGAAAAAAGGACTGAGAATCCAGGTTCACTGAACCTGGTCACAGTTGTATGGGTTTGCTATTAAACACACGTTGATGTATCAGTATGATGATGATATATGGAAATCAATTTTTGTAAAGGCGAATTTCCTTTATATTTAAAGTTGAAAAGTGTGGGTGCATTTTGTGCACAAGTTGGGTAGCTTTTGGCCTTTGTGATCAACTACATATTCTGTTTTTTGTGGAAGATATTTCGAGGCGCCAACTTTTACTTAGCTTTTTCCTTTTTTTTTTTTTTTTTTGGGTAAAAGGGAGGGCACTAACGACCGGCACGCCTAACACGACACATGCATCGACTATTTTAGTTTTCAACGAAATTTTTATTTATTTATTATAATTAATTTAAAATATGAAGAATACAACAATTTTAATAATACAAATGTGAGTAATATACTATTGGGTTAATATTGTTTTATTATTTTCAACGAAATTTTTTAGTTTTTTTTTATGTTGATAGATGAAGAAATAATATATGAGGTAAAACAATAGAGAAAAAGTGTTTCCCGTTTTAGGATAAATGTATATAAAATATGATAAAATAACATAAACAGTCATTTTTTTTTAAAAAAAAAAAATAGTTCAAAGACGGCGACTTGGACCTGTGGGGGGGTGGGGGGGCCTCAATGATGATGTGAAAGTCCAGCTAATGGTAAAAAAAAATGCATATGATGTTGAAATTTAGATATTCTTTTATGCTTTATTTTTATTAAAAATAGAAGATAAAACTATGTTATTATTTTTAATATTGAAAACTAACCAAATTCTAAATTTTAAATTTAACAACTAGTAAGATGCTAATTGATTTTTCTTCACAGGGCTGGAAATTAATTGATTCTAAAAAAAATATCTTAATTTTCTCTACTACTAAATAAAATAAGTTTAAAAACCAATTTAGATAATTTATTAAATCACTGTCTCCCCAAGCTGCATACCATTTCACACGTGACAAGAAACTATCAAAAGTAAAAATCAAAACATTAAACGAGTAGGTAACGTGACTCTGCCACTAGATTACAGTCAATGTCTAGCAAACCATCATCCAGAAGCTTGCTGATCTAAAGGCTAAAGCTATTTAACGTCTACAACTTCTACTTGCAGATGATTGTTTATCGACAGGAACAATCGACATTCTTGCTTCTCCCCTAGAATTCAAATGGGTAGAAAATGGTACGTGGTAATTATTCAGGGTCTATCCGTGTCGTGAAGTAATGTGGCAGCAATGGAAGCTTCTGGTTTACACGGATCAAAAGGGCGTCCCAATGTGAACAAACTCTATTTCACCACTGGTTCAACAGGAATAGATAAAATTGGAGAAGATGGCAAAGGAGAGTACAACTATAGAGATGTTTCCATGGGATAGCAACCAAGCACGCGAAGGAATGTTGCAAATTCCTGCATACAAAATACAAGTGAAATGAAATGCAACTATTGCTCGTGTGGATTGTTAATTGCATATCTTTCGTTCAATTTCATGATAAATGGTCATCGCCAATAGCAGAAACTGAGAAAAGGGTGTCATGGTCACAAGTAACCTTTCGGTGACAGCAGTTTCGGACTTAGCCAAGAATAACAATTGAAAACAACATAGAGTGCACCAATTAATCATAAGATGTATTCTAGGCAATAGTATGCAGTGAGATTACTTTCTAAAGTTTTAAGTACTTATCTGAACAATTTCAAATTCCAAAGGAAAATAAGTACACAAAAAATTGATTTCATGTCAGATATAGCAACCGTAGGTTCTTCCGTCATACCTATATTTAGCAAGCACAAAGGTCTTTCTAGTCCAAGAATGACGTATTACATCAACCAACTTCTGATCTTACAGTCAGACTTCAGAATTGAAGGTGTGAGAGATCCTTAAAAGAGTCATAATTTTTCATTTAGGTTTTGCATCCCAGGTAGGTAGAGTCTCAGTTTTACAAAATACTCTGCTTTTAAACCTCCGGATAAAAAAATGCTTTAAAAGACTCAACCAAACACTTAACACAATTTTGGCAGAAAGAATTTACAGAGCTTGATCCAGTTATAATTCAAGACCCTTGTTAGGGGCATAATTTGAATGTTAAAAAAGTGACAGAGAACAAACCTGTAGATGTCCTAAAGCACTTTGTGCTCGTGGCTCGGCCATAGAAGCCTCAAAATCAATATAGAAAAGGTAGTCAAAGTACCTGCAACCATAAATGAGTCAATCTAACAGCATAACTGTTCTTCATTCCCAAATTACACTAGTAAAAAATTATTATTTCTAAGTTGAAAGAGTCCAACCCAAAACATAACTTAAACAAAGATTTATATCCTGAATAAAGCTTTGAGCCCAGAAAAAAGGAAACCAAGGGCGGTCCATGAAATTAAATTATCTATCAGAAGAACAAAACAGGCCCAATTTGATAATACAGTCAGGCGTCAGCCACTCAGCTTCCAAGAGCCCAGCATCCACAAGTCGACTGGCTGCTTTAAAAACAATATGTTTTTTATTATCAAAACCATAGTTTTTCTTGTTTATAACTCCATTAAACTTTGTTTCAAAAAAAAAAAAAAAAAAAAAAACACTCCATTAAACTTGTGTTTCCTCCAATTAACAATTTTGTTTCTTTTAGTAATATAATCGAGCTTTGATAGACAACCGAAACCCCGAACCTAGGTTATTTTGGTTGCAAAGAAAACCACCGAATCTAGGTTACGGTTATTTCGGTTCCCAACCAAAATAACAGTAACTTAGATTTCGGTTATTTCACATGAAACGGTATGATTGTTTGCATCAAGGACACATTCATGTCTTTGCTGCATTTGTATCCTGCATTTGTGAAATTAGCTTTGTTGGTCAAGTTGCCTACTGGATAAGTTTTATCAATGCAATGCAACTTTTGACCAAAATCTTTCAGATCAACACAACTGTTTATGTTGGACCATGAATTTGTAGCAATGAACAAGAAATTGTGGTTTCGTTATGGTCTTTAAACTTATTCAATTAATAATAAAAGAATACTAACTTGGCACTCCCAGTGTTAGAGTCATCTACTACTCTCAATGGTCTCTTTCTTTGTGGCCGGCTTTCAATCTGACATTCAAAAGACAAAGAATAAGGTTTAAGTCCAGGGTTTTTATAAGAGGTTATGAATAATGAAATGCATTCTTACTCCAATATACCTTTGTTAAATTTATCTCTCTCACTGCAAACACCGCCAAAGCTTTAAACAATACACCAGAGCCTTCATCTAAGGTAAATACGATGCTTGTCTGTACGGGAGGACA
The DNA here is from genome assembly GCA_003430845.1 of Xanthoceras sorbifolium. Lineage (NCBI taxonomy): Eukaryota > Viridiplantae > Streptophyta > Magnoliopsida > Sapindales > Sapindaceae > Xanthoceras > Xanthoceras sorbifolium. The sequence goes on along the minus strand of CM010608.1, from coordinate 23,372,015 downwards.
ACAATATTTAATTTTGGTCACTTGGAGCAAATATAACACAGTGATATCGGTGAGTTAAAATCTTACCTTAAAGGGCTTATCAGTCCTTGGCATTATTGGATCCCTCGCAAGTACCAGAAAACGAGTGATATGATCAGGGTCATCCTGCACCACCAGTGTATTTAAGCAAATATGAGAATCATTTCGTACGAAACTTAGTAATACAAATTAGCATTCAACATCAACTACACTGAGCTATATACTATATATCTTTGTTAAATGTCAAATGTATGTATGTACGTAGCAAAATAACTCCCAATTTAAGTGCCAAGCATGACTATAAGCATAATGAACATATTTGATAGTATTTACTACCTTCCTCTCTTTTATTTATTTATAATTATTTTTTTTTTTTTGCTTTTCACTGGTTTTTGGGTGGGATTGGGAACAAGGAAGAGAACCAAAGGTGAAATATACAAGCATTGCACTTGGCCAATTTGAGTCACCAACCAAATAATTGTTCAAGAGCAGTAGTTTAGTGGTTGAAAACATCAGCCTTTTCAATCATTATAGCCGAGGTGCCCAGAAAGTTAACAGCAGTACTGTGCCCACATTTGTTTTTCTTAATCTCCCAGAAGAAGTGACCAACTTTTGTGCTACCATCACTGGTGGCATAAAGCCACAGCCAGTCACGTTCAATGGCAGCTGTGTCTACACCACTGGCACAGGCCCATAGCCCACTGGTAGTTACTATCTTTCCAACCCCTAAAACCAGCAACATGCACAAGATGAACCACCAGCAAAATCACTTTCACTTCTCATTCTGCTGTATCATATAAGAGTAAACTGGTAGAGATGCACATGCTACATCCTAATCTATGTCATCAACACTTTGTTTCCTTTCCTCTGAAATATGCATATTAGGGGCGATAAGATGCCATGTATACTAAAAGGCACACAACTACAATAATCAGTCAATGATTTAGTTGAGGCCTAAGTCTATCTAAATCTTTTGTTCTGCGTATTATGAAAGAATTAACAAAATATAATTACAAGCTCTTTTTGTCTTTTTTTGTCTTTTTCTTTCTCCTTATAATCCTCCTTCACAGTTGAAGGTGGGTAACAAAATAAGGGAAACTGGAGACATAAAGCAAACAAAAAAGGGGAGAGAAAAACTTGCCTGGATTCTATTGGAAAGTATGTTAAGTCCATATATTTCTGCAGCTCTAGCACTTGCAATAACACCAGCATCCATCAGGCCATTTGAGGCTACATACTAAACCAAAATTTAGTAAAAAGCATTAAAGGACAATGTCTTTTATGATATAAGGAGCTAAAAATCTGGTGCCAAAGAGATATATGTAGATAACCTGAGCAGCACCAGCTGTATCATCAACATTTTCTACGGCAACACCTAACTTACTCAGGAAAGCATCACTGGAAGCAAGTGCCTGCAAACAAGTAAGTCTTCAACTTTCAATTCAAGGGAAGTTATGAACCAATTTCAACTTCTGTTTTTATAGAACAATATAATAATTTTCCACTTGCGAAAACAAATTAAATTACCAAATTAATTGACTGTCCTGCTAGTACAGACACTAGAAATACTGATTTCATTGTAACAGTCTTCTAGGACATTGAAATTATCCAATCTGATTTACAACTAAGTCATGTGAGTTAAGAAAGTGTTGTGTATGAAAACTGAACTCTATAAGTTATCAAATCTCTCATCCTTGCAGAAACGAGAAAGAAAAGAAATGGAATCTTAACCTGTGGATGACTTAGAACACGTTTTAACTGCTCATTTCTTATGCCTGGCAGGGCTAGAAGGCAGAGGTCAGAAACCAACTGCACTTCACTCACAATGTGAAGCCTATGACGAAGGAGTAAATCATAGTTGCGGTGGATGCTTCCACCTGAAGAATTCTCAATTGGAAGAACTGCTTTATCAGCTAGCCACAATTCAACGGCCTGTCAAAAGAATTAAGAGTGTCAAAGAAGCAAATATGGTCAGCATATCAACTTCAACTAGATCGTGTATGGGTACCTAATGAAGAAGAAAAATAAGTACAGAGTCCACAGTTAACCAAAAGAATTTAGAATGGTATCACTTCTTCGCAGAAGACTGATATCTGACCAAAATCTATCATATTGTACCTTAAATGCATCTTCAAACTCATCACAAGGTACAGTTTCGCATTTTGGGTAGGCTTTGAGTGCAGCTTCCTCACTGAATGAACCGTGTAACCCCTGCAACATAAATTTAATCAATCCAATCAGTTGAGAAGGAATGCAAAAGTGCATCAGATAAGAAAAGCCGATGGACTTTATTGCTGCTAGTATTCCTTCGTACCTTAAATGAAATTCGGACCCTGGTATCATTATTGGGAGTCGCCGTAAGATCAGCTACGGATAATGGTTCTGCGATTGGTTGAATTGAAAACAAAGCATAAAAACATACAAAATAAAAGTAAGCGGGTCCAAAATTTGTCCAAGACAAAGTTGATTACTTGACTAATATATAAAAGTAGGCCATAAAAATGTAATTTAAATAAAAACACTAAGGCTCCATTTGGATCATTGGATGCTGAAAGGAAACCTGTTGCATCCTAAATTAGAAAGTCTGCATTTTCTTTAAAGTAACGCAGTAGCTAAGTAAAAGTTTGCTGCTAAAAAAATTCCATTCAAAATTAACACATATTATTCAAGTTTTAAGAGCAAACCAATCAAACAAACAAAACTATAAGAAGCTAAATCTCACTTGGCAACGAAGTCAAGCTCAAATCTTTGTACAATCTCCTGGAAACATCGTTTTCAATTGTGGGTTTTGCCGGGTTGTCGTCTTCAACAGACTTTGTAGCCCTGTTATCCGAAACCCCGCCCAAACACACCAAATTACGCGCTGTGTTCAAATTCTTGACCCGATTGGAGACAAAACCAGGTGGGTTGCACCCGGAATCTCCCCAGGTAAAGACAGAAGAACCCTTTAAAGCCATCACAGACATAATGATGATCCTTGCTTTGTCAAAATGTTTTTCGTCGAAACACTAACAAAGCACGTAAAATATTCGTTTGCGTTAGCTGCGAATAAAGAGAGTGTCGGATGGGAAATTCTGTCGAGCACATGAAACACGTATTAGGTGAAGAAGAGGTGGATTGTAGTAGTTGTTGTTGAGCGAAACACGTTAAGAGATTTGTTGTTGTTGGTGGTGGTTTTTTACTTGGACTAATTCAGTGGAGGGTACCAGATGGTGCCTTTGTCTATCCTTTTTTGACAAGGAATGGAAATATAAACATATCTAGTTTTCTCACCAAAGATTTTATCCTCCAACAGTCGAACAGTCGCAATTCACTCGTGTTGTCGTGTGTGTATAAAATATGGATTCATATTTTCTCTTGTAAGTTGGGTCAATGGAGGTGAATATATAGCATTAACTATCGCGTGCAGTTGGTGGGTCACTGCACACTAAATCAGATCGATTTGTTAATATCCGAGTTTAACTATTAATAGATACAATTTTTATATTGATAGAGTGCACCTATAATCAGATTTTTACTGACCTCATAGGCTGTACGGAAATTAGTCATATATTAATATATATGGGGACTACCTCGTAAATTAAACCAAAAAAAATCTATAGCATTTGGCCCAATCGTAGCCGTACATTTTTATAATGTATTAGATCATATCAGATGTCGATAGCACTCGATCATTTTATGTGGTTTATGGAGTAGACGATCACAACCTCTTGTAATGAAGGTAAGAATAAGGAGCATTTTCGGAAGCAGAATACGGGGACCAGGTCTGACGTCATACTCGTATCCGCCACAAGTTTCAGAAACCCACGTGCTTGTCTTGTGCCTTAAGATTGTATGTGTTATGGCATTCGACTTCTACTTTTCATTTTATTTTTTTAGGGCTAATTGCATTAATACTCCTATATTTTGGCCATATTTCACTCGCTGGAAACTTTTACTTTTATTGCATAAATATCCCATAAAAAATGTTGATCAGACAGTTGATTAACAATATATTTAACATTTTGCTGTTGTTATAAGGGTAAAATTATATTTTTTTCATTAAATTGTTAGAAAATTAAAAAATAATAAAAGAAAAAGGTTGGTGGAGGATGGAGATCGGAACTCCATCCAGATGGAGACAACATCGTTGTCATCTCCATTGATGAAGACTAGGTCTGGTCTCTATTGTTTCTCATGGTAGAGATCCCATCTAGGATCTCCACCTTGAGTTTTTTTTTTCCTAATTTTTTTTAATTTTTTTAAATAATTAATAAGGATAATAAAATATTAAATAAACTAAGATATTAAGGGTATAATTGTCTTTTTGCCCAAAACGTTAAAGTTAATGTCTAGTCGACGTTTTTCAGGGAATATTTGTACAGTAACAGTAAAAGTTGTTAGCGAGTGCAATATGGCTAAAATAAAGGGGTAGTACTATAATTATCCCTATTTTTTTATATGTTTTTAAGGAACCACAAAATAATTATTTATTTTTTTTATTTTTTGAGGAAAAATCAATATATAAAAACCAAGCCAAACTTATAAACTATCTCGGATATCATCCGAGACCAAACTAGTAACACAGCTAGGAAAATCCTCAATTCAAACCGAATCAGAAACTAAACTCAAAGCAAATTTAGTCAGCTCATGAGTGACCTTATTAGCACTATGGCGAATATCAAAAACAGAAAAAGTAGGAAAACGATCTAAAAGGAGAATAATATCATCCACCACCAAACCAACATCAGCGAAAGAATTGGTTCTGGACGAAATAAGATGCACAACAGACGTTGCATCAGACTCAATGAAAATTGGATTAAAGCCCGTATCCAAAGTCAACTGAACTTCGCGCAAGATCGCCATTGCTTCAGCAATCTCAGGAGAAAAGAAACCATAAAAAACCATAGAACCTAACAGCAAAACTAGGTATTTTGAATCACAAATAACAACCCAAAAACCCACCTTTCGACGACTAAAATCTAAGGCCACATCCGTATTAATTTTGAACCATCCAGGACTCGGGACCTTCCAGGGATCCAAAGGATGAGCACACTACAGCTTTGGGATACAAACAGCTGCACGAAACTCAGCAAGGGAGGCCTTAGCCTACTGCACAAAATCATCAGCCGACAGAACCAAAGAAGAGTGCACCACCTTATTACATCTGAACCAGAAATGCCAAGCAACAGCTCCAATTCTTCGACACGCGAGTAGCTTCAACAAAATAGGACAAAATCAAAGAAAGAACTAACCCCAAGAGGTTTAATCTTACCCAGTAGCTCATCAGATAATTTAATAGAATCTAAAGAAGCGCAAGACCACAGCGCATGCATGGTTGTCTCTGGAGAAGCCGAGCTAAGAGGGCACAAGAGATCAGCGGGACTTTATAAGAAATGAGGTTTACTCTTGCAAGGAGGCGATCCAAGCAAGCACGCCAAATGAAAAGTTTGATCTTTGGCATAATCTACAGTCCCCAAAAGAATTTCCACCAACCCGTAACAGTCCCGGAGTTAGAAACACCTAAATGCGAGGCTGAATCGCAAGCCACCCAATAACCGCTCTGAACCAAATAGCGACTATCTATAGAAAAATGCCAAATGAGCTTATCTGGAGCATTGTTAGATAGGGCCGACAACCTCAAAATTGACTCAGCATCATCAATATCAAAAGAAGCCTGAATTAACTCTGAATTCTAAGCTCCCTACTCAGTTTTAAAAGAAGCCACAGTGCCATTATTTGGGAGAGAAGTTGCATCCTAGAGAACCTTAAAAGTTACAGGGCCAAGGAGCCAGCGATCCTCAAAGATGGACACCGAAGAACCTACCCTAATGCACCACCTTGTTCCATTCTCTAATAGCAAACGACCCCAAAGGAAATTACGCCAAATCAAGGAAGACGAGGATAAAGCTTTCGCTGCCAAGAAGGAGGAATTTGGGTAGTAAAGGTGTCTCATAACCCGAGCTGCCAAAAAATTAGGAAAGTGAATCAATTTCCAAGCCTGTTTAGCTTAAAGGGCTTGATTAAAGAGGGATAGATCCCGAAAGTCAAGGCCACCCTTAGTCTTGTTTTGACAAAGCTTTTTCCAACCACACCAATGAATTCGCTGCTTATTATCTGCACTCCCCCACCAAAACTGAGCCAACAAGTGATGAAGCTCGAAAACAAGAGACTGAGGAAGACGAAAAAGATTCATCGAATAAGTCAAAATCGACTGAACTACCGTTTTAATCAGGACCTTCTTGCCCCTTACGGAGAAGAGATTACTATTCCACCCGCATAACTTGTTCCAAACATGGTTCTTAATATTATCGAAAAGATTTCGCTTGTTATGAGTTGCAACACAAGACGATCCTAAATATTTGGCATGACAAGCAACTAAGTTCACACATAAACCATAAAGCAAGGATAACCCAGCAGTAGAAGCCACTTGTTTACTCACACACAAAGCCGATTTCTCAAAATTAATTTTCTGCCCGAAGCCTCAGCATAGATGTCAAGAATCGCTCGCACATTAGAACAATCATCTTGCGAGGCACGAAAGAAAAGAAGACTGTCATCCGCAAAGAACAAATACGATATTCGTGGTCCATACCGCCCACACCTTAAACCCAAAACTCTACTATGAATTTCCGCTTCTTCAATTAAACTCGACAACCCTTCACTACAAATAATGAAAAGATAAGGCGACAATGGATCACCCTGGTGCAAACCGCGAGTTGGAACAACATTACCAACCACCTCACCATTTACTAGAAAAGAATAAGAAACAGTTGTCACACAACGAAGAATAATATCAATCCATTTACGAGAGAAACCGCGGCAAGCCATAATATGCTCCAGAAAAGACCACTCAACACGGTCGTAAGCCTTAGACATGTCAAGCTTAAGGGCCGCAAAATCTAAAGACCCTAACGTCTTTTTCTTTATAAGATGCATGCACTCAAAACCGATCAAGGCATTGTCTGTAATTAACTGACCCAGAATGAAAGCACTCTGTGACTTTGAAATAACTTGGCCAAGAATCTAGCGGAACCTGTTTGACACAGCTTTCGCAACAATTTTATATAGTATTACACAAGCTAATCGAACGAAAATCCGAAACCCTCTGCGGTTTGTCAACTTTAGGAATAAGAGCCACTAAGTAGAGTTTAAAATTATGGAGCGAATTACCATCATTCAAGCAACCCAAGCAAGCTGCAACCACCCCCTCGCCAACAATATGCCAATATTTTTGGAAAAAAATAGCTAACATACCATTCGGATCTGGAGCCTTAGTAGGGTGCATCTGAAACAAGGCTTGTCGAATCTCTTCACCTGTAAACTTAGCATCAAGGAAACAATTAATAAGAGGAGTAACACGCTGTCTCACACTTCCAAGAACCAAATTCATGGCCGCCACCGATGGACATGAAAAGGTAAACAAATCTCTAAAATAATCACAAATGATTCCATGAACCAGCTGAGTCTTAGACTGCCAAGTACCCGAACCATTAAACAAACTGTTGAGGACCTAGGTTTAGATCCAACAACAAGCCCTAACTTGCAAAGCAAGTAACGCACACACACGATAGATTTTGAATTAGGTCACCTTATTTAGGGATTCCCAATTCTCTAGAACGCAGGTTATTTAGCCTTTGCCCTAGCCCAAGCCAATCCTAAGTATAACGCTCAAGAAAAGCCGAAATAATGTCTATGGTTGTTTAGCCAAAAGACAGAGAAAACTGAATAGTACTTTGATAAATCTGATAACTTACAACCCTAATGATGATAAGCTATATATAGGAGATAGAATCCTCCTAATAAAAGCACTAGGAAAACAAAATAGTAAAAGGAATAAAACTCCTAAAACAAATAGTAATTAAACTAAACTAGAATAGGAAATTAAGATAAAGTTAAAAGCCTAAAAAATAGGAAATAAAATAGGAAACTGATTTGGACACGAACTGTCACTATTCACGTCATCACTATTCACGCACTATTCACCATCCACGTCACTGTTCACTATTCACGTCTCAGTCTCTCGCTTCTCCTAACACGGTCTTCATCACAAACCAACTATTTTGTTACGCTTCTGCCGAACTGAAGCCTTAGCGTGAAAAAATTTAGAATTGCGATCTCCAAACTTAAGTCAACTAACATGGGACCGTTGACGCCAATAAACCTCTTCCTGAAGGAGTAGAGAATCCAAATCCTTTTCCGCCGTAAAAATCTCCTTCCAAGAAGCACCCGAAACCTGCTGATTAAAATTGCGCAACAACAATCTTTTTTCACGAATGCCTCTACGCATGGCCGTCTTATTCCTTATATTCCACTCATCCAACATTGCTGCACAACAATTTATATTATTAGCCACACTTTGGATAGTAATCGAAGATGCCAAGGAAATCCAATTATCTTTTATGATCCCACCACACTTATCAGACTCAACCCAAGCTTCCTTAAAGTGGAAGCATCTTCGAACCCTGTTCCCCCCATTACCAAGGACAGAAGGAGCCGCAACTATATGCAATAGAATGGGCCTATGATCAGATTTCCAAAAGTCCAAATGATGGACTTTTAAAGCCGGAAAAGCCGCACAACAATCTCTATTACCAACACAACGATCTAACTGTTCTTGAACAAAACTAACACTACTTCGTTCGTTACACCAAATGTAGCCTAGGCCCTCGAAACCCAAATTCTGTAAATTACAATCTTCAAGCGTCTTCCAAAAATTTTCTAAAAAGGAGCGAGGCTTAGGATGACCATCATCCTTCTCACAATCTGAAAAGATTTCATTAAAATCTCCTCCACACACCCAAGGCAATGATGACATATCTCGAATGCGTTTCAAGAGCTTCCAAGCATGATGCCGTTGCGAGGCATTCGGATAACCGTAAAAAGTAGTAAATCTCTAGTGCTTAACTCCACTAACTGAAACATCGACATCAATATGAAAGGAAGAATAAGACAAGAGATTTACAGCGACCTTACTAGTCCAGAGAAGACAGAGACCACCACTCCGACCTACACTTTCAACTACCAATTTACCACTGAAACCCAAAAAAACTCAAAACTTTTCCATATGATCCTTCTTCAATAACGTCTCCATAAAAAACACTACATGGGGACTATATTCTTGCACATGCATGCGCAGAACCTGGAACGTTCGATGAGTCCCCATATCTTGAACGTTCTAAATTAATATTTTCATGGCTCTCGGTAGGCTTGGAACTCCTTTCCAGCACCTGCCGATAAATGATGCGAAGTCTCCACAGTAGTAGATGACTCACGAGCCCTCTTTGAATCACCCCCTATTTGAACGCCAAGCAAATCACTTTCATTAGATCGTTTACCCAAAATACGTTGAGGATCCATGTCAATCACACTCGTCGACCCTAACCTAGCAAGTCTTTTCCACCTGGAGTGTTTTTGATCAAGATTCATGTGAGAGGAGTTCGAAACAGAGGTGTCCACATCTACATTAGAAACTACAGAAAAAACAAATTGCTCTATGCAAATATCACGTTGCATGGAATTTTTATTTTCACCACTAGGCTGTTGACTATCCAAAGTAACTTTATCACACCCTTGTCTGCTAGCCATACCCCCCCCCCCCCCCCCTTCCATGCAAAGGGCAATGTTGATTCTTCAAAGCATTCGTGTTGAATTTCCCAATCACTTTCCCATTTAGCCCAGTCAAAATCAACTCCTCCACATTTACCACAGAAGATTCTTCAAGGGAAACCTGTTTATCCATACCTACCCTTACCTCCACTTTATTAACAACATTACGTCACTCTTCCTCTGCCTGAACAGACGCCACAGTCTGATATTTTATCACAATTTCCTTTTCAGAAGCAGGGGAATTTTATCCATCAGCACTCACCGCAATCTTGGTTAGTTCATTCTCACACGCATTCAGCAAGCCTATACCATTTGAATTGTCAACCACTACTACCCCTTCTTCAAAAACAGTAGACCTGAGAGCCTCCCTATGAATTGCAGCAGAACTGGAAGGTTTAACATTATCAATTGAGGATGGAGTCTCACGCCTATCATTACGATTAAGAGTTCGACTCGGACTTGAAGCTCTCAGCCAACCTCCGAAATCCAGTTTAATTTGTCCAGAACTAAGTTCCACCAAACCAGGTGTAGGGCACTCACCAACCAAGTGACCAAGAACACCGTAGTGGCTGCAGAAATTTGGTAACCTTTCATATTGTAACAACATTACCGTAGTTTCACCCAAACCATCTAAATCCACCCTGAGCAGACGTTTCAAAAGCTTATTAGGATCAATCAGCACTCTGATTCGCAGAAAACTTTCCTTAGTAGTCCCCAGATGTACCCAAATCCACATCAACTACTTTGCCAATAAGACTACTCAGAAAGCGGCCAATTTCTTTGGTCATACACAAAAAAGGGATATTCTGAATTTGAACCCAAAAAGCCGCACTACCAAACTTCATCTTCGGCATATCACCAGGGCCTGTTGGTAATTCCAGTACAATAAGCGATTTATCAAACGACCGTGGCCCTCCAGCAAAAACCCGCCGTATATCCACTTGACTACGAAAGTAAAAAGTAAAAATATTTCCTCTAAGGACTTCAATTTCCACTGCATTCATCGTCCTCAAAACCCTCGGTATAACAACCCTAAATGCATCCCTATTAATAAGTTTATTCGCAAAAACCTTGCCAACAAGACAAAACGATAACTTACGATCACTAATAGCTTTGAGACCACTATCCAGCGTAGCAATCGGACCCTTATGGTCCTTGATAAACAAACTAGAATACAACTCAACAATATCATTAGGATCCATCCCTAAATCAGCAACGAAAAACAATCCAAACTACACTAAAGATGAGTGAAAACCTAGGTCCGGAGACTTAACGACTACTTTAACCTTAGACTTCTGTAGAGAGAAACCCTAGAGCCAAACCCTTAAACAATTGTTGTTATATTGTTTTTATTTTTTTATTTTTTTTAATTGATTATAAATTTGAAAACGATTATAACTTAAGTGGGGTTAGTTTGTAGGTCATTGTCTTGGAGGTAGTTGAGAGAATGCACCGATTAATAGTTTCATCAATCCACTTAATTTTTATTTTTTTAATTAATAAAATTAATTGTAATTTTAGTGGGATATATTTAGATCCATTACTATATATAGATTTCAAATATTTATTTTTATAATTTAGAGATATCTATTTCTGTAATATAGAAAAAAATTCTTTATGCATATTGATTCATGCATATTAATAAGATTTGAATCGTAATATATTAGAAAGTTGATAATACAGTGTCAAAAACGCATGCTAGAGCTTCGAGTGAGCAAAGAAAATTCTATCTTTTGACTAAATTTACAACCTTTTGATAGTGATATTTCTTGCTAAAGTCATAGTATAATTAGTTTTTAATATGTGTTTTTCCTTGAAACTTTATTATAAAGTAATGGTTCTTTGAAGCTTGCCAGAATATTCGTTAATGATTGTTAATTTCTTTACTTTGAACCAACCCCTTCCAATATAGGGGTTGGTAAGCATCATGTCTAAATATGTGAGAGTTCCACCAACTCATTTTATAAATGTTTTTTTTTTCCAATTTTGCAAAAATAATTATCTTATAATTATAAAAGTAGATACTTGAACCGTACATATTAGGGTTAGCTCCAGTTCAGTCAGTCTCGGTTCAAAACCTGCGGGGAACCAGAATCGGTGATTCTGCTAGTTCCGTTTCCTTTTTAAAATTTTTTTTTTTGTGTGTTGAGAGATGAAAAAAAAAAATTAAATCCAGCACAAAATCGGAACAAGAACTAGTGTGGAACCGTTGATTTCGAGAACTGCTCCAGAACTAGAACCGGAGGGGAACTCTCAATTCCAGAACCGGTACCCTGTGGTTCCGGTTCCGATTCCCTTCCAAGGGGAATCGAAACCACCAGCTTCGGAATCGCGACCATCTCTAATACATATAGTGCTGAATCTCGACAGATTTTTATAGACCCTTGATGTCGAGTTTAAGGTATTTAAAATTTATTTCTTATTTATATATTTTATTTCTTGTTAACTGCTAATCACAAGTTTTAACACATGTTAAAGTAATACCTCAAATCACATGCAAAGGAAATTTACATATTATCTTAATTAATTATATCAATTGTTTATAATATATGAGGTGTTTGATAAAACGTGTTATAGAAAATTCATTTACAGTAAATAATGAATGTTATGATTTAAAGGATTTTTTAAAGATTTAATTAACGTGTTATCCTGATTTAATTAAATTTTAAAAAAGTTAAGATTTGGGAAAAAAAAAACAAAAAGGAAAAAAAAAAAAAGGGGAAAAAAGAAAAAAGAAAGAAAGGAATCTTGGGTTTTGTTTCGTTCAGAGAGCCTTAATCGAAACCAATGAACTTCCTCTTATATTGGGCCCCAACTGATTCTGTGGGTTGGGTATTCCGGTTCCTGGTCCCAAACCAGATATGTTGGGTACTTGGGTTCTCGACTCATCGAGATGGTAAGACAAAAGAAGAATTGCGACTTTTCAACTGATTTGAGCTCTGTTGCACATAGTAATAATTTATACCCCTTTTTTTATAATTTTTCTAAGAAAAATTATTAATTTAGTTTCTAAATTTTAATGAATTATAAATTTTTTAACCTAATTTACCCGCAGGTTCTAAGTTTTTATAAATTTATTAATTTGGTCATTCTGTGAGTCAAACGTTAAATAAACTTAACGGTTCTAGGGGTATTTTTATCTTTAAACATATTAATGTGTCAAAAGTTAATTTTTTGGTGAAATGAAATACCTACCTCTAATTAAAAAAATAAATTAATTATTTTAAAAATTTTAAAAAAATTTAAATGGATCTCCACCGTCCATCATCAAGAATGATAGACGATAGAGATTATATTTCTTTTTTTTTAAAAAAAATTGTGAATGGAGAATTAATGAAAAAAATTATTGTTAATAAAGATCCAATCTCAAAATTGGATCCCCATAAAAAAAAAAAAAGGTTTGATATTGGAACTGCATCTCCAATAGTGGAGATCGTCTCCATCGCTGGAGATGCAGTTCAAGTTTCAAATTTTATTTTTTTAGCTATTCTTGGTGTGGATCTCCACACCAAGAACAGTAAAAAAAAATTGGAAAATGGAACTGGGTCCCCATCTCTAGGTTTGATTTGCAATTTTTTTTTTTTTTTTGCTATTTTTGGTGGAGATTGAATCTCCACCGTCCATCAATTTTGGATCTTCATTCCATTAAGAACATAAATTATTATTTTTTTTTAAAAAATTATTATTTTTAAATATTTTTAATATTATTTCTACAATCCATCAAGATTGATGGACAGTGGAGATCCATTTAATTTTTTAAACTTTATTTTTAAAAAATTAATATAAAATGACCATATTACCCTTCTGATTAATAAATAATGAACATAATTGTTTTAAAAGTTTGAGCGTAAAATTGTAATTTTAACTCATTTAAATAGAGTCAAGGGCAAAACCGTCTTTTTAATATTTTATGTGAGTTTAACTATTAAAAAATTGGTCAGAGGGACCAAATTGATACATTTAAAAAAACTTTAGGGTCTATAAGTACCAATAAAGCAAACTGCGTTAAAAAATTCATAATTCATCAAAATTTAGGAACTAAATTAAGAATTACCCTTTTTTTTTTTTAATAAACTTCATATACATTCAAATAAACAACAATCTCTTTGCCGTCGAGGGTTCTAGATCTTGAAATAGTATTTTCTGAATAATTTTTGGTTCACTCTAATATCCGTTGTTGCACAGCCGGCTAAGTTTGACAAAAAAGTAAATGATTTCAGGTTTGTATTAGCTTCATAGATAAATATGCAGTGCAACAGCTAGCTCATGTAATATTGTTTTGTTTTTATTTGATTTGAATCTGTAGACTATATAATGGTTTATTGGCCTCTATCTCAGAATTGTACTACTCATTCTTTTATAACATTTATGCAATAATTTTAATTTTTATGTGCCTCTTTGGTCATAGAAAAAACCTGTTTTTTGAACTTCCAAGAAACAGATTAAATATATATAAATGTTTATGGACCTTTTACTCCATTTTCTTTGATATAAGTTTGGTTTTTATTTAATTGTTCTATTAGAAAGAATGTTTCAAACTATTAAAAAGAAAGTTTCAACTGGTTAATTGTAACATATATATAGGATTAAAATAAATAAATACATCAAGGTTGATTTTCTTCGACCATCGGTTAGCATTTATGTCGTATATGTTTTAAACAGGATATAAAAAATTGCGATATAAATTAAGACTACTGAGTACTAACTTAATTCCTAGTGTGATCAAAGCTTCGATGGGAGAGTGTATGGTTTTAAAAGATATTCTTTATAGATGTGAATTAGCTTCGGGATAAGCTATTAATTTTGAGAAATCAGCCTTTCCTTTAGTCCTAATACCTCGGCTGATGTTAGAGACAATATTAAGAGAATTTTTAACATTAAGGTTGTCTCTTGCCATGAGATGTACATGAGCCTCCCCTATACTATTAGCAAGAATAAAATGAAAGTTTTTGGGTCGATTAAGGACAGAGTGTGGCAGAAATTATAAGGGTGGAACCACAAACTTTTTTAGTGTGGGGTCGCGAAGTGTTGGTCAAGTCGGTGGAACAAGCTGTCCTCACTTATACTATGAGTTGTTTCCACTTTCTTTCCTCTTTATTGGCTGAATTGTAGGGTTGATATGCAGATTTTTGGTGGAGTTTTAATGGCAATAAGAAAAATGCTCATTGGATGTCTTGGGAAAAGATATGCCAGCTGAAAGAGTATGGAGGAATGGGTTTTAGAGTAGTGGAGGCTTTCAACCAAGCTATGCTGGGAAAGTAAGGTTGGTAAAAGTGCTTAAAGCTAGGTATTTTCCTAATACCTCATTTTTGCAGTGTGAGTTAGGTGCTGAGACCATCATATTTGTGGAGAAATTTATTATTGAGGAGAGAGGTTTTAAGGATAGATATTAGATGGAGGATCGGGAACGGAGAAAAAGTGACAGTCTATAATATAATTTGCTTCCCAGAGATTTTTCTTTCAAAGTTTTTTCCCCTAAAACTCTTCCAAATGAAGTTTCTATTTCAGCTCTTTTAGTAGGCTCAGGGAGATGGCATGAAGGGCTAGTTAGGAGGTATTTTTTGCAAGAGGAGGCTGACCTAATCCTTACCATTCCTTTAAGTGTTTTTCCTTTGCAGGATTCGCTTCTATGACATTATAACAAAATGGGAGAATTCTTGGTTAAAAGTGCATATCGGCTAGCTTTATCCTTTAAGAATAAGGATGGAGCTTCTTGCTCTTCAGGGCCTTTGCAGATTTGGAAGCATATTTAGGTAATGAACCTTCCTAGTAAGGTGAAAAATTTCTACTGAAAAGCGTGAAAAGGTATTCTTCCAACTAGAGCTCTTTTATTTCAAAGGAGCATTATTGTTTCTCCTTCTTGTAGCTTTTGTAGAGCTGCTGTTGAGTCGATAAATCATGTGTTGTGGAGCTGTGTGCATGCTGCCTAGTTTTGGAGGGATTGCTAAAGTTTTCTGTTTTATCTAGCCTTAAGGGAAGGGACTTTGTGGACAGGTTTTTGTGGGTTTTAGCTGCTGTTGGAGGGGGGTTTTATTGAGCAATTTGTTGTTGCAGCTTGGTTGATTTGAGGTAATAGAAATGTTGTTTCTCATGGTGATAAATCCGTGTCTACTGTGAATATTTAGGATTAGGTTACTGGCTTCATTTCTAATTTCCAGGAGGCTTCGACTCGAGCTTGCCTTGTGCATAAGCTGGTGCCTGTTAAAAAGGTCTGGGTCCCATTCCTCTAGGCTGTTACAAACTTAACGTTGATGCTGCCTTTGATCGTTTGGTCGGTGCTGCTGGTTTGGGGGCAGTTGTGAGGGATGATTGTGGTGTTCCTAGGGTGGCAGCTTCTTGGTTTCTAAAGGGTGTTGTGGATGTTGAATTGGGGAAAGCTTTAGCTTTGTTGGAAGGCTTAAAGATGGCCAGTGTGAGGAACATCTTTCCTTTGTTGATTGAATAAGATTCTTTGAATGTGGTAAACCTCTGCAATGATTTGATTTACTCCAGAGCAGAAATAGGGGTGATTATTCAAGAAATCAAGTTGAGAATTGCTTCTATTAATATTCTGTCTGTTTCTCATATGTGTAGAAGCTGCAATATGACAGTTCATGTTGTTGATAGGAAAGCTTTGTTTTCTGATTGTAATAGTTTCTAGGTGAGAGTTTTACCAGATTGGCTTTTAGATGTTGTTGTGGGAGATTTCCATAGCTGTTGCTTTGTTTCTTTTGATTAATGGAGTTTTTCTTTTAAAAAAAAATATACTCCTTTTTTTTTCTTTGGAAGATGGATATTATTAATTAAATAGATTCGGTACAATGTGTGTGTGTTTGTATATATATATATATATATATATATATATATATATATATATATATATATATATATATATATATATTATGGTAGAATTACAAAATTAATTATAAGTCTGCCGGGACTTACCGATATAATCACTTAATGCATTATTCGAATATCTACTACCATGACAGGAAACATCTATTCCACCATTTTTTTTAACAGTACGATACAATATTAATTACAAGTACAGTTACAAGATTAATTACAAGTTTACCGAGCTAATCACTTAACACGTTCGGATATCTACTTCCATGGGGAGACATTTACTCCCATAATAAGGGAAGAAAATACTCACATATACTGGTAAATATGCATGGTGAGACTTGAACTCTCATCACTAAGATGGAAGGAAACCATGAGTGAATGTGTTTCGATACAATGTATTAGAAGGTAGTTTTCCATAATATTATTAATCTATATCAATATTTGATATTAATTAAAGAGTAAATAATGTTTATCTCCCCTGAGGTTTGCTCAATTACAGACGGAGTCAACTTTTAGGTTTATTGACAAAGACCTCCCCTCTCATTAATCAAATTTTAGGTTTATTGACAATGACCTCCCCTCCCATTAATCAATTTTTGAGTTTTTTGATAAAGACCTCCCCTGGTCAACTGTTATATTTGACCAAATTTTACTAAGGGCAGGAGAGATATTTGTCAATAAACGATAAAGTTGACCCCGCTTGTAGTTGGAAAAACCTCAGGGGAGGTCGATGCTATTAGCTCTTAATTAAAATTGTACATACTCTCTTGATCTTTTAGTCTGCTGTTACTACCTGAATTAATTTATAAATGTTTTGTTAGTATATGAACTGAGAATTAGTCTGAGAGGATTTTATAATCAATTTTGTCATTATATCATTAACTCTTGAATCGAATGCAAATGCAAAAAAATATTTTTATAAAAAAGAAACAACAAGGAGAACACTCGGGGGTCCCGCTACAAGTTTAAAACAATCAAAACAAATATTTCAGCTGAAACCAAAAACATTAGGAATTTTAAAACTTCCATTGGAGTTGCTCCACAATCTTCTTATCAACTTGGAATGCTTTAGACAGAACATCGCTAGAAATCGGAGGATTCGATCCGAAAACAGCGCTAGCAACACCCATGAGTCCTGGATTTTGGCTGCTGAATGCTGCAATGGCTACTGCATTACAGTTCCCAACATTGCGCTGGAAGTGAACAAGTCCTACAGGGAACACGAACACATCACCCTTGTTAAGGACCTTAGTGATGAGGCGATTTTCGGGGTTCGAGGTAACGAAACCGACTTCAAGAGTGCCCTCGAGGACTGTCAGGATCTCGCTGGCTCGCGGGTGGGTGTGAGGAGGGTTGATGCCCCACGGTGCAAAGTCAAGGCGCACCATTGCTACGCCAAGAGTGTTGAGTCCCGGTATCTGAGCTGCATTGACAGGTTTGATGCTAGATCCGACGGCGTTTGATAGTGTTACCGGCCATGTGAAGTCCACTGAAGAAGAAATCATTGGCTTCAACCATCTTGGGATCTTTGCAGGCT
This sequence comes from Xanthoceras sorbifolium, assembly GCA_003430845.1. Taxonomy (NCBI): domain Eukaryota; kingdom Viridiplantae; phylum Streptophyta; class Magnoliopsida; order Sapindales; family Sapindaceae; genus Xanthoceras; species Xanthoceras sorbifolium. The sequence goes on along the minus strand of CM010608.1, from coordinate 23,354,047 downwards.
AAGCCATTCACTCTTGCTGTCAAAACAGACACAATATATATATATATATAAGTGTATATATATATATATATATATATATATATATATATATATATAAGTATCAAGAATTTGTTCACGGCCATGCAAAATAAAAATAAAAAGAATTGATGGGAGTGCATGTATTCTTATATATACCAGAGGGTTTAGAATCTGCAACACAGAAATCCTGCAAGGGACTAGGCTCATATGCAAAGGCAAGAGAGCTGATTGTGAGAATTGCCAAGCTGAAGAAAAGCATTTGCTTTGCCATTTCAAATTGTATTGAATTAATACAAAAGAAAAGAAGAGTTGTGACAATTGTTAATTAAAGATGAGAAGAAGAAACGAATAAATTTGAGTAGTGAAAATAAGTGGGATATTGAGCTCTCTCTATATAGATGTAGAGAGTTGATGCATTAATAGGTAAGTAATTGCCGTCCCAACACATTGAAGCCAGTCTCTTGAAGGAGTCCTCTTCAATATTTTAAATTATTATTATTGTTATAATTATTCAAGCCGGTTTGCATGGTTTGTACTTTGTACAGCGTGGGAGAATTAATGTTGTTGTCCAAATATAATGACCTGTTCTTGAACAAATACAAAAAATTATCATATATAAAAGTTGTTCTTTATTGGATTTTTGGTTTGTGGATAAAATTAGTTCAAAATTTTGTATTTTATTGATTAATTTGTATCCAAATCCTTTTTGAAATTCATAATTAATTGTGTTGGTCTTGCATATGATAGGTTTATATACCTTACAAAAGCAAATCATCATATCATAGTCATGACTCATGACTTACAATACATGAGACAAATTAAAGACAGCTAAATTATATATATATATATATATATATATATATATATATATATATATACATATCTATATTATAAATGGAATGAGTATGAGAATGTATGTAAGTTTGGCTGAACAAGAGAAAATGTCAACAATCAACAGATTGACATGAACCAAATTAAAAATATTTCATATTGAGTGTTTTCATTCGAAAAATAATATTTGATATATATTTACTTCTATTGAAAAAATATATATATATCCACTTATAATTCAAGTGGTTAGTGCATTTCTCTTCCACTTCAATGGTGAAGGTTCAAATACTACTATGTCCACCATACACATTTAATAACATGTGTGTGGATAGTTTTCTCCTTTTATTGTGAGAGTATATGTCTTCCGTCATGAGAGTAGATATTCAGGCGGCTCCCTTTACTGTGAGAGTATATGTCTCCCGTCATAGAAGTAAATATCCGGACTGTATGTTTAGTGATTGATCTCGTATGTTCATGACATAATGCTTAAGTAAACTAGGTTAAGAGCATAATTTTATTACTAATATCTTCTGCTTTAAAAATGAAATAATAAAATTTTTAAACGACAAGATGAGGTTGGCCCAGTAATTTGCCCCTAGGGTCGGTTCATAGCTTTTTGTGGTCCTGGGGAAAAAAAAAAAATTTGTGTCGTTTATTGTATTTCAAGATTGTTGAACTTAGAATGAAGAGTGTTCTATTTTATTGTATTGTAAAATTGTTGGACCTGAAATGGTGCCCCCAAGATTGTTGTGTTTTTTGTTGTATTGCAAGATTGTATATCCACCTATAATTTAAGTGGTTAGTACATCTTTCTCAAATCCCAACATTCGCATTTACCTCCCCCATGTTTAATTTGTCTCTTACAGAATTACTCCAAGATATCAACATTTAAGTCAACCCTTGATTGTAAAACAATAACTTTGAATTAATTTTACTAGAAGAAATAGAAGCAATAATATTTCAGTGAGGAATTCCTCCAGGAGTTCATTTCTAATATTCTTTTGATAAATAAAAGAAAAACAATCAAAACATTGCAAGAAATCAACCAAAACCAAACTTACAAAAGGAAAAAAAGAAAAAAGAAAAGAAAAAGGAAACAACGCAAATCAGACAGTGTCACACAGAAACAATCACTTGGACTACTTAATTATGTCACTGATATCTGGCTGCTCTAGAACTTCCACTGGATTTGATCCACAATCTTCTTGTCAACTTGGAATGCCTTAGCTAGAAGATCACTAGCAATGGGTGCATTTGATCCGAAAACGGCGTTAGCAATGGTGATAGTGCCCGGGTTTTGGCTGCTCAACGCTGCTATGGCTACAGAATTTCCATGTCCAACATTGCGTTGGAAGTGAACAAGTCCCACAGGAAATACAAACACATCACCCTTTTGAAGAACCTTAGAGATGAGGCGGTTCTCAGGGTTTGATGTCACAAATCCAACTTCAAGAGAGCCTTCAACGACTGTTAGGATCTCGCTGGCTCGAGGATGGGTGTGGGGTGGGTTGGTGCCCCAAGGTGCATAGTCAAGGCGAACCATTGAGATGCCAAGAGTGTTGAGCCCTGGTACCTGAACTACATTGACAGCTTCAGCACTAAATCCGACGGCGTTTGATGTGTTACCGGTGATGTGAAGTCCACTAAAGGAGAAATCACTGGCCTGAACCATCAAAGGATCTTTACAAGCCAGGCCATTTACTCTTGCTGCAAAAAAAAAAAAAAAAAATGTTTATTTAGTGAGAACTAAATTCCCTTATTATAACTCGAAAAGGATATAGAATCTACTTAAATTGAATATAAATATTTACCAATTAGTTCAACTAAGTAAGATATTTTATTATTGTGCAAAAATTATTTAATTCAAATCTAACTCACATAAAATGTTGAGGGACAGGGGTTTATACATATAAATCTAATAAAATTTATAATACTAATATATATATATATATATATATATATATATATATACACACCTGAACTATCAGAATCAGCGACACAAAAATCTTGCAAGGGTTTAGGCTCATAGGCCAAGGCAAGATAGCTGCAAGTAAGAGCCACGAAACTCAACAAGAGGATGTTTTTCGCCATTAATATATTGGAGGAAATTAAAGAAGAAGCAAAAAGGAGAGCGTTTTTGAGATATGAAGCAAGGAGAGAGTCTTTGTGTTATGAAGAAACAGGCTATATGATGTCTTCGTGTATATATAGCAAATAATTAGCAGTAGCCAAGCAAAGCTTTTATCGAATTTAGCTTCATGCATGAAAACGCGTAGATTATATGATTTGCATTGAATTAGTCCATTCCATGTAGTGTGTATATCTTTTTCATACAAAAATTACAAAATTATTGGTATATTTAGATATAAGTGATAGCCGGCTTGCATGTATATGGATTTGAAACCAAGTAATTAATTAAACAAATTAATATAAGCTGGACACTGACATTTTCCTACTATAAGAAAGGGTCAAGGATACAAGGGAACCTTTTTTCGAAAGTTATATATATGCATTTTCTTTTTTCTTTTTTAAAAAAAGAAAAACAAAATCGCCATGCCTTTGATTAATTCAAGTGATAAGGACTTGTTAGTATTTTGAAGATAGTTTATTAGAACACTACTGAGTTGATATTAATCTGAAGTACTTTCTCATCAACAATTAAAAGTACTAAATCTAATTGTCCTCTGGCGTACCAACAACTGGAGTACAGCTTCCCAGCAACACTTACGTGTTAATATTATCCTACAAATACAAAAAATGTTTGATGGATAAAATTAAATCACTAGGAGAACCTAATAATTTGGGACAACCTTTGGATGTGTGTCATTATCATTTACCAAAGAACTGTTTGATTGGAAAATTTAAACTTTATTTAAATGTTCAATCGAAGAAATAGATAGCAGGAAAATCATCGAGGATGTCCTCCAGGATATATTATATTTTTTCTTTGCTCTGAAATTCGCATGTATTGTTTTTTTTTTTTTTTTTGAAACAGGAAAATATTCATTAAAATTCAACCAGAAAACAACTTAACATCATCCAAAATAAGTTTGTTCAATCAATCTGGAAAAGAAAGAATCCAAAGAGCAGAAAAACCTGAACTAACTACCCATCTAGTAGCACCGTGAGCAACCTTGTTGCATTTATGGGGAACAAAAAAAAAGAAGAAAAGCCATGCTTATCAACAAGCAAATGAATGTCATGTATGACATTAACCACTTCACTCCTAGAGACAATTTCACCTGTACAAAGCTTGATAACTTTAAATGCATCAAACTCCACAATCAATTCACACAAATCATCTTCAATAGCCAACTGAAGGCCCTCTAAAATAGCTTTAACTTCTGCCACTTCCACATCCACCAACCCTTCAAAACATTTAGCCACTACATCCACCGATAAGCCATTACAGTCTCTAATGACAGCAGCTACGTTACGTCGATCCTTTCTCACATCAACAGCAGCATCTACATTCAATTTAAAACCTGAAGCAGGACGTCTCCAGCAATGGTCCGAAGCCATAGAGGAGAGGAGAGAGGAAGAGGGAGGACAACGTTAAGAAAAATTGGACACAAACTCTCCTGCCCAGCTCTAAAAATCCTATACAACCAAACCCTGACTTCCATGCACATAAACATTCCTGTCTCTCCAAACCATCCAGGCAGTAACCAAGAACTGAATGACAACCTCTTTATTGAAAGTAGCAACTACCTACAACACCTTATCCAGCCAATCCACAGCTTTAAATTTGCACAGATCCAACAGAAAATGATAGATACCCCAAAGATCCCTAGCTCTTTTGCAACTCTACAAAGCATGGTCAACATATTCTGCACACTTTCCACAAATAGACAAGAAGCATCCTCGACCACCTTCCTCCTAAGCAGACAAATCCTGATTGGAAGGATTTCCTTACATGTTTTCTGGGCATAAATTCTAATCTTAGAAGGAAACTTTAAATGCCACAGTTTCTTCCACTAAGGTAGAGGGCCACTGGAGCTCGAGGCAGTATTCTTACTGTTGCTGCTCACTGCCATAGGCACTTTTGACAGAGAAGATACATCTCTTATCAAAATGCCAAAGAAGGGCATCTTGTAAAGGCCTGCATGATAAAAGAATGTTGAGAATCGAGTAAGCCTCATCTTCACTGAAATACCTCTTCACCAACCCCTCATCCCAGCTACCAGGGCTTGAAATCAAGGCTGAAACTGTGACATCATCAGGGAGAATCTTAGGAGATAGCACTTTAAGAGAGGATTCTCTCGGTAATCATTGATCATCATAGATAGCTATGTTACTCTCATCACCAACTTTCCATCTAATGCCCCTCTTCAAAACATCTTTACCCCATATAATGCTTCTTTAAATAAAAAAGGGCATCGAGCCCAAATGACAATTCAAGAAAGATGAATTAGGAAAATATTTTGCCTTAAACACTTTCGCCATAAGAAAGAAGGGGCTACTAATAATTAGCTACTCTTGCTTAGCCAGCATAGCCCTATTAAAAGCTTAAATCTCCCTAAAACCCATACTACCATTTTCTTTTGATGTGCATAACTTACTCCAAGAAAGCTAATGGGCCTTTTTCCTCGCACCATCAAAACTCTACCAAAAATCTATACAAAATCTCTTAATCTCCAACCTGAGGGAGCTATGCAGCTTAAAAACACTGATAATGTATGTAGGAACCGCTTGAGCAATCGCTTTGATGAGAATCTACTTACCCCCAACTGAAATGAACTTATTCTTCCAACCCTAGAGCGTTTGCCACACCCTATCCTTAAGGACCCCAAAAATATACTTTTTATTTATGCTTATTGTAGAAGGCAGCCCTAAATACTTATTATGATAGGCCACTATTTCCATATTGAATGTCTCTCACTTTCTCTACCACCCCAGGCTGTATATTAGGATTGAAGGTTAAAGCTGAATTATCAAAATTAATCGACTGACCTGAGGCTAGCTCATATCTCACAAAAATCTCATTCAAACATCTACCCTTAACACCCGATGTGTTGGCAAAAATGAGACTATCGTCTGTAAAAAACAAATAACTAATGGGGGGAGCTCTCTTAGCCACTATACACCCATGAATTTTTCTTTCCTTTTTAGCACTAGCCAGCAAAGCCGAGAGTTCTTTTGCACAAAGTAAAAAGAGGTATGGGGATAAAAAACACCCCTACCTTAGCCCATTAGAGAGTTTTAGGCCACCTTTTATCTTACCATTAATAAAAAAAGAATATCTCACTAAGGACAAACACATACATACCTTACTAATCCACCTCTGATCAAACCCTAGCTTAGACATAATTTTATAAAAAAAAAATCCGTTCTACCTTATCATATGCCTTAAGTCTAATTTGAGAGCTATTTTTCCCTTAGACCCCCATTTCGATTTCTAAGATCATGCAAGCATTCAAACTCAACTATTACATTATCTGTAATCAATCTAACCAGAACGAAAGCACTTTGATAAGGAGAAATTACCTTATGAAGGATCAGTTTTAGTCTATTCACCAGTACTTTAACCACCAATTTGCAAAACACAGTACTTAGACTAATTGGCCTGAAGTTACTCACCCTAGCCCGCGTTTTAACCTTAGGGATTAGAACCACTAAAATATCTCCTAAAGAACCCATATAAGCCTCATTATTCAGAATATTAAGCACAACCTCTGTTACCTTGGACCCGACTATAACCTAAGATATAGAAACCGAACTCCTAAACGCACCCCCATTCTTCTTATAGCTTCGAAGGATCTCATTGAAATCCCCCACCACCACCCAAGGCAACTTACCCAAGCCCCTTAATCTCCTAAGAAGAGATTGTGAGTGAGACTTAAAGACTGATTTGGTTCCCCAGAAAACCCTGTAAATCTTCATTTCCCACTATCAAAATCTCTAGCAGCCGCATCTATGTGCCCTTTAGTAAAAGAGCCTAAAGTAACCTCAATCCTTGATTTCCACAAGGGCATCAAACCACCACCCCTATTTCTCCTGTCAACTGCAAAACATCCCTCATATCCAACCTAATCCTAATACCATCATCATCACAATTCTGAAGTCTAGTCTCCATAAGGAAAAGTAGCGTAGGGTTTTCCTACTGCACCAGCGCATATAGGGCTCGGAATGTTCGATGGTTCTCTAACCCCCGAACATTCCAACTTAAGATTTTCAATGTTCGGCGGTGTTGAACTTCAGCCACTGTCGATATGTCAATGGATGAACTACCCTTACCCCTTTTCCTAGCAGAAACCTCAACATCCTCATCATCACACTTTTTTTTCCCAAAATTAGACTCGCTTCCCCCATCTCATCGCCCAGCCCTTGTCCCCTCGTAAGCCTTTTCCACCTTATATTTCTAACAGTAGAACCCTCCATTAATTTCGAGCCAGAAACATTTTGTTGGATTGAAAGAACCTCTACTACAACAATATCAACATTACCACCCATAGCAGGTTCCTTCACAACCTTATATTCCTGAACAGGAATAAACAACTCCTCCTGAACACCCACACATCCCTCATCTCTAACAACTTTCTCTTTACCCTTAGCAACCCGAAACACAACTCCATAAGAACTTTTAACATACCCTAAGACCACCTCTTCTTCCCCGGGAACCATCACCTTTCCATCAGGAACAAGCTCTAGAACATTCTCTTTATCACTAACTTTAGTAGACTCCTCTTCTTTCCCAAAACCCCCACCATGTTTCCCTTCTTTAACACCCTCAGAAACATTCGTATTAGACACATCAGTCTTAAATTTATGATTTTCAGCACCCCTACGAACAAGATTTAAAGCTCTCATCCAATGACCGTATTTAAAATTATTAGAATCAATCAGCCCTTTATCATTAGCATGATATTCCCTAACTAGATGCCCTATTTTCCCACTAAAATAACAAACATTAAGGAGCCTTTTAGAGCAGAGAAGAACATAACAGACCTCACCACCCTCAAACCTCTTTTTAAAGGTTCAACAGCATCAACAAAGACTCTTACTCTAATAAATTTTCCTAGACAATCCTCATAGTCCTGGGTATCAATTTCCTTCACCGATCCAATCATCCCACCCAAAAATAAACCAATCTTTTTATTTAAACAGGCTAAAGATATATTATGTAGTTGTATCTATAAAGGAGCATGCCTAAAATGGAGCTCATAAACCATTGCCCTGCCATCAGCCTCTTTCAACACCAGCAATTGCTTATTAAATGACCATAGTCTTCCCTCCAGAACCCTCTTTAGGTCTCAAGGGCATTTAAATATGAAAACAAAGATGTTAACCCCAACTGATTCGACATCCACCTCTTTCGTTGTCCTCCAGATCGAAGAAATTGTAGCCTGAAATGCGTCCCGATTGACTTCTCGATTTGCAATTAACTTCCCAAACAAGCTCAACGACAGCTTTCTTAACCCCTCAGCTTCCAATTTTGCTCATATTCGAGCAACAGAGCCATCAGCATCTGATAATGACAGACTCTCTGTAACATCCCAAATTTCAAGGAAATTAATTTTGAATATGTGAATATAAATTTTGTGATTTGAGGGGTGTAAAACGTAATTAAAAGTATGTTTATTTTTATAATTTCCAGGTGGACCAGATGGAACGGTCCAGAAATGATGCAAGAAGAAAAAGGAGTGAATAACTGGGGCAGAGTGTATCGCGACCCCTCATCGCGATCACAGGTCGCGATGAGCTGCTCGCGACGAAACATGACATTTTGGGCAGTGAGCAACGCGACCTGGTCATCGCGACCACAGATCGCGATGACTGGCTCACGATGAAGAAGTGAAATCCTGGCAGTGAGCATCGCGACCACCATCGCGACCAGGGTACCGCGATGAAGGCGGTGGAAATTGCTCCAGTGAGTACCGCGACCTGATCACTACGACCACAGGTCGCGACAACGGTCGCGACGACCGAAAAATTATAAAAAAATAATTCGTCGCAGAAAACCCTAAGAAAATAGAAAAGAAGAAAATAGAGAGAAGAGAGACCGGGAGAAACCGAGAAAGAAAGAAAAGAAGAAGAAGAAGAGAGAGAAGAAGAAGAAGAAGAAGAGGAAGAAGAGGAAGAAGAGGAAGAGGAAAAGAAAAGAGAAAGAAGAAGAAAAGAAGAAAGGAAAAGAAAAGAGAAAAAGGAAAGAGAAAGGAAAAAGGAAATCCAGAAGAAAAATTGTGCGAAAAACGAAAACCAGGTAGGTGTACACTGATTTATGAAGTTATTATAATTTTCGTTATATATATTTTCATTTGAATCTTCGATATTTTGTTAACTTGCTTTTAAAGTTATATATGGATTTGAATAATTTTGTTTTGTTTACGAATATTGTTAGAAACTGTCTAAAAATTTATTAGGGAATATGATAGTATAATGAACTATCTATGATTTCACATAACGATTTTTGGAAAACTTGTATATAATTATTATCTCGTAAATACGATTTGAAAATTAATTGTTGATTTTGAAACAAAACGAAAGGTTTTGATATGAACTTGACGAAGTTTATATTACGAATATTGTTTGTAAATTCTGATACTTGAATGTAATTTTGATTTGTGAATGATTGTTGAATATAACGAGTTGATGATAGTTATATCTCGCGGGGCAAACCTGGCAAGTCCAGTTTAGGCGAATCCCGGAGATAACTACTGCATTGATATTGATGATTGTGACATCTCGCGGGGCAAACCTGTTAAGGTCCAGTTTAGGCGAATCCCGGAGATAGCCATTGCACTGATATCCATGACTGCTGCATCTCGCGGGGCAAACCTGGCAAGGTCCAGTTTAGGCGAATCCCGGAGATGGATATTACACTGATATGCATGATTGTTATATCTCGCGGGGCAAACCTGGCATAGTCCAGTTTAGGCGAATCCCGGAGATAACCATGGTACCGATAGTGATGATTGCTGCATCTCGCGGGGCAAACCTGGTATAGTCCAGTTTAGGCGAATCCCGGAGATAGATATTGTACTGGTATGCCTGACAGTGACATCTCGCGGGGCAAACCTAGCTTAGTCCAGTTTAGGCGAATCCCGGAGGTGAACGTTATACTGATGTTACAGAAATAGAAATGTATGATGTGTGTACGACCAGAATAGAGAATGAAAGTGAATAAAATATTTAGATAAGGAAAATGTTACAGAATGAATAAAATGATTATAAAAGAATGGAAAACTAAATGTTGTATGTTTTACTGTTTTAATTTAGCTGCTTTTATTCATATGTATTTATATGATTTCTTTCAGTGAGAAATTGGAATATTTTTATTATGAAATGATTATTGATTTTGATACTTGAGTTGAGTGTACATCTACTAGGCATTATTGCTTAGCGCGTTGATTTTATCATGCGCAGGTATCAGAGATACAGGGAGAAACAAAGAATAGAGAAGAAGTAACAGCAGATTGAAGGTCCAGAGTCACAGTTTCTTTTGAGTAGTTACAATTGAATTGAAATTGTATATTGTATTTAGTGAAGCATGCATATACAGAAATCTGTAATTCGACATGTGTATATATGTTTTATAATAATTGCTTTATGATTTATATTCTTTTCAAATGTTTGTAAATCTTAATTAAATATGTTTTATTTGAAACTGTTTGGAAGTCGCACTAAACGGCAGAGTGCGCATGGATTTGAAATGTGGAAATAGAAGTGTTGAAAGTATATTGTATTATCTTTGTTTTATTGAAAACAGGTTTTGGGAAATCAGAAAAATAGAGGAACCTCTGCCGAAATTTTTGAAAATGAAATTTGATGAGCTCACTAGAAACATATTTTTAAACTATAAGTTATATGATTGTCACTGGTTTGAAATTTATAAAGTGAATTAAGTAAAGTTTTGATAACCGGTAGCGCTTCCTGGGTCGATCCAGTCGGGTCGGGTCAGGGGGTGTTACACTCTCACACCTACGAGTAAGCTCGTCTGGATCCATCCCACAAAACACTTAGAAAAACACAACACCTACTTCAAAGAGAAGGAGGAAAAAGAAAACTAAAACCATGTTTAAAGCCCAACCCACACCCAGACCCAAACAAAAACCGCAGCTCAAAGAACACAAACCTCACCAAAACCCACTGAAAATCCCAAAATAAGATGAAAATAATGGAATAATGTTGAAGATAGGAAAAGAAATCAAAAGAAACATCTAAAAAAGATAGATTCTACACGCAGAAACGCGTGGGTTCTACTCCTACGACTCCCTTCCTCCAGCTTCTAGAGAAAGCTTTTGGAAGAGAGGAGAGATAATGGTTATCTTTTTCCCTAATTTAAAATCTATCAATTTTTATTTACTTTTACGGCTTACATATGTATTAATTATCCTACAAATACAATAAATATTTTATCAAATTAAATCACTAGGAGACGCTTATAATTTGGGACAAATTAACTTGAAAAGTTTGTTAAATGTCAAGACGATGAAACAACAGCAATAATCATCAAGGAAGTCCTCCTAGATATATTATATTTTTCTAAAACAATAATCATCAAGGAAGTCCTCCTAGATATATTATACTTTATGAAAAGGGAAAAAGAGTTACGCTAAAACAATCACTATATATCAAGTGTTTTTAACATCAGACATTGAATTTAAACTCTTTTTACTTACAAACTTCAGTTAAAAGAAATCAATAATTTAAACATTTAATTTTCTTTTTGAAATCTGAGATCAGAGGACTATCAGGACCAACTGAGATTAAATCATACAGCACGGCCCGGACAACTACTCCTAGCAATGAGAGACAAGAACTATCGGAATCAACGGCCAGGACAACTACTCCCAACAATGGGAGGGGTCTACTCCCAATGCGGGGGAGAGGTCTACCCATACAATTGCGTTTTTATGGGCAATGGTGGGAATAAATATTAACATGTCTACACAAGGATTTCAACCTTGGTAACTTGGAGGATTCTGAAGCCTCCAACCACCAAGGTAAGGGACCTTGTATCTAAAAATTCTATTTTAAAGTAACTAATCAAATGCAATTTCATACCGCATGATATTTTGATCATGTCTCATTGTCATTGTTAGCTTTTTGTTTTGTTTCTGGTTTTTATTTTAATTACTTTACAGCTCAAGCTTATTTACAAACTCAATTTAAATAGAATGTCTCTCCAATTTTAACATTGGTCGGAGAGGGATTTGTTCTGTAGACTATCTTGTTTGGTTACAGGAAACAATTAATTGAAAATTAAATACAAATACAACAAATATTCGATAAAAAGAAATTACTTAATCATTTCTTCTGGAGAACCAAACAATCACAATAAATTAAACAATTCAATCAAACCATGCAAACAATATTTGAGATAAAACACAAAAAACAATTGCATATGCCGAACCACACACATCTATTATCTGAAAACTTGGTCTTTTCCATCTGTGTGTATGTATAGTTGCTCTAGAACTTCCACTGGATTTTATTAGTAAATCTTAAATGTATATTTGACTTTATGTAATGTTAGGTGAGTGTTAGGTGTACTCTTGACTTTATGTAATGTTAGGTGAGTGTTTGTTGTACTCTTGACTTTATGTAATGTTAGGTGAGTGTTAGGTGTACTCTTGACTTTATGTAATGTTAGGTGAGTATTAGGTGAATATTAGGTGGGTGATAGACTTTATGTGTTATATCTTCATGTATATATACCTCATAAGATTAATGAAACAGATGTACATTTTTCCTCCATTACATTTTCTCTCACTTTCATCATTTTACACATTTCTTTCATTATATTTTCAGACATTTTCATTATTTTACATGGTATCAGAGCCAAGTTTCTGATCCGGACAACGTCTTGCACAGAATTTTCATCGAGCAACTTCAACAGCTTTCTTGTCTTCATCAATGATGAGTTCAAACCATGGTGCTGGTAATAAATACACTTATGCAAATACGACAGGTCTGTATCCATTTTCCAATACTTCAATTAATTCTGTATTTACAAAGCCATGGATTTTAGATAGTGGAGCCACCGATCATATCACTTCTGATTCCACACTTCTCACCAAAACACAATCATCATCCATACATATTGTTAATTTACCAACAGGATCTACAGCATCAATCACTTCAACTGGCACTGTATCTTTTAATTCCAACATCACTTTAGATGATGTTTTATGTGTTCCTAGTTTTCGCTTAAATCTAATTTCTGTAAGCAAACTTACCTCTGCCCTAAACTGTTGTGCCATTTTTTTTCCCACATTTTGTGTTCTACAGGACTTGGCTACGGGGAAGATGATTTGCTCGGGTAAACAACATGGTGGTCTATATTACATGCCTCCCTTACAAAGGATGTCAACCTGTCATCAAATTTCACAGCCTTCCAATCTATGGCATATGCGTCTTGGACATCTATCACCATCTCGTCTTAAATTAGCTTCTTCCTTATTATCTTCAAACAATATTTCTTATGATAATAATTGCACTATTTGTCCCATGGCAAAACAAACAAGACTTCCATTTCCATTAAGCTCCATATCAACTCATGCTCCATTTGATTTATTACATTGTGATATCTGGGGTCCTCACAAAGTTCATACACACTCAGGGGCACGATTTTTTCTTACCATTGTAGATGACTTTACAAGATGCACATGGATATTCCTTATGCAGCACAAGTCTGAAACTCAAAACATTTTGAAATCTTTTATTGATTTTGTTTACACTCAATTTCATGCATATGTCAAAGCAGTTAGAGTAGACAATGGTTCTGAATTTTTATCTATGAAAAACTTTTTTAGACTTCATGGCATTGAATATCAACGCACTTGTGTTTACACCCCACAACAAAATGGAGTCGTTGAAAGGAAACATCGTCATATTCTCACTGTGGCACGAGCACTACTTTTTCAATCCCATTTACCTTTACATTTTTGGGGTGAATGTGTTTTAACTGCAGTTTATCTCATTAACCGGTTGCCATCACCATTGCTCTCAAATAAAACACCTTTTGAAATGCTATATAGTCGCCCACCATCACTTGATCACTTAAAGGTTTTTGGTTGTCTATGTTATGCAACTATTGTACATCCCATTCAAAAATTTGAACCTCGTGCCAAGTGTTGCATCTTTGTTGGATATCCGACTGGGCAAAAGGGATACAAACTATATGACATGGAAACCAAGAAATTTTTTGTCAGTCGTGATGTCAAATTTCATGAATCCATTTTTCCTTTTTCATCTATCTCAACCCCATCCACTTCTGATTTTGTGGTGCCTAATTTCATATCTGAGACCACAGAAATGCAGTCTATCATACCACCATGCTCTTCTAACACCAATCCTCACCAATCCGAGCAAACAACATCTAATACACATGAACTCATCTCACCCACACCTGTTGTTCCCTCCAGCATTGATCAACCTTCTACAAACACACCAGATGCCGAAACCTTACCACCACTTTTAGACCCATCAAATATTCCTTCTGAAACTACTACCATTCCACCTCCGAGACAATCAACACGGCCTAAGCGACCTCCGGCATGGCATAGAGACTTCCTAATGTCATCTCAGGCACATCAATCTACCTCTGCAGCAAGTCCTATACCAGGTACTCGATATCCACTCTCTAATTTTCTTTCATACTCACGTTTTTCACCTTCCCATTCTACTTTTCTAGTTAACATCACAAATCACACTGAGCCTAAAAATTATGCTCAAGCTGTCCTTAATCCACATTGGCGACAAGCTATGAATACAGAATTAGAAGCATTGCAGCTCAACAACACATGGAGCTTAGTCCCTTTGCCCATTGGCCACAAGCCAATTGGTTGCAAATGGGTCCACAAAATCAAATACAAATCTGATGGCACCATTGAACGCTACAAAGCTCGTCTTGTTGCTAAAGGATACAATCAAGTTGAGGGCATTGACTATCAAGAAACATTTTCTCCAACAGCAAAGCTTACAACACTTCGTTGTCTTCTTACTGTCGCTGCTGCTCGCCATTGGCACATCCACCAATTGGACGTTCAAAATGCTTTCCTCCATGGCGACCTTCATGAAGTTGTCTACATGGAACCTCCACCTGGTCTTCGCCGACAGGGGGAGCACACTGTATGTCGGCTCAACAAGTCTCTTTATGGACTTAAACAAGCATCAAGAAATTGGTTTTCCACATTTTCAGATACTATCAGAAAGGCCGGCTATCAACAATCAAAGGCTGATTATTCCCTTTTCACCAAAACTCAAGGTACTTCTTTTACAGCAATTCTTATATATGTCGATGACATACTTCTCACAGGAAATGATCTACATGAAATGGAACGTCTCAAAAGATTCCTTCTTAAACGCTTTCGTATCAAAGATCTTGGAAACTTGAAGTACTTTCTCGGTATTGATTTTTCTCGCTCCAGAAAAGGCATTTTTATGTCACAAAGAAAGTATGCGTTGGATATTTTACAAGATTCTGGACTCTTAGGCGCATGTCCTAACAATTTTCCAATGGAGCAGAATTTGAAACTTACTCCCACTGATGGAGCATTGCTAAATGATCCAACAAAGTACAGAAGACTAGTTGGCAGATTGATATATCTTACAGTGACAAGACCCGATATAGTTTATTCAGTTCGCACATTGAGCCAGTTCATGCAAGAACCTAGAATACCTCATTGGGATGCTGCCATTCGAATCCTCAAATACATCAAAGGTACACCTGGTCAGGGATTATTACTTCCCTCCATAAACAGTTTAACTTTGAAAGCTTTTTGTGATTCAGATTGGGGAGGTTGTCGTGCCACAAGAAGATCAGTTACAGGCTACTGTATTTTCCTTGGAAGTTCTCTCATATCATGGAAATCTAAGAAGCAAGCCAATGTCTCTAGATCATCAGCTGAGGCTGAATATCGAGCAATGGCTAACACATGTTTGGAGTTAACTTGGTTGCGTTACATACTACATGACCTAAAGGTTCCTCAAACAACTCCTGCACCATTATTTTGTGACAATCAGGCAGCTTTACACATTGCTGCGAATCCTGTCTTTCATGAGCGTACAAAGCACATTGAGATAGACTGTCATATAGTACGAGAAAAAGTGCAAGCCGGAATAATCAATCCTTCTTTTGTTTCTTCACACTTGCAATTGGCTGATGTATTTACGAAGGCTTTAGGAAAGGATCAGTTTGTGAATTTACGTAACAAGTTGGGACTTCATGATATTCACTCTCCAACTTGAGGGGGAGTATTAGTAAATCTTAAATGTATATTTGACTTTATGTAATGTTAGGTGAGTGTTAGGTGTACTCTTGACTTTATGTAATGTTAGGTGAGTGTTTGTTGTACTCTTGACTTTATGTAATGTTAGGTGAGTGTTAGGTGTACTCTTGACTTTATGTAATGTTAGGTGAGTATTAGGTGAATATTAGGTGGGTGATAGACTTTATGTGTTATATCTTCATGTATATATACCTCATAAGATTAATGAAACAGATGTACATTTTTCCTCCATTACATTTTCTCTCACTTTCATCATTTTACACATTTCTTTCATTATATTTTCAGACATTTTCATTATTTTACAGATTTGCTCCACAATCTTCTTATCAAGTTGGAATGCCTTAGCCAGAACATCGCTACCAATGGAAGGATTCGATCCGAAAACAGCGTTGGCAATGGTGATGGCTCCAGGATTTTGGCTGCTAAATGCGGCAAGTGCCATTGCATTACCATATCCCACGTTGCGTTGGAAGTGAACAAGTCCCACCGGGAACACATACACATCACCCTTTTTAAGGACCTTAGAGATGAGGCGATTCTCGGGGTTTGAGGTAACGAAACCAACTTCAAGAGAGCCTTCAAGAACCGTAAAGATCTCGCTGGCTCGAGGGTGGGTGTGAGGAGGATTGATGCCCCACGGTGCAAAGTCGAGGCGCACCATTGATACGCCGAGAGTGTTGAGTCCCGGTATCTGAGCCACATTGACAGGTTTAATGCTGGACCCAACGGCATTTGACGTGTTACCGGCAATGTGAAGTCCACTGAAGAAGAAATCGTTGGCTTGAGCCTTCATGGGATCTTTGCAGACTAAGCCATTCACTCTTGCTAAAAAAAAAAAAAAACCGCTCTTCACGACTTCACATATATATTAGATTTGACGTGTTAATAAAAATAATGAATAGTACGGAATACAAATACAAACTAAGCTATTAATTATAAATACGAATAGTCTCATCACATAAGATAATTTAGACATGCAACACGAGAAAATGTACAAATGTTATATATAAACACACACACACACATATACCAGAGCTAGTAGTGTCCGCGACACAAAAATCCTGCAAGGGACTAGGCTCATATGCAAAGGCAAGACAGCTGAATGTGAGAACAACTGCCAGGCTTAACAAAACCAAATGCTGCTTGGCCATTTCTAATTAATTAATCAATGTGTAGTAATCAATCAATTAAAATAAAGAGTATGTAAGTATATATTGATAATGAGAAGCAAAGTAATTTAAGTGGTGATGATAAGTGTCTAATGAGCTCCTTATATATAGATGTGGTTGATATCTACAAAGTAAAAAATTTACTGAATTTTGAGAATTGGTCATGCCGACCTAACACATTAAAGGGTTTTCTTCGAGAGAATTGGTCATCTCCGTTTTTGATCATATTACTATCAATAAGTATACCTGCAAACTGCAAAGATATGGAGGCAATAGCCGGCTAATAATATTAATTTCAATACGTGGCGAAATTGAGGACCCATTTCTTGGAAATTGCTGGGATTTTGGGTATGGCACACAGATCAACAGGCAATATTATTATTGTTGTTATTGATTTGTCTTATTTTACATGTTTACGAATTCAATTTTGCAAGCTGGAGTTTTAAGGTATTTCTACTTTCTACGTGTGTTTCTTATTTCTTTTATTTGTCTCATATCAGGACTGAAAAGTTGAAACTATATATATATATATATATATATACTTTTTAAAACTCAAATTGGATTTTGAGATTTGATAATGATCCAAATTATAAAATTCAAAATCTAGGTCCAAAATTTCATCCAAAGATACTTCTTATACAAATTATAATTAATTAATAGCTAGTGAGTACCTAAACAATTTCATTTGCGTTTTTATGCAAAAACAATAATGTTGACAGACTTTATTTTTGGTGATATTGACTCGTACTTCACTGAATACTGTCTTCAATAAAACGAAAGAGAATATTTTCGCAAGTTTATTGTTAGATACGTTACAGTTTATTTATCTAAAACAATTATAGAATACATCAGACATTTTCTCATTGAGAGGTTTGAGTGGACGCGGTTAGTACTTATAGCAAGAGTTGAGTTGTATTTTATAATGTCGTTGTTCTCCTTATACATATGTGCCAGCCATATTGTCAGGTACACCACTCAGCAGCGTATCAAGTGCACTGAAGATTCCTCTAAACGGCAGGCATTTTGTTCTCTCCTTTTGTTCAAACCAAATACATAAAAAAAAATCAGAGTAATTGATTTCAATTGTTGCCATATCATTGATTTGACTATCCTCTGACCAACCGATGGATTCGAGAGTCTGCAGAGCCTAAAATCTATTGCATTCTAGACTCGAAGTAATGGAGATATGTAACTACATTTGTGATATATGTATTCATTGATCTAATTTTCAGAGGCCACAATACTCTTGTGGAGAAATCAATTATATATTCAAAGGTTGGGGTTGCACTTGCATGCATACCTACTTAATTACCTAACTCTTGAAATGCACCTCTTTCATATTTTTCAATAATTGTTGACAAAGTTTTGGTGATCTCAGAACACCCAAGTGGCTTCTTTTCTCAGCTTCGGATACCATTTATTAGGTACCAAAGATTATCGAACCTTGTCTTTATTTATCAGTAATTTACCGACTCTGCTAATCTCTGATCCTCCGGTGAAGACATTCACGACTCTTTTTCGTCTTGGGGGTTTAGGCAGTGGTGTGTTATGTTCATGTTAACGTTCTCACGTCGGGCCAGAGTGTTTTTACCCTTATTTGTTAGGTATTCCTTCAAGTGCCCCCTTTTCAGGAGCTCGACTACTTTGAATTTAGGGCGATGTAGTCTTCGGTTCGGTGTCCGTGAATTCTATGGAAGTCACACCATTTGGTCGAGTCTCTTCTTTCTGTTGAGCTTGACATCCTCTCAGGCCATTTCACTGAATTGCCTAAGTTCTTCGTCACTGCGACGACTTCGACATGTGTGATGCTCAGATTGTATTCAGGTACCCTAGACGTTCTCGACTTTTCCAGTTTACGAGATTGCCTGTCGCGTGGGGCACGGTTGTCGCGTGATATTTTGTTCCTATGACCTACTGTTGGATAGGGCTCTGGTATGCGCTCTGCTGACCTACGTTCAACACAACGGTTGTGTCGGTCGTCATTTCTATTGTGTTTCGACGAAGTATAGTTGACTTCATCTTCCTCCCATTTGATTTGAGCCCACGCCTTGGCGAGGACGTCTTCTATTATTTTACATGAGGATTTTTTTCAACTCATTGTATAGGTCGGAGTCATGCAGGAGACCTTTTCTGAATGCAGAGATGGTCGTAGCTTGGTTGCAATGAGGGATTGACACCTTCTCTTTATTGAATCAGCCTACATAGTCGTGTAGTAATTCGCCACGACGTTGACTGATCATGTATAAATCATTGGATTGCTTGTCTAGTTTTCAGCTGCTGGCGAACTGCTCGACAAAGATGTCGTTCAGTTGAACGAATGACGATATTGAATTGTTTGGCAAGTTCGTGTACCACTGTAGAGCCGGACCTACTAGAATTAATATGAATCCCTTGCACATGCATGCTTCACGCTAGTCTCTGGGTATCGCTGTCATAAACATGCGTTATCGGTATTGGGCAATATGGTCATTCAGATTCGTCGTACCGTCGTAGTGCTTTATATTGGGAAAACTGAACTTCCTTGGAAACTTGACGAGTGCGACGGTGTCGACAAAAGGGAAGTCGACGAAGCTATTGATAGAGTTTTTCTTGATTGGGGTCGACATTCCAGGAATGCATTGGATCAAGGCCTCTGTTTCTGCAAAACTGAGTACAAGTTCAGGGTCAGATAAAGCTGTGGTCGAGCCTACTATATCTGTCGAATGCAGTACTGGCAAGGCTTGTAAGTTTGCTCTAGTCGTCGCCAGATGCGTGCTTGTTTCTGCATTGGTTGGGGGAACTTGCTGGGCAAGAGGCATCTAAGTCATGTCCGTCTGAGCAGTGGTTGTCATAGGAGTCAGTGCAATTGCATTGAGCGCAACTGGTTATGGGGCTTGATCACCTTCAGGTATGGTAGGGTCGCTCGCGCTTGATCTCAGTTCGAAGATCGGATGCCGAGCGTTGGAGGTCAACGTCGTAAGGGTTGTTTGTCCAAGAGCAGATGAGGGAATAGCGTTGATTTCGTAACGGATGTGCCGAATCCCAGTGTGGCCGAAGTTGTCAGGGACTCGACCTTGGTTTGCAAGTCTTTATTCTTAGCACGAACAACCTTGTTTTCCGTTTTCAACACCTGGAGTCGTTTCGAATTCTCATTCATCTATACCATCAATACTGCAAGTTGGGCTTCCAATGTAATGGGGTTTGATTCCTCTACCATGTTTTCTGAATGTCGATCGTTGTACTGATTTAAAGTTGTCGGGCCCTACAGTAGGCGCTAAATTGTAGATACTGGAATCTACACAAGAGATTCGGGGTCCTTGAGTCAGATGAAGGTACGGCCAACAACTTGCATGGTAAAGTAAAAAGGTCATGCACTTTGGGACACCGGAGTGGTGCCAGCCAAATATTCTCTGATGCCCAAGTTAGATAGTGAGTTCATATAAAGAAAAATAAAAAAAGAAATTACCACATGGAGTAATCGTATGTCGAGCATAGAGTATTCGTTAATATGTTGAGCATGGTACTGAGGGCTCGATGTCAACTATGTCGAGTGATGGCTGGATTGCACTTAGGTCGTATGTGAGTCTAGTTGCTTGAGAACAGAATGACGGTTTTTTGTTAAAAATGCTTGACCCCTATTTATGAAGCCACGGGGTTGTATTTATAGCGGTATTGTAACATCCCGGATTTCGGGTAATAAATTTTTGATATATATGAAATATGTGAAAATAAAATTTTACTATTTGAGGGGGTGTAAATGTAATTAAATGTAACTAGACCAGAGAGCATCGCGACCTGGTCACCGCGACCACAGGTCGCGATGGCTCGCTCGCGATGAAAATGGCAAAACCTGGCAGTGAGCAACGCGACCAGCCACCGCGACCACAGGTCGCGATGGACTGCTCGCGATGAAATTGTCAAAAACAGGCAGAGAGCAACGCGACCATTCGCGCGACCAGGGCGCGCTCGCGACGAAGGCGGTGCGCGCACTCCAGTGAGTGTCGCGACCTGGTGCCGCGACCACAGGTCGCGACGGCGGTCGCGGTAGCGAAAAAAATATAAAAAAAAGAAGAAGCTTCTCGCGAAAGCGAGAAACACACAGAACTCAGACAGAGGGCAAGAAAGAGAGAGAGTGACCGAGAAAAAGGAGAGAAAGGAGAGAAGAGAAGAAAGAAAGAAAAGAAAAGGGAAGAAAAGGAAAAAGAAGAAGAAGAAAGAGAGAGAAGAGAAAAGGAAGTGTAGGTGGAAAGGAAAAGGGAAAGAAACCGTGGAACCGCGGTTGGTCGAACGAAAAACGGTACCGAGGTAGGTGTACGTTTGTTTTTGAAATCGTTACGCGAAGTCTTTCGTTAGTGTTTTCGTTTTCGTTTTCGATTTCGTTTCCGTGTTCGTTTTCGATTTCGTTCAAAGTTTTCGTTTTCGATTTTCCGTAAGTAGAGTGTTTATTATATATGTATTTGCTACATCTATTGTCGATTTTGGAATACTTTTATGTTAGATCGCATCTTGATTTTCTTTCGATTTTGTCGATTTCGTAAATACTACATGTTTGATATTTTGTACGATTATTGTTGATTTTAGACTGATTTGTGATATATTATATTTCAATTTCGTTTTCGAACATCTCGACTGTTGTGATTTGTGAAAAATACTGCTCGCATGACTATTGTTCAGGATTTGTACTATATTGTGATTATTGTGAAAATCGTTTATTGAAACGGCCCTAGGATACGTAGACATAGAAGTGGATATAGGAGGTTGGTATACCAGCTGGGTTTTATTGAGCAGTACTGCGCCGATATTGATTGATTGATATTGATGATATTGATGTACCTCCTCTTGGATTCGTCCAGAGGCTGGGAGATACGTACCTCCTCAGGATTCGTCCTGGGGGTTGGGAGTTAATGTACCTTCCCAAGGATTCGTTCCTGGGATAGGGAGCTATGTACCTCTCTAGGTTCCGTACCCACGGTCCTAGAGTTGGGAGACACGTACCTCCTCAGAATTCGTTCTGGGGGTTGGGAGCTTGACCCATATTCCAGTCCGTATATGTTTAGTATTCTAGTGGGCCAGACTTGATTGGAATTGAAAAGTGTATTGAATGCTTTTATTGATCGAAAATTATATGTTGACCTCATTATTGAAATTCAAGTGCTTGAAATCATTATATACTTTGATTCTGCAATTTAATTGTTTTGAACATGATTTGAATTGATATATATATATATATATATATATATATATATATATTGTGATTTGTTATTATTAAAAGTTATATATGTTTCCATATTGAGATTTTAGTACACCCACTAAGCTTTATGCTTAGCGCGTTAGTTTTTGTGTCTAACGCGTAGGTACCAGGAATCCGGACGAAGGTAAAGACTGAAGAACTGGAAGAATTGCAGACCGAGTCACAGGATTGTACAGTTGGGTAGCTATATTTTGTTATGTATATATATAAACTGAAAACATGCATATACAGGGAAATTGTAAATATGTTTTGTAATATGTTTTTTTAATTAATTATTTTACGATTTCTGAATATATATATATATATATATATATATATATATATATATATATATAACAGTTTTGAACTGTTTTATTTATAATTTGTGATTGATAAGTCGCACTAAACGGCAGAGTGCGCAATTGTTTGAAATTGTTATTGAAGTGTTATTGAAATTGGTATTGAATTGATTGTGTAAAAACAGGTTTTGGAAAGTCCGAAAAATAAACGGTACTCTGCCGGATTTTCGTAAAAAGTTTAATTATTTTTATGGGCTCACAATGATTTGAAATGAAAAATGAAGTTTTGAAAAAGTTCTGAATGTCCGAGTAGCGCACCCCGGGTCGGGTCGGGGGGTGCTACAGGTATGTGATAGCCGTTAGAGGGGTGGTCGAGGATGTCGTGCTCCGAGATATCATTGATTCCTGTTGTTTTGGAGTTGTTAGTTGACTGATCACTAGTTTGAATTTTAGACTCAGTCAGTATTTGACTTAGTCAATTTGTGAGTTGGCACTTGGGCCTTGTTGACCGTCGGGCCTGTCTTTTGGGCTTTGTCAACTGTTGGGCCTGTTTGGGCTGTATGTGTATTTTGAGCCTATTTTTTGGGTCTAAACCTTTTAGACTATTTTTAACCACTACACTCAGTAAAGTAATCATTTTCCACATACATCATTGCTTTAGTTAACACAAACTTATCAGACTCAAAAATAAGTTTGAATCCCCTTTACTAAGCAGTGGACCGGATACTAAGTTTTTTTCCTTATTTCAGGAACATACAGCACATCAATTACAGTCACTATTTTATCAGAAGTAAACTTCAATAAAGCAGTCCTTTTTCCTTCTACAGTAGTTGAAGAAGAGTTTCCCATGTAGAGCTTCTCACTGCCTGAAATTTCTTTAAATTCTAAAAATAGACTTTTATCTCCACAAATATGTCTTGTTGCTTCTGTGTCGACTCATCAGCCTTTGACACTTGAAACCATATTGATTTCTAAAACAACAGCAATAAGATCAATGTCCATTTCTGTAACATTGGCCTGATTATTTGGGGTTGAAGTAGCAGGATTTTGATCCTTCCTATGACGACAGTCCATTGCTCTATGTCTAGGCTTTCCACACACCTAACAAGTGCCATTTATTTTCTTAAAAGTTTTGCCCTTTGGTGCATACGGATGGACATTTTTCTTCACTGTTTTTTTGTTGTTCTTTTTTTGAAATTTTGGCTTTGAGGCAGTTTGCTCAATCAGGATGGCTTTATTTTCCATCAGACTTGTATCAGTCTTGTCTACTTTTCTATGATCCTTTTTAACCTAAAGCCTTAGAATCAAATCTTCCTTTGTTATTTTCCTTCTTTTGTGCTTCAAATAAATCTTAAAGTCTCTCTAAGAGGGAGTCAGTTTTTCAATTATGGCACCGACCTGAAAATGTTAATTTATTGAACATCCTTCTAATGTAATTCATGGATAAGCACTTGAAGTTCTTCAACCTGCTTGATCACTGTTTTTGTGTCAACTAGAAAATCATTTTCTGTCACCATCTCTTGAAATCAAGCTCCTTAAATTTCTCAGGCTTCTCATCCAGATTCTTGGAGACTTCACTAACTGATTGTGGATCCATAATACTGTCTTAGATTGTTGGAACAATCAATCAGTATTTGAATAAGTAGGAAATACGATGAAAATAAAAGTAAGTTATTTTGCATTATCTGAACTTTATTTATAAAGACAAAAATGTGTTTTGAAACAATGCAACTCAGTGTTCCGAACAGATGTGTCATTTAGAATTTTATTTAGGGGTAATTGCAATAACTCCCCGTGTATATAGGTATAATTGCACAAAAAGATGAGAATAATTGATAATAACAATAACTCTCCTTTAACCGGTTGACTAACCGTTGACCACAGTTAGTCACTAACGGTTAAAGGGGTAAAATCGTCTTTTAGAAAATTAAAAAAAATCTGAAAAATGAAGAAGAAGAAGAAGAAGAAGAAGAAGAGGAGGAAGAGGAAGAAGAAAGAAAAGGAAGAACAAAAATAAAAAAAATCTGGAAAAAAAAAAGAAAAAGAAGAAGAGGAGGAGGAAGAAGAAAGAAGATGAAGAACAAAAATAAAAAAAAATCTGGAAAAAAAAAAAGAAAAGAAGAAGAATGAAATCTGGAAAAAAAAAAGCAAAGAAGAAGAAGAAAAAAAAATAGGGAAACAGCAAAAATAAAAAAAATTTGGAAAAAAAGAAAAGAAGAAGGAGAAGAAGAAGAAGAAGAAGAAGAAATAAAAGAAAAATCTGAAAAAAAAAATAAAAGAAGAAGAAGAAGAAAGAAAAGAAAAATCTGAAAAAAAAATAAAAGAAGAAGAAGAAGAAAGAAAAGAAAAATCTGAAAAAAAAATAAAAGAAGAAGAAAAAGAAAGAAGAGGCAGAACAAAAAAAAATAAGAGAAAAAGAAGAATTCGAAAAAAAAAAAATTGGAAGAAGAAGATTGAGGAAAAGGGAAAAAAATGATGAAAAAAGAAAAAAAAATTAGAAGAAGAACAGATGTGATGAACAAAAAAATTTGAAAAAAAATTGAATTTTATTTTTTAGGCATTGGACCAGATCTAGTCCATTGGAAGAAGATATTTTTATCTAATCTAATGGATCAGATCTCATCTGGTCCATTTTTAAATTTTTTTTTCTAAAAAGACGATTTTACCCCTTTGACCGTTAATGACTAACTGTGGTCAACGGTCAGTCAACCGGTCAAAGGGGAGTTATTGTTATTATCAATTATTCTCATATTTTTGTGCAATTATAACTATATACACGGGTAGTTATTGTAATTACTCCTTTTATTTAAATTTAAATTCAAAATAATTAAAAATAACAATAATAAATAAAAGATGGCAGCTGGACTTGCGCCCTCGCACAGAATCAGCCCAAAGAGCGCCCAAGCCCAAGAGCCCCAAAGCCTATCTTTGATAATTATATTGTTATGTATAGAGAGAGCTCTAACAAGACCCACAAACCTTATTAGTCATTCAAATATTCAAAACATTTACTTGCTTATATACACTACAAAAAGTGTTTATTCTTTAAATGTGGGATTGAAGTTTTCACTTCAAACTACAATTAAATCAATAATACCTCACATTTGAATTGAAAATTCAATACCACATTAAAAAAAATAAATTAAAATGATTGTCTTTTGAAAAAAATCAGAGGTGTTATATCTCAGGAAAAGTGTTTGTAGAGTTGAACTTACCGTAGTGAGATCATATCAGATCTACCGTAGTGAGATCATTTTTTTTTTATTTTGGTCCGGAACATATCCCGGTATTCATGATAGCTTTAAAGAATTTAGTCTTTCATTCTCATAAATATGACCCCACATTTTATATCATATATGTGACACTATTATTAGTGTCATTAAATGCAAATCATATCATATAGGTCAGCATAAACACATTATCATCATAAAAGATGGGTTAAATTGTGTGTTCCACAATTTAAGTTTTGTCCAACCAGCTTACCTATTGAACCTAGACTATGGGAAGCGGGAGAAAGGTACGCTAACCACTTAAATTATGAATGGATTTGCAAACGCTAACCCTTCTCTTCTATTGATCATCGAAGTCTTTTTTTTTTTTTTTTTTAATGCTTCAGTAACATACATATCATGTATAGTTGATTGAAAAGAATTTATCAAATATATCTACTTATCATTTGCCCATTTTTTCATATTGATTGGCCAACCATAAAATTCGACGTTGAACACTATCATGTCGTCATGTTATATGATTATCACCTAATTCCATATTCAAATATATTGGCCTTTCTTTAATTTTGAGA
Organism: Xanthoceras sorbifolium; assembly: GCA_003430845.1. NCBI lineage: Eukaryota > Viridiplantae > Streptophyta > Magnoliopsida > Sapindales > Sapindaceae > Xanthoceras > Xanthoceras sorbifolium. Next base: position 23,327,483 of record CM010608.1, on the reverse strand, counting down.
TTAGTGTAGTACAAAAGTAGATGAATATATGACCTACGTTTTGTAAGTAGTAGTAAGTTTAACTGTTCAATTGGTAAAAGTTTTTGTTTTTGTACATGAGGAACTGTCTCTTATATTTATTTTGTTTTTCTAGAAGGTAAATATTGTTACTAAACATATATAAATTAAAGACAATAATAAATCAATCAATAGCATGAAAGCAAGAAGTACAACACAAGAGATTTTACGTAGTTTGACAGCTTGTGCGATCCCTATATTTACAGAGCTCATTAGCACTCAATTTCACTATTAATTTAAAGAATATAAGAATTTAAATACTAAAATCTTTGACGGTAAAATTGTCATTCCACATTACAACACTGATTCAAATAGTACTGGACTGAATTTTAAATACAAATACAACAAATATTCTATAAAAAGAAATTGACTTAATCATTTTTTCTGGAGAATCAAACAATCACAATAAATTAAACAATTCAATCAAACCATGCAAACAATATTTGAGATAAAACACAAGAAACAATTGCATATGCAGAACCACACACATCTATTATCTGAAAACTTGGTCTTTTCCATCTGTGTGTATGTATAGTTGCTCTAGAACTTCCACTGGATTTGTTCCACAATCTTCTTATCAAGTTGGAATGCCTTAGCCAGAACATCGCTACCTATGGAAGGATTCGATCCGAAAACAGCGTTGGCAATGGTGATGGCTCCAGGATTTTGGCTGCTAAATGCGGCAAGTGCCATTGCATTACCGTATCCCACGTTGCGTTGGAAGTGAACAAGTCCCACCGGGAACACATACACATCACCCTGTTTAAGGACCTTAGAGATGAGGCGATTCTCGGGGTTTGAGGTAACGAAACCAACTTCAAGAGAGCCTTCAAGAACTGTAAAGATCTCGCTGGCTCGAGGGTGGGTGTGAGGAGGATTGATGCCCCACGGTGCAAAGTCGAGGCGCACCATTGATACGCCGAGAGTGTTGAGTCCCGGTATCTGAGCCACATTGACAGGTTTAATGCTGGACCCAACGGCATTTGACGTGTTACCGGCAATGTGAAGTCCACTGAAGAAGAAATCGTTGGCTTGAACCTTCATGGGATCTTTGCAGACTAAGCCATTCACTCTTGCTAAAAAAAAAAAAAAGAGAAACCAATTATTAGTATATATCAAGAATTCGTTCATGACCATTTAAAATATTTTTTTTTTTAATAAAACCGCTCTTCAAAATATTGGATTTGGTTTGTTAACAAAAATAATGAACAGTACAGAATATAAATACAAACTAAGCTATTAATTATAAATACGAGTACTCTCATCACAGAAGATAATATAGACATGCAACACGAGAAAATGTACAAATGTTATATATATATACACACACATATATACCAGAGCTAGTAGTGTCCGCGACACAAAAATCCTGCAAGGGACTAGGCTCATATGCAAAGGCAAGACAGCTGAATGTAAGAACAACTGCCAGGCTTAACAAAACCAAATGCTGCTTGGCCATTTCTAATAAATTGATCAATGTGTAGTAATCAATCAATTAAAATAAAGAGTATGTAAGTATATATTGATAATGAGAAGCAAAGTAATTTGAGTGGTGATGATAAGTGTCTAATGAACTCCTTATATATAGATGTGGTTGATATCTACAAAGTAAAAAATTTACTGAATTTTGAGTGGATCAAGTCGTGCCGACCTAACACATTAAGGGGTTTTCTTCGCCAGAATTGGTCATCTCCGTGTTTGATCATATTACTATCAATAATTATATCTGCAAACTGCAAAGTTATGGAGGCAATAGCCGGCTAATATTAATTTCAATACTTGGCGAAATTGAGGATCTGTTTCTTGGAAATTGCTGGGATTTTGGGTATGGCACACAGATCAACAGGCAATATTATTATTGTTGTTATTGATTTGTCTTATTTTTCATGTTTACGAATTCAATTTTGCAAGCTGGTGTTTTAGAGCTGTTTCTACTTTCTACGTGTGTTTCTTATTTCTTTTATTTGTCTCATATCAGGACTGAAAAGTTGAAACTATATATATATATATATATATATATATACTTTTTAAAACTCAAATTGGATTTTGAGCTTTGATAGTGATATAAATTATAAAATTGATTTTTCTTAATATATTATGCATCAAAACAATTCAAATCTAGCTCCAAATTTTGGTATAATTAAGTCGGATTCAATCCAAAGATACCTCTTAAACAAATTATAAAAGATGTTATTAATTAATATGTGGCTAGTGAGTACTGAAACAATTTCATTTGCATTTTTATGCAAAAACAATAATGTTGACAGACTTTATTTTTGGTTATATTGACTCTTACTTCACTGAATACTGTCTTCAATCAAACGAAAGAGAGTATTTTCACAAGTAATTCATTGTTAGATACATTAGAGTTTATTTATCTAAAACAATTATAGAATGCATCAGACGTTTTCTGATTGAGAGGTTTGAGTGGATGCGGTTAGTACATATAGCAAGAGTTGAGTTGTATTTTATAATGTCATTGTTCTCCCTTGTTAAATTTGCACACTAAGTGCTTAATTACATTATTTATGTTTTTTATAAGAAATGATATATATTGTGGATAATCTTATAACCCAAAATACTAGCCTTTTTGAGTTATGATACCATTTGATATATATATCCTTCAATTGCTTTATATTTTTCAATGTGGATTCATTTCATTTTCTATTAGTTTCACGTGTGAGTTCTTTAATATTCCTATACATATGTATCAGTCATATGATATTTCTTTAATTGTTAGGTACACCACTCAACAAGTACCCAGTGCACTAAATATTCCTCTTAAGGCCAGGCATTTTGTTCAAACCAAATACTTAAAAAATCAGACTAATTGATTACAATTGTTGCCACATCATTGATTTGACTATCCTCTGACTAACCGATGGATTCGAGAGTCTGCAGAGCCTAAAATCTATTGCATTCTAGACTCAAAGAAATGGAGATATGTAACTACTATATATGTATTCATTGATCTAATTTTCAGAGGCCATAAAACTCTTGTGGAGAAATCAATTATATATTCAAAGGTTGGGGTTGCACTTGTACACCTACTTAATTACCTAACTCTTGAAATGCTCTCCTCTTGCACTTGCTTATATAGCTTTATGACTTTACCTTTTGGTATGTGGGAGCCAAGTCATAGAAAAAAGCCTAAATCTATGTGGTCAACGTGTAACAAATAACCTCTTTCATATTTTTCAATAATTGTTGACAAAGCTTTGGTGATCTTAGATCACCCAAGTGGCGTCTTTTTTCAGCTTCGGATACCATTTATTAGGTACCAAAGATTACCGAACCCTGTCTTTATTTATCAGTAATTAATGCATTATGTTGTAGGAACTAAATCATTGAAAGAAGTGAAAATGGTTGCCAAACAATTTCATACTGACAGGGTCAAATTTCTTAGACTCACGTTTTGAGCAAAGCATGTTCTTCAACGTTTCCTCACTAAACTCCAAGTGATGACTGCCAAAATGGCTCTGTTGTGATCTATAGAGGTAAAATTGATTCATGCCCAAATTTATTGAATAAAAATTCATTTCCGATTGATATTAAAAAAAATTTTAAAAAAATTCAAATTATTATTTTTTTCATTTGTCATTGAAATTGTTTTGTAAGAAGAATATCTATTAAAGGGTACGGTTGATCTTAAATTCATGAGAGAGTCAAATAAGGCGTTACTAAAAGACCTAATACATGCCAGAAAACCAAAAATTAGGCCTACATAGAGTGGTCGTGCCCAGGGCCAGCCCTAAACCTAGGTACAAGGGGCTACCATCCAGGACCCCAAGCTCAAGGGGCCAATATATTATATTTTAATTATACAAGAAAAAAATAAAAAAATACTTACTAAATATTATGCCAACATCTTAGGAGGTCAAAGGGGCCCAATTTGTTAAACCCACATTTAAATACGGTGATACCCTTAATTTTACCCTAACGTGTCAGAGATTCAGAGGTACTTTTATTATTTATTCACATTGCTTTGCAAATTGGGGTGGCATCGTAAGGTACTTTTATTGAATATTGTTTTTTCTTCTTTTTTTTTTGTTTTTTAACTTTTTTTTTTATTTGACTTGAATTTATTTACATTTTTTATTGTATGGTTTTTGGGAATGGTATTGCAAGTGTTGTTCGCATGTAACTTGTGAATTTTATTTTTATTTTGTTTCCTAATAAATTGTTTTATGTATATGAAACAAAAGTTATACTGATTTTTTTTTTCTTTTTTCAAAGAAGCGATTTTTATAATATGTTGTTCTGTCATTTTATTTTAGGAAGCGCATTTGGTGATTAATTTGTTAGATTTTATTTATTTATTTTATTTTTAATAAATAATACTTTTAATGTTATTTACATTTATTGTACTGATATTATTATTATTATTTGAAAGGAAAAAAAAAGAATTTAATAATAATGAGACGAATTATAAATTTATAATTTATATGCAGTTTGTATATATGGATGCAGGTTATATAATCTATATTAATGAGATTATCTATCCAATTTGAGTTAGTTTTTCATGTTTAAAAAAACATTGTGGTTTGTAGTCTTGCGGACTTGATTGGGCGTGATGGTCTAGCCTCCTATTGGGTTCCAACTATAAAATATATATATATATATAGTAAAATTTTGTATTTATTAGAATTTATCGAAGTATAACATGTTAGGGCATCATTTTCAGTTGAGCCTCAGGCCACCAAAAAGCCAGAACCGGCCCTAATCGTGCCATCCACATTACATAGATAGGTAAATAAATATAGTCAAAGATGCATGCGTAGATATACACAAAAACACTTGCTAGTGGTTCTATCTATCCATCTACTTTATTATTTGCTTCCTTTTATGCAGCAAATGATGTGGAGAGCAAATTAAAAAGTTAAAACCCCTTTCATATGTATGTGTGTGTATATATATATCTACGGTGGGCAGACCTTGCAAGCAAAGAAATTAACCTCAGACTCACCAAAACAAGAAGATCAAGCTCTCTTCTTCTCTCAAATATCAAAGAAGGAATCCAACATGCTCTCACTTGTGCGAAGATGATGATGATGATGAGTAGTTAGTTGCAGAAGAAGAGGGTGGTGGATGAGGGTGGACGATATTGGCGCGTCTCAATTTAAAGGCGTGGTTGAATTGGGCATCATGAGCCATGTATTTTCATTGAGCCGCGTCAATATCTCCTTTTTTGCCACTCTTCTCTCCTCATGCTCGATTTTCATGGTATGTGGTTCGAGTTTTTTTTTTTTTTTTTCTATTTTTCTCAATAATTTCTAATACTTTCTTGCTGGTGATTTAGAGATTTTTCTGGGTTATTGCAGAGTTACAAAGTCGATGTTAACTGACTATATGTCCCCATTCAATTACTGCTTTGGCTATATCTACAAATGGGTGTATAGTCTTTTCCTTCTTTCTTCTAGAGTAATTACTTCCTCCATTAGGGCTTTTCTTTTATATACATACTGCTGTTATAAAGTGATATAAGCATGCATGATTTGATTATATTTACTCAAACTGAAGTGATTCCATTTTTTTTTTTTTTTTCCATTTATTTCTTACAAGTCTATATTAAAAAGTTTACTCGTGAAATCAGTGACAACCGTCATGATCAGTAGAGAAAAATTTATGTAAAACATTAAGATCCTTGGTCAAACTGGGCGGTACATCAACACAACACACAATTCTATGTAACTGTTCATCAAAAAGCTTTGTTAATAATCCGGGTCTGTACGTTTTGTGGTTCCTTAATCTGATCTATCATGTCAAAATCAGTTGGACCACCAAGTGTTCCCATTGACTAAGTAATAGAACATGTTTTAGCTCGATTTCGGATCATTAATTTTTGTTTTTCCTTATATATATTTATATAGAAACCAACTAATTAAAATACAAACGAAATAGAAGAAGCTAGATAGAGAAATAGAAAAAAAAAAAAAAAAAAAAAAACGTTTGCAGATGGAAATATTAAGAAAATAAATATATTAGAAGAAAAAGAAACAGACAAAGGTGATGATGAATATAAGGAATCATCAATGTCGAATAGCTCAAAGCAACCTGGTATAGCGGGAACCATAACTGCAAGTTTAGTGGGACCTACTGTCCTTCACTTCCAGTTGATGATGCATTAAATTCGATTCCTTCTCTAGTCCCTACCGTGTACTCTTCATTTCCCACTGTGAATTGTGATGTTTCTCCCACCAATATGTACTTCCACACATAGTAGAATAGAAATTTTGAACATCATGGAACTTGTCTGCACTGATTCTAAATCAGGACGCCCTATAAGAGATAATGACCGTGTGTTAAGAAAACTAGGGTTTTACATGCCTTGGGAATTGTGAAATAACTGTTATTGGATCTTATGCTTAGAACACTACAAAACATTAGTTGAAGGGGGGATGATGAATACATATTTATGTCTTTATCGAAGGAAAATTGGTTGTCTATCAAACCCTAACCACTTCAACTCAACCTAGCTTCATATGAAATATAACTATAATGTTCGGACCCACCAAAAAAAAAAAAGAGAGGAAGAATTAAAAAGTAGTGTTTTCTTTTTGTTTTAATGCTGCTGTTAGATCCTCATCTTCACATCAGGAAATGCATAAACATGCATGCTTTCAAATTATTATGTTCTTTATGATTTTTTTAATGAACAAATAATATTGAACCTATATGAGGTTTGTTGAATAACATTCGGAATCAAAGTTTAAAAAAGCTTATACTAAACTCTTTTAGTGTTGAATTTGACCGTTAAAAAGTAGGATTGACCGTTAAAAAGAAAAAGAAAAAAAGTAAAAGTAGAAGAATAAATGAGAAATTCATGGTGGATCCACTATGTATCACAAAGTAGGGGAAATTTGAGTCTACTTTTTAATGGCAAAACTTAATGTCATGGGAGTTCTGTGTGATTTTCTCCAAATTTTAATTCCAAATGTAATTCAATAAAACTCATATAGGCTTAGTGTTATTTTTTTTTAAGAGGTTACAATTACAAAAATAATAACTGCTGGGACCTGTCGACATCAATTATTAAATGCACGGTTTGGATATCTACTCCCATAATAAGGTGGGAGGAATGTGCACTAACCACTTGAACTATGAGTGAATGTACTAGGCTTAGTGTTATTTGTTTATTTTTTAATTCAAATTTCAATATTTTTCTTTGGTTAGATATATACATAAAGTGTTAAACGATTAGGTCTCTCATAGTTATATAAGAGGTTGGATTATTGTTGAATCTTATTTACTTTTGATTTTCTATACATTGTCATGGAATTATATACATACAAATTAATTTTTAAACCTAGCTATTGTGTTAATAATTTATTTTTGTGGTGCATGGAAGGTGCTCACTTGCTTTGAAAACTTTAAAATTAATTAAAGAGTTATCAATTCTTTTTCAGGTATGTAAATTTTAGTATATATATACTTATTTTATTTTATTTTTTTTAACGGAAGTGAAATAAATTCATTTCACTAATTGCCGCCAGCAGCCTCTGTACAGAAGGGAGATATTATTGCAAGGCTATATATATTCAAGACGTCACAAAAGCATCAGCAATTCATCACTGGAAAACCTGTAACATTAAACGGAAGAAATTTGCAAGGCCTGTTTGGTTTTGATGGATGATGACGAGGAGCAATCTGTTTTGTTATTTATGTAATTATTTGTTTATTATATATTGATTTGATTAAGTTGCCATTTTGTCTTGACGTTTGACAAATCAAAATCAGGAGACCCACTTGGCAGATACGTTTGGATCTTTGATGTATATTTCCTATTTTAGAGGCTTTTTGGTGTTATCTATCATTCCTATTCAATTTTTATTTTTTATTGCATCATTATTTCATAGTCATGATGTTTATTTAACAATTATATTTCTTCTCTCCCAATTTTGCTCTCTGTCTCTCATCTTCTTTTACTCACCTGTACGTTTTCTCCAAACTTTCATTTTCTTAAACAGAGTTAAACAACCAAAATTTAATAACACCATTAAGAGAGCTTTTCCATTGTCGTCCTCATCAGCGATACCTTAACACATACAAAAATGACACGGCCTTTGGAGGACTTCTCATCCGGTAAATTTTCAATACTTATTAATTATTTTGTATAAAGCACTAATTGTTCATTTTTATTTTTTTAATTATTTTTTAACCCTTACACTATTCATTTATGAGTTTAAAATTACTAATGAACTTCTTAATTTTGGTTCCCAAAAAATTTTTTTTCCTGCATTTTGTTTTATTATTTTCATGACTATACCGTGTAATATGAAATCAACTTTAGAGAACTTGTGGAAAGGCTAAAATATTGCTACTTGGAAGGCTATCCAACCCGTTACAAAAACTCTTCTACTTCAGGAAAAAATAAATAAATAAAAATACTCTTCTATTTTTATTAATCTTTATTCAACTTAATATTAATATTAATATTTTTTAACTATTAGTTTCATTCGAGTTCTATATAGCCTCTTTATTTTCAAAAAAAAAAAAAAACTATTAGTTTTCAATGTAAGTCAGCAGACAAATATAAGAGTAGGAGAGCAATTAAAAAAATAGAGTAGGAGAGCGAATATTTACATATATCATGAAATAAAACAATAGTTATTAGTTAATATGTATTACACAGAATTAGGGTTGGCCCCGGTTCATTTTAAATCGGCGGTTCGCAGCTCCAAACCGAAACCTACCAACTCGGTCTAGTCCCGGTTTCAATTATTCAATATTAGGAACCGGAACCGTCGGTTTCAAAATCGACGAGAACCGGAACCAACATAACTCTAATTTTTTTAAAAAAAAACTATATATATATATGTGGCTCAACACTATTGGGCCACCTAAAAAAAATAACTAAAAATTATATATGTATTGTGCCACATACCACTTTGACCCTATTATGTTTCACAATTGTTTCTCCTTCTCTATTTATATGATCTTGCCTTTACAACACATTTTGTCTTCTACCGATGTGGGATTCTTCATATCCTAATACCAGCCTTTTGCTCTTCTTTTGTTACTTGAGATTTTTCTCCTTTGCCTTTTTATCGTTTCTCTTGATCTCTTTTGAAGTTGGTTTGGTATTATTTCGTTTTATTGTATTTTTCATTTTATTAATAATATCGGTCGGTTTAAGGATTGGTAAGAATTATTATTGTTTTATTTGTTGTTATTTGTGGTGCAATTATTTAGGCATTTTCTAGTTTGTGTTTTAGTAATTAATATCATGCATAATTTGTAGGAATCATCCTTACTAGTTCAAAGTTAGTAGAGAAGTGGAGTTGTTACTTTTACATGTTAAAGTTAGTGAAGTTAATGGAGTTAGTGGATAAGTGATGTTGTTAATTCTTTATTTTGTAATGCCTATTTAAAGGTCATCATTCTATCAATGCAAATTAACTCATTTTTTCCTCATCAGTAAATATATTTTGTCTTCATCTATTTGTCATATGTTTTGTATCATTGGTATCAGAGCCAAAAGAAAACAAAAGTCTTCAACACAGAGCAGTAGCTCACTCTTTTTCTTTTCCAAAAGTCTTCGACATAGAGCAGTAGCTCACTCTTTTTTTTCTTTTGTAACACAGTGATCGATGACATCTGATAGAACTGAAAATTTTGTGCAGCCAGCTATTCCTCGTTTCGATGGTCACTATAACCATTGGAGCATGCTAATGGAGAATTTTTGAGGTCTAAAGAATACTAGCAAGTGGTTGATTCTGGAGTAGCAGAACCAACAGAGGGCATTATGTTGACGGATGCACAAAATACAAAATTAGAAGGACATAAGCTAAAGGATTTGAAGGTAAAGAACTATCTTTTTCAGGCAATTGATCATTCTATCTTGGAAACGATTCTGAGCAAAGAAACTTCCAAGCAAATTTGGGATTCAATGAAAAAGAAATATGAAGGCTCATCGAGAGTGAAGCGTGCACTACTTCAAGCCCTGAGAAAGGATTTTGAGACTCTACAGATGAAATATGGTGAGTCTGTCACTGATTATTGTGCAAAGACTATGGGGATAGCAAATAAAATGAGATTCCATGGTGAACAAATGAATGATATTACCATTGTTGAGAAGATTCTGCGTTATTTGGCCTCAAAGTATGATTATGTTGTCTGTTTCATCGAAGAATCCAAAGATATAGATGATCTTTCACTTGATGAACTCCAGAGCTCTTTATTGGTTCATGAGCAGAAGATGAACCGAAGCATAACTACATATGAACAAGCCTTAAAGGCTTTTACCTTTGCTAAATCCACAAATTTCAAAGGAAGAGGAAGAGGTAGAGGTAGAGGTAGAGGAAGGGGAGCTCGAGGCCATAGAGATGGAAGCAGACAGTATCAAAGCTTCAAGAGTGATGATGATCAATCAAATTTTTCAGGCAAAGGCAGAGGATGTGATCAACAATTTGACAAATCCAAGGTAGAATGCTACAGATGCCATAAGCTTGGTCATTATCGTTCTGATTGTTATGTCAGAATGCCCAAAGACAAAGAAAGATGGGAGAAATCGAATTTTGTAGAGAAGAAGGAAGTAGAAACTTTGTTAATGGCTTATCATGTCAATGAGGAGCCACCTGAATAAGATGTTTGGTATATTAACATAGGCTTCACCAACCATATGTGTGGTAGTAAGTCTTCTTTTTCTTATTTAACTGAAAGCTTTCGTATTTGTAGTAGCCAACATCTGTTAAGCCCAAATAAAAGCGAGGATCCGGCCTAGAAGCCCAAAAGTATATCACGAGACTGGGCTCGGAGCCAAATATAGTCAAGACAACACAGACGATGTCGCACGACGACCCAAGTATAACCGCTACACGACAGTCGTACGACATATACCCTAAACTCTTCACAACGACCTAAGTAGTAACAATGGAATATCTCCACATCGTCGCACGACATAGTATCATCTCTTGTTGTAATTCAGCCGACGTGTCGCACGACATATAATCGTAATTATCTCATGACAGTTGTCAAACCATATGTCGTACGACATAGAATCTCTTTGGCTATGTGGGAGATCAAATCATGATTTACTTTAAAGACGGTCCTACAAAACCATAATTACAATTTAAAACAGCTAGATCAAAAGGTAACATCCACAAACCTCCTTAATGGAAGACAACAAAGAAAGGTAATGATGAAGTCCCTCAACAGGCAGAAGAATCATCCCCCTATAAATAAAGGATAATTCAATGGGAGAGGGGGATGCGGGAGCTATCAATATTCAGACAACATTCTCCGGTTATTGTTCATCATCTCCGACCACCTTTCGTTCAAACTCTGTTTATTCGATCTTACATCTCTTTCCATCAAGGAGACCTCAATCACCAATATAGCAGGAAGTATTACTCACTCATCTCCATTTACGAGTATTATATACTTATTAGCATTCGCTAACTTGACCGTCAGAGTGACTTTGGCCGGCACCACCCCGGTGTCCCAGACATTCTGCAGATCACGTGCGTTCTATCTTTGCAGGTTGTAGTGCCCCGTGTCCCCGAGCGATTTTTGAAGACTACAATTTGGAGCCCACTGTGGGGCACGACAATCTCTAAACGAGAGAAGGTTGAGCACAATGAATCCGATAATGTCATCCGACGATTTTCATCATGACGCAATGGAGGTTAGGGTACAACTCCGCATATCCTAGATGCAAGAGAACACCCAAAGGCTCCAAGTGCTCGAAAAAGAAAGCCAGCGAGTGTTGGCAGAGAACCAAGAGTTGCAAAATATGATCAATTCCCTCACTGTCGTCCGACAGTTTGGAGACGCTTCAACATCCCAGCCCGTGCCATTCGATCAAGCCACCCACATTACTTACTATGTACCAGTCCGTCCAGACGAATAAGGTACCACGGCTAGAGACCTCGATCCAATCCTTGCAGGTTCGGAGCCCAACATTCGAGCCACGAACGGACCATAAATTGTAGCACGACATACGGCCGACGACCGCAAACTGTCACACGACACACGGAACAGCTAGGCATCGATCGGAGGACATGGCAAGAGCTACACAAGAGGTGCCACCTATCTCCACCTCCAATGGCAACGTCGGTTAAACCCAACCAACCATCCCGCAACAGGGAACGCCATCTGGTCCTTCGCATTCAGCGTCGTCGAATCCGAACTTGGTAAATATTGGACCAACATTGGCTAACCGCAACTTGGCACGAAGATTCGCAGAGATGGAAGCACTCATCCAACGCATTCAGGGAATGCCCGCTCCTATAAAGAACAGCGCAGCCAATAGCTTTGCCGACTCTCCCTTCGTCGACACAATAGCATTGGTGGAGATGCCAAGAAAGTTCAATTAGGAAGCAGTACGACGGAACGACAGATCCCGATGACCACATTGTGCAGTATAGATAATGAATGTTCACTGCTGCCATCCCACGAGATCTAAGGGAAGCATGCATGTGCAAAGGATTCGGCTCGAGCCTCGTAGGGCCAGCTCTACAATGGTACACCAACCTCCCCAATGTTTCCATCAACTCTTTCGCCCAACTCACGAACACCTTCGTGGAGCAGTTCACTAGCAGCCGGAAGTTAGAAAAACAATCTGACGACCTCTACACAATCAACTAAAGGAGAGGTAAACGCCTACGTGACTTTGTAGGCCACTTCAATAATGAAAAGGTTTCCATCCCTCATTGCAACCAGACGACAGCCATATCAGCCTTCCGTAAATGTTTACTCTATGATTCCGACCTATACAAGGAGCATACCAAGTACCCTTGCAAAACGATGGAAGACGTCCTAGTCAAGGCATGGGCACAGATAAAGTGGGAAGAAGACGAAGTGAACTATAAACCTAATAGAGCAAACAGCAGGGAAGACAGGAGTAGGAGGGTCGAACAACAAATTAACGATAGACGTATCGAGCCATACCCAACGATACCCCGAAGGGACGACGGAATAAGATACGAGCGCCGGTGCGACGACAGGCCGCCAAGACCGTTCGTCTGACTAAAGAACATAATGCCAGAATATAATTTGAGCATCAGACTAGCAGAGGTAATCGCCATCCTCAAAGGAATGGGTAGATCAGTTCGGTGGCCAGACAAGATGATGAGCCCGCCGGATTAGAGAGACAACTCCAAGTGGTGCGAATTTCATGGCGACCACGGCCATCGAACAGAGCATTACGTCGCACTACGACTAGAAGTGGCAGAACTACTCAAGAAAGGCTACCTCAAGGAATTCTTGACTGACAAAGGTAAGCAGACTTTTTTGAACAAAGATAAGTCGCGCAACATTGCTTCAATTCCACCACCAGAACCTCTCAAACACGAGAGAACTGTGAACGTCATCTCTGGCGGATCCGAAGTAAATGAAGTCACTTACTCAGAAACGAAACGCCACTCACGGCAAGCCGGTCGTACGGAAGTCCGACAAACCCATACGGCGGACCCAACTTACAATTATCCAATCAGTTTTAGTAGCGATGAGCACACAGACCTACTCAACCCCCATCACGACGCGCTAGTCATCTCGTTAACAGTGGCCAATTATTTGATTAAACGGATCTTAGTGGACAATGGGAGCTCAACAAATGTACTCTTCCTTGGCGCACTAAGAGAGATGCATATTGACGAGTGTAACATCGTACGTCGCTCGACCATCTTGGTAGGATTCAGTGGAGAACATAAGAACACCATAGGGGAAATCGTCCTTCCCGTCTACGCGGAAGGAATCAACTTTAACACACGCTTCCTCATCCTAGACTGCCCGTCGTCCTACAACATAATCATGGGTCAACCATGGATTCATGAGATGAGGGTTTTCCCCTCGACATATCATCAGGTCATCCATTTTCCTACCAGATGGGGAGTTCACGAGATTCGAGGGCAGCAGAAGACCTCGCATGACTGCTACCAGAACACTCTAAAAACCAGGCCGTCTGACTTATAGCAATTACAAAACGCAAGCACCGCCACCAACAAAGACAGACCAGAAATGGAGAAGCTCGACGAAATGTCCATACATCCGAGTTTCCCAGACCACAAAGTTAGTATAGGATCTCGCCTTCCGCAAAATATTAGGACAAAGTTAGTCAGCTTCTTGACAGCCCAACACGACAGCTTCGCATGGTCGCACGCTGACATGACTTGCATTAACCTGGAAGTCCTAGTGCATAGGCTGCAGGTCGACCCGAATTACCCACCCGTAAAGCAAAAACGAAGGAAGTTCACACCCGAGCGCAACAAAGTTATCAATGAGGAGATCCAAAAGCTAATCGACATTGGCTCGGTGAGAGAAGTAAATTATCCAGACTGGCTCGCGAACATAGTAGTAGTGAAGAAAAAGAATGGGAAGTGGCGAGTCTGCATCTACTTCACAGACCTCAATAAGGCATGTTCGAAGGATTCCTTCCCTCTACTACACATCGACATGATGGTGGATGCTACAACAGGCCACTTAAGCTTCATGGATGCTTTCTCTGGATACAACCAAATCCTCATGCACCCGGACGACCAGGAAAAAACTTCTTTCATCACGGAGCGCGGTATTTTTTGCTACAAAGTGATGCCCTTTGGTCTCAAAAACGCCGGGGCAACCTACCAAAGGTTAGTCAACAAGATGTTCGCCAATATGCTCGGACAGACCATGGAGGTCTACATCGACGACATGCTGGTAAAATCATTAATAGCGGATCAGCATCTCGACCACCTCCGACAGTCGTTCGATATCATTGACAAGTACGGGATGAAGCTTAATCCAACCAAGTGTTCCTTTGGAGCCTCATCAGGAAAGTTCCTTGGATATTTAGTAACCAAGAGGGGCGTCGAAGCAAACCCAGATCCAATCCAATCCATCATGGATTTGAGATCACCCAAAAGCATCAAAGACGTACAAAAACTGACAGGACGACTCGCGGCCATCAACCGGTTCATCTCAAAGTCATCCAAAAAATGCAAGCCTTTCTTCGACGCTCTAAGGAAGAGTAAATCATTTGATTGGAACCAAACGAGCGAAGATACATTCCAAAACATAAAGCAGTACCTAGCAGACCCTCCCCTCCTATCCAAATCTAAGGAAGGAAAGACACTTCTACTCTACCTCGCTGTGTCCGAGACAGCCGTTAGCGTAGTACTAGTGAGGGAAGAAGATAGTAAACAACTCCCCGTATACTACATCAGCAAAACTTTACTCAACGCAGAAACAAGGTATACTCAACTTGAGAAACTGGCCCTTGCATTGGTTACGGCCGCAAGAAAATTGAGGCCGTACTTCCAATGCCACACCATCAGCGTGCTCACTACCTTCTCCTTAAAGAACGTCCTACACAAGCTTGAGCTTTCCGGCCGACTAGTAAAAAATGGGCAGTGGAACTAAGCGAACACGACATCAACTATCAACCGCACACAGCGATCAAGTTACAAGCATTGGCAGACTTCATAGCGAACTTCACACCAGGGATTCTACAACAAGCGAAAGAATAGCTTTGTACCATGTCGTGTGACACATTGAAAAAGGATTGGACCTTGGCAGTCGACAGATCAAGTAACGCTAGGGGCAGCAGACTAGGGGTAGTACTTACCTCACCCGAGGGACACGTCATCGAGTGATCCATCTGATGCGGATTCAAAACCACTAACAACGAAGTAGAATATGAGGCTCTCATAGCCGGGCTCACCTTAGCAAGGGACTTACGCGTCGAACGGATAAAGGTACGTAGTGACTCCCAATTAATTGTAAGACAATTGCAAGGATCCTACCAAGCTCGAGACTTGAAAATGTCGGCTTACTTAACCTTGGTGAAAGAACTACAAGTCTCGTTCGAGTCATTCGACATCGAACAAATACCAAGATCAGAAAACACACATGCCGACGCGCTCGCCAACCTTGGTTTCGCACTAGATACCACAGTTGAGCGGACCATCCCTATGATTTTTACCCAATGGCCAGCTGTGTGGAAACCAACTAAGCTCGAAGTCGAACCAATTTCGGATGAACCAACTTGGATCACTCCAATCTACGATTACCTGATGAATGACACCCTTCCATCTGATAAGGTAGAAGCAAGAAGAGTCAAGATAAAAGCTATCAGATTCTCCATAATACAAGGTCAACTTTACAAGCGGTCCTACTCCGGGCCCTACCTTAAATGTGTCGACCCAATTGAGGCTCAGCAGGTACTCAAGGACTTGCACGAAGGGCAATGCGGAAACCACTCAGTGGGGAGAAGCCTAGCCAATAGAGCAATCACAGCAGGATACTATTAGCCAACAATGCGATCTGAGTCGCATGACCTAGTCAAATGATGTGACCCATGCCAACACTTCACCTACATTTCGCATTAGCATCCGGAGCGACTTCACCCCATCTCAGCACCATGGCCCTTCATGAAGTAGGGAATGGACATAGTAGAAAAAATGCCAGTTGCTACCGGAGGAAAGGTCTACATGCTAGCCGTGACAGATTACTTCACAAAATGGGTCGAGGCCGAGTCATATGTGAGAATCAAAGACTCCGAAGTAAAAAGCTTCATTTGGAAGAATGTCATATGCCGCTACGGAGTCCTAAAAGAGATAGTCACTGACAATGGCTCACAATTCATATCATACGACTTCCAAGACTTTTACGACAAGTGGAAGATCAAACTAAGCTACTCAAGCCCAAGATACCCTCAAGCCAACTGCCAAGCAGAATCCACCAACAAAACAATCATGTCTAACCTCAAGAAGCGACTCGACCAATACAAAGGGAAATGGGCCGACGAACTACAAGGCATGTTGTGGTCCTATCGTACGACGGTCAGAACGTCAACAGGGGAAACACCATTCTCCCTAACCTACGGCTCAAAGGCTGTAATAGCAACTGAGGTTGATTACCCTTCTTACAGAATACAGCACGCAACCGAAGAGACAAACAACGAAGAGTTACTAAACGAACTCGACACAATCGACGAGCGTCGTGACAAGGCCGCAATCAGATTGACAATATATCAGCAAAGAGTCGCCCGACATTATAACAGGATTATTCGTCTCAAAACGTTCAATGTTGGAGACTGGGTCCTTCGTTGCGTCTTCCAAAACACAAAGGAAAAAGGAGTAGGTAAACTTGGTCCTACGTAAGAAGGGCTATACCAAATCACCAAAGTAGTTGGACATGGAGCCTACAAACTACGATGTACGTATGGCATGGACATTGGCAACAGTTGGAACGCATGACATTTAAAACAGTATCATTTCTAATATCTGACCTTTATATTTTTTCATCCTACGACATGGAACTTACTTAGGCATCGGAAGGCCGTTGGTTTTACCAACGGCTAACCCTAACTCTTTTGTACAGATCAGCATCGCTGGACAATCCCGCACGGAGAGTATCTTTTTTCATGCCATACAACCTGCTTTCGAGATATTACGTCGCATGACGAAATTAATAAAAGTTGAAGCATGAAACTATAAAGTTCTACACTCCAACTGGGGCAAATCAATATCATAAGAGCTAGAATCGATCAACTCCACTTTAACACAAACAGTGGTCGCACGACCTACATTCAAGGTCATGGATCACGATCCGCATTCAAGGTCATTCAAACAGTGATCGCACGACCTGCATTCAAGGTCATAGACAACAACCTGCTTTCAAGGTCACTATAAAAGTAGTCGCACGACCTGCATTCAAGGTCATGGATCACGACCTGCATTCAAGGTCATAAACCACGACCTACACTCAAGGTCACTATAATACAAACAGTGGTCGCACGACCTTCATTCAAGGTTAAAATCGATCAACTCTACTATAAATAAGCAGTGGTCGCACGACCTGCATTCAAGGTCATGGATCACGACCTGCACTCAGGGTCACATTCAAGGTGATATTCAATATCAAGCACACATATATTTCAAACATTCGTCGTATGACTCTATGGAAAGTTAAAATGCATCATATATTAAAAATGAAATATCATTCGACAAAATAAAACTAAATGCCTCCGTAGGCATAAAAAACTTAAAATTCACAAGTTAAATTACAACCCCTTACAGGGTAACGTCATCAAGATCTCCAGCAAGCTGGGTAGCCAAAGCCACGATTGTCGAACCTTCTGGAGGAGGAAGGATAGGCTCCTCACTTTCAGCCTTATCCTCTGAGGTTTTCTCGACTTGGCGGATTTTTTCCATAGCTCCACCATCATCACCTTCGTCTTCATCATCATCTAAGCGTGTCAGCTCCTCATGATCAGCTATCCACCTATCAACCTTCCATTCGGTCGCACAACCATCTTTGTACTCCCTCATCAAGTCTGCGCGAGTCTTGATAATAGGATTGAGTACATTGTCCTCTGCCTTGTCGTACAACGAGTCGTACTCTGACTCCTTAGCCTTCAGCCTAGTGTCAAGAAGGTCGACATTCAACTTCACCTTGTTCAGTTCAATAATTGCCTCGGCCGCACAACTTGATTCCTCATAGGCTGTCTTTTTAGCCTCCAAGCTCGCTACCTTCAACCTCTCGTTATCCGCCTTAAGGCTTTAGTTGCTCGACTTAAGTTCCCTTACCTTCTTCAGAACCAACACGAGTTCCCTCTTCATATGAATTTGGGATTTGAGAGCCTACAAAAGAATAAAAAATAAAAAATCAACACTTAGAAAATTGTCAAATCTCACACTAATGAAATCAGTGTGGCACGACTTACTTGAAATTGGTAGCTGAGGCCCCAGTCAGACGCTTGAGAAAGACCTATCTCCTTCAGACGACTTTCGTCTTCAGGTAGGAGCAGTCGTTCGACTTGAGGCAAGATCGACCCAAAGTCAGAGTAGGCAAAAACATCCAAAGGAAACGTGAGGTCGACCGATGCTTCACTACCGGTGGCTAAATCCTCCCTTCTTCTCTTCTTCCCCACAAAGCTCTTGTCCAAAACTTCCTTGCCTCGACCAGATGGGGGAGGAGGTGGAGGAGTCGACATCAACTCAACATGGTCGCTCAACTGAGCTTTCTTTTTTCCTTTCTTCTTCTCCCTAAGCCTCTTCAGGGCATCATCAGAACCAGGAGCAGCAATTTCTCCAGCCATCAGGTCAACTGCAAATCGTCGCTCGACGTACAATATAGGTGTCAGAAACTTTGTGCCGTACAGTCGCTCGACACAATGCCTAACTCTAACACACTCCACTAAATTTTTTAAAACTGGGTAAGGTGTACCTGGCTCGTTAATTATCGAATACTTCCACAAATGGTTGGGCTTCAGGTTTTCTTCAGTCAAAATCCTCTTCCAACTTCTCTCTTTTACGTCAAATGACAATATCTTTGCTGTACGCGTCACACACGTCAGACCAACTACAGCTTGAGGAGCTCCTAGATTCACTGCAATACGAGGAAGCAAATACAAAACAGTTAGCAAAAACATTACAATGAAATACAAAGTCGAACGACACGACACGATGAATTTAGTAACCCACCAACCTTGGACCATGTCGTACGAACGGTCGTATCACATAAGGGCCATTCGACAAGAAGACCCCGTGCGAAAAAATACCTATCTTTCCACGACCTATCATTTGTGGTCAGCTCCATAATGAGGTGTTGTCTATTTGCCCTGATGTTCAAGTTATAACGGTCTTTCTCTGTGTCGTGCTCCCTCATTGAGTATGTGTAAAAGAGGTCTGACAACTCAAAAACAATAGACTCCCTTGTACACAACAGTTCCAACCCCAACAGGATCCTCCAACTGTTGGGCATGAGTTACCCTAGGGCAAACTCGAAGTGGTCCAAGACCTTCCTCAGTAGTCCGACCACCGATAATCTAAACCCGTCTCGTTGAAACGGAAGTTCATAGAGGCAAGTTCAACCTGGGATATCCCAATCTGGCCTCTTTCCCTTAAAAGGTACCCTCAGTGCGACACCATCAGGTATGCCATAGCTATTGGTAGCTCGATAAGAGGGACTCCTAGAGGTGTATTGTCCATAGCGCGCAACGTACCTTCATGACTCGAGATAGTCACGGGGTCGTACGACAAAGATGCTAACGTAACTTCCCCACTATTTGTCCTCGACTCTCCCCACGAGTCGGACGACAGATCTACGGTGTCATCGTACCCTCACCCAGAGGTACTTGGAAAACTCTCGTCTCCTCTACTCGACATCAGACCTACAAGTCGAACGACAGTAGAGAGGGTTAGTTGTCAAATCTAGCTAAAATACCTATATGTCCTACATCAGTTCCTAAGATTATTGGCACAAACCTAAAAAGTCGTGCGATATATACTCCCCAGTTACTGTCGTACGACACCTACACTACAAACAATTTCTACCAAAATCCTAAGTTGCGTTTTCGATCAAATACCAACATTTTCATAATTTCCTAAAAATCTACTTGAAGAACAATAAAGTACCCAGAAACCCAATATTAAAAACCCAGAAATTAAAGACAAAAATAAAGGGAAAATAGAAAAAAACTTACCAGAATACTAAAAGAAGTACCCAAAACTCGCCGAAGTGGTCACAAAAGTCAGAAAAAGCGGTCAAAAACACCGGAAAAGAGATCGCCGTCTACTGGTTCTAGAACAAGAAAGAAAGAGAGAGAAAGGAAAAAGGCGGCAATAAAAAGAAAGCCTTGTGCTGACGTGTCAGCCCCTCATTGGGCACACACCCCCATAACCACCATCATTAATTAAAAGCGTGCATTCCCCACAAAAGTCACAAATGCTTTGGCTCAACCATCGAGGAGCAATTAGAAGGCCAAACGTTCACCCCATTGTCGTACGACCATATCAAATTACAGATAGTAATCCGCTCTTAAAACCAGGAACATACCTCAAAATTAACGTGGCTAGCCTTCACAACATCATGTCGTACGACATAAAGAAAAGAATCACCATTTATATTCTATTTACGGATCGAGACACACGTGTCGTGCGACATAACATCATATCTCCGCACAACAAAACAACGTTGAATGGCAAATACAAAGCCCTTGATTTTTATTTTAAATCCAAGGAGTTTGGGGCAAACTGTAGTAGCCAAAATATGTCAAGCCCAAATACAAACGAGGATCCGGCCTAGAAGTCTAAAAGTGTATCACAAGACCGGACCCGGAGCCAGATATAGTCAAGACAACATAGACGATGTCGCACGATGACCCAAGTATGACCGCTACACGACAGTCGTACGACACATACCCTAAACTCTCCACAACGACCTAAGTAGTAATAATGGAATATCTCCACATCGTCGCACGACATAGTATCATCTCTTGTCATAATTCAGCTGATGTGTCGCACGACATGCAATTGTAATTATCTCATGACAGTTGTCAAACCACATGTCGTACAACATAGAATCTCCTTGGCTATATGGGAAACCAAATCATGATTTACTTTAAAGACGGTTCTACAAAACCATAATTATAATTTAAAACGGCTAGATCAAAAGGTAGCATCCACAAACCTCCTTAATGGAAGACAACAAAGAAAGGTAATGATGAAGTCCCTCAACGGGAAGAAGAATCATCCCCATATAAATAAAGGATAATTCGAGGGGAGAGGGGGATCCGGGAGCTATCAATATTCAGACAACATTCTCCAACCATTGTTCATCATCTCCGACCACCTTCCGTTCAGACTCCGTTTATTCGATCTTACATCTCATTCCATCAAGGAGACCTCAATCACCAATATAGTAGGAAGTATTACTCACTCATATCCATTTATGAGCATTATATACTTATTAGCATTCGCTAACTTGACTGTCAGAGTGACTTTGGCCGGCACCACCCCGGTGTCCCAGACGTCATGCGGGTCACGTGCGTTCTATCTTTGCAGGTTGTAGTGCCCCGTGTCCCTGAGCGATTTTTGAGGACTACAGTACTACTATGAGTTTTGGTGATTGTTCTACTGTAAGTGTCATGGGTAAAGGTGATTTTCAAATAAAAACCAGAAATGGTTATGTAGAAACAATTATCAATGTTTTCTATATTCCTGATTTGAAAAGTAACTTGTTAAGAGCTGGTCAATTGCAAGAGAAGGGGTATATTATAACTATTCAGAAAGGTGCTTGTGAGATATATGATCCTTCAAGAGGAGCAATTGTTGTTGTTTCGATGAGTTCAAACAGGTTGTTTCCGTTACAAATTGAAAATGTCCGAACTTGCTTAATGGCTAGAGTAAATGATCCATCATAGCTTTGGCATTTTCGCTATGGTCATTTGAATTTTGGTGGATTGAGAACTCTACAACAAAAGAATATAGTGACAGGTCTTCCTCAAATTACAGCTCCCTCTCAAGTTTGTGAAGAATGTGTTGTTAGAAAAAAAAATATCGTAATCAATTCCCGCAAGGAAAATCGTGGAGAGCAAAAAAGGTATTGGAGCTGGTTCATTCCGACATTTGTGGGCCAATAAACCCATTTTCTAATGGAGGTAAAAGATACTTAATCACTTTTATTGATGATTATAGTCGGAAAACTTAGGTTTATTTTCTACAGGAGAAATCAGAAGCTTTTAGCGCATTTAAAAGCTTCAAGGAACATGTTGAAAATGAAGTAAAGAGTTCTATCAAGACTCTTCGTACAGATCGTGGTGGAGAGTTTCGTTCAAAAGAATTTGAAGTTTTTTGTGATAAGCAAGGTATTCGAAGACAACTCACAACTGCCTATACACCTCAGCAGAATGGTATATCAAAGAGGAAAAATAGAACCATCCTCAACATGGTGAGAAGCTTGTTGGTGAAAGGAAATGTTCTAAAGAATTTTTGGCTTGAAGCTGTAAATTGGAACATTCATATGCTGAACAGGAGTCCTATCTTTTCTGATAAGAACATGACACTTGAGGAAGCATGGAGTAGAAGAAAACCAGCTGTAAATTACTTCAAAAATTTTTGTTGCATTGCTTATGCACATGTTCCAGATGAGAAAAGGAAGAATCTTGATGATAAGGGTGAAACATGTGTTTTTCTTGGTGTAAGTGAAGTTTCCAAAGCATATAAACTGTTCAATACACTCACAAAGAAGATTGTGACCAGCAGAGACACGATTTTTGATGAGGAGAATACATGGAATTGGACTGAAAATGATTCTAGGCAATAGGACATTCCAATCAGTTTGGATGAAGTTGAAGACTTGTTTGTACCATAGATTCAATCTTCTGATGCAGACCATAATATTGATCAGCAACTGCAAACATCAGATAAAATTCTGACAACAGATCATTTAATTATTGATCAGCCACGCTCAAGAAAGAGGCAATCCTGGATGATAGATTATGTAAGTGGAGATAACTTGTCTGATGATGATTCAATTGCTCACTTTACTTTATTTGCAGATTGTGATCCTGTTACTTTTTAAGAAGCTGTCAAATATACAAAGTGGCAAAAAGCCATGAATGAAGAGATTAGATCAATAGAGAAAAACAATACTTGGGAGTTGTCAGATCTTCCAAAAGGGCAAAAATCCATTCGTGTCAAATGGGTTTATAAAATAAAGCTAAACAAGGATGGTGGAATTGACAAGTATAAAGCGCAACTTATTGCAAAAGGGTACAAGCAAGAATTTGGCATTAACTACAAAGAAGTGTTCGCTCCAGTAGCAAGGTTAGATACTATTCGATTGGTGCTCTCCATGGTTGCTGAGAATTCATGGCCTATCTATCAATTAGATGTGAAGTCGGCATTTTTACATGGTGAGCTGCATGAAAAGGTGTATGTTGAACAACCTCTTGGTTATGTAAAGCAAGGCAGTGAGAACAAGGTATATAAATTAAAAAGGCATTATACGAACTAAAGCAAGCATCGAAAGCTTGGTATAGTCGTATAAATGATTATTTTTCTAGAGTAAATGTCCTCATGAGCGCACACTTTTTACAAAGCTTGGAGATGATGGAAAAATGTTTGTTGTATGTCTATATGTGAATGAGCTGATATATACTGGTAATAATAGAGCCATGTTTGATGCCTTTAAGAAAAGTATGATGACTGAATTTGATATGTCAGAGTTGGGTTTGATGCATTATTTTCTTAGAATTGAAGTTGTGCAGTCATTCGCTGGTGTTTTTATGTCACAAAAAAAATATGTTCTTGAGATTTTGGATAGGTTCAAAATGAAGGATTGCAATTCAGTTTGTACTCCAACTGAAACTGGTTTGAAGTTGGTGAGAGATGATGGAGGGAAGAAGATAAATACTCCACTTTACAAGTAGATTGTTGGAAGTCTGATGTATCTAACTTTAACAAGGACTAATATCATGTATGTTGTTAGCTTAATTAGTCGATATATGGTGAATCCAACTGATAATCATCTTTTAGCTGCAAAAAGGATCTTTCGTTACTTGAAAGGTACATTTGATTTTGGAATTTTATATAAAAGTGGAGCAAAAGAAAATTTGCTTGATTTCTCTGATAGTGATTATGCTGGAGATCTTGATGATAGAAAGAGTGCTTCTGGGTTTGTTTTTATGATGGGTTCTAGAGCTGTGTCATGGTCATCAAAGAAGCAACAAATTGTGACTTTGTCAACTACAGAAGCTGAATTTGTTGCAGCAGCAGCATGTTCATGTCAAGCTGTTTGGTTGAGGAGGCTGCTTGAATCACTCCAAAATCAGCAGAAAAATCCAACAACAATTTATTGTGATAATGTTTCAACAATCAAGATTTCAAAAAATCCAGTTCTACATGGAAGGAGCAAGCACATTGATGTTAGCTACCATTTTTTGTGTGATCTTTGCAATAATGGTATAATTGATTTGGTGTTCTGTAAAAGTGAAAATCAAGCTGCTGATATTCTGACTAAACCACTCAAACAAGCTGCATTTGTGAAGCTTCGAAGTATGCTTTGAGTCTGCTCTTCTAAGGATGTTGTTTAAGGAAGTGTAGCACCCCCCGACCCGATCCGGCCGGACCGATCCGGGAAGCGCTACTCGGACTTTCACAACTTTTCCAAAACTTCATTTTACGTTTTAAAATCAGCGTGAGCCCATAAAACATTTTAAACTTTTTACGAAAATCCGGCAGAGTGCCGTTTGTTTTTCGGACTTTCCAAAAACCTGCTTTTACACAATCAATTCAAAAACAATTTTCATTTCACAAACACTTCTATCACTTTCAATCAGTTGCGCACTCTGCCGTTTAGTGCGACTTTCACAAATAGTTTATAAAATAATAACAAATCAAACTTTACTATTTACATTTAAATAATAAAAGACAGTAATCATAAAATAATTAATTACAAAACGTTTTACAAAACTTATTTACAAATTCCCTGTATATGCATGCTTTCAGAATATATATACATAACAAAATATAGCTACCCAACTGTACAATCCTGTGACTCGGTCTGCAATTCTTCCTTCAGTCCTTAGCTTCCTCCGGATTCCTGGTACCTACGCGTTAGAAACAAACTAACGCGCTAAGCATAAAGCTTAGTGGGTGTACTAAAAACTCAATTAAATAAACTACAATATAATTAGTCTTTAAAGAGAAATAAACCACAAGATAAACATTTTCATCACTAATCGATTTCAAAACAATTGAATTTCCAAAATTAAATCATTAAACAATTTCAATTTCTCGAAGTACAATAATAAAATCAACATAAGAATTCGATCAATAAAATCATTCGATTCACTTTCAATTCTATCAATTTTGGCCCACTAGAATACTAAACATATACGGACTGGAATATGGGTCAAGCTCCCAACCCCCAGAACGAATTCTGAGGAGGTACGTGTCTCCCAACTCTAGGACCGTGGGTACGGAACCTAGAGAGGTACATAGCTCCCTATCCCAGGAACGAATCCTTGGGAAGGTACATTAACTCCCAACCCCCGGGACGAATCCCGAGGAGGTACGTATCTCCCAGCCTCTGGACGAATCCAAGAGGAGGTACATCAATATCATCAATATCAATCAATCAATATCGGCGCAGTACTGCTCAATAAAAACCCAGCTGGTATACCAACCTCCTATATCCACTTCTATGTCTACGTATCCTAGGGCCGTTTCGATAAACCAAATTCACAATCAATTTCGCAATAATTACTCAATAATCGATAATCATTCAATAGTCATATAAATCACATAATAAACTTCAAGAAATATGAACAATATTCACATACAAGTCTAAATCAACTGTTTAAAACGAAATCGGAAATATTCGAAACACAAACAAATGCGATCTCGTATAAAATCTTTCCATAATCAACCATAAGTATATCAATCATCAATTTTTACACATCGAAAATCGAAATCGAAAACATTTAACAAAATCAAAATCGAAAACAAATAACGAAATCGAAATCGGAAACAATTAACGAAATCGAAATCTAAACGAAAACGAGAAACGTAACGAAAATAAAAACGTAAACGATAACGAAATGCTTTTCGTAACGATTTCGAAAAACAACGTACACCTACCTCGAATCCGTATTTTTCGTTCGACAAACCGCGGTTCCACGATTTCGTTTTCCTTTCCCTTTCCTTTCTCCTTCTTCCTCTTCTTCCTCTTTTTCTTTTCTTTTCTTTCTTCTTCTTCTTTCTTCTCTCTTTTCTCTCCTTTTCTCTCGGTCACTCTCTCTTCTCTTTTCTATTTCTGTTTTCTCTAGCTTCTGCGAGAAGCTTCTCTTTTTTTTATATTTTTTTTCGCTACCGCGACCGCCGTCGCGACCTGTGGTCGCGCCACCAGGTCGCGGTGCTCACTGGAGTGCGCGCACCGCCTTCATCGCGAGCGCGCCCTGGTCGCGCGAATGGTCGCGTTGCTCTCTGCCTGTTTTTGACAATTTCGTCGCGAGCAGTCCATCGCGACCTGTGGTCGCGGTGGCTGGTCGCGTTGCTCACTGCCAGGTTTTGCCATTTTCATCGCGAGCAAGCCATCGCGACCTGTGGTCGCGGTGACTGGTCGCGGTACTCACTGCCAGATTTTGCGTTTTTCACCGCGAGCGAGCTGTCGCGACCTGTGGTCGCGGTGACCAGGTCGCGATGCTCTCTGGTCCAGTTTTCCAATTTTTCATTTTTCATTCGTTTTTCACTATTCAATTCGGTCCGCTGGAAATCATAAAATGACCATACATTTAATTACATTTACACCCCCTCAAATAGTAAAAATTTATTTTTCACATATTTCATATATCAAAAATTCATCACCCGAAATCCGGGATGTTACAGGAAGGGCATTGCAAGACTGTTGAGGTTCTTTATTCCTAAACTGGTTTCTACAAATATCAGTTTAAGGGAGGGTGTTAAGAATTATTATTGTTTTATTTGTTGTTATTTCTGGTGCAATTATTTAGGCATTTTCTAGTTTGTGTTTTAGTGGTTAATATCATACCTAATTTGTAAGAATCATCCTTGTAGGAATCATCCTTACTAATTCAAAATTAGTGGAGAAGTGGTGTTGTTACTTTTACATGTTAAAGTTAGTGGAGTTAATGGAGTTAGTGGATAAGTGATATTGTCAATTCTTTATTTTGTAATGCCTATTTAAAGGTCATCATTCTATCAATGCAAATTAACTCATTTTTTCCTCATCAGTAAATATTTTTGTCTTCATCTATTTGTCATCTGTTTTGTATCAATGTGCACATGATTTAAGGTCTTGTTGAGTGTCAACTTAGTTGGAATACTTCAAGTTGCTTACGATGCAACACTTATTCAGCTTGACCTCATTTATATAATTTTTTTTTTAAAATTCCATAAATAATAAAATAATGTCATAACTAAATGAGGTTGAGATCATACGAATTATTCAACTGGGGTGGTTTAATAATTTAGGCTATAATTAAAATATTAATCAAGACTTACATATGCCCAATTACAACTCTTCTGGTAATGTAATTTAATTGACTTTTAACATATATATAACACAAGAAATATAAAAATTAATCAAAGCAAGATATTTATATAAAGACCAATTCCAATTATGGATTAGATTTTGATTAAATCCTTAATATTAGTAACAATATCATGACAATGGATTTTAATATTATGAGTTAAAGTTCGGTATTCTTTAATTGAAATAACTGCAAAGAAATATAGTAAGGCAGGCCTGAGTTTTTGTTAGATCAAATTTGGTCTTTTTAGAGACCATTTTGGGGCGTCGGCTTATCAAGCAGGCCTTGAGTCTAGAAGACAACCCACCTTAAAATTTTTTGCTAATACCATGATAAGAGGAATCTCATATCAGTGGAAGACAAAATAAATTATAAAGGCAAGAGTATATAAATAGAGAGAGAGAAGCAAACAAGCCATTAAAGTTATTAAACCTCATCCCTCGTATACTTTTAATATTTTTTAGAATATTTTAATTTTTAACTTAATATTTCTAAAAAAAATTTCAGAACCGGTATCCCACAGTTTTGATTCCGGTTCCCCCTTTTAGGGGAACCAAAACTACCGATTCCAGAATCGGAACTAGCGGTTCCAAAACTGTGGCCATCCCTACACAGAACGCATCGAAACTTGAGTGAAATGTACGTGATTGAAAAGTTATTGGCTATAAGATATATGCATATTCACTAATAGCTCAAGTGGTTAGTGCACTTCTCTCCCACTTCAGTGATGAGGGTTCAGTTCTTACTATGCACATTTACCAGCATGTATGGGTAGTTTTCTCCCTTTATTGTGGAAGTAGATGCCTCCCGTTATAAGAGTAGATATCCGGACCGAAATTGGATCATATATATATATATATATATATATATATATATATATATAATATCGCCTAATGGTTCTTAGTACTAAATAATGCTCATTCAGTTTGATATTTCTAATAAACGAGTTGTCACAGCTCCAGTGCTATATTTGGGAAAAAAAAAAAAAAAAACATTTACAGCCAACATGTCTGGGATTTGCCCTTTTACAGACGGAAGCAACTTTATAAAAAATTAACAGCGAACCCCCTCTACTGTTACCATTGACCGTTAAAGATAACCTTTGATCGTTTTAAAATTGTAAAAAAATCAAAATACCCTTAATTAAAAAAAAATGAAATAAAAAAAATCTATATCTCCACCATCCAAGTGAATGGTGGAGATTTATTCAAAATAAAAAAAATTAAAATTAAGTATAAATTTAAAAAAAAATTAAAAAAACTTAAGATAAAAAAAAAAAAAAAAACTAGAATCCATTAAAGATCCACGAAAGTTCTTCATGGGAGACCATGAAGAGGGGGCTAGCCTTCCTTTCATCGTGCGACAAAGGTCATCGCACCTGAGCCTCATCTTGCAATGAAGGGATAGCTCTTCCCCTTCCGTCGCACCAGGTTGAACAAGTAGAGGCTCTTCGCTTCTCCCGGTTCGCTGATCTCCATGGATCTCCCACAGTGATCCATGGAAGTTGTCATATTTTTTATTTTTTTTATTTTTTTTTAATATCTATCGTCCATTTGAAATGGATGGGTAGACGGTGGAGATATGAAGTGTTTTATTTTTTATTTTTTTAAAATAAATCTCTAACGTCCATCTCAAATGAGATGGACGGTGGAGATCTTAATTTTTTTTTTCTATTTTAAAATATTTTAAAAACAAATTAAACTAACTAAAATGCCTTGGAATAGTTGTCTTTGACCAATGTTGAATAACATTTTATAACAGTGGACTAACAACATAGGAGTTAATTGTTAGTTTTTCAATAAGTTGATCCCGCCTGTAAAAAGGCAAACCCTAAGTAGGTTGACTGTAATTTATCCCAATTTAATAAACATTCTACCATTTTAGTTAGGATTAACTATTAGCACTTGACGGTCAATGATAACGGCAGGGGATTCGCTGCTAATTTTTTTTTATAAAATTATTTTCGTTTGTAAAATAATAAACTCTAAGTAAATTAACTATAATTTGTCTTAAAAAAAAATTAAGCTAGTAATACAAGTAGCTGAAATCAAAGATAGCATAAATTTCTTTAAAAAAAAAAAAAGACAGCATAAATTTTGTTATAAGTCGATCCAATAGAGCATGGTATAGCCGCATAGGATCGTAAATGCATAATATAAAAAAAGCCCAATGTTTTTCACAAAATGGGCTTGTCTGGGCTGCACAGGCCATAACTTTCCTGGATTTAATAACAAAACTGGGCCTCAACTTTACAATGCCTAACCGAATTTTCTTGTGATTGAATCATTGAAGATGGTGGACTAATAACATTTCTCATCACGTGGACGAAATATTTTATTTGAATTGTATGGTTACAAGATATTACAAGTCCTTCGGGTGCAGGAAAAATACTATCCACACATTCGAGTAACTATGTATGGTAGAAATTAAACTCTCTAGGGATGACCGCATTCCAATTCCCATATACCGATTCCGGTTCTTGAACCGGCGTGGAACCGCAGGTTCTGGCTCCTGGAACCGGCGATTCCAAGCCGGTTCCAGTTCTGATTCTGGAACCGACCAATTTTTTTTTAAATAATTTGAAAATTAAAATAATGTAAAAAAAAAGTAGGTAACCCTAAGCTACAATAAAATTGAAATAAAATTACGATAATATCATAAAAGTAAAATAAAATTTAAATAAATAATAAATGTGGGTTTGGATTTAATTTTACCTCAATTAAGTTGCCTACATATCCTCTAGGAGGAATCAAAGCCCACTTAGTTCTCTTATCTTTTATTTATTTGAGTGAGATCAATCGTCACTCGTACCTTCGATAGTCATTGTATCGTTGTTGTTGTCGAAGAAATCGTTGTCGTTGAATGGTCTGTCCATTTCCTGCTGCCTATATGAAACCTTGGTCCAGTCGTCAACACAGATCTGGATCTGAATTGAGTCTGGACTCATCAACGACCGTCTCTCGTCGAGAATGTTACCGCCGACGCTAAATTCTTGTTCCATTGCCATGGTCGAGACAGGGGTTCCAAAAATTTGTTTGGCAATGATGGCCAAAATTGAAAAGTTTGTCTGGTGATCTCTCCACCACTGTTGAAGGTTGAAATCATCGCTCACAAACTCAAATGCAGTGTTTAAGTAAACATCAACTTCTGAAGTAGAGGTTGATGAAGACGCACTCCACATTTTCTTAATATATTTAGATAACATACTTGACCCTAACTTCCTTAATGTGGAAGGAACACTAAATTGAGAATCTCTAATTTTCGGTTGCTGAACATTAATGTTAAGAGAGTGATCGTATATAAAAGGTTATTCATCATACAGTTCATAAAATAAATTCCTAACAATATTAAACAAACAAACAATTTTTATATTAATTATACCTAAACATTGATAATAAACATTATAATATTCAAATAAATTATCTAATTTACACATATGGTCAAAACATAAAGCAATTACATAAATCATAGGAATCTCTCTATAATAATCTAATTATTTTAATCTCATTGCTATGACACATTCACTTAAAGATGGCGCTTGTACATACTCATTAAGTGCACCAACAATATTTATGGCTTCTATTGAAAATAGTGTGAATTTTAAATAATAAAACATGTGATTTTGAAATGGTAAAAGAGGTTATTTGACCTAGTCTCATGCCTATTTTTTCTCATCACCATGCACACGTTTCTATGACCGTTTGCTTTTTTTTTTTTTACTATATAAAGAATGATATGGTGCTGCAAATAAACACACACTCACACCATTCTCTGCAAAGTAAAAAAAAAAAAAACTCTGTTGACCTTTGTGAGCATTTTCTAAAGCACTGTGATTTTGCTTTTGTCCTATTTGCTTTATCATATCACACAGCAATCTTGTTCTTCTTTTCTATTCTATTTTTTTATTCTATATTAAGTCAAATATACAAGCAACTATAGTTAGGAAGTTTATAGCCATGTTCAAGCATTTGTGCTGCATTCTTGTTCTTTTTTATTTTCTGGGTTCGAGTTACAAAAAGAAAGAAAAAAAAAATTTATGTTCTATATAATTTTTGTGTTACCGATTCCGAGCAATTTTTGGGGTGTAAGTATTCCGGTTTTCTTCAGTACAAAGAATTCCGAGACAGAGGTGTTTCTGGACTATTTTATCCTGGGGATGACGGGGTTGTATATTGTTTATATAAAATTTGGACAGAGTTGCGAAACGTCTTAAAGAGAGAGCGACCTAGTCCGCAATTCAACCTAAGTTTGGTATTTATATTTTGTACTATTGTAGCAGCATTTTTTGTTATTTGTATTCTGCAGCAACAATTTTAAGACGAATTCTTCTGCAATGACTTCTGAGATTATCAAAATTTCAACTGATCTGAACAAACCTTTCGGTTTTAAGGGGATTCATTTTAAAAGATGGAGACAGAAAATGCTATTTTTCTTAACCACAAAAAAGGTTGCTTATGTTCTCACATTGAAAATCTAATTCTGCCTCTTCCTCTTACAGCACCAAAAGAATATGAATCTTGGGATGCAAATGATTTTTTATGCAAGAATTATATTCTCAATGGTTTGTCTGATGATTTGTATGACTACTATAATTTTGACAAATCTGCTAAGGAAATTTGGGATGCACTTCAGAAAAAATATGACACAAAAGAGGTTGGAGAAAAAAAAATATGTCGTCAGCCGATACATGAAGTATCAAATGACTGATGACAAATCTGTAGAAGTCCAATCACATGAGCTACAAAAGATTGTACACAAAATCATCTCTGAAGGTATGTCTCTTGATGAACAATTTTAAATTGCTGTTCTGATTGATAAATTGCCCACTAGCTGGAAAGACTTTAAAAGTGTACTTAGGTATAAAACCAAAGAATTTTTCTTAGAGAGTTTGATTACTCGTCTTCGAATTGAAAAAGAAGCCCGTAAACAAGATAAAAAAGATGAAGTACTTATTATTTTTAATAATAATACTAAAAAGAATTTCACCTCTGTTATTCTGAAACCCAAAGGAAAAAATATGAAGAATCAGAATCGTAACAACCAGAATTGCAACAATCAGAATAAGAATAATCCATAGAATCAGAATAGACAGCAACCCCCCTCAAGAAATGATTCAAGATAGTTTACATGTTATAACTGTAACAAGCCAGGCCATTTGGCTTGGAATTGTCGGAATAGGCGTCGTCCTCCATCGTAGGCGAACCTTACCAAAGAGCAACTTATTGCTATGATTTCTGAAATAAATATTGTTGGTGGATCCGAGGGGTGGTAGGTAGACACTGGTGCTTCTCACCATATTTGCTATGATCGTGCAATATTTTAATCATATTCTGAAACTGTGAATAAGAAAGTGTTGTTGGGTGATCCTACTCCACTATTGTTGCTGGTACTGGTGAGGTGGAATTGAAGTTTACCTCTGGAAAGGTTGTCATTCTTTAGAATGTACTGCATACTCTAGAGATGAGGAAAAACATAGTTTCGGGCTACCTTCTTAATAAGGCTGGGTTTACTCAAACTATTGGGGCTGATTTGTATACCATTACTAAAAATAATGTATTTGTTGGGAAAAGGTATGCAGCTGATGGTATGTTCAAATTGAATGTTAAGATGAATAAAATTGTTCCTTCTGCTTACATATTGTGTTCTTTTAATACTTGGCATGCTAGACTTTGTCATGTTAATAAATGCATAATTAAAAACATGAGTAATTTAGAACTGATTCCTAAATTGTCTGTGTATGATTTTGATAAATGTAAATTTTGTAGTCAATCTAAAATTACCAAAACCCCATATAAATCAGTTCTTAGAGAATCTAAACCACTTGATTTGATACATTATGATATTTGTGAACTTGACGGTGTTTTAACTAGAAATGGAAAATGGTATTTTATTACTTTTATTGATGACTACTCTGACTATACATTTGTATATCTTATGAAAAATAAAAGTGAAGCTTTTGATATGTTTAAATTATTTTTTACAGAAATTGAAAATCAATTTAATAGAAAAATAAAGAGACTTCGCAATGATAGAGGCACTGAATATGGTTCTAGTATTTTTAATGAATTTTACAAAACTCACGGAATTATACATGAAAAAGCTGCACCTTATTCTCCTTAAATGAATGGTAAGGCTGAAAGAAAAAATATAACTTTTACTGAGTCCATAGTTGCTATTTTACTTAACTCTGGTGCTGCTTCTTATTGGTAGGGAGAAATTTTATTGATTGTTTGTTATGTATTAAATAGGGTTCCCAAATCAAAAAGTAAAATATCTCATTTTAAAGTATTTAAAAATAAGAAACCTAATTTGTCTTATTTTAAGACTTGGGGTTATTTGGCCTATGTTCGAATTCCTGATCCTAAAAGGAATAAGCTTGCTAGTAGAGCATATGAATGTGTATTTATTGGTTATGTTGTGAATAGCAAAACTTATAGATTTTTTTACTTGAATAATCATGTTATTATTGAATCGAATGATGCTGATTTTTATGAACAGAGATTTCCTTTTATTTTGAAAAATAGTAGGGGTTCAACATCTAGTAATGTGCCTATGGTTAGAATTAATGAGGAAGTAGATTCTGAACCTAAGAAGTAAACGAGCCCGGACCACTAATGATTATGGTTCTGATTTCTATGCATATACCTTAGAAGAGGATCTTCATACTTTCTAGGAAGCCTTATATTCTTTAGATGCCAATTTATGGCAATAGGCTATTGATGATGAAATGGACTCGCTTGAGTCTAATAGAACTTGGCATTTAACTGACTTACCTCCAGGTTATAAAACAATAGGTTGTAAGTGGATTCTTAAGAAAAAACTAAAACCCGATGGCACGGTTGGCTTGTCTTGTAGCCAAAGGGTTTAGATAAAGAGAAAATATAGATTTCTTTGATACCTTTTCACTTGTTACTAGAATTGCATCTATTCGTATGCTATTTTCTCTTGCTGCTATACATGATCTTGTTGTGCATCAAATGAATGTTAAAACTGCTTTCTTAAATGGTGAATTGAAGAAGAGATTTATACGGATCAACCTGAAGGTTTTGTTATTCTTGATCAAGAAAACAAAATGTGTAAACTTGATAAATCTCTTTATAGTTTGAAACAGACACCTAAACAGTGGCATGAAAAATTCGATAATCTTGTTATCTCACATGGTTTCAAAGTGAATGAAAGTGACAAGCGCATTTATTATAAGTCAGAAAATGACATGTGCACTATTTTATGTATTTATGTGGATGACTTGCTTATTTTTTGTTCTAATATTCATGTCGTGAATAATGTGAAATCTATGCTTTGTGCTAATTTTGACATGAAAGATCTTGGAGAAGCAAATGTGATTCTAGGAATTAAGATCACTAGGTCTGAAAAGGGAATTTCTTTGGATCAATCTCATTACATTGAAAAGATCTTAAAGAAATATAATTACTTTAACTATAAACCAGCATGTACTCCTTATGATCCTAGTGTTAAGTTGTTCAAGAACACTGAAGACAGTGTTAAACAAACTGAGTATGCGAGCATCATTGGTAGTCTTTGATATACTACCGATTGCACTAGGCCAGACATAGCTTATGCTATGGGATTACTATGCAGGTTTACCAGTAGACCTACTATTGAGCATTGGCATGCTATTGAAAGGGTTATAAGGTACCTTAAGAGGACTATGAACCTTGGATTACATTATCAGAAGTTTCTCGCTGTCTTAGAAGGATACAGCGATGCTGATTAGAATACCCTTTTAGAAGACTCCAAGGCAACCAGTGGCTATATATTTAGCATAGCTGGAGGTGCTGTTTTTTGGAAGTTTAAGAAACAGACTATTTTGGCTCAATCAACAATGGAGTCAGAAATGATTGTACCGCGACTATTGAAAAGATTCAGAATCGTTATTATAACGGAAAAAGACGATAAATACGCCGCAAACACAGTACTATTAGAGAATTTCTCTCTACTGGAGCTGTTAGAGTGAATTATGTACGTACTGATGATAACTTGACTAACCCTTTGACGAAAGGATTAGCTAGAGAGAAGGTTTTCAAAACCTCGCAAGGAATGAGACTTATGCCCTTAGAATGATAGCTCACTCATGATGGTAACCCAACCTAAAGATTGGAGATCCCAAGAACTAGGTTCAATGGGTAATAACAAGTCATGAAGTGATTAGTGGTGAATCATGCTATTATATAAATCTATATGATATACCACGTGAAACATGATATCCTGAAGCGATATAAGGATGAGTTTATTTTACACTCTTAATGAGTTCTATACTTTATGTGAAGTGAAGTACCCAGGTACAGGAGTACTCTTGATAGACTCACCTAAGTGAATGTGAAAGTGTGGCTGCTTTCTATGGTATTTTAGGTAAATTCTCTAGAGCATTCACTATACTGGGATTCACGTGCATCGCTATAAAGCACGAGTTTTTAACTTCACCCTAGTAGGGTTGTGTGTGAGATGTTTGTTAACGATAGAGTTCAAAACTACGAGTTACTCTAGTATAATCTAAATTATCTACACTATGTAAAAGTTCAAGTCGATAGACACTTTTGTTTATGCACAATCTTATACTATAATATATTGCTCAATGGAAAATATTTTTTAAAATTCAACTGGCGGATTGTTGAAAATAGTGTGAATTTTATATAATAAAATATGTGATTTTGAAATGGTAAAAGTAGGTTGTTTATGGGATCTAGTCTGATGCCTATTTTTTTCGCATACCATGCACACGTTTCTATGACCGTTTGCTTTTTTTTTTTTACTATATTAAGAGTGACATGGTGCTGCAAATAAACACACACTGACACCATTCTCTGCAAAGTAAAAAAAAAAAAAAAAACTCTTTTGACCTTTGTGAGCATTTTCTAAAGCACTGTGATTTTGCTTTTGTCCTATTTGTTTTATCATATCACACAACAATCTTGTTCCCCTTTTCTATTCTATTTTTTTATTCTATATTAAGTCAAATATACAAGCAACTAAAGTTAGGAAGTTTATAGTCGTGTTCAAGCATCTGTGCTGCATTCTTGTTCTTCTTTGTTTTCTGGGTTCGAGTTACAAAAAGAAAGAAAGAAAAAAAAATTCACGTTCTATATAATTTTTGTGTTACTGATTCCGAGCAATTTTTGGGGTGTTAGTATTCCGATTTTCTTCAGTACAAAGAATTTCGAGACAGAGGTGATTCTGGGCTGTTTTATCCTGGGGACGATGGGGCTGTATACTGTTTGTACAAAATTTGAGCAGAGCCACGAAACGTCTTAAAGAGAGCGACCTAGTCCGTGACTCAACCCAAATTTGGTATTTATATTTTGTACTATTGTAGCAGCATTTTTTGTTATTTGTATTCTACAGCAACATTCTATAAAAAATAAATGTATGATAAGATAATATATACCAGATAAATTATTAGTTGCATAATTAAAAACTTTTAATAATTCACAAATTTTTGTACAAACATCTTAATGCTGAGGATACAAATTAATACTAGTAATATTATATTGCATAAAACGAACTAATAATTCTGTATATTCATAACTTTCACAAAACAATTTATACGTGGAGTTCCAATGAGTTGAAACATCACGGAAAAATCTAATTGGATGTTTCCCATGAGATTTGCAAAACATAGCCCATTGTTTCATGGTACTATGATGTTTTCACAAATAATAGAGAGCATCCCTAATTGGTCTAATAAAATGTTGAAGTGTTTGCAAACCATTTTGTATACATAAATTTAAAACATGGCAAACACATCTTTGATGAAAAAATCAACCGCCAAAATAGGGGTTACACAATTCTAATAATTGTGAAACAACAGCAGTATTGTTTGCATCATTATCAAAACCAATTGCAAAAATTTTATTTTCAATCGAATATTTTTTAAAAATTATTTTCATCATGTTATATATATTGTCTGTAGTATGAGATTCATTAAAAACTCTAAATGCAAGAATTCGTTTTTGCAAATCTCATGCTTCATCAATATAATGACATGTGAGTCCTAAATATAAATGTTTTTGCCAATTATCACTCCGGATATCGGCACAAACAGACACACGACCTTTATAATTTTTAAAATATCTAACTAAAGTTTTTTCTCTTTTTTATAAATTTAACACATTGTACGTTTAAATGTATTCTTAGATATCCTATATGCAACGGGATTTAAGGCATTATGACAATATTTTAAAAAACCAATTTTTTCACCAAAACTAAATGGTAAATGTTTTACAGCTACTATTTTTGCTAATTCTTTCCTATTACATTGATCACTATATTTAAATAATGGATGGTTAGGAGATGTGTACCTTGGTAATTTGTTGTTGTCCGCGTGCTTAGGATGCTTCGACTGAATGAATGTTGTTGATGTGTTTCCAATACATGCCGTATCCTTCGAATTTGTTATACATAAACTCAATGGAACAATAGTTGCAAGTCACTACCATTTTCCCAAGTTCTTTTTTCACCTTCTTCATATGAACTTTAAAAATTTCAAATTTGTACTTCCCCAAATCAGCACCACCCAAATTGGGGAGATTATTATTTTGGTCCCTAGCTTTTAGGAAATTATCAATTTTTTAATTCTGTTTCGTTTATTGATATTATTGGACCCTAACATTTAGGAAATGTATCATTTTGGTCTTTTTGTAAGTCAATTGTTAGTCAAACTTAACAGTTCCAGGGGTATTTTTGTCTTTAAACCTATATTGAGATCAACAATAAATTTTTTAGTGAAATGACATATCTACCTCTAGTTAAAAATTTAAAATATTTCTTCAAAAAATATTTTTAAAAATAAAATAAATTAAAAATATTAAAAAAAATTAATTGGATCTCCATTGTTTATCAAGATTGTTGGACGGTGTAGATTATATTGGAATTTTTATATAAAAAAAAATTGAAAATTAAAAATTAATTTTTTTTATTTTTTATTCTTGGTGGAGATTAAAAAAAAAAACCAAATTTAGGTCGAATAACCCAGATCGGGTTCTTTATTTATTTATTTTTTTATGTTGGTGGAGATCTACCAAGAATTCCAATATAATTTCACATTTTTTTTAATTTTCAATTTCTATTTTTTTAAAAAAAATTCCAATGTAACGATGGAGATCAATTTTAAAAATATTTAATTTTTAATTTTTATTTTTTAACAAAATTCTAATATAATCTCCACCGTCCATCAATTTTGATAGACGGTGGAGATCAATTTTAAAAATATCTAATTTTTACTTTTTTTTAAAAAAAATTCTAATATAATCTCCACCGTCCATTAATTTTGATAGACAATGGATATTCATTTAAAAAAATTTATTATATTTTTTAAATATTAATCTGAAATGACCATATTACCCTTCTAAATATTAATAATTTTTTAAAAAATTTGAGGTTAAAATTGTAATTTTGATTCATTTAAATAGAGTTAAGGGCAAATTAGTCTTTTTACCAATTCTGTGAGGTTTGACCGTTAAAAAATTAGTCAAAGGGACAAAAATGATACATTTCCAAAAAGTTAGGGTGCAAGGATACCAATAAACGAAACTTATTTAAAAAACTGATAATTCCTTAAAAGTTAGGGACCAAATTTATAATCCCCCCAGATCAGGCATATTTTCGGATTGGCTGGTTGTATGATAAGGGTTTCGAGGGCCTTGAAGAGTGGAACCGGGTTCATAAATATTTGGAGAAAAATTGGAAGGAGTTTCATTACCGAATATTTCCTACTCGAATGTTTGCTGCTATAAGAAGTGGTGTTATTTGCTTCATTGAACAAATTATCACACGGCTCTTCTTGAACCGGTATAGAATCCTTTTCTCGGCCGAAAACGGATCTTCTGGAAGGATTAGAACTTGCCATTGCAATTTTATAATTTGAAAAAAAAATATAGAATTAAAATAAATAACTGAAAATAAGACAATTGAGAACTTGAGAAAATTATTGAGAGAGAGATTGAGAGAATTGTTGAGAGAGAGAGAGATTGAGAGAATTGGATTGGTGTGAGAAAAATGAAAAGGGATTATATAGTTTTAGGGGAAGGAGCCAAATTACAATTAGGGGAAAAGGGAGGGGGACTGTCTATAATTTTGCAGCAAGCCCCCCACTAGTCGTTGGGTGACAGTTGGACTCACCCAACGGCTATATTTTTTAAAAAAACTCCAATCCGGAATCAGTGGTAATCGGCGGAACTGTCGATTCCAGTTCTCGCAGATTTTTAAACCGGCGGTTCCGATTCTACTTTTAGAAAAATCAAAATCGGGACTGTTTGGTTCGGGTTCGGTCCACGATTCTGCGCCATCCCTAAAACTCTCACTCATTAATGTAGATGAGAGGATACATTAACTGTTTAAATTATGAATGAACGTACAGTAGGCAAAATATTTATCAGTCACAAATTGTCACTGTAATTACTATAATTATTATTATATAAAGTATTAGAAAAGGGAAATTTTTTTAAAAATACAATTTTTTTTTATTACTTTCTTAATTTATAAAAATGATAAGAATATATAAAAAGACTTTGATTATCATTCTACATCTAATTCATTTGGTTAATTGATAAATTGTCGAAAAGAAAAAAAAAACCTAAGAGTTACGAAATAAATTATTATTTCATTTAATTTATAAAATTTTCTTAATTTTAAATAATTGAATTACATTCAAATAGATATTCTATAAAATACGTAATGATATATTTTTTACTTTTTAAATTGATAGAAGATTTAAAATCGAATTGGTACGCCATTTAATGCGTTTTATAATTTTATTATTTTACGTCCAAAAACCGGATTCAGATCACACAACAAGAGCCGCGAGACCAACACCACAACAACACATGTGTGGAAAATAAGAGGGAGGACATGTCACTTACTTGCCCTCCACAAACCCAAAAATATGATTATCTCATCGTACTTCTTTTTTTGCCTTATCCACCTCTTCCTCCACAAACCTTCTTCTTTTGTGCTTGAGAAAAAAAGACACCATGCTTATAAATTTCTATTCGTCTCCACCATCTTCTTGTTCTTGTTCTTCTTATTCTTTTGTCAGACCATCCAATCCAAGGTCATCACATTTTTCGGATTTTCCACTCAAACACAGAACCCATCTCTCAAAGTCTCTGTCTTCTTCCATTTGTTGTTCTTTTTCTTCACCAAACATCCGTTTTCATTGCAAGAGCCAGTTTTTTAATGAAAGGAGTAGGTACCCATTTGGAAAAAGACTTGATTTCAGGTCATGTGCTGTTTCTGGATTTGATTTGGGGAGTTTTGAATCTGTTTTGGAGGCGGCTGGAGTGTTGACAGCTATCATTGTTGTTCATGAGAGTGGTCACTTTCTTGCTGCATATCTCCAGGGAATCCATGTGAGTAAATTTGCAGTTGGGTTTGGTCCAATTTTAGCAAAATTCAATGCAAACAATGTGGAATATTCACTTAGAGCTTTTCCTCTAGGTGGATTTGTTGGGTTTCCTGATAATGATCCTGAGAGTGATATTCCTGTTGATGATGAAAACCTACTTAAGAATAGGCCTATATTAGATAGAGTTATTGTCATATCAGCTGGTGTAGTTGCTAATGTAATCTTTGCATATTTGATAATCTTTTTTCAAGTATTATCTGTTGGTTTGCCTGTTCAAGAGGCCTTTCCTGGGGTGCTTGTGCCTGATGTTCGACCATTCTCAGCTGCCTCCCGAGATGGACTGTTTCCTGGTGATGTGATTCTATCTGTTAATGGTCTTGAATTCTCAAAAACTGGTCCTAATGTGGTTACTGAGCTTGTTGATGTGATTAAGAAGAGCCCCAAAAGAAATGTTTTGCTTAAAGTTGAGAGGGGAGGACAGGATCTTGAAGTTGGTGTCACCCCGGATAAGAATTTTGATGGAACGGGTAAGATTGGAGTTCAGTTATCACCAAATGTAAAAGTGTCGAAGGTTAGACCAAAGAATCTCTTGGAGGCTTTTAATTTTACTGGAAAAGAATTTTGGGGTCTCTCATTTAATGTTTTGGATAGCTTAAAACAGACATTTTTAAACTTCTCACAGTCAGCTAGTAAGGTTTCAGGTCCTGTTGCTATTATAGCTGTCGGTGCAGAAGTTGCTAGATCAAATGTTGATGGTCTTTACCAGTTTGCAGCTTTGCTTAATCTTAACCTTGCGGTGATAAATCTTCTTCCTTTACCTGCTTTGGATGGTGGTTCACTGGCCTTGATTCTGATAGAGGCTGCTAGAGGTGGGAGGAAGCTTCCTCGTAGAGATGGAGCAGCGAATTATGTCATCAGGAATTACGCTTGTTTTACTCCTCGGGTTGTTCCTCATTGTCCGTGACACCCTTAACCTCGACTTTATTAAAGAAATGTTGTGATCACTTCCAAAGTCTTTGGATTTGCCAACAATTTGTATAGGAGATATTTCCTGTGAAGCTAGAGTCGGATCAATTTGGAATCCTGTGATGTCTGAGGAAGGGGACGAACTGAGATTATGTAAATCATTGATGTGATCAGTTGCTATTGCCAAGATTCTATCTGGCAGGTATACATTGCTGCTTCTCTCATTTGATCTATTGAACTTTATGGTTTCCCTATAGCATTGTAAACTATTTTTTTTTTTAAATGAAAATTGACAGAACTAGAACAGGTTCTGGGCTTCAATATATTGTTTTCACCCCAAGATATCACACAGGTCTCAGCAGTCATAACATTCTCTTATAACTGTGTTTAGTTTTTCTTGGTTGTGGTGAGTGGATTATCTATGGAAAAATATCTTTGATGATTGTAAAGTTAAATAATATTTGAAGTTGTAGAACACTGTTCCTGATTATGATGAAAACGTACCAAAATTTTGAATGTCGTGACAGTTCTATGAATCAAGCAGTGTAATGTACAGAACAAACCTCAGTGCATACTTGTATTTTCCGAGTTAAAACCACCTTTTCTTTCTAGTAGTACTTCAAACCCTCGATAGCATTCTTGTGTTCATGACAAGTGATCAATGTTGATTAGTTTTAGTTGTCATTGTGAATTTGCTTAGACTTAAATATGCTCTGTATTTTCTAATGCTAGAGAAAATACATACTCTATATATTATTATAAGACTTCTGTCTCCTTGTTTTCATAAGTTGTTGGTAGGCCCAGTCTTTTTGACTAGGATGATTGTCTCTCATGACTACTTGATATACAAAACTGAAGAATATTAACACAAGGAGAGGAGATTCTAGACCCGGCAAATTTAGAGGAGGAAAAAGTGAATGAAAATTTTGATGACTTTATTGTGGTCTATTGGTTGCTGGTTTTTTATTTGTTCAACTTGATAGAGTTAGAAACTTGTACCATTGAAAGAAAGCATAGCACAACAAACTCTTGTTAAAAACTGGAGTAATTGCAAACTAGGGCTGGAACTTAGACTGGAAGCTTGAGTGCAGTCTTAGTAGACAGATTTTCCCTGGAGTAATTTAGGTCATTTCAGTAATTTCCATTCATCTTTTGATTCATCTGAAAGGCTGCCATGGAAGGACCGATACTATCAAGGTCAAAAGTGTCACTTTTTGAAAGGTTTTTAAGCCCAGATTATTTCCCTAATCCAATTGTAGCTATCGTGTTAATCTCGATTGATTGAGTCAAGGGTCCGTTGGGACCTTGAAGCCACTCCTACTACTGGAAAGGGGTCTTCACTCTCATACTTTGTGAGTTTATTAACAATGGTAGGATTGAACCCTATCACGAATATGAAGGGAAAGTACATTAACTACTTGAGCTATAAGTGAATATGCATACATTAGTGTTACATGCTACTTGTTACCACATGCTACTTGTTACCACTAAAAATATTCTATAACACCTATCTTTTCTACTTTGGTTAATTGTAAAAACACCTTTATGACGAAATTAATATTTACACTTCCTTTAAAATTATAGGTACATCCCATTAAATATTTTTTTTATAAAAAAATCACGTGTCTGTTGAATTATGGATTGTTATTATCTTTTATTTAACAAAGAGATGAGAAGTCTATCATGATTATCTCAATCTCTCTAGTTAGGAGTTTTAGTTAGATAT
This sequence comes from Xanthoceras sorbifolium, assembly GCA_003430845.1. Taxonomy (NCBI): domain Eukaryota; kingdom Viridiplantae; phylum Streptophyta; class Magnoliopsida; order Sapindales; family Sapindaceae; genus Xanthoceras; species Xanthoceras sorbifolium. Next base: position 23,283,614 of record CM010608.1, on the reverse strand, counting down.
TAGTTAGTTCCTATTATTAAGGTAGTCTGTTATCTTAATTGTATATAACCTATGCTTTTATATTTGGACAAATAAGAATTTTATTTTCTTCATCTAAATCTTCATGGTATCATAGCCTCCTCTGAAACCTAGACTAGTTGAATGACTAAGTACAAGATAGCCACTCCTACTACCTCCTCAACTAGTGCTCCTACTTATTAAAATTTGGAACCTAACTGTTTCCCATAATAATGGTGGTTTTGACAATGGGAACAATGATCATTCCCATATTCCTCACATGCCTATCACAGGTCATAAATTAAATGGACACAACTATCTCCAGTGGTCTCAGTCTGTGTCCATGTTTATCTGCGGAAAATATCGAGATGACTACATTACCGGAATCTCAGAATCACCGGTGAGATAGGATCTAGCCTTCAAGCAATAGAATACCGAAAACAGCATGGTAATATCGTGGCTTATCAACTCTATGACGAATGAAATTTGTGAGAATTTTCTTCTTTATAAAACCGCCAGAGAGATTTGGGAGGACTGTCAAACAAACATACTTCAGCAGTGATAATATTGCAGAATTGTTCGACAACGAAAGCAATCTGTATAACTTGTATCAAGGAGAGTTGACAGTTACCCTAGTATTTCAACAATCTAACTCGACAATGACAGCAATTAGATTTATTTGAGAAATACCAGTGGAAGAATCAATAAGACAACAGCTTGTACAAGGACATCTTGGAACAGAAGAGGATTTTTAGATTTTTACTTGGATTAAATATTCATTTGGATGAAGTAAGAGGTCAAATCTTGGGAACCAATCCTCTTCCTAGTATTCAAGAAGTATTCTTGGAAGTAAGAAGGGAGGAGAGCCGGAAGAGAATTATGTTGGGATTAGCCAATACTGAAAATTTAGCTGCTGAAGGGTTTGCTTTATTTGTGAAAGGAAATCAGAGCGCTTTCAATGATAACAAGTCACAGAAGAGTCGGCCCTGGTATGAGCATTGTAAAAGACCTTGACACTTAAAGGAAACTTGCTGGAAGCTGTTTGGAAAGCCGACAGATTAGAAACCTACACGGTTCAGCAAGGACAGCTGTGGAAATGCAGCAATTAGCAGTGACAGCTCGCCGTTGACTGACCAGAATTTCTTTAGCAAAGAGCATATGGATTTACTACAACAGCTATTAAATTCCCAATAGTCACAGCAGCAGTCGGTGATTGGCAAAGGATCGATTGCTTAAAAACGTATTTTTTTTTACAGCACTTAATGCTAGCAAAGGACTGCCGAAACCCTGGATAGTTGACTCATGGGCCTCTAATCATATGACAGGAGATAGGGAATTATTTTATAATTTTGCTCCCACCATAACAATTCTACTGTTAAGATTGCTGATGGTTCACTGTCAAAAGTTGAAGGGATAGGTTCTACAGCAATCTCACCAAACCTTACGCTAAATTCTGTCTTATTGGTTCCTAGTCTTGATTGCGGCCTACATTCAGTGAGTAAACTCACTAATGATCTGAATTATGTTGCTAAATTCTCTGTTAATCAATGTGTGTTTCAGGACTCGGACTCGGGGAGGACGATTGGCAATGCTAATTTGCACTTCAGGACTCTTATCTACTTCAAGTTGAATATGATTCTAGCAAGCAATTCAATTCTACCAGTGATTTTGTTTTCCTAGTTCATCTATTAAGTTTACTAGTTCAAATAAGGGTAATGATGTTTTTTTAAGGCATTATAGATTAGGGCATCCTAACTTTGTGTATCTACAAAAACTGTTACCAAATTTGTTTCTTAATAAAAATCCTCAGTTATTTGAGTGTGAAGTCTGTAAGTTATCCAAACAAAGTCGTCAGATTTATCCTACTCAGGACTATAAACAATCTCGTCCATTTTCTATGATTCACAATGATGTGTGGCATCCTTCTAGGGTTTCTAATATCACTGGAGCTCAATGGTTTGTCTCATTTATTGATGATCATACTAGACTTACATAGGTGTTTTTGATGAAAGAAAAATCTAAAATAAGTCAAATATTTCAAAACTTTGTTAAGATGATACAAAATTAATTTGAAATAAAAATCCAAATATTTAGAAACTGATAGTGGCAAGAAATTTTTTAATAATATTTTAAATAAGTGCTTGTTACAAGAGATATTGTTCGTCAAAATTCCTGCCCTGAGACACCACAATAAAATGGAGTCTCAAAGTAAAAGAATAGGCATATACTTGAAGTTTCAAGGTCTCTCTTAATCACTTCTAATGTTCATAAAAATTTTTGGGGGTGGTTGTTCTCACAGCAACTTATTTAATTAATAGACTCCCATAAAGAGTCTTAAACTTTGATACTCCTTTGTCATGTTTTGTTAAAAAAATTTCTTCATACATCTTCCTGTTAAGGTTTTTGGATGTACTGTCTTTGTCCATATAACTCATATCCATCGTAGTACACTTGACCATAAATTCATAAAATATCTTTTTGTTGGGTACTCACTAACCTAAAAGGGATATAAATGCTATTCTCCTACTATAAAGAGATTTTATTTTTCAAAAGATGTCACCTTTATGGAAACTCAATCTTTTTATGATAAAAACAAAATGGGGCCGAGCTTGAGTCTTGTTGTTTTTGGGAAATAGATGATAAGTTTTGCCCCGAGTCTTCTAGTTATTGTGATATATTTCTTGATCCTGTTGGTGATTTGTTAAAGTCTGAGTCCCAATGCAAGTCGAGCAGCACCAACAAGTCTGAACCCAGCAGCCAAGATGTTTTTCTGGAAACTAATATTGATAATAGTCCCACCGACCTCAATTGCATCATATCTGGAGGCAGTGCACTACCTGTGATTAGTGAGAAAACAGGAGGTGACATTGAGCTGCAGACAGAAAATGAAAAAGATGACAGTGAGCTGCAGACAAAAAAGGAAGAAGATGACATTGAGCTGCCAATTGCAATAAGTTAAGATGACAGTGAGCTGTAGACAGAAAAGGAAGAAGACAACAGTGAGCTGCAGACAGAAAAGAAAGAAAATGACAGTGAGCTACTAATTGCAATAGAAAAAGGTTTAAGCGAGTGCAGAAATATACAGTTTATCCCTTTGTGCAAATTTGTCTCATATGATGGTCTTTCACCATCTTTTAAGGCTTTTTTAGTCAATATTCTACCAATTCAAATTCCAAACAGCATAGAAGAAGAATTGAAAATTCCAGAATGGCAGGCAGTTGCCAATGAAGAAATCAAGGCCCTTGATAAGAACAAAACCTGGTAAGTGACAGAATTATCCAATGGGAAAGGCTGTAATTGGGTATTTACAGTCAAATACAAGGCTGATAGCAGTGTTGAGAGGTTTAAGGCAACACTGGTGGCTAAAGGGTTTACACAATCATACGGAATCAATTACAAGGAAACTTTTGCACCGGTAGCAAAACTGAATACAATTTGTATTCTTCTCTCCATAGCAGCAAACTTAGATTAGAAACTCCATCAACTAGACGTCAAGAATGTATTCTTCAACGTTGAGCTAAAAGAAGTATACATGAATTTTTCAGCTAGCCTAGAAAATCCTGTCTAGAAAAATCTGGTTTGCCGGTTGAAAAAATCTCTTTATGGACTAAAACAGTCTCCTCGGGCTTGGTTCGAACGATTTAATAAGGCTGTATAACTGAGTGGATTCATGCAATGTCAGTTAGATCATACAATGTTTGTCAAGTAGTCTTCTGGAGATAAAATTATTGTTCTAATTATTTATGTTGATGATATTATTCTAATTGAAAATTATGATGAGAAATACAAAAGTTGAAATGTTTTCTGGTTAAGGAGTTCGAGATAAAGGATTTGGGAAGTCTGAGATATTTTATGGGTATGGAGGTAGCTCGTTCCAAGGAGGGAATTTTGGTTTCTCAACGTAAGTATATTTTAGACTTACTAAAAGAAACTATAATGATTGATTGTAAGCCTGCCGAAACTCCCATGGATTACACAATAAAGTTGGGATAAGTTGAAGGAAGTAATCCGGTTGATATGGGAAGATATCAGAGATTAGTTGAGAAATTAATCTATTTATTCCATACGAGACCTGATATAGGCTTTCTAGTGAGATCTGTAAGCCAGTTCATTAATAAACCTAGAGAAGAACACATGGAAGTAGTGTTTAGAATTTTGAGGTATCTAAAAATGCCACCTGAAAAAGGGTTGTTTTTCAGAAAGAATGTTAGTAGGAAAGTAGAAGTTTTTACATATGCAGATTGGGCAGATTCAGTTACTAATTGGAGGTCTACATCTGGATGTTGTATATTTATTTGGGGAAATTTAGTCACTTGGAGAAGCAAGAAGCAGTCAGTAGTTTCGAGAAGCAGTGCTGAGGTAGAATTTTGAGCAATCGCTCATGGGATCCGTGAAGGTGTTTGGTTGAAAAAGGTACTGACAGAATTGAGGATACCAATCGAAGGGGCAATGCGGATGTTTTGTGACAATCAATCAACAATACGTATTGCCAAAAATTATGTCCATCATGACAGGACTAAACATGTGAAGATTGATAAGCATTTTATCAAGGGGAAGATTGAAGAAGAGAGTTTTGATCTAACTTATTATACACCAACTGCATCTTAAATTGCCGGCATTTTAACTAAGCCATTAGCTGGAATATTTGATGAACTTTGTACACAGCTGTGAATGATTAACATTTATCATCCAGCTTGAGGGGGGTGTTGAATTATGGATTGTTATTATCTTTTATTTAATAAAAATATGAGAAGTCTATCATGTTTATCTCAATCTCTCTAGTTAGGAGTTTTAGCTAGATATTAATTAGTTCCTATTATTAAGGTAGTCGGATACCTTAATTGTATATAACCTACGCTTCTATACTTGGAGAAATAAGAATTATATTCTCTTTATCTAAATCTTCAGTATTTAAATAGTAGTTTAGTAAGGATTCTTCTCGAAGCTCCTTAGCAGCTCCTCTTTGGGGCGTCCAAGGTCAGCTTGTAAAAGCTAATCTCATACTTCTTACGTGCCGATATCACGTTCTTTGTGTGCGGATACCATCCCTTTGGATTTTTTTCTTTTATTTCTCTTATCTTTAGCTATCAATGGTTTTTCTTTTGTTTTTTTAGGTGGATCCAGAGGAAATTGTGAGGCGATGTACAAACCTCTCTTTGTCTAAGGAAGAGGGGCCAGTGGCTAAATTTGGGACTGAGATGTAGGAATTGGGGTTGCGAGGTGTCTCTCTAAGTCTGATAGGGAAGATCCTAGCGAACAAAGAAACCAATCGAGATGCCTTCAAGGCTACAATCTCCTGGATTTGGCGAACAACGATGGGATATTGAGGTGGAGTCAATGGGGATGAATTTTTTTGTCTTTCGATTTAAAAGTCCATGGGATAGGAGACGTGTGCTTGAAGAAGGGCCCTGATCTTTTGACAAATAGTTAATTATTTTACAGGAGATTGTTGGGATGGATATGATCGCTAAATCGAAGTTTTGTTTAGTTCTGTTTTAGGTGCAGATGCATAACTTACCCTTAGCTTGCATGACTATGGAGACTAGTCTTTTGCTAGGTGATTTAATTGGTGAGATTAGAGAAATTGACAGGGTCTCGAGTGGGAACTATTTGGGTAGGTTTATCAGGATAAGGGTGATGATAGATGTGTCTAAGCCACTTAGGCGAGGTTTGAGAGTTGCAGTTAGGGAAGATATCTTTTGTGTAATGGTGTGCTATGAATGATTGCCTAACTTCTGTTATTTCTATGGGATGTTGGGACATCTTATTAGAGATTGTCTTGGTAATGATGTGGGATTGATTGATGAATCTAAATTACAGTTTGGATCAAGGTTGAGGGCTCCTAATCCTGAATGGGGTAGAAACAGGGGAGTGAGGAATTCCAGGGAAGAGAGGGATAATGGTAGTTTGAGTGAGGAGAAGCAGCAGGCTAATTTAGGGAAGCATGCTGAGGGAATGAAGAATGAGGTGCAGAAGGAGAATCTAAGTGAGATGGGTAAAGATGATGGTCTGATGGCTAAAGAAGCACATGCAAGTAATAAAGAGGAAGTTTCTACAATTGTAGGGGCTGGGTCTAGTGGGATGAAGTCCTCATAGAATCTTCAGATGGAAGGGGCGACATCGATGGTTCTTAGCTTAGCGAATTTAGTTTTTTTTGAAGATATGAAATCTGGTAGTTTATGAGGGGATCAGAGCATAGAGGTTGAATTTGTAGAAACTAGGCACTCAGTGGTTATGGATCAGAGGAAACTGAAAGTTGATGTTGAGGAGCTTTCAAGTCCCATGCAGAGAAAGTGGAAGATGTTGGCAAGAGCTAAGGCAGGGGGTTCAAGGATCAGTGAAGGAGGGCATGTAGCTGGGAAACGGGTTCTTGTGTTTGAAGATGAAGAGGCATCATATAGTAAGCGTGAGAGAATGAGTTTCAATCTTTTGGAAGAGTCGGCAGTAACTGGTGATCAGCACCGCCGACAGCCATGAAAACCTTATATTAGAATGTTCGGAGGTTGGGTAATCTCCAGACATTCATATCCTTGCGCGATTTGGTGCGTAAGGTTAACCTAAAGCTCTTTTTCTTGTTTGAAACTAGATTGGATAACGGAAGTAGCAGTAGAGTTAAGATGGATTTAGGTTTATCTAATGTGTTTGTGGTAGATAGCACTGGTTTTGTGGTGGGATGTCCTTGAATTAACAATTCTTTCCTTTATGAAGGGTTACATTGATGCTAGAGTGAAGGATGAATATGGTAACGTCTGAAGGTTTATAGGGTTCTATAATGATCCGGGACAGGAGTTAAGGTCACATTCGTTGTCACTAATTCGTATGTTGCAGAGTTTGTGCTATCTTTCTCGGATTATTGGGGGAGATTTCAACGAAATTCTGAAACATGATGAGAAGATTGGGGATCTGACAAGAAATTGGGCAGCAATGAATCAATTTTGTGAGGTGGTGGATAATTGTGGCTTGCTGGATATGGGATTCCGGGGTTATATGTTTACTTAGTTTAATAAACAAATAGGAAGGGCTTTGATTCAGGAGAGGTTAAACAGAGCTTTGTGTTGTAGAAGGTGGAGGTCGTTGTTTCCTGAAGCTTGTGTAATTCATATAGATTGGGCGGGCTCTGACCATAAGCCTATCCTCATTGATAGAATTAGTAAGGTGCAAGATTGCAAATGGAACAGTAAATGGAAAGGGAACAGTAAATGGGGTTCTATGTTTCACTTTGAGGAGGCCTGGACTCAGGATAAATAGTGTAGGAGGCTGGTGGAGAAGGTTTGGGTTTCAGATGGCAACTTGTGTAGTGAGGGGGATTTGGGTTTTCGAGTTAAGAGGGTGGCTCACTGTTTAAAGGATTAGAATGTGGCTAAAAGGAGAAGTTGGGATAGATAGTTGAATCGTTTGAGTAAGCTTTTCGATAGGATCTGGTTCGGTTGACTTTCGGAAGGTCAAAGTTCTTGAAGAAAAGATTGATGGTGTAACACCCTCTGACCCAATCTACTCGGACCGAATCAGGGAGCGTTACTATATTCCAAAATCTAACTTTTACTTTTATATAACCATAATTTAAAACTACATTAAAAGCATTTGAAAATGATCCAAATATTTCCGAAAATCTTGTCAGAGTTTCCTCTATTTTTCTAACTTTCCAAAACCTGTTTACAATTAAAATTCATAAAAATCAACTTCTAAGTTCTCAAACACTTTTGCGCACCATTCCAAATTTAGTGCGACTTGTCAAATCAATTGATCACAATATCATTTATAAAAATTTAAATAACATAAACATATAATAAAATATTTATATAGCGGAAGTTCTTCAAATATATACAAACATTTTCTATATATGCATGTTGTATCAAAACATATATAATTGTACACAAAATTGTATATATAAATTTACTATATCAAATAATTTTATCAATTTATCGAAAATATAAATAATATATAATTAAATTATATATGGGGCTCATGTCAAATCAAATCATATACTCAACAAATACAGTATTCAAAATCAATCAACAGACAAAATCTTCATAAATTTCTCAAATGCTTTCATATAACAAATCAGTTTTCATACTGGGCTCCTGACATGCATAACATAAGTTATCGGACTGGATTACGGGTTATTCGACATCGGACACACAAACGGGGCTACCCGCCGTGTTGGGGTTTTTGCCTTAAAGATGTAATTTGTAAATGGTTTTTTTTATAAATAAATAAAAGAAGAGTTCAATTTATTCTTATCGTGTCATTTATATTATATAAATTTGTGCATTATAACATCCTAGATTGCCGGATGTAATCTCATACTGTGTATATGATTGTTATATACATATGGATACAGTAAGAGATTTGCAATCTAAAGAGTCCATAGATAGCAAATAAAACTGGGTACTTTATTTGTAATTAATCTATAGCTGCGGTCCATTCTCTATTGTACGATGATTCTATCCTGAATCATTCATATGGAGATATGGGAATGGAGGCACCTTGTATGATGTAATCATATAGGACTGGGCCATGATCTATATGAATCTCTCACCAAGATCCGTTTACCGATGAAATTCATATACATCAACTTAGATGGCTATATGTGGGTGATCTCAATCCTGAGTGTCTTATCGACTCCTTCAGGTTAGATCATGATCTTTAATATACCATAAGTGAGGTTGGATGATTATTCCCGATCAATATTCTCCGTATGTTGGGATTGAGATTTGGCTTGTGGCTGGGAATGTTTGCACACAAAAGTGGAATTCACTCCTTCTTATGAGAAGTAGAGAGTAGTTCCCTTAAGAGTTGATTCGGGGCTTGAAAGCGCTCTTCTGATTCCGTAAGGAAACAGGATTTATTGTTCATTAGGGAATCAACGATGCTTAAAGGATATATATAATTAGAGGGGTATAACGGACATTATGACCCAGCTCTAATTATGAACTACTGTGGAGGGTCACACCATATGTAATAGCTATATCGATGGACACCGAGTGATATCGGTCAGTATAAAAACATCCTCAGTTGAGAGAATGCAACTTCGGATTTTTAGTGGAATAATACCGGAGTTGATAATCAAGAAATATTAATTAAAGAGTTCAATTAATGATTCTGAGGATTATCGAAGCTCAAAATACTGTGGGTCCATTAGGTTCCCTTACTAGCCCGATCCATTTAGGTAACAAGGGTCACGTATAATTAATTGGATAGTCCAATTAATAATGTTACGAAAGTGACACGTGTCAGGAGTTAATTGAGTGATCTGATTATTCAATTAATTAAATAATGGCAATTATAACAATTAAATAATAAGATTATTTAATTATGCAATTAGTCATAAGAGGAGAGTGATAGTTGATATTTTATTTTGAATAATGAGATAATAGGATTATCTCATTTATTAAATAAAATAAAATAAATTTAAATTTAAAAAGTTTAAATTCAAAAGTCTGATAATAGTTTATTTTTATTTTTAAATATAAAGATAATATAATTATCTCATTTATTAAATAAAATAAAATAAATTTGAATTTAAAAAGTTTAAATCCAAAAGTCAGTTTATTTTTATTTTTATTTTAAATAAAGAGATGATAGGATTATCTTATTTATTAAATAAAATAAAATTAAATTAAATTTAAAAAGTTTAAATTCAAAAGTTACTGATAAATTAATAAAAAGAGTTTTTATTAATTTGGTAACTTAAATAGATATATTAAAAAAAGTTTTTAATTTAACAAACAACTTAACCAAAGGTTTTTATGTTCAAAGTTTTTTTTACGTAAGATATACAAAAAAAAAAAAAAAGTGACTGGAGAGATACAGTATCTGTCTAACTCTTCTTCATTTTACCTCTTCACTGTTCCTGACAACGTGACGCGCCCATATGCAAGTTACCGGTGCCGGGATATAACAAAGAAGACGTAGTGGTACAGACAAGGAGCTGCAGAAAAAAATTACGAAGGAGCCTCTAACGGTGGTATGTTTCTTAATTTTTCTTTTCTTTCATTGATTATAATTTTTTATATATAAAATAAATATATATGTGATATATATTATTTTTATTATTCCGAACATATAGTTCCAAAGTTTTACTGGTCACAGATTGCTTTTGCGATCTGTATAAAAATTTTAAAATATATTTCCGCTGCGTGACCAGTAGAACGGAAAAACGGTTCGTACAATTGGTATCAGAGCCAGGTTAATTTCGGAACAGAAAATTATTTTTGATGCTCCTGATGTATGATTGTGTAGGCACATTATTTATTTATTTATTTGAATATATATTGGTTAAATTAAATTATTTAATTTTAAACATGGTTGATCGAAAAATTTTATAGTGTTGTGGATTTAGGTGTTACTGGGTTGTAAATAATTTATTTTATTTTTTCAGTTTTTATTTTTTGTATTATTATTTTTTTAAAATGTAATCGAAGACAAAAACAAGTTGTGATCAAAAACGTAATCAGCAGGCTGCGGACATAAGACACAATTGATATGCCACTGCGTTTATGCGAATTTCGGTGCGCTGTCAAGTGTGCAAAAAGCCAAAAAGTTTGGTGAGCACAATATGCTGGTTTTGCACAGTGCGTTGTCATGTGTGCAATAAATTATTAAATTGTTTAATGCAAATAGCTAATGCTTGCATGCATTAAATTGTTTAATGCAAATGTTGCAAGTGGTTTATTGCAAATTAGCATCCATGTGCAAATCAGTGTGTGTACCATTGGACAGTACATGTGTAACACCCCCCGACCCGATCCGGCCGGATCGACCCAGGGAGTGCTACACGGTTTTTCAAAGCTCTCTAAATTCATTTTTATAATCTCAAACCATTTAAAAATCAAATCAATTTGAAATTCTAAAAAGACTTTTCTCGTGAGCCCATCGAAATCACACTTTTTACAAAAATTCGACAGAGTTCCGTTTGTTTTTCGGATTTCCCAAAACTTGTTTTTCCACAAAACCATTCAAATACAAATTCAATATCAACACTTCAATATCGTTTTCAAACAATTGCGCACTCTGCCGTTTAGTGCGACTTTTCAATACAGTTTATAAATAAAATAAATCAAAAGTCAATATTTACAAATATTCTAAAATGAGAAACAGAAAGCTATAAATAATTAATTACAAACATATTACAAATTCTCTGTATATGCATGCTTTCAGAATATATACATATAACAATAATATAGCTACCCAACTGTGATAACTCTGGAACTCTGTCAGCAAATCTCTCTCTCTCTTCAGTCTTTAGCTTCCTCGGGATCCCCGGTACCTACGCGTTAGAAACAAAACTAACGCGCTAAGCATATAGCTTAGTGGGTGTACAATAAACTCAAATATGAAAATCATAAATAACTTTTAATAGTAAACAAATAACAATATATATATATATATTTCAATTCGAATCAGTTACAAAATCAATTTAACTTCCAAGAATCAAATCATAAAACAGTTTTCATCACTTTCATTTAACAATAAGATCAATGTATAAAATCGGTCAATAACGTTATTCAATTCATTTCTCAATTCACTTCAAATTTGGCCCGCTAGAATACTCAACATACTAGGACTGGAATATGGGTCAAACTCCCACCCTAGGACGAATCCTAAGAGTGGTACGTATCTCCCTACTCTAGGACCGTGGGTACGGAACCTAGAGAGGTACATAACTCCCTATCCTAGGAACGAATCCTTAGGAAGGTACTTGGCTCCCAACCCCCAGGACGAATCCTGAGGAGGTACGTGTCTCCCTGCCTCTGGACGAATCCATGAGGAGGTACATAATAATCATCAATAGCAATCAGTATCGGCGCAGTACTGCTCAGTGAACCCAGCTGGTATACCAACCTCCTATATCCATTTCTATGTCTAAGTATCCTAGGGCCGTTACGATAAACTATTTTCAAATATTCACTAGATTTACAATCAACGGAAACAGTCGAGTTCGATAACATAACTTTTTCATGGAAAAATCAACATCATTTATACAATAATCGAAAACAAGCAATTTCAGCGGAATCGTAATAATCAAAACTCAGTCAACAATAAATCATTTCAACGAAATATTATAAATGCATAAAAATGGAAAATCATCAAAATAATTGCAGATTCAAACTAAAAACATTTAATGCTTTTTGTAAAAAGTTCGAAAACGGAGGTACACCAATCTGGATACCGTTTTTCGTTCGAGAAATCGCGATTCCACGATTTTCTTTTCCTTTTCCTTTCCCTTTTCTCTTTCCTTCCTCTTTTCTTCTTCCTCTTCCTCTTCTTCTTCTTTCTCTTTCTTCTTTCTTCTTCTTTCTCTTCTTCTTTTTCTTCTTCTTTTTCTTCTTCTTTTTCTTCTTTCTCTCTTCTTCTTTCTCGCTCTCTGCCTCTCTTTTCTCTCTGTGCTGTTTTCTGGCTTCTGCGAGAAGCTTCTTTTTTTTTATATTTTTCGGCTGCCGCGACCGTCGTCGCGACCTGTGGTCGCGCCACTAAGTCGTGGTACTCACTGGAGCGTTTGCACCGCCTTCCTCGCGAGCACTCCTCGCGGTCCCTTGGTTGCGCTGGTGGTCGCGTTGCTCACTGCCAGATTTTGCCATTTTCATCGCGAGCAGTTCATCGCGACCTGTGGTCGTGGTGACTGGTCGCGATGCTCACTGCCAAAAATCTCATTTTCCACCGCGAGCGAGCCATCGCGACCTGTGGTCGCGGTGACCAGGTCGCGATGCTCTCTGCTTCAGTTTTCAATTTTTTCATACTTCATTTTTGGACCGTTCCATCTGGTCCACCTGGAAATCATAAAAATAAACATACTTTTAATTACATTTACACCCCTTCCAATCACAAAATTTATTTCCACATATTTAAATTTAATAATTCGAAATCCGGGATGTTACAACATGAACCCAGTGCACAAAAGTCTTGTCTAAGGTTTTTTATTTAGTATGCAAATCAGCTATTGTTCTGAATTCATGAGATAAATCGGAGAGTCCTGAAGAGACTGGAAGACTGTGAAGTTACAAGAAGACCAAGGAATGCCTTGGGGTTATTTTTGTAATTTAGTTTTCAATTTTTTTTTAGGTTAAATAATCCACAATACTCGGTCAACTGTATGCTTTATTATGTGATAATTTAGTATTGTTATGCAAATACATGTCATTTAGATTTAAGTGTGCCTACACAAATATATGTCGATATTGTCATACATGCATCATAGCATTTATATATTATTTGTTTTAATGTGATTAAAATAGTAAATAATATATTTATAATTTGCTATGAAAAATAATTAGTTTTTAATAGTTAAAAACTGAATAATTCTTTTAATATTAATCTTGTTATTAAAGTGTTTAATAAATTTAGATTAATATGGTCATTTATTAAATTATGTTTAATATAATTAATCACCTAATAAATAAATGAACCAAATAATATGTTAGAGTTTTAAATAATTAAAACTTGGTAAACACCAAATTAATAACCTAACTTTAGTAAAACGTTTACCTAAATACAGATTATTCACTTATAGATTTTTAAGTGTTAAAAATCATAATTATTTAGATATGATTCTAATAATAATAAATTAGTTAATGTCGTAGATAACTTGATTAAAATTAGTCGTTTGATCCTACAGAGTCTAGTGCATTAACGAATAGAAAACCCTAAGTTTTAAAATAGTGAGTGGGAGAGAGATATATGACATATATATCCCGCAGTGTCCATCGTTAGTTCAACACCGTGAGATCCAAGTGGGGCCTCGTGACGGCTTTGCTTTCGTCATCCCTAAAGAGGGTTTCTACGAAGGTTAATACCAAGGTTGACTTCCTAACATATAGGATTTCTGGGCGTATTTCGGGTTTGACCGACCCTAAGGCGGCACTCTCGAGTTAAGCCCATAAGATCTAAAATGATGAGTTACACTCACAAAGTTTAGATTAAATGTGGTTAATCGAAAACCTAACTAAATAAACGATGGTTGAATAATATGGAATAAGAGTTATTCTAGAATATTATTTGATTGAGAATGTCTCGGTCCAACATGCAAGGACTTGATCGACCCTAAGGCGGCACTTCTTTGTGGTATGTTGGATTATCGTAGCATAGTAACTGTTTTTATTGGGGTAGTTCCGGTTCGTTAAACATGTACAGTCATCATGTTTAAATTTATGTCAAAGCATTATCACTTGTTTTTAATATATGACTGAATTAATGTTTATTTATTTTTCAGCAATAATGTCTTCTGCGTTATTACAAATACTTGCATACGATAAACTAACTGGTGATAACTATACAAGTGGAAACTTAACATAAACGCGCTTTTGGTCACCAAAGACCTTAAGTTTGTGCTTACAGAGGAATGTCCGCCACAGCCTGCTGCCAATGCCTCACAAAGAGTTCGTGCGGCATACCAACTATGGGTCTCATCTAATGAGAAAGCCCGTACATATCTATTAGCTTCTATGACAGAAGTGCTTGTCACAAAGCACGAAGCAATTACTACAGCATTCGAAATCATGGAGTCATTGCAAGCTATGTTCGGGCAACCCTCTGAGCAAAAGCGCTATGAAGCTGTTCGTGCCGCTATGCTCGCTCGCATGAAGGAAGGTACATCTGTTCGGGAACATGTCCTGACCATGATGTCCTACTTCAACACCGCAGAAATCAATGGCAGGGCCATTGATGAACCTAGCAAAGTGAGTATCATACTGACGACTCTTCCGAAGAGTTTCGATCAGTTTAAGAGCAACTACAGGATGAACAAATTGCAGTTCAGTCTCACTCAGTTGCTCAATGAACTCGCCACCTTTGAGGCCTTGACTAAGGACAATAAGGTGAAGACCGGTGAGGCAAATGTTGCCGAACCATCTTCCTCCTCTAGAAATAAGAAGAGGAAGATGTCTGCCGGGAAAGCTAAAGGTAAGCCCAAACCCAAGAAAGCCCAAGGCAAAAAGAAAGGCACCTCCACCGACAAAGACAAGGGAAAATGTTTCCATTGTAACAAGGTCGGGCACTGGAAAAGGAATTGTCCTCAGTACCTAGAGGAGGGAGCCAAGAAGAAAAAGCAAAAAGGTAAATATGATTTACTAGTTCTTGAATCTTGTTTAGTGGAAGATGATTTTTCACCCTGGATAGTTGATTCGAGGGCCACTAACCATGTTTGTTCTTCTTTGCAGTGGAATGATTCTTAGACACAGCTAGAGGAGGGAGCCTTCTTGATACGTGTGGGGTCAGGGGATGTCGTGTCGGCTCGAGCAGTGGGTTCAATAAAATTGAATTTTTGTAATAATGCTAGAATTTTACTTTTAAACAATGTTTATTATATTCCTGGATTTACACGGAATTTAATTTCCGTTTCTAAATTGTTAGAACAATTATATTATGTTTCTTTTAATAATAAATCTGTTATTATTTCAAAGAATGGTCTGAATATTTATTCAGGAATTAATGAAAATAATTTGTATGTATTAAGGCTGTTAATACATACAACACTGCTCAACACCGAATTGTTTAAGGTTGAAAAACCTAAAACCAAACGACATAAGATTTCTCCAGATGATGACACGTATCTCTGGCATCTAAGGCTTGGTCATATTAACCTTGACCGGATAGACAGACTAGTAAAAAGCGGACCTTTAAGCGAGTTAAAGGTTGGCACCTTACCTGTCTGTGAATCCTGTTTGGAAGGTAAGATGACTAAGAGATCTTTTACTGGAAAAGGCCTTAGAGCTAAAGAGCCACTGGAGCTTATACATACTGATGTCTGCAGACCGATGAATGTTAAAGCCAGGGGTGGTTATGAGTATTATGTCACCTTTATAGATAACTACTCTAGATACGGATATGTCTACCTGATGCAACGTAAGTCGGAAACTTTTGAAAAGTTCAAAGAATTCCGAGCTGAAGTTGAGAATCAATTAGGTAAGACTATCAAGTCTCTACGATTGGATCGTAGGAATGAGTACCTTGACCAAGACTTTAAAGACATTATGGTCTAGCATGGGATACTATCCCCACTCACAGCTCCGGGTACACCTCAGCAAAATGGTGTAGCGGAGAGGAGAAATAGAACCCTAATGGAAATGATGAGATCTATGATTAGTTTCTCGTCATTACCAAATTCCTTCTGGGGATATGCGTTACAAACAGTGGCATACATTTTGAATGTAGTGCCATCCAAATATGTTCCTAAGACTCCCCTAGAGTTGTGGAATAGTCGTAAAGTTAGTTTGCAACATTTCCGTATATGGGGGTGTCCAGTACACGTGCTGAAGAACAAAAGTGGAAAGCTATACTCCAAATCTGCAGTCTGCCTGTTTGTAGGATACTCCAAAGAGAACAGAAGCGGATACTTCTATAGTCCTGAAGATAATAAAGTGTTTGTATTGACAAATGCAACGTTTCTTGAGGACAACTATATTAGTGACCATAAGCCTCAATCCAAGATTGTGTTAAATGAACTGGAGCCTGGTGAAACCAGAACTCCATCAACAAGAGTCAGATGATTCCTAATCGGGATACACTACCACCTAGACGTAGTGGGAGGGTTGTGATACAACCTGAACGCTATTTAGGTATAGATGAGGGACAAGATGTTGTCTCTACTGATAGTGTGGATGACCCATTGTCATTTAAGAATGCAATGGAAGATCCTGATAAAGAGGAATGGCTCAAAGCCATGAATCTCGAAATGGAGTCTATGTACTCCAACTCAATCTGGGATCTTGCAGACTTACCGGATGGGGTAAAACCCATTGGGTGTAAGTGGATCTACAAAAGAAAGAGAGGAGTATATGGGAAGGTAGAGACCTTCAGGGTAAGGCTAGTGGCTAAGGGTTATACCCAAAAAGAGGGGGCCGATTATGATGAGACCTTTTCGCCAATTGCCATGTTTAAGTCTATTCGGATTCTCTTATCCATTGCAGCCTACTTCGATTATGAAATTTGGCAAATGGACGTCAAGACTACATTTTTAAATGGCAATCTTGACGAAAACATCTATATAATGCAACCAGAGGGATTCGTGTCCCCAGATCAAGAGCAAAAAGTTTGCAAGTTGCAAAGGTCCATTTATGGACTTAAGTAAGCATCTAAATCTTGGAACATAAGGTTTGATGATGTAATCAAAACCTATGACTTCGAGCAAAACGTTGATGTGCCTTGTATATACAAGCGCATCATTGACAAAAAGATAGTTTTCTTAATCCTATACGTAGATGACATCCTACTCATTGGGAATAATGTTGGAATGTTGTTTGACGTCAAGGGCTGGCTGGCTAGCCAATTCCAAATGAAAGATTTGGGAGAGGCGAGTTATGTTCTAAGGATCCAACTTATAAGGGATCGTAAGAACAAACTCATAGCACTGTCTTAGACATCATATATCGATAAGATTCTTGTTCGATTTTCGATGCAAAACTCCAAGAAAGGTAATTTACCTTCTAGGCATGGAGTTCACTTGTCTAAGGAACAATATCCTAAGACACCTCAAGACATTGAGGATATGAGACGTGTGCCCTATGCATCTGCAGCAAGGCTATATCAACTTAGATGGCTATATGTGGGTGATCTCAATCCTGAGTGTCTTATCGACTCCTTCAGGTTAGATCGTGATCTTTAATATACCATAAGTGAGGTTGGATGATTATTCCCGATCAATATTCTCCGTATGTTGGGATTGAGATTTGGCTTGTGGCTGGGAATGTTTGTACACAAAAGTGGAATCCACTCCTTCTTGTGAGAAGTAGAAAGTAGTTCCCTTAAGAGTTGATTCGGGGCTTGAACAATATAAGCGCTCTCCTGATTCCGTAAGGAAACAGGATTTATTGTTCATTAGAGAATCAATGATGCTTAAAGGATATATATAATTAGAGGGGTATAACGGACATTATGACCCAGCTCTAATTATGAACTACTGTGGAGGGTCACACCATATGTAATAGCTATATCGATGGACACCGAGTGATATCGGTCAGTATAAAAACATCCTCAGTTGAGAGAATGCAACTTCGGATTTTTAGTGGAATAATACCGGAGTTGATAATCAAGGAATATTAATTAAAGAGTTCAATTAATGATTCTGAGGATTATCGGAGCTCAAAATACTGTGGGTCCATTAGGTCCACTTGCTAGCCCGATCCATTTAGGTAACAAGGGTCACGTATAATTAATTGGATGGTCCAATTAATAGTGTTGCGAAAATGACACATGTCAGGAGTTAATTGAGTGATGTGATTATTCAATTAATTAAATAATGGCAATTATAACAATTAAATAATAAGATTATTTAATTATGTAATTAGTCATAAGAGGAAGGTGATAGTTGATATTTTATTTTGAATAGTTAAATAATAGTATTATCTCATTTATTAAATAAAATAAAATAAATTTGAATTTAAAAAGTTTAAATTCAAATGTCTGATAATAGTTTATTTTTATTTTTATTTTGAATAAAGAGATAATAGGATTATCTTATTTATTAAATAAAATAAAATATAATAAAATTTAAAAAGTTTAAATTCAAAAGTTACTGAGAAATTAATAAAAAGAGTTTTTATTAATTTGGTAACTTAAATAGATATATTAAAAAACGTTTTTAATTTAACAGACAACTGCACCAAAGGGTTTTACGTTCAAAGTTTTTTTTTACGTAAGATATACAAAAAAAAAAAAAAAAGTGACCGGAGAGATTTAGTATCTCTCTACCTCCTCTTCATTCTACTTCTTCACTGTTCCTGACAACGTGATGCGCCTACAAACAAGTTACCGGTGCCGGGATATAGCAAAGAAGACGTAATGATACAGACAATGAGCTGCAGAACAAAATTACGAAGGAGCCTCCAACGGTGGTATGTTCCTTAATTTTTCTTTTATTTCATTGATTACAATTTTCTGTATATAAAATAAATATATATGTGATATATATTATTTTTATTATTCCGAAAATATAGTTTCAAAGTTTTACTAGTCACGGATTGTTTTTTTGATCTGTATAAAAATTTTAACATATATTTCCGCTGCGTGACTAGTAGAACAGAAAAACGGTTCCTACACGCCGAGCATCAGATCAGAATGGAACACCAACGGAATCACCCGCTGTAAATGTCCAATAACAAATTTCAGAACCCTAGGACCGGCACTTTGCGCTTGTACATCCAAAGGGTGGCACAAATAGATCAAAACTCCCTACCCTAGGACCGGCACTTTGGGCCTATACTATCCATAGGGTAGTGCATCATAGTATATCGGCACAGTACTGTTCATACAGAAACCCAATTGACATGTCAACCTCCTATATCCATATCTATGTTCATATACATCAGAGCCATTTCACAAAACGTTTTCTCAAATCCAATGTCAACATATTTCATTTCTTTCAAAATCATCGAATTCAACTTTCAACTTATTCAATTTCAATTCATATCGATATATATATATATATATATATATATATATATATATAAATTCAAATTTCATCAAATATCATATAACGGAAATATACGAACATATTTCTAAATCAATAATCACATCAAATCAATCCAAAAATATATTCAATCGTATTTCATAATTCCATATCGAATCAAAATGCCCCGAAATCATTTTCGGATACATTTCACAAATATTATATAGTTAAAATCACCTTCAACTATATATTTACATAACAATATTAGAATCAAAACGTATTAAAATCAATTCAGAATAGGATTCACAATCAATATTTCGAATATAAACTATATTTCGAGAATTCGCTATTCAAATCATTCTAAAATTAATTTCAAACTGTAAACTATAATCAATATAATCCAAATAACTCAAAATTAATCAAATTCAATCAATTCAAAATATTCTGGAAAATGAAAAATTCAAAAACGAGTGTACACCGAACCTGGATATCCTTTCCTTCTTCTCCTTCTCTTTTCTTCTTCTTCTTTCTTTTCTCTCTCCTCTTTTCTCTCTTCTTTCTCTCCCGTTTGCTCTGGTTTCTGTTCTGTTATGTTTGAGAGCTTTGCTCTCATCTATTTTGTTTTGTATTTGAAGTGGCACCGCTTCACCGCTATATTTTTTTTTATAATTTTTGAGCCATTGCGACCGCGTATCGAGAGCGGTGGTCGCGTCGTTTCGGTCGCAATACTCACTGTTAGAAATCTTGCCCCCTCATCGCGAGCAGCTATCGCGAGCTCTGGTCGCGATTCTGGTCGCAGTGCTCACTAGTCCAATTTTTCCACTTTTATCGCGAGCAGCTACTGCAATCTCTGGTCGCGAGAATGGTCGCGATGCACACTATTCAGTTTTTCACCATTTTCTTCGTGTATTATTTTCGACCGTTTCAATTGGTCCATTTGTACATTTAATTATATTTTTCACCCCTTCAAATCATAATTATCACATTCACATACTCCATATTAATTAAACTACATTTTTTTTATATTTATGCGAAATTAGGGATGTTACAGATGGGTTGTTAGATTTGAGGGAAATGTACTAGAGGCAGCGTTCCAGAGCTCTCTGGTTGAAGTCTGGAGACAAGAACACCAAATTCCATGCTAAAGCTTCACAACGAAGGAAGAGGAACAATATTGTTGGGTTAATGGATGATAATGGTATTTGGAGGACAAAAATTAAGGACATGGAGACTGTGATTTCTAGTTACTATAAGAACCTTTTTAAAACATCTTATCCTTCATAATCAGATATTGATAGTGTCCTAGAATAGATGGGAATGAAAGTTTCTGGGTGGATGAATAGTATCCTTACGGCCAAATTCACAGGTGAAGAGGTGCGGACTGCTCTGTTTCATATGGTTCATCTTAAAGCTCCTGACCCAGATGGTTTTCCTACTATAATGGGTAACTTCAGGCCAATTAGCTTGTGTACTATACTTTACAAATTGGTGGATAATGTCCTTGCTAACAGACTGAAACTGATTCTTCATGAGGTCATTTCTCCCTATCAAAGCGTTTTTGTTCCACGTAGATTGATTACAAATAATATGGTGGCAGGTTTTGAATGCCTTCATGATCTTAGAAATCGTGAGGGGGGGAGGGGGTCTAAAGGGAAAATTGCACTCAAATTAGATTTGAGTAAACTATATGATAGAGTGAAATAGGTCTTTTTGCAGAAAATTATGTTTAAGTTAGGTTTTGATTATAGATGGATTAGTAAGGTGTGTATGTGCTTATCTTCATTTGGTTATGTTTTCTTAATTAATGGTGAGCCGAAAGGTGGTTTGAAACCCTCTATAGGGCTAATGCAGGGGTGTCCCCTATCCATAACCTCTTATTTCTTCGTGCTGAAGGGCTCTCGGCCATATTGTCTACTGCAGAAAAGGAGGAAACAAAATCCATGGGTGTTCAGCGGCTATGAAAGCTCCTCCTATTTGTCACTTGTTTTTTGCGAATGATAGTCTTATATTTGCTAATGCCTCGGGTGTTGAGGGTATGTGTTTGAAAAAGATTTTTGTGAAATATGAGCTTGCCTCGGGGATGTCAATTAACTTTGATAAGTCAGCTTTAACCTTCAGTCCTAATACACAACCAGAGGTGATAAATGAAGTGAAAGATATTTTTAATATGGATGTAGCAGCTTGTCATAATCAGTATTTGGGGCTACGTTATACAATTAGTAGAAATAAGAGGCAAAAGCTTTAGAGTTGGAAGAACAAGTTTTTCTCCGTTGGTGGTAAGAAGGTGCTTATCAAAACGGTTGCTCAAGCAGTTCCTACATACGTTAGGAGTATTTTTAGGCTGCCTAGCTTTTTAAGGCAGAAGATTTAGAGGCTTCGTGCGGATTTTTGATTGGGCTTTGATGGTGCGAGGAAAAAAGCCCATTGTCTTTCTTGGAGTAAGATGTGTCTTTCAAAGGATAATGGTGGTATGGGTTTTAGAGAGATTGAAGCTTTTAATAGAGCTATGTTGGCAAAGCAAGGGTGTCAGATTATTAGTTGCCTCTCCTCTCTTATGGCTAAGGTGCTTAAGGCAAAAAAAATTTCCCAACTCTTCATTTTTGAATTACCATTTAGGGTCGAGGCCTTTTTTAATTTAGAGAAGCATTTTGTGGGATATAGATGTTTTGATAAAGGGTATTGGATGGAAAGTTGGTGATGAAAGTAAAATTGTTGTCTACGAATATCAATGGTTGTCGAGAGACTCTTCTCTTAAAGTTCTGTCTCCTAAGTTTCTCCCTAATGGTGTCTTGGTCTCAGCTTTGATTTCTATCCCTGGTAGATGGAATGAGGATTGGTGATGAGATATTTCACTAAAGATGAGGCTGATTTGATTTTCAACATTCATTTGCCTTGCAGGCCCATAAAAGATGCTCCACTTTGACACTTTGAAAAGAGGGGTGTCTTCTCTGCTAAGAATGCCTATAGAGTGGCGTTTAGTAGTAACAGTAGGGATGCTGCCTTGAGTTTTAGTGGCCTTCTGCCTTGGTAGAAGAAGCTGTGGTGTTTGAAGCTTCCTCATAAGATTAGAATTTTTGTCTGGAAAGCTAGTGGCCTACCAGGTTTTGTCTGTTTAAGAGGAAAGTGGCGAAGGATGCTTCCTGTCAGTTTTGTGGGAAGTCTGCAGAATCTATTGATCATGTATTGTGGAGTTGCACAGTAAACTCTTATTAAGAACTGGAGTAATTGCAAATTAGGGCTGGAACTTAGACAAGAAGCTTGAGTGCAGTCTTAGTAGATAGATTTTCCCTAGAGTAATTTAGGTCATTTTAGTAATTTCCATTCATTTTTTTATTCATATGTAAAGCTGTCATGGAAGGACCTATACTATCAAGGGTAAAAGTGTCACTTTTTGAAAGGTTTATAAGACCAAGATTATTGCCCTAATCCAATTGTAGCTATCATATTAATTTCGATTGATTGAGTCAGGGGTCCGTTGGGACCTGAAGCAACTCCTACTACTGGAAAGGGGTCTTCTCTCTCCTCTTAGTGAGTTTATCAACAATAGTGAGATTGAACCCTATCACGAATATGAAAGGAAAATGCATCAATCACTTGCGCTATAAGTGAATATGCATATTTTAGTGTTATACGCTACTTATTACCACTACAGCTATTCTATATCACCTATTTTTTCTAATTTAGTTAATTGTAAAAACGCCTTTAAGATGAAATTAATATTTACACTTCCTCTAAAATTATATGTACATCCCATTAACTATTTTTTTTATAAAAATAATCGTTTGTATCTAAAGAGTAGTTTAGTGAGATTTATTTATAGAAATATAATACAATAAAATTAAAAAAAAAAATATTTTTCTTAAATAGTCTTTTAATAAGGGTTTGTACATACAGTTTTAATAGCGAGGAAATATCGCCACCCTTGGGTTAATTCGATTTCTAGTAAAACCCACGGATACAATTTGGGCTAAATCGAGAATCTGAGCCCAACAAAGATTCTTTTTGAAGAAATTCCAACACACATGTTCCATATGATTTTACCAATTTTTTATTTTTATTTAAATTTGACCGAAACAATGCATCTAGTGAACTATTTTGTGATGTTTAGAGCCAGTAAGACTTCCAAATGATGTAACTGGACCCACCAATTCGGCCGAATGTGGGTTGGGTTGATTCGGCTTCTAATTGTACCCACATATATTTGAAACGCTAACGTTTACAATTTGATCCTTAATTTTTATTTTTTATTTTTTTAAATTAGAAAATAAAGGTCGATACTAGCAGCTTGATCTGCTAGTATGCTATAACTATAATCTAGTATGCTGTAACTATAATTTTATTTTTTTAAAAAATGGAATCGAATTTGATGAGTTTAATTGAAATTAAATTTATCTGTATTTATAAAGGGTAATATTAGGTTTTTCAAAAAATTTAACCAAATAATGTAATATTTAGGTATGAATTTGAACAAAATTTTTAGACAACTTAGTATTACCTTTTTATAAATATAAATAAATTTATTCTTTCTTAAAAATGCAAAACGTACATAACTAAAATGCGAGAAACGAAATAAATACGTTAATAAAAAAAATGAAATCTATCTTAAGGAAAGTTCCTCTTAAAAGTATTTGATAAATGCACAAAACAAAAAAAATATATTGAAGGGTTAAAAAAGAGTATGTAGATTAGTAGTTCAATTATTATGTACTTCTAATTTCATTCAATTGCAATCTACATTAATGAAACCCAAAAAATGAAAAGAAGAAAAGGGTAAATTTTAGTTTGTATGAAAAGGGTAAATTTCAGTTTGTATTCTATCTTTAGTGAATTGTTATCTACGTTTATCTATATGTTAACTCAATGTGGTTCGGTGGTAAAAGCGTTCATTTAGTCTGATAATGTTTCAGATTCGAGTCGCTATCATCGCAAATGGTATGTAAAAAAAAAAAAAAATTCATATCAATTAAACAACACAAAATTTTGATATCTTTGGATTGGATTTTGATTCTATCTTAAAATTTGGTTTGTTTGATAATTGCAATTTGGAAATTGGAAAATAAAAGTTACGTTAGTGTATATATATATATATGCATGTGTTATGTGATGTGATGATCTAAATTGGGTGTTAATAAATGCCAATAGTTAGCTTTAAATGAAATTTTATATTTTTAATTTACCTTCTTGGTCTTTCTAGCTTATGTTAATTCAACTAATTAATATCTCATATATATATATATATATATATATATATATATATGTATATATTTCAAATCAATGCATGAAAAATAATGTATGTAAAATCAATAATATTACAATTAAAAAAATCAATAAAATATTTATCTCGTATGATTCTATGTGATTATGATCACATGATTAGTTCAAAATTAGGGGGCCTATTCAAATAGCTTTCACAAATAACACAAAAAAAAAAAGGTTGATTGTGCCCTTTGTGTTGCTGTAATATCTTTTTTTCCTTTTTTTTTTCTTCTCTATATCAAAAAAATAATAATAATAATATCTTTTTTTTCTCACAAGAGCCCTGAAATCAATCCCCATAGACATCAATGAAGCTTATGCGATGGGAGGTTTATAGAAATCACATATATATTGCATCTTTTGAGATAAAAATTTGGGTTTGATTGTAATATTCAAAACAGAATTTCAATATACAAAAATAATAAAAATAGTTGATATGGTACTAGGTAAGGGTGGGCACAAAAACCGTATCCGAACCGATTCGAACCGTATTCGAATCGTAATTTGTAGTTTGAGTCAGTTTTGAGTTTGAATTTAGTTCGGTTTGGTTTTGAATTTTAAAAAACCATGTTAAAAACGGTTTGGTTCGGTTTTGATAGCACAAAACTGGTTTGAACCATCATATAAAAAAAAACCTAACCACTAGCTTAGGAGTCTTTTTGAGAGAGTGGGTGAAAAACAACAATAAGAGCATCTCCAATGCAAATATATATTTTTGAGTATCTAAATAGTGCTACATCAACATTTCTAAATAATATGGATCTACCTTATCAAAAAAATTATAGAAATGCATATTCACTTCTTCAATGTGAATATCTAAATAGTAATTTTACACCAATCACAACAAGTCATTTGTTATATTCTCTCTCCATTCAATATGATAATTAAATATATTGATAAATGCTAAAATTTTATTGGTGGGAAAAGTTAGAAATCCTAGTCAGCATATCAAGGAGGATATCTACAATTAGAAACTCTACTTGATATTATCTAACTTTTTTTTTGCCACATCATATTAATATTAAAGTTAGATAATTGCATTGAAGAATATTTTTTTAATTTTTTTAATATATATCCTATGTGGCACTCAATTTTCTCCAAATGTATAATAGCATTGGAGATGCTTTAACAACACTCAAAAGAAATAACTAAAGAATAAGATTTTAAGCTACTCAAGATTCAGGTACATAAATACAACAACAACACTCAAAAGAAATGACTAAATAAGCAGCAGAAAATTGGGAAGTTTAATTTCTAGACATCTTTATTTAGGAATGAGTTTACTATTTAATTTTCTAGACTGTTGTTTAATTTTCATGTCAATAATTTTGTGATTAGAGCAATACATTGGTTGGATGGATTGAAATCAGTTATTGTTTGTACATGGTGCTTGAATTTTTTCACTTAGGTTTGAAACAGAATTTCATTTGTATAAAATTCATATCAATAGACAGTATTGATTAAGTGATACACATGAGTGATATACATGATTAATATACTGTTGAAATCAGGTTTGAATTCTAAAATCAATAGCCCAAAAACTAAAACTATAGTCCGAATTAGCATTTAAAACCTATTAAAATTTCAATACATGAAAAAGGCCCAATAGGCCTAAAACCGAATCGAGTCGAACTGTATTACTTCAGGTCGGTTCGATTCGGTTCAGTTTATATATTCAATTCAGTTTGGTTCAGTTTCAATTTTTCAAAAACCGTATAAATTTCGAGTCAGTTCGATTTCACCCAAAACCGTACCGATTCGAACCGTGCTCACCCCTAGTACTAGATCACATGACTATTAAAATTTGATGTGTAAAATTCGAATAAATTTTTATCTATCATTGATAAATTCACATACATAAAACGATAAAAAATTAATGAATAAAAAGAAATTTATACCATTTGAAAGAAACTCCTTTTAAAAGTATTGTATAATTGAAGATAATATACCTACTATCAGAATAACTTTATGCATGGATGGACAAAATAAAATGTTTATTTATGGGGTGCTCAAATAGTTAAATCATTATTTAAGTGCAAAAAGATATCAAATTTAGTCAAAAATAACTAAAAGTCATCCAGGGTTTCTTACATATAATATTTAAACTTTCTTGATAGAAAATAAAAAAAAATTGAAGAAAAAAATTGAAAAACTAAAGGGAAATAAGGTCACTCCTATAAAAGAATTAATAGTTTTTTTGGGAGAATTGCATTCAAGTACCCTAACTTATAACGTAATTACACGTTTAATATTAGTTTTGTCATAATTGCACTCAAATACCCTGTAATCCGTTAACCGCCGTTAAAGTAACGGTTGACCAAACGGATTCAGGTAAAATGGCGAGATTGCCCCTGGAAAGGAAAAAAAAAAAATTTGAAAACTCAGATGATCTGGGTTCGCGTTCGAACCCAGATGATTTGGGTTCGCGTTCGAACCCAAATGATCTAGGTTCGAACGCGAACCCAGGAATCTGGATTCGCATTCGAACCCAGCGCGAACCTAGTTTTTTTATTGGTTGGATGATTTTTTAAATTTTTTTAAAAATAAATTTAAACGTAAAAGACCATTTTTGCCCCTGAATCCGTTTGGTCAACCGTTACGTTAACGGCGGTCAACGGATTATAGGGTACTCGAGTGTAATTATGATAAAACTGATATTAAAAATGTAATTACAGTTATAAGTCAGGGTACTTGAGTGCAATTCGTCCTAATTTTTTTATAAAAATAATATATGATTGGCGGCAGCATAGTTGTTAACACAAAAAGTGTATAAAACAATTTTATGAACATAATGACATATTATTGTTATTATAGTTGTACGTTACAATAATTATCACTCTTCCGACGTACATGAAATTATTGTAAATTAATTTTGATAAAATTAAAATATTTAAAATACACTTTAACCATCATTTTATGATCACCAACTAGTAAGAAAGAAAATATTCTTTCACTGATATATATTACATAATTTTAAGAAACTTAATTGCAATTATCACTAATATAATCATATACAATGATTGTAATGCATTAGATATTAAAGTTAATCTTTTGAATATTTTTTCTAATATATGGAATTCCTTCTAATCAGTTTTAATTAGGCTAAATATATATATATATATATATTAACACAATAAAATTCTGGATTTTAATATAGGTATAGTTTACGAAGTGAATTTTGCTTCGTACGAAATAGTCCAATGGCAAAAGCATATTCAACAAAAAGAAAGGAGAAACAAAAAACTAAGCTTTATTTATTAATATAACATGATGTATCGGGGATCTTCCTATTGTGATCCAGATACTCCGTAAGTTTTGGCACGTGACAAAATCGTAAAGGAAGATGTATATGCATCATGTTGTACCCAAGTTCTTCCCACAATATAACCAAGGTGGATAAAGAAAACGCGTAAAAGAAAATACATCCTTACGTTACAATCTTCTCACGCGATAAGTTTTGACACGTGATAAGATCATAACGGAAGATACATATGCATCTCGTTTGCATCCAAGTTCTTCTCAGATTGTAGATATCAAGATTCAAGGGTGGATATTGAAAACGCGAAGAAGGAAGCCTCCAAAGGACGTACCACTTAGCATGCAAACCGGAGCGAAATGGAAGCTCACACCTCTAGTTTATAAATTCTCCACCCAAGCCACCCTCTCCTGTGCTGTCACAAACAACAACACACTACTCCTCTCGCAACCCAAGCTTTGGTCCCACACTTTCTCTCTCTAACCCAATCCAACCCTCTTCCCAGTTTCCAACCCTCTCTCTCTCTACATCTTCCTCTCTTTCTCTCTCTACATCTTCATCTCGTTCTCTCTCTAAATCTCTAAAATTTCTTCATTTATTTATCTTAAAACAGAAAAAAAAAATTAAGCGCACACCCAAGACAAAAGAACTCCTCTCTCTCTCTCTCTCTCTCTCTCCTCTTCTCTCTCCTCTCTTTGGCTTCAATTCTCTTCACCTTGGGAGAGGAGAGAACTCTCAAACTAAAAACTAAAAAAATATACGAACAAAATCACCAATCCATCACACAAACTGGTAACATACAAAAACACCCCATTAAAGAAAAAGTGCATCAAAACAATTCAGATATTACGTAATACAACCCAGAAAGAGTCTTTTTTTCTATAGAAAC
This sequence comes from Xanthoceras sorbifolium, assembly GCA_003430845.1. Taxonomy (NCBI): domain Eukaryota; kingdom Viridiplantae; phylum Streptophyta; class Magnoliopsida; order Sapindales; family Sapindaceae; genus Xanthoceras; species Xanthoceras sorbifolium. Next base: position 23,254,835 of record CM010608.1, on the reverse strand, counting down.
CGAGTAAACTTGAAGGGACACCAAAACCAGGATTGATTGTATAAGAGTTGGTGGACACACACACATATATATAATATTATATTATATTAGTATATATATCAAGAATGGTGAGCAGCGGTGGAGGCGGAGGAGCAGTGGTGGAGGGTGCAAAAGGGCTGGGCGGGCCGATGAGTCAGAGCTTGAAAAAGGGGCCGTGGACGGCGGCGGAGGACGCGATCCTGATGGAGTACGTGAAGAAGCATGGAGAAGGGAACTGGAACGCGGTTCAGAAGAATTCTGGGTTGATGAGGTGTGGGAAGAGTTGCAGGCTCAGATGGGCCAACCATTTGAGGCCTAATCTCAAGAAAGGTTCATTTTCGCCTGACGAGGAGAGGATCATCATCGAACTTCACGCTAAGCTAGGCAACAAATGGGCTCGCATGGCCGCTCAGGTGTGATATACTTACACAGCCACATATATTCATATGGTTGTTTATGCATGCATGTCTGGTAATATAAATTCATTATATGCCATGTCTCCTTTTCTTTTTGGTTGTCTGTGTCTATACCTATTTTTTCTGTTGATCTGATTTGCTTTTATAGTTTTGAGGATTTAACTCCTCGTTTATTTGACAATTGATATCTGTCAAAAATGATTTTCATTTGAAGAGTTTTATCTGTTTTGAGGTTTGAAATTGTTGAAAAATAATTATATACCCATCTGAGTTTTTCCTGGTATGTTCTTTGATCGATGTTGATTGTGACCCATATTGTCCGGGTTACTTTTTCGTCTCTCTTTCTCTGTCTGTGACTTGTCCTCTAGCCACACATCTTATTAGTTACGTTTTTGTCTCCAATTCTCTCATTTGTCATCTTTGTCTAATTCATCTTTTGCGTTTCTCTATCTCTACAGTTACCTGGTAGGACTGACAATGAAATTAAGAATTACTGGAACACGAGGATGAAGAGACGCCAAAGAGCAGGCCTCCCCATTTACCCTCAAGAAGTCCAAGAAAAAGCAGCTGTTTTTCACCTCCAACAACAAGGGCACCACCACCACCACCACCACAACAAGAGACCCAACAACAACTCTTCTTCTTCACTATCTTCCCTCCTCACCTCACCAAGTCCTACCTACAATCCCTCTCTCTCCTTGTTCAACACCTTCAATTTCTCATCCCCTCCAAATCACCCTCTTCAAAATCAGGCCAGTTCCTACTACTCCAACCCAAACCACCAGTTCAACCTCTATTGTACCACCACTAACACCAACAACATGAATACTGGGTTCTCTGTGCCTCTATCGTCCCCTGCTTCTCCATATCCACCATCATCTGCTGGTCTGTTCAATCAAAACATCCAAACACAAGCTATTCCATTCCAAAGCTACAAGTTTGACAGTGGAAATTTTGAGCGTGTCATGAGTTATAGTTCAATGATAACGGGAGCTTCCATTGACCCAATTGATTTTGTTCCAGGACAGACGGGGGAGCTCCCTTCATCCCAAACACCGCCGCAGCCAACAACACCATCATCCGGGTCGAGCGGCGGTGGTGTTTGTGTGACGTTAGCCTCAGGAAACACTACTAACAATAATAATGTTGACTACAAAACTGCGCTCCCCAAATCGGCGAGTACTAATAGTAATAGTGGTTTGTTAGATGCACTAGTGCAGGAGTCTCACAATCTGTCTAATCTGTCTCGCAATAATCTAAAACTCAATTGCGAGAATAATTTTTCGGTGGCGGCGGCGGGAGGTGTATCTGCGGAGAAAGGAAAAGGTGTGGCGGATTATGTGTCTTCAGAGGAAGGTGGTGTTGAATCGATTATGAAAAAAGGTGGCGACGCTACTGCTAATAATCAGTGGGAGGATTTGAGCTCTTCCCAGTCTTCAATTGGTGAGTTATTATCATTTCATTTCTCTTGCATGAACTCCATAGAATCATATATATTACAACTATAGCTTCCTTTTTGTAGTTGAATTTCTAATAGTTTATTGAGCTTGAACAACATTTATATCTATAATTACAGTGGTCAACTCTTACTTATTCCTCTATCTTTCTTTTAATTAATTTTTCTGAGATTTGAAATACATATTTGTATTATATGAATGATTTTTTCTTTCAATTAAGATTGTAACTCTTACATATACTATTTCAACAAGTTCACACTAGATGGTGTGACATGATTCAATCCTGATTTTGGACAAAATGTGCACCCAATAATATGTGAAGAGTCAATAGTAACATAAGCACCGACTAGACTAAAACCTAGTGACCTTGTACCATCTTTTTAATATTTAATTTTACATTCTATGAACAAGTTCAAACATTTTAGTCACATATATAAATAAACTACTTGGTCACAGGGATGAAACACAGCGAAGAGGAGATGAATTCGATGGATGAGGATCTGATGAGTCTGCTCAATAATTTCCCCATATCAATGCCACTTCCTGAGTGGTACCCAGCTGGAAGCAGCAACATCTCCAATGCCTCATCATCCAGCATCACTGCAGGCAGCAATGTGGAAAGTGCTACTGATCAGCCAAACGTGCCACCCACCCCGCCACCCGCCGTGGCCTCCCCGGAAATTCATTGGAGCCAATTGGGTTCCTATAGTTGGAACAATATGCCTGGAATTTGCTAAGAGACTAGCAGCAAAAATTAGCAGTGTGTTAATTTATAATTTGTTTTTAATTAAGCAGACTTGTTGGTAGCATATTGTTGCTCTTTTATGTTTTAATCCACAGCAGTAGTTCTAGGTTTTGTGATCCCCCACAATCGTCTGTTGACTGTTTTAGAGTACTTTAATGTTTATTTGTGTGTAAGGCTTACATTTGAAGCCCCTACAGTTGATTATGTTTTCATATGTATATACGTTTGGTCAATGCGTAGAACTTAGTTTTTAGCATTTTTTTCCTCTTTAATTTGTTGTTAATTTTTGCTACTTTCTTTATACAAGTTAATTAAAATTGTTTTTAAAAATCAATTTTAGTATCCAATACTACAGTGGAGATCATATTTTAAACAATTTTATTATAATAACAAAAATAATAAAAGTATTTTTAGTATTAGTATACAAAATTGCTCCTAATACTAAGAGTTGTTCTTCACCTTGGCATCTGTTTTCAATGTGCCCACAAGTTAGGATAATTTTATTAGAAAAATATAACAAACTCCTTTGTATTTAACCTTGTATCTCGAAAACATAATTAATTATAAGCGGTTTTGAATTTCATATCTTGTTTTTAACAAATAGCTTTTGTGTTTTTAAAAAAAATAAATAAATAAATAAGGGTCGGAGTTTTGTCAAATCAAACATTACAAAGCTACTTGCTTAAATAATAATTCAACTTCCTTGTCTTTTTATAAGTATAGTTGTACTCAAACCCACCCTTGTTTACATGGAGGGGATATACATGTTTAGTATTTGTTCTAAATAAAATTAAAAATAATTTTGACCATCTTAAACTTTCAAAGATTTAAAACAAGTGTATATGTCAACATGTTAAATATAATGGTTATAGGTTTGAAATCATAACTCGCAATTTCTAGCTAGAATTCTTTTTTTTTTTTTTTTAAGAAAAATTTAAATGAATTTGAACTTGCAATCTCAATTTTATATCTCTCACCACATAATGACTTAAATTTATCTTTCACAATTTGCCTTTCCTAGAAATATAGGATAAGCCCACTTGGCATCAGCAAATACGCTGCATTTTTTTTATCCCGGAATCTCGCTAAATGTAATGCATACTTGCTAAAGTTAGAGGTACAAGAAGGAAGGAAGAGAAGAAAATAAAAGTGTGGGCGCTTCAGATAGCTGCTAAAACAAGAAATGTAGAGCTGATGAGGGACTTTCATGAGCTGTCATGGCCTTCAATTTTATTTATTTTTTTGTCTTTGAAACGCCTCTATTGTAGAGCGAAAACAGGATTCATGCATACTATCTTTCCCTCAATCACCGCCTCTACTTTCAATATAAAATTGAAATATATTTGAGAGAAGAAACTTAGGATATGGGATGCATACATGCAAATATATACATATGTATATATATAGAGAGAGAGAGAGAGTAAGATGATGGCTGATGACCCATATGGTAACATGTTTCACGTTCTCTTTCTTTCGTGTTTGCATTTCTCTACAAGTAAAGTTCGTAATTTTTATATCAAGATATGGATTTTAATTGTCCTTATTTGGGTCACCCTAATTCCTATGCCATAGAGAAGTTTTTTTTTTCAAGTGTTTGGACATATATATATATGGCTATAGTAGTCTATCAATGCAATTGAAAATGTTTATAGAATAATTATTAATAATGGACTATATATCTTCCCTAAATTAAGAAGAAACTGAGTTGCATAGATGGATATTTAACAATGAAGCAAGACAAGAGTCCAGAGATCATTTAGTTGGATATGTGGTAAAGATATTAATAATGAAACTATTTTGATGACACCCAAATAGTATGGATTTATAAGTCTATTACTGTACTAATTATAATAATCTATAAATGCTTATAAAATTTCGAAAACATATATTTTTCGAAAATGGAAAAAATAGTTTTCAAGTGTTCTTACTAAAAAAATTGTTTCGTATAAAAATATTCACATAGTATCCTCTTGAAATAATTCCTCTCGCTATATATTCTTGAAGACTATATAATTTTTTTTTTTAAAAAAAAAAAGGTGGGGTAGCAGTTAATAAAGGTTTTGGACTAGCAACGTAAAGAAGTCAAATAGTTGATATCTATTTTAGTAATTTTATCACGGTTTCTAATTAATTAATATCTGAAAAAATATGCAAAAATGGAGAGGCATCTTGACCATTTTTGACTAAAAGTCGGACATACATATCCACTCAGTTGACCAATTCACTTTGGTTGATTATATTCAAAATTGACCAATATCTGAATATAGCATGTTGGTGGAGAATTGATGGGTGTTGTGTTTGACAAGATCCTTTGTAATTGTGAGATCCATAAACAAAGGCTCGTAATAAGATGGAAAATAAAAGAATAAATGTGCATGCAAGGTTATCTAAGGGGACACGACACGCACAGGGGTTGCAATCAAATCCATGCATTTCATGCATATATATATATATATATATATATATATATGCACTATTAAGTGATCAGGCATTTCTCGCACCGCCTCTTTTCTAGCCTTTGATTTCTCCCTCCATGCACCAACATTGTGCGCGCCTCTCTGCTCTCCTTTTCTCCGCCGGATCATATCTTTTCGGTTTTTCTCACTTTTGACATCTTTATTGCTGATCTTAGGCTCAGCATCAGCATCATAAAGTTATTATGCTTCTCACGATTTTAAAAGGAAGAGAAGAAGGATTAAAACAAGATCAACAAAAAAAAAAAAAAAAAACAAATTAATTGAAAAACTATTGTGGCGTATGATGTATCATCCATTAGGGATTGAGGGGTCGTTTCTCTTTCCCTTTCCCTTTCCCTTTCTCGGCCCACATTTTAGATCTCGTCAACTTCCTCAGCCCACATTTATATCTCGGCCCTCCCTGCTTTTTTAGTTTTTTTATGATTTAACTCTCGTGGTTGATGTTAAATTAAATATCTGGATTTGTTATTGGCGATGTGCCCATATCTTGTGACTTGAGATGGTGATATAACAATTGAAATCATACGTTAAAGAATATAATAATACTAGACATCTCAATTTATATCAACTTATGATGTGATCATTTAATTTATATAGAATGTGGCAAATGAAATAATTAATTATTAATATGTATTAATTTACAAACTGAAAAGTCATAAGTTGGAATATATTGTTAAAGTGCCTAGAATTATTATAAATAGAATATAAATGTTTTCTTCTTATACTTTTTCCTTCAACGTGATAATTACGAAGGTTTTCGACTTTTTATTTACCGGTTGATTTAAAATTGGAAGTCAAATTAAAAATCATAGCAAAAGATGGGTGCATTATTCTGATAATCATATTATAAGTTGTATAAAGCGGATGACATGGATATACTTATAAAATTTAGTAATGTGGTGGCAGGCGTACATTTCTCAACAAATATGAAATTCCAAATTAATTAATAAATAAAATCCAGTACTGACCAAATCAGGGGCAAATTAACATGGAAACTTATTATAAGGATATAATAATTAAAGTTTAAGGGTTGGAAATTATTCTTCAATGGAGGGACTTAACTTGAATAATAATTTTCCCAAGATTAGAACTTGAGAAGAGGGATCCTAGGCTCTCCAAGAAGCTCTCAACTCCATAGTAAATCATATGTTTGCAAGTGATTTTGCCTTGGGTTATGTAGCTCTCCATCTCCTTTGTGAAATCTGGAAAACGATCCATGTATGAACCAATCATGTATCCTTCCATTTTCACCTCCTTGCCAATCATATTCAGCAGATTTCGTACCCCATATCTCTCTGTCCAAACCTACGTACACAAGAATGTCCGTAGTCTACATGTAATATGTCCACTTAACATAAGTTAAAAACATGCCACAATATTCATCTAAATTAGAGTTACCACATGTGAAACCTGTGTAATCTGTTATAGTTTATGTGTCACTATAAGATAGTTAATAATTTTGTGTTCTTTGAAGTATTTTATTTTATTTTTTTTTTAACTTTTATTGTGAATATATAGGAAAATCAATTTAAACAGATTCAAATATGATGAAATGCACCTTATTATATTGAGATATCATGCCGCATAGCGTGATCTGTGCATGGTTGTTAACGTGGTTGAGGACAGCCTCAAGCATCTCACCGCCAACATTGTCAAAATAAACATCAATTCCATCAGGGAAATACCTGTAACATGAATTCAATGTAAAGTCTAATGCCCATTTGATCTTTATTTGCTTGTCCAATCTATATTCACAGAATTTTATTAACGATATCTCTAAGCTTATATGTATACACATATATACTTAAAGAAATAATAATAATAACTAGAAGAATATATTTACTTGGTTAAAGCAGCGTCAAAAGACGCTTCTGTATTGTAGTTAAATGCGTTATCGTATCCGAATTCGTCCTTCAGGAGCTGGACCTGTCAAACACTTAATCTAATATATTAAAAATAAATGAAAATTCGCAAAAACACAAACAAGAAAAACTAGAAAAAGATCTGCATCAAAATAGCCCTAAAAGTTACGATTATATCGATCCTCAGCTTTATTTTTCTACTCTCCGTGTTCCGTCTTCATGGTTGATAGTGAAGTGTATATATATAAAATAGCCCTAAAAGTTACGATTCTAGTATGATTTGTAATACATCAAAATAGTTAATAGGCAACAAAATGATAGAAACAAATATGCGGAGAAAATCTTGGGCGCTTCTAATACACCTTACATCTTTTATTTAAATTATATTACTCATATACCACATGATATAACTTAAATAAAAAAGTATACGCTACATAGAATGCAATCCAATTTCTTTAGGATATTAGATTTGTCTTGATTCAACCAATAAGTAAATTTGATTTGAATGAACACATTAATTACTATTTGGAGATCTGCTCACACTGGTAGTACGTAGCCGTGTGGCAGGGAGCCGCTGTTTTCTTTGTATTTTTTTCTTGAAAAGTAAGTTATATTTAAATTTTATCTTAGATTACATGTTATTTATATTTCAATGGTGCCAATCTGATAAGGCTGGCTCCACCATTGTAGTACTCTCTCTCTGTCAACAAAATAATTGATTATACAGTACGTACAGCGTTAATTTTATACCTAAGCGTCATTAATTGGGAAGAATGATTATTACAGTGCTATGCTATTAGCACCAACAAATATGATTTAATACGTACTTTGTCATCTGATCCAGTGCTTCCAATAACCTTACAACCTTTGAGCTTAGCCAACTGTCCGGCGTACATACCTACCCCTCCGGCCGCCGCGGATATGAACATATTCGACCCTGGTTTTGGTTGCGCCACCACCTCAATGCCCACCCATGCTGCAAACCCGGGTACACCTGTAATATATGACATTATCATCATTATATATCAGCTTCAAAAAGTAATAAAACTGTTAAAATCAAGACAATACCGTTTTTTAACATAATCTGGTCGTATTATATATATAGTCATTAGGTTCAGATTTAAATCCAATATCATTATTACTATTGGTCAAATAGATGCATACCTAGCTACATGATAAAATTTTACTAGACGTACGGATATCATAATATAAACTTGTCCATTTAAAACTTTTTCGTATAAATTTTGTAGAAAAATTTTATACCGAGTGAACTGAGATAGTCCGGGAGAGAAATTGCAGGCGTTGGATCAATCTTTCTTATGAGCAAATCAGAAGCTAATACGGCATATTCAGCTACTGGCAGAAAAGCACTTAGGACAATATTGCCCTCCGTGTAATTACTATCCTTAGATTGAATCACTTTTGCAATGCCAAATACTGATATCACCTGCATAAAAAAAAACTTAAGAGATAGATGAATATTGAAAAATTAAATAACACACATGCGCGAGCGCGCATATATATATCAAAGTTATAATTTGGACCTCGTTTAAGGTTGAGCTGGGGAAAGTATAGGCCGTCTTCGATGCCTGTCATTCTAGTACGTAGGTATGGATCAATGGAGATCAAGAGGATCTCAAGGGCTACGTGGCGATCAGGGATGGAATCAAAGGCTAGTGATACGGGGACGCTGCGGAGTTTGAGATGATCAGACGTTGGAACACCTTCGGGTGCATAGGCGGAAATGTACCATTCTTTGCTTTCAACCATCATTAATTCTTCTCTAATTAATTATTTCTGTGTGGGAAATGGCCTGTTTCAGCTTTTTGTGTTTAAGTGAAAGTGTTTTGGTTTGGGGATCATCAAATGGTTTTATTTGTGTTTGTAGAGGCTACTGTTTTGTGCGTGATGTGTGCACGTGAAACTGTGAAAGTGCTTGTGGAGAGAGTGACATTTTACTTGCAGAAACTAATGACATTTAAATGGATAGCTGCGTTTTGATTTTTTTTCTCCATCTCTCATTTATATTATAGCAACAATCTCCTCGACTTCCAACCTTGTACTCCATATCGTGAAAAAGCAAAAAAAAAAAAAAAAAAAAAAGTTGATAAAGACTTCTTAGATCTACAATCCATCTGTGATCTGCCATTTAATGTGATCAAATTTTACACCGACACCTTCAGGTGCTCAGCCAGTATTTTTATTTGCAGAGGCCATAATAGTCAAATATTTTATAGGAATCAAAATGAAAAAAACTGAAAAAATAAATTAGAAAAAAATTATAATTTTTATGGAATAAAAATTAATTTTTTTTTTAAATTAAGGGGGTCATATGGCTATGCTTGCGACCACTTCATTGTACATGTTAATCTTAGGTTTTTATTCTATTTTAAAAGAGAAACATTATATATATATATATATATATATATATTGATAATAATTAAATAAAATTAATTTTGAATTAGTCTTATTTATTTTATTTTTTTATATATTACTTGCGGTGCTAGCGATTCGAATCACAGACTTTATTAGGTTGAATTAAAGTCTTTACTACCTAACCACATTAGATGGTGATAAATTAATCTTATTTCAATGTAATTTTTTAATGATCGAATAAGAACAACCAGCCTTTTATGAAGATTATATACACGACAATAAGCTCGTGTATATAATGGACAACTGAAGTAATTATAAAAAGAAAAAGTGGTTCTAAATCGACCGAAATTGGTTACCACATTAATTCAGGCCCAGCAATGCATTACAATAAATTGACATTACACAGAAAGTAACAGAACACTATATAGTATTGGTGGTGGTGGAAAAAATTCAAAATTGTTGTAAACGGTGAATGTACACCACATTGAACAATTAATATTTTATTGTGTTGAATTGTAATTGGTTGGGTGACGAGGGTAGCAAAAATTGCTATATAAACAAGACTATACTTATTGAAATGTATACAACAAAAATTTCTCTAAAAAACAAAATCTTTTCTAGCGGTGTTTCCATTTCTCGTTTTTCGTATGTTCCTCCTTTCTTCTTCACTTTTATTTTATTACTTTATATCATAATACCTTATCGATAAGAATAATTATTATTATACTATGTAATTATCACTCTACTGAATTTTTCATATCAAAAAAATAAGTTTAATTTTATTTATATTTATAATATTGCAGCCTAAAAATTGCAAAATAAATAAAAGAGTCAGAATCTCTAAATATCAGTAATTTGAATCTAGTAAGAACGTGGGATTCTAGATCTAGTAATATTCATTTAATTTATTGTTTATATATTTAATTAATCCAGTATGAACCTGAAGTTCTGAATCTAATAATATTGATTTTAATTTACTGTTTATGCATATTTACTTATATACATTTAAGTTAGCTATACCGACATCATTTACTGTTTATGCATATTTATTTACTGCAATACATCTAAGTTGGCTATACCGACGATATTTATTATTTACACATATTTATTTATTGTTATGCATATCAAGTTGGCTATGTCGACATAATTTATTATTTATACAATTTATTTACTGTTTTGCATATCCAGTTGGCTATGCCAATATTATTTACTATTTATGCATTTTAGTTATTGTTATGCATTTTCTTCTAATGCTCTTTCTTTTTAATTAAATATTGTGATATATATATATATATTATTTATTATTAAATTTTAAATTTTATTATATCATATCAGAAGTTCTAATTCTATATGTGATTTTCATACCAAAAGTTCTGATTTACTTCCGATTCTATATGTATTATCAAACACGGAGTTCTAATATTATATATGATTTTCAGATTCAGAAGATCTATAACTTTTTAAATTTGAGATTTGATGTACTTAAAGTTTTTGGAGACAATTATATAACATGGGTCATTAATGCTAAATTGCATCAAAAATATGAAGACCCAGTATATTACTATTACAGAACCAAAAGTTTTGTGGTAAGAATTAAAAGACAAATATGACCACCAGAAGATAATGGCTATTCCTAATACCCGACCAACTCTGTAGCATTTCCAGAAGTGAATGCTAACGCATGCAGAAACTTTAAATGTGGTTGTGGTTGTAGGATGGACATGACAAAATTTACTCAAACATGGTAATTGTAAATTGTCAAATCACCAGAATGCC